>OX638131.1:112722198-114154698 GCA_951804985.1 Dryomyza anilis | reverse complement strand
TTTTCTTAAGTATTTTGGTTAAACTACATGTTTTGTGTGTAGTTTTTGGTACTTAAAGCAGGAGATTTGAATATGTTTTATGACTTTTTTATATTTTTAAGTAAGTGCAAAGCTTTTGTAGTGTGTCTAGTGTTTTTTTTTATTTTATTTGGTTACTAAAGCACCTTTAGAAGCTTAGTTTATGTCTTACCTGTTGACTGTTCAGCGATTCTGGGTTCTGCATCACTTTGTCGAGTATGTGCAAAATGATCTCGGCTGCCATTTCACGTTCCAGCTGGGTACCTTTCAGTTGCAAGTAGGAGTCAATCTGTATGGGACATAGAAAAAAGTAGAAATATTAAAAACTCAAAAATACACATTTTTTTAAGTTCATTGAATTTTAATGTATTAATTTTTTTTAAACAGATAATTTATTGCATACACAATTTTTCCACTGGACATTTTTCTATTATATAATCGTTCTTGGCATTTCTTGACTGAGGAAAACTTTCATAACATATTTTTTTTTATACTAAAATAACCTTTTTTTTTTGAGGACACATTCTTTCGTAGAATAGTGGAAGAATTGTCCCGGAGTACAATTGTCTAAAGAAACCAGAGATTAAAAATACTATTAACCTTTATTTCCATTTTGTTTTTCAAGGAGAGATATTATTTTTCTAAAAATGTAAAGGGTTTTGGTTGAGATATATTTATTATTTTAAAAAATAAAGGTCTTATTATTATTATTATATATTTTAAAGGCCTTTGATTAATGGTTGTTAATAGACAGAAAATTTAATTTGTCACATTTATAAGGATTTTTTTGTTGTTGCTTAGCAAAACATAAAAATTTGTGGTTGGAAAATGTTGAATTCGACCATTGTGTTGTTTTTGTCGTCCAAATATTTTGTATTAATAATTTTTTTTTTCGAAATTTTCGAACATTGTTTTTTTTACGAATATTTTTTTTTAAATGGTGATTTTGACCATTGTGTGGTTTTTGGCGTTTCAAACTTTTATTTAACAATTTTTTATCGAAATTTTTCGAACATTGTTGTTTTTGACGAATCTTTTTTTTTTTGCAAAATGGTGATTTCGACCATAGTGTTGTTTTGTCGTCCAAAATTTTTATTAAGAATTTTATTTTTCGAAAATTTTCGAATATTATTTTTGACGAATATATTTTTTTTAAATGTTGATATTCCCCATTACTTAACTATTTTTATTTCGAAATTATTCGAACATTGTTGTTTTGGTCGAATAAATCTTTATAATTTTTTTTCGAAAATTTTCGAACATTTTTGTTTTGGACTATTTTTTGAAATATTATTAATTAATAAATTTTTTATTTCGAAAATTTTCGTTGTTTTTGACGAATCTTTTTTTATTAATAATATTATTTTTCAAAAATTTTCGAATATTCCTTTTGACGAATATATTTTTTTTTAATGGTGATTTTCATCATTATTTAACATTTTTTTTTTAATTATTCGAACATTGTTGTTTTGGTCGAATAAATTTTTATGATTTTTTTTTTTAATTTTCGAACATAGTTTTTGACTATTTTTTGAAATATTATAAATTAATACATTTTTTTATTTCGAATATTTTCGAACATTATTGTTTTTGACTAGTTTTTGATATATTATAAATTAATAAATTTTTGTATTTCGAAATTGTTCGAACATTGTTGTTTTTGACGAATCTTTTTATTTCAAAATGGTGATTTCGCCCATTGTGTTATTTTGTCGTTCAAAATTTTTATTAAGCATTTTATTTTCGAAATTTTTCGAATATTCTTATTGACGAATATATTTTTTTTAATGGTGATTTTCACCATTATTTACCTTTTTTTTGAGTTATTCGAACATTGTTGTTTTGGTCGAATAAATTTTTGTGTTTTTTTTTTTTCGAAAATTTTCGAACATTTTTGTTTTTGACTATTTTTTTTTGAAAATTTCGACCATTGTGTTGTTTTTTGCGTCCAAATTTCTTTTAAGATTTTTTTTTAATTTTTCGAACATTGTTTTGGTGATTATTTAAAAAGATTTAACAGAGATTTTTCGAGCATTGTTGTTTTGGTCCAAAAAATTTTGAAGATTTTTTTTTATAAAATTTTCGAACATTGTTGTTTTTGTCGAATACATTTTTTTTAGATGAAATGTTTTGTTTTCGAACATTGCGTTTGTTTTTTTTTATGACCCAAACAATTTTGTAGCAATTTTTTTGTCGACCAACATTTTTTTCAATAAAAAATGTTTAATTTTAGCTTTTATACTAAAATTTTGAATCAAAAGTTACCATTAATCTGTGATACAGAAATATTGGGAGTCATCTAAAAAGAGAATTGTGCATCAACGCTTCTCAAAAATTACAAATGAGAGATATATTTTGTTAACCTTTATCTCTCGCTGTTTCGATAAAGAATAGTCTTCAGGAAGATTTTTTCCGGGTTAAAATTGTACAGTGATATTTTCTAGGAGTAAAACTACCTTGGTAAATAATTTACTAGGAGAGTACAATTACTCTTTCCGGTAGAATTGTTTCGAAGATGAATGGTACGGGGTAGAATTGTTGGTAACGACTTAAACAAGGGAGAAATATTGTCCGTGGAAGAAATGACTCCAGGAGGTGTTGTTCAGATTTGTATCAAAGCAGAATTGACTTGTACAAATTTTACTCTAGGAAAAAGCGAATCGGAATAGAATTGTTCAGAGGAAAAATAACGTCGGAGAAGAATTGTCGTGGGAAAAAAAATTAAATGGGAAAGAATTGAATCAAGAAGAATTGTTTCGAAAAAGAAATATCGATTGAACGGAGATGAAGAATTTTCTGCGCGAATGTAATACCTTCAAGAGGAAAATGTTTAGTTAGTTTTAAAATTAAAATCCTTTTTAAACATTAAATTCAATTAATTACTACTTTCAAAAAATTGCCTTTTTCTTAGCTACGTAGCAGGTTGTAGTAGCAAAAAGTAAATCCTAAAAATACTAACGAAAAAGTGTCTCCAAAAGCATCATTGTGCGCAACAAGCTGGAAGAGATTGCGATGCTACGACATTTCCGCAGCTGATTTGGTCACAAAAACGAATGACTGATTTTAATTTGAAATAAACGCAGTGCCAGTAAACGTATAATGATCAACATAATCATTATTATAATCATTATTATCATTACTCTGAAAAGCATTCTCATCATAATCAACAACATGAATATTATGACCAACATTTTCATTCTGTCGGTGTTGTAAAAAGCGAAATAAGTTCTGTAATAATTTCACATTTAATGTCTGCGCTTTATTCAGCTCCTTTTATCCTATCTCCCTTGGCACTCACTGCAGTAAAGCTCAGGTGATTTTCTTTTTTTTTTGCTCTGCTGTTATTGAATTTAATGTGATGATGATTTACTGTTACTTTGAGCTTTGTCGGACGGACGAACGACATTTTATTTGCATTTTTTCGCAACGTTGCGAACTATTTGCGCGTGCAATGTGCTTAATGTTGTTTGTGATTTTTATTCCTTGATTTTTTACTTTATTTATTAAAATTAATACGAGTTGGCGGTAAAAAGAAAATAAAAACTCCAATAAAGCACTCACCTCGTGCAACATGTCGATGAGAAAGCTCGCCTCGCCGGGCAGAAAGTGCTTGTGACGTCGACTGGCATAATTGAAGCATGCTTTTAGGATGGCCGAGGAATTCGATTGTTGGAAGCCGGATTTTAAAGCGCGAAACTGCAAAAATATTTCGAAATAATTAAATTTTTGCTTTGATACAAAAATGTTCACCACTCACCATGTTATAGATCTCGAGCAGCTGATCTGCGATGCAGAGCGCAAAGTCGGGTTGCAGCCACGTCGAGTTGCTCGCGTCGCGCTGTTCGCACACACGACGCGAGTAGCCTTCGTAACTCGGCGGACAATCGGAGACAATGGCCGCTCCCGGCGCACTTGTCGGCCAACGCACCGCATAGGCGCTCTCGGCGTGACACAGTTGCACTGCATTTCGATCGATGACCGTCACGTAGACACTTTTCGCAACAGGCCGAACGCTGTTCGAAACGAGGCACGAGTATTCGGCGGATTTCTGAATGTTGTTGATCTTTAGGATGCTGCCATCTGGATAGAGATCCTCCCACATAACAGTAGCAGGATCAGACTGAAAGAGTTGGCCGTTGCGTGTCCAGCTGTAGCCGAGCTGAGCGTAGCGTTTAATGTCATCGTTGCCGGGTGAGAGGCAACGCACGCGCAAAGAGTCGCCGCGATTAAGGGTGACACTGGCCGGATCAACGCGCAGGCGCGGTGGACTCTTGACGTGGATGTGGAGTGAGCGGCACTGCTCGATGCCCCAGTCAATGACCTGAGGATGACAGAATGAAAACGAGGAAATGAGATTTAATGAAATATCGGACAAAAACTAAATAAATTGAGAAATGGAAAATCATTCCAAAATCTATATGAAATAATCTGAAATAATACAATTAATTAGATTAGATTTTGTAATCACAAAAAAAGAATTTTAAGACTATTATCGAAAAATATTATAAAGGACCTTCAAACAGTTAGATAAAATTTTTAAAAACTAACAATTTATAAGAGTTTCTGTAATAAGTATTTTAAAGAGCTACGCTCTTAAGTTTTTTTTTAATTTTTAGAAACATGTTTACTTTTTCTATAAATAATATAGCTGTAAAGTACTTATTACAGAAAACTCTTAAATTGTTTCTTTTTGCAAAACCTAGTTAAAGTTTTAGAGATAGAACTTTATTATAACTTTGTTTTAGGCATTAAAAGAAGCTTTCCGAAATTTTGTTAAAAGAGCTTTAATAAGAGCTTTTTTAAAAATTGTTTAGTAAATAGCTTATGGGTTTTTCAAGATCATCCTAATGAGTTTTTAAAAAAATTACTGTAAAAAAAAAAGATTTATAAAAATACAAATTTTAAAAAAGGAAATAAATTTAGTGTATGTTCAAAAAGCTTTTAAAGAGCTTTTATACAATTTTTTTTTTAATAGATTTTATAAAAGCTTTGAAAAGTTATTTTGTACAGACATTTTAATTATAACACCTCTTTTAAAAATTTGTTTAATGTTTTATTTTATTTTTTTATGTAAAATATGTTTAAGAGCTTTCTTTTTAAAAAGTAATGTTCTGTGAAGAGCTTTTATGAAATACTTATTAAAAGTATTTTTTAACGATATTTTATTTATTTATATTTGTTATAAAAGAGCTAAATAAAGGTTTTAGTACTTTTAAAAATAGGTTTTAGATATTATGTATGTGATGCAATTCGTTGTTAAAAAGTAAAAAACAAATATCAGAGAAATGGAATTTAATTCAATCTTTATGCAGCCCAACGACTTCGTCGTGTCTGGTGCTAAGAGCTTCACTCAACGTGCGGATTACAACAACTGAAATTTTTAAACGAAATTCTTAACAGTGAAATTGTAGGACATGCCAGACGATGACATGACAATTGACAGAAGAAACGGCAAAAAATATAAAATAAAAGTAAAAAAAAGAAATTGAAAAAAGTAAAAAAAAATCTTTATTTAAATATTTGAAAAAAACAGCAGCGAACCAGAAACATAGACTGCAATATAAAATTGTGCCCTTCCGCCGTTGGCAATAGCGCGCGACTCACTTCCGTTTGGATGGTTAATAGTTGACTAGCTGGCTGGTTTTCGTTTTGGCTACGTTGCACCACTTCAATAACCTCTCTCTCATTCATTCATATATATGAAATACAAACATCGATTTTATATATAGCAGGCAAAACATACATGCAATATGCAAAAGGATATCATCAACGTCTGAGTGCACAACAACAGAAAAGTCAATGTATTCTCCGTCAAATCATTGCACAATTGTAATGATTACACATTGATTCTTTAAGCCTTTTATCAACAATGTCCATATTAGACCCTACATATATTTCAAGATATTTAAGCATTATTGAAATATACAACAAGAGTTCATTGTCTAAAATGAGAATATATTCTTCAGCACGATGCCATATCAAATATTAATATTGCTTTAAATTTTTAATAAGATAAATTTGAGTTTATTTTATATTTGTGCTTGGGCGTTAATGGGTTAACGCAATGTAACTGCAGCATTTTTCATCGCTAGCAGCGTCTGGCATCGTCTGCAAATCAATCGAAGCCAAGTCTTCGGGTTACTATTGCAAATATTTTGTATATCAGCGACTTTTTATTGTTGAAGAACCAACTTTAGTTTTATTAAATAAGGTAAGTTGGATAATATTCTTGGATTGGTATTGTTTTTTAAATATTTCAATATATCTTTTTTTAATAAATCGTATATAATAGCAAAGTTAGTTACATATATAGATCATTTTTTTTTGTTGTGAAAATTTTGAAATTTAGTAATAAATTGAACTTTTGGTGACAAATTAAATTTGTTAATAAAAAAATTAATATTGAGTGAAAATTTTAATTTTGAGCGAAAAATTAAATTTTAAGCGAATAATTGAATTTTGAGTAAAAAAAAAAAATGAATTTTGAGTGAAAAATTGAATTTTGAGTAAAAAATTTAATTTTGAGTGAAAAATTGAATTTTGAGTAAAAAATTTAATTTTGAGTGAAACATTGGATTTTAAGTAAAAATTGGATTTTGATTGAAAAATTGAATTTTGCGTGAAAAATTGAGTTTTGAGTGAAAAATTGAATTTTGAGTGAAAAATAAAATTTTGAGAGTTAAATTATATTTGAGTGTAAAATTGAATTTTGAGTGAAAAATTGCATTTTAAGTGTAAAATTGAATTTTGAGTGAAAAATTGGATTTTTAGTATAAAATTGTATTTTGAGTGAAAAGTTGGATTTTGAGTGAATAATTAAATTTTGAGTGAAAAATTGAATTTTGAGTGATAAATTAAATTTTGAGTGAAAAGTTGGATTTAGAGTGACAAATTATATTTTGTGAGAAGAATTTAATTTTGTGTAAAAAACTTAATTTTGAGTAAAAAATTGAATTTTGAGTGAAAAAAATTATTTTTGAGTATTAAATTAAATTTTGAGTAAAAAAATTAAATTTTGAGTGAAAAATTTCATTTTGAGTGAAAAATTGAATTTTGAGTGAAAAATGGAATTTTGAGTAAAAAATTTTATTTTGAGTGAAAAATTGAATTTTGGGTAAAAAAAAAATTATTTTGAGTGAAAAATTGGATTTTGAGTAAATAATTTAATTTTGAGTGTAAAATTGAATTTTGAGTAAAAATTGGATTTTAATTGAAAAATTTTTTTTTTTTGAATTTTGAGTGATAAATTAAATTTTGAGTAAAAAAAATTAAATTTTGAGTGAAAAATTAAATTTTGAGTGAAAAATTGAATTTTGAGTGAAAAAAATTATTTTTAAGTGAAAAACTTAATTTTAAGTGAATTTAGTGACAATTTAAATAATTTAGTGAAAATTTTAATTTTTATACAAAATTCAAAATTTTGTTCACGTTCCGTATCGAATTTATTTTTTTAGTGAAAAATGAATTCATGTTCATTAGTAATTTGTTCATTTAATAATTTTGTAAACAATTATCTGAAATGCTCATTTTAATTCCATTTTAAACAATGCATAATGAAGCTATAAATAAAGAGTAAAATACATTTTTAGGTATCTGCCATAAAAATAGCGGTTGTAAACGCAAATCAACTTGAAATAATTGCGCCGCATTTAACGGCCAGTGGTTGCACCGCAAGGTTGCCACCAGCATTGTCTGGTCCTGTGTCAGGCATTAAAACAGCTTGGCAACACTTAACAATCGCATCAAAACCGTTATGGTTTCTAGCGCTTATTCGTTTTATTTCTTTTTTAATTTTATTTATTTTTTCCTTTTATTTTTGAGCAGCGCGTGCAGCATGTTTTACTTGCGATGTTGCTGCTTGTTTTCCGCTGTTGCCAAGTCATTCATTCAAGTGATGACCATAAATTGTTCGCTTTATTACTTCGCACTTGGCTCTTTGGTGGCATTGTGCGGCTCTGTTGCGCCACTTGGTCAATTGCAGTGGGTCGTAATTAATTTTTCGTTTTACGAATTGTTAAGTAATTCGATAGTAAAAAGATTTGGTTTTTATGTTTGACGCATTAAAGCGTCGCGCTCACTGTGCGTGCGGTGTGTGTCGAGTGGTGCAAGGAACCTCTTCTAACTACGCTCTGAATGGCGTTGAAATCGGAAAAGTCATTTGAGACATGGCAACAAAAGATTTATTTTACGAGTTTCAAAGTGCGGCGACAAGTGCAGTTTTAGGGTTAAAGTTTTGAAGATGTTTTGAAGATTAATAATAGAAATTTTGAAAATTAAATAAAAATGATTAAATTTTTAATAAAAAATTGAATTTTTAGTAAAAAATATAATTTTGAGTGAAAAATTGAAGTTTTAATGAAATATTGAATTTTGAGGGAAAAATAATTTATTTTGTGAAAAATTGAATTTTGAGTGAAAAATTAAATTTTGAGTGAAAAATTGTATTTTTAATAGAAAATTGAATTTTGAGTGAAAATTGAATTTTGAGTTAAAAATTGAATTTTGAGTGAAAAATTAAATTTTGAGTGAAAAATTGTATTTTTAATAGAAAATTGAATTTTGAGTGAAAATTGAATTTTGAGTGAAAAATTGAATTTTGAGTGAAAAATTGGCTTTTGAGTGAAAAATTGAATTTTGAGTGTAAAATTGAATTTTAAGTGAAAAATTCAATTTTCAGTGAAAAATGGATTTTTGAGTGAAAAATTAATTTTAAGTGAAAAATTATATTTTTGAGTAAAAATTAAATTTTATGTATTTAAAAAATAGAATTTCCTTTTTATATACTTTAACCCGAGCCTTTTTGCAGGCGCCTTCAACTATTATGCACCTCACTTGCTCTTCGACTGACTTGCTGCCTCTTTTAGCTGTTGCTTTTAGTACTTAATGCTCTTTCATGCGTCTCAGCCTTGCACAGTCGACTACCACAGACAGCGAATCATCTTCGTTTATTTTTTTATCTTCGTCTTCTTTAGCAACTCAGAAGCTTCGTCCTTTTTATCCTGTTCTCTTGTATGAAGAGTATACAGTGTTTCATTTAAAAAAAAAATAAAATTAATTTTAATTTCTTTGATTAGCGCTTTTGAGTTAAGTGGGCAGGCAGCAACAGCTGCTGTTTGTTTTCACCGCAATTTCCGAGATCCTTGCTTGATCCTTGCTGTTTATGCACAGCACACACAAATAGGCCAAATAATTTACTTAATGCACTTTTGCTGCGGTTTCCATTATCTGTGTGCAACATGCATTACTAACCGGTAAGAGCCACCTAGTTGTTGCCATTTGTAGCAAATTAAAGCACCGGCCAAGCCACACCACTCAATTCGTACTTTGTGCATCTTTTGTGCCGTTGCTGTTGTCGGCGGCCGTATTTTATAATGAAATTGCTTCAAATGCAATGAAAGCAAATTCAATTGGTGACTGCTAAGAGAAACGCAAAATGTTGCAAGTACTCTAAGGCAGTGGACGGAGTCCTTCTGTCTTCAAGTACTTTTAATTTACGCTTATACATTTATTTTAGTCAACAATAGTAATAAAAGTAAATTAAAAAAATAGAATATAAGAATTAGAAAATTTAATTATTAGAAATAAAATTTTGCACTTTTTATTATCTATTTTAATGCAGCGCATAAATAAAAAGAAAAACGCAATAAAATCAAATCACACAAAATTGTTGATTGCAAAATGGCGCAAACACTGCCAACAACAGTCTAGTGCTCTACAGACACATACACAGACAGACGAACACACACACGTAAATAGATATAACCTATGCTCCCATAGTACCAAATGAAACCTGCAAAGCGCAACAAAGGATTTACTTGTTAATTGAAATTAAATAAAATAAAATGCTACCTAAATATTTGCCAAAGTTGGCTGGCTGCATTGGCTTGCCTAGGGTTACCAGAACTTTGATTTTCAAATTTGGTTACTATTCAAAAACTAGAGCTCTTTGCTCTTAAGAAATTCATATTTTAAAATGCTTAAAGCTTTCATTATTCACTTTGCTCTTAAGAAATTTAATGTTTAAAATGCTTAGAATTTTCTTTATGCGTTTATTTTATACGTCACTGCTTTAAAAACAACTGACCAATTGTTCCCATTCCAATTATATTTTGCGCTTTTTATTCGCGAATAATTTATGAAAGTTATTTTTGGAATAATATGCAATATAATTTCAAAATACTCGCATTTGGCTTTCTAAATACTGCCGCAATTCAAAAACTCTTGCTCTTTGCTTATATGTTATTTCTTCTGTTATTTACATTACTCTTTGCTCTAATACTTTGAGTGTTTTAAAACAACTGTGCAAATGGTAGACTTTTTCGCTCTTTCGACAGTAGTTTTCTTCGATGTAACTCTGAGAGAAATTTGTCCATTTCACACAAACTTATATGATGCTTTCAATGCTTTAAAAGAAACTAAAAAATTGATATCATTTGAGTAACTCTGAGAGCAAAGAGCGATATAATGTAAATAATATCAAATTTTGACAGATTATGAGATTATGTAAAAAGTAAAGTAATGAAAAGTATTGCTTTGATATTCAAATTCGGTCACTATTCAAAAACTAGAGCTCTGTGCTCTTAAGAAATATAAAGTTTAAACTGCTTAGATCTTTCATTTTCCACTTTACTCGAAAATAATTCGAAGTTAAAAATGTGTAGAGCTTTCTTTATTGGTTTCTTTTATACGTACATGTCTTTAAAAGTAGCTGAGAGGAATTTGTCCATTTAACACAAAGGTGTATGATATTTCAATGATTTAAAAGACACTAGGAGCTTTCACTCTATAATTTTATTTTAAGTAACTCTGCCGTGGTCGATCAGTGGTTAGTGCGTTGGACTGCGAGCTGATAGGTCCCCGGTTCGAGCCTGGACTGGGGCTAACAACATCTTTTCATAGAAACATTTTTCTATACCGCGTTACCTCTCGGCAGTAAATGGCAAACCTACGAGAGTAAAACATTGCCTATGAAAAACTCTCACCCGCCGTTCGGATTCGGCAATAAACTGTAGGTCCCACCACTTTGAGTACAAATATAACACGCACAGCCCAAAATGGTGAGGGAGCTGGGCAGGACTGTAGCACAAAACTATTATTATATTAACTCTGAGAGCAATTTATTGAATTATGCAAATAAAATCAAATTTTGACAGTATGTGATCAATAAGAATAAGTTAGGACGAAACTTAAAATATTTTAAATTATTCCGCCAAGTAAATACAAATGTCTCTCTTTCAACGTAAAGCAATAACAAATAATATGGTTGACTTTGCTTTGATTTAAAATGATGAATACTAATTAAATTCATTCAATAACAAAATGAAGAATATTTCCAAAAGAACACAGATAAAAAAATCGACGATATATAGCAACCGATATTAATTGCTTTCAGCAATGAAATTCACTAATTTAATGAAAACATTTGCAGTTACAATTGCTAAAACTGCGCCGCCTAATTAATTTGCTGCATTGACGTACAAATATTCATATTAGCAAACGGAATATCTGATTTAATGAAGAATAGAAAATGTTTTCATTAAATTAATGAATTTCATTGCTGGATTGATTAATGAATACAATTAATATCGGTTGCTATATTTACGTCGATTATTTTTTTCTGGGAACTAATAAAGCATTTCAGCAAGAAGTGAAACATATAAAGATTGTGAAGCATATTAAGTTATTTAATTTACAGACTCAAGGTAAAATTGAATATACACTTTTGTGGTTAATTGAAAGCATTGCTCTGCAATAAATATTACTATGATTGCTCCCTTTCAAAGCAACACAGTTTTAATCAAGTAACATTTTTGTCTTAAATATAAATTTTTAAAAGGTCTAAAGAAGTTCAAAAATATTTTAAAGTATTAATTTGAATTTAATTTAACATTTGAATAATTTGCATAAAAAAGTTTATTTTTACAGATTATAAATGTAACATGGCAACTCTGTGAAAAATGTTACTGCATTTTTCGACTTTTTCATATGATAGTTATGTATTTTGCAGTGTTTTGGTTCACTAACACAATATATAAATGTTGAAAATACAAAAAAGGCTCTATTGTGTGACTACAACAAAAATAGACAATACAAAACACTAGCAAAAATATGACAGAAGACCCGAAGGACTTTATTAAACCAGGCGGTAGTGAAAAAAAAGCAAAGTTGTTGTTATAGTTTTTAGTTACAACTAACGAACATTTATATTGATATTGAAATCAGTTTTAATAGAAGGCAGTATAATCAAATTACAAGTGAAAATATAGAACACAATGAAAATAAGGAAAACGTGGTGACTAAAATTAAAGAAATTATTATACTCAGGACAAACATTTATCATAGGTTTTAAAGGAAGGCAAAAGAATAAATTGGCAAATTAAATTGTGTGTTAAGAAAAGGCAGTATTTTTAATATTATATTTAAATTCAAATTTTGTGTAAATTTGAAATTCGAAAACGTCAGACTATATTTAAAATTAAGTAATTTCTCGTATTCAAGTAAAACATTTCTGACATTTAAGAAAACCAATCAACAAAATAGGTGATAATAGAAGGCTGTTTATTGAAAGAATGTTTGAAGTAAAATTCCCGAATAAAGTATATACTAAAACTTAAGATTTTCGCATATTCAGGAAAGATCAGGATTCAAATATGCTTAAACACAAGAGACTAGAATAGATGAATAATTTAAATAAAATAGAAATTTGGATTAAAATAAATTTCGAACTTTAGAAATTCTTTTATTAATGAAAACTGCAAAATAAAATAGGGTTTATTAGGCAGTATATTCAATGATTATTTTTGAAATAAAAGAATATTTTGTGTAAACTGAAATTCTTAAATTCAAAAAACATTTTCTCAACTATATTCAGTATTGATTGATATGTAATGTTGATGGAGTAGTCTCGTGGATATTTGTCTTGAATAAGCAAATGTCAAAATTGTCAGAAAAAACATACGCAGGGAGATTGTTCCACAAACGTATCGTGAGATGAATTTTCTTCGTACAGCGAGGTATTAGAGCTGTCTGAACTACGAAGTGTGGCTTTGTTCGATGTCCGAGTAGAAAGAGAACACACATGAACTGGAATTTTTGAATATAACAACAGTTAGGAAAAAAAGAAAACATAGACTTCACAATTCTTTAATTTACCATTTCACGAAACGCTGTTCTTAAGATATTTTTAAAACATGAAATTCAGAGATTGATTTTTGATATAAAATTAATATACGTAGGGATTAAAATTTTATAATTTCTCATATCGAAGCAAAATCATTATTAAAATATTTGGTAATAGGGGGCAGAATATTGTAAGGAAATATCATGGAAATTATGGAAAACGGAAATTGTAGAATTTCTATAAAACTTTCGCATTTAAGTAAACCCGCTTTGCTTAAATACAAAACAGCCAATTGGATTTAGTAGAAAAAAACAGAGTTCCAGAGTTTTAAACTAAACGAAATTATGCAATCGTTAGGTAGCTGCCTGCCAAAAGGTTGCTCATGTTTGAACAGGCTCTTTAACAAGTGTCTCTCACGTGCACATCAACAATAGCGGGGATCAAAGGATTTTCCTGGCATTTAAAGTAGACCGCAATAAACTCTAACTTATCACCTTCAATTGTTTACCTGACGGATTAGGCGAGCAAGCGCATCTTTCGCGCTACCTTCGCATGCAGGATGCGCGACACGATATTTAACTTTTGGTAAATCCTGCAGAGGAGTGCGGCAATTAGTGCGCGCAGTGACAGGTAGGCCGCTGCTAATTAACGGCACTGCCATTTGGGTCGCGGCTGCTATAGGTTGCCAAGGATCATCTTCTATATGTTGCAAACAATCAGGTAGAGTGGTGTGGTGTCCTTGCCAAGGTAGCGTCGCTTAAAAAGGGATTATGGAAAATTTAGCAAACAAGCCAACCAACCTGCTACCTGTGTCGCGGTATTTAAAGCGCATGTCAAGCACTCAAAGGACAACAGTTACAAATTGAAAGTCGTGCCAGCAACACATACCATATATCACATTTATAAAATCACGACAAAGCTACGTTTCAAAGATAATCAAATAATGCCTAACCTCAGTCAAGTCTACACCGAGGAGATCTACGCCGAAATTCCCGAAGATCGCACACAGTTCGATGTGGATACCGCACGCTTTACACCCTGTGATCTGACACTCTTCATGGAGAGCATTGCAACCATCGCTCGTTTGGAGCGCGAGAAGCATCAACGTCGTCAGCGCCGCAAGTCGAACTCTTCATCGCGCTCTTCTGCTCGCAAGGCCGGCCCACGTTGCATCGCACTGCAGTTGGCCGCGCATAAACTGCGCTGTCCATCGCCCTCGGGCTCCGAGTGTTCGTTCAGTGCGCCTTCTGGTGACTCCGCGGAGGATGAGCCAATCATTGCGCTTGAGGCTAAATGGTTGCAACACAAAAACGAGCCACTCTCACCAACCGAGCACTACTACTCACGCATTCTCAATGAGGGAGAGGAGCAAAAACGTGCGCCCGCTTTCTATGAGTACGACGAGACTTACTCGTTGAGTTCGAGCAGCGATTTGTATGACAATAACGAGTACTCGTACTGTACTTCGGAAATGTCATCCGCTGTTGCTGTCGTAGATTTGGACGAAGAAGACGAACTTGAGGAGGAGAAAGAGAGCTATGTGACAACGTCAGATTCTTCTGAATCTCACTCGGATAAATCGGAGACTGAGCACATTTACGAGAATATGTCGCCGGTGCGTCGGCGTGGCGTATTTTTCAGCATGCCGACGGGACGCAGCGTACCAGCGAAGAACGCCAAGTCGGAGAAGAGTTTTCTGAACAGAGCGATGCGCTTTTTGACGCTTTAAACGATAAGGGAGGTTCTTTATAAAAGACATCCTAAGCAAAACAGAATACTTAACAAATAATTGAAACTTTACAAAAGTTGGAGCAAGTAGAATACTTGAAAATAAATTCAAGAGACACTTTCTAAAAGATACTTTAAAAACTTAGTTTATACACAAAATAATTGTAAATAGGGCTTAACTTAAAGAAAAGAATATCATTAAAAATGTAAATTAAATTAAAAAGAAATTAAATGAACAAAAAAAAAAACTCAAATTCTATGACTTTTATTTAAATTTTTAGAAGATACAAAAATAAACAAAATAGTATAATTTTCCGAAGGACTTTCAGATTCTAATTTAGACATTGTACTAAGTTTTTCTGATATTGCCAAAAGATTTTGAGTTATTACGTAATTTGAAGTTCTTATGTTTTTCAATATATTTTATACTTTAACATTTACGTATTCAAGTTTTCTACTTAAGTTTTCCATTGAGTATACTCCGACTAATATTTAGAAATATACCCTATGAAATTCGGGTGGATCTGACCAAAGTTGTGACCAGTCAAACGCAGATAATATAAATTTTAGATGTAAGTAATATTTAATTTGAAACGTTTCCCAGATAGCAAAATGCTCGCATTGTGCCCGCACTGTGAGCGCACGCCTGATAAAAAAAGTCGCACGCGTGCGCGCACAGAGTAGCAATCGTGTGTCAGCAATGGACACTCAATACTCTCGTAATAGTGCAAGGCATTTGTGAGTAGCATTTGATCATCAATATAGTCGCTCGAGTGCGCACAAAATTTTAACAATCAGTACCATGAGACGCATATGCGCCTCAATATAGTCGCACGAGTACGAGAACATTGTGTGAGGCGCATATGAGACTCATATAGCCCGCACGCGTGCGTAAAAAATAGTATGCCGTATTTGTGACACATTAAAATGAGACTAATAATAGTCTCATATAGCTCGCACATGTGCGACTAAAACAAAATTAGCCTTCGGTTGCACAACACGTGTAGTTGTGGTGACTCAGGTGCATACTCAATTTCCCAAAATAATATCATGGCAATTTGCTTTGATGGTGGCTTTTTTTTTTAAACATTAAAATTATTATTTAACAAAGAGTCAAAGGTATTGTTAAATTTGACATTTACTGATGCACATTTTGAACGATTTTTCTACGAAGAGTCGCTATATGCAATTATGACCGGATCAGCTTTGTGTTTGCAGAGATATTGAAATTCATCCGTTAAGTTCTATATCTGTGACAATTCATCGCCGTACTAGTCATCCCTAGACAATTCTATCCCGAGCAAATTTTTCCCACAGATAATTCTTCCCAGTGACAATTCTTCCTCAAGTTTTAGACAAAAACCATTCTTTATCGAGAACAATTGTCCCGGATAATTATTCATCAAAGTAATTTCTATTTACACAGTTTCGATGTGCTGGTGTATATAATTTTCATCTCCGTTAAAAATTCTGGTATATTTTATTAAATTCGTAGCACAATGACATCATTAATGGAAAATTGTATGGAATGTGTCACGCCCCGTAGTCTAATTCCGATCACATTCGGTGAGGTCGAGGTCAAATGCGAAACTATAGAATTAATTAACTCAAAATTCTAAAAATTTTCACTCAAAATTCAATTTTTCACAAAAAAAAAAATAACTTTTTTACTATAGATTCCATATTTCACTAAAAATTCAATGTATTACTAAAAATTAAATTTTTATTAAAAAATCAATTAAAACTCAATTTTTCATCAAAAATTTAATTTTTCAATAAAAATTCAAATTTTCACAAAAATTAAAATTAAACTAAAAATCAATTTTACACTTAAAATTAAATTTTTCACTAAAAATTACATTTTTCACTATAAGTTAAATTTTTCACTATAAATTAAATTTATCACTATAAATTAAATTGATCACTATAAATTAAATTTATCACTAAAAATTAAATTTTTCATTAAAAATTCAATTTTTCATTAAAAATTTAATTGTTCACTAAAAAATTCAATTTTTCACCAAAAAATAAAATTTTCACTAGAAATTAAATTAAATTTTTCAATAAAAAATTAAATTTTTCACTTAAAATTAAAATTTTCTATGTTTAAAATTCAATTTTTCACTGAAAATTCAATTTTTCACTCAAAATTTAATTTCTCAATCAAAAATTATTTTCCATCTAAAATTAAATTTTGTATTCAAATTTTCACTTATATTTCAATTTGTTGCCATAAATTCAAATTGAATAACAAATTTGTAAATTTGTATTTGAATAATAAAATAATTTAACAAAATAACAAGAATTATTTTAACATTTTAATTTAATTATTTAATTTATATAACAGAGTTCGGTACACAACATACATGAGTACTCATAATGCCTCACACATGCGCAAGACACATAAACGAGAAAGCATTTATATGATTTCGCTGCACAAGACACGAACGAGTAAGAAAAAAAAATCCGATTTATTCACTACTCATAAATGAGTAAATTTCACTACTGGTGAGTGCTGTTTTCTACTCTTTTAACCCGGGTAATACATGTGCGGGAAATTTAATTTATTGTTCTACTTGGATATTTCGCTTACAGATTGCATTTAATTAATTTCAAAAAGAGATTTAATACTAAAGATGTTCGCGGATCACAGTACAGGACTGCTTTCTTCGTAGTTGTAGCCCAGTCAATCACGTCGACCTTAACTATAGAGAGAATCTGAAAGATCTGAGAATAGACACAACAATACTCAAGGATTGAACGAACTAAAGACATTAATGTCAAATGGTTGAAAATTTCATTAGAATTGTGCGTCATGAAAACTAATATAGAATTTGATTTAGATATTCCATATTCGCTGTGAGCATAAAAATTACACACTGAAAACTGATGCAACCATTTAAATTGCCCTACCGAATCACTCGGTTGCGGCAACAACTGATATAGTAGTTGCAATAACCTCATAATGCGGTTATGGTAATCTCTAATCGGTAAACCTGAAGTTGTGGAACTTCAATCGGTCAACATGAGGTTGGGTAACCTCCAAATCGATGATCATGAGGTTGTGGAAACATCAAAATAGGTAATCATGAGGTTGTGACAACATACAAATTGGAAAGCATGAGGTTGTCGCAACCACATAGTTGGTGAACATGAGGTTTTCTAAACTTCCAATTGAAATTTTATTTTAACAAAGTTATTTATAAAACGTATATAAAACGTTTGTATGTACAGTACTCTATATGTAGTATATTCCTGCTCCCTGAAAAATGCATTTATATTTTTATTTCCTCATTACTAAAAATTAAGAAAAAAAAAACTATTTCACTATCTAGAGAGCAATTTGTATTGAATTAATTTATAATTTTAATATTTCGCAATGTTACTTAATTAATGAATTTCCTATTGTTTTCGAGTTGTGAACATTTTTGACGTTTCTTTATTTCTGTATGTATAACCGAATTACTGAAAGACATGACAGAATGAAAAACGCAATCATGAGGTTACGCAACCGAACATGCGGTTGCGCGGTCTAACATTTCGGTTGTAGAAAGATAAGGTACGTTCATTTTAATAACATGAAGTTACAACAAATGTATTTCGGTTGCAACACTGAAACGTTGGTTCAATTAACCTCATTCCAAAAGAGGACTTGTCTGTGTGTGTATGTTTTGAATCAATGTAAATTCCGAGATCTATAACATCTTGCTCTCGTAAAAATACGCTATTAATTAAATGTAAATAAATGAAAGTCATGAGTGCTTACATTCGGGAGCACAAATTTGACACACCAGGACATAAATGAGTTTATCTCATCCTAAACTCAGAGAAAGTACTATAAAATCAATAGTTATAATAATAACAGTTTGGCGGTACAGTCCTGTATAGAACTTCGGTCGAACTCTCTCACCATTTTGAGCTGTGCGTGTTATATTTGTACTCAAAGTGGTGGGACCTACAGTTTATTGCCGAATCCGAACGGCGGGTGAGAGCTTTTCATAGGCAATGGTTTTACTCTCGTAGGTTTGCCATTTACTAACGAGAGGTAGCGCGGTATAGAAAAATGTTTCTATGAAAAGATGTTGTTAGCCCCAATCCAATCAATAGTTGTATGCTATTAAAATTAGTCAATATGATAAATTATTATTTTTATGGGTAAATACCATTAAATACTTCAAAATACTATTAATATTAAATACTATTAAATTGTTTTTGTGTTTATATGAAAATATATATTTTTTGATACTACTTTGAATATACACCGATATGAATAGGATTTTTTTTCTGAATGTAGAATTTCTCGAAATAGTTTATAAAGCGATATATTTAGATATATTTCGAAATACTAAAAAAGGTCTATATATTTTCGTAATAACTTTGAACAAAATTTAATTCAACAAAATGTTTGTTATTTTAATTCTGTAGAATGTCAACTGTAAAATGTCGAAAAATATTAGAAATATGTGCGCCAGAAATAATAATAAATAAAAGCAACGAGAACCAGAGAAAAATATTTTTATTTACAATGCAAACATATTTGCCAGAGTGTGCGTGTGTGTGTGTTAGTACGTGTGTGTGTAAATATAGAAATGCATGTGTGTGTGTTTGTTTTGTAAGTATGCCGTAAGTGTGAGCCTGCCAAAGCATCCGAGTGCTTAGTGGTTGAGCTTTCAAAGTTTGCAAAGCGCACGTTTTAAATTTTCGTTGCTGCTGCTACTGCGCTGTTGCACTGCGGCTGTTGTTGCTTTATGTGTTGCTAGTGTTGATGTTGCTGCTCGGAATTTTGTATGTTTATGTGCGTCACTTTATTTGTATGTGTAGCGCATATTTTTGACTGTGAATTTATGGCGAACAAATACAAACAATGCAACACGTTGCACTAGCAACAGCAGCAGCTGCAACACCAACGAGTGTCAGTTGCTGCCTTGTTAAAGTCACAGACACTTCAAGGCACGCATACACTCACTCACTTCTTAAATTGCACACACACTCATATATTTTAGTTATTTGTAGACGCAACCATTGCAAGGATGCACTGCAGATAGACAGACAGACTGAAAGACAGTCAAGCACATGACTGACAGCAGGGCGGACGCATGGTACAGCGCATCAGTGCCAAAACCAAGGAATTTGTTTATGCGTTAATATATTGTTCTACGGTTGGTGTTACACTGAATATATATTTTTTTTTAATAAAATTTCCATTTTACAGAAAATTCAAATTTTCTCTTAAAATTCAAATTTTCACTCAATATTAAACATTTTTACGCAGAAATCAATTTTTCACTCAAAATTAAAATGTTCACTAAAATTCAATATTTCACTAAAAATTCAAATTTTCACTCAGAATCAAATTTTTAACTGAAAATTAAATATATCACTCATAATCAAAAAAATTTAATAATAATTCCATTTTTCAGTCAAAATTTCATTTTTCACTTACAAATCTAATTCCGCTTAAAATTCCAATATCTCAATATTCCAATTTTCACTCAAAATAACCTTTTTCACTCAAGATTCAATTTTTCACTAAAAACTCCATTTATCACTTAAAATTCCATTTTTCTCTAAAAATTCCACACAAAATTTCTTTAACCACTAAAATTCCATTGTCACTCAAAATTCAATTTTTTACTCAAAATTTAATTTTTCTCTAATATTTACATTTTTCTCTAAAAATTCCATTTTCACTCAAAATTCAATTTTTCACTCAAAATTCCATTTATCACTCAAAATTTTATTTTTCACTCACATTAAATTTTTCACTCAAAATTCCATTTATCACTCAAAATTTAATTTTTCTCTACACATCTAATTCCGCTTAAAATTCCAATATCTCAATATTCCAATTTTCACTCAAAATTACCTTTTTCACTCAAGATTCAATTTTTCACTCAAAATAGCATTATTCACTCAAAATTCTATTTTTACTCAAAATTCCATTTTTCACTCAAAATTCCACTTATCACTCAAAATTCCATTTATCACTCAAAATTCAATTGTTCACTCAAAATTGCATTTATTACTCAAAATTCCATTTATCAGTCAAAATTCCATTTATCAGTCAAAATTCCATTTTTCACTTGAAATTCAATTTTTCACTGAAAATTCAATTTTTCACTCAAAATGTTATTTCTCACTCAAAATTCCATTTTTCACTCAGAATTCCATTTTTCACTCCAAATTAAATTTTTCACTCAAAATTCCATTTTTCACTCAAGATTAAATTTTTCACTCAAAACTCCACACAAAACTTCTTTAACCACTGAAATTCCATTGTCACTCAAAATTAAATTTTTTACTCAAAATTTAATTTTGCTCCAATATTTACATTTTTCACTCAAAATTCCATTTATTACTAAAAATTCCATTTTTCTCTAAAAATTCCATTTCACTCTAAATTCAATTTATCACTCAAAATTTAATTTTTCACTCAAAATTCAATTTTTCACTCAAAATTCCATTTTTCACTCAAAATTCAATTTTTCACTCAAAATTCAATTTTTCACTCAAAATTCCATTTTTCACTCAAAATTCAATTTTTCACTCAAAATACCATTTTTCACTCAAAAGTCCATTTTTACACAAAATTAAATTGTTCACTAAAAATTCAATTTTGAACGAAAAATTTAACTTTTAACTTAAAATTATTATTTTTTTTATTCAAAATGAAAATTTTCATCAGTATTTTTACTCAAAATTAAATTTTGACAGAAAGTTTAATTTTTCACTCAAAATTAAATTTTTTACTCAAAATTAAATTTTTAACTCAAATTTCAATTTTTCACTGTCAATCTAAATTTTCACACAAAATTGAATTTTAAACTCAAAATAAATTTTTCACTCAAAATTCACTTATCACTCTAAATTTAATTTTTTACTCAAAAGTATTTTTTTTATACTTTCTCACATTGTCTCTCCACCTTTTGTTAAATTTTCCTACATAATTAAAACTTGCGAAGTAAAACTTATGTTGTAAAACTTGATAAAATATGAAATAGTCCGACCGAAAGAATTAACCGAGAAATATGCAGCCGATGTGTGTTGCACAGTGTGAAGCTATTTCTGCATTTTGTTCATACAGTTGTAATTGTTGTTGTTGTTTATTGCAGTGTTAGTTGCTGTTGTTGTTGCTGCTGCGACTTTTGTGTGTTTGTCTGAGTTATGCGTCGTCTGCCTGTTGCAACATTTGCGTATTTTTACACAGTCGTCGCCGTTTTACACACTTCCGCACTTTACATTATTTCATTTCGGGCGTCTCTTCGTCTCTCGTTCTCTTCCACTCTTCGTTTTCTTATTATTGTTGTTGCTGTTGTGCATTTTTGTGTTGTCGTGTGCTGTCAGTGACAGGCAGCAACATACACGTCGTTGCGTGAGCAACACTTTTTTGGTTGGATGTTGAGCAGGTTGAAGGAGGTGGTTGCAGCTGCATTAAGGAGGCAAGAACTGGCATTGTAACGTACGATGACACAGCAGGTGGTCGGTATTAGTGAAGTGGGGGGGGGGAGTTTAACAAAAAAACTCGGGAGCGAATAATACTTCTGCGACAGTCGCAGACGTAGACGCCGGATATGTTATAATCACGGTGCAACATTTTTATTTACACAGCGGAAAGACATGCATATGAGACATGTTTATGTTTATGCATTTGAGTGCATTGTGTGAGTGAGTGAAAAAAAATCTGTTTTTTATTGCATTAAAGAGTGACGCATTTATAGACGAAAAACACTGCACAATAAGTAAAATGTCTGAATTAAAAAAAAAAACGCAAAATTCTTAAAGACAAATTTGTAATAAATTCTTTAGTGAAATAGTTTTAGTTTTGACATGTTTGCAATTGCTTCCATTTTTTTTTATTTTACTAAATGAGTATTTAAATATTACTATTGCAAAACTGAAAACATGCGAAATTAAAAGTATTATCTTTCGTATCATACTCATTCGTATCTAATATTCTTTCGTATCCATATACAAAAAGTGTGTAATAAATTAAAAACTCTGATTGAAGGCTGAATGTTATGATTTGATTTTAACTAAACTAAATTATTAATTTCAATATTAACTAAACGGTTTTTAACATAACATGATGATTGCACTGTGCGTCGCTAAAATTTGAACTCCATTTTTTTTTCGATTTACAGGTTCGCCATGGTCGGTGGAAATACAATGCAGTATGCCGATGCCATTTTCGGAATCAGCGTCACAATTTTTTTTAATATATTTCTGCGTCTTTATTCAAAATTAAAGTAAGAGTTAAATTCGCTATTAGTAGGCTTATATTTCAGAAATAGCACGTGTTGGAAAATTTAGTTGTTTAGAGACTCCAGCTCAATTTTAATGACGAATATTTTCCCCAAAGACATTATGATAGTTTTCTGACTTCTTTTACTGGTCATAACCCCTTAACGGAATTGTTAATAGAAAAGCATTCAAAATGGTGGTAAATCGTTAAGATACAAACTGAAAGTGTTCAGTGGAAATCATCCTTAGGAAGTTCTCTATAATCGCTCCTTAGACATCAAAAACATACTATGAACCATTTCGCTACAAAATGACGAACTATATTTGTTATCCTTTGCACTCTTTAGGACCCCATAGCGCCTAACCCAGACGTATACGGGTATAAATTTATACTTCACTTTTTATCGGTAGACTACATAGAAGCACAATATAAAAACAAACGAGTTCAATTAAAAAAGATGTATTTTTGTCGCACTGTGTTATAAACAAAAATATATTAAAATTATAATTTTTTCTCAAATTATTTTTTTTTTATTTATTCTCAATTTACACACAAAAAAAAAAAAAAAAACAAACACAATTTTTAGTCAAAAAGAAATTGTTCACTCGAAAAATTATTTTACTATTATTATAATTTATTTATGCAGTTTTTTTTTACTCGAAAATATATTTTTCACTCATAAGTCAATTTTTTTCTTAAATTGTTTTTCTCAAAGCTCATTTCATTCTCTTAAAATTATTATAATATAAAATTTGAAATTTAAAATTATCACTCAAAAATACATTTTTTAATCAAAATACAATTAATAAAAAATATATTTTTTTTAGTCAAAATCAATGCTATATACTCAGTGCCACCACAAACTCCAAACTGATTGCACAGTGCAGAAATGAGCTCGAAATGAGGACGACTACTTCAAGCAACCAAAGCAACAGTCAACAGTTTTCACTCAAAAATCAAATATAAAAGAAAATAAATATTAAATTTAATTTTTCAGGAAAAAAAATGTTTTTTTCTCATAAAATGTTCACACAAAAATGTATTTTCTCTCCAAAATCAAGTTTTCTTCCATAAATGAATACTTCAATACAACCCAAAGCCAAAAAATCAAATATTTAATTAAAATTTATTTTTTTTAAATGTTTTCGGTAAAAAAATGTTAAAGTCAAAATTTATTTTTTTTTCCACTATATCAAATATTCTCTCTTAAATCAATTTTCTACTAAAAAATCATATTTTCACACAAATATAATTTTTTTAAAATATATAATCAAAATTTCCCTCTAATATCTATTTTTCACTAAATTATCAATTTTTACGCAAAAATCAACTTAAAATTTTTATTTATTTTTATATAGAATCAAAAATTTACTTCAAAATAAATATTTTACTTAAAAATCAAATTTTCACTCAAAAATCAAATTTTCACTCAAAAATCCAATTTTCACTCAAAAATCAAGTTTTCACTCAACAGCCAAATTTCCACTCAAAAATCAAATTTTCACTCAAAAATCAAATTTTCACTCAAAAATCATATTTTCACTCAACAATCAAATTTTCACTCAAAAATCAAATTTTCACTCAAAAATCAAATTTTCACTCAACAATTAAATTTTCACTCAAAAATCAAATTTTCACTCAAAAATCAAAATTTCATTTTCACAAAAAAAAAATAATGTTTTTCTTTTAAAATACCTTTTTATGATAAAAAAAATGTTGAAGTAAAAAATCAAACACCATTGTTACTCAAAGGTCACTCAAAAATAAAACTTTAACTCAAAATTTCCCTCTAAAATAAATAAAATCAGGTTGTCAATAAAAGATTTTATATATTTTATATTGAATAATTAAATTTAAACTCTAAACAGAACAGACATAACCATTAAAAATTGAATTTTACTCTAATAATAGATTTTTTCATTTTTATATATGTAAAATCTCTTAAATAATAAATAAAAATCAATGAAATAAAAATAACTAAAATAAAAACATCGAAGCCTTTAGAACCTAGTGCTTCCTCAGTTCAACTTAAGTTGACTCGCATGATTGGCTCCTGCTCGGTCAGATACAACAATAATGTTGCTCCATCGTAAGTATTTGATTTCCAGAGATTTTTCTTAGTTTTTTTTTATATATAGCAAAATATACGTTCTATATTGTTTTAGTTTTACGTGCGCCATACATAGTAAATTGAGATGTTATTTGTGATGTTGCTGCTATAGTCGAAGACGTTGGCGAACATGTTGCAAACAATCACTTAAAAAAACAACAACAGCAGGAATATTACCAACATCAGTGCCATTATTTCCAATATTATTATCATCAATTGTCATCGACGACAAGCAGATGGATCAAAGCAACAGCAGCAGCAACAACGGTCAAGAACATTGTAAACGTCAACATCATCATGTTTATCATCATCATTAGTTTATAATAGTCATTATCATCGTCATCGTCGTCGTCATCAAGTAGAGTAAGAAGATGTTGACTGTCAGCAGCAACAGACCGAAACTTATCAACAGCTTCAACAGAGCAACATCCTTCTCAAACTCAACAATATTCTGAACCTCATCTTTTAAGTCTGCAGCCAACCCGAGCAGCATGACCTGCTGGATAGCTGCGCTGTTAGTTGAGCATGAAATAAAAAATGGCTTTCAATAGAAAATCCTTTTTTTTTATTTTTTGTCCTTTTTGTATTTCTTTTTTGTTGTTGTTCAAAATCTTTGCGTAACTTTGTTAAGTTGTTTCATCGGTATTATATACAAAATACACAATATGTACTATGTATATTGCGGACAATAAAGACACATGTTTTATGCATTTTTCAATCACTCGCCTGATTTATTACATCCTTCCTTCGTTCGGTGATGCTTTGACCATCAGTCAGCCATAGTATATAAGGGGTCTGCTGTCTATGCGCTTTTAATGCCCTTTGCAAATGTTCAGAAAATTTGCGTAATTTACCAAATATTGTATTTGTTGAAACAAACATAATGGGGCAAATTTGCCCCAGACTATTTAAAGGCGACATCTGAGCATTATATGATTTATACAAGATGAGATAAAAAAAACAAATTTTCAATTATACAATAAAATTTAATTGCATAATATGGAAATAGTGCTTTAAAATTATAAAACAAAAAATTGATTTTATTGAAATATTTTATTTTAATAAATTAGATAATACAACTAACTCTAGAAAAACTTTTTTAAAACTTGTAATATGATTTGAGCTTTTAAAATAAAAATAAAAATGTTATATAACTCATACGTCACGAACTGCATTTTTCATATGAAATATAATTGAGCTCAGCAGCGCTCTTAATTGACTGTGAAATATTAGCATTTTGTGTATGATATTTAAACAATATTTAGATTTTTGTTCGCACTTTATTCATTATAAAATAAACCTATTTAGTTTTAGTGACAAAATTGATTTTACTTTAAATTATTATTTTGTAAAATTAGTTAATTCATCCAGCTAACAGAAAACTCAATTGAATGCAGTAAAAAGGTGTTCGTTTTTAATATAAAAATCAAAACAAAATGTTACTCATACGCCATGAATGATTAAACAATGATATAACAATCAAAAAAGTGTCCAATTAAATTATTGCTAAAAACTAAAATTTATACTAAAGAATTTAATTAAAAATATGCATTTTTATTCCATTTGATATACAAATAACCCTCTTTAATGTTCTATAAAAATGTCATAAAAATCAGTAAGGATTAATTAAAAGATAATCTTCGAATTTTTTGTATTTCTACTATTGATGCCACTTTTAGCTTTGAACTTATAATTTTTCATATTTTCTTTATAAAAACCCCAAGTTTAACTAATATTTTAATTAGCGCCATTATCTAAATTTACGCCATAAAGTTCTAAACATTTTTTTCTTAATGTTTTTAATAATGCAAATCATTTCAAAGTAATTTTAAGTTCACAATTAAATAATTTTATGTTGTTTCCACAATTTTTCTCTTAACATTTAATTAGCATCATTTAAATTAATGAATGTGCCCAAAGCAAATAGAGAAAAAATGCGTAGATGCAAAATTGTATTGCCTTTGATTATGAGATGGGTTGATTTTTCACACGCGTGGTTGAATTTTTTGGGAAACCGCAATTTGAGTGTTGCTTTTAACAGTTTTTTGCTTTAATCATTTTGTTGTCTTTTAATTGTTTTTGACATTTTCTAATTATTTTCTTGTATTTAAAATTTTACAATTTTTTTTAATATATCTCCTTCAGTTTTTTTTTTTTTTTGGAAAGGTATAGTGATTTATTTGTTGTTAACAAAAATCAATTATTCAAACAAAAATCAATTTTTCTTACAGAACATTTTTTTCTCAAAGAAAATAATTTTTTCACGCTAAAAAAAATCGAATTTTTATTTGAAAATCAATTTGTCATTCAAAATTAGATTTTTCACTCAAAAATAAAATTTTCACTTGGAATTCAATTTTATACTCAAAAACAATTTTTTTCACATAAAAAAAAAAAAAAAAAAAATGCAAAAACAAATCTCCTAGAAATCAAATTATTCAATCAAAAATAAATTTTTCACTCTAAAATCACTTTTTCTCCCCAAAATCAAGTATTCACAGAAACATTTTTTTTTCGCAGAAAGTGAATTTTCATCACCGAAAATCAATTTTCATCACCGAAAATCAATTTTCATCACAGACAATAAATTTGTAACTCAAAATAAATTCTTCATTTTAAATCAAATAAATCACTCATAAATCAAATTTTCACTCAAAAATCAATTTTTACTTAAAACTGATTTTTCACTCAAAAATACATTTTTTAATCGGAAATCAATTATTTTATTTAATAAAAAAATGTAGGTTTTTACTTACAATTAAATGTTTCACTCAAAAATCTCTTTTTCACACAAAAATCAATTTTTCACTAAAAAAAAAACATTTAAAACTCAAATATCAATTATTGACTTAAAAATCAAATATTCACTCTAGAATCAATTTTCCACTACAAATTCTATAATAAAATATTTTTCACTTAAAAAACATTTTTCATCACAGAAATCAATTTCATCCTAAGAAATCAATTCTTTACTCAAAAATCCATTTTTCTCTCAAAAATCTAATTTTTACTCAAAATCAATTTTTCACTCAAAAACAGTTTTTCATACAACAAATTTTTCTCTCAAAAATATAATTTTAACTCAAAATCAAAATTTTCACTCGAAAGTTAATTTTTCACTCAAAGGTTAAATTTTGACTCAGAAATCAATTTTACACTCTAAAAAATGCTCCACCAAAAACTTTTTTTTTCATAAATTATTTTTCACTAAAAGATCAATTATTCACACAAAAACCTTATTAATGTTTCACAAAAAAATCAATTTTTCACCCAAAAATCATTTTTTTCTCCCAAAAATCGAAGTTTCACTCAAAATCAAATTTTTCACTCAAAATCAATTTCTCACTAAAAAAAAATATTTAATATATTTTTCATTAAAATTTCTCTAAAAAATCTGGTTTTTCACTAACAATTAATTTGTTTACTCAAAAATCTATTTTAAACATTAAAATAATTTTTTTCTCCAATATCAACTTATTCATACTATTAATACTTAAAACTCAGAAAAGTTTTCAATAAAAATTATCAAATCCAGATTCTACATTCACCTTTCTATAACCTGCCTATAGGCTGCCGTCCGCCCTATTGTTGTAGGGCAGACAACAGGCTGATTTTGCTACGAGCTCCGCCTTCACCTTTCTATAACCTGTCTATAGGCTGCCGTCTGCCGTATTGTTCTAGGGCAGACAACAGTCTGGTTTTTCTACAAGCTCCGCCTATAACCTGTCTGTAAGCTGGCGTCTGCCGTATTGTTCTAGGGCAGACAAGCTGCTTTCACGTTCTATAACCTGCCTATATGCTGCCGTTTGCCGTTTTGTTCTAGGGCAGACACAGACTGGTTTTGCTACAAATTCCGCCTATGACTGCCAGAAACATGCTAATAGGCTGCTGATTAACAGCTTGTTACCTGCCGTATATTTTGTCTGGGGTTGTCATGAAATTTTGATTGTGATGTTTTTTAAATTTTTTTTTTTGCTTACCTTGCACGTGTAGATGCCCTCGTCCATGCGACTTGCCTTTGTGACGCCAAGTATTGCGGTGTAGATGTCTTTGGTCTCGGGCGGCAATACCGTGGTCCAGATTTCTCTAAAAAAAAAATAATATTTTATAGGTATATTATATTGGAAGCGTAATAAATGTAGCTATACTCATTAAATTAATAAAAATGGGGGATAAAAAACATAAATTAAGAAAATTTAATAACACTACTTAATACTATCTTCTGAATAAGTGGGAACTATTTTATTTTTGTCATTTAATCTTTATATTAAAAATAATTGAAAAAATAGTCTCAAAAAAATTCTAGTTTAGACTAAAATATTTTTAAAACAGATTATAGTATTCAGTTTAATACTAACAATTGCGCTAACAATGATCATAAAAATTAGATATTTGAATTGATACTTGATTTTTCAAAATATTCCATAGAATGTGTTCTGTTTTATAGACATAAAAGGTCTTTAATAAACACTCAGTTCCATAAACTATAAAAATGAGCACCACTTTTTATAAAATAGCTGTATCAAAAACTAAAAAATAGAAAAAATAAATACCACACTTGTATCATTTTAAACTGCAATAAATCAACCGGAATATTATGACCTTCACATGTATTTGCTGCAACTAATCAATTGCAAATGTTGCTGCTAATGACGCCGTTGCCGCACTTGAACTTTGCTTTTTGTTGTTAAGCAAGCAGCAACATTAATTTTCACACCCTCCGGTGAAAAACAGATTGAAAATGAAAACACATCGCACTCATTACTTGCAACAATGCGCTGCATTTGTTGGCGCACAACACAGAGCGGCAACAGCAACAGCAGCAGTTGCTGGTGTCGAACTTGTGAATTGGCGCAATAAACATAACTCAGCGAGATGGCTAATGAAGGTGGCTTACAGTCAAGTCATCCGGCAGCTGTTTACAGATCAGCTGCTAATTAAGCAGCGCTTAGCTGTGAAGCGCTATGCAGTCAATTGGTAGCAATTTGCAGTTGTGACTTTTCGAACACAAGAAAATCAAAATTATAAAAAATATATTTAAAAATATTTAATACAGAAATTTCAAATATTTAGTTTTTACACAATTTTTGTATTTCTTCCTAGTTTTAGTATATTTTTGATATATATATTTTTTAATTCGTAGCCATGTAGAACATAAGTAAAAAAAGCTATTTGGAAAATATGAAAATCGATTATAAATTCCAGAAGAAACGACCTCCGACCACAGTCATTGTACCTCAACTCAATTAAGCGAAATGGCTACAACAATTGTCGAAGCACTCAGTTGCGGTCATTTTGGGTTAAGTGGTGGGCGGTGCCAGGTGGTGCTGCATAGTCGAAGCCATGGTGATTGAATTGGTTAATGTGCGTGTTTGGACGAAGGCAATGATTTGAGCAGCACGGCACAGCACCATCGAATCAACTCAATAGGCCGTGGCAGAGGAAAACTAGATTTAGGTAAAGGAAAATAGCTTTAACTACGAGAAGTCTTAGCAGTAGTTGGTGGAAAATTTCAGAGGAGAGGATGAAGAGTGGGAAGAGGGAGAAGAGGGTGAAGAGGGAGAAGAGGGAGAAGAGGGAGAAGAGGGAGAAGAGGGAGAAGAGGGAGAAGAGGGAGAAGAGGGAGAAGAGGGAGAAGAGGGAGAAGAGGGAGAAGAGGGAGAAGAGGGAGAAGAGGGAGAAGAGGGAGAAGAGGGAGAAGAGGGAGAAGAGGGAGAAGAGGGAGAAGAGGGAGAAGAGGGAGAAGAGGGAGAAGAGGGAGAAGAGGGAGAAGAGGGAGAAGAGGGAGAAGAGGGAGAAGAGGGAGAAGAGGGAGAAGAGGGAGAAGAGGGAGAAGAGGGAGAAGAGGGAGAAGAGGGAGAAGAGGGAGAAGAGGGAGAAGAGGGAGAAGAGGGAGAAGAGGGAGAAGAGGGAGAAGAGGGAGAAGAGGGAGAAGAGGGAGAAGAGGGAGAAGAGGGAGAAGAGGGAGAAGAGGGAGAAGAGGGAGAAGAGGGAGAAGAGGGAGAAGAGGGAGAAGAGGGAGAAGAGGGAGAAGAGGGAGAAGAGGGAGAAGAGGGAGAAGAGGGAGGAGGAAGAAAATTTTTGATTCCAAAAAAACATTTTTGTTGAAAAATAAGTGAATTTTTTGTAGCGTATTTTAATTTTGACCAAAGAGAGAAAAGGGGGAAAAATTAAAAAGGGGTAAATTTGGAAAAAAGAGAGAAAAGAGGAAGGAAAAGATACAGAAGAGGGCTTTTTTCGTCTGATTGTTTTTAATGTAACTAAAAGATTTTATTTAATTTTTTGTCCGACGTTTCGCTGCTTTTTTTGTCAGTTTCTTCAGGAATTTTATTGAATAAGCCAAGTTTTACATTTGTTAAGTTTAAAAATTAATTATGTCCAGTTAACACAAAAATTAATACAAAAAATTGTCAAGAATTTCTCAAAAAAATAATTAAATAAAAATATGATAGTCAATTTCATTTAGTTTTCATATGGCTACTGTCATTTATATTGAAAATTCAAAAATACTAATTTTATAATACAAGGTGTTTGGTTAATCGATGTCAATAATTCGTGGGGTCATTCTATGTCTCACAAAAATTTAAAAATATAAAATATAACAAAAAACTCAAAATTTATAACATTTAAGTTTTTGTTCATCTGTGTAGTAGATGCGACATGGCAGGTAAGCTTAGGCAGCGCCATTAGCGCACTTGCAAAATACCGGAAATGCGGTTAAAGCACAAATGCAATGCGACACACGCATAAATGCACAAAAACAGATACAACACACACAAACACACACAAACACGTACTCAATGCAACGCCAGTGGCGCCAACATCAAGGCGAACGCATTTCCGCAAAACCCGTAGCAGCAACGTTAAAAATCCATTAGTGTGCGTGCGGTGCCATGTGATGTGATGCAGTGCGATGCGATGAGTGTTGATCGTAGGTGTGTGAGTGGATGTGTGTGTGTGTGTGATTAGTTATGATGTGTGTTAGTATTTGTGCATTACAAGCAAACCCTTGCGACCACTTCCCATGCAAAAGCTGCTCCTGCTGCTTTTGTCGATATACTATGGCATACTTTTAGGCGCTAAGAGTAGAGCATGTTGCAACTAATTTGCAATGTGGTTCTTGATGATGTTGTTGATTTTGCTGTTGCTACTGCTGCTCCGCTGTGGCTGTTGATTTTTCAAAGCGCCTCAGTGCCTTTCACGTGCGAGCGTGAGTGCATGCGTCAAGTTATTAACGGCATTTCAAGATTACAGCAACAAAATCGAGGTCAAGGCAAACAGCAACAACATGATTTGCATTTTAATTTAGCACATGTAGTGCTAATGCATTTGGCAAAGCATAATATTTGCTATTTTAATGGTTGCTTTGAAAGGAATTCATTGGAAACTTGTAACTCATACGCCTTAGGGGTAGTCGAAACAAGTTTTTGTTTATTTTAAGCCTTAATATAACAATATTTTGCTAATATGGTGTAATTAAAAATTACTCATAATGCAGGATTATATTTGCATTAATAACATAAGCCAAATTAGTAGTACAATCTGAAATAATAATTATTTGAAAATGTTACTCATACGTCTCGTAGTGCATTATTATTATGCATTAATTTATACCGATGTTATGTATTTCAATAGATCAGTTTCTACAACTATATGCCCTCTGTAATAGATTCCAACAATATATTGATTTCAATGCAACTGCTATAGAGATATTGAAATTTGGCAACATCGCTTCAAGTCTAGAAATTGTTTTGTACTAAATATAGTTCGTATTAAGCTACTTATGGGATGTGTTGCTTGAGCGCCTTTCTTCACTGTTCGTCCGTAATGCAATGCATTTGTGAGCAACAGCTCAATGCGCATAATGTTGGTATTAGTTGTACTAATAACAGCAACAATACAAGAGCAGCAACAACATAAGAACAACATGAACACAATAAAAGCAACAACATGACAAGCAATGTGTGCAGCAACATGTGGCATAAGTTTGTCGTGTGTTTCTAAATTCCATTGCATTGCATAAGGCGTAGATATACTTTGGATTAGTTGTGGCAGTGGCAGCGCATGTTGCTGCACATTAATTGTTTCAGGTTGCTGCCAATGTTGCTGTTGTTGCATGTATTTGCTTAAGCTTATTGCTGGTTATTAGAATATGTAGATTATTTGCTGTTGAGGCTGTTGCTGCCATTGCAAACACGCGCTTTGTCAATACATTTGTGAGAAATTTGTGCTGCGTTGCCAAATTTCGCACTCTTGTACTTTGCATGTTAATTGCTTTGTAGCGTCTAAACAAATGCATTACATTTGCTATTAATAAAAATGCAAATTAGAGTTTAATATGATATTTTAATATGATAGTTTAATTTGATATTATTAGTTATTTTGAAAAATATTGCTATATTATTAATGTACAACAATATCATATATATTTAGTATTATAAAAGCAATATTGCCCAATTTTTATATATTTATTTCAAATGCTATGTGCCAAATTTAAAGAAATTGCTTTCATATTTTATTTGTGTAATAAAAAATATTATTTTTTTTATGAAATTCAAAGTTTTTACTGAGTTGCTGAAAATATATATATATTTTCGATTTTACAAAAATTCAATGAAAATGTGCATAACATCAATAAATCATTATTTAGTATTCATTTTGTAATAAAATGAATAATATTTAATAAAATCTTGATTTAAAAAAAAAAACTAAAACCTTCAAATACGCATTGAATAAATACATTTTGTATAAAGTGCTACGTTGCCAAATTTATTAATTATTAAGAATTTATTTTTCTAATTTAATAATTTTTAATAAAATCGTGCCTTTAAAATATTTAAATATTTAAATATACATTGAATAAATCCATTTTGTGAAAAGATTTTTTAATTGTTCATAAATTTATTTTTTCTTTACTTTTTTATATAATTTATTTTTTTATATAATTTTTATTACAAAATATGTTCCATTCTTTATAGTCATAAATATATTTATAGAAATATTGAATATATCATGTTGCAGTAGAAAATGTGTAAATATAAAAATTAAATAAATAAAAAAGAAAAATTGAAAATATTTTGTTTTATCACAAAATATGTTTAGTTACTTTTAGCTCCATAACGACGATAATTATTATTGTAATATTTTATTTATAACTAAAAAATTAAACTTGCTTCTAAACGCTACGTTGCAAGTTTTCACTTTTTCTTACCAAACCAATTTTGAATAAAACAAAAACAATTAAAATTTGCTGCAATAAAACCAAATTAAATTTGATCAAAATGAACAATTTATAAAAATTAATTTTTTATTAATTTTTATAGTTATAAAATTTATCTTAATATTCCTTGATTATTGCATTTTTAAATGTAATTTAATTTTATATTAAGAAAAGACGTTAATGTGAAAACATTATAAAATGAAAATACTTAAATTTTATCTTATAAAAAATATTTATATAATATTTGGTGCCAATTGCTAGGTTCCAATTTTCGGTCCTTTGAGCAAGAAATAAATTAATATTTCTTCTTCTAAAATCAGATTCGAGTTTTGTAAAAATAAACAATTTTAAAAGCTCAAACAATAATTAAACTTTAAAAATGTTTTTTGTCTTTGAATAAAATTTTTCACAAAAGACAAAAATTAAAAAAATCTAATTTTCTTTTGTAAAACAAATTCCTACGACATTTATTACAATTGCCACAATTCAAAGAATAAATCAAATTTTGAAAATTTGAAATTTAACAGATTTCTAAGACATTTATTGCCAATTACTGCGTTGTCAATTTTGGTGCTCTTGTTCATAGTCGTAGAACGAAGCAAATTTTGACAAAATCTGAAAAAACTAAAATTTTCCCTTATAAAACCAAATCAAGTTCGGACAAAGTAACAATTTCAAAACTGCAAACAATATAAATTTAAAATTAATACCATAAAAATTGGGTTTTGAGTCTAAATTATATTATTCAGAAAAAGAAATGACATTAATAGTATTTTAAAAATGGGTTTTTATCTTTGAATACAATTTCTCCCGAAACAATAGTCAATTTGCCCTTTTTCTTAAACAATTATTACCAATTGCTACGTTGCCAATTTTCGTTCTCTTGAGCATATTCGGTGAACAAAGCTAATTTTGAGAAAATCTTAAAAAATTAAAATTTGCTCTCATAAAACCAAATCAAGTTCGTAACTAGTAACAATTTTGAAACTGAAAATAATATAAATACAAATATGTATGCCTTAAAAATGGAGTTTAGCGTCTGAATAATCCATTTCACAAAAAGAATAGACATTAGGATGAAAAATTAAAAACATTCATTCCTATTAAACCAATTTTAAAAATATTTACTGCAAATTGCTACGTTGCCAATTATCGTTCTTCTAAGCGGACAACAAAACACATTTGCAAAAAATAAAATCTGATCTTATAAAATAGATTCAAGTATTGTACAAAGTAATAATTTCAAAATAGCAAATAATATAAATAAAAAAAATATATCTTAAAAAATGTGAAGCTAGAATTAAATTTTTTGAACTGAGCCACGGTAGATCAGTGGTTAGTGCGTTGGACTGCGAGCCGAAAGGTTCCTGGTTTAAGCCTGGACTGGGGCGAACAACATCTTTTCATAGAAACGGTACCTCTCGGCAGTAAATGGCAATCCTACGAGAGTAAAACATTGCCTATGAAAAGCTCTCAGCTGCCGTTCGGACTCGGCAAAAAACTGTAGGTCCCACCACTTTGAGTACAAATATAATACGCACAGCTCAAAATGGTGAGAGAGCTCGGCCTAAGTTCTTATAGGACTGTAGTTCCAAACTTTTATTATTATTAGATAGTTCAATAAAAAAAACAAAAAAACTGTGCTCTTATAAAAGAATTTTGCTGCGTTGCCAATTTTCGCATTTTTGAACATATTCCGCGAATAAAGCAAATATTGCCAAAAAAAACTTTATATATTCAAATTGTTCTCTCTCAACCAGGTTCAAGTATTGTAAAAAGTGAGAATTGATAAATTCCAAATATAAATAAAATAATTACTAAATACCTTACAAATGTTTGTTTTTTTGCCCCCGAAAAAAAAATTCTTCTCACATAAATAAAAGAATTCAAAATGAAAAACTTTCTTAATCAAGTTTATAAATTGCTCCACTTTTCGGCAGTACTACCCTAGTTAATAAACCACACAACACATGCAGACTAACTTCATCACGCATGCCTTCGATTCCTTGAATTCCTTAAACGCACATCGATCCTTTTGCCTGCAGCTATTTTGCCACCTAATCGTTGTTACATGTTGACTGCAAATACAATAACAGTAAAAGCAACGAAAAAAAAAACACTTCTTATCCTTTTTATCCTTTTTATCTTTTTTACACAAAGACTAACATATGCCAACTATTTAAGTCTTTTACTCAATTTATATCCTTTTTACAGTTGCTCCTTGTGATGTTCATCATTTTTGCTTGTATTTCGTCAAACGTCACATTTATTATCCTTCAAAGCGGGTCCAGCAATGTGTGCTGTGGCCCCTTTTGTTCCCTTTATTGGTGATGATTTTCGAAATAAATTCGAATTTGATTTAAGCGTAGAGGGTGCTGCCAACATCAACCACAACAAGCAACATCATTTTTTGTTGTTGTGGTGGCTGCTCTGTTATCCTTTGACTTATATGTTTCGCTTTTACGATCCTGCAATGAGTTTGTTTTCTAAACGACTGCGTTCGTGGGTGTGGCAGCCTTCTAAGAATAACGCGCAATTATGCGTCTGTTGTTGTTGCTGCTGTTGCCTCTGTTGCTGCATTTTACGATTCCTTCATGTGTGGTTGTCGGATACAGTGGGCGCCATGTGACGTGTACCGGCAGACGGTTTCCGGCTGCCCTCTTTAATGCTTATTGAAGTGTTGCGCGCATTGTAAATTCAAATTGCACCAGAATTGAGTTCAACTTGTTTGTTTGGTGCGCACTGTGAGTGATAACAGCAGAGGGGGGAAGATTTAGCAGATTGGGTCAGCAACATGTTTTCGTTGTTTAATCGAATTTATAGCAATTTATGGGTAGCAAAATTGCAAAGCATGTAGATTGGGTTAAAGTAAATTTTACTTTTGATAAAATAAAGAATATAAAAAATATTTTCCATATTTTCAAATGTTATGTGTGATAGTGATAGAATAAAGAATAAAATAAAGAATAAAATATTTTCAAATATATCACACATATCTAGTAAATGTTAATACAAATCAGTATAAATCAGAATTTTACTTTTCTATACTGAATTTATGAAATCAGAAACAAAATGGCCATATGAAAAAATCAAATTTTGGACATTTGAAGTGTTGATTGCTTGTTTCTCGCGCTCAACAGAGACGAGCTAATGACTGTGGTACGCCCGAACATGCGAACACTGAAACACATTCAGCCTAACCAATAAACCAAATAAAGTCGACTCTAAAGATAGTATCAGCATTTCCGACAATATTTATTTGTCAAAAAGCTGATACTTTCTTTGAAGTCGACATTATTTCGTTTATTGGTTAGGCTGATTGTTTATGTCACAAAAACCTTCGAGTTCGCTCATTTCGCGAGCACTCAATTCTGAGGACTGTTTATATCAAACATATTCTTTTTGTTAATAGAGACAGAATTTCGAGAAAAATAAGTTTTTCTGTTTATTTTTATTTTTCAAACATAATATGAAAATTCTGAAAATACTTATATTTTGGATGTGTGCGAGTTCGACTAAATTGCTGACTAAACTAAATTTTGTCGGTAATGCAGCATTCACTTTTCAATTTAGCAAATTTTCGAGCAAACTAAATTGATCTAAATTGGAAGACAGCAAACAGACATATGAGAATTGATTTATTAGAGACTTTAACAATTACCGGTTACCGAATGACGGTCAAATAAAAACTTGTACAATTTAGTTTAGTCAGTAATTTAGTCGAACCCTTAATATTTAAAATATTTTAGACAATTTTTGACAAATATTTTAGGCGTTTTTTTACATTTTTGAATGTAGTTTATCCTCAAATATGCTCGCGTGTCATTTTGTTGGATATTTCTAGCCACAAAAGATAAAACCAAAAGGACGAATTTGAAAAATTGGAAATCTTGTCATGCTAAAAGGGCGAATCTTTTCGTATTTTCGCCATAACTTATTGGTATAAGATAAAATAGTGGTGTAAAGGCATTTATCGTTTGCTTTTAAAGCACCTATCGATCTGCACCAATAATTAAAAATATTTTGCCAAAAATTAATTTGGCATTTGTTATTTGCAGGAAATTTTTGTTGGCAAACTATTTGTAATTAATAATGCAGATCGATAGGTGCTTTGAAAACAAACAATAATTGCCTTTACATCACTATTTTATCTAGTACCATTAAAGAGTTATAGCAAAAAAACGAAAAGATTCGCCCTTTTGACATGATAAGATTTTCAAATTTTCCAATTTATTCGTTTTTTTGCTATAATTTTTTATTGGCGCAAGATAAAATAGAGGTGTAAAGGTATTTATTGTTTGTTTTTAAAGCACCTATCGATTGGCATCATGATTTAAAAATATTTTGTCAAACATTAATTTGCCATTTGTTATTATAATCATGTATATCAATAAGTATACCTAGACTATGCACAATAATCTTTATTTTTTTTCATTTATGTAATGATTAAAGTTCTAAAACTTAATACGCCCTAATTTTATTACTCGTTTTATGCAATAGGGACGTATAAATCATTTATTTTAATTAATTATTTTATATATTAATAGGAGCTTTAAAACAAGAGCCTACTAAAGCTTAAAGTTCATATTTTAATGGAAAATTTGAATCTACAATATTGGTTCATTATTTTTTGAGATACGGACATTCAAGAACTTTAAACGCAAATATCTCAAAACTTACTTTTTCTAATAACGCCCTTATTGCACCCAACGCATCAATTCTTAATTAAAGCAAATATTTTTTAGCTACACTCAAATATGGAATTTGTGAAATTTCATATTCTATAATTTTTCTTGAATTTGTTGCAACATTTTGACCAGCTTGCCGGAAAATACAGATGCATGGAAACCTGTAGAAAGCTTTTATTCAACTTGGTTAAATTTAAAAGGCAGATTTTAGATATGAACACTGTTTTGTGCCTTAAATAAATTTGAATTTATGCATTTAATAATGTGTTTAATTTGCAAATATCTTCCAATTCATTTACATCATTTGAATTTTTGAGCCGTCTAAACGGACCCCTAAAAAGTCTTCAATGCAAATTATTTTTAGCACATATGCCTGGCCGCCTTTTTGATGTCCACTCAAATAAAAAAGGTTTTTATAACTCAAATAAATATGTTTTTTTAACTCAAATAAATTTGCATCTAAAGTATGTTTAAATTATCTGCAAAATCATTTCATTAACATATTAGAAAAACAAATTATTTGACTTGTACATTGCAACATATTTTTACTTCTCAAATATTGTTAGCATTTTGTATATTTTCTTTATTTATTTTATTAATATCTCTCTATTTATTTTGCAGCTCGATTATTTTTGTGTGTGCTGAATTATTTGTCCATTTACTATTTGATCTTCGAACAAAATAAATCATAATAAATAAATAAATTTGCCAAAATATCAACATAATAAACAAACAAACAGAAAAAAAATATGTATTAGAACTTTGCACTTTTGTGCCTCGTATATATTAAGGCATCTCACTTGAGTGGGTGTCATCTGAATATTATATAATACTATTCTGTTATTTAATATTTAGAATTTATTTTGCATTTTGTATTTGCAAAATATATAGATTATCTGCAAGTACTACGTTCGACAAGTGCTGAGGCCTGAGCTGAACAATGGATTTAATTGAAAAATAAAACACAAAATGAAAAAATGGCATCTGCTGCAATCTTTTTGAATGCTTTATTAGCTCTGTATTTATTTAGAGAATTTGCAAAATTTTCATCACAAAAGACTCTTAAATAAATTTTGACTTTTATGAAAATGTATTAAACATATTTTATACTTTGATAAAAACATAGATTAAACGATTTAAAATGTACTTTCTTGAAATGCTAAATGCCAAGATTTGGTTTGCATTTCAGTATTGTTATTCAAATTTCAATGGAAATGTCATTCAGAACATTGCTCTGTAGTGATTAGTATTTAGTTTAAATATAAAAATTACTAGTATTAATTTTTAAAAGACCTTAAAATTTCAATTTACCTAAAATACAACTAATACGAGTTATATGCATGAATCTATACAGAAATTGTATAGAAAATCTATAAAAGTTCTATAGAGGTTCTATAGATTTTCCTTAATAAGTTATATTGAAGTTCCTTAAGAATTTCTATAGAAGTTCCTTAAGAAGTTCTATAGAAGTTCCTTAAGAAGTTCTATAGAAGTTCCTTAAGAAGTTATATAGAAGTTCCTTAAGTAGTTCTATTGAAGTTCTTTAAGACGTTCTATAGAAGTTCCTTAAGACGTTCTATAGAAGTTCCTTAAGAAGTTCTATAGAAGTTCCTTAAGTAGTTCTATTGAAGTTCCTTAAGACGTTCTATAGAAATTCCTTAAGACGTTCTATAGAAGTTCCTTAAGAAGTTCTATAGAAGTTCCTTAAGAAGTTCTATAGAAGTTCCTTAAGAAGTTCTACAGAAGTTCCTTAAGAATTTCTATAGAAGTTCCTTAAGAAGTTCTATAGAAGTTCCTTAAGAAGTTCTATAGAAGTTCCTTAAGAAGTTATATAGAAGTTCCTTAAGTAGTTCTATTGAAGTTCTTTAAGACGTTCTATAGAAGTTCCTTAAGACGTTCTATAGAAGTTCCTTAAGAAGTTCTATAGAAGTTCCTTAAGTAGTTCTATTGAAGTTCCTTAAGACGTTCTATAGAAATTCCTTAAGACGTTCTATAGAAGTTCCTTAAGAAGTTCTATAGAAGTTCCTTAAGAAGTTCTATAGAAGTTCCTTAAGAAGTTCTACAGAAGTTCCTTAAGAATTTCTATAGAAGTTCCTTAAGAAGTTCTATAGAAGTTCCTTAAGAAGTTCTATAGAAGTTCCTTAAGAAGTTATATAGAAGTTCCTTAAGTAGTTCTATTGAAGTTCCTTAAGACGTTCTATAGAAGTTCCTTAAGACGTTCTATAGAAGTTCCTTAAGACGTTCTATAGAAGTTCCTTAAGAAGTTCTATAGATGTTCCTTAAGTAGTTCTATTGAAGTTCCTTAAGACGTTCTATAGAAATTCCTTAAGAAGTTCTATAGAAGTTCCTTAAGAAGTACTATAGAAGTTTCTTAAGAAGTTCTGTAGAAGTTCCTTAAGAAGTTCTATAGAAGTTCCTTAAGAAGTTCTATAGAAGTTCCTTAAGAAGTTCTATAGAAGTTCCTTAAGAAGTTCTATAGAAGTTCCTTAAGAAGTTATGTAGAAGTTCCTTAAGAAGTTATATAGAAGTTCCTTAAGAAGTTCTATACAAGTTCCTTAAGAAGTTCTATAGAAGTTCCTTAAGAAGTTCTATAGAAGTTCCTTAAGAAGTTCCTTAAGAAGTTCTATAGAAGTTCCTTAAAAATTTCTATAGAAGTTCCTAAAGAAGTTCTAGAGAAGTTCCTGAAGAAGTTTTATGGAAGTTCCTTAAGAAGTTCTATGGAAGTTCCTTAAGAAGTTCTATAGAAGTTCCTTAAGAGTTCTATAGAAGTTCTATAGAAGTTCCTTAAAAAGTTCTATTGAAGTTTCTTAATATGTTCTATAGAAGTTCCTTAAGAAGTTCTATGGAAGTTCCTTAAGAAGTTCCTTAAGAATTTCTATAGAAGTTCTATAGAAGTTCCTTAAGAAGTTCTATAGAAGTTCCTTAAAAAGTTCTATAGAAGTTCCTTAAGAAGTTCCTTAAGATGTTCCTTAAGAAGTTCTATAGAAGTTCCTTAAGAATTTCTATAGCAGTTCCTTAAGAAGTTCCATAGAAATTTATTAAGATGTTTTATAGAAGATCCACAAGAATTTCTATAGAAGGTTCTTACGAAGTTATACAGAAGTTCCATAAGAAATTATATAGAAGTTTTTAAAGAGGTAGAAGTTCCTTAGAAGTTCTATAAAAGTTCCTTAAGAAATTCTATAAAGGTGCCTATTTCTGATCGTTTCCAAAATAAGCCTAATATATGCGTTTAAAATTCTATAGATGTAACTTTATAAGTTCTTGAGCAGTTCCTTATGAAGTTCCTTAAGAACTTCTATATAAGTTTATTAAGAGGTTGTATAGAAGTTCCACTAGAATTTCTATAGAAGTTCCTTAAGGAGTTTTTTTAAGAAGTTCTATAGAAGTTCCTTGAGAGGTTCTATAGAATATCTGTAGAGTTTCTTTAGAATTTCTGTACAAGTCCTAAAGCAGTTCCTTAAGATGTTCTATAGCAGTTCCTTAAGAAGTTCTATAGAAGTTTCTTACGAAGTTATACAGAAGTTCCATATGAATGTATATAGAAGTTCTTAAAAAGGTACTATAGAAGTTTCTTAAAAGTTCTATAAAAGTACCTTAAGAAGTTCTATAAAGGTGCCTATTTCTGATCGTTTCCAAAATATGTTTGGCTTTTATTATAAAATGTTGAATAATATTTGTAATATTATTTTAAAAAATTGTATTATAATTTGTAAAATTTGAATACTATCATTTAAGATTGAAGATTGATCTATTATTAGTTGATTCATACAGTTTATAATAATTTATGCTAGTCTTAAAACGAAAACCTATATTGAAGTGTGTAATACAATATTTAGAGGATCAAATGCAATACAATATTTTTCTTTTTGATTTTTGTTAATTTTGCAATTTTCTGAAATGACATACACTGCAAACAACGTGGCTGCGCATACAAATTGCACGCATTTTGTCAAAGTGCGTTGAAATTACACGTCATTGATGCCAATACCAAACTGATGTATTTCAAAACTATGAAAAAATAAAACACACAGCATACAGCGCATGTAATGACACAAAGAAAATGTAGAAAAGAGTCCTTGATTAACTTTTCGTGCCGACCAATATGTTGTTACGCACACATCAAAGATAAATAATAATAATAAAAGAAAATAAAATAAAAAACAGAGACCTAAAAAAGAACCCATATATCCTGTTCAACAGGACCAGTCTGCACTTATAACCATTGCTACCGACTGCTGCTCCTCTTCCTTCCTACTCCTCAAAACAGGCAACCGAACGAAACGTATCCAATTACAGAACATATTTTTGTCCTTTCGCCTCATAAACTACACTTAAATGTGTTGCAGACGAGCTGCAAAGCAATTCGTCCTTTTTTGCTGTTTTCGTTGATTTTTTTTTCCTTTTGTGGGTACCCGATACAATTTTATACATATTTTTTTCTTTATATTATTTACTTTTACGTTTGATTTTTTTCCTTTTTGCATGCGTTTCATGTATTTACTATTGTATGTCTGTCTGGTCTACTATAAATTGCAGCTCATTGTGCTGACTGCAAATTTTTGGGCCAAAACTATTTAAGCGAAAAAAAAAAATGAAAACGAAACTCAAATTACTTTGTAAACGTACATAATACCATTTTATAAGCATAACCAACAACTTTAACTGCAAATAACATGAAATATAGCAGCAATTGCATGTTGTACCATATATGAAGTCACGAAGCAACTACACGTTGAGAAAAATACTTTTGTAATTCAGCAGAAATCAAGAAGTATACAGAGTGCTATATAAATAAACGGAAAATTTCTTGTTATTAAGAAACAAAAACACTTGACAAGTAAACGGCAAACAAGAAATTTATTTTCTTAATTTTAAGAATGTAACTTCTATATTTTATTAAGAAGAATTTCTATTTATTTGTAAAAGTTTTTTTTTTCTTAATGTGTACTACCTTGCCTTACAAATCATTGCCATTAGAAACACTGCAACATTTGCTTTGTTGCCCAACAAATTGTCGACTATTTATAGAGTGTGCTAGTGGGCGAAATATTTATTGACATGCGATACTTTTTCGCAACCTACATAAGTTGCACGTTGCTCAAATTATGCTTATTATAGAAATTAATTTAAAGCGAAACTTTAGAAATTTTATGCAATTTAATATTTCATCAAATGATATTTTATATTTTGTAAATTTATGCTATTTTATTTTACCTTTTAGAACTGTTTATTAGAGTACAGCTAACTTCGAAGGTTTTTTTTTTTAAAACGTTATATCCTATATAATTTTCCCAAAATCATTACAACTCTCAACTAACCGAAGGCATTTTTTGAAATTGAAATCTTTGTGAAATAGAAAGTAATTATAAATGTTTATTTTTTAAAATATCGCAAATTATTTATTATATTTGTAAAAATACTTGGTATATTATTAGTTACCCTTTTATAAATTTTCTGAAATAAACTTTTGAACCAAATTTAAGTATTTTCAACTTAAACGAAATCAAATTCATTCCTTGTACCATTAGAATTCGATTGAAATACGTCTATTTAATATTGTGAAATCGAATCACAGTATAAGATTTCATTCGAAACGATAAAATTGTTACGATGTTGGAACATTCGATAAATCATACAAGTTTTCTTTTTCGATAAAAACAATTTAAATACTGAAATTCACTTTTGTTCGAAATTTAAATAGTTGACCACTAAAATCTAATTAAATTCATTCCTTTTCGTTCGATTTTTTATAAGATTCTAGTATAAGAAGTAACCCAGTCCATTAGAAATCATAAAGGTAATACAATTTTGAGTGGAAGTCAATACAAGTTTTGATAACAATAAAAAAAAATTACAGAATATTTTTAGATTTTTATAAACCATTTAAAAAAAAAGAGAATTATATTGAAATTATATATAGGAAAAATTGTAGTAGTGCTTTTGGAAAAACCATTATCAAAGCCTCACCATTATGGCGCATGTTCGGCAATTTACTTTTGTTTGAAACTTAAATATTTAACAACAAAAATCTAGTTGAATTCGTATCACAATATTGTTTGAAATACTTTTATGTTGCACTGCAAAACTCGAGTTATGAAACGGCAAGAAACAAATTCGATCTAATTGAAATTTTACAGGCTGTTTGGATCATCGATGTCATTAATTCTATTGCCTAATTTTCACACTGTCTTTTCGTGTCATATTTGTTTTCTTTATGTTATGATTGCGACGCAGAAACTGTCCAAAATTAAAATGTTCATTAGGCATGTCAGTCGATATCAAAATGCCATCATGATGGCATTTTTTTAGAACTTTAATATAACAATAATAATAGTTTGGCACTACAGTCCTATAAGAACTTAGGCCGAGCTCTCTCACTACTTTGAGCTGTGCGTGTTATATTTATACTCAAAGTCGTGGGACCTACAGTTTTGCCGACTCCTAACGGCTGGTGAGAGCTTTTCATAGGCAATGTTTTACTCTCGAACGTTTGCCATTTACTGCCGAGAGGTAGCGCGGTATAGAAAAATGTTTCTATGAAAAGATGTTGTTAGTCCCAGTCCAGGCTTGAACCGCGGACCTTTCAGCTCGCAGTCCAACGCACTAACCACTGAACTACCGCGGCTTTTAGAACTTTGCCATATCGAAAATCGAGAGCGTAATAAATTTTCACCTTGTGAACTATCTGGAGCGAAACGAATTGCTCAGTGACCTAGAGTATGGTTTCCGTAGGACCAGATCCACAGGCGACCTAATGGTGGCTCTCTCAGAAAAGTGGAATAATTGTATTCACCTTTTTGGAGAGAGCAAGGTTGTTGCTCTAGATATTTTCAAGGTGTTTGATCGAGTGTGTGGCATATGGTGTCGGTAATTCTTTTACTCGATGGATATCAAGTTTTCTCCAGGATCGATTAATACGATTTTAATGGATGGTGTTTTTTGTCAGAACAACATTCCACCAATTCTGGAGTTCCGCAGGGTTCCGTCCTGTCCTCGTACCTATTTCTGGTATTTATTCTGGTATTTTGTCATTGACCCAGAACCCAATTCATCCTTTTGCAGATGACAGTAATATTTGTCATTCATATTCATTCAACAAGCGCCCAAACTCTTTAGAGATTGAGAGTAAAAAACGCACTATGAATGACACACTCAATAATGAATGGATTCACCCCTCCCACACATCAATATGGGCTTTGTGGATATTGCGGAGTCAGCTGCTCTTGACGTTCTGGGCATATCAATTCAATGTGACCTCCGATGGAATGATCACATATTTGATGTGTCGAAAGAAGCGGACAAGTGCCTCGGTTTTCTTAAACGTACTTCACTCCTGCTGACTTACGCACTGTCTACACTATCTATATTCGGCCGAAGATGGAATACAATTCGCACATTTGGGCAGGGGCTACAAAATACTCCTTGGAGTTCCTCGACAGAATACAACAATGTGCTATATATTTAATAGGAGACGCAAATATTTCATCAACTATTGGTTCTCTTGAGCACCGAAAGACCGTAGGGTGTTTAAGCCTGTTCTATAGGTATTACAATGGAAAGTGTACCAGGGAAATTCATGGCCTGATTCCAACAGGTCGTGTGTTCTCTTGTTCTACTCGGGCATCGAACCAAGCCCACCCCTTCGTAGTGCACTCGGCTCTCAACAGAACAACGCATTACAGAGAGAATTCGTTCTTCAGTCGCACGATACGTTTGTGGAACAATCTCCCTGCGTCTGTTTTTCCCGACATCTTTGATATTGGCAATTTCCAAACAAACATCCACCGATCCCTTCCACTTTCCCCTTCCCTTCTCTTACCTATAATCCTTTCTTACGATCAACACTGTGTATTGCACAAATAGGGGGCATCCCCTGAGCGTTGGTTAATTTGTAAAAAAAAAATAACCTAGTCAAGAAAATTGGTTATAGAGTTGATAAATGAGTATGAACATTTCACTCATGTTTTAGAGAATTAAATTACCTTTCCAATGCTATATCACATCTTCGAAACCCATGATTTCTTCCTTTTTTTAAAATGTACGTAAAGTTGAAATTCACATAACATATTTTTAAATCATATTTCCAAACATAATATTAATATTTTTTTTATTTCAACCACCAAATCACAAGACCCGCAACTGTTTAATTATTTCTGCAGCATTTCTTAACAGGTTAAAATCACTGTGATTGATTAGAAAGTACTGGAAATGAACTGGTCTATCATTATAAATTAGAAAAAATATTGGTTGATCCTTAACGAAATTTTGAGAAAATCAATGCAAAAGTCAAAATTTATGTTTGTAAATTTCAACTTTACGTCCATTTAAAAAAAGGAATAAATCGATGGGTTCGAAGATGTGATATACCATTGGAAAGATAATTTAATTAAACATTTGAAATATTGTTCAAAATTATTTATTTTTGTATTAGGTTCGTTAGGTTTAAACTTTATTTATAATGTTAACAGTTTTGTATGATGAAACAATAAATTTTTTAAGTACCAAATTTCAGGCATCAGAAATATTCTTCACAACTTTGATGAAAAGTAAATTTGATAAATAAAGAAAACACTCTTAAGATTTTGTCCCAACATTTTTTATTTTATTTTATATTTTTTTTTGTTGTACTTTTCGCTTTATAGCGCTTTTTGATTGCAATCTGAACAAAATAATTGGCAACACATGTGCGTTTAATAAATAAGTTTTGTGGCAGAAAAAAATGAAACTGTTGCTAGCTAAAATAGTTGCTGCATGGAATAAATATTTAAAAACTCTGGTGAAATAGTTGCTGGTGCAACGACAACAAATACAAGTGATCACAATGCAAAGAACGAACTGTCGTCTCGGATAGGTCTCGTCAAAATTGAGAAACTATAATTTAGAATGTTTTTGTCAAATCGAGACAACTAACTGGTGAAATTTTGACTTTTTCAAAATCAGCTAAATATAGCCAGTCACTGCTGTTTCTCACTCCTTTAAAAATTAATGTCGCGTCAAAGTCGCATGTCCTATCAAAAGTCGCATGGCACTAAAATTCATCGCAATAAAATGTTCACTTGTCGCTCTTAAATACTAAGTATTTTAAATGGCCTAAATGTTCTTTATTGCATTGAATATCGCTTGTCGCGTCGTTTATAGCGCGATCAACGACTGCTGCTGCTGCTGTCAGGCGCTCTGAAGCCATCGCACAGCGAAAGCACGCAGCGGCGCCACCGCAAAAGCTTTCGCTGCAGCGACGGCTTGTGAACGCCCGTCGCAGCAGAAGCACCTCCACCAGCAGCAGCAGTCGTTGATGCTACTCACTCTTGTGTATTTGTTGCCGTTGCACTCCCGTTCTCCGCCTTCTTCCCATCGCTGTCATCAACATCATCGACGTAGGACACCTTCTTCCCGTTCTTCGTCTCCTCTTCAATCGGCAGCGCCTTGTTCGATGCCTCGATGCCACGTTCTCCATAGTAGACACCCGTCTGCTGTATCTCGACAATGCGCTCTACATCGTCCAGCGGCGGTGGTGCCGGCACCACGATCGACAACACGCCATCCGTTGAAAGTGTCGCGGTCGCCAGGGTCGCATCGTAGTTGCGCGGCAGTTTGAAGCGACGCGTAAACATGCGCGACAAGCAAGTGTCGCGAACCTTCTGCTGCTTGGCCTGCAGCAGCAAAGTGTCCAGGTTGCGCACCTTCAGCTGCAGTTCGTCGGCGCTAAAGTGACGCACATCGATGGTGACCTTGTAGGTGCCTTTGCCATGGGAGTCGGCCTCATCGCCCGACTCGATGAGCACGCTGCTGCTACCGCATGTGCAGCAGCAGCTGCTCGTGTCAACGGTGGTGCTGGTGGGTAGTCAGGAGCGGTGGCACCAGGTGGTGCTGCTCGTACAGAGCGCATCGGAGCTCTTCCAGTGCGAGTGATGCAAGTGATGCGTGCAGGTGCTCAAAGTGCAGCTGTAGTCGCAAAGACTGCTGCCGATTGCCCAGCAGCGACGCGTACGCCAGCGGCGCAACGGACAGCTGAGGCGGTAGCAGCAGGTGCTCCAGGTGCTGTCCCAGTGGTGACAATGATCGTAATGCGTATCGCACAAGGACCAATGTGTGGGCATGATGCGACTTTGGTTTAGAGACTCGTGTGAATTGTTAATCTGCTCTTTGAGTTGCAACTCGTTGTGTTACTCGTTACTCTTACTAGTTTATTTTACTAGTTGTTTCCAATCGTTGCTTTTATCAGTTGTTTTAACTTTTATTCAAATTATCTTTATTTTGGTGTGATAATTATCTTTGGAGTACTTGTTGAGTTTCTTGCTGATTTTCTGTCTAAACTTCTTTTCTACCACTCGTTTTTCTGTTCGTCCTTGTGATCCTGTTTTTTAGGTCCGTTTATCGTATCGTTGAGTTGCCTTTGAACGTGTTTTTCTGTAGTTTGTCTACAAAGAATCGTTCTGCTTCCTCGCGTTTTTCGTTTCTTTAGCCAGTCGGGTACGTTGCGCTTCCTTCGAAGTCTGCTGCTGGAATGTGAATTGCTGTTGCCGCCGTACTCAAGACGAAGTCTATTGAGGCACGTTTGTGGCCGATAATTCTGCTGCCAAAGTAACGACAGAGGTGGGCAATGTTTATTCAAACAATCAACAGAAAATTGATTCTGGTTCTTGATACAATATATTGATATCATCATATGATTATATGATATGATTATATGATTATGATATGATTATGATATGATTATGATATGATTATGATATGATTATGATATGATTATGATATGATTATGATATGATTATGATATGATTATGATATGATTATGATATGATTATGATATGATTATGATATGATTATGATATGATTATGATATGATTATGATATGATTATGATATGATTATGATATGATTATGATATGATTAGGATATGATTATGATTTAAGTTTACGAATTGACCCATATAGAAAATGTTTCAAACTCTAAATAAATATAGAAATAATATAAATTTAAATTTTGTCCGATGATTTGGACGCCTCTGATGTATCACAAGGGCCCGTCATGGGCCTGTTGTTTGATCAATATTTGCCAAATACCAGCATGTACCAAGCGTACTACGTGCCGCGTTAACTTCAGCGCACTGATAGCAACAACAACAACATCATCGTAAACAACAAAACTAAAACAAGAACAACGATAATATAAACAACTACAACACATAACTAACAAAACAATATGAAGCAAGTTCTTGCAAAAATCACAAATATGCACAACACGGAAGTATGCGTCCTGTCGTTTGTCGTCCTTCACGTGCGCATTGGGTCGCGTAGTGTGCATGTAATGAAAATCGTGACCTCGCACACTATGAAATCGACTGTCGGAAGGGGTTCCGAAGGGGGCCAACGATACACGCAGAGAAATGTGCGCTAATGTTAATGTAATGTTATGGTAATGCTATTGTAATGTAATGTGAATGTAATGTCAATGTAATGGCAATGTAATGTCAATGTAATGTCAATGTAATGTCAATGTAATGTCAATGTAATGTCAATGTAATGTCAATGTAATGTCAATGTAATGTCAATGTAATATCAATGTAATATTAATGAAATCTTAGTTCAATCTTAATGTAATGTTAATGTAATTGAAGTAATCAAGATTACTTTAAATTCTTAATGTAATCTTAACATAATCTTAAAATAATGTTAATGTAATGTTAATGTAATCTTAATGTAATCTTAGTGTAATCTTAGTGTAATCTTAGTTATTCTTATTGTAGTCTTAATGTAATCTTAAAGTAATCTTAATAAAATCTTAATGTAATCTTAATGTATTTTTTATGTAATCTTAATGTAATCTTAATGCAATCTTAATGCAATCTTACTCTTATATTAAAGTAATCTTAACTTTGTCTTAAAATAATCTTAATGTAATTTTAATGTAATCGTAATTTAATTATAATGTAATCTTAATGTAATCCTAACGTAATATTAATGTAATTTTAATGTAATCTAAATATAATCTTAATGTAACCCTAATGTAATATCTTTGAAATAATTTCTCTGTGTGTATAGCTTTGTTAACACATGCAAATCGCCAAGTTTAAAATAAAAAATCTACTTTGAGGCGACTTTCCAGGTGTGGTCGCTCGTTAGCCTTGAACTTCGTTTGCCTTCAGAGTCTTTTTGACGGTCACAAACAACCGGAGATAAGCAATAACTACAACTATAAAATGAATAAAAACTTTTGGAATGTTTTAAAAGTATGCATACTATATATTAGGCAACAATTGTGCATATTGGCCGCTGCATTGCATATGTGTTTGCTATAAAAAACGTATTTTTTGATTTTATTTTATCTATTTTTCGATTTTTTTTTGGCGCCTAAAACGCCAACGCACACAAAAGCTGTCAGCAACAATTGAAAAGTTGCTGCCAGCGCGGACATTGTCGTCAACTTTGTCGTTCGCCAATTCACTGAACTTTTCTATATGAGGTCAGCGGTATAAAAAGTTATTAAGCGTCGTTTTTATGTTTTTGGTTGACGTCCAAAAGTTTTGTTGTCGGCGATTTAGCTGCTACTGCTGCTGCTGATTGTCGCGTCGTGGCAACAATGTGTTGCAGTGAGCAGCGGCAGTTATGGAAGATAAGCGATTATGTGAGAAATTTAGCGCACTTAAAGGTTGTTATATGTTGCAGGGCGGCGGCAGATTAAAGAGGACAACGGTAGGTAGTTGTAGAAGGTTCTGGGTATTAGGTGTTATATGTGGAGTGACATTTGGGGTGGCATTTTATTGCTCATGTGTTTAGATTGCTGCCAATTTGTTAACCAAGAGCTGTAAATTGTTGCCAGATGTTAGAGAATTGGCTCTTATTGCAGAAAATAGTGATAATTAAAATAAATCTTTAAATAAAATAAAAATATAAATAAAAAAATAAAACTAAAATAAATTAAAAGTAAAATATAAATAAAATAAAAATAAATAAATAAATAAATAAATAAATAAATAAATAATTAAATAAAATTAAAACAAAATAATAAAATAAAAATATAATAAAAATAAAATAAAAATAAAATAAAATAAAAATATAATATAAAATAAAATAAAATAAAATAAAATAATAAAAATAAAATAAAAATATAATATAAAATAATAAAAATAAAAATATAATATAAAAAAAAAAAAAAAAATAATAATAAAATAAAAAAATAAAATAAAAATAAAAATAAATAAAAAAAATAAAATAAAAATAAAATTAAATAAAAATAAAATAAAAACAAAAATAAAATAAATTGCTAAATTATGTGATGCAATAATACTAATAATCACATAAATAATTTTAAATTGTTTTTAACACCTGACGTATGAGCAACATTTAAAAATGTCTCTCATTATAAAAATCACTTTTATTTTAAAACTATTTTTTATGATTATTAAATTATCTTATTTAATATAGTTTTTCTATATTCAACTGTTGGCTTGTTTTGAGCTTGTTTTGTAATAAAAATAAAACATTTTTAAATCAACAATATTAAAAATCAAATAATTAACATTAAAGTGTTTGCCAAACACTTACCTGGTCGCTTTGGAAGCGTTAACCACAGCGCCATCCTTAAACCACTGAAATTGCATTTTCGATGAACCCTGTGCCGTGCAGGATATTATAAATTCGCTGTCCTCGCGTATGGCTGTTGGTTGATTAATTGTCATATCCTGTGAATGCACAAAAAATCAAAAAAAAAAAGGTGAAATAAATTTAAAAAATAAAATCAACAATGTGATGAAAAGCAATTTTAATAAAAAGCTCAACGATAACAATCAACCGGAACAATATGTTTGTGTCAGTCAATACATTAATAAAATACAAACAATAACAACAACGTTGGTGTTGATGACAAAACCAGCAACAACACCGACAACACCTCATCAAGTTGTCAGCGACGCCATCAGCAACATGATGAGCAACGCCATCAACGTCGCGCTTCGCCATTAACCACAAAAATAGCGTAGCTGCTGCCAGTAGAAAAATAAAAGCTTTTTTGCAGTTTTTTTTTGCAACTGTCAAGTCTGCCATTTATTATTTGCTGCTGGGTGGTTAACGTTTTAAAAGCAAAAAAGATATTTTTATATTTTAATTTTTTGCGTTGTTGTGGTTTTGCGTTGGCGTATTGGTCCGTCCTGCTGTAAATGTGTGCATCGTTTTTAATGAGTTTATTCTTGACTGATTAATAAATAATTATTTGAATTTTAATTATTTAAACAGAATTAATGCGCTGCATATATTTAGCAAATGACGCGATACTGATGAACTCGTGGTCGGTAGTTATGACAAAAATTAAAGTTATAAAAAATACGAATTTACATTATGTGTTTAAAAATAACACACGAATTATTTGAAATTAAAAATTATACAAATTATTCTAAAATATTTATTTTTTAATTAAAATCCTATACTCTAAAAAAAGTGCAATTTTTTAATTTGAATTTAGAAATTAATCAAATTATTCTAAAAATTTATTTTTAAATTAAAACCCGAACTGTGCAAAAAATAATACTATCCTTTAAAAAAATACACTTATTTTTAAAACTTTAATTAAAAAACTAAAATTTTGCATTTATTTAATAAAACTTTTTTTACCATTAAATGCAGCGGTGGATTTTCATCAAATAGATGGAAATTTGACACCAACGTTATGTTGCCAATGCGTCCGCGCTCCACCATCCGCGTTATGGCTTCTCGTATGCGCTGCGAGTCGCCCTTGATGCCAAAGAAGTGGAAAGTGATGTCCAGGCGATCAGTGCTAAAAAGAATACAAATTTTAATAAAAATATCAAATTTTAATGAAAACATGAATTTTTAATGAAATTATGAAATTTTTATGAAAATATGAAACTTTGATGAAAATATTAAAAACTGAAATTTTGATGAAAATATGAAATTTTGATGAATATAAAAATGTTTACGAATTTTAATGAATATATGAAATCTTGATGAAAATATGAAATTATAATGAAAATATGAAATTTTGATAAAAATATGAAATTTAAATGAAATTAAGAAATGTTGATAAAAATATGGATTTTTAATGAAAATATGAAATATTGATGAAAATATTAAATTTTGATAAATATTAAAAATAATGATGAATTTTGATAAAATTTTAATGAAAATATGAAATTTTGATAAAAATATGAAATGTTGATGAAAATAAGAAATTTTTTTTAAACATGGATTTTTTATGAAAATATGAAATTTTGATGAAAATATGAAATTTTGATGAATATATAAAATTTTGATGAAAATATGAAATTTTGATGAAATTTTAATAAAAATATCAGATTTCGATGAAAATATGAATTTAGAAAAAAAATGAAACATTAATGAAAATATGAAAATTTGATAAAAATATGAAATTTGATGAAAATATGAAATTTTAATGAAAATATGGAATTTTATAAAATTTTATTGAAAAACTGAAATTTTGATGAAAATACGGATTTTTAATAAATATATGAAATTTTGATGAAAATATGAAACTTTGATGAAAATATCAAATTTTAATGAAAATACGAAATTTTGATGATAATAAATATCATATAAAATATAATATAAAATATAAAAATATAAAATGTTGATGAAAATATTAAATTTTTATGAAAATGTGAAATTTTAATGGAAATATGAAATTTTAATGAAAATATGAAATCTTGATAAAAATTTGAAATTCTAATGAAAAAATGAAATTTTGATGAAAATTAAAATTTTAATGAAAATACGAAATTTTGATGATATTATGAAATTTTTATGAAAATATGAAATTTTTATGAAAATATGAAATTTTTATGAAAATATGAAATTTTTATGAAAATATGAAATTTTTATGAAAATATTGATGAAAGTAAGAAATGTTGATAAAAATATGTAATTTTAATGAATATATGAAATATTGGTGAAAATATGGAATTTTATAAAATTTTAATGAAAAACTGATATTGATGAATATACGAAATTTTGATGAAAATATGAAATTTTGATGAAAATATGGAGTTTTATAAAATTTGATTGAAAAACTGAAATTTTGATGAAAATATGGATTTTTAATGAAAATATGAAATTTTGATGAAAATATGAAACTTTGATGAAAATATCAAATTTTAATGGAAATATAAAATTTTGATGAAAATATGGAATTGTTTGAAATTGAAATTATGAAATTTTAATGAAATTTAATTCAAATATTAAATTATGATGATAATATGATATTTGAAGAAAATATGAATTTTTGAAATTATAAATGAAAATATGAATTTAGTTATAAATGTATAAAAAAAATATAATAATTTTGAATTTTAATGTAAAACCTCTAAAATCTTTATTGAACTTACCTATTTGTGATCAATTCCAAATCACTGATTTTGGTTATGTTAAAATTCCGCAGCACACGAGAGAGCTGTAAGTAAAAAAAAAAACATAAAATAAAGACGCAATAAGTTTTTGTCCACAAGTTATAATAAAAGTCATTTCGATTTTTATAACCTATTTTAAGTACTCCCCATACGCAGGGCAATCAATAACATTAACATAGAATTTAGCATATTTTAGTGTGTTGCGTTGAGATAACTTCCATCCAATAGATATTTTTTTTTTTATATTTTTGCAAAAAATACAAACACCTCCCACGACGCAATTTCTCAACTTAAGCAACTAATCTATAATCATTAAAGTAAAGACAACATTTCCAGAACTTCAACAGCACAGGCAAAAAATATTTTGATCGAAGAAAAACTTTTTTGTACGTTGGTAGTTGGAAAAATTTAAAGCAAGACATATTGGAAAAGGTCAACACTTTACACACAAACCTACTAAACTAGCTTTTAAAATGTAGTAGTTTTAGTTGTTGCGAAACTGGGAAGAGTAAAATGAAAAAGTAGGGTAAAATAAAAAATAATAGGGTAAAAATCGCAAAATTATTTGCCACCTGAAAGCTGCTGCACGTCTTCAAACACCTACAGAAAATGAAAACGAAGACGACGACGAAGTTCTTTTGGCGCAACGTAAGGATGCTGCTAAGTTGTCTCAAGTGGATGCTTCACACGGCTTCGTTGCAGTCTGGGGCAGCAGCCATTTTTCTCCACTACTGTGTGTGCTTTAAGAGCTTTTGCAGCAAGCACCTTGTGTTGGCAGCTACTTCTTGGTGCGTGTGTGTGTGCTAGGATATTCTTATTCTTATGATATTCGTGTTTAATCCTCGATGGTGCTATTTGCCTGTATATATTATCATTAATTTGAAATGATGAAGGCGGGCGGGGTGTTGTGTGGTCCTTTGGTTGTTGGGTTAACCAACACGAGGGCGATAACCAGCAGGTTGCCAAGGTAAGCAATGTGTTAAACGAGCAAAGCTGACTAAAGCTCGTTTAAAGCAGACACAAAAATTCACATAAAATTTAAGCTGCCATGACTCTGAGCAGGACTCTGTCTGCAGCAGGACATGTGTGTTGCAGCGTTTGTTTACAAATCTTTTTGTGCCCGATTTTTGTTTGGCATTGATTTTTAGAAAATGTGTGTCAGTTGTTGTTGTAAAGACCATAAACACTATTTCAAATTTTTATGAATATATGAATTTTTATGATTATTTGAAGATTTTACGAATGTGCTATATTTTTATGAATATAGGACATTTTTATGAATATATACATTTTTTTATGAATAAATGAAATTTCTAAGATTTTATGAAATTTTATGATTTATGTTTTTATGAATCTATAAAGTTTTTATGAATTTATGAAATTTTTATGAATATATGAACATTTTATGAATTTATAAAATATTTATGATTTTCTGAAATTTTATGAATTTCATACATTCATTGATTTTATGAAATTTTTATGATTTCATGAATTTTTTATGAATTTATGAAATTTTTATGACTACTTGAAATTTTTATGAATATATGAACATTTTATGAATTTATAATATTTTTATGATTTTATGAAATTTATACGATTTCAAGAATTTTATAAATTAATGAAATTTTTATGAACACTTGAAATTTTTATGATTATATGTAATTTTTATGAATAAATTAAATTTTTATGAATACATGAATATTTTATAAATATATGCAATTTTTGATGAATTATTATAATTTTTTATGAATATATGAAATTTTTATGATTTTATGAAATTTTTTTAATTGTCGAAATTTTTATGAATATATGAAATTTGAATGATATATATATATATTTAAATATATATAAAGTTTTTCTTAATAAAAATATGAAATTTTAATAAAAACATTAAATTTTAATAAATTAAATAGTTTGTGAATTTATGAAAATCTGATGAATAAATGCAATTTGAATAAAATTTATGAAAATAAAATTTTTTAATGAAAAATGTGAAATTTTGATGAAAAAAGGAAATTGCAATGAAATAATGAAATTTTTGTGAATATATGAAATATTTATGAACATATGTAATACATTTTATTAATATATGAAATTTTTATGAATAAATTAAATTTCTATGATTTTTTTATTACAATTTTGGAATCATATTTAATTCTGACGATCTTGTAAACCTTTTAATTTTACGAAAATGTGATGATTACATTTTATTGTTATATTTTAATATCCCTAAAACTTACAAAGTATTTATTTAAATGTATTTATCGGAACTAAATTATACAATACTTATGTACAAATTATTTTACGATATCATTTCAAATTAATTTTCCCAATTTCGTTAAGTTTTCTCTATTGAGTCTACTAAACTCAACAACCTACTTGTGCATGTTCTCATTCATATACACTACGAATAACATAAATTCCCTGATTTATTTATTTTTTGTTCTTTGTTAATTCCATTATTTATTGTTGTAATCTAATTTGCATTTAGCCACATTGTTATAGTTGTTTGCTGTTGACCCAGTTCGGAGTCGTAATAAAATCAAGTAAATATTTTGTCAATACTTTCAACGCGTTGCCAACAGAACAGAAATTGTTTTTTCTTTCCTTCGTCTAGCAAGGATTTTATTTATGTGCCAAAGTTTTATCATTATTTTGATTTGTTAAGCTTAAGACTTAATTTATGCCAATAAGTTAAGGTACTTGTTATGCGCGGATTTATAGACAAAATAGCTAAATAACGAGTTATATATTCTTGAAGAAAATGAAAGCAAATTTAGGTAATCCTAAAAGCAAATTATTTAATTGAAGCGCATTTAGTTCTTACAAAAAAAATTTTAACTTTGCTTTAATAATAGATCTTGACCCCGTTTCAAAAGCATTTTAATTATAATGCATTTTTCTACTTTTAATTTTATTTTTTATAACTACATTTCCCCATTGCTCGTAAAGAGCAAATGCATTTTTCACATTTTATGCAATTTCAACGCACAAAGCTCTGACAATGACATTAACGTCATAAGTCGTATGATGTTTATGTATTTGTCGACTTTGTTGTAACGTTACTTAAATGTCGCATCGCATCTTAAGTCTTGCGGTCACATGATGCTCTCAAGAGCAGCTTCAATTAGCAGTTTTTAATTATCAGCGCATAAAAGAGCAACGAGCAGTAGTTGTGCGCTATGCATTAAAAAGTAAAAGCAAGGGAGAACTCTGAAAGGAGACAACACAAATGATGACACGGACAAATATGACAGACGACAGTAAGTAACGCAGAGCGTAGTTGAGGTAAAAAGTAAGTAAGCTTAAGAGTAAGTAAAGTAAATGGGAAATAATGTAAAGAGCAGCAATGGTATAGCGCGTAAATGAAGTGAAAAGAATGCAGTCAACGCATAGTTAACCTAATGAAATGAAGGTCAGTCGTGTCAGTATGTGCTATATGAGCAGAAAAATAGAGAGCAAATAACGACGAAGCATTTAAAGAGTTCAGTAAAATGCCAAGTTTGCGTTATTTAATGCTATGACGTCGTGTAGCACACGTCAAGAGCTATTATTTATTTTGTTGTTTGCACTTGACGTGCGAATGACATATAAAAGGTTGACACAACAATATGATTAAATGAAACTTATACTTCTGAGAAATGGTTGCTGTAAGTTTGAGAAATTGTTTGCTAGCAATTGCTTTTTTTAAATTGATAAAGAATCATATTTTAAGTAAAAATATGTATTTTTTTATACTTGAAATATATGAAATGAAAATTTTATGAATATATGAACATTTTGTGAAGATATACAACTTTTATAAAACCGAACATCGATATATGAAAATTTTTGAAAATTGATGAAAATTTAATGAATTAATAAACATTTTATCAATATATTTATGAATATATGGAAATTTTAAAAAAATGTATGAATTTATGGCGATTGTTTGAGTTTTTGATAATTTTATGTATATATGAAAATTAAATGAATTTATGAAGTTTTCAAAATTTATTTAGTTTATGAATATTTAATGAAAATTTTATCAATTAATGTAAATTTTATGAAAATATGAACATTTTATGCGTTAAGAAGATTTTATGAATTTACGAAAATTTTATGAATATATGAAAATTCTATGAATTTTTGAATAATTTTATGAATTTATGCACACTTTATGAATTTATGAACATTCTATGAATTTAAGAAGATTTTCCTTACATTATAATTTTATAAATTCCAATATTTTATGAATATATGAACATTTAATGAACTAATAAAAATGTTATCAATTAATATAAATTTTATGAAAAAATTAGAAAATTTACGAACATTTTATGAATATAAGAAAATTTTATGAATTTATTACAATATTATGAATTTATGAAAAATTTTATGGATTTATGAGAATTTTAAGAATTTCTGAACATTTTATGAATTTATTATAATTTTATGAATTTATGAACGTATTATGAATTTATTATAATTTTATGAATTTATGAACAAATTATAAATTTATGAAATTTTATTTGAAAATTTTATGAATATTTATGAATATATTAAAATTTTATTCAATTATTAATTTAATGAATTTATGAACATTTTATCAATTAATGTAAATTTTATGACAATATGAAAATATTATGAATTTGGATAATTTTATGAATTTACGAAAATTTTATGAATATATGAAAATTCCATGAATTTATAAACATTTTTATGAATTTATGAAGTCTTTATGAATTTATGAACATTCTATGAATTTATAAAAATTATATGAATTTATGAAGATTTTATTTACATTTGAATTTTATAAATTTGACCATCGAACATTTTATGAATATATGAACATTTTATTAATTTATGAACATTTAATGAATTAATAAAAATGGTATCAATTATTGTAAATTTTATGAAAACTTACGAACATTTTATTTTATTTTATAAATTAATGAAAATTATATGAAAATTTTATGAATTTCTCAATATTTTAAGAATTTATAAACATTTTATGAATTCATAAGAGTTTGTTATATTCATAAATCAAATATTTTATGAATATAAGAAAATTTTATGAATTGATGAAATTTTATTGATTTATGTAAATTTTATAAAAATGTAAAAATTTTACGAATTTAGAAGATTTTATGAATTTACGTAAATTTTATAAATATATGAAAATTTTATAATTTTTGAGACAATTTTAAAATTTTATTGAAAATTTTATGAATTTATTGAAAATTTATGTATTTACGAACTTTTTATGTATTTACGAACTTTTTATGATTAAATGGACATATTATGAATGTATGTTCATTTTAAAAATTTGTGGTCTTTTTATGAATTTATAAACATTATATGAATCTACGAAAATTGTATATAAATTATATTATCATTGTATGAAAATGTTATGAATTTATGAAACAATAACATTTAATAAGTATATGAAAACTCTATGAATTTATGAACTATTTATGATTTTAGAAAATTCATAAAACTTTCATAAATTCATTAATTCAGAAAATTATTAAAATTTAATGATTATATGAAATATTTTTAGTAATATTATAATAAAAAATATTAAAAATATATTTATAGCATTGAAAGCACATAGAATTTGATGTCACAAACTGTTTAAAATTTCTAAATTATACTGCCACTCGCTGGCGGTTGTAATTTTTAGCATCAACATTATAATTACTTTTATTAGAGCACATATAATGAGTTTTTCTACGTTGTGTCTTCTTTTAATACACTTTTCTGTCGGTTTTTTTCTACTTATTTCAGATTTTATTATTTCTCTATAATGATTTTTTTATTTTTAAATAGAGCAATTCTTGCATTAAAATTGCGAGGAAAGTAAAAATTTCAGTTTTCGACTTGCTTTGGCGCGTTCAAGTCTATGTTTGACGGCGACGTGTTTGAAATAAAAGAAAAGTTTGTGAAATTATTACTGCGGCAACATTAAATCGGAAATTTTGGGTACGTGATTAAAATGAGTAGCAGACATTTTTTCAAATAAATGGAAAACATTTACATTACGGATTCTTTAAATTAAAATTTTTTGAAATTTAATTTCAATCGAAATTCATATATTTGACAACGAAAATCGTTTATGCAGAATTTCCATTTAAATAATGTTCAATTTGTATTGATATGGAACTCTAGAATCACAAAAAAATGGATCGAGTTGAAATTTGAAAAGTAAAATTAAAATCTTATGGTATCTTATGGTGAAATATTAAACAATCTATTTATATAATTTTTAAAAAATTAAATATATACACAAACGGAATTCAAAAATTACCATTAAATTAATAATAAATATTTAAAGTGCAAACATGTATCACAATTAGACGTATTAAGGCTCCCATGTGTATTCTCCCCTATTCGTTAATATGTTACAAATAATTTCGCATTTTAATTATGCAAAACCTTGGTTCTTCTTTCTTCAGGGATCCTCCCTCCCCTCCACCTTCTTCAAATACGATCTCACGTATGCAAACAAAAATTCGTCCTTGGACTTAATTAAAATCAAAAATCCTACGCTGCTTTACATTTCCATTTCAACTATATTTGCATTTCCACGTTGAAGACTATGACACCCTATGTTGTGTATTATTTTGGGTTTTTTTTTCTCAACGACTTTAATTAAAAAGTAGCAAAAATATTTTCTTAAACTTTTCTGTTTATTTTTTTTTCATTCTTGTTACAAATATTTTCTACAATAACAACCAACGCAACACATACACGAGACACTCAAAGCTCGCACTGTAAATATTTTATTTAATTCATTTTTGTTGGCTTCGTGTTGTTCATGTTGAAAAAGTTATTTTATTTACCTTTTACCACTCATATTTCCGCAATTTATACAATTTACACAATTTTCCAGGTTTATTTTATTTTCTTTTATTTTCTTATTGCTTCTATTTGGTACTTGTCATGGCTCACATGGGTCTTGTTTTCTGTCTTCTTTTTTTCTTTTATTTTTTTTATTTTTAGCAAAGTTTTTTGGTTTTTTGTTTGTTGTGCAAATGAAGAAATTAAAACGCCATCAGCCAAGTTAACAGACAGAGTAGGAAATCCTGCTGCGCAAACATGCGAGAGGACTAAGCACGTCCTGCCGGCCTATTTCAGTGGGTTTTCTCTTCGGTTTGTTTCGGCGTGTGAATTAATGCCATATGGCCAGAAAATTAGAAAAATTGGGAACTTTATTTAATAGAAAAATTCATAATTAAAAAGTGTTTTAAAACAAAACCGGTAATATACAATAATACTTAGATGTATTTGGTAATTAATAAATGTTCAAAGACATGTTAATAATTTAGTAACTAATTTAATTTTTAAGTAATTTACTATACTAAAAAAAATTAAAAAATATTATCGATTATTATCGAATGAAGACTGACCATAATTAAACTACAATCAATATAGAACACTTTTAGAAGAATTATGTGGAAAAGATGAAAGTTCCATTAATCAAATTTGTATAAATTTCATTTTAACCAACTAAGTTTTCATATTTCTACTCTAATGCCAAATCTAGCAATCTATCTCTGATGAAGGATTTCGATTTTACATTTCTAAAATTTTTCAGTACTATATCCCAAAATCAATATCTGAAAAACTAGAGTCTATATGATAAAACTGGCGCGATTTTAGAAATCAGAGTTGGAAATACATTAAAGAATAATTGCAACTTTTACTGTCGAAACAAAAATGTTTTTTTCAATACAAAAAATAAATAAAAATTTAGAAAATTATTTTTTAAAATATGTTGCAATCAAAATACCATCTTGAAATTTGGCATGAACATGTGTATTAAATCAACCAAAATATGTGATTTTTCGCAGAATTTTAAAAAGTGTCCTTTTTACGGACATCAATTTTGAAGTGCTGGGGTAATGACGACGGGCCACATGTTCCAGTTTAGAAGTTACAACTTAATCTTTATAAAAGCCTGTTCTATTAGCTTTAAAACGAGCCATCACCGGAGTTTCTAGCAGTTATACTTTAAAATATTTTGAAATATGAACAAACATACAAAAGCGATTTTAGTTCCATGTTTTGTAACTTTGAAGCACTGTATCTCTGGAAGTAGTGGTCGAAAAATAAGAAAAATTTGGTCAATGCAGATCTCAGCTGCCCAAATTTCATTGAAATCGAAAAGGTTAAATCTCAAAATTTACTTTTTTTGGTCGATTTGGTGTGGAATGGCTCGTACCTTGAATTTTAACCAACTAAGTTTTCGTTTGTCCAACCTAATGCCAAATCTAGTAAATATTTTATTGTAAGAGTATTAGGCTTGACGAAAAATGTTTGATTTTCCATTTCTAAAATTTTCCACACCTATTTCCAATGCAATTTTTATAACTTAGTAAATTTATTTACACGCAAATTACCTTCATCATAAGACACACATTTTTTGGTCTCTTTTATCGATTAATTTTTTTTCTACTCTTTATCCTTTGCGAACTATTCATGATCATTTTTATTCGAACTATTTATTTTTTCAATTATTTAGGTATCTATTTCGAAAAAAAAAAATGGTCGACAAAAAAAGTTTAAAAATTGTTCACAAAAAACAAAATTTCTACAATAAAATGTATGTAAAAAGAATAATATTGAATAATACCGAGACAAGGTATTACTGGCAGGTTACTGGCAGAATTTCGACATATTTCTGGCAAAAGCGCATTTTACTGGCAGATTTTACGCAGGGCATAGCATGTAGTTTGTATTTCATCAAAAATGCGAGCCTTCCTACAGCAGGTTTCACGCAGCAAATCGGCATGTTCAAAAATGTTAACATGCCACGGCAGATTTATGAAATGTTTTTGGAATTCAAATTTCAAATAGGCTGCCTTGTAGCAGGTTTTCGATAGAATATCGGCGGGCAGTTGTCGGCAAACAAATATATTTTTTTGTAATTTTCAGAATAGCTGCCACACAGCAGTCTTCAGGAATAGCACGGCAGCCTGTTTCACACAGACGTCGGCAGACACAAATTTTATATGAAAAATATTTGAATTGCCTGCCTCATGACAGCTTGTAGGAATATCAAGGCAACCTGTCTCAGACTTCTTCACACATTCGAGGCAGACTCATATTTTATATGAAAAATATTTGAAATGCCTGCCTCATGGCAGGTTTTTGGAATACAACAGCAGCTTGTTCAACAAGTAGTCGAAAAAACAAAAATACTTTAAAAATATGCCGAGACAAAATATTCGGCAGGTTACTGGCAGAATATCGACATATTTCTGGCAAAAGCGCAGTTTACTGGCAGATTTTACGCACGGCATTGCATGTAGTTTGTATTTCATCAAAAATGTCAGCCTTCCTTCAGCAGGTTTTACGCAGAGAATCGGCATGTTCAAAAATGTGTACATGCCACGGCAGATTTATAAAATGTTTTTGGAATTCAAATTTAAAATAAGCTGCCTTGTAGCAGGTTTTCGATAGAATATCGACGTGCAGTTGTCGGCAGACAAATATATATTTTTTAAATTTTCAGAATAGCTGCCACACGGCAACCTTTAGGAATAGCACGGCAGCCTGCTTCACACAAGCGACGGCAGACACAAATTTTATATGAAAAATATTCGAATTGCCTGCCTCACGACAGCTTGTAGGAATATCAAGGCAGCCTGCTTCTCACAGTTTGTATAAAAAATATTTGAATTGCCTGCCACACGGCAACTTTTAAGAATAGCAAGGCAGCCTGCTTCACACAGGCGACGGCAGACACACATTTTATATGAAAAATATTTGAATTGTCTGCCTCATATATACTTATATATACATAGTATATACTTCAAATTTTATTAAAATGAATATTGAATACGATGCTGCCTTCATGTTCTATAACCTGGCTATAGGCTTCCGTTTGCCGTTTTGTTCTAGGACAGACACAAGCTGGTTTTGCTACAAATTCCGCCTATGATTTCCAGAAACATGCCGATAGGCCTCTGATTAGCAGCTTGAAGGCGGCTGTGTTTCCTGCCTGTTGTGAGCCTGTTACCTGCCGTTTTTTGTCTGGGGAAGTTAAAAAAAAATGTACATAAAAAGTGTTCGAAAACCAATTTGAATGATGCAAAACAAGTCATTGTTTGAGTTACGACTTCATCTCGTCTTTGTTCTGATCGTTGTTCTGATCTATTTTGTTACTTTTTATACCCTACACTAAGAGTGAAAGGGTATATTCAGTTTGGTACGCCGTTTGTAACACCCAGAAGAAAGCATCTCCGGTATGGAAAAGTATATATATTCTTGATCAGCATGACCTCATGAGTCGATTTAGCGATGTCCGTCTGTCCGTCTGTCTGTATGTCCGTCTGTCTGTCCGTCCGTCTGTCTGTCTGTCTGTCTGTCTGTCTGTTGAAATCCCTAAGGCTTTTAAAATTGAAGAGCTAGATAAATGAAACTTATAACTTAGATTACTAATATACCTACGCTGTATGTACGAAAAAATTGGCGAGATCGGTCCATTGTGACCTATGATCCGACCACTTATGTTCAAATACCACATATAAAATGTACATATAAAGATCAATTTTTATGTATACGTGCTTAGGTAAACTTTGTTGGTCAAATATATATTGACATCATGCTCAAATACATGATAATAATGTTTTCCGGCGAAAAGACTTGTGGTTCACAAAAAAAAAAATCGAAATTCGGTACACCTACCCATTTGTAAATATGGGTATCAAATGAATGGAAATTCTTCAGCGATTGAATGTTTGTAGTTTTTTTCAGGATTCGTATACCCTGGTGACCTATATATCACTTTGAATGGTAACCACACATATGTGTAGGGTATTCATAGTCGGCTTAGACCGACTATAATTTTGATAATCCTAACTATCATAATTACACCTACTTTAAAATTTCCCATGTGATCTAACCTTCCCAACTGGTTTATTTTAGAAAAATGTTGTAAACATTTTCTATCAAACGTTTTAATCAAACAAAATTGTTTTGATCTCAGCGTGTAAATTTAATCACATTTATCAAATGTTTATAATATGATTTTAATTAAATTCTGCATACGTATACTAATTCCTAATTTCAATACTATTTCTTAAATGAACCTTTATACTTATTCTTTTACTTGATCCTTTTACTATTTTTTATACTATTTCTTATACTACCTATTTTACTACTTTTTTTGCTACATCTCATACTTAATCATCTACAGCTTCTAAACTATTCTTTACTTAACTCAAAACACCATTAAAACATTTTTAATTTCAACTCCATCTGATTATTTGGTTCATTCCCAAATTCTAGTTACTTCTCAAATACATCTTTTTCACATTTTATTCACATAGAATTTTTGTCTTGTTCTTGCAAATGTCTGTCAAGCGCATTTAATACTTTGTACTTCCGTTTGCCCTGATGCAAACATCCGCTCTGCATGAAACGTTGCAAATGATATGAGTTAAATTAACTCATCTTGGCCAAAACTTACTCTGCTCTCAAATGGCATCAGTTTGACCGAACAAATTAAGAACTTTCTGCATTTTCAAGTGATTCTGAAGTAATTTGTCAGCTTGCAAAAATAAAAAAATAAAAGAAGCTGCAAATTGAAGTTGAAAATTAAACACAAACAAGAAAATATATTATGAGAAACTAATGGCAACATTTGACGTCATTTGAATTGCAGGAGTTTGCAGAAGAAATTGATGCAATTTGTACTCCCTTTAATATATAACTTTTTCATTTTCTTTTTTTTATTTTATTTGTCCGTCTTTTACTTTATTTGTATGTCTTTATTATTTGTCACTTTAAATCACTCATTTTTTACCAATTCTATTTAATGTTGCATATTTTTGGTCGCTTTCAAGTTGTTTCATTTAAATGTTGCCGCCTTTTAGGCGCTCATGCACTTTGAGGTGTTATCTGTTTAATGCCAGAGCAAGCAACTAAGTGCAAAAAAAAACAAAAAAAAAAATAGAAAAGAAAAACAACAATTTGTGTATCATGCTGTTGGCACTTTGAAGCTTCTAAATAGAAGACAAACTTGAAAATCTGTTTAATGCGGAAGTCTTAGATGTTATGAATGAACGAAGAGCTGTCTTTTGCAATTTTGTTCGTATCTCTGTATGTCAGTCCATCTAAATGTCAGAACATGTGGTTGTTTGCTTTTTCTATTTTGACGGTCTTCACTTCACTAAAGAAGCTATGTATGGCTTTGCTACTTTTTGTATATCTGTCTTTTCAAATGTCTATACAGCTGCCTGTATCGTCTCTCGTCTCTCAGTTCATCTTGAAGAATGTCAAAAGCGCTACCAACTACCAAAGCAAAGAAGCCCCAAACTATTTGAGTGCAACATATTTTGTTGCCTACTTTAAGGTGCCCACAAAACTATGCAACACATCTTGCATTTCTTGCCTGTCTGCGCAGATGTTGCAAAGTGTTAACTTTTTGGCCAACCTCATTAGGCAACAAGGCGACGCTTGAAAGATTTTTGTTGTGAGGGCGAAGAAGAATCAGAAGTTGCTGTTGATGATGAGATGAAGTTGCTACTGATGCGCCTAAAATTAGTCCTGCAGTTTGCACAAAATGTTTTTATTTAGTTTTTGTCATTTTGTGTATATTGTGTGTGTCCTTTAGTTAGTAGTCGAGTAAAGTTTTTGTGCTGTCAGCTGTCAGTGTGTTGCAGTTGGAAAGGCAAAGTTAATGTTTTCTTTAATGCATGTAGTGCTGCCTAACTATTTCGTAATACTGTTGGATAACAAAGTTTATTTTTATATTTTGCTATTTTATATTTATATATTTTTATATTTTTAAATTTTTATATTTTTATATTTTTATATTTTTATATTTTTGTATTTTTATATTTTTATATTTTTATATTTTTATATTTTTATATTTTTATATTTTTATATTTTTATATTTTTATATTTTTACATTTTTATATTTTTATATTTTTATATTTTAGTAAATTGAGGCATGTTTATAAAAAATACTTAAATTTGAGATTACAAATTGTGACAAATCAAGAGGATAAAAAGGAGTGAAAAAAATGCCTGGTGTCGTTTTTCTAATCGTGGTGCCAACCGCGAATTTCGAACGCGAACTCATTTATGGTAAGTGCTGCGCAAACATGAATATGTTGTAGTCATTTTAGTCAGCGATACATTTAATTACATAATAACGTTAATTTTAATATTTAACGACGACACATGCAATGTTTCGAATTGAGTTGCGGTGGCAGTTGGCAGCGCCTGTAACTGTGTCGGCGGCTGCTGTTTTTGTGGCATAATTTTAGGCGCGCAGCTAATTAAAGCAAGCAGCACCAGCAAGTGGCAATTTGTGCTGCTTATGCACTGCTGTCATGAGTTTCACTTGCTTATCCGCCAGTTTAACTTAATTGCCGACTTGATTGCATTAATATGTGGCGCCGCAATGTATGCAACGGTTTAGTAGATGAGGGAATTGGCGCTAATTTTAGAGTTCTATTTTAAGGGCTAATATTTGAGAAGCATTTAGACAACAAATTAGTGGGTTAGTAGCTGGTTGGCAGTATTGCGAAGAGGCTTTAACGCAAAGAAAAAAAAATAAAAAAAAATAATAAAAATAAAAAAATAATAAAAATAAAAAAATAATAAAAATAAAAAAAAAATAATAAATATAAAAAAATATAAATAAAGTAAAAAATCAATAATTTTAAAATATCAATAAAACTAAATTAAATTTCAAAAATAACAAACCGCTTTATTATACATAAATATAAAATCAATTTAATTTTTCATCGCATTTGAAAAAAATATAAGTAACATAAATGTTGCACTGGACCTAATTCCGACATTTCAGTCTTTTTTGAAATTACAGATGATTTTAAAAAGCACGTGTTGCAATCATTTTTAACATAATTGTTTCTGTGTTTTCTATTTCGAATAAAGAAGTCACTATTAACATTATTTAATTTGACAAGTAGCAAATGCTAGTTCAAAATTCATATAAGATTGTTGTATATGCAACGGTTGATAAATATTTGTCAAATTTGTGTATATTTATAATTTTAAAGTAGTATATTTCATTCTTTAATTTCAGTATAATTCAATTTTTATTTATTTAAAGTTTTAAGGCAGAAAACGGAATTATATACAACTGTCGGAATTACATACATTTTATGTTTTTAGCAGTTATTGTTAATTTATTTTTATGCCGTTAAAAATAAAGTGAATTGGTGATAAAAATCATGCTATTTAAATGATTAAATCAACAGTGATTCATTACCATTTGATAAAAATAATTCTATAATTTTATGTTTCTTAGTTTTTAGGTTCAAATTTGAATGTTCCTTAGAGTGACGGTATTAGATACATTTACGTTACCAAGAAATGCAAGAAATTATAATATAAATAGAGTTTTAATAAATCAAATAATAAAAATATAATATTAAAAAAAATGTAAACTCATAATTTACGATTACAACAGCTTTTAAGCAAACTTTTCAAATTATTTGCACTTTGTCAGCGCCTCAATTTTTCATGCGCGACCTTGAGCTCTAAATACGTTCGTCTTCATACAAAGCATGTTGCGAACAACACAAAAACGAACACTGCAAGAAATAAACCACGCCATCAAGTCAATGATAACAACGATAAATCATTGAAATCACGAACGAGCCAGCACAGCAAAATTACAAGCTTCAAATTATCTATTATTAAATAGAAAAGCAGCAAAAAAAAAAAAATAAAAAAACGAAAAAAAGAAAATTAAAAAAAAAAGAAAAATTTCAAACCGACAAAAAAAAATAGCTGACAGGCAAATAAAATAAATCATTGCAGCGACATAATAAAACACAATTGAGCGCATTATCAGGCCATATAAACACTCAAAACTGACAGCTCTGACAGCGAACATCAGCGCAGACATGTGCCGGCGAAGCGGTGGAGAAGCACCAAAGGACGAGTAGCAATTCCTTGTTCAAATAGGGAAAAAATAAAAAAAATCTCAAAAAAATGAAAATACTTACAGTACATGGTAGCCGTCAAATGATATGATGCATTAATATCACGACATTCTGAGATACTGCTCAGGTCCTGCTGTCAATGGCAGCCACACACATTAATAATGCTTAAGCAGGAACGTGCTTGTGCAAAGAGCAATTCATATGTTTTATAAAGATTTATTACTTTTTATTTAAAATTTAACAATTAAAACCCAATTTATGAAAAATCAGACAAAAATCTGTTTTAGGTTTACTTTTAAAAATAGAAATCAAAATTTTAATAAATTTAAATTCAAAATTTATAGGGTAATACGTAATTTTGCAAGTAATGCCTGATATGCAATGTTTTTTAGATGACAAAATTGTTTAAATAAAAATGCGTTTACTAGGCGACTTGTAGGATTTAAAAAGAATATAGTCGCGCCAGTGAAAACTAGTCAGATTACTGATCGGGATTCGAAGAGTATATTCCTGCCAGTAAAACTAGTCCAAAACAGGTCGGCTACTGGTGGGGATTTGAGGAGTAGATCTCTGCCAGTAAAACTATTCAAAAACGGGTCAAAAAAGGTTTGTCACCAGTAAAACTAATCAAAAACTGATCGTATTTGAAGAGTAGTCCCTGCCAGTAAAACTAGTCAGGAACTGGTCGTATTTGAAGAGTAGATCCCTGCCAGTAAAACTAGTCAGGAACTGGTCAGTTACTTGTAGGGAAATGCCGAGTTTAACCAGCTAATTTCTGGTAGAAAAGTGCCACCGCTTGAATTACTTGACAAGTGATTAGTAAAACTGGCTGGATACTGGTAGGAAACTGGTAAGAATTGTTACTTGGTTTTTGCATATATCTTAAAATAAGTAATTGAGTGCACAAAAGTATTTAAAGTTCCCTTTGCATAATGTGCACTACTGCACTCTAAAGTATTGATTGCACTTTGCAATGACAGTCCTTAGTATAATCAGGAAGTCTCTACAGCGACTTCACTTCACTGCAGTATTAGTTTTATTGGTTTAAAAAAGTGTCAAGACATTTTTCTTTGTTCCAAACATTCAATATTTTGAAAAACAAAAGCAAATGACAGTACTGTGAGAAGACGAACATTAAAAACAAGAACTAATCTGCCGCTCTGCACTACATTAAGAATTACAAAAAAATGTTAAATGCACTGAGTACTCAGTGTCAGAATTTCAGTTTTTATTGCACATTATTATAGACCTTTTCACTACAACTACGTATTGTTTGTTTTGGTTTGACACTACTTCTGCTTACATTCGATTTTCAAGCATAGAGTGTCTTGAAATGTCTTGAAATAAAATTAATAATGTCTTGAAAATGAATAGAGTATCATGAAATGTCTTGAAATAAAATGAATAATTAAAGTGGAATTCAAATGCATTTGTGCAAATGTCTATTATATATTTATAAAATATATCTTTTATTTAAAAAATAGCCCTAAAAAATACCATTTCATTTAATTACAAAAAAAAGTACTAAAAGTATACAGCATTATTTCATGAAATAACTTACTGTCCACCATCTCTAATAGGCAACAACTATGAGGTGCCGCCGCTTATACCACCGCATCGCATAGCATCAACTGCAACCGCCACCGCAGCCGCACCATCAGTTGTCAGCTCGAGTGGCAACAATAATCTGAACATCAATCTTCCGGCATCAGCTAGCAGCAATAACAGTGCCAGCACCACCAACAATGCGGTGCTGCGACTCGAGGTAGAATTACGTGACAAGAATGCGCCGAAATATCGACGTGGTGTGGGTGGTCGCGGTGCCGCCACCGCTGCATTTGCGAGAGGAGGACGTGGCGGCGGTGCCACACGCACAGCTCTAGTAGGTGGCAACACTGGCACAGCAGTGTTGCCGGACAATCGGCAGGTGGTTGTGCCACTCGAGAAGGTGAGTTTATTTTCTTAACGAGTGGCGGCTCATCATGCACGTTAAATTGTTGAAGCCATTAAAAAAAGTTAAAGCAAGAACAATGACAAAAACCACAACAACTACAAAACCAACAACCACTACTACTTGTGTCGCTAAGTAAGCGACTGCGCTCTATTACGTGCCCGCATCGCATACGTGCCCGTGTTGCATACTTTCGGGCGCGTCATTAAAATTTGCGCTTTTGCCTTTTACCTCAAAATGCGTTGCAGCAGTCAGATCCAGTCAGCCGTTGATGAATTGCTGTACGTTGTGCGCCGCCTTCTTTGGTTGGGTTTGTCATTTGTCAACGTCGTTTTTCTTGTAATTGCTGTGAATTGCTTTAATAAATTTTGATTGAGTGGAAAGAACAATTTGTGAATTTTTATTTTACGTGGTTTTTTCGCTATAAATGCAATTATGAATATATGCGTAGACTATGGACTTGATTTACAAACACTTAAAAAAATGTAACCGTTTATATATTTTAAAACAAAAAAAAATGTTCACAAAAAATTTAAATTTTCATTAAAAACTAAATTTTTCACTAAAAATTCAAATATTCACTAAAAAATCAATTTTTCACTCAAAAATTCAATTTTTTTACTAAAAATTCAATTTTTCACTAAAAATTCAATTTTTCACTAAAAATTCAAGTGTGAACTAAAAATTCAATTTTTTTTACTAAAAATTCAAGTTTGAAATAAAAATTCAATTTTTCATTAAAAATTCAATTTTTCACTAAAAATTCAAATTTTCACTAACAATAAATTTTTCATTTAAAATTTTTCACTGAAAATTTCAATTTCTTCTTGACAGTCTCATGATTTAAAAGTAGATAAAACTATTACACTGTTTAAAATCAGCTACTTTTCACTTTCATTTTATTTTTCTATAGGTGCTCGAGGAGCTGCTGGCCAAACTCGAAATCGAACATGTAACCTGGACGACGGGCAAAAAGGGCTATTATCACCATGTGGTTTTCCCACTACAGGCGGGCGAGCCGTGCGAGACGACGCTGCACTGCCTGACGGAGCTGGGCATCGGCACGAAATTAAATTCTAGTGTCAGGTAAGTTGACAGGCGAAGACTAAAGGGTGCTCTCGAACAAAGTCAATATTTAGCTCGGTGGAAGGCTGTTTTGCCGAAGACAGCGCCATGGCCAACAATTTATCTCTAATCTACGTGGTGCACAGCAGGCCGGTCTTTGCTGCGAAAGCTTTTTGAGTCTCCTTTAAATGGCGTCGTTCTTCGAATTGCTGCACACGAACTATAAAAGCGGCATGGAATGCAATTATTGTGTAGGTGCGATAAGCATGTAATGGGCAGCTGCAGCAGCTGCTGCCACTGTTGCATAGATTGCGATCAGCAGAAGGTTTTGTAAAATGGCGTAAATTCAATTATCGTCGCATACACAGTAACCTCTACCGCCACCTATAGCTGTAGATAACGTAAATGGCTGTCAGAAAATGCGGCAGCAGTACTAGTTGAGAGAAATTTCATTTGTATGAAGAAAACTCTTTGTTTTTCAAATTTGCAGCAGCAGCAGTTTCGATGTCAAAGTGAAAGAATAGTTACTTTGGCTGGCAAACTCTTTGAGATGTTTTATAGATAATTTTTGACAGCGAAAACTTTGATTGGTATTTTAAGTTTTTCGTTTAGCAAGTGACACCCAAATGTTTTACTTTTCTTTGTGTGTTTTAATTTGATTTGCAGATTGAATATATTAAAGAAAATATTTTTAATTTAATTTATTTTTATATTTACAAGGGGAAGCTTAAAGCTTACATTAAATATTATGTAACTAATTCTTAATAAATATTCCTATAATTTGTTTTTGAGAAAAAAAAGCTTTGTATGTAAATTCAATACAATACTTATTTCCCAAAATTAATGTTTGGATTTTTAAATGTAAAATTGGCCCCTATTAAATGTTTTATATTTCGTAAAGCTTTTGTCTAAAAAGCTTTCATTTTAATTTTCGAACAAATAGCTTTGAAAAGCTTTTATCTATGAATTTTTTTCAAAATATGATAGAAGATAATTTTTTTTAATGTGATTTAATTTTTTTAATTCTTCACAAAAGCTCTTCGAAAAGCTCTTTATTTTATTTTATTTATTTATTGTTTTTTGAAATATTCCAAATTCATTTTTATTTTTAAAGTATGTTAAGAGAAAAACCGGATAGTATTTTAATGTAATGTATTTTAAATGATTCGAGCCAATGATTTTTAAAAAATATTAAGCTTTTACTAAAAGTCTTCAGAAAAAATGGAATTTATAAAAAAAAAGTTTTGAGAAATATTTTAGTCGAAGTAAAAAAACTTTGTTGTTGGCAAAAGTACGGTAAAGTTATTTTTGGTCAAAAGCTCGCATAGATTTTGTATGGAAATGATTTAAATAAATTTTTTAATTTTTTTTAAATAGTAGAGATTTTTTTTGTCTTTTTATAAAGATATTGTTCAAAAGAAGCTACAAGAAATATTTATAAAAAAAATGAAATAAAAACTTCCGAATAGTTTTTAAATTTAAAGTGATCGAAAAGCTTTTGCTTAAGCTTTTCGGAAAATAGTTTGTTGAAAAATATGTCACAAATACACCTTTGACAGATCTCAGACTCAGAAGAAGCTTAGAAAGCTTTCTTTATTTTATTTAAAAGCTATTACGAAACTTTTTTAATAAAGTAAAAAAACTATCAAAAAATATGACAAAAATTAAGCTTTGACATAAATCAGAGTCAGAAAACACTTGGAAATATATTTTGTATTTTATTGTAAAAGCTGTGATTTTTGTTTTGTGCGAAGTTTTCAATATTTAAATTACTTCGTCTTTCATTTTATATTTTTATTTACAGCGTGCTGCCATGCAGCGTCAGCTACGATGCTATCAATGAATCTCTGAATAGTCCTGAATATAGGTAAGATTACAAATAATATTTAATATTTAAAAAAAAAAACAGAATAAGTTATATTTCACAGATTATTTAATAAACTCATTGATTTTGTAATGCGTAATACGAAAATTGCAGGGATTTTTCGTTTTTAAAGCGAAAAATTATTTAATATAATTGACGAACATGTTTTTTATATTTCCTCTTATTAAATTAAGAACTACTGTAAAAGTTAAACCGAGATTTCAAACAGATTTTCCATTTAACAAAAACTTCCAAAAATCATATAATATTTTTGTAACATTTTCCCAGAATATTTTTGCTGCTCCATCCTGCTGTAACACAATTGAATGAAAAATAATTTGTGCGAGTTCTACGAATTCGTGTTATTTGTGGGCAGCTTTTAGCGCTTTTAGTGCTTTTCTATAAATGTTGTTTCTATAATGCTATAATAAATGTTCTGCTGTCACGGACACGCATGAACATATTTTGTTTATATCTTCCAGGAAATCCGCTAAATCCCATTTATATCCTGTTTAGTATTTTATTGAAAACCACATAAAATGGTTGGCGCTACTTTTGATGGTTTTGTGCCTTTGTCATTTTTGGTGTTCGTGCTATTATGGTGCAGAACCGAACCTTTGCGCATTCAGTAAATACTCTGTAAATATAATACGTACCCGGATACAATAAACTGCTGGACAAAAGTCCACTTGTTGTTATTGCGGTGCGGTGACGGTACCGGTGCGGCGCATTGCGTTTTGGGCTTGCATTTATTTTATTGTCAGGATAAAATAGTTTTCTTTTTTTTTTTGTAAAAATCAACCGTTAACAATTGCAGTCCGCTACGCCGCAAACAACATTTTAAAGCGAAAGAAGCCCCACAAAGTGGACAATGATTTTATCTCTGTGCTTTCATTGAAAAATCTGCGGCAGCACTGCGACAAAAGCACTCATATGGTAGCAACTGCATTTTTTTAAGTCTATTTGGTTTTTTTTAAAGATTTTATTTGTCTGCAAATATTTGTATGCACATTGTAGAATTTTAAATATATTAAGTACCTAAAGCTGTAAAAGCTAAAAAAAAGTAAAATATAATATAAACTTTGTAGATTTTATTCAAAGCTTTATAGCTTTTCAAAGCTTTGTAGCTCTTAAAAGTTTTGTTTATTTTTATAGTTTTTTAAAAGTTTTATTGCATTCTAAAAGCTTTATAAAATTTTAGAAGCGTTAAGCTTTTTCAAAGTTTTTGGAATTTTTAAAAGCTTTTGAGATTTTCGGAAGTTTTTTTAGCTTTATAAGATTTAAGCTTTTTTAGCCTTCGCAAAAGCTTTTTAAAAATTAATGAGATTTTGAGTTTCTAAAAGCCTTATACAAGCTTTTTAGATTTTAAAGGGTTTTGAGTTTTTAAAAGATTTAAAAGCTTTTGAGCTGTTTATATTTTAAAAGAATTTGTGCTTTTTAGATTGTAAAAGCTTTTTAGATTTTAAAATCACTTAAGCTTTTAAAGGCCTTGAAGCTTTTTAAAATCTTTTCTTTGCCACTAAAAATCAAGTTTTATTTACCGCTTTTTAAAAACTGTTCAGGTTTGACACACAAAATGAGTGATAAAGTTCTTAAAATATGTAAAATTTTAAATGAACTGAAGAAAATCAATAAAATATGTTTTAAATTGTAAATCGGTAGATGTTGAATTAAAATCCTACATGTTTATACAATTTAAGTATTTTTATTGTTTGTACTTTATTTATTCTTTCATTCCAGCGAAGAAGTATCCGAGGACCTCTCCAAGTGGAGAAATTTTGTGGAATCAATTAAATCCAAGCTAACAGTGAAGCAAGTTGTCGATGGCGTACGTGCCGGAGGATCTCTATCCTTTGATTATCTGCTGCTCATCGTAACAGCTGAGTGAGTAGACCATATTTTTTTTGTTGCCACTAGCATTTGAGAAAACTTCCTCTACCACATCCCATACCAATTCTGAACCTCTTCTATAGCGCACATTATCTGCAGTCAGGTAACTGGGTCTGTATCTTCCTTCCTCTGCCTCATCCATGGCATTCTCTGGCTCACACAATTAAAAGCTACATAGACTAGTTGTGGTTGTGACGCCACCGTCCTGTGGTTTCGCTCGGCCTCATGTAGTACGTTTTAAATTTTAATTGCTTTTAATTGTTGTCTGTTTTTCTAGTCCTTTTGCAGTGTGTCCTGTGCTTAAGCTCTACATGTTGTTTTGCGTTATTGTTGCAAGTAATTTTTAGTGGCATTTGTTGCTCTTTGTTTTTATAGCTCTCTGGCCGCACTCGGTCTGGTCGAGAACAACTCCTCGAATATTGTGGCCGCCATGTTGGTGTCGCCGCTGATGGGGCCCGTGATGTCGATTACATTTGGCGCAATTATTTCGGATCGAGAATTAATAGTGAGTCGACCAGAATGCAGAATGTATCTGTGGCATAAACATTGTTTTGTATTTTGTGAATATCGTAGTTTGCGGTTGAGTTAAAAACTTTTTGCGATTGTAGTTTATATGTCAAACATCTAAAGAACGAACGGCTGCGGTTGAGCTGGATGCAAATTTAATGACTAACATTTCGTATTGTGATTTAGATGAGATTAGGCGAAAACTTTGCGACGAAACTTTATGAAAAAGTGGCTTTGTTGCTTTGCGATTATGAGATGTTGAAGAATTTTAAATAATGCGCAAAGTTGTATCAAAGTTTTAATTAAAAGTTAAGAATTTTTCGCCAACTATTTTTTTTTCTCTTGCAAAATATTTTGGAAAATTAATTAAGGTTAAAGATTATAAGAACCGTTTTATAAAAAATGATTTTAGAAAGTATAAAACTTTTAGAACTAAATGGCGCATTACAAAAACTAGTTTATATATGGATGTTAAATTCAATTGAAGATTTTTTGAAGCTTTTTTATTGTAATTTTTTTAATTATTACTAAAGGTTGAAACTTAAGTCTTTCTTAGGTTTAATTTACAGCTTAACAATTGGGCTTTAAAAGCTTTGCATGAACTTGCATCTATCATTTTTTAAAGATTTCTATGATTTTTTTTTGTTATTATTTTGAAAAGCTTTTCTCAAATATTGTGTAATTTGAAATTGTAAGGTTTTCAAAAGCCTTTTTTCAATAGATTTTATAAAGCTAAAATTTTAAATAGCTTTTGATAATTTTTAAAGCTTTCGACACAAATTCCATTTTTGATAAAATTTAAATTTTTAAAAGATTTTGATATACGCTTTTATTTTTAAAAGCTTTAGATACGATTTTAATTTTATAAGCTTTTGAAAATCTTTTATTTTGAAAATCTTTTAAACTTCATTTTATAAAGCTTTTGAATAATCGTAATGTTTTAAAGCTTTTAAGCTTAATTTTGAAAAAGCTTGAATATTTTAAAGTGTTTAATAGGCTTTAATTTTTGAAAGCTTTTAAACTTATGTTTTAATTTTTAAAAGATTTGATATAAGGTTTTATTAAAATAAAAATAATAGCTTTAATTAAGAAAAACTTTTAAGCTCAATTTTCAGAAGCTTTTTAAAAGCTTTTCATTTTTTTTTATTTTAAAGTTTTAATATTTCAATGTGTTTAATAAGCTTTAATTTTTAATTGTTTATCATTGCTGAAAACTTCATACTGTAAACCGTTGTTTTATTTTAAATATATGATAATATTGAAATATTAAATATTCACAAATATGTTATAAGCTTTATATGCGTATTATGATTAGTTTTATTTCCAATAAAAAGGAAAACATTATTTGATAACCACTTATATTTATATAACCTATTTAAAAGTTTTAATGAATTGATTCATAAAACAGAGAATTACGAAAAAAAATTCAGAAATGAAAAAAAAAACTTTTCCCAACTGACTTCAGCTGAACTTTTTGCAAACATGTTACTTTTATGATTCTACTTGAAAGTTTCTGACGCAAAACTCATGTATTAACCTATTCACTCACTCACTCATTCACTCACTCGCACACAGTCACTCACTCATTCATGCACTGACACTCATTCATGTCGCAATGTCTGTATGTCTGTCCATTCATTTTTTTTGTAATTTCAAATAGTGACAGCGCGAAATATTCTAAAATGAAATTTCTTCATAATGCAAAGTCGCAGTAACTAAAAAAAAAAATATTAAAATAAAAAAATATATGAAAAACAGCTGAATATGCAAAAAGCTTTTCTTGCTACTGTATGCTACTGTGTGTGAGTGTGTGTAACTGAAAGGGTGCAAATGAAAACAGCTTTCATGTCAGGCAGTAACGCACTAAATAATGTTGAAAATTTTAAATGTTTGCAAGCAGTGCTTAAAATATATTTGAATTCAGTTAAAGCTCTTTTGAAAATGACGCGTATGTGTTGAAAAATTTGCGTGACATGTTAACCTAAATTTCAAATACATTCTCTCATACAAAGGAGGCTTCTTCTAATGTCAGCAGCATGACTCTCTGACATTTGACACAATGCAAGGCAGTGAGTGTCTGTGTGTGTGCGAAAATATTCCAAAGACTTTAACACAACTAAGTGCATTCAACAAATGAGTAGTTAAAGCATAAAGTCATAGAGTGATAGTTGTAAATATGCTTGGTTATGAATATTACAAGGTTACTTCAAAAAAAAGTATCCGAATTGTGTTTTTTATAACTATTTTAGAATTTTGCTATTTTTAAGCTTTTATTTTACAATTTTAAAAGATTATATTTATTTAGATTATATTTAATTCACTTTCGTTAGCATTTATTTTTCACAGCTTTAAAAAAGCTTTTATGTTTAAGAGCTGAAAAGCTTTGTAGAACAAAAAAAGTTATAAATATATTTATTTTACAAGGCTTTTTAAAATGTTTTATATGTTTTAGTTATTAAAAGCTTTAATTTTGAAAGCTTCGAATAAGATTTGAAAGTTTCACCTGATTTATATATAAAAGATTTTTATGTTCTTTAATTTAAAAAACTTTTTAAATGATTTCAATTTAAAATCTGTTGATATACTCTCTAATAATATATTTCATTTTAACTGTTGTTTTCAAAATTAATAAGCTGTATTTATAGCTTATTAGTCATTCTATTAAACTTTTCGATACTTTCATTTTCAAAGCTTTCATTCAAAATTTAAATTTTAATATCTTTTTTAAAGTTTTTTTTTTTTAATTTTTATAAAAGCTTTTCATAAGTTTACTTTTCTTTAATTTTGTAAACTTGAAATACCATTTATGTGGGAAGCGTTTTTGATAATATGTCTATATTAAGTAAAAGCTTTAGATAAGTTATAGGTAAAAAGCTTTCATTTTTAAAAACTATTGTTATTAATTTTTAGAAGTTTTTAATAATTTTTGATTTCAAAAGCTTTCAAAAAGCTTTAAAGCATTTTTTAAAATCTGTTAATTGTTTTTAATTTTTAGAAGCTTTAAAATAGAGTTGTTTTCATTATAAAAGAAAACTGTTGATGGTATTAAATTTTTAGAAGCTGTTAAAGAGTATTTCTTCAAAAGCTTTCGAAAAGCTTTAATGTATAAGAGCTAACATTTTTAAAAACTGCCGATTGTTTTATATTTTTAGAAGCTTTTAAAGTTTTTATTTTAAAAGCTTTCGAAAAGCTTTAATGTTAAGAAGCTTTCGAAAAGCTTTATGTTAAAGAGCTTTCGAAAAGCTTTATGCTTAAAAATAAAAGACTTAAAAATTAAAAATTTAAGCATAAAAACAATTTTAAATAAACATCGAATTTTTGCCAATTCTGCTAACTTGCTGCTGTCAACAAAGCTTTTTAATTAATTTACACAACCAGTCTCAATAGCAATTAGATAATATATAAAAACAACCGCAACCCATCATTACCCACATTTAAAGCAGAACAACTGAAAGCTCTCGTTATGGTCGCCTTCTGCACTTAATCCAACTACTTAATAAAGCTTTAGCGCGAATAAATAAAAGTTGTGAACTAAGGATTAGCGACACGACGACAGATGCACTCCACCACTCGAGTGTAACAGCTGAGAAACGCATAAATTTAGCGAAGCACTGGGCTTAATTAATACGAAGCAAAACCATATGATACGCGCTGATAAAAGCTCGCTTCAACGAACACAGCACACAGAAAGCTTCACAACAGCAACATTATCTAAACAAGGATGTGCGCGGTACTGAGAACTATGTTTATTTAAAAAATAAAAACTTTTAAAATCACATTATTCATCATTTTCTCCTCAGCATTATTATTTTACATTTTTTTTTCTTGTCTTTGCCACTATAGTGCGGTGCCTGCCGCTAATGTATACTCAGAATTCAGGTGGCTGTCTGTCTGTCTCTCGGTCTGTCTGTTTGTCTGAATTATTCTCTTTCTAATAACTGTCTGTTCAGCTACAGTTGCACAAACAGTAGCTGCTTCTGCTGCTACTGCTTTTTAATTAAATTTTAATTGAAACATTTCTCTAGAACGTTGAGAGCTTTCTTTAGTTCCCACAACACAGCCTCCATACCCTTGAGCTTCCACAGCCGACACTTGATTTGTCTGCACGATACTTTCATTTATGAAGAGTACCGTACACGGAGGAGCACGTGTTGTTTTTGTGCTGAAACTATAAGTATTCCCTGCCTTTCTAATGACTTTCAATGCATTTATTTGATGCTGTTCCGGCAGTTGTTTCACACACAGCAAATGCTGAATGATTTTAGGCGATTCATAAAGATTTTTTAATGAGTTTATTTTAATTATAAAATAAAAATATTGAATATATTATTATAGAAAATTAAAATTCAACCTGCATTTTAAGCGTAAGGTAAAATTTTAAGGTAAAATTTAATTTTTACACATAAATTAAATTCAACAAAAAAATTAGATTTTAATGAAAAATTTAAATTACGGTATAAAAATACTGTAGAATAATTAATATTTATAGAAAAATTAAATGTTGAGTGACAAATGGAATTTTGAATGAAAAATTTAATATTGAGTAAAAAAAAAGTTTTGTTTTTTATTTTTGTCAAATATTTATTTTTAGTGTAAATTTAAATTTTGAGTGAAAAATTAAAAATTTGAGTGAAAAAGTAAATTTTGAATGAAAAATTAAACTTTGAGTGAAAAACGTAAATTTTGAGTGAAAAAGTTAATTTTGAGTGAAAAATTTAATTTTGAGTTGAAAAGTTGTTTTTTGAGTGAAATTTTATTTGAAAAAATAATTTTGAGTGAAAATTTTAATTTTGAGTGAAAATGTTTATTTTGAGTGAAATATTAAATTTTGAGTGAAAAATTTAATTTTGAGGAAAAACGTCAATTTTTGAGTCAAATTTTATTTTAAAAAATTAATTATGAGTGAAAATTTTAATTTTGAGTGAAAACTTTAATTTTGAGTGAAAAGTTAATTTTGAGTGAAAAAGTTAATTTGGAGTGAAAAAGTAAGTTTATTTTTGATTGAAATTTTATTTGAAAAATTAATTATGAGTGAAAATTTTAATTTTGAGTAAAAACTTTAATATTGGGTGAAAAATTTAATTTTAAGTGAAAAAGTAAATTTTGAGTGAAAATTTTAATTTTGAGTGGACATTTTAATTTTTGTTGAAAAATTTAATTTTGTGTTAAAATATTCTTAAGTTAAATTTTTTTTTTTAGTTAACAATTTAATTTTTATTTTTAAATTTATTTTATTTCAAAATGCACAAATTTACGTAACAAAACTAAAACAAAAAATAAATTTACGAACCTCGTATGCATGATAAAACCTTAAACAATGAATATCATTTTCACAAATTTACTACACCCTTTGAGGTCCATAAACATAGGCCCGCTTTTTATTTTATTTTTATTACTTCACCAACAGCAGAGAGCTTTCAATACAAAAAACAAACAAACAAAATTGACAGCGTTAAATATAAAAGTGCCAACATATGTGAAAAAATTGGCTTTTCAACAACCCTGGCAGCCGTCATTTCTATAAACGTCACATAAACCAACCAAACAATTGCTCTTTGTTTTCATCGCTCCGTATAGCTGTTGCCTTTGCATTCATTGCATTTTTAAACACATTTCATGCATTTTTTTTTTTGATTATTTGTCAATTTTTATTTTTTGAATTTTTTCGATGACTGCGGCTGCTGACATTTCTTGCGTTGATTTTGACACTGTGTTGAGTTCTATGTATGAGTTTTTATTCGCGTGTGCCGCCAAAAGCTAATAAATTATTTTCAAGCATTTTTAGTTCCACACAAAAGAGACGAAAAAAAAAGACTGCGAACTATAGAAACAGTTGGAAAAAAAACGCCTCAAAACTGCGTTTGTCACTTGCACGCCTGGCACGTAACGCAACAACGTGTCACGTGTCAGTTTATTGGCTGCTGTATTTGTGGCAAATACTACGTCGTATGTTTCGTCGTTGAGTGGAAAAACTAATTTGTTTTTGCGCGCCAAAAACTACGCGGCAATTTGCAATAGTGCTCAATGCATTAAATGCAGCATGCTTAATGACCGCGTTCAAAATAGACAAAATTTTGATGCTTTTCAACTAACTAAGTGTTTAATGTTTGTTAAGGCTTGAAATGGTTAGTGGAAGAAAAATTTTGACAATTATAAATAATTCAGGAATAGCTAAATTTATTTTCGTGCACGATTCAAGGAATATTTCTTAATTTCTTTTTGCCATTAAAATAGGTCGCACTAAAACTTTAAATTAAAAAGTTTCGATCAAATTTCGGGGGATTACTAGACATTTTCTAATCAGCTGACTATGATGAATTTATTAGAAAAAAAATGTTAAAATGTTTTCCAAATTTATAATATTAAAAATTTTTAAAAATTCAATTTTTCACTAAAAATTCCACTTTTCACTAAAAATTCAAATTTTCACTAAAAATTCCACTTTTCACTAAAAATTCAAATTTTCACTAAAAATTCAAATTTTCACTAAAAATTCAAATTTTCACTAAAAATTCAATTTTTCACTAAAAATTCAAATTTTTACTAAAAATTCAATTTTTCACTAAAAATTCCACTTTTCACTAAAAATTCCACTTTTCACTAAAAATTCAATTTTTCACTAAAAATTAAATTATTCACTAAAAATTCAAATTTTTACTAAAAATTCAATTTATCACTAAAAATTCAACTTTTCACTAAAAATTCAAATTTTCACTAAAAATTAAAATTTTCACTAAAAATTCAAATTTTCACTAAAAATTCCACTTTTCACTAAAAATTCCACTTTTCACTAAAAATTCAATTTTTCACTAAAAATTCAAATTTTTCACTAAAAATTCAAATTTTTACTAAAAATTCAATTTTTCACTAAAAATTCCACTTTTCACTAAAAATTCCACTTTTCACTAAAAATTCCACTTTTCACTAAAAATTCAATTTTTCACTAAAAATTCAAATTTTTACTAAAAATTCAATTTTTCACTAAAAATTCCACTTTTCACTAAAAATTCCACTTTTCACTAAAAATTCAATTTTTCACTAAAAATTAAATTATTCACTAAAAATTCCATTTATCACTAAAAATTCAACTTTTCACTAAAAATTCAAATTTTCACTAAAAATTCAATTTTTCACTAAAAATTCAAATTTTTACTAAAAATTCAATTTTTCACTAAAAATTCCACTTTTCACTAAAAATTCCACTTTTCACTAAAAATTCAATTTTTCACTAAAAATTCAAATTTTTACTAAAAATTCAATTTTTCACTAAAAATTCCACTTTTCACTAAAAATTCCACTTTTCACTAAAAATTCAATTTTTCACTAAAAATTAAATTATTCACTAAAAATTCCATTTATCACTAAAAATTCAAATGTTCACTACAAATTCAAATGTTCAATAAAAATTCAAATTATCACTACAAATTCAAATTTTCACTAAAAAATTCAAATTTTCACTAAAAATTCAAATGTTCACTAAAAAATTCAAATTTACACTACAAATTCAAATTTTCACTAAAAACTTCAAATTTTCACTAAAAATTCAATTTTTCACTATAAATTCAATTTTTCACTAAAAATTCAATTTTTTACTAAAAATTCAAATTTTCACTAAAAATTCAAGTTTTCACTAAAAATTCAAATTTTCACACAAAAAAAAAATGTCAGTTAAAATTTAATTTTGCAGTAAAAATTAAATTTTTAGTTAAAATTCATTTTTTTTTGGAAAAAAAAACAAAAAAAAAATTCACTAAAAATTAAATTTTATTAAAAATAAAAACGATATTTTCACTAAAATTAAATTTTTCACTAAAAATTATTTTTTTTAATAAAAATTCAAAGTCCTGCAATAGTGCTTATTCTATAGTTGCATCGCATGTTCCTTGCACTATCAGCAAAAAAGCTATACAACAAATAATTTTAATTATTCATTTAACAATACTCCTGAGTTGTTTGCATTTCTCGGCAATATCCCTTCGAATAACAATATTGTTTTCCTGTGAAGCTCTTTATTTTAGCATGTAACATCATTTTGTCTCACTCTCTCTCTGTTTTTGTTTTCTTCTCTTTCTCGCAGCGCGTCGGCTTCATCTCGCTAGCGCTGGGCATGTTTATATCGTGTTTGTTCGGCTTCATTTTCGGTCTGATACTGGGCACCACCGAGATGCCGTGGGGCAGCGGCGACTGGCCGACGGAGGAAATGCGCGGCAGGTAAGTGTGAAACAAAAGCTGTGTTTTATGTGCTACTAAAACCTGTTTAAGCTTCTATCCTCCTCACCCCTGACAACTCCCTAAAATGTAGAATATACAAATGCTAAATAAACAAAACGCATTTGTTTGAAAATTGTACAGATTTAGATTTAGTTTTTGCAATATAAGAGGGCCAAAACAAACACGCGAACGACAACCGCCGCAGGACAGGACACTTGCAACCGCACGACGGACGGAGCTCCCACCGTCAGCACCTCCACTGCCGTTTAATCCTGTTGCCCGCTGATGCATTCATGCGGTGCACACAATATGCAAATCCATCGCAAATTAAATTTAAAATGAAATTTGCGGTCAAGTGCACCACACCACTCCACACACACACGCGGACCGACTGCGAGCTTAGCCAAGTTTATAGACTTTGGCAACGTTTTTATTTTGTCGGTTTTTGTGCGAACAACGAACGCGGCTTGTAAGCCGTGCAGAATGGAGTACAAAAGGCCGAGAGAGAAAAGAGAGAGAAAGTGGCGGCAAATACCAGGCTACTTGCGTTGATTATTTTGTTAATTTGCATGTGACAAGTGGCATCTAAGGGGTGGAAGGGATTCGAGGCGGCACAGCTTAAAAGAGACATGTGTTACTACATTGGGAAAAAATTTACTATACAAAATTTTAGTTTATAAGAGAAAATTTTATTATTTTCTTTGTAGGAAAGATTAAAAAAAAAATTAAAATTGAAAAAATGGTTATTTTGGTATTCTTTTATTTTTAAAATTACAACAAAAGAAAATATTGAAATTATCTTTTCGATATTAGACGTAGAAAATATCGGGGTACAATACCAAAATTTGATTTAATGCGTGAAAAAATTCAAAATGAAAAAGTTTAAAATTTTTGAAATATATTACGTTATTACTTAGTGGACAAAAACGTTAAAAATTATTTTTATGAACTTTTATGTGGCGTCAAATATCCCCTTTAAATCCTTTAAGAAAACAAATTACAACTCTTGGTTTTAATGTTATAAATACAATATTAAATCAAGACAATATTTGCAGAAAAATCTTTTTTAGCATTTTTGTCAAGCATAACATTTTTTTTTTTTTTTGAAAAATGTTCAACTTCTTTTGCTCATATATCGCAAAGAAATTTTTTCACGCATAAAAGCAAATTTTTATATTGCGGCGAAAGGTTTTCTGAATCTAATATCGAAGAGATAATTTAATGCTTTCCTTTTATTTGAATTTTAAAAATAAAAGAAGACCAAAATAACGTGAAATAAAAAAAGGGCTATATCTCAAAAACTAATCTAAAAACTAAATCAGCGCTACAAATGTATCCAATATTGCTGAAGTTTTACTGCACCATGTCAAAATTTGAATTTTGTCCGGCAGTGTTTACAATAAAAAATTGCAGTTAATATTGAAAATTTTATATTATGCGGCATGGTTTTTGTAGCACCTATTTTTGAGTTTTTGCTATTTACGGTTGGGAGATTTGGTCGTAATTAATATTAGAGCTGATTTTATTGCATTTTAATCAAATAGTTAGGATAGACTGGGGTAAAGTGGGAAACGTTTTGATCTGCCTTAAAAAAAAAATTTAAATATTTTTTAAAATTCTTTTGGAAGGTCTATTATTATAAGAGGTTCGTGATCTAACTTTTTGCATTAACAGAACACAATTTATATGTCTTTTGATTGAGTTTTGGGCGACTTTTTAAAACAGCTTATTTTCGGATCTGTTAAAAAATCCTAGGGTAAAGTGGGAAACGCTAAAAATTCCAACAATAAACAAATATTTCGTGTTTATTTACAACATAAACAATATAAATACACTCTCAGAATATATACAAAATTTTAATGAAATGAAAAAAAAAAATATGGTAATTAAAAAAAATCAATGTAAAGGAAAAATAATGAATATTCATAAATATCTACCAGAAACAATAAAGGGTTTTTCAATAAGAGCGCTACAAAAGTTTTTTTCAAGGGTTCAACAGGGACGCTACAAAAGTAGAACGACAGGGACAGCAAACGACGCCATATTTCTTGCCGCTCTTTTCTCTTCAGTAAGATTTGCCATTTCATGATGGAAAAATATACGAGCCAACAACGAGTCGAAATTATTAAAATTTACTACCGAAATTCGAATTCGTATATCTTTCCATCATGAAATGGCGTCGTTTGCTGTCCCTGTCGCTCTACTTTTCTAGCGTCCATGTTGAAAAACCCTATATATTAAAATTAAAAAAAAGTGAAATTACTCGTCCTCCATTAGAATTACTTAAAATACATTTAAAAAAAGAAGGTTCCCACATTACCCCAACCAATATAGCAATTTCTACTTTCACCATTTAAGCTACGTTCAATTATTTGCAAAATCCGATTGTATTTTTAAAGATACGCAATATACGATAATTTCAAATAAACCTATTTAATTAACTACATCCAAATTGCATGTTTTTTTGAAAGCAAACAATACATTTTTTTCACTTGTTTTCGAAAAGCAATAAAAAAGTATAACATTAATTCGATAAATGGATGCCATATTAAGTAACACATGACAGTAGTTTTTTAATTGCCTAAAAATGCAATAACATGTCAAAAAATTACAATTTCCCATCATTACCCATTTCCCACTGTACCCGGAATACCCTAGTATTTAAATTAAATATATTTTTTTAAAAATTAAAAATTTTCTCAGTGCAAATCTAGATCTAGTATGCGTGTATTTGTGTCGCCATTTACATTTTAGGCAATTGCATTAATTAAATTGCAGTTGTAGTTGTCTGTTTTGGCAGCACGTTGCATGCATCCTAAGGGGTGGCGGTGGAAGGGGTGCTTGTCAGGGAGGAGTTTTATGTGCTACGGGCAGGCTTTACGTTCACTGCTACTCCAGTGTCACGTTTACAATTATTTGCGAATTTATTAGAACGATGTTCGGCCTAAATGTGGCTGCTGACAAGTGCGTGTGATTTATGTACGCAGCATGGAGAGGAGATTTTGTTTTTTTTTTATAGTGCCAATAGCAAGAATATTTTATATATTTTTTAAAATTTTAATGAAATAAATAAAGATTGGATAGATAATCCTGACTAATGAATCTATTTAAAATACCATCTGTCTGTCTGTTGAAATCACGATTAGAGGGAATCAAAACGTACCTTTTCAATTCCGAAGTTAGATGACATATACACTAACACAATATAGTATTAAAAATTATCATAATCGGTCGATTGTGACATGTGAACCGGCCCGGCCACATATGTTCAATTACCTTATGGGTCACTTTCCCTCAAATAGAAATAATTAAAATGTTACGTCCGTTGATCTCGCCAATTGATATCATATTTTGTTTGCGAATAAATTCAAAAAAAAAAATTATTCGAAAAAAAAATTTTGTTCAAAATGTTAACAAAAAAAAAAAAAAATTACGAAAAAAAAATGTTTTCAAAAATATATTTTTTATAAATATAACTTTTTATTAATAAAAATTTGTAATTATAATAAATATCTTATAAAACATTTTACTAATTTATGCATGTCGACCAAGCATTATATAAGAAATAGCTGGACCCGTGCACGACTCGTGCCAAGATTTTGTGAATTCATAGATATAAAGCGATCTTATTAATATAAAAAAACATTATTATTATTTTTTATACCAGGGGCCCGTGCTTCGCTGTGGAAGTTTTATAAATTGTTTGTCTTTTCTCCAAGACAATTCAGACCGTAGAATATTTCTCCGTAGAATTCTTCCCAGTAGAAATCTTCGCCGTAAAATTCTTCCCCATAGAACGCTTTAGCGTAGAATTCTTCCCGGTAGAACTCTTTCCGGTAGAATTCTTCCCCGTAGAGTTTTTCCCAGTAGAAGTTTTAGTGTAGTTAGTTTTAATGTGGTGAGTTTTAGTGTGTTGAATTTTTAGTTTAGTGAATTTTTAGTGTGGTGAGTTTAAGTGTGGTGTGTTTTAGTGTGGTCAGTTTTGGTGTGGTGAGTTTTAGTGTGGTGAGTTTTATTGTGGTGAGTTTTAGTGCGGTGAGTTTTAGTGTGGTGAGTTTTAGTGTGGTGAGTTTCGGTGTGGTGAGTTTTTAGTATGGTGAATTTTAGTGTGGTGAGTTTTAGTGTGGTGGATTTTTAGTCTGGTGAGTTTTAGTGTGGTGAGCTTTATTGTGTTGAATTTAGTGTGGTGAGTTTTAGTGTGGTGAGTTTTAGTATGGTAAATTTTTAGTGTGGTGAGTTTTAGCGTGGTGAGTTCTATTGTGGTGAGTTTTAGTGTGATGAGTTTTAGTGTGGTGAGTTTTAGTGTGGTGAATTTTAGTTTTTTGTTTCATCTTTTTAGATTGAGTATGTGCTGAGTTATGTCGTTTTGAAAGTTTAGGTTGTATGGGAGGTACCATAACACCCTCCGGACTCCTTAGTATCCTGTGGCAAAATTTCAGTTAAATCGGTTCAGCGGTTTAGACGTGATGCTGGAACAAACAGACAAACAGACAGACAGACAGACAGACAGACAGACAGACAGACAGACAGACCGACAGACTGACAGACGGACCAAGAGTTTTATATATATAGATAACACACAAAAACTACTTGAGAACTGAGAAGTACGGCAAAAAATGAACGAAAAAAAATGTTGTTGATAAGAATTTGGTTTAATGAACAGCGTTCTTCAATATGATGAACATATATGTTGTATTTTGTATTTTGGTTCATTAATATGATGAAACGTATTCGTCACATACAGTTCATCATATTGAAGAACACTTTTTCGACAGTTCCCAAGCGTTCATTATATTTATGATCGCATTCATAACAATAAGGCATTAGTCAATAATATTATGAATGGTTCTTCAATACAATGAATCATGGTTTGAAGAACGGAAGTCATCAATATGATGTAATTTTTTTTTCTGTGTAGCATTTGTTGAAATTACCTAAAACGCGAATTTAAATAAATCGGCAATAGAGATGTGGATTTTAAGGCAAGAACCGACCATAAATTTCATAATTCTTACTAACTTCGTCACACCAACTATACACATTTTGCTACATTAAATTTCCCCTTCCTGGTAAATTTCATCATACAATTTTAAATACTATACACATTTTTTCGAAAATATAAAAAAGACTAATTATTCGTATTTAAAACAATATCTTTTTTTGGAAAATAGCTGAAATTTTTATGAAAACTATTTAAGAATAATTATCTTTGTAAGTTCAATATAAAGTACAACATTTCATGTTCCAATTTTGGTTTGAAAAATTAAATACAATTGAATGGAAATTTGTGTAGTCTGCACTTTCAAATCTTTTCGCAAATAAAATTATTTCTTAATTTATACTAAATGACGATTATATTGCACATTAATTTAAGCTATTTTAAATGCATCCCCTACATATTTTAGAATTATCTTTATGTCAAAAAAGTCAAAAAGTATTACTTAATATGCAAATCGTAATGAATTGTCACGTAGTACCATAGTTGTCACTCTGTGGCTCACCACAGACTAAACTAATTTAATGTCAACATCATCATTTTCATCATCATGGTCATCGTCGCCATCGTTCGAGCTCATTGTCAACCCAGTGACAGCCGCAGTGTCACCGCTGACAGCTCTGCACAAAACTGACAAACAGCGCTCACCACAGGCGCACACGCCAGCCAGCCAGCCAAGCTTCCACTGACACTAGCCTCAAAAATAAATTTCAAAACTTCCTGCATTTGGCAACTACTGCTTCTTGTCTTCCCTGCACTCTTCGCTCTTCACAACCTCTTGCTCTTCTACTTTGTGCTCTTTTAAAAAAATTAGCATCCGTTAGTTTAGCTGTCAACAGTCGCTGGCTACCGATGCGATAACAACTTGACGCCGCTTAAGCGAAATGTCAAAATTGCTCTGGCCACACAGCAACCACAGGAGGGCAAAGCTGAGCAGCTCAGTCAAGCCAGGTGTCGCCATTTTGATAAGCAACGGGCTGCAAAGCAAATGGCGTCGGAAAAGGGGGGAGGGTCCGGAAAAAAAGCCGCTTATTGTGCATAAAACATAAAAGTCACAAACCGCAGCCGTTTATCTAAATGTGACTCAATTTAAAACGATGTCCGGGGAACAATTGCGCTGACTTTGATGAGGAGCACAATGTGGTTGTTGGTGCTGTTATTGTTATTGTAATGATCATCATGACATGATGAAGATTTTGATGAATATGAGGCTGCTGATGAGGTTTTCTGACAAATGATCTCTTTGTGTTTTTATTTCGGTGTGGAGGAGCTTAGATATTCTTTGATAAATTGGATTATAAATCATCAAAATGTTATAAAAAGATTTAAAAGTAATTTAAACTTTTGTTAAATAAAAATATAAAAATATAAAAATATAAAAATATAAAAATATAAAAATATAAAAATAAAAAAATATAAAAATATAAAAATATAAAAATATAAAAATATAAAAATATAAAAATATAAAAATATAAAAATATAAAAATATAAAAATATAAAAATATAAAAATATAAAAATATAAAAATATAAAAATATAAAAATATAAAAATATTAAAATATAAAAATATAAAAATATAAAAATATAAAAATATAAAAATATAAAAATATAAAAATATAAAAATATAAAAATATAAAAATATAAAAATATAAAAATATAAAAATATAAAAATATAAAAATATAAAAATATAAAAATATAAAAATATAAAAATATAAAAATATAAAAATATAAAAATATAAAAATATAAAAATATAAAAATATAAAAATATAAAAATATAAAAATATTAAAATATAAAAATATAAAAATATAAAAATATAAAAATATAAAAATATAAAAATATAAAAATATAAAAATATAAAAATATAAAAATATAAAAATATAAAAATATAAAAATATAAAAATATAAAAATATAAATATAAAAAAATATAAAAATATAAAAATATAAAAATATAAAAATATACAAACAAAACAAAACAAAAAATCATTAAACACTGCTCATTAATCGTTGCCCCGGAAAAACATGCACAATTTGCGCTCCATTAAATCTGTAATGATTTTAAAAGGATTTTAAAATTAATTACCGCACTTGAAAAGTTCCTCAAACCGCACTCCAAGTACCCTCCCCCCATCCCCTGCACGCATATACATAAATCTCACTAATTACCCTCATTTGGCAGCACTCGAAATGAGATAAATTACATATTTAATTACTTTAGCAGCGACTTAGAATTTGTAAAATGTATTTTGAAAGGCCTTAAAAAGATTTACGCGCAACTCAAAATCAATTTTCGGCATAAGGTCTATGTGTTTGTTTCACTCACTCCCAATGCGACGCATACAACACAGTCTCTGAGTCTGAGTCTGTGTCTGTCTCTTTTGTATTTTCTTTAATTCTATTCATTGCACATAAATGTCTGCGAAAAACATAACAAATTACTTGAAAATATTTCGACTAATCCGTAGCTACGTTAATGCGTTTGGCATTAAAGCTTTTCTATGCCTCTGGCAACCTTCGCTTAAGCTCAACGGCTTAAATATTATCCGGAGGCAGCAACGAGCTTATGCGCTTTTTCATTTCTCTTGTTGTTGGAATAAATTCGTTTTTGTAGTTGCTGTAGAGCAGACAATGCCGACAACAATAATAAAGCAATTTACAAGACAGGCAAGAACAAGCACACAACGAAGCTTTTGCATGTTTATTGTTGTCCTTATTACACACTCACTCGCTCGGTCACAGACACATTGGAAAATGAAAATGTGTAAATCTTTGATATAGGATTTGAGGTCTGTGGCACTCAGAGCAGCTTAAAGCTTTGCAAATATGCAAACTGAGCTTTGGAATTAACAAAATTAAAATAGGAACATGATGAAAATGAAAAACAAAACTGTTTTTGATGTCGGTTATTAGCATTATTAATAACGAATTAAAAGGATCTTTTTAAAAAGCTCTGATTTGTTTTATTTATGAAATAGAATTAAGAAAAATCCAAAAAGACATAGTTTTTTGGTATTTATGAATGCATATATTAAATATTCAATGAAATCCGAGCTTAATCAGCACTTAAAGCAGCTTAAAGCTTTGCTGGACCTTTAGTTAGAACTGGGCTTTGGAATGAAGAATATAGAGAAATGTGAAAAAAAGTGTCAGCGTTTATTCATATTATTGACAACAAAGATTTGGAATATGTTTTGAGAAACTTTTATAATGATAATCAAACATTTAGCTTTCGCCCGCCCTTTTGGCATGACAAGATTTTTAATTTTTCAAATTCGCCCTTTTGTGGCTAGAAATATCCGCAAATGTCAACAATCTTTCGCTACTTTGGCCTGATGGTGACGATAATATCTATTTAATTTAAATGTTCCCAATTTAAAATAACAAATCACAATATCACTTGCAATAATTCGAATTTTAATTTATATTCTCAATTTCATTCATTTCATTCTCAATCTCTATTTAAAATTCATTTAGAAATTTCTCAATACTCTGGTAGTCAATTGAAAATCTATATTTCTCTATTTCAGTTGAACATGAACATGAATATAGAGGATTTAAAAAAAAATGATTTATTTCAAAATATTTATATTATTTCACATAAGTTTTCGTATAAAATATATTTTATATGAGATAGATGTCAACATTTTTATGATATTTGATTTTGGACACACTTCCCCTATACTAATATTTCAAATATTCTATGAACTCCGAGCTTCCTCATTCTGAATAACTCATTTTCACTGCAATCCCAATATTTGCCTAGATATTAATATTCTGTCATCATTTGTTTATGTCAAATATATAAATACTTTGACTACACAGCAACAGACTTCGGGCAACCCTCATCAGGAAGTGTCAAACGTCAAGTGTGCCTCCAGTGAAATCTCAAGTCTCAAGAACATCAAAAACAAATTTCCAGAAACTTCCGTCACAAGTCACAAGAACATTTAACTGTTACTTATTATAAAATGTTGTGCTGCAAATGACAAAGTTTTCAATTCAAATGCACAATAATAACGCACATTTAATTTTCAACACGGACAGCTGTCAAATAACTGTCACAGTTTGTTGCTTTTGAATTTTAATTTTACAAATATTTAATATCGACTGCTTTAAATGACGCCAAATCATAATGAATTTCATTAACATGTGTGTGTAGTACGTCTTAATGAAGACATCTTTAGCAATTCATGTGACAGTTGATTACGTTGCCTACGTCAAGCGTAACGTAACGTAATAAAGCGTAACGTAACGTAATAAAGCGTTACTTACACTTGAAGTTTTTGGCGTGTGTGGTGAGTGTCTCAACGGAAATACTCTTTGTTTCGTAGAAAATATTTATCTCGCTCATACATACATACACACACACTCTCTCTCTCTCTCCATCATGTTGCACGCAGTTTCACTTCAACATCAGACGAAGTAATGACTTGCGAAATGCGCGTTTTCGCTCGTTCATGCTCATTAAAATGATGATCAATGTGTGGGTGCGGGTCGTATGTGTTTCGATTCTTTTTTCCTCTGGGTTGTCTCTGCCTTGTGCATGACATGTGGTTGCGTTAATTTAATATGGCGGTCGTGTAATGTTTCATTTGCTTATTTTCTGTTTTGTGGCTTTGGTTCGTTGACATTTCTTTGTTTTTCTCAAATAATGTAGATGAAAGTATGGAACCCCCATAATGAAAATTTGGTATTGCTTTGGAATTTTCTTAAATTTACCAAGCAGCAGACGCATATTTTTGTTTTGACTATTTATTGTCTTGGGATTTGCAGGAAATATTTCTTGGGGCATATAAAAAGTAATGACAAATTAGTTTATGTTCCTTTTTTGTTGTAATGTAGGACATTTAAGAGGCGACAGTAAATTTAATTTTCAAAGGCGAATATTTTTGGTTTAACGGGATTTTTAGAGAGATAATGGAATTTTTATTTTGATATAAAAACAAAGAAAAATGTGTATGAACGGTGAATATGTTTCGCTGTAGAGAATAGCGTGGTGAGTAAAAGTTTGATTTGTTACAAAGTGGTGAGTACAACTGTGGTGCATAGAGGATAGAGTTAAAAGTAGTAATGTGGTGATTACTAGTTTGAAGAATACTAGTGTAACGAGTGCGGTGAACACTAGGTTGTGTGAACAATAGATTGTGCGAAGAAAAATAGTGTGCCGAGTATTAGTGTGGGGAGTTTTTATGTAGTGATTGAGTACTAATGTAGGAGTAGTCGCCACGTGAGTGGAATAGTATGAAGAGTGTGGTGAGAACATGTATGGATACTTTTAGCATAGTAAGTACTAATGTGGTGAATATTAATGAGGTGAGTACTTGTGTTGTGAGTACTGTGTAGCGATTAGAATTGTGAAGAGTATTAGTGTGGGAAATACATTTCTGTGAATAGCGAAGAACGTATTCACCAGTGAGTACTGGTTCGGTGAGTACTTGTGTGATGACTAGTAGTATGGTGAGTACGAGTGTGGGGAGTACTTGTGTGGTAACTAGTGTGGTGAGTACTTGTGTGGTAACTTTCTGTGAATATCGATATTGTGGTGACCAGAAGAACGTATTCACTAGTGAGTACTGGTGCGGTGGGTACTTGTGTGGTAATTAGTATGGTGAGTACATGTATGGTTTGACGCTAGTACGGTGAGTAATGGTTTGTGGAGTAACACTTATCATTAGTGGAGTGAGTAGTTGTGGGCGTGAGTATTAATGTGGTGAATACTTCTAAAGAAGTACTAATGTGATTAATGCATGGTGGTGATTTTATAATTACACGGTGTGGTGATTATTAGTTAGGTGAATACTAGTGAGGTAAGTACTAGTATGCTGAGTACGAGTATGGTTAGTACTAGTATAGTAGGTACTAGTGTGGTGAGTACAATTGTGGTGAGTACAAGTGTGGTGAGTACTAGTGTGGTGAGTTCTCTTGTGATGTAGACAGGGTAAGGAGGATTTGTGTGGTGAGTAGGAATTTCGTTAGTATTATTGTGATGAGTAACATTGTGGTGAATTAAAGTTTGGTAAGTATGGTTAGTACTAGTACGATAAGTGAAAAGTGGTAGGAAATCATCTGTAGATTTTTTTTTCCCCTAATTCTGATATATTCCCGGCTACGCTTCATTTTCCTTTAATACATCTGCTTCTCAGCTAAATTTCCGTAAATAAGTAATTATCTCCTACTTTATTCCACAATAAACACATAAGTAAGGCGCACTTCATTTAAACGTTTCCATTTGCATTAATTACTTGGAATGTTTTTTTGCCCAACTCCTGAATATCAAACTTAGTGAAATTGACATCAACTGTTTGTTAAAACCTTGTTCCCCCTCTCTGTGTCCCTTCGTACTCACTAAACTAACAGAAAACCAAGAAAAAAAAAAAAAGAAAAAAAATTTGCAACCTTCAACTAAATTTCCGTATTTTACAGAGGTAACGCGCGCTCCCTCTGGATGGGCGTTCTGTGGGCTCTGACGTCTGGTACAGGTGTCGCGGTAGCGCTGCTGCAAGGCTCGGCAGGACCGCTGATTGGTGTGGCTATTTCGGCTTCGTTGCTGCCACCGGTGGTCAATTGTGTGAGTACCAAAATTAGTTGTAGTTGGCACTCTGGTTACCAGAAATGGAGAGGGTCTTTTCTGGGATGACTCAACTTTATTTCCATTAAAGCATGAAATCTGTGTTAGAGATTATAGTTTTTTTCTTGTTTTTTTTTTGTAAAGTCATAAAAAGCCGGAATTATTGTGAGCAGACAGAAAAACAGACTTTGTTAGTTTGGCTCAGGTGCCCATTTTATGCTTTTAATTAAACGGACTGAGTTACAGATACGTTTTTGCTAAATTAAGATAATGTTCTGCTTTTAATCAGCTAACAATTTTGTTGTGGGAGATCCAAATCGCTTTATTTATTTTCTATTTAAGATATACAAATTTGATTTGTACATCATTTTAATAATGCGTTTATGAATTTTATAAATTTAATGAATTTAATGAATTTAATGAATTTAAAGAATTTAATGAATTTAATGAATTTAATGAATTTAATGACTTTAATGAATTTTATGAATTTCACGAATTTAATGAATTTGATGAATTTAATGAATTTAATGAATTTAATGAATTTAATGAATTTATTGAATTTAATGAATTTAATGAATTTAATGAATTTAATGAATTTAATGAATTTAATGAATTTAATGAATTTAATGAATTTAATGAATTTAATGAATTTAATGAATTTAATGAATTTAATGAATTTAATGAATTTAATGAATTTAATGAATTTAATGAATTTAATGAATTTAATGAATTTAATGAATTTAATGAATTTAATGAATTTAATGAATTTAATGAATTTAATTAATTTAATGATCATTTTGTTAACAAATAAAATACAAATGATGAATGAATTAATTGAATTTATGAATTTAATGAATTTAATTAATTTAATGAATTTAATGACTTTAATGAATTTTATGAATTTCACGAATTTAATGAATTTGATGAATTTAATGAATTTAATGAATTTAATGAATTTAATGAATTTATTGAATTTAATGAATTTAATGAATTTAATGAATTTAATGAATTTAATGAATTTAATGAATTTAATGAATTTAATGAATTTAATGAATTTAATGAATTTAATGAATTTAATCAATTTAATGAATTTAATGAATTTAATGAATTTAATGAATTTAATGAATTTAATGAATTTAATGACTTCAATGAATTTAATGAATTTAATGAATTTAATGAATTTAATGAATTTAATGAATTTAATGAATTTAATGAATTTAATGAATTTAATGAATTTAATGAATTTAATGAATTTAATGAATTTAATGAATTTAATGAATTTAATGAATTTAATGAATTTAATGAATTTAATGAATTTAATGAATTTAATGAATTTAATGAATTTAGTGAATTTAGTGAATTTAATAAATTTAATAAATTTAATGAATAGTGTTTTTTTGTTGTAAGTTTTTCTCAATTTAATCACAATTAATTTAAACAAGTGCTGGCACAACCGACGCCTCATAAATCTGTCCAACAAACATGCTTGACACACGCACGCACGAACTCACTTTCGGCCATAATTTGTAGCCGCCAAAACTTAGCCACTCAACTGCGTTGCGTGGCTGGAGCCGGGCTGCAACCGGACCGACTTGAACCCATAAATTGTGACCTCGATTGTTACTGCTGCTGCTGCGGCGGCACAAAGCGCACAACGAGTATCAAAAAACAGTCTTTAAAAAGGCATTTAAACAATTTCCATCAACGGAATGCGAAAGTTATCTACTGGCGACGCGCATTTATCATGTGACAAAAAGAGGTCCTGCCAGAGAGCGAGTCAGAGAACAGGCCAATGAGAGGATGATGGAGATGCCCCACTTGATGATGACGAAATGGGGCAGTAGAAGAAGAGAAAGATAATGATAAAGAGTGTAGGAAAAAGTTAAAGAATACGTCGAGAATGCTACGAATTGCTGGCAAACCAGACCGCAAGTGTGACAAAATGACCGACAACAAATGCGCCGCCGCACGTGGCCGCTAAGGAGTCGTCTTGCGAATCCTGTCCTTAACTTGTGCTGCCTTTGTTAACACAACAGGCTGTTCGTAGGCAGCACAAGTAACGAAACAATGGCGTGAAAATCACTTAATCATGGTCAGAGCCTGGCGCCGCAGGTCCTGCGCTGCCCTGCCTAGCGTTTGTCCAACGTCCGACTCGCATCAGTTGAACTGCCGTTAATGCTCGAGAGCGTGTGTTAGGATATGAGTTAAATAAATCTTCACACATACACAGAGACACACATGTACGTGCTACGCTCACACACTCACACAAAGACAATTAATCGCTCTGGACAGAAGGGAAGCCTCGGCCGCTGCCACAGCTCGGCTAGTGCTTTGCATGCCACAGAATAAATCGCTGAGTTATATACAAATGAAAGAGAAGGAGAGCAGATAGTGAAGGAGTAGATGTTGTAAAGGGCTGCGCTTTAACAGAGCGACGGCCGCAAAAAGGCGCAAATTACTTGACATGGAAAACAAACAAATGAAAGCACAAAGCAGCGAATACACTGAAAAATTGCACTAAAAATTCAAATTTTAAGTACAAAACACATTTTTCACTCAAAATTAATTTTTCATTAATAATTAAAATTTCAACCAAAAATTTAATTTTCCATTCAAAATTAGAAACTCAAATTTTCAATTTCGAATTTTTCACTAAAAATTCAATTTTTCATTAAAATTTAAATTTTTCACTAAAAATTCAATTTTTCACTAAAAATTCAATTTTTCACTAAAAATTCAATTTTTCACTAAAAATTCAATTTTTCAATAAAATTTAAATTTTTCACTAAAAATTAAATTTAGCAATAAATTTTAAATGTATCACTAACATTCAATTCTTCAATAAAAATTCAATTTTTCACTAAAAATTCAATTTATCACAAAAAATTAAATTTTTCACTACAAATTAAATTTTTCACTTAAAATTCAAATTTTCACTAAAAATTCAATTTCTCATTAAACATATAATATTAAACACAAAATTAAATTTTTCATAAAAAAAAAAATCAATTTTAAACTAAAAAAAAAAATTGAATTTTTCACTAATAATTATATTTTTCACTAAAAAAAATCAATTTTTTCGATAAAAATTCAATTTTTCACTAATAATTTAATTTTTCACTAAAAATTCCAATTTTCACTAAAAATTCAATTTTTCACTATAAATTCAATTTTTCACAAAAAATTCAATTTTTCACTAAAAATTCAATTTTTCACTAAAAATTTAATTTTTCACTAAAAATTCCAATTTTCACTAAAAATTCAATTTTTCACTAAAAATTCAATTTTTACTAAAAATTCAATTTTTCACTAAAAATTCCAATTTTCACTAAAAATTAAATTTTTGCTATACATTCAATTATTCACTTCAAATTTAATTTTCACTGAAAGTTAAATTTTTCACTAAAATTCATTTTTTTACTAAAAATTAATTTTTTCATTAAAATTTCAATTTTACAATAAAAATTTAATTTTTCACTAAAATATTCAATTTTTCACTAAAAATTCAATTTTTCACTAAAAATTCAATTTTTCATAAAAATTAAATTTTTCAATAAAAAATTAATTTTTCACTAATAATTTAAAGGTTCACTACAAATTCAATTTTTCACTTTAAATTGAATTTTTCATTGAAATAATGACTTTTTACCAATAATTAAATTTTTCACTAAAAACTCAATTTTTCACTAAAAATTCAATTTTTCCATAAAAATTCAATTTTTCCATAAAATTCAAATTTTCCATAAAAATTCAATTTTTCACTCAAAATTAAAAATTTTTCACTAAAATTCAATATTTCACTAAAAATTCCATTTTTCATTAAAAAATTATATTATGCAATTTTCACTATAAATTCAATTTTTCACTAAAAATTCGATTTATCATTTAAAATTAAATTTTTCTTTACAAATTACAAATTTTTAATTCAAAATTAAATTAGTCACTAAAAATTAAAATTTTCAGCAAACAAATATTTTTCTCTGTGTCGCATAGCAAACGGCCAAAGTCCAACGTAGTTGCAGCGGATATGATGCCATTTCCGTTGCGTTAGCCATTTTGAGCTGAGCTCCGTTAAGTTGAGTTGAGTTTATTCTGCAGTTCTTTTTGTCTTTTCCAAAATGTCATAAAGAATTGAAAGATAAATTTCTGTCATGTAACTTTGTGGGATAATTCATGCCTGTCAAGCAGTTCGCTAGCCAGAGTTTTTGCACATTGCCCCCCCCAGTATAATTAAGGGCGCCAACGTAATGACAGGGGATTAAAAATGATGTGGCGCCTGCCGGAAGTGAGCAACGAAACGGAAACATGCTTTGTGTTGCGGCGCAGGTGATAATAAAATTATTGTAATTATATAAAAGTGATAACAGATGTTGTGGGGCATATTAGAAGAATTTTTTAATATTTTATTTTTAAATCTTAAAATTTAGATTTTTGAATATCTCTAAAAGTAAAATAAAAGATGCCATATTCATGCACATATCACATATAAATATTATATATAATTCGCATTTTGATTACTATAATATATAATTAATGAAATAATTAGTATTTTTGAATATTTTGTTATGTTAAAGTTTTAATTATGTGACTTGTTTTAAAATCTTTAATTTCAAAATATATTTCTTTAACTTATTTACTAAACTCTTTCTCAACATGTTTTTATATAATTAATTTTATATAAATAATTCTGTATTTAATATTTTGCTTACAATAATTAGTTCACAGATTCTTATTTATTTTTTATCATCCTCATCAACTGCTTGCTTGCATTGCCAAGGCATTATTTCGCCTCGAGCCATAAATATAAAACCATAAAATCCATCAATTTCCATGATTCTAATATGAAAAACGCTGCTTCCGCTAAGCGGAAATTAATTTCCGTTCTGTTCACGAATGAAACCAACTAAAAATACAAACTCAGCAGTTTCAGAATCAATAGCCATAAAATTTTAGCTACGTTAGAAATGAATGCAAATAAATGCGTGTTTTTCTAACAAAAACGAGCTCAATTCCAGAGACTTCATTTTTGAATTTTTATACAATGCGAGAACGAGAAAGAGAAGGTGCAGGTGAGAGGGAAAAGAGCAAATAGCATATGAGAGCAAATAAATTAATTTATGTTATTCAGGTCAAATTTGCGCTGAAAGCTTTTTAACAGATTTATAGACCTTTTGTTCAAGGCCAGAATGACGTATGACCCAGTGGAAATTTTCATTAATCATTGCCGAATGGTTTTTTCTAGTGATTTTAGGAACTTCGAGGACAGTATATTCTTGAAATCTACACAGAAAAAGTGCATCATATTTTAGAAGAAAAATGTCTTTCTTTAAAACATTATTCGTTGTATTAAATAAAAAATCATGCGTAAAAATTGTTCTTCAACTTGAGAATTATCTTTCCAAAATGTAGATCATCAAAATATATGTTATACCTTATATATTACAGCTTTCAAATGATACCTCAATTAACCTGGTATGTAAACCGCTTTTTAAAATAAACAAAATAAAGTTTAGCTGACTTTGTGATTCGATATCGTCACTGACATGCCAAAGGGACAAATATGCAGTTTTCAAAATTATAATGTTCGAATTGCTTAAAAAATTAGTAATATTTTTTGTTATTTTGGTTTATTCATCAATTAGCATAACGTATATAAAATATCTTTTGATTTGATCAACTTACTTAATAATAAATACGGATTTTGTGTGGTTATATCGTGACCAAAAGGCAAATATTTTTGTGTTTTTTGCCATAACTTTTCATGGGTACAAGATCGAATAGTAATGTAAAGACATTAATTGTTTATTTTTAAAGCACCTATCGAGTGACATCATTATTTAAAAATATTTTTTTTGAATTTTGTTTGGCAATAATTTTTGAATAATGATGCCAATCGATAGGTGCTTTAAAAACAAACAATTCATGCCTTTACACGACTAATTTATCTTGTACCAGTAAAAAGTTATGGCAAAATAATTAAAAGATTCGCCCTTTTGGCATGACATGATTTTCAAATTCGCCCTGTTTGTTTTGTCTTTTATGGCTAGAAATATCCAAAAAAAACCTCACACGATTTTGGCACAGTATACTTGAGGAAAAACTACATTCAAAATTCTAAAAAAAATGCAAATGTCCAAAATTACACATTCGCCCCTTCCGCATGATAGTGTCGATATAACTTAGAGGTCCAAAATTTTAAAGTTTCCTTCGTTTAATATGGAGAAAATCCAAGCAAAATTTTATATTATTTTTTTTTTAAACTGAAATATCCCATTAACGAATAAAAATATAAAGTATTCATAAGAAAATAATAAATTATAAATGTTCATAACAAATCTGTAATAATGCTGACAATTCCCACTGGGTTAGTTTGTGAACCGTTGGTCTTGATTTAGAAGTTTTGAAAGTAATAAAAATACTATAAAACGACAACTTTTTGTTTCCGGTTTGATTAAATTCGCGTTCTATTCACGATGACCAAATACAACGAATTATTTAAATATGGCGTTGCCCTTGAGGTCAAAAGCAATATGTCGCCGGGGTTTTTGGTTTACGTTTCTACAAATATTTACTATACATTCGTATATTTCGCAATTTATTATTGCCCGAATATATATTTTTCTTTTACTTTTTTATTTATTTTGCAATTTTTATCATTTTACTGAAATGTTATACATTTTAGAATTTATTTCTTTATACCATATGACTGTATTTATAACATTTTTGTTTTTTTATATATTTTTACTTTTAAATTTCAACATTAACAAATTGTCTACATATAGTGAATTTCTTTTTTACACATTTTAACATTTCAACCATTTGTTTGACTTTATATCTCAATTGTTATCAAAGTTTTTCCTACTTAATCCTTAGCTTTGATCTTTTTTTCAGTATAATTCATGCCGCCTTTTACTGATTGATTGTATTATTTGTGTTGCTTGTCATTTCTTATTCAATTGAGTTTATCTCTTTTATTCAGGGTCTCTTCTGGGCATTGGCCTGCATCTGGCTCATCTATCCGGACATTCGGCTGCCGCATTTGGCGGGTGAATCATACACGGGCAATACCTCCTATCCCTTCATCTACACCGACTATTTGCCCACTGAATTCCTAATCAATGGCATTGTGTCTGGCCTGCTGACGGTGGTGAATGTGATTTGCATATTTATTACGGCCATTATTGTGTTGAAAATCAAGGAAGTCTCGGCGCCTTATACCGCCAGTCCGGATCTGAAGCGGTAAGTAGGCTGTTTCGATGTTTGCGTTGTTTATTTGTAAAAATAGAAAAAACACCAGTCGGATAATATTAGCCTAAAAGGCAGCAAAGTATTAACAAAGGACTCAACGCGAATTTGTCTCACAAGGCTCAAGGATATTGTTCAAGTTTTGGCTGCGTATTAAGTATGGAAATTAATATTTATTTCAGCGGAAATTTGTGTTAATACGGAACACAAAAGCATTAACAATGCAAGCGGCTAAAAACAGGCAACGTTTTATATTACAGCCGGCACGGGTTGCGCCTAAAAGCAGGCCATTCATACACTTAAGTGGATTTTTATTTTTGTTTTCGTTTTATTATTTTTTGACACAATTTTGAAGCCCCTGCACGAAATTCAATAAGTAGAATGTCCTTCATATTGTTTACAGTAAGAGGGTGGAATAGAGAGCGGGGGATAGAGAGCGCATAATTAATAAGACGCAAATCTATTCTCATTTCTTTTTTGCTGCTGTTGCTGCTGCTTAGGCGACAAATTTGTGGCTGCTCCTTCCTGCGATGTCTGCATTCGCAAGACAAATTTCATCATACATATTCATTATTTTTTTACACAATTTTTTTGGTTTTTTTCGGTATTCTTTTTTTTCTCAAGCCTCCGTAGTTTGGCAACACTGTGCGCGCACTGTGCTTTTTGTTGGCAGCGCTGTTTTCTTTTGAAAAATATGTTTTAATCAACATAATTAGAACATTTTTCTTACTTGGTTAGAGTTGTTCTAATTTTCGTATTTTTATTTTCTGTGCCGTTCAGTTCTGTGCTGTTGTATTCAGGATTCGTTCATTTCATTTTGCTCTTTGATTTCAATTAAATTCTGTTTCTTGTGGCAACTCTTTTGTGTGGCGTTGCCAGCAGACGTCGTCTGCCTAAGGTTGGCAATGCCGTTGACATTTTTTGTGTTATGTGAGCAAATTATCTGGGTTGCCATTTGTGCGTGAATTTTTTTATTCGAGAGCTTTCTTTTTTAATTTTTTTTTTAAAGAATACATGAGAAATGCCAAATAATGAAATGCTTTCACATTAAATCCATTTTTAGTGAAAATTTAATCATAATTAAATGAGAAATATTTTGGAGGTTAAAGTAAAATTTTAAATTATAAAAGAAAATTTAAAAATTTAATGAACATTTAAATTTTAAGTGAAAGTTTAATTTTTATTGAAAATTTTAATTTGAGTGAAAGTTAAAATTTTGGGTTGAAATTTTAATTTTGAGTGAAAATTTTAATTTTAAGTGAAAATTTTAATTTTAAGTGAAAATTTTAATTTTAAGTGAAAATTTTAATTTTTAGTAAAATTTTTAATTTAGAGTGAAAATTTTAATTTAGAGCGAAAATTTTAATTTTGAGTGAAATTTTTAATTTTGAGTGAAAATTTTAATTTAGAGTGAAAATTTTAATTTTTAGTGAAAATTTTAATTTTGAGTGAAGATTTGAATTTTGAGTGAACATTAAAATTTTGGGTTGAAATTTAAATTTTGAGTGAAAATTTTAATTTTAAGTAAAAATTTTAATTTTTAGTAAAATTTTTAATTTAGAGTGAAAATTTAAACTTTGAGTGAAAATTTTAATTTAGAGCGAAAATTTTAATTTAGAGTGAAAATTTTAATTTTGAGTGAAATTTTTAATATTTAGTGAAATTTTTAATTTTGAGTGAAAATTTTAATTTTGAGTGAAAATTTTAATATTGAGTGAAAATATTAATTTTGAGTGAAAATTTTAATTTTAAGTTCAAATTTATATTTGAGTGAAAATTTTAATTTTAAGTTCAAATTTATATTTGAGTGAAAATTTGAATTTTGAATGAAAATTTTAAAATTAAAATTTAAATGAAAACATTTTAATTTTGAGTGAAATTTTTAATTGTGAGTCAAAATTTGAATTTTGAGTGAACATTTTAATTTTGAGTGAAAATTTAATGTTGAGGGAATATTTAAATTATGTGGAAAATTTGAATTTTGAGTGAAATCTTCAATTTTTAGTAAAAATTTTAATTATGAGTGAAATTTTTAATTTTGAGTGAAAATTTTAATTTTGACTGAAACTTTTAATTTTGAGTGAATATTTTAATTTTAGGTGAAAATTTGAATTTTGAATGAGAATTTAAAATTTTAGTGAAAATTTAAATTTTGAGTGAAAATTTAAATTTTGAGTGAAAATTTAAACTTTGAGTGAAAATTTAAATTTTGAGTGAAAACTTAAAATTTGAGTGAAAATTTTAATTTAGAGTTAAAATTTAAATTTTGAGTGAACATTTAAAATTTGAGTGAAAATTTAAATTATGAGTGAAAATTTAAATGTTGAGTGAAAATTTAAATTTTGAATTAACATTCAAATTTTGAATGGATATTTAAACTCAAATTCAAATTTTTAGTGTTTTTTTATTGACGAAAATTAAAATTTAGTAAAAATTGATAATTTCCTTTTGATATTTAAGACTTGTATATTATATAAAATAGATTTCGTTTTAATTTACGATGTTTAGGCATTTACTGAGTAAACATTTTAAACTTTTCCCATTTATTACAATTAAAACAATCTCTCTGATTTCTTCACTTACTGAACTAGGCTAAACTACTTAGTTTCCATTAGCAACTAAAATAATTTATTGAAATTATTGTTTTCATTGATGCGTTACACTTGAATTTCAATTAAATGCACGTCCATTAAGTATGTGATTGGTGAGTACGATGATTTACAATCGAAATTTGAATTTTTAAATTGAATTAGAGTGCAAATTACACATGCAAATAATGCCAAAATCCCTATTTACTTTTAATTAAATTGCACATTGTAGTGATTTGCAATTAAATAATTTAGAGAGAAATTTACAAATATTATGCTGAATATTTGTTTAATGGCATTTACAACAAGAATGTGTTAAATATTTTCAATAGTATTAAAACAAATTAAGTGCAACATTGCAAATTTATTTTAAGACATAACAAGTTAGGTATTCAATTAAACGCAAAATTCAACACCACAAATTCAAGCAATGATAATTAATTACTTAATGGATTCTGGGTATTTTGTGCTTCAACTCAAATAACAAATAAGCCTTTCTAATTAATTGACATGCAAAAAGTACTGAGGGCGCTTCAAAGAGATGGATTTGAATTGAACCGAAATCACATAGGCCCAATACTAATTATAGACTTTCAATTGACGTAGGGTTTTCTGTTTTTTGGCATGGCAAATTTTTTATTTTACTTAAATAAAGCTCAAAATAAATAAGTTGCAATATAAATAAGTCGCAATAAATAGCTGTAGCAGACAGTAAATATTGTGTCTTACTAATAGCTATCAAAGTATTTCAATCATTGAAGGAGGCCTTCGACCACTTGTCACTGGCGTCTGCAGGCTCCGGCGGGAATATTCTTGCTTTATTGGCTGCAAACATTTGGTAGGTCCTGCCTGCCTGTGCTCTAATAAAAACGTCAAGTTGTTAACAAATGTTCGAGCAAGGACTCAAGGACAACATGTTGTATCAAACAAGCCAAATATCCCCGAGGAGACTGGGAACAATAATACTTATTTATGCAGCTTTATGAGATTTTTATATTTTTTTTAGTTATGTCTCAAACTAAAGTACGGTTAATAATAGAGAACTTGATTTTTCTCAAAGGATTTAAGGACAAAAAAGTATTAATTGTCAAGGTGCGGGTTTCATTCGAGCACTGATTTATATCTAAAAAGATATTAAAAGGCAGAAAATTTTCATTTCAAAAAATAAACTTTTTTATTGCAATTTTTTTTTATAATTTTGAATTGAAAAATCTGAAAATCTGAATTTCGAGTGGAAATTTTAAAGTAAAAATTATTATTTTGAGTGAAATATTGGATTAAATGAGTAAAAATGTGATTTTTGAATCAAAATTATAAATTTGAGTGAAAATAATAATTTTGAGTGAAAATGTGAATTTTGAGTGAACATTTGAATTTTGAGTAAACATTTAAATTTTGAGTGAAAATATGAATTTTGAGTGACAATATGAATTTTGAGTGAAAATATGAATTTTGAGTGAAAATTTTAATTTTTAGTAAGGATTTGAATTTTGAGTAAAAATTTGAATTTTGAGTAGAAATATGAATTTTGAGTCAAAATATGAATTTTGAATGAAAATATGAAGTTTGAGTGAAAATATGGATTTTGAGTGAAAATTTGAATTTTTAGTCAAAATTTGAATTTTGAATGAAAATATGAAGTTTGTGTGAACATTTGATTTTTAAGTGAAAAATAAGAATATTGAGTGGAAATTTTAATTTTGAGTGAACATTTAAATTTTGAGTGCAAAATATGAATTTTGAGAGAAACTTTGAATATTAAGTGAAAATTTGAATTCTGAGTGAAAAATATGAATATTGAGTGAAAATTTTAATTTTGATTAAAAATGAGTGAAAAATATGAATTTTGAGTAAAAATTTAAATGTGAGTGAAAATAATGATATTTATGAGAAAATTTAATTTTTAGTGAAAATTTGAGTATTGAGTCAAAATTTGAATTCTGAGTAAACATTTTAATTTTGAGTCAATACATGAATTTAGAGTAAATATTTGACTTTTGAGTGAAAAATATGAATTTAGAGTGAAAATTTGAATAAGTGAATGAAAATTTTAATTTTGAATAAAAATGAGTGAAAAATATGAATTTTGAGTTAAAATTTGAATATCGAGTAAATTTTTAATTTTGTGTGAAAATTTTATTTTCCAGTGAAAATTTTAATTATGAGTAATAAATTAATTTCGTTTAATGAAAATTTCAATTTTTGAGTGAAAATTTGATTATTGAGTGAAATTCTTAAATTTGTGTGAAAATTTAAAATTTGAGTAAAAAATAAATTTTGTTTAATGAAAATTTGAATTTAAAGGGAAAGTTTGAATTTTTAATAAAAGTTTGAAGAAACAATTTTATTGAATTTTAAGTGGTTTTGACCAAAAAATTTGCATGTATATTTGCATTTTGCAATTCTGAGTGCAATTCTGAGTATTTTGGTCTTTATTTTCTTTTTTCAATTTTTTTTTAATTTATATTAAACATAACAGACTTACTCCCACTCGAATCAATACAAAATTAAGAATATTCCTTAAATTGTTTTTCGTGGCAATGTGATCCCCGTAGGTGCTCTGAATGAAACTAATTTTATTTGACTTACGTTCAAATTGAAAGGGATTTTCAATTATGATGTTATTACGCAGCACATATTCAATGCCAAGCAGGTCCTTGAATTTTATTATTAATTCGCCTTTCATATTGCGCTTCAACAATTTTACAGACGGAATTTAATGCTTCACACAATCGCAATTTACATTTGCCATTGTGGCCTTCAACTGGTCCAGAGTTGGGGGCCACATTTCGACTTTTCAATCGATTCCCAGCTGAATGAAGCAAACGCCAAATGTCCCCTGCCTGGCCTCGAAGATTTATGTGCGCGGTTGGAATTTTAAAAAATGTTGGCTCTACTTGGCGGCGTTTTGCATTAATGTGGTAAATGTCCGTTTTGGAAGCACACATATGAGAGTTATGGGGAGCATTTGTAGACGAAAAGGAAAGTAAAAAATTGAAGATGAAAAAAACGTATAACAACTGGAACTTAATTTAAAATCAATTACTTAACTTTGAACTATGTATGCCTTGTGTGGGCGGCACTAAGTAGTCTCAAAAACATCGAAGAACCAAACGAAGTAAGTGCTTCCCACTGGAAAGTTTTATGGTCGGCCGGCCGCCGTATCGGCAGCTGTTGCCAAAGTTTTTCAAGTTCAATAAGTTTTTGTGTCGCACCAAAGTGAAACCAACTGGCCTGAAATCGGTTGGCCTGGTCAGGCAGGCAACAATGACAGAATTATTGGCAGACTGTTGTAGTAAATTTTTATGTTTAAATGCCAATCAATTGTACGTTTAATAAATTTGAATTTTATTATTAAATATTTTAAAAATCTTGTTTGTTTTATTTTATACTCAAATTCAGTAGCAATTGTATTGAAACTGTTTAGTTTTTCCGCGAGCAACACTTCGGGTTGTTTTGTTAATTTTATTTTTTGTGTGTGCATTGAAAATTGTTTTAAAACCACACTCAATGAATACCAAAGTAAAGAAACAGAACCGCTAAAACGTGTAGAATCTACACTGTAAAGTACACAAAATAACATAACCCACTGAAGGAAAATATCAAATTGAAGGCATTCCAAAAATCATAGGACTATAATCGAACGTTTTGTGAATATCTACTCAGAAAGTATTTGGTTTCATTGAAAATAAACAGTCAAATTCATATTGAAAAAATTATGAAATGATTTTGAATTTCTCCATATTGTTTTTATCATGATTAAAAAATATGTTGTGTTTGAATTGTTTGGATTCAGAGACTTTTTCAAATGTCTCTGCCACATTTTTGGCCGAAAAATAATTGACATTTTAATAGCGTTGGATTTTGATATTACTAATCAGTTCTTCTCCTTTCTAGATTCTAATTAAGCACGCCCTTAAACTCATATTTTGAATACTGACCAAAGTTATTGATTCCAATCTTGAAGTCCATCGGAATATCGAAAAATGTTTTCGGATTTAATTAGTATTGTAGTGTACTATGTAAAACCAATAAATTTTAACATTATGTAGAAATCGATAGGTTCGATTGGTTAGTGCATTGAACTACAGGTGTAAAGGGTCGAACAAGTTCGAATCACCACGATTGCAACATCAAAAAAAATCCGTTTAGAAGATAAAAAATTTGGAATTTGTGTTTTCGACCCATGACACCTTGAGATTCCGTTTATCAAATGACATCACTAGAATTTTAAAAAAAAATCCCAATCCCAAATATTTTGCAAAATCCTCAATGTTGATTTATGATTTTGAAAAAACAATCTTTTTAGGAGATACAAAATTGTTGGGGATTTGTGATTTTGACCTATGACACCTTGAGATACTGATCATCAAATGGCCTAATTATATTTGCTGTAAAAAATTGAATTATCAAGTTATCGATTTTATTGCAAAATCCCCACATTTTACCAATGACTTTGAAAAAACGCTCCGTTTAGGAGATACAGATTTTTGAAAATTTTGGAGTTTTGACCAATGGACCCCTTAATATATCGTTCATTTAATGGCATCATTAGATTTTCTAAAAAAAAAATCACAAATTAGAAATTTTTTGCAAAATCCCCAATGTTTATTTATGATTTTGGAAAAAACCTCCTTTTAGGAGATACAAAATTTTTGGAGATTTGACACCATGATATTCCGTTTATCGAATGGCATCACTAGCATTTTTTAAAAAAATACCAATATCGAGTTATCGCGTTTTATAACAAAATCCCCAATTATTCCGCGCGATTTCTTAAAACGCCCCGTTTAGGAGATACAGATTTTTGAAATTTTTGGGGTTTTAATATATCGTTCATTTAATGGCATCATTAGATTTTCTAAAAAAAAAAAATCGCAAATTCATATCTTCTGGCAAACCTCAGTCCGCTATTTGAATTATGCTGTAAGTCCCAATAGAGTAAGAAATCCCCTATATGAAAATCATTAATTTAATTTTGAATTTGTTAAAAAATTTAAATTATATTGAAATTGAGTTTTCGATTTCAAATTGTCCCAGGTTCAAAAATAATTCAGATTTTCCAATTGAAATTGAGAAATTTAAAATTAAATTCAAGCTTTTCACTTGGCATTCCAAACGATAAACTTCAAATTCATTTCAAACTATCCTCTTCTGGGGCCCTATTCACGTTTAATGATAAATATAAAATGAGAATGAAAATTAGACAAAAACTATCTTTTATATTATTAACAGAGCATGAAAATAGTTTTTTTTACATTTTCATTTTATATTTCTCATCAAACGAAAATAATGATATCAAAAATATAAAATTTACTTGTGATTTAAGTGAATTTTATTTCAATTCGGGGATTTTTAAACATAACGAACATTCATTGCAAAACGTTTAAATTTCAAATTAAAGTTTCAATTCAAAAAGTATACCAATTGAAATGGAAATGATGCAGTAATAAAATATCAAAAATTTCACGTTATAATGATGAGAGAATAGAAAATTGTTAGCACTAGTTTAGCTCATATCGTCACTATTATGCCAAAGGGGCGAATGTGCAATTTTTGACATTTGCGTTTTTTACATTTTTGAATGTAGTTTTCCTCAAGTATACTGTGCTAAAATCGTGTCGTTTTGTTGGATATTTCTAGCCACAAAAGACAAAACCAAAAGGGCGAATTTGAAAAATTGAAAAACTTGTCATGCCAAAAGGGCGAATCTTTTCGTTTTTCCGCCATAATCTTTTATTGGTATAAGATAAAATAGTGGTGTAGACCATTTTTTGTTTTCAAAGCACCAATCGATCTGCATCATTAATTAAAAATATTTTGCCAAACATTAATTTGCCATTTGTTATTTGCAAGAACATTTTTTTGACAAAACATTTTTAATTAATGATGGAGATCGATAGGTGCTTTGAAAGTAAATAATAATTGCTTTTACATCACTATTTTATCTTGTACCATTACAGAGTTATAGCAAAAACAACGAAAAGATTCGCCCTTTTGGCATGACAAGATTTTCAATTTTTCCAATTTTTTTCGTTTTTTTGCTATAATTTTTTATTGGTGCAAGATATTTCGTTTTTTTGCTATAATTTTTTATTGGTGCAAGATAAAATAGTAGTGTAAAGGTATGAATTGTTTGTTTTGAAAGCACCTATCGATCTTCATCACTATTTAAAAAGATTTTGCAAAGCTTTTTTTCCTGCAAATAACAAATGGCATATTAATGTTTGGCAAAATATTTTTAATTAATGATGCAGATCGATAGGTGCTTTAAAAGCAAACAATTAATGTCTCTACATTACTATTTTATCTTGCGCTAATAAAAAGTTATAGCATAAAAAACAAAAATATTTGAGTTTTGATCAGGATATAGTCTCACAAAATCCGTATTTATAATTCAGTAGGTTGTCCAAATCTAAATATATTTTGTATACGTTATAATAATTGACAAATTAACCAAAATAACAGAAAAAATTGAAAAAATATAAATTTTGCTAATTTTTAAAGTACTTCAAACTTTAAAAAACATTTTTGGAAATGCACATTCGCCCCTTTGGCATGACAGTGACGATATTTTCCATAATTTTTTCTGTGTGCAAATTTTGTTATTAAATTTTTCATTAGATGATGTGACCTCTACGAAAATTGTTTTGTCGGAAAGTGAATGAAAGGTATATGTTTTTCATTTATAAAGACTAAAATACATTTTATTGAATTTCAATATAACGTTTACTGGGTGCACTCACGAGTACTTTACCCTTTCAAATGCAATTGCAAATGTTCGTGTTTTTTGTTTTATTTTTTATTTGTTTTTGTGTTTGCTGTTGTTTATTTGTTGTTGCTGTAGCAGTTGTTTTCTGCTAAAGTGTTTTCGATTTTCTGCAATTTTATTACAACGCAGCGTGAATGCAAATGTATTTTCGCTGAAAGCACTGGCAGTGCAGGGACAAGGACAGGGAGAGGACGCCACACTGGAAGGATCCACCTACGCAGTTAACTTGGCTACAATGAAACTGAGTTGCTGTGTGTTTTTCATCCATTTTTTTGTTGTCAGCATTAATATTTCATCTGTTGGTCTGTATGAGGCATAGCATGTAATGGCAACATGTTGCTGCCGCAGGGGCAACATCAAAGGAAGAGCCTCAAGATAAATACAAAATATAACTGCATCAATGTTACTCATTTCTCGCACGAACAACGAGCTGAGGTAGTATTGTTGTTGAAATGTTATATTTTTATTTGTGCGTGGTTCAAGGTGAAATACTTTCGTTTTTACAAAGGTCCCTGTAGAAATGTGTACTGCATAAAACACTTCATAATGGCGCTTATTTAATTTCAAAATGAATGCTGCGGACAGCTTTTAAAAATAACGAAAATATAAAATTCTATACAGCACTTTTTAACAAAAGCCGCAAAGCTATTATGAAACCTTTTTCTGCGAAATATTTCTATAACTTCACATATAGGTTTTACCAGGAAAACATATATTTCCACTTATTTACCACGCTTATTGTGTCAAGTTTTCATTTTGTATTTTACAATTTTCTTTAAATTGTGTTTTATGCAATTTTTTTGACTTTTTTTATTCTTTTTTTTATATTTTTTTATATTTTTTATACTTTTTCTTTTATTCCTTTTTTAGGTTCTGGGAAACCGATCTGCGTACCGTGCGCCAAACGAATCGCTCAACCATCCGGCAACGGAAGGCCACCTTCCGGGAGAAACTATTACCGTAAGTGTTGTTGTCGCCGCTTTGTGTAACGGCGGCATCTCAGGGTGAGTCACCGCCTGCGGCGTAACGGTATGTGTGACATACACAGACACGTGTGCGTGTAATTGCGATACTGTTGTGTTATACATGCCTCACTCCTCCCCCCTCGTAAACATTGTTCTTCATTGTAGCCCCCGGAACAAAGTGAATTTCGTTTTCATTTCATTTCGTTTTCATTTCATTTGTTGCGGTGCGTTTGCTGCTCTTGTCCTCGTTATTATTGTTATTTTATTGTTACAGTAATTTCATCGAATAACCTCGTATAGTTTTTGAATTATTTGTCTTTTATTTTTCTAGTGTGTTGCTTTAAGTGATTGCGTACTCGCGGTAAATTGAATGCAATGCGAATAACAAAATATAGAAAAATGGAAAATAAAAATTCGAATTCAAGCCAAATTTCAAAGACGAGTTTTTGAGCACGAATGTAAACTGAAAATCGAAATATTATTCACTAAAAAAATTGGATTTTTCTTGAAAAGTAAATTTTATAGATTGAGTGAAAATTTAAATTTTAATATTTTGAGTAAAAATTTAAATATTTAGTAAAAATTTTAATATAATTGAATTTTGAGTAAAAATTTCAATATTGATTGAAAATTGGTATTTAAAATACAAATTTAAATTCAGAGTTAAAATTTTTATTTTGAGTGAAAATTTAAATTCTGAGTGAAAATTTAAATTTTTAATGAAAATTTAAATATTTGAGTGAAGTTTTAATTTTTAGTGAAAATTTAAATTTTGAGTGAAAATTTAAATTTTGTGTGAATATTTAAATTATGAGCGAAAATTTAAATTTTGAGTGAAAATTTAAATTTTGTGTGAAAATTTAAATTTGAGTGAATATTTAAATTTTGTGTGAAAATTTTAATTTTGAGTGAAAATTTAAATTTGAGTGAAAATTTAAATTTTGTGTAAAAATTTAAATTTTGAGTGAATATTTAAATTTTGTGTAAAAATTTTAATTTTGAGTGAATATTTAAATTATGAGCGAAAATTTAAATTTTGAGTGAAAATTTGAATTTTGAGTGAACATTTAAATTTTGTGTGAAAATTTAAATTTTAGTGAAAATTTAAATTTTTAGTGGAAGTTTAAATTTTGAGTGAAAATTCGAATTTTGATTGAAAACTTAAATTTTTAGTGCAAATTTAAATATTTGAGTGAAAGTTTTAATTTTGAGTGAACATTTAAATTTTGAGTGAAAATTTAAATTTTAGTGAAAATTTAAATTTTTAGTGGAAGTTTAAATTTTGAGTGAATATTTAAATTTTGTGTGAAAATTTGAATTTTGAGTGAAATTTAAATTTTGAGTGAAAATTTAAATTTTGAGCGAAAATTTAAATTTTGAGTGAAAATTTAAATTTTGAGTGAAAATTTAAATTTTGAGTGAAAATTTAGATTTTGAGTGAAAATTTAGATTTTGAGTAAAAATTTAAATTTTGAGTGAAAATTTAGATTTTGAGTGAAAATTTAAATTTTGAGCTTAAATTTCAATTCTCAATAAATTTTAAATTTTTATTGAAAATTTAAATTTTGAGTGAAAATTTAAATTTTTAGGAAAATTGAAATTTTGAGTGAAAATTTATATTTTCAGTGATAATTTAAATTTTCAGTGAAAATTTAAATTTTGAGTGAAAATTTAAATTTTGAGTGAAAATTTAAATTTTTGAATTTCAATTCTTAGTGAATTTTAATTTTTTTTTCAGTGAAAGTTTAAATTTTTAGTTAAAGTTTAAATAATGAGTGAGATTTTAAATTTTGAGTGAAAATTTCTATGGAATGAAAATTTAAATTTTGAGTGAAATTTTCAATTTTGAGTGAAAATATCAATTCTCAGTGAATTTTGAATTTTTTAGGGAAACCGCAAATTTTTAGTGAACTTTAAATAATTAAAATTTTGAGTGAATATTTAAATTCGAGTGAAAATTTAAATTTGAGAGAAAATTTCAATTTTGAGTGAAAATATCAATTTTGAGAAGAAATTTCTTTTGATTAATTCAAAATTTTCAATGAAATGTTTAATTAGTATATTTTATAGTTTCAATTTTTAATTCGAAAAAATATATTTTTTGTATAAGAAAAAACAATTTAAATTTATCACCATAGCTAATTTGAGTTCATATTGAAAATTTTAAATTACGAAATTTACAGCAATGTCCTGCACTGCACTCTGCAATGATTAAAATGCGCTTTTATATTTTGAACAATTTTTCCGCAATTTGTTGGCAATTACATCGTCCTGCAGACCACCCGCAACCTGAAATATTTTCGCCCTTCATTCGTTCATACTGCGTGCAGCGTTGTAGCAATTATTAACTTTTTCTTTTATTTTTTTCTTTATTTTCGCTGTGCTCATTTACTGGCTACAACCACTACAACTCAAAATCAACTAAAAAAAAAATAATAATTTGCAACAACTCACTGCAGTAGCTACCAAGGACTGGATGAGCCGCGTAATCGCGAGCTGGACACCGTGCTGGAGCAGGCACTCAAGGAAGCCGAGGACGATGTTACTTTCAAGAAGGTCAAGCGCATGAGTTACTCGAGCAACGCGGCGGGCGAAGTAAGTGTTGCGCGTTAGGCGGGAATGGCAGGAATTTGTTGTAGCGTCCGGTCGATGCGATGGATGGGTGGAATTTAAGTAGTTTAACGGCTAGCTTTATGACGCACCGGCCACAAAGAGCAACTGCGAAAGTCGGTCGACTTAAGATGACAATTTTTCAATTTCAAAAGTTTCTATGCGCTGTTTTCGATTTATGGGCATTGCCTGGTATTTGGGTTAAAATGGATATAAAACTGCAGGCGACGTTGTCAGTGACTTATTAGAGCGAAAGCAGCGTGTTTTTATGATTTTGATTTTACAAATGGTCGACAACAGTTACAGAAATATAAAAAGAAATGTTTTTATCTGCGTAGAGTAACAAATTCCGATCAACTCGAAGGGAGTTATATTAAAAAAGAGTTGAATTTCTGGAAATTGTATTTGAAGTTTAAGTTTAGATGAAGTGATATTTTAAATTGTTCGTGAACATTTAAATATATAAAATTTGAAAAAAAAATAAAAATATTGTAAAATTCTAAATTCTATAAAATTTTCAATTTTTGGTAAACATATCCGATTTTGAATAAAAATTAATCATAGTTCAAATCATAATTTTGAGTATAGTTTTCAATTTTGAGAAAGTTTAAATTTTGCGTTAAATTTTGAGAGTAAATAAAATGTTTGATTGAAAACTTGAATTTAAAGAGAAAATTTTAATTTTGAGTGAAAATTTTAATGTTGAGTGAAAATCTTAATTTTGAGTGATAATTTTAATTTTGAGTGAAATTTTAATTTTGAGTGAAAATTTTAATTTTGAGTGAACATTTTCATTTTGAGTGAAAATTTTAATTTTGAGTGATAATTTTAATTATTAGTAAAAATTTTAATTTTGAGTGAAAATTTAAAAATTGAGTGATAATTTAAATTTTGAGTGAAAATTTAATTTTTGAGTGAAATTTTAATTTTGAGTGAAAATTTTAATTTTGAGTGAAAATTTTAATTTTGAGTGATAATTTTAATTTTGAGTGAAATTTTAATTTTGAGTGAAAATTTTAATTTTGAGTGAACATTTTCATTTTGAGTGAAAATTTTAATTTTGAGTAATAATTTTAATTATTAGTAAAAATTTTAATTTTGAGTGAAAATTTCAATTTGGATTGAAAATTTGAATTTTGAGTGAAAATTTAAAAATTGAGTGATAATTTAAATTTTGAGTGAAAATTTAATTTTTGAGTGAAAATTTAAATTTTGTGTGATAATTTTAATTTTGAGTGAAAATTTTAATTTTGAGTGAAATTTTTAATTTTGAGTGATAATTTTAATTATTAGTAAAAATTTTAATTTTGAGTGAAAATTTAAATTTTGATTGAAAATTTTAATTTTGAGTGAAAATTTAAAAATTGAGTGATAATTTAAATTTTGAGTGAAAATTTAATTTTTGAGTGAAATTTTAATTTTTGAGTGAAAATTTAAATTTTGACTGAAAATTTAAATTTAGAGTGAAAATTTTAATTATATAAAAAATATATTTATATTTAAAAATATAAAAAATCTATTTGGAGCTCAAAACAGGTACCAAATAATTTATGAATATTCCCGATGTTGGAATCTTTAATTTCACAACCAATAATAAAAAAAATTCTACACTTTTTAATAATTGTTTTCTGTATACCACACAATCAATTAGAAATTTTCCATTTAATTTTGCCATTTGTTCGCCTCCCCATTCAGCTATCGATAAGTCACCACTGCCGCGCCCACGTCGCTCCTTTGCTACACATTCTGCTTTACTCTTGCTCTCGCTCGTGCCTCTGCGAGCATTTAAAGTTAATTACAAGCAATTACACGAATACCCAATGGAGCCCGGAAGCGCACAACCGACAGCCCGACCTCAATCATTAGTCTGCAATTGCTGCGCGTTCTATTGTTCGCTGACGCCCCCACGTGTATCGTGCTGCTGCTGCTACTGCTCTGCGCCGGCAGTGCTCTGACAGTACAATAGACTCCGGCATATAAATCAACGGGCAAAAAGCTTTCTCAAAGGTCAGCCATAGCAGAAAATAGGGCAAGGAAGAGTGAAGAGTGACAGACAGTGCAAAAACTAGACTCAAACCGGGAAAAACGGGAAATTGTACGAATCATCAGAGATTTATTGGCGCAAGACGGACAAAGAGCCGAACAACCAGACGTGGCGACTACCGGACAAACGATCCGTACTAGCAACGAATTTGAAGCATAAAGCGCAAATGACGCAAAAAAACGAAAATTATTGAGGTTAAATGGCAAAAATCCGAGGTCAGCAGATGACTCAATCCAGTTCGGTCGGTCGTCCTTTAGCCGGACCAGAAGCAGGAAGCGAACAGCAGCTGCAAATGCAAAACGAAAAAGCCGGCCGCCTTTAGTATTTGGCGGCAGATGAAAGTGAAAAATGTTCAAACGAATGTGCGAAAAAACTAACGTCAAACATGTGGAGTAAAAAATGTGCTTTACAATTTTCATTAAGTGGCAACGCTTTTTCAACGTCCATCAGCTTTGCGCCAAATTAAGGATATTTCGCTCAGTGCGCTGGAGAATTGGTTGATTTTTTTTAATATTTTTTGAACAGTTTAGTCAGCTCGTTTATATGTCACTGATTGTCGGGCTGTCTGTTAGTCAATTTCAGTGATTACAGATAGTTGACTCGCGCGTTGTTAGTTCTAGTTCTGACGAAATTCCAGTCTACTGCAGAATGAAATTTTCAATGCCATAGGATGCAGTCACTCATAAACTTTCGTTATTGATTTTGGATTGCAGTTAGAATATTAGATTTTCGATTACAGTCACAAAAAATTTTTAATAAAATTTAAATTATTTTAAATATCTTTTTACATTGACTAAAATGCTCTTAGTAGTGGCAATAAAAAAATCTCCGTATTTTACAATAACTACTTTATTAATAATCTATACATCAGGAATTTTAAAGCTTCTTTTAGATTTTTTTGTTTTAAATCTAAAATGATTCGTGATAAAAAATATATATTTTTTTTTAACTTTCAAAAATTTCTTTTTATAAAAAAAAACGTAAAAGCATTTTATAAAAAAAACTTTAAAGCTTTTTATAAAAAAAATTTAAGCCTTTTTATAAAAAATAAGCTATTAAAGCGTTTTTTTTTATAAAATGCTATTAAAGCTATAAAAAACCGAATAAAGGTTTTAATCAAAAACCGTAGAAAGCTTTTTATTAAAAAAAGCTTATAAAGTTTTTTTTTTATAAAAATGTGTATAAAGCTTTTTGTAAAAAATCGAATAAAGCTTTTTATAAGAATGCTATGAAATTTTTTTTCATATAAAAAAAGCTTTTTTCTCTAAAAACAAGCTTTTTTTGTAAAAAAAAGCTAAAAAAAACATTATAAAAATTATATAAAAATATTTGTTAAATTATTATAACTTATTACAGCTTTTTTATCAAAAGAAATATTTCCGAAATAAACATTTTATATATTAAAAACATATAAAGCTTTTTATATGTTTTTATAAAAAGATTTGTATAGCTTTTAAATCAAAAATTATAGCTTAACAAATATTTGCTATTTTTATAATAAAACTTTTATAGCTGTATTTTATATGAAATAATTTTTTTTTAACTATAAAAAGCTATTTATAAAAAAAGCTTTTTATAACAAAGAAATAGCTCTTTTTTAACAAAGAAAGTATCTTTTTATAAAAAATAAATAAAAATCTTTAATATAATAAACCAAACAACGTATATTTTTGTAGTTAAAAAAAATTGAAATGAAATTAAAATTTAAATTGCATCTACAAGAAAAATTTTCTAAAATAACAAATTCCATTTTTTTCTTTTTTTTTCTTTATAGTATAAAAAATGCATTTTTAATCATAATTATTTTTGTCAACAATTGCAATTTCTTCAACATTTTATTATGCCACTTTTTGTCACTAAATCCAATTAACCCACAAACACCGAACAAAAAGCGCCATGTGCCTGCAGCTGAGCACAGCAAAAAGACTTACAGTAAAAAAGAGAATACGAAATGAAAAATCAACAAAAAGTGCAATTTTTCACATCGACCGCATTGATACTCGAAGCAGTGCGGCCGGACCGAACAGCTGTCGTTTGTTGCCGGTTGGTTGTCGATGCATACCGCGTATCAATAGCAGGTTTTTCCGGGAAACGGAAACACTTTGCAACGGAAATGAAACATCAATTAAAGTCACACAGGGCACAGGCGCAAACGAAATAAACTGCGGCACATAAAACGAAACAATATTTAGGTGTTAAGACACGTTTGTTTGTAGGAGTGAGACCTAAAAGTAGGCAACAATTATTTTAGTTGCTTTTAAAAGCTTTTTTTCTTCTCTACTTGCAGCTCACACAGCGTTTGGCCAAATTGGCTGGCCTCAACAACAGCAACAATCAAAACAACAACAATAATCCCGGCAACAACAACAACGCAGATGGTCTGGGCTCACGCGCCGGCAGCCGCTTGAACTCGTTGCGCAATTCCAAGGCCAACGCGGATCTAAAAGCTTTGGACAAGTTGGTCTCTAGTCTGCTGGAGCAACACACCGCAGTGGCTAGCGGTGCGGCTCAAGCTCCAGCTAGCAGTGGCGACGCCGAAACCGCTGCAATGCGTGGCTCAGTAAAGCTGAATCGCTGGCGACCCACATCGCGTTCAGCGCATAGTTTTGGTGCGACGACAGCTCAAGTAGGTGGAGGCGCCGCACAGATGCCAACGATCATGGAATCGGGTGCAGGGGGAATTAATAATAACAACAGCAACAATGGAACATGGACTGCTTCGCTGGAGCGTACACCTCGCAATGTGCGCAACGTACTACAGTCGATGGCGAATGCGCCCCAGCGCTTTAGTCAAAGCATGGCGACGAATGATAATGAGGCAAATATCAACTTGATGCATAATTCGTTGATTTAAAATATATTTTATATTTATTACAATTCAAATTTATATAGAACTCTTTAATAAAGAAAAAATATTGCATATTTTACATTTTTTTGGTACACATTAACCAACGCTCAGCGGAAACATATTTTTTATTAAAAACTTTTAAAAAAATAAAAAAAAAAGCTTTTTGTAACCAAAAAAAAACTACTAGAAGCTCTTTTTAAAAAAGCGTTATAACGCTTTCTATAAAAGCTGTCTATAAAAAGCTTTCTATAAAAAGCTTTCTATAAAAAGCTTTCTATAAAAAGCTTTCTATAAAAAGCTTTCTATAAAAAGATTTCTATAAAAATCTTTCTATAAAAAGCTATCTATAAAAAGTTTTCTATACAAAGCTCTCTATAAAAAGTTTTTTACAATAAGTTTTAAAAAGTTTTTTTCAAAAAAAAGGCTTCTAAAAGCTTTTTTAAAAAAGCTATGAAAGCTTTTTTTTAAAAAGCTATAAAAGATTTTTAAAAAAGTTATAAAAAGCTTTAAAAAAGCTGTAAGCTTTAAAAAAAGCTTTAAAAAAGCTATAAAAAGCTTTATAAAAAGCTTTTTAAAAAAAATATATATAAAAAACATTAAAAAAAAAGCTATAAAAAGCTTCTTTGTTAAAGCTATAAAACATTTTTTTTAAAAAGCTTTTTATAAAAAAAGCGAAAGGTTTTTCTTGAATTTTTTTTTTGATGTTTTTACTTTTTTTACCGTTTCTGTAATTTTTAATATTTTTCTTTTAATTTCTCATAAATTGCATAATGATTTATTATATAAAATAATAAATGTATAAAACTAATATAAAATATTTTTTTGCGTTTGTAAAATAAAAAGTAAAAAAAAATGATTATCAATTTTGTATAAAATTCACAAAGCTTAATCAAATTATGTCGCATTACCGCATTCTGTTCTTTAATATAATTAACTTTGCACAATTTACGGCTCATTAATCTAAGCTCCGATGCCAGAGCAAGATAAAAATGCCTGCTATTTATTGCTGTAGAACGTATATATTTATCACCACAATATCATGATTACAGTGTATAAAGAATGTTTTCTTTTTGAAAGAAATGTATATAATTTGAAAAATTACGTAGCATGCTATAATTGTTGGTGTCATTAATTGTTTCACTTATTCAACACAATCATGATGGATTTAATTAACTTGAAGTAATAAGTGGAAAATGTTAAAAGCCAAGGACATTTATATTTTGCACTTCAGTAATTTCCGGGATGTATTTTAACTGCTCTTTTAGTTAATTTAAAATGTATAAATATTGAAAGTTCACTTACATGTCGTTCCAGTAGACTGGGCAAATGATCGCCTGGTCGCCGATCCACATCGGAAGAAGCGCGATAGAATGCCGTCAAATTAGCGCCCAGTCTGATGGTCACCTCATAGCGCGTTTTGCCGCTGCGCGCTGTTAAAGAGATGTGTTGGCCTTAAAGTATGCAATAATTTTTAAATAACCCATTACTCACCCATAGTGCGTCCGGGCCGCATAGCATGTTGGCCATCTAAGGCGCTGCGTTCAAAATTGCATTGCAGATGGCAATCACTGGAGCTGGAGTTAGAAGTGCAGCCTGCAAAAGCGAAAAAAACATAATTTAAACCTCAGAGTATGCAATAAATTACCAAAATATTTGTGTATTTAAAAATAACATACTAAAGTATGCAACAAACTGAATTTACTTGCTGCCTGAATGTATGCAATTTTTTTTTTGACGTCTTTAATTTTTGTAACCTTCGGCACTTCCACATCAACTTTCCCATGGCTCATAACTTTTTAAACGCCTGCCGTTATAAAGCAACAATTTATCAGCTTCATTTTGCACTCTGTGACAACGCTGTGCTTGCGATAAATTATGGCAGCAGATCCTTTTTGATCCTTTTTGCTTTTGACACACTCGAGAGACACTCAACGGCGCTGCGCTGCACTGTTTGGCAGGTAAACGCAGCAGCAGCAGCGCTTGACTTCAGTCAGCTTTGTGTTTTCTTTCACACGTCTCATATTTTTTTTTTGTTTTCCTTTTTTTATTTTTGTTTCTTGCAGCGTTGCAGCTAAAGAGCGTAAAACTCTGACAAGCTCGCCGGATGCTGTGTGAAGTGATGCCTCACATGCAATCAACTTTTGTTATATGCGACCATTTTTTAACAGGGTCCTCAAATGTCCTTTTTAAGCTCTGTTATTTTATCACTTCGCCGCCCTGCGCTTGGCCTGCACTCGACACAGCTCGTTCTTGTGTCTGTCAAATTGTCACTCAACTTGTTTTTCGTTCTCACCTGCAGCACTCAAGTGTTTGTCGCCAAAATAATAACGTGCGGTCTTTTGGTAAAATTGCTTTGATGCACTGAGCAGTTAAAAAGTATCAAACGGTTGCTGATTGAAGGCATGCAAATTCAAGATGTGACTGGGAGTAATGAGAGAGTTCTAAGTTCTATTTCAAATGGAAGTATTTATGATTTAAACATTCGAAAATTTAATGATTTCATAAATTTGATGATGTTATTTACATGATTTGATGACTTGATGATTTGATGCTTTGATGAATTGTTAAATTGATGATTGAATAATTTGATGATGATTTGATATGATGATGTGATGATATGATGATACGATGATTTGATGCTTTGATGCTTTGATGTTTTGATGAACTGTTAAATTGATGATTTGATGATTTGATGATATGATGATGTGATGATATGATGATTTGATGTTTTGATGTTTTGATGATTTGATGCTTTGATGAATTGATGAATTGTTGAATTGATGATAGGATGATTGCATGATTTGATGATGTTGTGATTTGATGATTTTACGACTTGATGCTTTGATGAATTGTTAAATTGATGATTGGACGATATAATGATGTGATGATTTGATGAATAAATGATTTGATGAATAAATGATTTGATGATATGATGATATGATGTTTTAATAATTAAATGATTTGATAATACGATTTGATGATATTATGATGTCATGATGATATGATGATTTGATGATTTTGTGATCTGTTGCTTTGATGTATGGATAATATGATGATTGGATTATTTCATGATTTGATGCTTTGATGATTTCATGAAATGATGATTTGATGAACTAGTGATGTATTTATTTGATATTTTCATCACTTTAACGAATCAGCTTTTCAAGAAATTATTAATTCGTTAAGTTATCAAATCCAAAATCATTAAAACGTCAAATCATTCATACATCAAATCACAAATTCATCAAATCCTAAAATTACAAAATCATAAATTGATGAAATCATCAAATCATTTAATTATCAAATTGAAAATATCAAATAAATACATCACCAGTTCATCAAATCATGATATAAGCAAATCAACAAATTTAAAAATTATAAAATTATCACATCACCTAATCATAAAATAATAATATAATAAAATCATCAAATCATCATTATGATTATATGACGGTTTGATTATTTGATGAAATATGGATTTTTTATTCATCAAATTTTATTTTATTATAATTTTTTTATAAATTTATATTTTATTATAAACTTATAAACATATAATTTAATGAATTTACGATTATAAATTTAATTAAAACTGAAGAAATACTTAAAATGACAAATCGTAAAATTAATAACTCATATTTTACAATAAATTGCACACATCATTTTAATTATAAATTTAAGTAGCTGCCATTTAGGCTTTAATTCGTAGTCCTGCTGAGCTTCGTCCTTCTGCTCGTTCTCATTCTCTGTCCCAATCTCTGGTTCATTCACAGTTTCCACTTGAGCTCATGGCAATAATACGTTATTTGCCTGCTTTTGCTGCTTTTTAAGCCGCATTAACTGAGGGCTGCTGCTCGTTGTCACTGACCCTCGTAACTGAATATGCTACACATTGCACGGTTGCTTTGTGTGTGGCTATGTGCGTTTTTGTTTGAGGTCCTTGCAGGCTTTATTATTTTCATAATTAAATATACGCGAGAGCTTAAATGCTGTGAATTCGCGAGTTATACTTACCGAGTGTAACTGCGTTTATTTCCGGAATCTCGCATTTTGTGCCCTTGTAGCCGGCAGGACAATGACATGTTATGGCCGCATCGCCAATGTGTCTGCAAAAACAAAAAGAGTAGAAAAACAATTTTTAAAATGTAGTGAATGAAATTCATTTAAGTGCGTGTGCAAAGGATATTAATGAGAAAATTGCATTAATTTATGAATGTCAGCGGAAGGACTCCGTGGCATTACGTCAGCGTTTGCGGTTCGTTATATAAGAATACTGCGCTGAAATTGTAGTCCTTGCCAAAGGATGCAACACGACATTGAGTACTGTTGTTAGCACTGCATGTGTAGTGTTGATTAATATGGCGTATTTTAAGGTACTGCTTAAAATGCAGAAAATTTTGAACATGACGTATGAGTAACTTTTTGAAATATTTATGAAATTACAAATTTATGTATTTAATATGATTACGAATATTGAATTTATAAATTTGAGAATTTATGAATATTTAAATTTATGAATTTTTGAATTTAGAAATTTAAGAATTTGAGAATTTATGTATGAATTTACGAATTTATAAATATATGAATTTATGTATTTATGAATTTATGAATTTATGAATTTATGAATTTATGAATTTATGTATTTATGAATTTATGAATTTATGAATTTACGAATTAACGAATTAACGAATTTATGAGTTTATGAATATATGAAATTATGAAATTATGAATTTATGAAATTATTAATTCAAAACTAAATGTTCAAAGTGAAGAGAATTAATAAAGTCATATTTTGCTGAGAGAAAAACACATGAGTGGTATTTATTGAACGATTATATTAAGCCAAACTTTATGCCGCACATCCTCTGTATTTCTTCGCATATATGTACAGCTATGAAGCTATCATCGAGCCTCTTCAAATATGCTGTGCAAGCATTTATAATTCCATTTGCACGCAATATAAACCGGATTACTTTGGAATCATCGAACTGCCACCAACGCATTTCGAGTGAGTGACGAGTTGCGGCCTGTCAGAATTGGCCGCAACACTTGAGTCGACGCCAAAAACGATTCGAATCAATAGAAGCCTTAGGCATAGCCACAGCCACAGGCAACAGCCTCAATGATAACTTAATAACCACGGGCAACGAACCAATGCTGCTGCTGCTTCTGCTGCGAAGGACTAAACGTGTAGCAGCAGCAGGATGTTGGCCGTGACGTATTGACGAATTGTAAATGAGTGGTTGGCAGCCAGTTGTGGGAATTGAGGCTTAGGCTGTGCTTCAGATAATTTGCGAATTGCTGACTCTTAAGAGGGCAGTGACTGAACGAGGCAACACTTCAATGGCATGCAGGATGTTTGTTAAACTCACTAGGTGATAAATGTATGAGCAAATAATGCTTGGGGATTTTAAAGTGATTTTTTTTGTATTTTTAAAAAGGTTTTAACAGTTGTTAAAATATAATGGCTTAAAAATTAGGTAAACTTTGAAAAATAGTACTTAAATGAATTGGATTCCCTTGACGTATGAGAAACATACAATTGGAATGACCGATATATAGAATAATTTTATGTATTACAGTTTGTGGCATTAATGAAATAAAATAAATTAATAAATAAATAAATAAATAAATAAATAAATAAATAAATAAATAAATAAAAAAATAAAAAAATAAAAAAATAAAAAAATAAATAAATAAATAAAAAAATAAATAAATAAATAGATAAATAAATACATAAATAAAGATAAAAAACGGTTTCTCACAAAATTCGAAAAAAAAAATTCAGGAGGATTGTAATCAACATAATTTAGACAATTCTATTTTTTTTTAGTGATAGGAAAAGATAAATAAAATTTGGGAATTTCCAGATTAATGTCAACCCCCGACCGAAAAATTCAAAATTCTCAAATCTTTGGTATTACAGCGGATTTGGAATCTTATATATGCGAATCTAAAAATCTAAAAATAAAATATTTTAAAAAATATAAATAGTGTCCTCCGTCAGGAACTATAATATAAATTTATGATCATATTAAACACACAAAAAATATATATAAAGAGTTCAGTCCGCTGTTTCTAAAGGAAAAATTCATTTGCATTTAAAAAAAATATAAATTAAATTTTTCTGCACTGCGAAAAAGAACTCTTAAAATTAATAACAAATGTTTAAAACATATATTATACAAAATGTTTTGAAATTACACGAAATTGTTTTCATTTAAAATTGAGATTACGTGACATGCCCCTAAAGGTATGCAGCATTTACGGTGTGAAATGCAATGTGAAATGCATACAACATACATCTAGGGGGAAGCATTAATGCGTTAAACGGAAATTTTGAGTTCGATGTCACCATGTCATATTATTCATAGTCTCTTTTTGAGGGACAACATTTTATAAAAACATTTTAAACATTTAAACATTTTAAAAAAAGGCAGTAGTAATGCTGATAAAAAATGGCCGTTAGTAAAATAGGTTATAAGATTTAGCAAATACACATACCATTCCAGAACAGAAGAAAATAAAATTAAAATACATAATAAAATAAAATAAATAAACATAAAAATTAAAAATATATAAAATTTAAATCTTTTCGTTTTTTTACCTGAACGTTTTATTGGTACACGATAAAATAGTGGTGTAGAGGCATATTTTGTTTGTTTTTAAAGCAACTTTCGATTCTCATCATTATTTTAATACATATTTTTTTTTATTTTTATCATTTGCAAGAAAATTGTTTGGCAAAATATTTTTAAATAATGATGCCAATCGATAGGTAATTTAAAAATAAACATTAAATGCCTTGACATCACTACTTTATCTTGCACCATAAATAGTTATCGCAAAAAAAACGAAAAGATTCGCACTTTTGACATGATAAGATTTTCAATTTTCTTCTTTTTTTTTGCTATAACTCTTTATTGATGCAAGATAAAATAGTGGTGTAAAGGCATTAATTGTTTGTTTTTAAAGCACCTATCGATCTTCATTATTATTTAAAAATATTTTGCAAAGCTTTTTTCCAGCAAATAACTAATGGCAAATTATTGTTTGGAAAAATATTTTTAAATAATCATGCCAGTCGATAGGTTCTTAAAATATAAAAAATTAATGCCTTTACATGACTATTTTATCTTACCCAAATAAAGAGTTATAGCATAAAAAACAAATATTTGCGTTTTGGTCAGGATATAGCCTTACAAAATCCTTATTTATAAATCAGTAAGTTGTCCCAATTCAAAGATATTTTATGTACGTTACAATAATTGATGAATAAACCAAAATAACAAAAAAAAATTAAAAGAAAATATATTTTATTAATTTTTAAAGCACTTCAAACTTTAAAATGTTATTTCTCAACATTTTTCAAAATGCACATTCGCCCATTTGGCATGATAGTGACGATATTATTAACAGAATATGAAAATAGTTTTAGTCTCATTTTCAATTAATATTTCTAAACTGTGAGTGAGTATCAAATATGTAAATCACAGTGTATAACAGGTTTAAAAAAACTCTCAATTCTAAAAAATTTGAAAATAAAAAAATTTAAAAAACAATAAGGAATAAAGGAAATCGTAAACTCATTTTGTTTGAAAATAGGTTTGTATTACTAAATTTATTTCAAAAGCATGATACTCATACGTCAGCATGCAAATGCATGCACTCCCAGAAAAAATTCCCTCAAATCCCATTAAAATTGGTCAATAGGACAGTTATTGATTTAATAGTATACGAAAAATAAATCTTTTCCAAATAAACTACTTAATAAGTTATATTTTATAAAAATATATTTTTAAATGAAAAATACAAAATAAAATAGAAATTATTAAAAATCAAGTGCATGCAATTTTTTTAAGTTGCTTTATGAATTGCAAATATAGCACAAAGGCTACGACGCAAAGGCAAGCAATACTTTGAGAATCATTTATGAAAACTGAAAACATCAAATATAAAAACATTCTAAAAATAAACTGTTAAATTCAGTCAGAAATGCAAAAATAACACGGAAAGCTCAAATTTACGCGCATTCACTCAATTCACACGAAAGCGGCTTTCTTTTGATATCAACACGTTTGCCAGCTTTCAGTGCGTCTAATAAATAATAAAAGCCAGCATCGAAATCAGTTAAAAAACAAAAATAAAAACATATGAGTGAAAAGTGCAAAAATCACTTTGCAAAAATCACTAAGCATTTTTATTTTCATGTAAAATCGAAAATTTGCAATTGTCATGTTTGCGAAATATGTCGTTGAAATATATTTCTTTTATTCATGCGCAGAAAAGCAGCAGCATCAACAGCATTTTCGAAACAAAAGGGTGCATATATTTTAGTGAGTGGAAATAATTTTAATATTTTAGTGAACACTTTGCGAAGGAGCTCAATTGAAGCTGTTTGTCAGTGGTGCGAGAATTCCATTAGGTTACTTTGGTAGCAAAGCACAAATCAACGCAATGGAGCAAATATTAAAATACGAAGAATTTTAAATTAAAAGAAAAAACATAAAACGTCAAGTAAATTGGCAACGCCATGTGACAATAAGTATTATAGGTGATTTTTGTATTAATTAAATGTTTTTGTAATTGAAAAAATAAAATAAATTAAAATTCGTACATTACTCATACGTCATGCGACACAAACTAAATGCCAAATATGTAAATTGATTTTCTAACCAATAAACTCAATGTACAACCGGTCGTCTGAGTGACATTAATATGTCCCCTTAATAAATACTCCCACAAAATTAAACCGGAAATTATTTGGTTTTGTCAAGGACCTACTTGCAAGTGCCGCCATTTTGACAGATATTCGTATGCGGATCCGCGCACAAAGGACCGCGTCCACAATCGATGCCGCTGAAGCCAGCAAAGCAGGCGCAATAGTAGGAGCTGCAAATAAAGTAATGGAAAAATATCAATATTTAATATTTGCACAGATAGCTATGAATTCATTCATAAATATAGTATTGAAAAGCTATAGCATGTAATAGTATTAAATAGAGCAAAAAATAAAAACAGCACTCCTAAAAGTATGCAGCACTTATTGTCGATTCACTGAAGAACGTGGTCAAGCACTTCAAGTTCCGCTGCTATTTGGCTTTATTTCTACGTTCTTCTATTTCATTCGTTATTTTTTTTTTTTTTTTGACTTGAAATGCTCTGTATGCTTTAAGCTGCTCAGCGCCAAAAAGCACACAATGCAAAAGAAAAATAATGGAAATAAAATATAGAAATATCATGTAGGTTTGATTATGTGTGCGCTCAAAAGCATCACATTCGCAGCATAATAGAAATTTCATAAATGTTTTGGCAACTAAATCAACTTAAGTGCTTGACATTATTTGTTGCTTACTTTTAGGAGTTGAGCTCGCATTAAATTGTGGTTTATTTCAGGGACATAAAGACGGAACAAGTTGGGTGCCTTAATTGAATTTATATTTACGGTTACTATGGGTTCAAAAAATGCGTTATACATGAGTTAATGAATTAAAGATGTCAAAGTAAAATGTGCCTGAATGTAGGCTATATATTAAAGTCCTCTAGAAGTATGCAATCTTTTTTTATATGTCAAATCTATAAATATTTTGTATTTCAGCACAATTTTTAATTTGTATGCTTTAATTACAAAATATAAAATATAAAATATAAAATATAAAATATAAAATATAAAATATAAAATATAAAATATAAAATATAAAATATAAAATATAAAATATAAAATATAAAATATAAAATATAAAATATAAAATATAAAATATAAAATATAAAATATAAAATATAAAATATAAAATATAAAATATAAAATATAAAATATAAAATATAAAATATAAAATATAAAATATAAAATATAAAATATAAAATATAAAATATAAAATATAAAATATAAAATATAAAATATAAAATATAAAATATAAAATATAAAATATAAAATATAAAATATAAAATATAAAATATAAAATATAAAATATAAAATATAAAATATAAAATATAAAATATAAAATATAAAATATAAAATATAAAATATAAAATATAAAATATAAAATATAAAATATAAAATATAAAATATAAAATATAAAATATAAAATATAAAATATAAAATATAAAATATAAAATATAAAATATAAAATATAAAATATAAAATATAAAATATAAAATATAAAATATAAAATATAAAATATAAAATATAAAATATAAAATATAAAATATAAAATATAAAATATAAAATATAAAATATAAAATATAAAATATAAAATATAAAATATAAAATATAAAATATAAAATATAAAATATAAAATATAAAATATAAAATATAAAATATAAAATATAAAATATAAAATATAAAATATAAAATATAAAATATAAAATATAAAATATAAAATATAAAATATAAAATATAAAATATAAAATATAAAATATAAAATATAAAATATAAAATATAAAATATAAAATATAAAATATAAAATATAAAATATAAAATATAAAATATAAAATATAAAATATAAAATATAAAATATAAAATATAAAATATAAAATATAAAATATAAAATATAAAATATAAAATATAAAATATAAAATATAAAATATAAAATATAAAATATAAAATATAAAATATAAAATATAAAATATAAAATATAAAATATAAAATATAAAATATAAAATATAAAATATAAAATATAAAATATAAAATATAAAATATAAAATATAAAATATAAAATATAAAATATAAAATATAAAATATAAAATATAAAATATAAAATATAAAATATAAAATATAAAATATAAAATATAAAATATAAAATATAAAATATAAAATATAAAATATAAAATATAAAATATAAAATATAAAATATAAAACTACATGAAGTACGAGTCATATTTAGTGGCTTGAAATTACAGCAGCGAAATGCATGAGCTTTAAGGATCATAGTCTCCTTAAATATTTTAAAAACTATGTAGACATTCACAAGCTTGTTATGTAACTCAAAGCCTTGTCATCAGTGAACCCTGCTAATAACGCAGCCAACATTTGGCACTGTCAAGGCTTCCAGCTTCAGGGTTTTATCCTTGCGTGTCTCTGCGTCTGTCAAAGAAACCGTGAAAAATGCTCCAAATTTGCATATGCAAAATAGAAAAAGGGAGGAAATGCGTTGGTTCAGCGTTTGCATTGTCTGCGGTGCTGCCCATAACTTCTAGCACTTTTGGCCTCCGAGCAGCTATATTTGGCGCTGCAGTCAACGCACTGCGAATGGCTGTGAATTTCTTGTATATGATGCAATCAGGCTGTATGTAAGCTCGTTCTCATAAAAAAATAAAAATATATGAAAAAATAAAAAAATAAAATGAAATAGAAAGAGAAAAAGGAATAAATTAAGTTAACAAAAGGACTCCGTAAATCCACTGTTAGAGCACAACAGCGCAAAAATTTTATAATTTTAGTAAAATTCTTTTCAACTTAATTTTTGGTTTTATTTTCAAAAAAAATAAATTCGCCTAAAACTGTAAAATATGCGCGACAAACAACTTGCAACAAACTGCAGCAATAGCTGTTGCTAACTTGGCATCAACTGGCAAAGGGTTCAGAGGATAAAAGACAGACAGAGAGACAGTTAAGTCAGCCAGTCATATGCATCTTTTTTCTGTATTTTTGCGCTCGTTTTGCTCAATGTCGGAATGCGAAAAATTTTATTTTTGAGTGAACATTTAATTAATAGTGAAAAATTAATGGAATCCATGGAATTTTTAGTGAAAAATTGAATTTTTAGTGAGAAATTGAATTTTTAGTGAAAATTTTAATTTTTAGTGAAAAATTTAATTTTTAGTGAAAATTTTAATTGTTAGTAAAAAATTGAATTTTTATGAAAAATTGAATTTTAGTGAAAAATTGAATTTTTAGTTAAAAATTTAATTGTTAGTGAAAAATTGAATTTTTAGTGAAAATTTTAATTTTTAGTGAAAATTGAATTTTTGGTGAAAATTTGAATTTTTAGTGAAAATTTGAATTTTTAGTGAAAAATTGAATTTTAGTGAAAAATTGTATTTTTAGTGAAAAATTGAATTTTGAGTGAGAAATTGAATTTTCAGTTAAAATTTGTATTTTTAGTGAAAAATTGAATTTTTAGTGAAAATTTGAACTTTTAGTGAAAAATTGAATTTTTAGTGAAAATTTGAATTTTGAGTCAAAAATTGAATTTTTATGAAAAATTGAATTTTAGTGAAAAATTGAATTTTTAGTGAAAAATTTAATTGTTAGTGAAAAATATGAATTTTAGTGAAAATTTGAATTTTTAGTCAAAAATTGAATTTTTATGAAAAATTGACTTTTAGTGAAAAATTGAATATTTAGTGAAAATTTTAATTGTTAGTGAAAATTTGAATTTTTAGTGAAAATTTGAATTTTTAGTGAAAATTCGAATTTAAAGTGAAAATTTGAATTTTTAGTGAAAATTGGAATTTTGACTGAAAATTCGAATTATTACTGAAAATTCGAATTATTAGTGAAAAATTGAATTTTTAGTCAAAAATTGAATTTTTAGTGAAAAATTTGAATTTTAGTGAAAAACTGTTTTTTTGTTCAATTTGAATTTCACAGCATTAAAAATAGTTTTAGATTTGGCAGCTCTACCCAGAGCCTCTGAGTGTCGCCTGCCTGCGACTGGCATTTATGCGCTTTGCTGTCAACGTCATAAGTTTGTCGCCTGCAGCCAACACTCGGCGCTGTTGCGTTTTATTGTCGGCCCTTTGCGACAAGGGCCGCAGTTGCTGCTCCTTTGACATTTTTTTCTTGTCTGTATTTTGAACGTCGGGCCATCGTCCAAAAGACTGAAACGACAGTCGACAATTGTGTCGACGCCTCTCCGCTGCTCTGTACTTTTGGCTTTTTGTCAAAATTAATTTGCAACAAATTGTTTCGCGTTTGCATTTAATGCTTTTTCGCATAGATGTCGCATTTTATGACATGTTTACTGGGTTTGCACTCAACAGTAATATTTAAAAAATTAAATTAAAATAAAAATATATAAAATAAAAAAAAAAAAAATAATAAAATAAAATAAAAAAAATGCGAAGCAAATATTCCAACTGAGCTGTCAAAATAGGGCCAAACATTTAAATTGCAAAATTCTGCCGCTGAAATATTTAAGTGCCACAAACGAAGCGACGATTTGGTTTTTTTTTGCAAAGGAATTTAATGTATTAAAATGCATTACCTATGATAAAATTCCGAACATTAAATTTACAAAAAAGTAAAAATTGTTCAATAGTGAAAATTTTAATTTTTAATGAAAAATTTAATTTTTAGTGAAAATTTATATTTTAGTGCAAAATTGAATTTTTAGTGAAAAATTGAAATTTTAGTGAAAAATTTAATTTTTAGTAAAATATTGAGTTTTTAGTGAAAAATTGAATTTTTAGTGAAAAATTGAATTTTTAGTGCAAAATTGAATTTTTAGTGTAAAATGGAATTTTTAGACAAAAATGGATTTTTTAGTGAAACTTTTATATTTTAGAGGAAAATTTAATTTTAAGTAAAAAAAAATAATGGAATTTTTAGTAAAAAAAAATAATAGAATTTTTAGTCACATTTTTTTTTTTTTGAAAAATTTAATATTTATTGAAAAATTCAATTTTAAGTAAAAAATTGAATTTTAAGTTAAAAAGTTATAATAAATAATTTAATTTTTACTGAAAAACTGAATTTTTAGTAAAACATTTCAATTTCAAAAGGGTTTTAGACATATTTTAAATAAAATTAGTATAAACAACATTTTTTAAATTAAATTAAATTTAATGGCAAAAAATACAATTTTTCTAAAAACACAATAAAGACAAATTACAATTTATACATGGGATGAAGAGACAGAAGAATTGTGTGTGGCAAAACATGTGTGCTTATTGCCATCATCTGTCATTTGAGACAATCAAGCAGCACAAGGGTTTAGAAACTTTTTGAGAGTACTTTTTATATTCTTTAAATTAACCCAACAGAAAAAGTAGCATTTTTTATATTTAGATTAACAAAATTTTGTTTTGGAATTTTAGTCGACTTCTAAATTTCTACCGAGTTTCTACTGATTTTATACTGACTGTATCTTTGACAACATATTATTATTAAGAGCCTTTGATATTGTTTAATACTTGAACCTGATTTGCTGCCATGTAAGCAATTGTTCAAAATTACCAAATCTATCACAATCTAAGTAAAGAAGCCAACAAAAAAAAAAGGACATTTACCAAAAGACGCATTTTGTGCTTGACTTTTATTAAGGACTTATTTATTTATTTATTTATTTTATTTTTATTATTTCTTAATTTTATATTTCATTAGGCCTATAGCTAGACATGTGAGTAATCCATCAAACAGTTAAAGAAAATCAAAATTGAGAATTCCGAAAAGCAGCCAAAATGTGTCATTTAAAGCGGCTTATATCGGCTATATCGGCTGAACATGCTTTTTATACAATTTAAATTACTAGTTATATTGTATTTTGATGTATTTTAATTTTTTTAATTTCCTATTTCAATTTTACTACTTCAGTTTTTCTTTAAAATTACAACTGAACTGAAGAAGTTTTAATTGAATGCTGTCTTTGAAAGCAAAATAGCAACATTACTTGTGCTTTAAGTGTTATTTTTAGAGGTGGCAAAAAATTATTTATTCACCGAAAAGTTGCACAAATTGCTGACCTCTAAAATGGCGAGTTGCTGCCACTTGAAAAGCACACCATTTTTCGTGGCATTACAACGGCCCCCATAACAGGGGTGAATTGCTCATTAGTTATACCAAAGTTCGCCGGCATAATTTTCTTTAAGCCAAAACAAAACCAAGGTGTGCTCAAGTATTATAACGCAGAAAAAGAAAGGAATAATTAAAAAGCCACTAAAAGTGAATAAAGTTATTTTTAACATAGAAAATAATGTTCACTAAAATATAAAAATAAATTTATTGATAATTTATTTTAACTTAAAATTTAAATTTTCAATAAAAATTCAATAATTTGAATTTCATAATTTCACATGTAATTTTTCACTAAAAATTCAATTTTTTACTAGAAATTCAATTTTTCACTAGAAATTCAGTTTTTCACTAAGAATTCAATTTTTAACTACAAATTCCATATTTCACTCAAAATTCAGTTTTTCACTAAAAATTCAATTTTTCACTAAAAATTCAATTTTTCACTAAAAATTCAATTTTTCACTAAAAATTCAATTTTTCACTAAAAATTCAATTTTTCACTAAAAATTCAATTTTTCACTAAAAATTCAATTTTTCACTAAAAATTCAATTTTTCACTAAAAATTCAATTTTTCACTAAAAATTAAATTTTTCACTAAAAATTTAATTTTTCACTAAAATTCAGTTTTTCACTGAAAATTCCATTTTTCACTAATAATTCAATTTTTCACTAAAAAATTCAGTTTTTCACTAAAAATTCAATTTTTCATTAAAAATTCAATTTTTCACTAAAAATTCAATTTTTCACTAAAAATTCAATTTTTCACTAAAAATTCAATTTTTCACTAAAAATTCAATTTTTCACAATAAATTCAATTTTTCACAATAAATTCAATTTTTCACTAAAAATTCAATTTTTCACTAAAAATTCAATTTTTCACAAAAAATTCAATTTTTCACAAAAAATTCAATTTTTCACAAAAAATTCAATTTTTCACAAAAAATTCAATTTTTCACAAAAAATTCAATTTTTCACTAAAAATTCAATTTTTCACTAAAAATTCAATTTTTCACTAAAAATTCAATTTTTCACTAAAAATTCAATTTTTCACTAAAAATTCAATTTTTCACTAAAAATTCAATTTTTCACTAAAAATTCAATTTTTCACTAAAAATTCAATTTTTCACTAAAAATTCAATTTTTCACTAAAAATTCAATTTTTCACTAAAAATTCAATTTTGCACTAAAAATTCAATTTTTCACTAAAAATTAAATTTTTCACTAAAAATTAAATTTTTCACTAGAAATTCAATTGTTCACTAAAAATTCAATTTTTCACTAAAAATTAAATTTTTCACTAAAAATTAAATTTTTCACTAAAAAATCAAATTTTTGGTAAAAATTAAATGTGTCACTAATAATTCAATTTTTCACTTAAAATTCAATTTTTTTCTAAAAATTCAATTTTTTACTCAAAGTTCAGTTTTTCAGTAAAAATCAAATTTTCATTAAAAATTTCCATTTTTCACAAAAAAAAAAATTCACTAAAAACTTATTTTCAATTTAACAATAAGTATTTAATTTTTCACTTAAAATTAAATTTTTACTAAAAATTCAGTATTTCACTCAAAATTCAAAATTTCAATTTTTTATTCAAAATGCATTTATTCACTCAAAATTCAATTTTTTACACAAATCAAATTTTTCATTCAAATTAAATTTTTCACAAAAAAATTCGATTTTATACTAAAAAAAATAATTTTTCACTCAAAATTCGAATTTGCAATCAAAATTTAATTTTTAACTAAAAATTGAATTTATCACAATAAATTTTAATTTTTCAATAAAAAAAACAATTTTACAAAAACTAAAAATTTAATTTCCATAAAAATTAAATTTTCACTAAAAATTAAATTTGTTACTCAAAATTAAATTTTTCATGCAAAATTAATTTTTCACTAAAAACTTAATTTTGCACTTAACATTTAATTGTTTACTAAAAATTTTAATTTTAATTTTTCTATTTTCTATTTTTGGAAAACCACAAACAAAGCAGCTGCTTAACCAGCGGAAATAGAGTCAAAGGATGCCATAAGTTCAGGAATCAAAACCATGCCACATATTCTTTCTGCACACCGAAGATGTCGGTCGCACTGAGGCGTAGTGTAATAAATTGTCTGGCTGATGGCTATAAATAAAATGCCATTACATGATACGCCTAAAAGCAGACGAGTTTATGAAAACGTAAGTGAAAAAGTGAGCACTCGCGGAAAGTATATGTACTATGCGTACACTAAGAAAAATAATATTGAAATTAAATAGTTTTCGATGTATACTCCTCCAATTAGTGAAATAAAAGTAGTTGATATTAAAATAAGTTGATTTAAAATTAAAAATATGTGAAATAAAAAAGTTGAAATAAAATTTAAAATAGTCGAAAAAACAACGAAATAATTTTTCACAGAGCGTTACTTGCAACTATAGCCAAGTCATAAATCCTACCAAAGAACATACAAAACAAAAACATAGAAATATAAAAAAAATAAAACAAAAAGTGGCATAACAAAGTTTGAGCACACTCTCGGTTGCCAGTGAAACATCACACATTGTATCGCACATCGGCAGAGGAGTCACTTGTCGTCGACAACGTCGTCGTCATCGCGTTGCCAACGCACACAAGTGCATGTCAAGTGATAAAACACTTTCACACACACACACACACAGAGAGACATACTGAAGGAAAAGGCTTCCTTCCGACTTGTTTTTGTTTTTTTGAGCTAGCGAAAAATGTTGATGGCAACTCGGGTTTGTCACACGCAACACGATTTTGCGTTCCCTGTGCTTAAGAACTCGAAAACGGGGTCGCAGCATCACAGGCAGCCGCAAAATTAATTGCTTGCTGTGGATTTTACGAAGTGTGTGAAAAGGCTCAAAAGAGAGACTAGAGTTTGGAGGGAGGGAGAGATGAGACATACATTTTAAAGACTGCCGTAATTGAAGCGTCAGCCTGATGAGTAAATAATAAAGTGCTGGAATAATACGGATGGAAACAAAGACCAAACAGCGACTACAAAGACCTTGTCGCAGCACAAAGCACGCCTGAAATAGCAGGCGTCATTGTTTATCGGAGGGATTTGCATTTGGCGAGAGATTAAGTGAAAGTAACAGGTATAAATACTGCTGCAAATTATAGAAAAACGGTATTTTTTCCGATATTAAATTGAAAGCAGTTGCCAAAATATGTGTCACATAAATTGAAAATAGTAGAAGTGCAATTGAAAGTAAAATTGAAAAAATCGATGTAAAATTGAAAACAAATAAAAATAAAATCAATTAGTTAAAACATAATTGAATGAAATTTAAATATAATTGAAACATATTGAAAAAAAAAAAAAAAATAAAATAAATTTAAAAATAGTTGAAATAAATTTGAAATTAATTGAAATGGGAAATAAAATTAAAAAGTATTAAATTTTTAGTTGAAATAAAAAAACGTGAAAATGCAATGGTTTAAATGTAATTGAAACAATACTCTGATATATAAAATCAATAGTTTTTTACTATTAATATTAATTAATAGGATAAACTATTATTTTAATAGGTTAAATCCCATTAAATACTACAAAATACCATTAAATAATCATAAATTGTTTTTGTATTTATATGAAAATATTTATTTTTGTATACTATTGAATCAATTGACCAATTGACATAAATTTAAAAACAGTTGAATTTAAAGTATTTGAATTAAAAATAATTTAAATAAAATTGACAACATTTAGAAATTAAAATAAATAGTTAGAAATTAAAAATAAATGGAATGAACATGAAAAAGTTGAGTTGATGTGAAGAAGAAAGTTAAATTGAATGGAGCTGAAATTGAAACTGTTAGTAATTTAAATAAAATTGATTTTCCCTAAAAAAAAAGTAATATATTTCCTAAAATAACTTTTTTCACTACTTCAGACAAACAAAATACAAGAAAACTGGTATTATAGTAGCAGTTTTGAGAAAAATGGACAGGAATATGGAAATACCCATTGCATAGCATGCATTTTAATTTATGAAAACAGGTAGGCTTCCTATAGTAACTTTTATGCAGGAAACTGCAATGTTTTATGCAGGAAACTGCAAATGCCTCCCTATCAGCTGATTGATGATTTTTTGTAAGTTTCGTTTGCCTGTAGAAGGCAAAAACATTGTATAGGAATTTCAAAAGGCATTTTTGTAGCAGGAAACTCGAAGTTAAAGGTCGCCTCCCTGTATCAAGCAAACACTTGGTATAGGAATTTCTGTTTTGAAGTTATAAAACTTTGATCAACAAGTTGTCGACAGAAAATGTTGTTGACAAATATCAATTTTCAATTTAAAATTTGTCATTATTGAAATTTCTAGCTGTTATTATGACACGCCGCGTCTTTGTACGTCTGTTTCATATTTGAAGCATCGATTCGCTGCGGATTGTTGATATTAAATATGAACATTTCGGCAAATGTTCATATTTTAATTTATGCTAAAACATTCACATCAGGGGTGCTAACGGCTCATAATGGCTCTTACCGTCTGATTCGTCCACAACAAAACCTTCTTGTGTACAAATACAAACACATGGTATTTTTTGAAAACAGTAATTCGCAAGTGTTTTGTTATTGCTTTCTTCGATCACTTATGTTGCGGTATATCAAACACCATACCAATGTAGAGTTCACTTCATCCTTTGTGCAACTGAAACAACAAACATTGGCAAATCCAACAGCAAAATTCGTCGTGGTTTTTGTAAACGAGAAGTTTTTGGTGGGAGGAGATGGATGGGCATCTACATATACAAACAATTAAAAGTCCGCACTCGGCGGTTAATATATTTGACCTCGGATTTCATTATAAAAGTCCGCACTCGGCGGTTAATATATTTGACCTCGGATGTCATTAAACGAAATATATTAACCGCAGAGATCTTTCCAATGATATATAAAACATGATGATCGGACATCGAACAAAAAAGCTATGAAGGCAGTTTATGGCGGGTTCCAAAAATTTATTTTTTTGTATCGTCACTTTCAACAGGTAAGCTTACATTTAAAAGGCAGATTAAAAAAATTTTAACACCAATATCTCACCCCTAGGATTGTTTATTAGCACTTAAAAAATAAGGTGTACAATATTTTTATAAAACAATCGATAATACGGAAAATTATCGACAATCCGATTACATCCAAAGAACGAATCAGTTGGGGCAACCGTCTTTTTTGCCAACCGATTTATTTAGTTCTGTCAACATTCGACTGATTCAGTTAATAAATATTGGTTGCTACAACCTTATGTTATATATATTATATATTATATCTGTTGAGTCAACCAAACAGGGGTTATGTCTCATTTTGAATTTAGTTGCCGTAGCAAAGGAAATAAAAAATGGATAAAAAGGTTGTTTCTCCAATAAATGTTGCAGTTGCTTCAACTAATAGTTGGTTACGCTTCATACTATTGTTTACCACAAATGAATTTCAGCTGACGCTGAGTAAATTTGTTAGATGAAAATGAATATTCGTTGAAACATATAATTTTTTTCGCAAACAGTTCTACAAGATTGGTTACTCGAATTATTGCTTTGAAATATTTCGACTCCTAGTACAAATTCATCTCCTAGTACAATTTTTAATGTCATTGCGGCACATGTTCCCGTTCTTCAAATTCAAAAATTTTGGCATATCTTATTTTTTGTCCCTAATAAACAATCCTAGGGGGTGAGAAAACTAAAAATCGAAAAAAGTGTCAAATAAGTGACACCCAAACGGACACTCATGATACAGATTGTATATTAATGCTCCCTACGTTTACCATTTGGCTTTCTGCCGCTTGCTTACCTTAGCGTGCCTATCTGTTTACACATATTTGCCTACCATACCCTTCTTGTGCCTATCATTTCCCTACTAATTTTGTTTTCATTCTTGCAGGTTTTGTCCACATTCCCACTTAATCTGCCTATAAAATGTGATTTCAATGCTTAAAAACAGTTTGTTTGCCTGCGTGTTTCCTTCCATTTTGTTTAATTTTGTGGTATTAGTTCAATATTAAACCAGAATAATAATAAAAATAATAATAAAAAAACTTTGAAGAAACCGTGCTCAGACATTTCAATTTCTACTCAAAAATAAATTTATCACTTACCCTAGTAGAAATTTACCAGATGCACCATCGGGAAATGATCGGGTTTACGTTGGATAAGCCCTATTAGAGAAAATATGATCATTGCCTTTGCATGCCCTTATCATGCTTACCATAGCAGGGTTTACATTATCTAAACAGTCAATGTTCCCGATCATAGCTACATTACTTGTTCCTCATAACGAAATTAGCATCAGTCAATGATCGAGATTAATGAGAGAAACCCTATTATGCTCGGGCTCAGACAAGGCAATTGTCGGGTAAATATTAAAATGGGGAATTGCCCGATCAGTACATAATCATGGCCTGAGGTCAATACATGATCAGGACACTGCGTTACAAGGACATTATGGGCCTCGTCATATCCCGATCATCTCAAATAATGACATGATCACTTCATGACCATGGCCCTACCAAAATTTCTACTAGGGTATAAATAAATTTTTCCTTAAAAAATTAATTTTTCAATAAAATTAAGTAAAAACATAAAAAAAAAATTTGAACTTCATTTTACTACAAATTATATTTTTAAATTCAAATTTTAATTTTAAATTTTAATAAAATATGAAATTTGACACAAATGTTACGAAGAAAATTAGAAATAAAATATATATTTTGGAAAATTTTAAGAATTTGGGTTTTTAAGAAATATCTTTTCAAAATCTAGATCGGTTTACTAATGATCTGGATTTAACCATTAAAAATGAAAATCGTAACACCTTTCAGATTAAAGGTGATAAACTTTTTTATGAAGATAAACAAATGAACCCAACTTTGGAATTTTTTTTTATTAAATTTCGGAAACCATTTAATAATTTTAACAATTTTTATTTTTTCTTAATTTAATAAGATACAACATTTGTACGAAATTCAATTATTTTTGCGCAGGTAGAGGAAATCAGTTCTTTGGTTAAGAATGTTTTACCCACACTCAGAAAAAACATACCATAAAATTAATAGTTTTTACTATTAAAATTAGTCAATAGAATATTTGTCCGATAAACTATTAACTCAATCGGTGAATCCTATTAAATACTACAAAATACTATAAAATTTATTTGAGTTTGTATGAAAATATTTATTATTTGTATACTATTAAATCAATAACTGTCCTATTGACAAATTTTAATGGGATTTTATGATTTTTTTTCTGAGTGCATTACATCCGGAAAAAATACCTCAAATCCCATTAGAATTAGTCAATAGTATATGTATTTAATTTTATACTAAAATAAATCTTTTCATATAAACTCAATGGCAATGTCATGGTATTTACTAGTATTTAATGGTATTTTCCGATTAAAATAACAATTTATCCTTTTAACTATTTTTAAAAGTAAAAAACTATTATTTTTATAGTATTTTTTTCTGAGTGTGGAAAGAATTAAATTATTCACCATAAATACAGTTTTACATTAAAAATTCAATTATTAAGTGACAATTCTGTGGTATTTTATGAACAAATCTATTTATCACTATAATACGGTTAAATAAAAATTGAATATTTTATATATTTAATTGAAATTTTCAGATAAAATTCATTGAATTTTACAACCAATTCTATTACATAAAAATAGCATAAAGTAGTTTTAATCGAATTCACTTTGAAATATGTGTTCTGGAAAGAGCATAAAATTTTACAAGCTAACCATAAATTGAATGATACTAAAGCAAATAAACAAAAATGTCCGCCTAGTATGACTCGATCATACATACACCATACAACACACAAATGGCCATAAAACATCCCTTTTTGCAATTTTTATGGTTTTCAATGCAATTAATTCCAACTTTCAATCATCCTTTGTTGCCTGCCCGGCTTGGTGCTGATGAAGAGCAGCAACACAGAAACAATGAAATGCATGCAATTTCAATATAAAACAAACCAGGCCACTGAACTTAACCTCAAACTGATAAAAGAATATCAAAAAAATAAAAATATATAAGAAAAATACATAAAATTGAAACGAAATGAAATAAAATAAAAAATTGCATAAAAATGAATAAAAATTGTATCAAAATATAGCAGCTCACGAGAAATCCCACAGGATCTGCCTGTAGCTTTTAAATTGCGTGCGTGTTTTATGCTTTCGTCCTTTTTGTGTTTTATTATTTTTTTTCTGTGCTGGCTTCATTGTCGCGAAATTGAAAATGTATCAAGATGCACAGTACTTTGGTGTGACAGCTGTGCAAATTTTGAGTTTTTTTTTATTAAATAAAATATATATTTTTTAGTGTTTTTTTTCTATACCGCAAAATAAACAGACTGCTATTTATTCAAATAACAGAACGACAGACCAAGAAACGTACAAAACCCGCACAGGATATAACAAGGATCATGTTCTCGTCTCTTGCATAGTCATGGACACCGGTACCAACAACAACAACAATAACTTTAATAACAACAAATGCAACACAAACGCGCAATACAAACATTGAGTGCTACCGGAAACCGGAAGTTCGCGCAGAGCCCTCTGTCGGCGGTAGCCCTGCGTACCTCGAGGGAAATTTATATGCTGCCCTTTTTTTTGTTGAGGAGAGTGCGCCAAACTTTGAAATTTAAATATGTATGAAAGAGAAAGAATAGGAAATAGTTGAAGAGTGCAATATCTACATCACCTGCAGCATTTTTTATTAGTTTCATTTTAATAGACGCAGAAAACGAATATAAAACAGTATGATTTTTAACTATAATTCTATGGTAAATATTATGGTTAAAACTATAATTACACTGCATTAATTAAATATAATTTGCTGTTGCTGGTTTTGACTATATACTCAGTTTATATAGTCAAAATGCAAAATAGTTTTACAAAAAATATTTAACCCAATTTTTCTTCTAATTTTCAAGACTAATTTTAATTTTAATACACTAATTGACTGTTAAGAATCCAATTTTTTTAAGATAATTGATACTAAACTTGGAAAATGTTGATTTTTTATACAGTTCTTTTAATATTTTTGTCGCATTTAGAATCTAATGATAAACAAGAAAATTATTTATGATTATGTAGAATATAGTCCAAGCTAACCACCAAAATAACTAAATTTTCTATATTTTTTTTTTAAATATGACCTGTGAACATAAAGGCTTTTCAATAAGAGCGCTACAAAAGTTTTTTTCAAAGGTTTTTCAACAGGGACGCTACGAAAGTAGAGCGACAGTGACAGCAAACGACGTCATATTTCTTGCCGTTTTTTTGACATTTTTCTTCAGTAAGGTTTGCCATTTTATGATGGAAAGATATACGAGCCAACAAAAAACCCTTGAAAAAAACTTTTGTAGCGCTCTTATTGAAAAACCCTGTACTTCATAATTAAAGAATGCATACTATAACATCGTCTTTTTGATCGGGTAAAAACAGCTATACACAGTAATTTATATGTAAAATATACAATATAAATAATTTTTATCATCAGCTGAACTATGCTCTGCATAACTATAGATCATTTTCTCATTTATCTTTAGATCAGAAATAATTAAAAATCATCCAAAAATAGTAAAAAAAAAATATTTTTTTTTTAGTTTAGATTTAAATATCTTAAAAATATATCGGAATGTAAGTATTTATTTGTAATTAGTTTTGACAATTGAAAGAAAAATTGTGTTTATAGTTTTTTAAAAAACTAGTTATGTAAGAGACTGTATTTTTTATTCCATAAAATCGATAAAAAGGGTCTTAAAATGTCGATTGCAATTTTCTTAAAAATCTAACGTGTTAGATACAAAAAATAGAGTATGCAGTGAAAATTAGCAACCGATTATTATATAGAATAAATGCATGAGATGTCCATGGCAACATTTTTCTCAAATGTTAAGTAGTTTTATTAAACTGTTTTCCATAATTAAAATAATTAACTAAGTAGTATACCGCAAAAAAGACTGTACAAAAACCAAATGTTTTAAAATAAATACATATGTATTTGATTTACGTCCAAAAGCAACTGTATTTGTTTTTACTATTTAAATTGTATTTATATTTTTACTTTATTTAAACGTCCATAAATACATAAATAGCAATAACTGCATTTATTTTTACTACATTCTGTATTTATTTAACTTTATACTAAACTTTATGTAAAATAATTACTACATATGAATTTATTTTTATCACATTATTTATTTGTTTATATTTGTGTGTAAAATGTGTATAACAAATCAATTATCCTGGTGATGAAATTAGAAGGATATATTAATACGAAATTTATATCATCATAAGCTCTGGTGACTCAACTAATTATTTTTTCTTGTATCACATACGAGAACATTTTTATATATAAATTTTTAAAATTTTGAAATTTTAAATTTTACAAGTTAAAAAAAATGTAGCTTTTATTTAATTTGCCGCATAGTGCATGCAATCAACAAGAATAAATGAGACGCAAGACAATTCAGCGCATTAAGCAATGTGTTAGAAAGAGACGGAAGATCAGCGCATTAGAAACACATAAGTGCGAATAAGATGACAATAGCATGCGTCATTTACGAAACGAGTAGAAGGTTCTCGAAACAAGTCGAAGCTTGTCGAATCGTGTCGAACTGATGCATGCAGTATATAAGGGCACCGCATCTGAGGCACAGCACTTCAGCAGTGATTGGAAAGTGGTCGAGTGCATCTAGTGTGTGATCAATGTCAAGTTAAATTGTGGATATGCAACAGTTGTATAAATTTGTTATTAGTAAAGTTGTTTATTAAAGTGAATTAATAAAGTTATTTGTTATAATTTAAACCAAACATACGAGTGTTTTATTTTGTACACAATCCAGAGATACGAACTTGAAGAACAGATTTCCGTAGACTGATTTTTCGTAACAATATTATTTATAACTTTTGAACAAAAATTCATATATTATTTTCTTAAATGTTGTTTTAAAGACAAAACGTATAGCTTTATAGCGACGTACAATAATAAATTTTAATATTTTTCCTTGAACGTTAATAAGTTTTGTATTTATGCAATATTTTATTTTTTAAAAATTTTACATTACAAATTTTTGCATTACAAATTTTTGCAAGATTTTCTGCAACTAATATGGAAAAGACAATTAAATTCTATAAAAAAAAGACCAATATAACGAAAAATTGAAAAATGGGCTACATCTCAAACCTTAGAGACAATTTGCTATAATGAATTTAGGGTAGTGTTATAATTAAAATAGTACAAATCACATTCTGAAAAGTCAAAGGGCCATTTATATTTGGAGTACTTTTTTCTGAGTAACAAAAATATTAGTAAAAGTTGTAGTAAAAATAATTTTCAATGTTGTAGTTGTTATTTTGATTCTAAAAAAACTATTTCAAATATTTAGTTCATTTCTGTTTCAACGCCTGCAGGCAATGAATATTTTACAAACTACACAACACATATTGTTGTTGCTAAAATGAAAGCATTTCTATTGCGTGACGCCTTAAAGCAGGCAACAAAAGTTGCACATAGCGCTGCTGCTATTTTCATTTATATTAAAATTTATAAAATAAACGGAAGGAAATTAAAAGCGTTTTTTTTTAATATCCAGGAAATTTGCAGGTCTCAAAGTTATTAAACAATATTGCGAAAAAAGCAACTAAGGCAAAGATGAACATAAAATTATAATCAAGGAGTTAAGCGAAGTGGAATAAACTCACTGGGCGATGAACATAATAAATTTCACACAATTTTAGAAAAAAAAAATAATTAAAAAAAAAACTGAAAACTAAATTAAAATGTTCATTAATAAAAATATATATTTTGAGTATACAAAAAGACGTTTGAATGAAAAAATTTTAATTTAAAAAAATATTAATTTTCACTATAAATTAAATACTGCACAAAAAAATAAATTGTTTACCAAAAAAAAAAAGAAAAAATCACCAAATAATAAAATTTTCACCAAATAATATTTTTTTATTAAAAAAAATTTGATATTTTCCGTATATATTTAAAGCGACAGACATTCGCTAGAATCAAAATGGAGATTGCTCGTGAGTATTACATTGAAAAACAGCAGAGGCAACAACAGTGGCAACAGCAGATTAGACCATGTATGCAAATTCCAGTATACACAACAACATCTGCAATTATGACAAATATTGTTCGCTGTACAACAAAATCAAATTGTGCGCGAATGTTTTGAGCAATCAAAGTTTTGGTGGCTGTTGCTGCTCACGTTGCACTATGCAGCCACACAGACCACAGCAGCAGAAGCAAACTCGTGGCAGCAGCCACAACAGACAAAGGCAACAACTGCCAAAGCACGGTGACAGCCTCCACGTCTCACTGTATGTCGAATGTGCGTCTTTGATACGCAGCGAATGCGGAAAATGTTAAAATTTGTCACCAAATGTTGCTGCAAATGGATATTAAAAACCTTTTTGATAAAATAATTTTTTTTGTTTAATTTTTATATTATTTTCTTTTCATTTTTAAAAAAAAAAAAAAAATTTAATTAATTTTTTCTTAATTGTTCATTTCTCCTAATTTCAGAGTTTTTCTAAAGTTTTATTAATTGTTCTAAATTTTTCTTGCTTAATTTACTGAATTTTTTTCTTCACTTTTTACCAAATTTTTCCTAATTTATCATGTATTATCAAGTTTCCTTAAGTTTTCTTAATTTTTCTTAATATTTCTAAATTTCTATTGGTTTTTATTCATAATTAATAATTTATATTTATTTTTTTTATTGTTTCTTAATTTTTATTTTTTAATAATTTTTATTAATTTTTTTAATATATCTTAATTTAAAAAAAAAAATCTAAAGTGTTCTTAATTTTTTCAAATGTTTCTTAAGTTTTGTTAATTTTTATAATTATATTATTTTTTTTAATTTTATTTAATTTCTCTCAATATTTCTTAATTTTTTAATTTTCAATAATTTTTAATAATTTTTAATAATTTTTAATAATTTTTAATAATTTTTAATAATTTTTAATAATTTTTAATAATTTTTAATAATTTTTAATAATTTTTAATAATTTTTAATAATTTTTAATAATTTTTAATAATTTTTAATAATTTTTAATAATTTTTAATAATTTTTAATAATTTTTAATAATTTTTAATAATTTTTAATAATTTTTAATAATTTTTAATAATTTTTAATAATTTTTAATAATTTTTAATAATTTTTAATAATTTTTAATAATTTTTAATAATTTTTAATAATTTTTAATAATTTTTAATAATTTTTAATAATTTTTAATAATTTTTAATAATTTTTAATAATTTTTAATAATTTTTAATATTTTTTAATAATTTTTAATAATTTTTAATAATTTTTAATAATTTTTATTAATTTTTATTAATTTTTACTGATTTTTATTAATTTTTATTTATTTTTATTCATTTTTAATAATTTTTATTAATTTTTAATAATTTTTATTAATATTTATTTATTTTTATTCATTTTTATTCATTTTTATTTTTATTTCTTAATTTTTATTAATTTTTATTGATTTTTATTATTTTTTATTAATTTATATTAATATTTCTTAATTTTTATTAATTTCTATTAATATTTTTTAATTTTTAATAATTTTTATTAATTTTCATTAATTTTTATTAATTTTTATTAATTTTTATTAATTTTTATTAATTTTTATTAATTTTTATTAATTTTTATTAATTTTTATTAATTTTTATTAATTTTTATTAATTTTTATTAATTTTTATTAATTTTTATTAATTTTTATTAATTTTTATTAATTTTTATTAATCTTTATTAATATTTCTTAATTTTTATTAATTTCTATTAATATTTTTCAATTTTTAATAATTTTTATTAATTTTCATTAATTTTTATTAATTTTTATTAATTTTTATTAATTTTTATTAATTTTTATTAATTTTTATTAATTTTTATTAATTTTTATTAATTTTTATTAATTTTTATTAATTTTTATTAATTTTTATTAATTTTTATTAATTTTTATTAATTTTTATTAATTTTTATTAATTTTTATTAATCTTTATTAATATTTCTTAATTTTTTTTAAATTTATATTAATATTTCTTAATTTTAATTAATGGTTTAATTTTTATTAATTTTTATAAATTTTTATTAATTCTTATTAATTTATATTAATTTTATTAATTTTGAATAATTTTTATTAATTTTTATTAATTTTTATTAATTTTTATTAATTTTTATTAATTTTTATTAATTTTTATTAATTTTTATTAATTTTAATTAATTTTTATTAATTTTTATTAATTTTTATTAATTTTTATTAATTTTTATTAATTTTTATTAATGTTTATTAATTTTTATTAATTTTTATTAATTTTTATTAATTTTTATTAATTTTTATTCATTTTTATTATTTTTTTTTAATTTTTATTAATTTTAATAAATTTTTATTAATGTTTATTAATTTATATTAATTTTATTAATTATTAATAATTTTTATTAATTTTTATTAATTTTTATTAATTTTTATTAACTTTTATTAATTTCTATTAATTTTTATTAATTTTTATTATTTTTTTAATTTTTTATTAACTTTTAATAACTTTTATTAATTTTTATTGATTTCTATTAATTTTTATAAATTTTTAATAATTTTATAATTTTTATTAATTTTTAATATTTTTTTTTAAATTTTTATTAATTTTTTTTAATTTTTATTAACTTTTATTAATTTTTATTAATTTCTATTAATTTTTATAATTTTTTTTAAAATTTTTCTTAGTTTTTATTAATTTTTATTAACTTTCTTCTTAATTTTTCATTATTTTTATAATATTTTTTTTTTCTTAATTTATCTTAATTTTTTTCTAATATTTCTTATTGTTATCAAATTTTTTTTTATTAATTTATTACATTTTAAGTATTTTTTTTTAATTTTTATGAGATTTTATAAATTTTTATTATATTTCATTAATTTTTAATAATTTTTATTAATTTTATAAAAATGTTTTTTATATTTATTAGTTTTTCTTAATTTTTATTATATTTAGTTAATTTTTTTTTTTTTTTAATTTATATTAATTTTTCAGAAACATTTAAATTTTTTTTAATTTGTTTAAATTTTTTAATTTAATTCTTTTGTTTTTTTAATTTTATATCAATTTACAAAGTATTTTATAGTTCATTTCAAATTTCTATAGGCCTGAAACCAATTCTCTTTTATTTGTAATTGAATTTAAATGTTATCGCCTTCATTAAATTTTGCCCAAGGTGTCAATGCGATTAAAACTTCGATCATTTCCGATAATTAAATCATTTAATTTTAATCGCGCCATAAAATCAAACAGCTCTGTGCCCTAAAGAACGAAGGTCAGGTTTCAGTAGGGTTATTAAAATTTATGCGAAATTACTTTAAAGTTTTAAAACTCAGCAAACTTTGCATCGTCATCGATTGTTGCTGCTAATTTATCGATTTATCGATTTATGTCGCAGCACAATGTGGCCCATTTCAGCCAATTAGCAAAGAGGAGAAAAGAGTTATAAACGAATGAAGTTAAAAAATCATTTTTATTTTTATTATTTTTGTTTTTTTGGTATTTATTGTATTGCGTTGAGTTTTAATTATGCAAAACGTAGTACTCGCAAACGAAAACTTTGCTCTGAAAATAAATAAACTTTTTATTTTGTAAAATTTTGCCAAAAAAGAAAAAAAAAAAAAAACGAAACAAGTTTTAACTTTGATTTTAAAACTTAGCACTGCATGTAGCATCCGTTGGCCAATATTTGCAATTATTTTTTCTGAACATAAATAAAACAAAAAGTTTCAAATTTATTTGCTTTGTGCGCTGCGTTCAAAGTTATTGAACCGCAAAGTTGCTGCGCTGCGTCTTTAGTCAAAATCAGGGTCCCGATTTTATTTCGAGTAAAGTGGAATAAATAAAATAAAAAAAAACGTCTCTGGTATTTTTTGTTATATTCTGTAATAAAAAATTTCGAGTATTTAAATTAGAAATATTAGAATTCTTTTAAACGAAATTCCTACTAAAATCAATAATTATAAAGTACCGATATCCCTCCCATATCTCCTCATAACATTTTCATGGGCAGTGTTTACTATCGAAGATTTAACATTGACTTTAGGAAAATGTTTTCTATGATTTGAACATGAGACCTTTTGGCTCGCAGTCCAACACACTAACCTCTGAGCTACCGATGCTAAGAGGTACCAATAAAGAACCATTTAAAATAGCGCAATATTTATAACCTTTTTGTCATATTAATAGATTATATTGCCCACATTTAAAATATGCAATATTATTTTCTATTTATATAGTTTTAAAATATTCCAATAATCTTACAACAATCTTTTCATTATTTTATTTCATAATGCATCCAATTTCTCTGTTTGTTTAAGCAACAGATAATCTGTTGTGAATTGACAGGCTGTCGTTGATTATATTAACAAATCTGTTTGTTATCGCTACGCATAGAAAAACAAAAAGAACCCTTACATGTAAACTGCACCCAGTCACGTGGGGTTCCAAAAGACGCACACGTGCGACATCTAAAATTTTACGATGCTGCTGCTGCTAAATGAAACAACAACTCGGCATAAAGAAGTAGTACAAAGAGTATCGTATAAAATGAAATTGTACTCGTAGAAATTGTGACAAAATGAAAATTTCAAATTCAAATTGTTCTATATACTGACTGACTGCAAGTTCTTGGCAAAACTATTGAGAAGGCAATACAAAACTTTCAGTGGGGTTAATAGTGAAAGGTAAATAAATAAAGAACATAACATGCAAGAGGCTCTTATGTGTTGCTGTTCTGTTACCTAGTTCTATTTGTATAGCGCTCGTTACCTCAATTAGATAACGGCCACAACACAACAAGACACAAAGTACAACCAGCAGAAACTTGAAAAATACCGGCAAAATATTGTCTACAACATATTTGACATGCTGTTTGTTGTCTTATCTAATGGCAATAGTGAAATTGGAATAGAAATAAAATTGTGATAAAATTTAAAAGAAATAATCAACTAACTGTGAACTATTTATGAAATATAAAAAATTAAATATATTAAATAATGATACAAATAGAAGAGAAATTAATTGAGGCAGGCAAAAAAAAACCATGGTTTGTGGAAAAATTACTCGTCTTCAAAACTTCAAAAATATAGAGTGTAAAAGCTCCCTTAGTCCTAGGTATTTGATTTTTTAACCGTACCAGTCACATTTGTGATTATAAAATCCTGATTTTTCATAATCTTAGGAAAAAGAAAAAGTCCGTATTCAACCACATTCATTCACAATCTATTTATCTTTGAACCATATTTGGTTGTGGTAACATTCTAAATATAATTTTCAACAGGTTCCCGGACATAACCCCCACGGACATAACCCCCAATTCGAATTCCGCATAGGAACGCGGACATAAACCTCTAAAAAATATGTTATCATGCGCGATTTTTTAAGAAATTCATATTTGGCCTGCGGCGCTTCAGTTTCACATAAATTCTAAAAATATCAAAATAAAATTATATCCTTGTTTTATTCATTAATAAGAAGAACGATTTTTTGGAAATAAAATTTCGCCAGTGGCGCATCAATTCGAAAAATTAGGGGCTTATGTCCGAAACACCGACGTACATAACCCCCAAATTCGAATTGGGGGTTATGTCCGTTGGGGGTTATGTCACGGCACCTTTTCAACATACTCATGATTTTCCTGTAACTATGATATATTTGAAGTTCTGCAAACCACTCGTAACCATTATTAATAAACAACCTTTCAATGAATTTCTTTTGATTGGTATATAGTGGGAACGAGTTGCTTTTAAATATCGCTCATCACAAATTCTATTCCAGACCTCTTTAGTTTTGACTAGAGATCAGAAATAAAGGTTGACCTTTCCGAAGGTTCTTAATAACTCTCACTTAAAAACATTTATTAAAAAACTCATTGAAAAACCAAAAATTAAAAAAGAGGTTTGGTCTGAGAAAAACCTTTATTTTTAAAATATTTCGGTTTTTCGGTCTGTCAGAAACCTTTATTTGTGAAAATTTTCGTTTCGGTCAGCGAGAGATATAAAGGTGAACAAAATATATCTCTCATTTGTAATTTTTGAGAAGCTGAAAAGCGTTGATGCACAATTTTCCTTTCAGACTACTCCCAATATTTCTGGACCACAGAATTAAGATAACTTTAGATTAAAATTTCGGGTATATATGTAAAAAAAAACCTAAAAGCGAAAATTAAATTGTTACGAAAAGATGTAATTTGCCCCATAGTGCAAGCAATCAACAATAATAAATGAGACGCAAGACAATTCAGCGTACTAACCAATATGTTAGAAAGAGACGGAAGAACATTCAGCGCACTAAGCAATGTGTTAGAAAGAGAGGGAAGATCAGCACATTAAAACACATGAGTGCGAATGAGATGCCAATAGCATTCGTCATTCACGAAACGAGTAGAAGGTTCTCGAAACATGTAGAAGCTTGTTGAAACGTATCGAACTGCATGCAGTATATAAGGACGCCGCATCTGAGGCACAGCACTTCAGTAGTGTTTGGAAAGTGGTCGAGTATGTTTCGTGTGAGAACAATGTCAAGTTAAATAGTGGACATGCAGCAGTTGTTAGAATTTGTTATTAGTAAAGTTGTTTATTATAGTGAATTAATAAAGTTATTTGTTATAATTTAAACTAAACATACGAGTGTTTTTATTTTGTACACAATCTAGAGATACGAACTTGAAGGACAGTTTTCCGTAGACTGAATTTTCGAAACAGTATGTTTGATGGACAAAACAACAAAGTTAGAAAATTATCAAAAAAAAAACGAGTTGGGAAAGTTAGGTCACATGGGGCGGATTTTATAGTCAGTCTGGCCCGACTATGGAATACTCTACACTCTTGGTGGATATATTAGTGGTATAATTTGGTGGGCAAATTTTTAATAATTTACGACTAAAATTTCCACTACAAAAAATCGGTATAAAATGAAAAAATTCAAATGTGGGCGAATCAAGCCCATTTTTGAAACATATATTTTTAGGCGAATTCTAACAATATAAATTTTATAAATATATATATCTAATACTTTTCCTAAATATATATCTAATATATATATCTAATACGTTACTAAAAAGTTATATATAAGTGACTTGTATGGGAGGTGCGCGTGTCCGTTTACCGATTTGGTTCATTTTCAAACTCAGAACCATTTTTTGGCTAAAACATATTGAAACAAAATTTCATCGCATTCTGACAAGTATTTTTCAAGTTATTCTGTATCCGGTCAGACAGCAAGACAGACGGACATGGCTAAACGGACTCGGGTAGTTATGCTGATCAAGAATATATATACTTTTCCATACCGGACACGCCTCCTAAGGGGCGTTACAATATCTGCACAAACTTAATATACCCTTTACCTCATAGGTGTAGGGTATATAAAGAAGTTTGATAAAAAAAATTTTTTGAACGACAAAAACAACTCAGTAGAAATCACCAAATTCCAAAAAAAAAAATATATATATTCGACAAAAACAAAAATGTTCGAAAAAAAAATTGTTAAAAAAAATTTCGGACGACAAACACATCGCACTATTTTCAAAAAAAAATATTCGAAAAAAAAACAATGTCCGAAAAACCAATTGTGGACGATAAAAACAACGCAAAAGTCGAAATCTCCATTTTCCAAATGTTCGAAAAAAAATGATTAAAAAGATTTGAACGACAAAAATAACGCAATGGTCAAAATCACCATTTTCCTACAACACGTTTTTATATTTCTCCAATCAATTACTGAAAAAAAAAATTAATTATATAAATTGAATTTTCTGTCTACTAACAACCATTAACCAAAGACCTTTAAAATAAAGGTTTTCTGTAACTCTCAACGAAAGACATGTATTTTTAAAAATAAAATGTTACTCTCAAGCCAAGACTTTTATTATTTTTTTAAATAAAACATATCTCTCCACCAAAGACCTTTATTTTTTTTTGAAAGAAAATTTCAGTGAGAAAAACAAATGGAAATAAAGGTTTATTATCTGATCTCTGGTTTTGACTGTATTCGACAAAACATTTGAGGGAATCGAATAAATTGGTTGACGAAAATGTGTAATTAACGTACCGTTTTCTCTTATTTTGCGAACATTTTTAATTTCAAACTCCATAGTTTCGCCCTAATACCCAATTTCACCATATTTTTTGAAAGCTTAAAAAATAGGGGCAGTTTTCGAAGTGTAATTAAAAAAGGAAGAAAGAAAGAAAAAAGAAAACTATAATATTGCATTTCAGAAATGCATAAATATAAAAAATATATCGGAATTGGGTACTAGAGCGGAATTATGATATTTCATAAATACTTTCAGCATTATCATTTTATGTTTCTTCATGTGTATCTGATAACAGTAACAAAGGTTCTGGCAACCAAAGCGTTGTAGAAACGTGGTTAACATTGATATTTGTCATTTATTTTCGTTGATACAACCGCGAGTGTTTTTCAGAGTGAACAATTCAAATATGAAGTCACTACAATCGAATATGCGTTAATATGTTTAATAACAATTTGGTTATAGTAACAAATGTGAGATTCATCTAAACAAAAGTAGGTTATCACAACTAAATTTTGTTTATGTCATTTATTTATGTAAATTGAAGTCAAAACTTATTTGATGTGTGTCTTTGTATAAAAATGTTTAATAAAAGCATTAATTCCTCTTACTACTCTCCATTAATTTTCTGTCTACACGAACCTCTATTATTCCAACCAATTTTGCATTTTAGTTTGTGTATCTTCACACATAAGCGTATTTTCCCTGTGCATAATAAGGGTACGTTTTATATTTGATATTCCTATTTACCAATGGAGATGGTAACAAAAACCATTTTGACGCACTTTGGTCTACTCACACAGTCGGCTCAGTCAACATTTTCGAATTACAAATTTTGCTCTGTACAGTCGAAAATTGCTTTATTTCGTCAACATAATAATAATAATAATAGTTTGGCGCTACAGTCCTATATAGAACTTCGGCCGAGCTCTCTCACCATTTTGAGCTGTGCGTGTTATATTTGTACTCAAAGTGGTGGGACCTACAGTTTATTGCCGAATCCGAACGGCGGGTGAGAGCTTTTCATAGGCAATGTTTTTACTCTCGGAGGTTTGCCATTTACTGCCGAAAGGTAGCGCGGTATAGAAAAATGTTTCTATGAAAAGATGTTGTTAGCCCCAGTCCAGGCTTGAACCGGGGACCTTCCAGCTCGCAGTCCAACGCACTAACCACTGAGCTACCGCGGCTACGTCAACATTGGTTTGCATTATTTTTGCGTCCACACGAATTTGATGCATTTCCGTTAACAGCCTTTTGGGCCAGCATCAATATTTCGTTAGTCGACTGTTGCCGTCTATGTCATTCAATGTGGCAGCAGTGCTACTCGCATCCAAATTCCATATGCAATGATTCGAAGTTATTTGTTGAACTGAAACTGAACTGTTTGGTGAATTTGCAAATTTCGATGTTTTGAACTGAAATAAACCAAGTAAAGATGCAAATATTTTGTTAGTATTGGCCAATTTTGCAAAATTGTCAAATTTGTTAGACGAACGAATACCGGAGAGATTCAGGTTTATGAGTTTTTTTTTTGTTTGGTCGTTAGGTTAGAATAAAAAGTGAGATTAGATATTGGAAAAGTCTATACAAATTATAAAGAAGTTAAGTATACAAATTTGGATTCCCGTTTGGATTGAAAAAAATGAAGTAGAATTGGGAAACTGGAAAAGTCCTATAAATCAGCACAAAGCTAGAAAACTTCATATACCTTTTTACGGTAACCAGACGTTTGGAATTACAGATTTCTTATATAGATAGAGATTCTCAAAAGAAAACTTAACACTTATCCAACCTAATTTCGAAAACATTTCTAGATAAGATTCTTTCATTTCCCGAGATTATAGAATCGATAACGAAGGGGAGGGTACTTACTATTAATTGTAGGTAAGACTCCTTTATTTCCCGATTATAAGAATCCAAAACGAAGACGAGGGTACTCTAAAATGCGTAATTAATTTTGTAGCAAATATGTTTCCCGAACTAACTAATATCTGAAGTTCAGAAACCGATGTATACTTATGTATATTAGGATAGATCTCGAGTAAATCAGTCTATCCTTAGGTATATCAGGTGCTAAAGAACATTGACCACTTACCTAAAATCCGCATGTGCAAAACAGTGGCCCAAAAACCGACACTGCAACGTATTGCACTGATACGGTTTCGCCTCGTGGTGTACCTCATAGGTTATATTGAATCCGTAGACATCGAGCAGACGATCGAGTGCACGCAGATGAGTACCATCCAGTGAGCTCATGCTGAAGCGCACCTCCAGATACTGACTGTTGAACTGCACCGACGAGACCTGAGTGACATCGTCCTCCGTCAATTGGAACACACGATGAGCGGGTACTTTATAGTCATCCGAGTAGTACATATATTCGGTGAAGCGTAGACCACCGAGCACGTACAATTGCGTCAAATATATGACAATGGAAACGTTACTCGCGGCGTCACCACTTGACGATGACGAGGAGGAAGAGGCAGCAGTTGTTCCCGATGTCAAGAGCAACTCGGAGGCATCAATAATCCAAACGCATTCAATGGGTACGTCAAATTTGCGTGGAAAGTTTGGCGTTTGTATGATGCCATGACGTTGCTTCAGAATGCCGCCGCAGGAGGGTGAGGAGTTGGAGGCTGGTGCACCTGCTGCCGCTGACGACGTTGCAAAAGCATTTACGAATTTTGTTTGCACTTTGTTGGCACTGCCAAAAGCAGAAATGCCGAACATAGAGGCGGGAAATGGCGGTAGCGGCGGTGGCACTGGCAGCGGCACCGCGGGCAAATTATACTCGGAGATTTGACGCTGCGCTAACGGTTGTGATCCCCCTTGAACACTAGATGCTGTGACAGTTTTTTGTCGTCTATAGCGACGCAAAGAGTGGGAGAGTACGCCAATGTTAGTGGTGTCTTCACGCTGGTTTGTGTCTAAACTTAAATACGCACTCTGGTTTGTGTCCAGCTTAAAACTAACATTGTAGTCATTGGTTTTAGCTGAAGTTTGATTCTCTGCCTTCGCCTCTTTCGGCGTTTTATTAAATAGCTTTCTTTTCTCAAGTACATTCTCAACATTTTGTACAGTAACCGTCGCCGCTACGCTCTCTTTAAGTGTGGCGCTTAGTTCATTTTCTCTTTGTGCCGCTGCAATTGAGGTGGCTCTTGTTTTGCTCTCACCTACTGTTAGACTCTCAGTTGTTAGGAGTAATGCGTAGAGCATGTACAGCAGTAATTGTTGTTGTAATAATGTCGTCATCGACGTTATTTGTTGTACGCGTCGCACGATCTCAATGCTTGTTGTTGCTGTTGGTGTTGTTGTAGTGTTGGCTGCACTCACTCCCGCCACTTATCACAGCAATGCTGGTTGTTGTAATAGTTGTTGTTGTTATTGTATGTGGGCAATGCTTATCATGAAACTTGTTGTTGTTGTTGTTTTTATTATTTTTGATATGAGTTGCGTTCGTCGATGATATTGTTGTTGTTTATACCTTATGGCATGCATTTGTTTTTGTAATATTTTTATCAGTCGATTCTCAATTGTTCGCATTTGTTAAATTTCTTGTTTTTTTTCGAAACTTTCATTAGTTTTCTTATTGGTTTTCTGGAACAATGGATTGAATATGAAGATATTCAAAGGTCCAGTACATATCACTCATTGATTTTGGTCCTTTAGTTCTCTCGTCGAAATAACATTCATTTTGTCCACTGGAACGAAAAAAACAAAAATATTTCAAAATAAACATTTGATTAAAATATTATAACTATCAATGAATTATGCACAAATCTTCATCGAACACTCAAAACATTATGACATAAAATTATATCTTACAATACATTAACTTTTTCCATGTCTCAAATCCCTATAGGCACACACAGAAAACTGATTTGTTGCGGCAACTAACTAAATTGCACTACCGAATATTCCGTTATGGCAACAACTGATATGGTAGTTGCAAAAAGCTCCTTATTCGGTTGCGGCAACCTCCAAATCTGTGAACATGAGGTTGTGGCACACTCCAAGTAGTTGTTAATGAGGTTGTGACAACCTCCAAATTGGTAAGCAAGAGGTTGTCGCAACATCCTAGTCGGTGAGTATGAGGTTTTCTAAACCTCAAATTTAAATTTTATTATAATAAAGTTATTTATGTATACAAAAATTATGAATTCTATATGTATTATAGTTGCGTAAATATGACGCGCACACAATTTAGAATTATATCTACCTGCTCCCTGAAAAAAAAACACTATGAAAAGATACATGTATCTGCATGCATTTATTGTTTATTTCTCCTAGTCAAAAAATAAAAAAAAACTAATTTCATTGGAACATATGGTCACATATTTTTTATTTATATTAAATTTCACTAGCTAATGAGCAATTTGGTTTGAATAAATATATTATTTTATTAATATTTGTATATTTATTTCACAATGTAACTTAATTAATTTCCGTTTGTTTTCGACATGTGAACATTTTTGACGTTTATTTATTTCTGCATGTATCCATAATTATTGGCAAGAAACTGGCAACCGAACTGCTGATAGACATGAAGTTGCCGTTTGTCATTTATTTTGTTGATACAACAACTTACTCAATCGCTGTAACAAATGAACGAATGTCAATTTTGGCAGAATGAAAAAAACAATCATGAGGTTACGGCAACCGTACGTGCAGCAGTTGCGCGGACTAACATTTTGGTTGTAGGAAAAAAAGGTACGTTCATTTTAATGACATGAGGTTACAACAAATGTATTTCGGTTGCAACACTGAAACGTTGGTTCAATTAACCTCATGCTAAAAGAGGATTTTTTTGTGTGCACAAAATGCCGTTTATAAAATTTTAGAATTTTCGATAAAAATTAACCTTTCCAGAATAATCGGACATGTTCCGACTTTCGATCGAATTCCAATCGAATTTCGAATGCCTCAGAACAAAAATTTGTTTTTTCAATGATTTCAATACGTTTGCTTTGACTTTCAAACGATTTGAATTCGTTTGAAAAACACAATTTTTGTATTGTGACATCGAATTCAAAAAAATTCATCAATATGATGATTTAATTCAAAAATATTATGAATTTTTTCACCAACTACCAGATTAATCATATTAATACCACCGTTCATTAAATGACATATTGATGAATACATTAATTATATATATATGAAATTACTCGTACTATCGAACATTATTGTGAAGAACGAAATATTCAATATTGAATTTGAATATAATTTTTTTACGAATTTTTCAAAAAAAAAAATGTTTTTTTTAGAAAATCAATAGAAAAGTGCTGTTTTAAAAATGTTATTTAAAAAATAACTCAAAAAAAATTGTCAAAAAAAATTTGTTCGAAAAAATGTGACCTAATTTTGTTTTTCCAAATTTTTATTTTTTTAAAAAATATTGTTAAAAACTTTATTCAAACTAAATTGTTTAATATATTTTTTTTTTAATATATATTTTTTTAATAGAATTTTTTTAATATTTTTTTATAAATATAACTTTTTATTAATAAAAAGTTGTACTTATTCCGATGTACTTATTCCGATGTACTTATTCCGATCAAGAAATATTCTAAGCACTCTGGTTTAGAATATTTCTAAAGTTTTTTTTTTTAATTATTAGGCAAACCAAAAATAAAAAACAATTTAAAATTTTCGTGTTTCACCATATTTTTTGGATTTTGAATTCTGAGAAATTTAAAATTTCTTTAGTATTCCATTTAGAATACTTCAGCAGATATTTTGAAATGAAACAATTGAAATTCCAGTGGATCTACCCAAAGTACACTTCTAAAATCCAGAAGGAATCAAGAAATATAAGGAGCTGATATACAGCTCCACGGAAACATTCTGGATTTTAAGAAACTAATCCACTTAGTTATCAAAAATGTAACTAAAACAATTATTGTTGGTAATGTAGAGGTTAATGACTAAATGCATACAATATATATCATCATACCTTTTTTTTGATATCAAAAAGAAAAACCTCTGCATATCAAGAATAATTGTTCTTAGTTACTTTGTTGATACCTAAGAACATAATATTTGCATATTAAGAATAATTGCTCTTAGTTACTTTAAAGAGACAGATAGGCACAATAACAAGCAGATGGCGATGACAGACGGACATCGTAAAACAAAGTATAGGAGCGTATATTACAGATAGCGCAAGAAAGATGAAATCAACAAAAGATACATTAACACATGTTCCATTTGCGAAGAATACAGCAACAATTTCGCGTGTTCTTTTTGGTTTTTCAATTGTCAATAATTCAAATTCTCAAAATCCAGAACAATAAATCTGGTTTACTTTTTTGATAACTAAGTAATTAGCTTTCGTAATATTCAAAAGATAAATTCTAGAATGTTAGTCGCATTTTATTGATATTCATGAAATTCTGTCATTTTACACTCGCGTCGAATTCCGCGTCAGTTTTAGAATTTTATTTCCCTCGGTATATTGCATAATAAAAATAAATATATATATTATATATTGTTACGAAAAGAAGTAATTTACCCCATAGTGGAAGCAATTAATAATAATAAATGAGCACAAGGCAATTCAGCGCACTAAGCAATGTGTTAGAAAGAGACGGATGATCATTCAGCGCACTGAGACAATGTGCGAGAAAGAGATGGAAGATCAGCACATTAAAAGACAAGAGTGCGAATGAGATGCAAATAGCATGTTGCATACACGAAAATTGGAGCATGTTCTCGAATCATATCGAACCGTGTCGACACTCGTCGAACTGATGCATGCAGTATCTAAGGACGACGCATCTGAGGCACAGCACTTCAGTAGTGATTGGAAAGTAGTCGAGTGCATCTCATGTAAGAACAATGTCAAGTTAAATAGTGGACATTCAGCAGTTGTTATTAGCAAAGTTGTTTATTAAAGTGAATTATTAAAGTTAATTGTTATAATTTAAACCAAACATAAGAGTGTTTTTATTTTGTACACAATCCAGAGATACGAACTTGTAGAACAGTTTTTCGTCTACACTTTCTTTAATTTTTTTACTACCAATCACTCTACAATTTCTAAAATGAAAGTCAAATACACAAATATGAACATCTTAAAATATCTGAATATCAACTGAAGTATTCTCAATGGAACACAAAATAAATCAGATAGAAAACTCAAATCTGAAAAAGTCAAAATACAAAATTTATGAAATTAAAAAAAAAATTTATTAGAATTGTTAAGTTAAGTACTTAGATTGTGCATAAATGAAAAAATCCTTTACTTGTTGTGTAGTGTAATTCTTCAATGAAGAGTAAAAGTCATTGTAAGTCCTTTGGTATTCAAAAAGAGGAATGTATATTTTATAATATATGCATTACGCTGAATAGTTCGTATCCGGTTTGCATTTGTTGTACCATTTTTAGTATTAATTTCTACTTTTTTAGTTTAATTAATTCATTATTTATTCAAAATAAACATTCGAAATTATTATTTCAAAAAAGCTGTCTTCAGATAAATCTCAATAAACCAACATCCGTTCATAAATTGCAAATGCGCTTAAAATCACTCAAATAATATTGCATACATTGAGCGGCATTAGCTCCAATGGCTCGTGAACAAAGTGCAACAAGTACTCAAGTAGCTGCTGAAATTACCTTTAGCTACAAATACCAAGTATTTCGAATATTACAAAATATATAAACCGTCGTAAAAAGAGGAGCAAAAGAGGAAGCGGAAGAAAATAACTAAAACAATAACAACCACTATGTGTAACAAAATGTTTGCCAAGAACTTTAAAAGCAACGCAGTTGATGAAGGATGCACAGAAAGGAAATTGAACTTTGTGCTGGTGAAACATACACACTACTGACAGACAGACAGACAGACAGACAGACAGACAGACAGACAGACAGACAGACGTACAGTGCAACAGTCAAATCCAGCGGGACAGAAAGAGACACCACGACACGAGACACTCCAGCGAACGAAGAATACCTTGACGTATACACTATGCAGCAACCGGATATCCGGTGAATTACTGAACAACGTATCAACATGCATGACTGTGTTTGTGTCTCTATCTCTTTCATTCTCTCTTTCGGTGCGTGTATGTATGCAATTGTTGTTGTAATTTATGTATGTTTTAACAGTGTTGTTGTGCAAACATTGCTGCATGTTGTAGCAGTAGTGGTAATAGTCAGGTTTTAGTTTCACACATATTCCCCGGGGGGAGAAAACAACACTCACACTATGTATGAGACTCACGCACATTTTCACGCACATGTAAGCGCACTAATTACGGCATTTTCCTTATTCTACATCTTCTTCTTCTGATTTTCTAATACATCTTCAAATACTGCCTCTTCATCATTTTCTTTTAATCAGTTTCATCTACATTATCTTGCTCTAAAACTTATTTCATTTGAATTCTTCTTCCCAATTCTATGTATTCCCCAACACGTCTGGTTAAAATTTCCCAAAAGGTTTCAGTTGAATAATTTTTTGTTTTATTTTGTTGTTAAACCCTCATATAGAACAGGTGAAAACTACTGAAAGTAAACAGCATGAAGTGCAAAGTTTTGTCTCGGTTTGTGATCTCTAGCAATTCCCCTAATGTTGTCACGTATTTTTGGCTAAATTTTCGTGTAAATTAAATAAAAGTTCGTTGCTCTTAATGCACGTGTAGTGCGTATTGCGACCTCATTAGCATATTGTCATTGTTAACAAAAAATATCACAAAATTATTTCTTAAACTAAGATTTTTCCTTTAAAAATATAGTGAAATGTTGGTATTAGAGTTTTCTTAAGTAAAATTTAAAAAAAACTTAATGTTATTAACTTTCAAATATAACTTTACAGAAAAAATGTACATCATATTGATGAAATACGTTCTTCCAACTATGATTCATTGTATTGAAGAATCTTTCTTAATATTTATGACTAACGACATCAACGTTATGAATCATAAATAGGATGAACGCTTGGTAACTGTCGAAAAAGTGTTCTTCAATATAATGAACTGTATGTGAAGAATACGTTTCATCATATTAATGAACAAATACATAAAATACAACATATATGTACATCTTATTTATGAATGCTGTTCATAAATAACATTTTATTAATAAAAAGTTAAATTTATAAAAAATATAAATTGTTGTTTAAAATATTAAAAAAAAATTCAACATAATTTAATTTTTTTTTTGAAAAAAAAAATATTATTTCGTTCATTTTTTTTTTCAAAAAGGATTTTTTTTTTTTTTTTTTTCTTTCGAAAAAAATTGTATCGGATTTTTTTTTTTAATAAATTATTTACCAACAAACATTTGTTTAAGGACAAAAACATTTTCAAAAAAAAATAATTTTTTTGAAAAAAAAAAGTAACATTCATCAATATGACGATTCATATTCATTGTATTGAATATTTCCTTCTTCGATAGTATGAATACGATTGGATGTATACGATATAATGTATGCATTCATCAATGTCATTGAATGATCGGTGGTATCAATATCTTGTAGTTGGAGAAAAATTTAATAATATTCATGAAAAAATTCATCATATTGATGAATTATATTTTGTGTATTCAGCATAAAAAGTAAACAATTTACATTTCAAATCAATTCTATATAATTCGCGGTTACTGATTTTAAATTTTTAAGAAAATACCTTTGGAAATTTGTTCTTGATAACCATAAATCATTTTTTTATACAAATATAGTATAAGAAACCAAAATGTTTTGTGTTCAGTTCCAAATATGTTGAAAATACATATTAGAATGTTGGCATTTTTTGTATTTAGACTTGACAAAATAAAAATATTATTAAAACGGCGTTGAGTGCAATAAAAACGTTATCTGAATAATTAAGCTATGGGCTATTTATGTTTGAAATGTCAGTATCTCATAAAGCCACATCACAAATTGTAATTTTATATAAATATTTAAAATTCGACTTTTTATATTTATTTTTCTATTTTTTATTAAAATTTAAAGCATGCGATTTTTCACTGGAAAATAGTAAGTCGTTTAAATTTTTAAGATATATAGCGATATTTATTGCTATCACACTCATATCATAACTTTTATTGGTTTTACGTTTCAATTTTTACCTTACACTTTCAATAAAGACAGCTCAAGTCAATTATCATTCAAATTTTGAGCTCTCACTATAAATAATAACATCTCAATTCATGTACAAAAGATAGTATTTATAATTTATACTATGTTTTATTAATATTTTAATTTTTTAAACATTTTACCCAAATGACAACAGGAGAATTAACAAATCACAAGTGATGAGCTATCATTTTGACATATTTGTCACAGTTGATAACAATATATGACAAGCACAATTGGAAATTAGATAATTTAATATACGTCAATTATAATGAAATATATAAATTCAAAGAAATATTAAATTGTACAAATTAAAACTATAAATTATATTTAAATACAATATAGAAAATTATAATGTTTAATGTTTCCCCTCACAAACACTTTTTCCCCAAGACTATTTAGCGCAATTTTGAACCAAATATTCCTTAGGGATTCTTCAGTAGGAAAATATTTTGTACACAGAAAAAAATAATCAACGTAAATATAGCAACCGATATTAATTGCATTCATTAAGCAATCCAGCAATGAAAGTCACTAATTTAATAAAGACATTTGCTATTCTTCGTTAATTCAGCAATTCCGTTTGCTAATATGAATAATTTAGTCGGCGTAGTTTTAGCAAATATAATTGCTGAAAGTGCGCCGACTAATTGTTTTCATTAAATTAGTCAATTTCATTGCTGAATTGATGAATAAATCCAATTAATGTAGGTTGCTATATTTCAATACAATTCTCGAACGGAAATATTCCAGCGGCATATTTGTTCACGATAGAGCTGATTGTTTCTCGATAAAATTCTTTTCAAAGATAAACATTCTCAAGGTGGTTCTTCCCCCAGATAATTCTTCTCCAAGACAATTTATTCCAGGAACTGTTATAATTTTCAATATAATTATATCTAAAGACAATTTTTCCGAAACATTTTTAATCATAATCTATTATTACCCGTTGCAATTCTTTCCAAAAACAATTTTTTCTTACTGGTTCTTACCCAAAATAAGTCGTTTCTGATACAATTATTTCCTGGACAATTTTTCTCCTGTACAAATGTTTTCCTAATCACTTATTTTCCGAGACAATTGATGTCGTCACAGAATTGTCTTGTGGAAAATTGAATCGTTACTGAAATTAATTATACTGTAATACTGTTCAGGGACGAACTGTTCGTAACCAGCGTTTCATAGTTTAAAATATGAATACCTCATAATATATCATTAAAAATATATTAAAATTGTTATTAATATTATTGGAAAATTATGTTAACCAAGCCTAGTCTGAAATAGATTTAATCCAAAAAAAAAATAAACCCACTCTACACCCCATTTAAAATATTTAAATTCAAAATAGAACGTTACAACAAAAATATTGTAGAATATGTATTCTGTGTTGAATAACTACAAAAAAAAACCTCTTTTGGAAAGAGGTTGTTGCAACGAAAATGTTAGTTGTAACAAACAACTTCATTCGGTTAAAACGAATTTTCTACAAATTTGTTGGAGGAACTGCAAATTTCAGTTGGTGCTTGAAATATTAGCCTAAAATAGAACGTTACAACAAAAATATTGTAGAATATGTATTCTGTGTTGAATAACTAAAAAAAAAAAAATCTCTTTTGGAAAGAGGTTGTTGGAACGAAAAAGTTAGTTGTAACAAACAACTTCATTCGGTTAAAACGAATTTTCTACAAATTTGTTGGAGGAACTGCAATTTTCAGTTGGTGCTTGAAATATTAGCCTAAACTTTTCCAAATTATTCAAAAACTTTTCGAAATTGGTTGTAATCCCAACTACAACTCTTTAAGTTTTGACAATAATAACCGACTAAGCGGTTGAGAGAACCAAATATGTTGGTTGAATAAAGAGTTGGTTTGTTGCAACAAATCTATATTCTGTGAGTGATTGGTTTTCTTAATTATTTCGAAACAAACTTTAACGATGAAGGCGGAACAGTTTCTAAATTTTGACAATTTAATTTCAGAGTTTACTATACGAAAATCTTCGATGATACAAAAAGGAACCTGAACAGCTTCAAAAGTACAATTCCAAAATGTGGCTTTTGAGAACTCGATTCAAGATTGTATAATTTTTTTTTCTTCTAAAAAAAAAAATAACAAAATTGGTGAAATACCATTGAAATCTTTTGCTCAAAATAAAAATAATAAATTTGAGTAAAATTTATGCGTCTCATCTTTTCAACACTTCATCCACTCATCATCATTATCATCATAATCTGGTATTTGTTTCATATTCATTGCTTTTCTTGTGTTAATATTTAATATTAACATCCCAAGAACTCTGTCTATATTTGCTGAAAATATTCACGTTTTTCTGTACGTTCACAAAATACCATTCTTCGTCGTCTACGCCATCTTCACTCCTTTTGACAACATCAGCTCAAGATGTTACAGAAATGTTTTGTGTTGATTTCTGAGGCTAATCAAATAACCATTCGAAACAATTTGTTGTTTTTTGTTAACAGATTAGTTAAGTTTATGCAGTCGCCTCTTCTGTGCAAGATTTGAAACCATTCAGCATTCAAAAGACAGACTGTTTTTGGCAGACAGGTCAAAGGTTAATAATGTCTATAAACTGACAAAACAGTTTAAAATTGACTTAAGCAACAATTTGATAATGGAGTTCTGAAGGTTAACAGACAATGTTGGTATTTGTGAAATTAATTTCTATGAGCCTCAATTGATTTTAAAAGATTTAGGCACACTAAACTTTGGGACTTTGTCTTAATAACAAAATAGGTATTGTTAAATAAGTTTTTGGGCATCATTGGCATACCAGAACATTTTATTCCAATATTTTAAAAATGAAAATATTTAATTGGATAAGATTTTTTTCTTGTCAGAGTTAGAATAATATTCTGCGATTAATATTTAAGGAATTATTCTCAGTGAAGAACTTTCTTGGAGCAGAAATCTCTTGTAGAAGAATTGTCTCGGAATAAAATTGTCCTGAAAATATCCAGGGATAACTCAGGGAAAAATTTTCTGGGATAGAATTGTGCAAGAATTACCATGGGATGAATTGTCTTGGAAAAGAATTATCCGAGAATGAAAAATGACTCGTAAAAAAAAAATTCAGGGTGATACTGTCTTGAGAAGAGTTATCCGGAGATGAATTAGAATAGAAGAATTTTCCAAATATAAATCGCATCGGTTGGGAATTTCTGAAAAGAATAATTGTCTTCCGTGGAATAATTGTCGTGGGTGTCTTGAAGAAATATCTCAGCGATAAATTATCGTCAGAATGATTTTTCTTAAGATGAAATCGTGGGACAATAGTCCGAGGAATAATAATTCAGAGAAAAATTATCTCAGGGAAAAAATTGATGGTGGCAGAATTGTCGAGTGCAAGAATTTTCTCGGATAGAATTGTCTTGGATAAGAATTATCCGGTAATGAAATATGTTTGATAAAAATTATCTCGAAGAATCAGTTTTCGATGTGTAATTGTCTTGTAAAAGAATTATCCGGGAATGAATTCTATCGTTGAAGAATGGTCCTACAGAAGAAGTTTCCGAAATGCCTGTCTTATGGAATAATTATCTTGGTATTGAGGTGTCTTGAAGAAATATCTGGGGAAGTAATATCTCAGTATATCTCATCGAAGATGTTATCTCGAGGACATTTTTTCACATCATGGAATTGTCTCGTGGAAGAATAGTTCAAAAAAGAAAAAAATAACAGGGAAATTGTCTCGGGATTAAAGTGTCATGAAGCAATATTTCAGTAAATATCTCGGGAACGATTTTTCTCAAGAATTGTCTCGTGAACGAATGCTTCAAAAAAGAATAATTTAGAGAAAAATTGTCTCAGAGAATTGGCAAAATTGGAATTGTCGAGTGGAAGAATTTTTTCGGATTAGAATTATCTTGGATAAGAATTATCCGGTAATGATATATGTCTGATAAAAATTATATCGAAGAATAAGTTTGCGGGTTGAAATTGTCTGGTAAAAATTTTATCCGGAGAACGAATTCTTTTGTGGTGCTATAGATGAATTTTCCAAATATAAATCGAATCAATTATGAATCCGATTTCCGATTCGATTTTTATATTCTTTAAACCTAAATTTATAATTTCGGTTCAGTGAAAACAAGTACTATCAACGTAACTAAAATTCAGTTTTATTAAAAAACGAAATCAAATATACCAACTTCAAATAGAATTTTTAGGCACACTTAACTTTATCGTCAGAACAATATAAGTATTTTTATTATTCAGCATATTTGTGGGCGTCATCAGTCAATGGCATGCCAAGTCACTTATAGGTCGAAATTTCGGCGCCTTAGAGTAGGCAACAAACAGGCAAAAGCATGTCACGACTTTAGACGTCTCAAAGAACAACACAAAACTAGTGCAATGCGAAACAATGTTTATACTTTGCTGTATTTATTATTTATTTCAGTATATCCCGAATTGAAATTTGTGACTTAACCCACTTTTTCACATATTATTATGCATAGTTTAAGGCTCAAAAGTATAAAAACAACAAATAAATTAAAAAAAAATATATAAATAAAAGATATAAAAGAAATAAAACAGCATCTTGCCTTTTATTACCTTCTACCACTTCCACACAACTGTTAACACAATTGTTAATTATGTTTTAATTGCAGGTGAAATTACTGTTGCCTGCCTTTAGGCGGCTTATAAAGTAATTCAATTTGCATACATTGTACGACTGCGAGAAGATCTTCTGCTGCATAAAAATTTCAATTAAGGCGCAGCTGCAAAAGCAGCGAAATAAATGTGAGATGGAAAATTGGAGGTGATTTAACAGAAGGTCGGCGGTAGATAGTGCGAGGCAGAAAGGAAGGCAGGACCAGGGGTGGACTGATTATGCGAAACAATAAATATTGCATAAATGGGTCGTTGGATAAAATACAAATCGGAACTCGTATTAATTAACGTAACTTAACTCTAAATTGATTTGAAATAGAAATTTGATTTGTTTTCTACTTAACTACAAATGAAAAATTCAATTTCCAATCGAAAATCTGAACTTCTATTAATATTTTGTAAATTTAAAATAGATAATTCCAAATTATTTTGTATTTTCGACATTTAAAATGAAAAATCAAAATTTTTAGAATTATACTTTGTCTTGACTTTAAATGAAAAAATCTCAATTTCAATTTTCATATTTGAAATTTCAGTACGGGACTTATCAAGAAGATCCTATGTAGATAAAATCCCATAAAAAGGTCGATGTAAATATGTATAGTGGTTACTCCCACCAAATACTGATCTTTTTGTGGATCTGAAAAGTCGAAGTTTACAAAAGAGCTGCCGATTAAGGTTATGAATCGCCTTTAAATGGATTTGTAATTCACAACCGGAATTTTTAGTAGTAAAAAATGCATTACGAGAAAAAGCGAAATCCTTGGTAGGCCGGTAAAAAATGAAGTACTCAGTAAGATTTTCCATCCGCACCTGAACAGAACGGTGGGTGGGGCAGACAGTTATTATCTGACAGCAGCCAAAAATAATTTATAGTTTGTGCTGCGCTGCTCTGAGATGCGTTGCCGTTGCGTTGTTGGCGGCTTCGTTTTCATTTTCAATTTACAAACGAGTCGTACAACGTGTAAACAACGAAAACCAATTAAAAATATTAATAAACAAATGAAATACAGAGGAAATAAAAGAAATAGCAACAGGCAGCAGCTGAAGAAATTCGGAATATTTAAAAAATCAAGAAATAATAAAGCGAATTGAGACTATATGATAGATATAAAATATAAAATATAAAATATAAAATATAAAATATAAAATATAAAATATAAAATATAAAATATAAAATATAAAATATAAAATATAAAATATAAAATATAAAATATAAAATATAAAATATAAAATATAAAATATAAAATATAAAATATAAAATATAAAATATAAAATATAAAATATAAAATATAAAATATAAAATATAAAATATAAAATATAAAATATAAAATATAAAATATAAAATATAAAATATAAAATATAAAATATAAAATATAAAATATAAAATATAAAATATAAAATATAAAATATAAAATATAAAATATAAAATATAAAATATAAAATATAAAATATAAAATATAAAATATAAAATATAAAATATAAAATATAAAATATAAAATATAAAATATAAAATATAAAATATAAAATATAAAATATAAAATATAAAATATAAAATATAAAATATAAAATATAAAATATAAAATATAAAATATAAAATATAAAATATAAAATATAAAATATAAAATATAAAATATAAAATATAAAATATAAAATATAAAATATAAAATATAAAATATAAAATATAAAATATAAAATATAAAATATAAAATATAAAATATAAAATATAAAATATAAAATATAAAATATAAAATATAAAATATAAAATATAAAATATAAAATATAAAATATAAAATATAAAATATAAAATATAAAATATAAAATATAAAATATAAAATATAAAATATAAAATATAAAATATAAAATATAAAATATAAAATATAAAATATAAAATATAAAATATAAAATATAAAATATAAAATATAAAATATAAAATATAAAATATAAAATATAAAATATAAAATATAAAATATAAAATATAAAATATAAAATATAAAATATAAAATATAAAATATAAAATATAAAATATAAAATATAAAATATAAAATATAAAATATAAAATATAAAATATAAAATATAAAATATAAAATATAAAATATAAAATATAAAATATAAAATATAAAATATAAAATATAAAATATAAAATATAAAATATAAAATATAAAATATAAAATATAAAATATAAAATATAAAATATAAAATATAAAATATAAAATATAAAATATAAAATATAAAATATAAAATATAAAATATAAAATATAAAATATAAAATATAAAATATAAAATATAAAATATAAAATATAAAATATAAAATATAAAATATAAAATATAAAATATAAAATATAAAATATAAAATATAAAATATAAAATATAAAATATAAAATATAAAATATAAAATATAAAATATAAAATATAAAATATAAAATATAAAATATAAAATATAAAATATAAAATATAAAATATAAAATATAAAATATAAAATATAAAATATAAAATATAAAATATAAAATATAAAATATAAAATATAAAATATAAAATATAAAATATAAAATATAAAATATAAAATATAAAATATAAAATATAAAATATAAAATATAAAATATAAAATATAAAATATAAAATATAAAATATAAAATATAAAATATAAAATATAAAATATAAAATATAAAATATAAAATATAAAATATAAAATATAAAATATAAAATATAAAATATAAAATATAAAATATAAAATATAAAATATAAAATATAAAATATAAAATATAAAATATAAAATATAAAATATAAAATATAAAATATAAAATATAAAATATAAAATATAAAATATAAAATATAAAATATAAAATATAAAATATAAAATATAAAATATAAAATATAAAATATAAAATATAAAATATAAAATATAAAATATAAAATATAAAATATAAAATATAAAATATAAAATATAAAATATAAAATATAAAATATAAAATATAAAATATAAAATATAAAATATAAAATATAAAATATAAAATATAAAATATAAAATATAAAATATAAAATATAAAATATAAAATATAAAATATAAAATATAAAATATAAAATATAAAATATAAAATATAAAATATAAAATATAAAATATAAAATATAAAATATAAAATATAAAATATAAAATATAAAATATAAAATATAAAATATAAAATATAAAATATAAAATATAAAATATAAAATATAAAATATAAAATATAAAATATAAAATATAAAATATAAAATATAAAATATAAAATATAAAATATAAAATATAAAATATAAAATATAAAATATAAAATATAAAATATAAAATATAAAATATAAAATATAAAATATAAAATATAAAATATAAAATATAAAATATAAGATATAAAATATAAAATATAAAATATAAAATATAAAATATAAAATATAAAATATAAAATATAAAATATAAAATATAAAATATAAAATATAAAATATAAAATATAAAATATAAAATATAAAATATAAAATATAAAATATAAAATATAAAATATAAAATATAAAATATAAAATATAAAATATAAAATATAAAATATAAAATATAAAATATAAAAAATAAAGGAATCCAAAAAAACATTAATAAAATAACCAAATTAATTTTCAAACCCACTGAAACAAACGAAACACGTTATCGAATCTGGCCGCAGCCTTTCATGTGTTTCCGCTGATTTTCCCCACTTCTTTGCGCTATTTCGAGGGGTTTCGTTCGATTTCTTTGCGCGCATCGGTTTCATTTTCAACTTGGCTGATTTTTATCTCGCCTTCAACGCTGAAAAATTGCTTTATTCTTTTTTTTTTATAAATTTATTTTTGTTTTAAAGTGTATTTTTCAGCGCTGGGTGCTGATAAGAATATTGCTTGTTTTTTGCCCGTAGTTGACTTGGCCCAAAGCAGTGGTGGCGCAGAAATAAAATTATCAGTGGAAATTTAAATTTTAAGTAAAAATCAATTTTTTCAATAAAAAATCAGTAGAAATTAAATTTTTCAGTAATATTCAAATGTTCAGTACAAATTCAATTTTTCAGTAGAAATTCAATATTACACTAAAAATTTATTTTTTCAGTAAATATTGTGTTTTTAAGTAAAAATTCTGTTTTTAAGTAATATTCTGTTTTTAAGTAAAAATTCAATTTTTCAGTACAAAATCTTTCAGTAATAAAAATTGAATTTTTCAGTAAAAATTAATTTTTTCAGTAAAAATTGAATTTTTCAGTAAAAATTATTTTTTTTCAGTAAAAATTCAATATTTCAGTAAAATTATGTTTTTCAGTAAATAATCATTTTTTTTAGTAAAAATTCAATTTTTCAATAAAAATTCAATTTTCCAGTAAAAATTCAATATTTTAGTATAAATTAAAATTTTTTAGTAAAAATCTTCTTTTCAGTAAAAATTCAATTATTCAGTAAACATTCAGTAAAAATTCAAATATTTCAATAATTAAAATTTACAGTTAACATTTATTGTTTTTTTTTTTGGTAAAAAATAAATTTTCAGTAAAAATTAAATTATTGAAATTTTTCAGAAGTACATATTTGCTGCATCGCCACTGCCTTCATTCCGCTACTTTTAACACTTTTGCTATCATATCAGCTAACAGCAACAACAACAACAACATACAGAGCAGCGCAAGAAAATAAATAAATCGAAACAACAACAAAAATAAAACCTTATGACGCTGACAGCGCCGCGTGCGCCAACGTCACACGTCGACGCAGTAAATTTCCAATTAAAGTCGGCTGCGGCAAATTAGTCGAGTTATCAGCTTCCACCGCGGCAGGTGCTTCATTCGTTCGTTCGTACTTGGAGTTATTTCGGATTTTTTTTTTTTTTTTGGTTCACGGACGAACCTCGAGCAACTGCTTCGGCTCCCTTGGTATTCCTGTTTTCCGGCCATCAAGTGATCGAGTGTCAACCGTACAAACGACGCAGGCAGCGAGCCACCCAATCGTGCCGCACGCGAAGGTCGAAGTTCGCGTCGTGTTTTCGTTGTAGCGCCACCACCTCGTGTTGAGTTTTCGTTTTTCGATTTTGCTGTTTTTTTTTTACGACGTACGTCATTGAAACCGGATGCAGCGCTAGCTGCAACTGTGGATGCGGATGTGCAATTGTCTGTCTGGCTGCCTGCCTCCCTTTGTGTGTGTGTGTGTGTGTGTGTGTGTGTGTGTGTGTGTGTGTGTGCCTGTGTGTGCAAACAGCTTAAACTAATTTTGTGGCGCATAAAAAATTTAAATTCAGCCCTGGCAAAATCAATGCAAAGTAATTGAGTGCCATGCAAATCAAATGTGAAATTAAAAAAAAAAGGAAATTAAAAATAAAATCGAAATAAATTTGCGATAAAGCGAAGCAAGCAAGCGAGAAATCGACGAAATTGACAGCAACAAAAACAACAACATCAAATACAAATACAACAACAAATTGGCATTAAGTATGTGGCTTAAATACCTGAAATTAAATACGAACGCTGCGACATTTGGTCTCGATTTTATTGCAATTCGCAGAATAATTCATTAACTGCTAATGCAGCGCCACGTAATTTTTATCGAATTAAAATCAAATTTTAAATTGCTTCCAATATGGGGCAGAAGTGGTAACAGTTAAATTGTCTTCAATTATGAAATTCGAATTGAAATTATTTTTAAAACGTTTTTTACTCAGTTTTAATGAAATATACATGAATGCGTATTACAGTTACGACTAATTAGCAATAACAATGTAAAATAATTTATTTAAAAATGTAAAATTGCAAAAAAGCATAATAAAAATAGTATTTAAATCTGGGAAACCAATAACGTTTCGATTTATGGAACCGGAACCTGAATCGGAACTGTTATTAAAAAATTTGTGGAATCGGTATTTTCAAAATCTTCAAACCAGAATCGGAACAGATATTACGCATTGTTTTAGTCCCCGATTTAAATTAAATCAATAAAAGAAACTATCTGCCTACGGAAACCAAGCAAAAATGTACATAAAACAAGAACATTTTATCTAACATAACATCAAACTTGTTCCATTTTTAAACGTGTATATAAAATAACACATTTGAAAATAGATATGTTGTATATGTTTACAAACTCAAATAAGTTTCTTAATTAAAAATGACTGTGAATCATGTATATACAAATTATGTTATCGCGAATTTTTGCGCAATTTAAATAAATGTAGAAATAAAATTTATTAACATTTTTTTACTAAACAAACCAATTACTCAGAATGTTAGCCAAGCAAATCTGTGTGTCTCTGCTTACATAAAAAAATCCGCAATTATCTTGGCACTGGAAACATTTAAAACGATCTAAATATTTAGTTAAGCTGAGCCAAAAAACTGAGTGTTTTATTGGGTTTATAAAACAGTGCAGTGTTTTAAAAAAATTCAATTTTCAGTAAAAATTTAATTGTTCACTCGAAATTCAATTGTTCACTAAAAAATTCAATTTTTCACTAAAAATTCAATTTTTCACTAAAAATTCAAATTTTTACTAAAAATTTAATTTTTTACTAATAATTCAATTTTTCAGTAAAAATTCAATTTTTCACAAAAATTCAATTTTTCACTAAAAATTCAATTTTTCATTAAAAATTCAATTTTTCAGTAAAAATTCAATTTTTCAGTAAAAATTCAATTTTTCAGTAAAAATTCAATTTTTCAGTAAAAATTCAATTTTTCATTAAAAATTAAATTTTTCACTAATAATTCAATTTTTCACTATATATTCAATTTTTCACTAAAAATTCAATTTTTCACTAAAAATTCAAATTTTCATTAAAAATTCAATTTTTCACTAAAAATTCAATTTTTCATCAAAAATTCAATTTTTCACTAGAAATTCAACTTTTCACTAAAAAAAAAAAAAAATAAATTTTTCACTAAAAAAAATTCAATTTTTCAAAAAAAAAATCAATTTTTCAGTAAAAATTCAATTTTTCACTAAAAATTTAATTTTTCTCTAAAAATTCAATTTTTCACTAAAAATTCAATTTTTCACTAAAAATTCAATTTTTCACTAAAAATTCAATTTTTCACTAAAATTTCAATTTTTCATTAAAAATTCAATTTTTCACTAAAAATTCAATTTTTCACTAAAAATTCAATTTTTCACTAAAAATTCAATTTTTCATTAAAAATTCAATTGTTCACTAAAAATTCAATTTTTCATTAAAAATTCAATTTTTCACTAATAATTCAATTTTTCACTATATATTCAATTTTTCACTAAAAATTCAATTAAAATTCAATTTTTCACTAAAAATTCAATTTTTCATCAAAAATTCAATTTTTCACTAAAAATTCAACTTTTCACTAAAAATTAAATTTTTCACTAAAAATTCAAATTTTCACTAAAAATTCAATTTTTCACTAAAAATTCAAATTTTCACTAAAAATTCAATTTTTCAGTAAAAATTCAATTTTTCAGTAAAAATTCAATTTTTCTGTAAAAATTCAAATTTTCACTAAAAATTCAATTTTTCACTAAAAATTCAATTTTTCACTAAAAATTCAATTTTTCAGTAAAAATTCAATTTTTCATTAAAAATTCAATTTTTCACTAATAATTCAATTTTTCACTATATATTCAATTTTTCACTAAAAATTCAAATTTTCATTAAAAATTCAAATTTTCAATAAAAATTCAATTTTTCATCAAAAATTCAATTTTTCACTAAAAATTCAACTTTTCACTAAAAAAAAAATCAATTTTTCACTAAAAATTCAATTTTTCACTAAAAAAAAAACAATTTTTCAAAAAAAAAAATCAATTTTTCAGTAAAAATTTCATTTTTCAGTAAAAATTTCATTTTTCAGTAAAAATTCCATTTATCAGGAAAAATTCCATTTTTCAGGAAAAATTTTATTTATCACTAAAAATTCCATTTTTCACTAAAAATTCCATTTTTCAGTCAAAATTCCATTTTTGAGTAAAAATTCCATTTTCAGTAAAAATTCCATTTTTCAGTCAAAATTCAATTTTTCACTAATAATTCAATTTTTCACTATATATTCAATTTTTCACTAAAAATTCAAATTTTCATTAAAAATTCAAATTTTCAATAAAAATTCAATTTTTCATCAAAAATTCAATTTTTCACTAAAAATTCAACTTTTCACTAAAAAAAAAATCAATTTTTCACTAAAAATTCAATTTTTCACTAAAAAAAAAACAATTTTTCAAAAAAAAAAATCAATTTTTCAGTAAAAATTTCATTTTTCAGTAAAAATTTCATTTTTCAGTAAAAATTCCATTTATCAGGAAAAATTCCATTTTTCAGGAAAAATTTTATTTATCACTAAAAATTCCATTTTTCACTAAAAATTCCATTTTTCAGTCAAAATTCCATTTTTGAGTAAAAATTCCATTTTCAGTAAAAATTCCATTTTTCAGTCAAAATTCCATTTTTCAGGTAAAATTACATATTTCAGTAAAAACTAAAATTTTCAGTAAAAATTCAATTTTTCAATAAAAATTTAATTTTACTGTCAAAATTAAATTTTGTAATTTTTCAGTAAGAAATAAAATTTTCAGTAAAATTTAATATTTTCAGTAAAAATTCAAATTTTCAATAAAAATTAAAATTTTTCAATTAAAAGGAATTTTTCAGTAAAAAATAAAATTTTGAATAAAAATTTAATTTTTTAGTAAGAAAAAAATTTGTCAGTAAAAATTAAAATTTTCAGTAAAAATTAAAATTTTCAGGAAAAATTAAAATTGTTTGTACAAATTAAAATTTTCAGTAGAAAGTCAATTTTACAGTAAAAATTCAGTTTTACTGGAAAAAAAATATATATTTTCGAATAAAGTGAAAATTAAAATAGCCACTAAAAAATAAATTTGTCACTCAAAACTAACTTTTTCCTTTAAAATGACAGATTTGAGGTAAAATTTTAGTTTTTCATATTTTTTCTCTAGAATTGAAATATTTTATTAATATAAAATTTATAAAATGCAAAATTTAGTATTTTGTATTAGTTATTAATTATTAATTATAACTATTCTATTTGTACAGTCTCGTTGAATACTATACAACATTTTAATGAACCCAAATGCATTTATTTTTAAATCTATTGCCTGCCTTATCATTCAAAATGTAGATTGAATAAAAAAAAAAAAAAAAATTCAAAACTGATAAATCGAAAGCCTTAACTAATCTGAAAATTGTGTCAAAAATTTGATGTGTGTGATGAGATTAAAGTTAATCTGCGCGATAAAACGTAAAAATATTTCGAATATACCAAAAATAAAACTCAACATTTGAATTAATAAATTTTGTTTCTTTAAAAATAAAAAAAAAGGTTTTAATTGAAGTAATGCAATTATAATTGTTAATGTAATTGGCCGATACGCTAACGTTTATCATACCAATTACGCAATTGATAAAAATTTACAAAAAGTGATAAAGAAAAAATGTACAAAATGAATGTCGAAACTTAAAAGCATAACGACTACTGCAGCAAAGGCAGCCATATAAAAAGTGGGCGGAAATCTAAAGTAGGCGTGCCTCAAGATGGCGTGTTTTCCACGACTTTTCTATCGCCAGAAAGACAGCTTTAATCCGGGCCAAGATGACAACACGGATACGCTGCTGGATAATAGCAAAAACAGTGTGGTGAGTTTTAGCCCCATAGTACTATACAGAGTGTGGTGAATAAATTCTTATCTAGGAATTAGATAAAAACTAATACAACAACAAATAAAATAAAACACAACAAACAACGCAGTCACAAATCAAAATTTATTAAGTGATTAATTAAGTTAGCCATGCTTTCGAAGTGGGCGCATGGTGTGCTTTCGGGACGGGGTGTAAAGGGTCCCTATTAGGTTTATTATCGCGGTAGCTTTGCATTTGTATTGCTGTTTTTTTTTTTCTTTCTTTTGTTCTAATTGTCATGGTTGTTGTGATAAGCGAGCGCCACAGTGCGTAGGTAACAAATGATAAGTCCCAACTAAGTTATTGAGGCTGTTGTGTTATTATGAACTTTGTTATTATTTCTAGTCTGGTATTTCAGTCTAGTATTGCACATGCCACTCTATTGTTGTTTTTCGTGGCTTAAAAAGCATTTACTTCGAATACGCCTAATACTTAAATTAGTCATTTATCGCAGCATTGTCCGCTGTATATGTCTCTTTGCAAATTACAATGGCATGGTTTTTGGTATTTGTTAATGTTTATTTTTTATTACAGAAAAATTCACTTTTTCTCGAGTTGTTTGTGCTGATAAGTAGGATTTTTTTCCGCTACGCTACTAATTATGGCACTTTTTTCTATTTTATTTATTTTTATTTTGTCGCATTTTTTACGTTATTGTGACAAAGTCAATATTGATTTCTGTTATTGTACAGAAATCATGTAAAAGCAATTGGAGGCAAAGTTTTGGTGATTCCCAATTATTTAGTAAGAAAAAAAAACACAAAATAACAGCAAAAATGTAATGCACAATTCAAATTCAATTCAAAATAAAAAAAAATCAATTTTTCAGTAAAAACTCTAATTTTCAGTAAAATTAATTTTTTCAGTAAAAAAAAAAACAAAATTTCTGTGAAAATTAAAATTTTACTGTAGAAATGAAAATTTTCAGTACAAGTAATATTTGTTCAGTAATAATAAAATGTTACAGTAAAATCAAATTTTTCAGTAAAAATTAAATTTTTCAGTCAAATTTAAATTTTTCAGTAAAAATTAAATTTTTCAATAAAAATTCTATTTTACAGTCAAAATTATATTTTGCAGTAAAAAATAAAAATTGTCAGTAAAATTAAATTTTTCAGTAAAATTAAAATTTTCAATTTCTCAGTAAAATATTCGATTTTACAGTAAAAATTTAATTTTTCATTAAAAATTCAATTTTTAGTTAAAAAAATATATTTTGCAGTAATATTTAAATTTTCAGTAAAAAAAATCAAATTTTTAAGTAAAAATTAAATTTCACAGTAAAATTAAAATTTTCAGTAAAAATTAAATTTTTCAGTAAAAATTAAATTTTTCAGTAAAAATTAATTTTTTTAGTAAAAATTAAATTTTTTAGTAAAAATTAAATTTTCAGTAAAAATTAAATTTTTCAGTAAAAATTAAATTTTTCAGTAAAAATTAAATTTTTCAGTAAAAATTAAATTTTTCAGTAAAAATTAAATTTTTCAGTAAAAATTAAATTTTTCAGTAAAAATTAAATTTTTCAGTAAAAATTAAATTTTTCAGTAAAAATTAAATTTTTCAGTAAAAAATAAATTTTTCAGTAAAAAATAAATTTTTCAGTAAAAAATAAATTTTTCAGTAAAAAATTTAATTTTTCATTAAAAATTCAATTTTTCAATAAAAACTCAAATTTTTCACAATAAATTCATTTTTTTAACAAAAACAAATTTTCAGTAAAAAAAAGCAATTTTTTAGTAAAAAAAAAACTCAATTTTTCAGTATAAATTCAATTTTTCAGTAAAATTAAATTTTCAGTAAAAATTCGATTTTTTAGTAAAAATTCAATTATTAAGTAAAAATTCCTTTTTTCAGTCAAAATTAATTTTTCACAATAAATTCATTTTTTCAGTAAACAAATTTTTTTTGTTCAGTAAAATTTAAAATTTTCATTAAAAATTAAAATTTTCAGTAAAAACTCAATTTTTCACAATAAATTCATTTTTTTAGGAAAAAAAAATACAATTTGTCAGTAAAAGTCAATTTTTCAGTAAAAATAAAAATTTGTAAAAATAAACATTTTCAGTCAAATTTAAATGATTCAATAAAATTTTTAAGGATAAATATAACACATTTTTGGCACATAATGTTTTTAATTTAATTTTGACGCAATTGAAGCTTTTTTTATTTTTTTTGTTTTTATACTTAAAATTGTAACAATATAGAAAAACTATATAGAACACATTAACTGACCACAAAGCTGAATACAGCCACAATGCAAACAAACATATGTCAACATCAATATATCGTATATCAACCAATATTTCAACAAATGTAACCTATACCTAGAGCCCATTGACATAACCGTCATCACCAACACCAGCACCAAAAAAAACGTTTAGCCTCTCTCTGAGCCACAAACGACCTTGCAAATGTTTGACAACCAAATATAACAACGACAACAACATGAAACCTATATTTGCCATTAGCTGGTAATGCGATTTCTTACCTGGCGTCATTGATAAAGTTAAATAAATATTAGAAAACACGGATACAGCTACATAATACAAACACACACTCACACACACAGAAACATAACGGTATCTTCTTCAATATAAATGTGTCTGTCTGTTTGTGTTTTTGTAATCAACATCAAATATCAGCAGCATCATCATCATCAATATCACCATCATCATCTGTCAGTTCCATTGCATTGTTCTGTTCTGTTCGGTTGTGTTCGGCTCCGTTGTTTGTATTGGCGCCTTCATCGATTCATTGTCTGTCCCTCCTTTTGTGTTTGTATTTCTAGCATATTTTCTTTATCTCAATTTCTTACATTGACACATACATAATTTAACAATTTCTATCGCTTTGACTTTTCTTTGACATTTGTTATTTGACTTCGTCTCATTCCCGCCCGGCCTACCAAACAATGTCTGTCTTCGGTGCTCTGCAGCTGCCAGTTTGTCAATTTCACTTATTGCAACGTCTCTCTTTATTGCTCTCTGGTGTAGCGGAAATCGTTAAATGAATTGTTAAATTTTTATTTCATTTCCGGTTTTCAGTTTAATAAACATTCGATCGTTTTCGCATTTCATTTATATAGGCACTTGTTTTAATTTATTGGAACATTTCATTAATTCAAAAACTTTAAAAAAGCATTTATTTTATTTATAAATTAAATCAAAAAATTCATAATTTCTTAATTTCATTACTTCAAAATTTTATAAATTTAAAATTTCGTCATTTTATAATTTAATTATGTCAAAATTACAAATTTTAATAATTTCATAATTTTTGCCATTTCATAATTCATAAAATAAAAATTCATAATTTCATAGTTTCGTAATTTCATAAATTCATAATGTCATAATTTAATAATATTATAATTTCGTAATTTCGTAATTTCATAATTTCATAATTTCGTAATTTCATAATTTCATAATTTCCTAATTTCATAATTTCATAATTTCATAATTTCATAATTTCATAATTTCATAATTTCATAATTTCATAATTTCATAATTTCATAATTTCATAATTTCATAATTTCATAATTTCATAATTTCATAATTTCATAATTTCATAATTTCGTAATTTCATAATTTCGTAATTTCATAATTTTATAATTTAATAATATCATAATTTTGTAATTTCATAATTTTGTAATTTCGTACTTTCATAATTTCGAAATTTCGTATTTTCATAATTTCGTAATTTCGTTATTTCATAATTTCGTGATTTCATAATTTCATAAATTTATAATTTCATAATTTAATAAATTCATAATTTAATAATATCATAATTTCATAATTTCGTAATTTCATAATTTTATAATTTCATAATTTCACAATTTCGTAATTTCATAATTTCATAATTTTATAATTTCATAATTTCACAATTTCACAATTTCGTAATTTCATAATTTCATAATTCCGTAATTTTTTAAATTAAAGTTTCATACTTTTTTACTTCATAATTTTATAATTCCGTAATTTTTTAATTTCATAATTTTAAAATTTCAATTTCTTTAATTTCATAATATCGTATAATTTATAATTTCATAATTTAATGATTTCATAATTTTATGTTCTTTTGAAATTATGAAATCATAAAATTATGAAATTATAAATTATATTATTATTATAATTACAATAATAATATAATTTATAAATTCATAAATGTATTAATTACAGTCCTTCAAATCGTATATTCAAAAATGTATAAATTCATAAACTCATTAATTTATAAAATTCAGTATAAATAATGTTATAAATTAGTATTTCGTAACTATACTTCTAAAATTAATCTTTTTAATTATCTGAAATTGTAATAAATTCACGTACGTATTTGAGTTGATATTTAACACATAACGTATTACAAAAGTTTAACTAGATTGGATTCCCTTAATTTAATTTCATTTTAACGACAGCAATAAGAATAACTTTTTTTATTTGATTTTTCATTTTCACATTCAAGTCGCGTACTCATCAGCAGTTTAAATCACTCCACTTACCTTCATTTTCAACGAAAAATTTTACATAAAACAAATATCGCACGTAGAAAGTGCCAAAAAGTAACGCACACCCCAATCGCGCAGACATGTAACGTAACATGTTTCCCGGCACAACCCACCCAAAAACCAACCACAAATCTTTCGTGCTAAAAATGATTTTCTGCATGTTATGCAAAGTTTTTTCGACTTTGTCACGTTATGAGTTCTTTTTTAAAACCAGAAAACATCCATTAATAAGTTAGGTGTAGGAATCTGCGAACATTGTTGATTCGTGTATCGACATGTTAGAAAAGTGAAATGAAAAATGAAAAATCCCCCTCCATAACACAGTTTTATTTAATGTTGAGTCAAAATATACAAAAAAGCTTATAAGGTATATGCGAATACACCGTAGCACATGCCCATGAGAAAATCGAATTCGATGACATATTCTTGACAAAATTTAGGATTCTTGATGTTGGGTCATAGATTTTGCAAGTATTGACTGGGTCGTGACGTCTGGGTATGTAAATAACGTGACGTTAAATGTGTCTGTGTCACGACGTATTTGATTAAATCGACTGCCTGCGGCATTGAAAAGTGTAACCGAGGCAAGTGGAGTCAGGGATGCGTGCTGTTCCCCCATATTATGATGGGCCGATTGTATAGCATGAGAATTGCGCTTTTTTTGTCGCATGCTTTAGGTGGTTTGTAAACTCAAATGTGAATGTCTTTTTTGTGTGTGCATTTTTTTTTTTTTGATGAATTTGCATGCCTTTGGAATTCATCAATTGTGAGTTTGGTACAAAGCGATTGACTGAATGCTTGAATGGGTGAGCTTAAAGCGTAGAGATTGGGGGACATTGTCAGGATGATTTCAAAGTGTGGCGATAACCAATGGCAATCGCTTAAGGGGCGACACGCAGTAGTCTCATGCTAAAGAGTATAACTTGAAAAACGAATATATAAAAAGATTAAAATCAGCCTGAAGACGCATTAGGAATATAAATTTATTTTTTTTGCAATTTAAAGATATTCGCATAGAGTTTTTATTGAATTTGCATTTATTTAATAAAGGATATTTAAAGCATATTATGATATATGCAGATCGATAGGTGCATTAAAAACAAACAATAAATACATTTTCACCACTATTTTATCTCGTATCAATAAAAAGTTATGGCGAAAAAACAAATTGATTCGCCCCTTTGGTATGACAAGATTTTCCATTTTTCAAAATCAACCTTTTGGTTTTGTCTTTTGTGGCTATAAATATCCAACGAAACGAAAAGCGATTTTAGCACAGTATACTTGAGGAAAAACTACATTCAAAAATGTAAAAAAAACGCAAATGTCATAGATTGCACATTCGCCCCTTTGGCATGATAGTGACGATATCATCTTGATATCACAGTGGTTATATTTTATAAATTTTTATCAGATAAAAGTGGAAGTCAAGATCAAATTTCTGTAATTTATGGTGCATTGGCTTCTGTATTTTTATTTTTTTATTTATATAACACTGAATTTATTTGTATTTTTCTGACCTACGTTAAGTCAACGATAAGGCATAGTAGTAAATATACGCATTACGTGTTTTAATCAATTTACACCAATATCTATCATAATATTATCTTTTATATGTTTTTATTGCATTTAGCTGTTCGTCTGTCTGGTACGCGTTCGCCAACACAAATTGATACCAATATTAATACAGTAAAATATTTGCATACAATTTACCAACAGTTGATTAATTATTTACACAAGTGTAATTTATTGATTTTGCGTATTTATTTAAGCGCTTTCCATTCGCAAATTGTTTGTATTAAACTTAACTATAAATACATTTTAAAAAACATACATTTAGTTAAAATTTAATTTTTATTTTATATTTTTTAATATTTACATAAAACTATTTGTCTACTCGCTTCATCTTATGTTTGTCATGTCAGCATTTCCGTTTTTGTTGCAATTGTTGTTCGTCTGCTGGCGACCAGCACAATTTCACAGTTGGCGCACACAAATATTTAATATTTGTTTAGCTGTGTATTTAAGCCAGTTGGGGAAACTTAATTTTTTGGAGATATTTCAATATGAGATATTCAAATATGAGACTTATGCGTGGTTAATATAAAAAAATAATAAAATTACTTAGTATTTTAAAAATTTTTTAATGAATTTATGAAAATACGATATTATAAAATATTGAAATTATGAAATTATAAAATTATGAAATTATTTAATTATGCAATTATGATATAATGAAATTATGATATCATGATATTATGATATTATGATATTATGATATTATGATATTATGATATTATGATATTATGATATTATGATATTATGATATTATGATATTATGATATTATGATATTATGATATTATGATATTATGATATTATGATATTATGATATTATGATATTATGATATTATGATATTATGATATTATGATATTATGATATTATGATATTATGATATTATGATATTATGATATTATGATATTATGATATTATGATATTATGATATTATGATATTATGATATTATGATATTATGATATTATGATATTATGATATTATGATATTATGATATTATGATATTATGATATTATGATATTATGATATTATGATATTATGATATTATGATATTATGATATTATGATATTATGATATTATGATATTATGATATTATGATATTATGATATTATGATATTATGATATTATGATATTATGATATTATGATATTATGATATTATGATATTATGATATTATGATATTATGATATTATGATATTATGATATTATGATATTATGATATTATGATATTATGATATTATGATATTATGATATTATGATATTATGATATTATGATATTATGATATTATGATATTATGATATTATGATATTATGATATTATGATATTATGATATTATGATATTATGATATTATGATATTATGATATTATGATATTATGATATTATGATATTATGATATTATGATATTATGATATTATGATATTATGATATTATGATATTATGATATTATGATATTATGATATTATGATATTATGATATTATGATATTATGATATTATGATATTATGATATTATGATATTATGATATTATGATATTATGATATTATGATATTATGATATTATGATATTATGATATTATGATATTATGATATTATGATATTATGATATTATGATATTATGATATTATGATATTATGATATTATGATATTATGATATAATGATATTATGATATTATGATATTATGATATTATGATATTATGATATTATGATATTATGATATTATGATATTATGATATTATGATATTATGATATTATGATATTATGATATTATGATATTATGATATTATGATATTATGATATTATGATATTATGATATTATGATATTATGATATTATGATATTATGATATTATGATATTATGATATTATGATATTATGATATTATGATATTATGATATTATGATATTATGATATTATGATATTATGATATTATGATATTATGATATTATGATATTATGATATTATGATATTATGATATTATGATATTATGATATTATGATATTATGCTATTATGATATTATGATATTATGATATTATGATATTATGATATTATGATATTATGATATTATGATATTATGATATTATGATATTATGATATTATGCTATTATGATATTATGATATTATGATATTATGATATTATGATATTATGACATTATGAAATTGTGAATTTAAAAATTAAAATAATAAAATATTGTAAAAATGTTCTAATATTTATTATTTCTCTATTGTATTACAGCAAATTGGCCGCTATGTGCGCCGCGAGGAGAAGCCGTTATTTACACCCGTATCCAGTGAGGTAAGTCTAACAGCAGTCCTTTAATCTATCTAATGAGTACCTACAACTGCACTTTACTCTCACTAACAAACTGAACTTTCTTCTCTTGTACGTTTATGTTTGGTGTGAACTCTGTGTAACAACTGCAACAACTAAAATAAAAACTACAACTATCACTTGCACTAATTTACTAAAATACAACCACTCTTCCAAAACTACTAAACTATGCTGCTACTAAATGCACAACAAAAACAAACACAAAAAACAAATACAATCTAAAAAAAACACACACACAAAAACAAATAAATGCAAAACACAGAACCTGATACAGCAGAGACGCGCGACGCAGTTCAAGCCGAACTCGCCACAGCAAAGCGAACCTCTCCACAATAACCACATCAGAGGCAACAGTAACAGTAAGGGCAACAGCAGCACCAACGTCAGCAATGCCAGCAACAAAAACATTCACAACAACTACAGCTTCAATAACAACTACAACTACAGCAATGGCGGCACCCATAAGAAATTCATTTCCAACAAACAACAGCATCCGCACAGCAGCAGCTGCAACAACAACCAGCACAGCTTCAACAACAAACATCCGCGCAGCAACAACAGCAACGTCAGCCAAAGCTCTCACTCGAAGTTCAAACCCGTGAAGCAGCGCCGCCCCACTGCGCTGCCTAGCGAAGCGCCACACCTCGCAGCCGATGCGGAAACCGAAGAAGATGATGAGGAGAAGGCGGAGGAGGTCCAAAACGAGAAGAAGGTTGCGGTTGACGTAGCCGATGGACAAGCACACGGCCACCACATGGCTACTACAAATGTCCTGCTGTCAAATGGCACTCGTGACGCCCCGGCAATAAATGTCGGCCGCACACCGCCCACCACACCAACGGCAACGCAGTCGGGTGTCAAATTTTTCATCGGTCTGTCCGCAGAAGAAGAGGACGACAGCAATAGGAAATCCACGCTGACCACAAAAATGCCTCACAGAGAAAGACCCAAATACGCAACACAAACGAGCATCGATCGTGCGCCGGCAAAACATTCTGTGGCCGCAAGAGCCGGAAAATCACACAGCAATTCGAGCAACAAACCAGGTGGTGGTAGTGGTGCCGGCAAACGCGTATCGTCAATGACAGCAGATGTCATCGCCGCCTATATACCGCCACCACCGCCGTTACCACCGCAGCCGTTGACAACGGCCTCGTCGACATCGTCGCTGGTCTCGCAGAAGACGTCGCGTGCGAAGAGCAGCGCAAGCAAAGCGAAGAACAGCAGTACGGCCAGTAGCCATCGCATGTTGAATGGAGCAAATGTAAGGCATCGAACAGAAAAAAATAGCAATTTAAAGAGAGAAAGCAAAACCGATAAAAATAGAATAACCGGTTTCTAACCGGTAATAGACATTGCAAGTAATCGGTTTACCGTTCTGAAATGTGTTGCATGAATACAACATTCACAAACAGTTTTAATGTTTATGACTCACGATATCCTTCACTTTCTTCTATTTTCAACTAATACTATTACTTTTCATTTTATAACCAATATTATTTTTCATTTTCTAATACATTCTACACCCAGAAAAAATTCCCTCAAATCCCATTAAAATTGGTCAATTATTGATTTAATTGACTCAATAGCAATGTCATGGTATTTTCTTGTATTTAATGGTATTTTCCGATGAAAAAAATTATTTATCCTATTGACAATTTTAAATATTATAAACTATTATTTATATAGTATTTTTCTGGGGGTACACTTTTGCAAATTTCACACTCTTTTCCACATTAATTTTTGTATTCTCAGGTCCTTCATTGTATTATTTTGTATTGTAAACAATACCATAACTTTCAGTGCCTTGATTTGTATTGTATAATTCCACATTTCGAATTCATTTGGTATTTTAGCGATCCACACCTGCACCGAATTCCACAAATTAATATCTTAGCCGCGGTAGCTCAATGGTTAATGCGTTGGGCTGCGAGCCGAAAGGTCCCCGGTTCAAGCCTGGACTGGGTCTAACAACATCTTTTCATAGAAACAATTTACCGCGCTACCTCTCGGCAGTAAATGGCAAACCTACGAGAGTAAATCATTGCCTATGAAAAGCTCTTACCCGCCGTTCGGATTCGGCAATAAACTGTAGGTCCCACCAATTTGAGAACAAATATAACACGCACAGCTCAAATAGTGAGAGAGCTCGGCCGAAGTTCTATACAGGACTGTAGCGCCAAACTATTATTATTAATATCTTTCTAACCATTCGTTTAGATACCTTTAGATACTCATAATTAGTATTTCATATTTTCCCAGTAAATATTCTTTATATTTTTTCTGTTTAATTCTAATCCATTCTACGTAATCTCTTTTCCAATATCTTTTTTCCAATCTCTTGTACAGTGTATTACACAGTCTGCCCGCAGGTTTTTTTTCTTTATTGGTATACCTACTAAGATCCACAACACTCAGACAGACTATATCTATTGTACTGTAAAATCTATTCCCTATGTTTTGTGTTTAATATGACCACGTGCGCCTATGTTCAAGCCTGGATTTGAACCCGAGACCCGAATGCAAGTTCAACGCGCATACATCTGAAGTGCTGAGGCCGGTTTGTCCGAAAGTAGTACAGTATAGAGCTATTCTGTTTTTAGCTATTGGTAGTTGTCCGATATTAATGGGAACTATTGCCTAGTATTTCAACGCAATAACTCATCCTAACTTGCGTTCCACAATGTCCAAATATATAATATCCTCAAAATGAATATTGTTTCATTGTATTCCATAATAACTCATTGAAATCTATGCTTTTAAATATTCCCTTATCCATATCAATATATTATATTTATAGTATATTTTATCTCTTAACTTCCAATCCAACTAAATTTTACATTTTCTTTCTTTCAATTCAAACATTTATTTTATAAGATCCATAAGACTTACATTTTGTTCTATTTTGATTTAAAATATCTCTCTGACATTTTCCTTTATTTCAAATTTTCGTTATACTAATCTCAAATTTTCCATTATGTGCCACACTCTTCCCTTAAACCTCTCCTATAATAAACTGTATTTGATTGTTTTAATATTAATTTCCACATTATTATTTTAATCTTTAACTACAGTATTCTGTATAATTATTTGCCCATTATATTCAATTATCATGAAAAACAAAATTATACCAAATTATTTGTAGAGAATTATACATATCATGCTATTAAATAATTGCTGCTCAATTTACCAAATATTACTATATTAAATTCACCTTAAATTAAACAAATCAAAGTGCATATTACTGGAAATTTCATAAGCTTAATTTAATGTGAACTTTTTAAATATTCAATAACATATTTAAAGTTAATATACCTCTTGAAAACAATCTCAATGCTTCAGTGCTCCAAGTAGTAAAGTTTTCACAATATTTAATCCTCGAACAATACTGAATGCCTTGAACACACATAATATTATCTATTTACATGCATATTTACAAATATAATACGCCTAATTCATGCCTTTGTACAATGTCCTTTTCTGTAAAGTATTTCAATATTGTTTTCATTTTCGATGTGAAGGATTTGTGAGGCATCAATGTTGTTATTTGTTTAGGAATATATGAAAATATTGACAGTGTTTGCTTAACTTCAATAGTTTCACTTAACACATGTTTAACTTTTGGATTTCCATATATTTGAAGCATGTGTAAAAGGTTCTATTTAATTTTTCATACTAAACGTATCCCTACGGGAAAATATTATGATTTGATCCTAGTTCTGGTCCCTTTTATATGAAACTGACTAACCGGTCACTCCAACATGGCGTTGGTGTAGGAAGTGGTGATTTAACACCTCATGCAGACCTTAAAACCTATCATTGAACTGATCTTCAATTGGAGAATATGATTCAGTTTAAAATTCTCCAATTGAAGGCCATTTCAGTGATAGGTCTTAAGGTCTGCATGAGGTGTTAATTCATCCCTTCCTATCACACTGCCAAGTTAAAGTCATATAAAAAAAAAATCTGAAACCGATTCATAATATTTTCACGTAAGGCTATATCAAATATCTACTCATTTCCTAATATATTCGAAATATTTTATTGTCTATTTTTGTATTTATCTATTTAAAGCACCATTGAATGTCTAATATTACATTCTCAAGCTCTTAGTAAATATTGTGTGAATTAGTAATACATTCCTGTTTTAATAATGTATTCTATTTTAGCCCACAATAGCTGAAATTCCTACCACTAGTCTCAATGGACGTGATTCTGGAGTACAAGTCGAGGTAGATAAATATTTTTGTTCTTTTGCATTCACTAACTAATTAACCCTTTAAATACCAAATACTAAAATATTAACCCTTTGTATCTGCATAATACAAAATCCTTTAAGCTTCTTACGTTTCTGATGCAGGATCAAACACCTTCGCCGAAAGAAAGTGACACGAGTTCCTCGGCACAATCGCATCGTGTCGAGGGTGGACTTATTTTTACGCGTACGAATCTGCCCGTGAAGCAAGATGTCGAAATACAAGTTATCGAAAAAGATGAAGCGTAAGTGTAACGAATAAAATTTAAAGTACTGCCATAGACACATTTTTCAAAATATTTTAAATAGACAAAGGCACAGTTTCTGTATAACACTAGCAAATTTTTTTGGAGGGCTCAAGGCAGTTAAGAAACATATTTTCGACAGATTTTAAGCAGACAAAGAAGTTTGAATCAAGCAGACAAAGGAGTTTGCATCAAAATATGCCGGAAACTGCTTTTAAAATTCAACAAAATTTGACAACCTGTTATACATTACCAAAAATCTGCTCTTATCTGTGTGTATGCCTGAAATACGCTTTCGTAACCGTAGATAAAATTCTGAGACAACATTTTTGGTAGGGGGTTAAAGCAGTTTAGAAACATTTCATCGAAAGATTTCTAGCTGACTAGGCGGCGTCGTCTGTACCAAAATATGACTATTTTACTCCAATATCCAAAATATTCCGGAAATCTGTCTTAAAAATTCCTCACAAATTGATTACCTGCCATATGCTTCCCAAAATCTTCCAATTACCTCTTTTTTTTGCAAAAACAAAGATTTTGGCACTTTTCAGGAATATTTTCGGCAAACACGCAGATAAATAGAATATTTTCGGAAGTGTATAGCAGGTTGTCAAATTTTGTGGAATTGTATTGGCAGATTCACGGCATATTTTGGGTACAAGCAGAAAACAGCTGTGTTGAAAAATGTTTCTAAACTGCCTCGATTTTACCAAAAATTTTGTCTGGGGATGCCCGAAATATTCCAGAAAAATTTATGAAATTTTGTCTCGAGTTGTCGTGAGCCTTTCAAAATTTTAGTTTTGTCTCAGTTTTTAAATGAGAAAATGTTAAATTTGTTTGAAATTCTTGCTCATTATGTTATAATATCTCTTCCTTTCTCTCTCTAGTACTCGGAATCTCATACGCACTGCCATCGAGCGTAATGACTTCCTCAACAACTACATGGACAAGGAGCGCAAGGACATGGTCATCGATGCCATGTCGCCAGCAACCTACGAAGAGCACAGCTTTATTATCAACGAAAACGAAGAAGGTTCCGAGATTTTTGTCTCCGAAGAGGGTAGTTTCGATGTTATCAAAGCGGGAAAAGTTATTGGAACTTTGGGACCAATGACAGTATTCGGTGAACTTGCGATACTTTACAATGCGAAGAGATTCGCCTCTATTCAGGGTAGGTCTATGAGAAAGGAATATAGATAATATAATAAATATTGAATTATTCTATGAAATGACAGCTACAACACATGCGCGTGTTTGGAAAATCGATCGCGAAAAGTTCCGCAACATCATGGTCATCTCCGGCTCCAGAGAACGCGAAGAGAATTTGAATTTCCTACGTTCAGCGCCTTTTCTGCAGGAGTTGGGCGAAGAAGTGCTCGATCGTGTTGTGGATTTGCTACAGCGTGTAAGTTAATAGTAGGCCTTGAAAAAGCTCAAAAGCTCTAAGATGTACTTTACAGAAATTCTATGAAACGAATACTTGCATCGTGCGCGAGGGTGAGGTGGGCAATGAGTTCTTTATCATACGTGGCGGCACCGTCACTATCAAGAAGAAGAATGAATACGATGTCGAACGCGTTGTGGATCGGCGCAAACGCGGCGAGTACTTTGGCGAGCAGGCACTACTGAATGCGGACCGAAGACAGGCGAGCGTTTATGCGGATGCTCCCGGTACCGAGTGTCTCAAGTTGGATCGAGAGTGAGTGACGATTGGTATTATCTAAAACTTATGCTAAAACGTTTCGATTTGCAGAGCTTTTATAAGCTACTTGGGCACAATACCACAGCTTCGCGAGAGACCAGTCGAACGTGAGGTGGAGGGACGCGTTAGCAATCGCAAGTCCGAGTTCAATAATGAGTATGCCAATATTGAGCTGGCAGAACTGAAAAAAATCGCAACATTAGGTGCGGGTGCCTTTGGACGTGTAGATCTTGTTGCGTATGGCAACAAAACATTTGCGCTGAAGATCATTAAGAAGATCGACATCGTCAAGCAGGATCAGGTGGAGCATGTTTACAGCGAGAAACATGTGATGATGAAGTGTAGCAGCAGTCCATTTATAATCGAGTAAGTCAAAAGTTGAAAGACTTCGAAGAAAATGTTGTTAAAAATACAGGAAGATTTTAAGGGCATTGCAAAAGGAATCAAAGAGTTTCGAAATATGGAATGATTTCTTTAAACGTCCGTAATTCATTTCAATTTAAAATGATTTTTAGAGAATATATTTTGAGACAGATTTAAGGCATCGAAAGTCTGCTTGACATGGAGAACAACGAAAGCTTTTTAAGTGGCTTTTCAAGAAGCTTTTCAAGGAAGCTTTACAAGATAGGAATACATGATAGGTGTTAGGGGTTCCAATCTCGAAGCATATTTACAATCCCGGAACTTACGGGAAGTGTTTCGTAATCCTTATTGACATTTGTATTGCAGGTAACAAAAAAGAAAAGTTTATGCATAAGGCCTATAAGTAAGGCCTATTGAAAAATAATGAAAATATGCTAACGGTTGCAAATTTAAATAGTTTTTTAGTAGTTTTCATTTTATTTGCACGTCACATACATTGGTAATCTCGGGGTTTCACTTCGGAATTTTCGGTATAGATTATTTTCTCCCACAATTTCGTGATCCAGGGATTGGAAGCCCTAATAGGTATACCCGATAGGTATACCCGATAGGTATACAAATTATGTACCCACGATATATAAATCTAGAGGAGAAGTATACATGATTTATATACGAGATAGGTATATAAGATAGGAATACCAAATAGGTATACAAGATATGTAAATATTCAAAATAGGTGTACAAGAAGGCACACAAGATAGGTATACTAGATAGTTGTAAAAGATAGGTATAACTGATATACAAAACTCTTTAGTATGTATTTATCGTATTTAAGCACATATCTCGTTTTATAAATGCTATTAAAATAGAAACACCGTATATTCAAAATTTGTCTAATTTATACAACTCTTTTCCACTTAGATTATATAAAACTTTCCGCAATGACAAGTTTGTATACTTCCTAATGGAGGCCTGCATGGGTGGCGATGTCTGGACGATTATGTCGCAACGTCGCTTCTTCGACGACAAGACGGCGCGCTTTATTGCCGGCTGCGTGGTCGAAGCTTTTGAGTTCTTGCACACGCGCAACATTATCTATCGGGACTTGAAGCCGGAGAATTTGATGTTGACCACCGATGGCTACTGTAAATTGGTAAATCCTCCACAAACTCCAGTTAAAATACAGAACATTTAGAAAAGCTTTATTTCTCTTAAATAGGTTGATTTCGGTTTTGCCAAACGTGTGCCACCCCATCAAAAAACGAATACATTCGCCGGCACACCCGAATATGTAGCACCCGAAATTATACTCGATCGTGGACACGATCGATCCGTTGACTATTGGGCACTGGGAATACTGATATTTGAGCTGCTGGTGGGCAAGACACCATTTAGGGGACAAAATCAAATCAAGATCTATCAGCAGATACTGGGCGGCATTGATGTCATACAGATGCCCTCGAAAATACCCAAATCGGCGCAGGGTCTCATAAAGTTGCTGTGCAAGCAGCTGCCGGCGGAACGTTTGGGCTATCAGCGCAAGGGTATACTTGATATTAAGAGGCATAGGTAAGAAGAGAAAAGTGGTGTTTTTATAATGGGGAATTTTTATTTATTTTATAATATTTAAACTTGCAGTTGGTTTGACAACTTAGACTGGCATAAATTAAAATCGAAACAGCTTATCTCGCCGGTGAAGCGTCCGATTACGAGCAATATTGATGTGCAGCACTTTGTGCCCTGCGGCACGGAGCATGATCACGATCCGCCCGATGAGACCAGTGGTTGGGATATTGATTTCTAACCAATTAATTATAGGATTTTCTTTTATTTAAAAGAAAATAATAATAAAAATTGTAAAAAAAAGTGTAACACAAAATTACAAAGAAACGTTTTAGTGTAGTGATGACAATAATATTGTTAAATAATGTATTTTTTTATAATTTTTAAGCATTTGTATTAAATTTTGTATTTATAAATTAAATAAATAAAAATATTTACAATATTAATTTTTAACAAAAAAACGCAATATTAGATAGAAGAAAATTAATAGATAGATTTTTTAGAATATAAAATAAAAATTATTGCTTTAAATATGTCACTCATATCATTTATAATAAAATATATATAAAGTATATCTATTGAAAAAATATATCTATTTAAAATGGTTAAATATTTAGAATAGTTTTCGAAGAATATATAAATTTGATGATTTTTCCAAAATAATTAGGCTCTACCATTAACGGTGCGTGAGCTGGACCATTTGCAATAAATCGTTTCAGATTTTCATTATTGAAAAAAAAAACATTTTTTGTATTATAAAAAGATTTAAATATTTTAATAATTTTAAAAAATGATCACATATAATAAACCTCCCAAAATTAGAGTGATCTGCATCAATTTCTTTCAAAAATTTGCCGATAAACTCGGCATAATGAATGTTTATGTAATTTTAAATAGGTTATAGTTTATAAAAACGTTTTCTATTATTTTCGAACGTAGTTATAGAGATAAATACAAACAAATTTCCTTATTATATTTTTTATAACGTTACTGCATTTAAGTTCACGACTAATTGTAAAAATGTAAAAAAAAAAATAAATTGTTAAATTTTTTGCAAACAACTAAATATAAAAACGAAGAGACAAAACTCCAATATTTTTCATTTAAGAAAATTCGAAATATTATTAGCTAAAAATATAAATATTATTATAATGTAAAATGAGTAACTAATAGCCAGACGACTACACTCAGAAAAAAACTATAAAATCAATAGTGTTTTTGCTATTAAAATTTAGAAATGATCAAGACAGGAAATGGTAATCTTATTTTTGCTCTTGTTTTTGAACGCTAAGGGTTGCTCTTGTTCTTGCATATGTACATATGATCTTGTTGTTGGGCTTGTTCTTGCATTACCTTTCTCGCTCTTGTTGCAAGAATCTTGCAAAATTTTAAAATTTTAAATAAAAGATCTACGACAAATATCTTAACAGCATATTAATTATGAAAACGAATAGTATTTGAACACTAATTGTATTTAAGTTACTTATTTTCAATTTCTTCAACAAAAAATAAATAATTTTACTAACAAAAAAAAAAATCCAATAACATAAAAATATGAATTATATTTTAACAAGAATTAACTAATAAAAAATAATTGTATAAAACAAGTGAGACAATTCAAAATCTCAATACCATAATAAAATGAACATAAATGTTCATAATAAATATAAGGAATATTTCGTATAGGCATATTTCTGTTTTCGTAAGATTTTAAAAAATACGTATGCTACACGTACCGTATATGAAGAGAGCACAAACAATACCTTGCAGGGTAACATTTATCTTTGCGAACACAAACTCAAACGCTACATAGCGAACACTAACAGAAAGAACAGAATACAACAATAACGAATTACGATGCGTATACACACACTTTCACAACGACAACTCTCCGTTGCTATCCTGTATCATCGCATGGCAACAAACAGACGCATGACAACAGACAGACGCATGACAACGGACAGACGCATGACAACAGACAGTCGCATGGCACCACACTACATGTATGTATCTAGTACAGCTATCTAGTTTGCAACAACAACGTTTTTTTTTGTTTGTGATACAAAAAATGTCCCGCCAAAAATTCTATCAAAAGCTTGGATGCTGCTTTATTCGCATTTTTGTTGCTTCAAACGAATAAGCGGATTTGTGAAAAAAAAAACAAAAACACAAAAGGCAATATCGGCTAAATGAGGTACACTGTGAAAATATTCATATATTAATTTTTGTTTGTTTTTATAAGTTAAATGAAATAATGTAACAAAAAAACTATGTATAAAAGTAAAACAAAACTAATAATGTGAATAGCACAGTGCATATGCACAATCGATGTACGAACTAGCGTAGCGAAGAAAAGAGAAACAACATTGTTTTGTCTATTTTATTATTTTGAAGCGACTTTTGAAGCTATTTACCGCTTCAGAAGTGCTATACAGACCTTATGCTTATATTCTTTAGCCTTGAAAAACAAAAAATAAATAAAAACACATATCTTTATTAATGTTCACGTTCATAAATATTTTGCACGCTTTCCATTGTTACGTGTTGTTCAATATTTAGTAATATCATGAATTCTGAATCAATAAAATGATAAAAAAAACGCAAGAATCTTGCATTTCTTGCAATGTTAGTCTTGCACTTGCTCTTGCATTTCTTAACTTGCTCTTGTTCTTGCAAGAAAATCTCGATCTTGTTCTCGCTCTTGTTCTTACAAAAATGCAAGAACAAGAAAAAAATGCAAAAAATTGTTGATCATCACTATTAAAATTAGTTAATAGATATATTATAATTTAATTTAGATATATTATAATTTTAGTAGGTAAATCGCATTAAGTTCTACAAAATACAATTAAATAGTTTTTGTGTTCATATGAAAATATGTATTTATTTTAATACTATTGAATCAATAAATAACATATTGAATAGGATTTTTTCAGAGTGTACATTATTTCAATGATAGCCTGCAGATAGGCAATACGGTTTATTTAAAAGCTACACAAAGAAAGCTCTTTTAAATACAATAAAATTAATTAAAAGTTAAACTATTAAATAGCATTTGTAGCACTTACAAAATACGCTACAGCTTAAAATATTAATTGCCGTAAAGTATGCAATAAAATATGCATTCGCTGTAGTGCTCATTATTGAAGACACAGCGCTTAAAAGCTTTCAATGTGCAGCATTTAATTAAAATTTAAATAGCGCGTCAATTGCAATTATTGACAACAAGCACAGGAAAAAAAAACATGTACTTTTATATATCATATATATGTATAGCATATACATATTTACATGTAGAAAGCGTTGTATCATGCGTGTCTCTGCACGTTCAGCGCATTAACGGAAAATCATACACATCCGTTTCCGTCTGCAGTCATGGCGACGACATCCATGCGTCGCTCTTCATGTTGTTGCTGTTCTCGGAATTCCGTTGGCGTTCGTGATGATAGTCATGACGATGTTGCCAGTGATGACGCAGATGTTGATTTGTGCTGCTGTTTATGCTGATGCTGTTGTTGATGTTGTCGCTGTCGTACATGACGCATTGCTGGTAGCTGTTGTTGGCAATGAACGTAAATGCGGCAACAACAACAGGAAAAACAACAGCTGCAGATATTACAATTTTTGTTTTTGTGTATTTTTTTTTAATATGTTTTAGACAATGCAATATTTTTATAGCTTTTTTATAAAGCTTTTTTATTAAAAGCTTTTTTATTATATAACATAATTAGTTGAAGGCCATGAAAGCTTTGGCTATAATTGTTTTCTATGTTTAAGTTATATTACAAAATAAAGAGCTTTTAGTATTTAAAGATTTAGTTGATTTTTTTGTACTTTAAAAGCTTAGGATATAAAATCATTTTTATTTTCTTAAATATTGGACAACACACTAAAATGCTTTTTAGTGGTAATACATTTTTAAAACCACTTTTTGATTCAAAGCTCATAAATTAAAATGGATATATTGAGAGTGGAGCTTTCTATTAATTAGCACAGTTAGTTGAAATTTTCTTTTTTAAATGCGGAATAAAATTGTTTAACATATTTTTTTCTAATTTTAACAAATATAAGAGCTTAACGTACTTATAAAAATTTAAAAGCACTTTTTAAGTTAAAGCTCATATCAGCATCAATTAAAACGTATCAGTAAATGACAAAGCTTAGTTGTATTATATAATGCTACTATTAAAGTTTTATTTTAAAAGCTTTTTCTATATTTATTTTAAATAAATAATTTCTACTATTTTAATTTAAAAGTCATATTAACCAGCGATCAGAGATAAAATTTGACCTTTTCGGATGCTCCTAAATAACTCTCACTAAATAACATTTGTGAAATAATTCAGGAAAAACCAAATATTAAAGAAAATAAAACAAGAGAGAAACCTATATTTGTGAACAAAATATATCAAATTATTAGGAAAATATATTAAGTAACTGAGAACGTTGATGCACAATTCTTTATTCAGATGACTCCCAATATTTACACAGAAAAACAATGTACATCAAATTGATTAATTCCGTTCCTCAATCAAATTAATGATATACGAATTCGAATTTGGGTAGCAAATTTTAATAATTTCGACTCGTTGTTGGCTCGTATATCTTTCCATCATGAAATGGCAAACCGTACTGAAGAAAATGAAAAATGTCAAAAGAGCGGCAAGAAATATGGCGTCGTTTGATATACATGTCGCTCTACTTTTGTAGCGTCCCTGAAAAAAACTTTTGTAGCGCTCTTATTGAAAAACCCTTTATTTTAGCTGTATGTGCAGGAGCACCGTCTTGTTGAAAAACATAGTACTCATATCCGTACAATATGTTGAGATTTGGCAAAAGAATCATCTTCAAAACTTCAGCTTTATAGTATTCAGCGTTTACTTTGACTCCTTTATTGATAAAAACTAACGGGAGTTTTCCTCGTTTTCAAATGGCTCCCCATACCATCACAGAAACAGCACTTTGAAATCTTGAAATATGCTTTCGGTGGGCCGGAATATCTGTGATCGAAACAGACCAAACTCGATCGTTTAGAGCATTGTGCGACTGCTCCAAGATAAAAATTTGCTCATCAGAGAAAATAAACTCGTCACCACCGTGCCAAGAAATAATGTGAGACACTCTGTCCCGTCGTTTTATAATGGATGCTGCGGAAACTCCATAAACTTTGCGTTTCTTGTAAGCTTTGTATCCTAGGTCCAATTTAAGAATGTTATGGGCAGTCCCTCTTGAAATGTTTAGGTCAGTAGCCAGAGTTCTTATTGTTCGTTGAAGATTTCGTCGAATTCTCATTTTGAACATTTTAATCACAGACTTAGTTCTTACCGAACGATTTCGACCGGATCTTTTACGGTCATTAATAGAAGAGGTTTCCCTATTAATGCCTTTTTAACTCCTTAAAAATGCTGCCTGCTATTCCTCATTTTATAAACAGTCCTCTTACATTTCACAGTGTGATATTTTTCATATCTAGGGGGACAAAATAACAAAAACAAAAGTATTTTCAATTGATTTATTTTTTTGAATATTTAGTAGAAAAATGTCCCTTTAAGCCAAAAATGAACATGAAATAAAATTAAAAAATATGGGTTCTACGAAAACGCCCAACAAACTTGATAATTTTTCCAAACATAAAATTTTTTGAATAGGCAAGTATTCGTGTCCTAAGATCACATGCTCCATGCTTTACAAGTTGAAGTGTTTTTCCACTTTTGAGAATGCAAATTTTTTAAGCCAATAAATATGTTTAATTTGTTGTTAAGCATTTTTATGTAAATGATTTAGTTTGGGCTCAAATCATAATTTAATATATGAGTATTAAAATCGTATTTAAATTGTAATATTTGAAATTCAAAGAGGTATTAGTAAGTTGTTCCGCATTGTTCCCCTTTCAGATTACATTTAGTGTAAAGGTTGGTCAAAACCCATCTCACAACAACTTAAATTGGCTACGCATATGGGCGCACTTGCGAAATATCGCTATTTTAGAAAAAGAATTTCAAAATAAAAAATTGAATTCTGTTTGATATGGGACATTATTTCTTATATGTACCCAAAAATATATCTCCAATTTTATTCAAAGTTTGCAAAAGTGTAGTCATATCTGATGGTGTCCTGCTGATTTTTCTTTTCAGCGGTGAAGGACATACACGCTGCAAAGGGCTCTGCCAAACATAATTTTGCAGGCATTAACATGTATGTTTGGAATTTTATGTAAACATAATATATAATTGACTGATAAAACATTTGTAAACAGGATTGTATTGAGGCTTGAACAGTGTTGTAATGAGCTCTGACTTACATTATAATATCACGGAAACATTTTAATGTTGCCCATTAAAATGGTGTATGTTCTAATGGAAACATAATAATTACTACATCCAAACAAAATAAATATTTGAACCGAAACATAAATATGTTCAAATTAAAACCTGATTTTGAACGACCTGAATATAAATATGTTTCCAGTGAAACATATCAGTTATTTCAGTACAAAAAGTAGTATGTTTGCATAGAAACATATTTAAATATTTTTGGAAAAAAATCCTGAAAATAAAATAAAAATACAATGTTGTTTTTTTTTATTTATTTTTATTAAAAATCTTTAAATATGCACAGTGGAAAATTATAATAATAGAATTGATATACAAATTTTTAAATGCGTAAATAATTGGTTTTAAACTGCAAGTACAAGTGACAGTATCAATGAATGCACAATTGCACCAGCAGAAGCTAAACCAGACGATCGAGGCTCGCTTTATATTTGGTACAGTCACAGTTGGTCTCAGTATAGCACATAGCGTAGGCAAGGCTTTTGTAAAAAAAACATGCCAAATTCTGTTTGAAAATCGAAACACAGATTTTTATTTGTGTTTTTTTCACATTAGTTTCAGAAAGTCTTTTTATAACACAATTTATATATTTATTTAATTTACAAATAACAAAATTATTACCGACGCGAACACGTTTTCTCAACGAACAACAAAAGGCACGTACGCAGAAAATGCCGATCAACGAGTGTCAACTTTATATACAAGAATTCATTTTTTTGTTTGTTTTCAAACATCAGTATGTTTTAAATGACCCTATACATACTTCAAACGTAGGTAGAAAATTCTGCTCAACGAGTGCGAACTTCGTATACAAGAAGAATGTTGCAAGAATACATTTATTTAAATCCTATTTCTTTTTTGTTTGTTTTTAAACATCAATATGTTCAAACAATGGCAAAAGATGGCGTAGGTAGAAAATGCTGCACAACGTTGCCAACTTCGTGTGTTTCGAAACATAGTTTTAACCAAGTAAATTGCCAAGAAATAGTTTATTCAAATGCAATTAAAATTTTATGTTGGATTGTAACATATTTATGGTAAATTTGACAGATTCTGCTAGACAATATAATAATGTTCACACGCGAACAAAAATAAATTCAATTTCGATTATAATTTAATTACCCTTCATTCCTAATACATGTATGGTAATTTCGTAGTACTTTTTAATTACATTCAAACATATTCAAACAAATCTTTTCTATCCGTATACAGTCTTGTATGAATAACATTTTTACGGAAATTTTTCACCGTTCAGGTGGAAGGAATAATGAAATTCTTTTGATGCAACTCTAATAAATATATTATGCAAGTTTAACTCATTTTAAGAATTGCATTTAACAATTATAATGCAACATTTCTGAGCCAACTACAGCTGGAAATAAATATCTTAGAATTCATATTATTGATTAAAGACGTCTTTTTACTACATACTACTCACATTAAAAAAAATCGTAACAATTACAATAATTCGTTCTTTTTTTAATCATATCTCAGGAACTCAGATAATTATTTTGAAAATTGATACAACACTTGATATGTGGGTTTCTGCATATTTTAGATTTAAGAAATATTTTGTTGACTTTGCAGCTAACGCCTTCTGAGCAAGAGTATTCCTAAAAATACGTTTTTTGCATTTTTGCCGAATATCCTTTAAAAAGGAGATTGGAATATTCATGAAAAACGACGTCTAATGCCTAAATTCAGAATTTTTGTCAAATATGTGTATTGTTATATATATTTTCTATAAGAAGTGGGCGTGTCAGTTGTCTGTGGGTAAGTTTTTATTTCAAGAAAACTCCTATATACAAAATTTCAAGTCTGTAACTTTAAAATTCGATTTATGTCCACCTAGATTATGGAAATATCACACTGTGCATCGCAAACAACACAAAAAATTTGATGATTTTAATTAGAAAAACATCAGCTCTAATTGAATTCAATGCTCTTTCTTAATTTAAAAACATCAACCACAACCAAAAAGCAATTTCAATTATAGCATAAAATACGTTTTCCGAAAAGGGTAATGACACCGAACAAAACTTTAAATACAAAGAGAAAAACACAATAAGTCATTAAACATTGAAATAACTTCCTGTAGAATTTCAATTAAAATTTTAAAAAAGCACCTACTTAATATATCTATGGAAAACACAAGTGAAAGCAGACAGCAAAACAATAAAAGCAAAGTAAAGGTCATAAAATTGTTGGGACATTAATGAAAATACACTTGAGATACCAATTCAGCAATCTAACAACAGGTAGTTCATTTAAATTTAGCAACTACGCATTTTTCTACCTCTGAGCTTAGAAGCTTTCGCTTCACTGGGGGCTCATTCAGGCTCAAGCTGTAGCTAAATAAAACGAAACGAACGGTAATCATTTCCTATGCTTAAAATGCTGTCCAAAGCAAATTTTTTCTTTGGCTTTGATTCACCCCACCCCTCAACGGATACTGCGTCCATTTTCTTTTGAAATTTTCTACCTTTTTGCAATTTGTTACATTTTGAGTTCGTCCTGTATTTGTTGACAACGATGATGATGACGGCAACCAAGTTTTACTCCTTTCTAGCTACTTCCTTAACCACTGCGCTTCCGTTCGTCAAACGTGCCGTTCGTTCTGTGCTGACGTTTGTCGTCTGAATGTCGTCGTCGCTCATTTAACAATTTTACGCTTCGTTAAATAACCGTAAGCATCCGCAGTAACTATTTTAAGGTAGCCCGCTGTACTAGGTACCTCATTTCTTTGCCTCTGTAACTGCATCAGACATTCAGCCATTCTTTTGGGTGCTTGGTTGATATCATCAAAATTCCTCAATATTTGTCGTAAGGTTCATGTTTGTCCAGACTGCGGGTTATGCATGGTGTTTAACATGAATTCCTCGACATTACTCGGATTTCTGGGGTTTCTGTCAACTGCTGAATTCCCCAATGACGCAGTGACGCATTAGTCATGCTGCTGATTGTTATTTGTGTCCATGTTCATATTCTGCGTTTGTGCTACTCAGTTCAAGGATTTTTATTTGACAGCACAGCAGGGTCATTTAATGGGACGGAGGGAAGTAGACAGGCTCTGTGGTAAATTTCATTGACGTTCGTTGGCCTGCTTGCCGCATCAAAGCCATTCCGGCGTAAACCGGTTGCGTTTGATATTTTATTGGCCAGCATGGAATCCAGATTGATTTGTTTATTTATTTGTGTATTTAGCATTACTGGGCATTCCGATGAGGTTGTGCGAAAAGCGTGCCCGAATGGGGTAAATAGATGGGGTTGGCGAATGTAAAAGGGAATGAATTGAATTTGACTTTAAGAAGAGGTATGGGTTGTTGTGGAAGGGCTGAAGAATGGGGCGACAAAGGGTTTCAGTATAAAATTGAGGCATGTTGCGGAGGTTGACTTTAAGGCATAATACTACATTTTGCATTAATAAATGTTGGCAGAGGCTGTGTATAATATTGACTCTTCTTAATGGTTATAAATTTGGGTAGGGAAGTTCGGAAGTGGAGGAAATCTTCAGAAATTGCTTGGGGAATACACAATGAGTACAATAAATGGAAGTCAATTGACTTTTGTTAAGTTCAAAGTAATTAGTTTCCGTCATATTTATGAAAGACTGCCTCGAAATATTTATTACTGTTTTATAATTAAGATTTATTTAAAGATAATTTTCTCTATTTAGCTGGTTAAGTATTTTACACAAAAAATTTCTAATTTAGAAAATATGTAGTCAAACGAGGAGAAAATTTAATTAAGTCTTGATGAATTTTTTCTAACAAAAATTTCAAAACACAGAACGTACAATTTTCTTCATATAGATGAATTTCGTTCTTCAAACGATAATTCATTTGTTTCTAAAAACATTTTATTGTTTTTGCACAAAAAAAATATTCTCAAAAAAATTTTAGTTCGATTTTTTTTTTTTTTATTTTAATTTGATTTTTTTTTTTTTAATATTTGCAAAAATATCGATTTGTTAATTTTATTTTTTTTTTGTGTAGGTAAACCGAACCTGTGGTAAATTGGTGCATGGGGTAATGTGGGAAATTGCAATTTTTTGATATCTTTACTATCATGTCAAAGGGGCAAATGTGCAATTTTTGACATTTGCGTTTTTTTTATATTTTTGAATGTAGTTTATCCTCAAGTATGATGTGCCAAAATCGCGCGTCATTTTGTTGGATATTTATAGCCACAAAAGACAAAACCAAAAGGGCGAATTTGAAATATTGAAAATCTTGTCATGCCAAAAGGGCGAATCTTTTCGTTTTTTCGCCATAACTTTTTATTGGTATAAGATAAAATAGTGGTGTAAAGGCATTTATTGTTTGTTTTCAATGCACCTATCGATCTGCATCATTAATTATTTTGCCAAACATTAATTTGCCATTTGTTATTTGCAAGAAAAAAATGTAGGCAAAATATTTATAATTAATGATGCAGATCGATAGGTGCTTTGAAAACAAACAATAATTGACTTTACATCACTATTTGATCTTTTATCATTAAAGAGTTATAGCAAAAAAACGAAAAGATTCGCCCTTTTGGCAAGACAAAATTTTCAATTTTTCCAATTTCTTCGTTTTTATGCTATAATTTTTTATTGGTGCAAGTTAAAATAGTGGTATAAATTTATTTATTGTTTGTTTTTAAAGCACCTCTCAATTGGCATCATTATTTAAAAATATTTTGCCAAACATTTTTTCATGCAAATAACAAATGGCAAATTAATGTTTGGCAAAATATTTTTAATTATTGATGCCAATAGATAGGTGCTTTAAAATCAAACAATTAATGTCTCTACATTACTATTTTATCTAGCGCTTATAAAAAGTTATAGCATAAAAAACAAAAATATTTGCGATTTGATCAGGATATAGGCTCACAAAATCCATATTTATAATTCAGTATTCAGTATAATTAGCAACATTTATATATTTTTTCAATTTTTTCTATTATTTTGGTTTATTCGTCAATTATTATAAGGTACATAAAATATCTTTAAATTTGGACATTTAAAGATATTTTATGTACCTTATAATAATTGACGAATAAACCAAAATAATAGAAAAAATTGAAAAAATATATAAATGTTGCTAATTTTGAAAGCATTTCAAACATTAAAATTTGATTTCACAACATTTTTAAAAATGAACATTTGCCCTTTTGGAATGACAGTGACGATATTTTACTTTAAAAAAGAAAAACAAATGTCAGTAATCAAATTAATACCATTTTATTGCATTTCGACAATAAAAAAAATGTCAAAAATATGACAAAAATATGACAAAAAAATGTTTTGAAAGTTTTTTAAAGTGCTAGTGTTTGCTATCAAAATGTGAGAATTTTTTTTAATGAAGACGGTATGTCTAAAATTATCGCATATTATATATCTTTTGAAATACAAACGGTTTTTGCAAATAATTTAACAATGCTTAAATGGTGCTATATTATGCTCATGCGATGTTGGAGTAAAATGGGAAATATTTTTTGGGGTAAAGTGGGAAACATTTTCTGGGGTAAAGTGGGAAACGTAATTTAAGCAATGTTTGTTATAACTTTAGTGAAAATATTGTGTTATATAAATAAACTAATTTAATTAGCAAAGAAATACTTTAAATCGTGGCCGTATCCCAATGAAAGTCGACATTTCGACATTTTCGTTTAAAATTTAGCTGTTATGAATAATCGCTTAAAAATCAATAAAAAGGCATAACATATTATTCTGTTAAAGTAAAAACTAGATCATGAACTAGTCCATGGAATAGACCCTTCCAAAGAATTTATGTAATTTTTGGAAGAATAAAAACGAGTCACACTTTTCCCAGGCTACCCTAATTATTATTTTTTTTTTTGAAAAAAATTACCGACAATGTTTCTTCAGACATTTTTTTTTTTTGTCAAAGAAAATAATTTTTTTTTTTCGAACTTATTTTTTGTTATGGACGGACTTTAACTTTTTAATTTAAAAAAAAAATTGTTTACACATTTATTATTTTTTATTGTTTATATGACATTTTCGGAGAATAATTTTTGAAATTATTAATTTAAAGGTGAAAGGTTAATATTTGAGTTTAATTTTGTATGGTGAATTTTATTTCGAATGCATTTTTATGGTTAACTTTGAATGATGAATATGAATTCTAAATATTAATTTAAATAAATTCGTCCTAGTATGGATTTTTTTCAGTGTTTTTTCAGTTGTTATATTAAATTGTATATGTTGTGTATTAAACACAACACAACAAAAAAATATATATTTATCACTTTTACTACACAACACAAAATAATCTGTTAAATAAATATATTAAACACCTTGAAATTTGCATTTTTCTATTATACAAAATAATAAAACCACTTTCGATTTACATAAAATGCGCCTAAATCCCACAAAGTATGTCATTCAAATGTCAGAAACACAATTTTCGAGTTGACTTTAAGACATGTTGTTAACACTGAAACAACAGCAATAACAACATGCAGCAAGATAAATGTTGACATGGTACAAATATTGCCAAATATGCAGACATAACTGTTTGACAACAATAACAACAACAACAATAGCAATCAGCAGCAGCAGCAATAACAACAGTAATAGTAGCAGCAACATCGACTGTAGCAACAACGCCATGGGAAATGTTTTAAATTGTCCATTTCATTTTGCAATGTAAGCCAAATGTAAAAGCATTTATTTGCAAATTGCAAAAGCACAAAAGCACCACCCACCCACGCACAACAACAACAACTAAAACAACTGTGACGACCAAAGCAAAATGTTGCTAAGTTTCAATAAAAACGATGTTTTGTGATTTTAAGTTAAGAATACAAAATTTAAAATATTGAGTGAAAATTGTAAATTTTAGTGAAAATTATAAATTTCAGAGAAAATTGTATATTTCAGTGAAAATTGTATATTTGCGTGATAATTGTAAATTGGAGTGAAAATTGTAAATTTTGAATGAAAATTGCAAATTTGAGTGATAAATGTAAATTGGAGGGAAAATTGTAAATTTAAGTAAAAATTGAAATTGAGTGAAAATTTTGAGTGAGAATTGTAAATTTTAGTGAAAATTATAAATTTTAGTGAAAATTGAGTGATAAATGTAAATTGGAGTGAAAATTGTAAATTGAGTGAAAATTGTAAATTAAGTGAAGATTGTAAATTTTGAGTGGACTTTGTAAATTTGAGTGATAATTGTAAATTGAGTGAAGATTGTAAATTTTGAGTGGGCTTTGTAAATTTGAGTGATAATTGTAAATTTCAGTGAAAGTTGTAAATTAAAGTGAATATTTTAAATTTGTGTGAAAATTCTATATTCGAGTGAAAATAGTACATTTGAGTGAAAATTATAAATTTGAGTGATAAATGTAAATTTTAGTGAAAATTATAAATTTCAGAGAAAATTGTATATTTCAGTGAAAATTGTAAATTTGAGTGAAAATTGTAAATTTGAGTGAAAATTGTAAATTTGAGTGAAAATTGTATATTTGAGTGAAAATTGTAAATTTGAGTGAAAATTGTAAATTTAAGTGAAAATTGAAATTGAGTGAAAATTGTAAATTTTGAGTGAGAATTGTAAATTTGAGTGAAATTTGTAAATTTAAGTGAAAATTGAAATTGAGTGAAAATTGTAAATTTTGAGTGAGAATTGTAAATTTTGAGTGAGAATTGTAAATATGAGTAAAAATTGTAAATTTGAGTAAAAATAGTAAAAATTTGAGTGAAAAATGTAAATTTGAGTGAAATTGTAATTTCAGTGAAAATTGTAAATTTGAGTGAAAGTTGTAAATTTGAGTAAAAATTGTAGATGAGTGATAATTTTAATTTGAGTGAAAAATGTAAATTTGAGTGAAAAATGTAAATTATAGTGAAAATAGTAAATTTGAGTGAAAAATATAAATTTGTGTGAAAATAATAAATTTGAGTGAAAAATGTAAATTTGAGTGAAAAATGTAAATTTGACTGAAAAATCCAAATTTGAGTGAAAATACGAATTTGAGTGAAAATACGAATTTGAGTGAAAACTGTAATTTGAGTGAAAATTTTTAATTTGTGTGGAAGTTGTAAATTTGAGTGAATATTATAAATATGAGTAAAAATTTTAAATTTTAATGAAAAATGTAAATTTGAGTGATAATTGTAATTTGAGTGAAAAATGTAAATTTCAGTGAACATTATAAATTTTAGTAAAAATTTTATATTTGTAAATAAAAGTGTTAATTTATGTGAAATTTTTAATTTCAGTGGAATTTTGAGTGAAGAATGGAAATTTGAGTAAAAATCATAAATTTTAGTAAAAATTGTAAATTTTAGTAAAAATTGTAAATTTTAGTAAAAATTGTAAATTTTAGTAAAAATTGTAAATTTTAGTAAAAATTGTAAATTTTAGTAAAAATTGTAAATTTTAATCAAAATTGTAATTTATAATGAAAATTGTAATTTTTAATTAAAATTGTAATTTTTAATGAAAATTGTAAATTTTAATGAAAATTGTAATTTTTAATGAAAATATTAATTTTGAGTAATAATTGAAAAATTTAGACAAAATCGAAAATTTATTGAGATTGTAAATTTGAGTGTAAAATATAAATTTGAGTGAACATATTTTATTTAAAGTGAAAATTGTATTTTATAAAAAGTTTGAGTGAAAATTTCAAATTTTAGTGCAATTTTTAAATCGACTTTAGTTCGGAAAATAAGGTAAATAAAATTTTGAAATGAGTTAAAGTATTATTGAGATTTTAAATTTGAGAGATTTTTTTTTTTTTGTCAATTTGAGTAAAAATTTAAATTTTTAATGAAAATTGAAAACATCAATGAACATTTTTAATTTCAATAAAATTGTGTGCTTTTTTACAAAGAATAAAAATTTTAAAAGATTATACAAAATTAAGCAACATTTTTGCATTGAGCGTAGCCGCAAAATACGCCTATGAACTATAACAAAAGCAATAACTACAACAAGTACAACTATATCGCAGCATTTAACGAAAATCAGCACAACACATTGTTGTATGTCGCTTGACGATTAACGCACATTTGCTGCACCCACAGGATTCAACATAGCTGTTTTGAGTTTAACTGTCAAACACTGATTTTGGCTCGCAGTTTTTCGTGTTGGCAAAGCTGATCAGCTGTGTGTGCTTTTATCAACGCACCCAAAAGAAGTCATTGACATTATAGGCAATGTAATTTTGTGGCCAGTTTTGCATAGCTTCAGCTTCCTGCAAACACAGCTGTCTGTGAAAGCCAACAAAAAATACCAATAAAATTTGCATACTTTTAGGCTTTATACAAACGCATTGACATTTAGTATGTTTTGAAGTTTTATAGACGATTTTGCTACACGTTTTTTGTGTTTTTATTTAAAGCAGTTTTGTTTTTTTTAAATCGCCTAAATGGTTTTCAATGAATAGTTAATGAGAGGTTTTCTCTGTGGCTGTGTTTTTTAAGTATTTTATTGTCTTTGTATGTGTCTGTCTATCTGTAATTGGAGCTGTATGTATAGGTTGTTATGTGGCTTATAGAGTACAATTTTTGACAACCTTTTTAAGCCAATTGTTGTTGAGTGTCGCTACGCCATTTGAGTTACACTGATTGCCGCATTACGTTTTTTGTGTTGCATACTTTAAGGCGCCATAAATAGATAACGCAGAAAGAGCTTAGCACTAAAATGCGATGTTTGTAGCCTTTCTTTGATACAAATTAAAGTAATAAGAGATATATGTTTACAAAAATTGTTTGTCGTTGCATATTTTGCGGTCGTCATGACAATTAATATTAATCAATTAACTTGTTTCGGTTAAACTTTATATAAAATTCGATAAATCAATAAAGAAAATTTAAAAATTGTAAATTTCGAAATTATTCAAATTTTTTAAATAAATTTTAACACAATACTACTACATAGTATTAACTTTTAAAGCGCCACTTATTGAATTTTGTCCCAACTTAAGTCTGAAATTTAGTCAATTATCTATCATGCATGACTTTTTTTATTATTGCCATCCTATAAAAGCTACAATGAACCGTGTTTATTATGCTCCAACATGGGTCTATTTCTTATACAACGTTGAGAAACTTAATTTTAAATTTTAGTTTTCCCCATTTTCTTTTTTTTTTTTGCATAAATTGTCAACAACAATAGCAGCATTGATTAGGGTTCAAAAGGAAAAAATTAAACCAAGAATAACTGGAAAATTTAAAAAATATATATATTTGCTTTTATGCGTCGACTTTTGATAACGCATAAAAAGATAGCATGCTTTCGGGCGTTCTTCTTCGTAGTTTTTAGCAGCGACGTGCGAATGTACGGTACGTTCGTGGGTTCGTTTTGTACAATATTCGTGTTTCATGTTAATACTTTTCTGGTTTACGATTAGTTTTGCATATTTTGCCGCAACTCAATTTGCTAACTGAAACGACAGATATTTGCGTAAGTTAGTTAGTTCGTTAGTAAGTTGGCCAAAGATTTCCTAGGAAATGTAAAATCGTGTGGCCAAAGTTTGAATTGGCCTAAATTAGTCAACAAATTGGGGTTGTTGCGTTTTATCAGAAAATATTTAAATTTTATTAAAGTTTTTTTTATTTAAATAAATTTTAAAATATTTTAAAGAATATTTAATAATGTATTAGATATTTTAAGAATGTTAAGAAATGTAGAAGAATCTATAGTAAGTATAGGAAGTTCCAGATTTAAACTTCCTAAGTTACGCCTTGCGCTCAATTTTGCAACAACATCAAAAATATTTGAGTCAATTAGCAGAAGCGCTTCCAATCTCCACTAAGCCATTTATTTTATGCAACAGTATTTTCCACATTTTTCTACATTTTATTTTGTTCAAACCAACTTTCAAAATTAAATTCATCCTACATTCCTGTCGTAGTCCTGTCGTTTTGTCGCAGCATTTTTGTCAAGCTTCGTTAGTCAACGAGTAGCCACTTTGTACCTTCTTCAATCGCTCTCCTCCAACACCAACATCCCGGCTTCGAATTCTTGCAGCCACCTGCTACCAGCTGTTTCAATGAACTACCTTCAGCTAGCTTCAAATTCACTTTAAATTGAAAGCATAAAGGCTACAAATTACAACTAATCCGATTTTATGCATCCCGAAAAAGGGGTAAAAATTGGGGGAAGAGTCACGCTTTAGTCGGTGTCGCTGGTTTTATTATTTTTATTTTAAGGGTCGTCGACATTCTAGTGTAAAATTCAATAAATTTCAATGAAATGTTGTAGAATATTTAAAAATAATACATGAAAATTTTCAAATTTGTTAAATATTTGATTTGAGTGAAAATTGTAAATTTGAGTGAAAATTGTAATTAGAGTGAAAATTGTAAATTTTAGTAAAAATTGTAAATTTGAGTGAAAATTATAAATTTGAGTGAAAATTTTTAATTTGAGTGAAAATTTTAAATTTTAGTGAAAATTGTAAATTTTTGTGAAAATTGTAAATTTTAGTGAAAATTGTAAATTTGAGTGAAAATTGTAATTAGAGTCAAAATTGTAAATTTGAGTGAAAATTGCAAATTTTAGTGATAGTTTAAATTTGAGTGAAAAATGTAAGTTTGAGTGGAAATTTTAAATTTGAGTGAAAATTGCAAATTTGAATAAAAATTGTAAATTTGAGTGAAAATGTAAATTTGAGTTAAAATTTTAAATTTCAGTGAAAATTTTAAATTTGAGTGAAAATTGTAAATTTGGGTGAAAATTGTAAATTCAAGTGAAAATTGTAAATTTGAGTGAAAATTGTAAATATGAGTGGAAATTATAAATTTGAGTAAAAATTGTAAATTTGAGTGGAAATTATAAATTTGAGTGAAAATTATAAATTTGAGAGAAAATTATAAATTTGAGTGAAAATTGTAAATTTGAGTGAAAATTGTGAATTTGAATAAAAACTGTAAATTTGAGTAATGATTGTAAATTTGAGTGAAAACTGTAAAAATGAGTGAAAATTGTAAATTTGAGTGAAAATTATAAATTTGAGTGAAAATTGTAAATTTGAATTAAATATATAAATTTGAGTTAAAATTGTATATTTGAGTGAAAATTGAAAATTTAAAATTAGAGTGAAAATGTAAATTTGAGTGAAAATTGTAAATTTGAGTGAAAATTGTAAATTTGAGTGAAAATTGTAAATTTGAGTGAAAATTGTAAATTTGAGTGAAATTTTTAAAAGAGAAAATTGTTAGGGAAAATGTTAATTTTAAGAAACATTGTAAATTATGTAAAAATTGTAAATGTCAGTTAAAATTGAGTAAAATTGAACATATTAGTAAAATTTTTAAATTTGAGTCAACATTTTAACATTTTTAATTTATGTTTGAATTAAAATATAGAGTTGTTCTAAAAATAATATATGGAAATAAGGTTGTCAAATAAAATTTGCCCAATTATGTTGTCTAAAAAGCAGCAAACAAAAATTTCAATATAACAAAATTCAGTTCTCTTTTTCCGCTTTCTTGCTGATCTTTTTGCTTGCTTTGATTTCAATACAGGTTTTTGAAGGAGTAACGTTTTTGCATGCGGCGAAAAAGTGCATTTCTTCCTGTTGGTTACGTTTGGACGGCGACAAGAAGAGCACAAAATAAAACGAAGAAAGCAAAAACAAGTAACTCTTTGAGATTCCAAATTGTGAGCTGTGATGATGGGGAGTATTGTGAGGATGAGAGCCAAAAGTTGTCGAGTTAACTGGATGAGTCAAAGCAGAACGACAAAATTGTACGGGGGAACGGCGACGACGACAACGACAACGACTATGACGACGACGGAATGTCATCATTTCCGTTTCTCGTTCGTTGCACTAAATATCGACTTGCGGTGTTTCTGTGGATTATTTATGCGCATTGCTACCGACAGCATTCATGCGGTGCCCGGCGCACACAAACACAGCGACCGAGGTGGTAAAGGATCGGGCGGCTGGGTGGTCGTGCAGCACCGCTCAAAGAAACTCAAGCGAGACTGAAGAGTTCGTTAGGCACTCGTCGCAAAACGAGCAGCTGTTGCTGAAGTTGTCATCAGAGTAACAGCGTGTTTTCGAAATACATAGTGTTTTTTTTCTTCAATTTATTACATTTTTACGAAACTTCTTACAAAGGGTGAAAATAAAATGAAAAAATTTGCTAAAATATGTGTGCAATTTTAATGGCGCTGCTGGGACTTGTTAAGCAGTCGTCCGCGATGCGCTGGCTGCAAAAAGCAGGACAAGAAAATTATTTTTAATGAAGTTTTACAAAAAAAAAATGTTTGTAAATTGCAGAAAGTGGCGAAAACCTAAGATAGAGTTAACATTTGCCTGCACATTAAAAAAATAAAATTTTAAAATATTTTTATTAAATTTAATTATTAAATGTAAATATGAAAAAAGTTAAGTTTAAATGTTGATTTAAAAATTTAAATTTTTTTCAGTTAAATTCAAAATACATAACAATCAAAAAATGTAAATCCTAAAAATATGCTATATTTTTGTGTGGCCCATATAACAATGACGCCCACCCTTAAAGTATGCAATAAAATATGATTGTAACGGGCGCTGGTCTGACCTAACGTATGGCTGGCTTACCTCTGAGTAATGACTTCATTGCGTACATATTAAAATCCCAGAAAGTATGCAAATATTAGCATGACACACAAAGGCACACACAAACACATTTCAACTGTGTTAGTATAGGCAGCCAGTACCTATATCAAGTTTAGGCAAACATTACCTAGTAGGTAATGGCATTCGGTAGATTTTTGTGTGAGCGCAAATAAAACCATCGGGGGATCACATAAAGTAAAGCAATGCGATGCAAAGCAAAGCCCATGTACATCGTCGACCCCCCCGTGGAGATTTGAGTTGTGTGAAGCACTCGCTGTCAGCCTAATTCCGGTGCTTGTTGGCTTTGTAATCTGGGGTCATGCAAGGCTATTGTGTCACTCGAGTGCGACAAATATTGGCGCACATTAAACAGGATAATAATGCTGAGAAATAATTCGAGGTAAGCTTTATCTATGGAGACAATTTTTTATAATATAATTTTTCAAAGAGATTAAGTTCTTGAAACATGAAATTTTAACATTTGATGAATATAAATTTCAATTTTGAGTAAAATTAAAATTTTATTTAAAAAATGCAATTTCGAGTAAAATATCAAATTGGAGTAAAATTTTAAATTTTGAGTCAAAATTCCCATTTTCAAATTTTAAAATTCCCAAATTTTAATTTTTAGCTAAAATCTCAATTTTGAGTAGAAATTTAAATTTTGAGTATATATTTTGAATAAAAATTTAAATTTTAAGTAAAAATTGCAATCTTCAGTAAAAAATGCAAGTTTGAGTTAATATTTCAATTTTGAGTAAAAATCGCAATTTTGAGTAAAATATCAATTTTGAGTAAAAATTTCAATTTTGAGTAAAAATTTCAATTTTGAATAAAAAATTGCAATTTTGCGTAAAAATTGCAATTTTGAGTAAAAATTGCAATTTTGAGTAAAAATTTTAATTTTGAGTAAAAATTTTAATTTTGAGTAAAAATTGCAAATTTAGTAAAAATTGCAATTTTGAGTAAAAATTGAAATTTTGAGTAAAAATTTTAATTTTGAGTAAAAATTTCAATTTTGAATAATTTAAATTTTGAGTAAAAGTTTAAATATTGAGTATAATTTCAATTTTGATTGAAAATTTCAATTTTGAGTGAAAATTCTATTTTGAGTAAAAATTTCAATTAAGTAAAAATTTGAATTTTGAAAAAAAAATTCAATTTTGAGTAAAAATTTCAATTTTGAGTAAAATTTTCAATTTTGAGGAAAAATTTCGATTGTGAGTAAAAAATTCAATTTTGAATAAAAATCTCAATTTTGAGTAAAAATTTCAATTTTGAGTAAAAATTTCAATTTTGAGTAAAAATTTCAATTTTGAGTAAAAATTTCAATTTTGAGTAAAAATTTTAATTTTGAGTAAAAATTGCAATTTTGAATAAAAATTGTAATTTTGAGTAAAAATTGCAATTTTGAGTAAAAATTGCAAATTTAGTAAAAATTGCAATTTTGAGTAAAAATTGAAATTTTGAGTAAAAATTGCAATTTTGAGTAAAAATTGAAATTTTGAGTAAAAATTCCAATTTTGAATAATTTAAATTTTGAGTAAAAATTTTAATTTTGAGTAAAAGTTTAAATATTGAGTATAATTTCAATTTTGATTCAAAATTTCAATTTTGAGTGAAAATTCCATTTTGAGTAAAAATTTCAATTAAGTAAAAATTTTAATTTTGAAAAAAAAATCAATTTTGAGTAAAAATTTCAATTTTGAGTAAAAATTTCTATTTTAAATAAAAATTTCAATTTTGAGTAAAAATTTAAATTTTGAGTAAAAAATTCAATTTTGAAAAAAAATTTCAATTTTGAGTAAAAATTTCAATTTTGAGTAAAAATTTCGATTTTCAGTAAAAAATTCAATTTTGAATAAAAATCTCAATTTTGAGTAAAAATTTAAATATTGAGTATAATTTTAATTTTGAGTAAAAATTAAAATTTGAGTTAAAAAAAACTCAATTTTGAGTAAAAATTTCAATTTTGAGTAAAAGTTTAAATATTGAGTATAATTTTAATTTTGAGTAAAAATTTCAATTTTGAGTAAAAATTTCAATTTTTAGTATAAATTTAAATTTTGAGTAAAAATTTCAATTTTGAGTAAAAATTTCAATTTTGAGTAAAAATTTCAATTTTGAGTTAAATTTTCAATTTTGAGTAAAAATTTCTGAATGTAATCAAATTTTATTTTGAGTAAAAATTTTAATTTTGTGTAATGTTTTTCTTCTATCAAAATTGTCACAATCGCGTTATTTTGTGCTCTGTGCGCGGATAAAGTTTTAATCGCCATTTAATTTTCGCTTTTTTGTTTATTTAAACGAGCTTAAAAAAAAGTGTACAAACAACAACAAGACCCAGAAAACAAATGTGATGCGAAAAGTTCAAAAAGCTAAAAAATTTAAACCATGAGCCAAAGAGACAACGAGTGTGGCGCACTTAGTTTTTTCATACGCTTACTCACTCTAGTCACTCAGTCGGTGAATGTGACGTAATTTTGTTTTTGGCACGTGACATGCGGCACTTGATACCGACGGCGCTGAAATTTTTTAATGAGCTTTACGCGCGGCGATCACGTAGTTTTTATGCGAATTGCGTTTCTACGCTTGTCGGGAAAATATTTGTGACAGCTTTTTAGGCACGCAAAATTTGACAAGAAGTTTTAATTGCATATTAAGATTTATTTTTTGGATTTAAATATATATTTTTTTGTTTTTCCTTTGAATGGCAGTCAAAGCATTTAATTAAAAATGTGTTTTATAAAATATTTGTTTATTTAGCTAAAACTTTATTTACAATGTCACTCAAAGAGAGAAGAAAGTTGTGGTAAAATGTGCAGTGAACTTTTGTGCTGTGGTTTATAAATTGCTTATTTTATATTTAAGTAGGTACACTCAGAAACAAACTCATAAAATCTCATAAAGTAAGTTATTGTTTTAATAGTATACAAATAATAAATATTTTCATACAAACTCAAATAAATTTTATAGTATTTAATAGGATTCACCGATTGAGTTAATAGTTTATCGGACAAATATCCTATTGACTAATTTTAATTGGAAAAACTATTATTTTATGGTATGTTTTTTCTGAGTGTAATATATAAATCATTTAAATATAAAAATGTTTTATATTCAAAAAATTAAACTAATGTTTAAATATTCTAAATTTCCACTGTAATTTTAAAATACATTGCATATTTTTAGGCATTTAAGCGTCATAATTAAAAGAGCATTTAACATTTACTATATATAAATTATGCTGATTTAATTTAAATTTTACTCAAACTCATTCAGTTGCCTGAAAGTATACTACATAATTTAGCATTATTGTAAATTAATTTAATTAATTTTAATTAATTAATTTTCCCAGCAAACATTTTGAGTCTTTTAAGACTCCTAAATGTGTCATATTTATGAGTGTTACCCTCATATATGAGCACTTAAATATGAGCACTCATATATGAGCCCAAAAAGACTCCCAACCCCTGGGTAAGAAAGTCCGTGAAGTTAAATTCGTCGCGAACTTAGCGGATACACAAACCATATAAATTTAACAGTGCTCTGTTAAGATACTGTTAACCATGGTGATGGTGCTCTTTAGGTCAAAATTCCCGAACTCTGAAATATTTGCTGGTATCAAAATCGCTATCATTAAAAAGATAATTGAATTACCTTCAAAACGTATTATGACTCGTTAACGCACTATGAAAACTGTGGAACCAGTGACTAATTAAGTGACTTTTCAGCCGTCAAAATTCCCGAACTCTGAAATAACTGCCGGGATCAGGATTGGTATCATTAGAAATGTAATTGAATTACCTTTTAAACGTATTATGATTCGTTAACGCACTATGAAAACTGTGGAGCCAGTGACCATATAAGTAAAGTTTGACATTTGACCTTGAATTTTAGGTCAAAATTCCCGAACTCTGAAATACCGGTCGGTATCAAAATTGGTATCATTAAATAGGTAATTGAATTACCTTCAAAACGTATTATGACTCGTTAACGCACTATGATAAATGTGGAACCAGTGGCTAATTAAGTGACTTTTCAGCCAAACTTTACTTATATGGCCACTGGTTACACAGTTTTCATAGTGCGTTAACGAATCATAATACGTTTTAAAGGTAATTCATTTACCTTTTTAATAATGCCGATTTTGATACCGGCAGGTATTTCAGAGTTCAGGAATTTTGACTTAAAGGGTACACATACGGCTGAAAAGTCACTTAATTAGTCACTGGTTCCACAGTTTTCATAGTGCGTTAACGGGTCATAATACGTTTTGAAGGTAATTCAATTACCTATTTAATGATACCAATTTTGATACCGACCGGTATTTCAGAGTTCGGGAATTTTGACCTAAAATTCAAGGTCAAATGAAAAACTTTACTTATATGGTCACTGGTTCCACAGTTTTCATAGTGCGTTAACGAGTCATAATACGTTTTGAAAGTAATTCAATTACCTTTTTAATGATACCAATTTTGATACCGACCGGTATTTCAGAGTTCGGGAATTTTGACTTAAAGGGCACACATAGGCTGAAAAGTCACTTAATTAGTCACTGGTTCCACATTTATCATAGTGCGTTAACGAGTCATAATACGTTTTAAAGGTAATTCAATAACCTTTTTAATGATACCGATTTTGATACCGGCAGGTATTTCAGAGTTTGGGAATTTTGACTTAAAAGATTCACATACGGCTCAAAAGTCACTTAATTAGTCACTGGTTCCACATTTATCATAGTGCGTTAACGAGTTTTGAAGGTAATTCAATTACCTATTTAATGATACCAATTTTGACACCGACCGGTATTTCAGAGTTCGGGAATTTTGACCTAAAGAGCACCATCACCATGATTAACAGTATCTTAACAGAGCACTGTTAAATTTATATGGTTTGTGTATCCGCTAAGTTCGCGACGAATTTAACTTCACGGACTTTGGGTAAGATTGCACCATTTTATGAGCCCAAAAACCCTCATATTTCTGACACATTTATTACTCCTAAAACTCTCATATTTGAGCTCTCTAAATATGTAGGTTTGCCTATTGAATTGACACTAATATTTTATTATTTGTCATTTGATTTTAAATTCAAAACGAATATAAAAAAAAAAGATATACGAGCCAACAACGAGTCGAAATTATTAAAATTTACTACCGAAATTCGAATTCGTATATCTTTCCATCATGAAATGGCAAACCTTACTGAAGAGAAATGTCAAAAGAGCGGCAAGAAATATGGCGTCGTTTGCTGTCTCTGTGGCTCTACTTTTGTAGCGTCCCTGTTGAAAAACCCTTTACATCAAAGCCAGCATAAATAAGATACTTTTATGACTTCCTTTTCTAAGTGCTCCTAAAATACTCTTAAATTTGATGATTATATGAGTTTGATTTGTGGGGGCTCCTAAAACGCTCATGAATGAGACTCTTTTATGAGTCAAACTTTGGAGCGTTCCTAAAACATTCTAAAATATAGAACTTTTATGAGTCTATTTTCTGAGCTATTTTATTTTTGGTGCTTTTAGGAGTCTAATTTATGAGGGCTTCTAAATAACTCCTCAATATGAATCATTTATGAGTAATATTTTTGAGATACTTTTAAGAGTCATTTTTGTGAGGGCTCATAAAACACAAAAAAATTGGTCTGCTTTATGACTCCAATTTCAGAGCGCTCCTAAATTGCTTAATGGATTATATAATAAATCAGCAACTAAATTTAACCAAATCTATTTTAAATTACAATTTGTTTTTATGTTGGAGGCAAATTTAAATAATTGTTTGGCATGAATTGCGCCTAAATTTATTTAATGTTTTTGGTTTTTGTTTTTTGAAAATTCAACGCACATTTATAAAATGTAAATTGCTGCTTAAATTTGTAAATTTATTTAAGCCCATAATTGAATGAATCTGTAAATTGTATAATATTTAAATACTTAGTAGTTTTTAGCAAACCCAATTTTAATTAATGCCATTATGTTAAAAAAGATTTTAATGCCATAATTGATTTATAATTATTTGAAATTATAAAATTTATAATATTGACTTCATCTGATGCATAGGAATTTCATAATAAATTTTATGAGTTATATAAACTATACAGTTCATTTAATTTATATTAATAAATCACTTACCACACTGCAAAAGCCTCAATTTTGATTAATTCCCGCGCATCCTAGAATAATAAATAAAATATTCAATTAATTCAAGAAATTAAGGTTTGTATTTCATTAGTGTAAGTCAAAAAAGAAAACATTATTGCCACATGTTGCCCAATTTGTAACAGCCTTGCAATTCAAACCCCTCATAGTCAATCTACCCTAACCCTTGTCAAAATGCTCTACGAACGAAGAGCAACAAACCAAAGTCACAACGAAAATAAAGTTATTAACTTTTAACACTTCACCCAACGGCAACACTTTACACGCGAAACACCTGTCGGTGGTTTCGACTCTAGGAATTTCAAGTCCGTTGCCGCGGCTCAAACCGCAGATATTTGTTTTATGAGTGAAAATTATGCAAAAACATAAATCTTGCCACAAAGTTATTGAAAGTCAAGAAATGTAGGTTGTACATGAGTAGCTCGAATGTCTGGTAGATATCAAAACCTACATTTTTGGAATTTGGATCCACCGTCAAATGATGCCCTCTTTGTAGGGCAAACTAATACCTCGTAACTCTTGGGATAATTTGTGCGCTTCATTTGTAGCTTTATCGGCTTGTTTGTGAAAAGTTTTGCTACCTACCTGTGTGAGTGAAAATGAAAATGAAATAAGTTGAAGAACCGAAACAAATTAACGATTAAAATCTTGTGCAAAGTTTAGCGAGACATTTTAAAGGCAGGGCGCTGTATAAAAGCCAAACAGTAATGGGGCTGAAAAGACGGTGAAGCCAAATTAAAGTGAATTGAAATAAATGAGAAGATATTTTGGTAAAAAAATCGAAAACGGTGTAAATTTGTAGAGATATGTTGAATATGAGAAAAAATCTGAATTTTTAGTGAAAATTTATATATTGAGTGAAAATTTAAATTTTGCGTAAAAATTTTAATTTTGAGTAAAAATTTGAATGTTGAGTGAAAATTTCTTTTTTTAATTAAAATTTAAATTTAGAATGAAAATTTACATTTTGAGTTTGGAGTAAAAAATTGAAAATTTTAATTTGAGTAAAACATTTAATGTTAAATAAATTGGAAAAATATTAATATTTATTATCGTCACTATCATGCCAAAGGGGCGAATGTAATTTTTGACATTTGCGTTTTTTTACATTATTAATGTATGTAGTTTATCCTCAAGTATGTTGTGCCAAAATCGCGTGTCATTTTGATAGAAATTTCTAGCCACAAAAAAAAAACAAAACCAGTTGGGAAGGTTAGATCACATGGGAAATTTTAAAGTAGGTTTAATTATGATAGTTAGGATTATCAAAATTATAGTCGGTCTAAGCCGACTATAAATACCCTACACATATGTGTGGTTACCATTCAAAGTGATATATAGGTCACCAGGGTATACGAATCCTGAAAATAACTACAAACATTCAATCGCTGAAGAATTTCCATTCATTTGATACCCATATTTACAAATGGGTAGGTGTACCGAATTTCGATTTTTTTTTTTGTGAACCACAAGTCTTTTCGCCGGAAAACATTATTGTCATGTATTTGAGCATGATATCAATATATATTTGACCAAAAAAGTTTACCTAAGCACGTATACATAAAAATTGATCTTTATATGTACATTTTATATGAGGTATTTGAACATAAGTTGTCGGATCATAGGTCACAATAGACCGATCTCGCCAATTTTTTCGCACATACAGCGTAGGTATATTAGTAATCTAAGTTATAAGTTTCATTTATCTAGCTCTTCAATTTTAAAAGTAGTAGGGATTTCAACAGACAGACAGACAGACGGACAGACAGACGGACAGACAGACGGACAGACGGACATAGCTAAATCGACTCAGGAGGTCATGCTGATCAAGAATATATATACTTTTCCATACCGGAGATGCTTCCTTCTGGGTGTTACAAACGGCGTACCAAACTGAATATACCCTTTCACTCTTAGTGTAGGGTATAATGATGAATTTGGAAAATTGAAAATCTTGTCATGCCAAAAGTGCGAATCTTTTCGTTTTTTCGCCATAACTTTTGATTGGTATATGATAAAATAGTGGTGTAAAGGCATTTATTGTTTGTTTTCAAAACCCCTATCGATCCGCATTATTAATTATTTTGGCAAAATATTTGTAATTAATAAAGCAGATCGATAGGTGCTATGAAAACAAACAATAAATGCCTTTACATCACTATTTTATCTAGTAATATTAAAGAATTATAGCAAAAAAACGAAAAGATTCGCCCTTTTGACATGACAAGATTTTCAAATTTTCCAATTTCTTCGTTTTTTTGCTATAATTTGTTATTGATGCAAGATAAAGGTATTCATTGTTTGTTTTTAAAGCACCTATCGATTGGCATCATTATTTAAAAATATTTTACCAAACATTTTTTCCTGTAAATAACAAATGGCAAATTAGTTTTGACAACATATTTTTAAATAATGATGCAGATCGATAGGTGCTTTAAATACAAACAAATAATACCTTTACATCACTATTTTATCTAAGCTAATAAAAAGTTATAGCTTAAAAAACAAAAATATTTGCGTTTTGATCAGGATATAGGCTCACAAAATCCGTATTTATAATTCAGTAGGTTGTCCAAATCTAAAGATATTTTATATACGTTACAATAATTGACAAATAAACCAAAATAACAGACAAAATTGAAAAAATGTAAATTTTGCTAATTATTAAAGCACTTCAAAATTTAAAATTTGATTTCCCCACATTTTGAAAAATGCAAAGGGGCGAAAGCATTGGCATGACAGTGACGTTATGAAAAAATGTAATTTTTAATACAAAAATTTATATTTTTTACACTATGATTGAAAACGTTATTAATTTTTCAATTCTAATATGTCCTACACCCAAAAGCGCAGTGCGAATATTAAATAATTGAAATTCACATGGAAACATTTAAAATTCTAATATTTCACAGCACGCTAATCATCAAATTTAATCAAACCTTCCACCACCCGCGGCTTTAATTCGGTCCGCTTCAGTCAGGATGGATGGATGGATGAAATCGACCCCAGATCGACCCGCGTCTGTTTCTGAAAGTTGAATTGATTGGTTTGCTCGTTATTAAATTTTGCAGGGTGGGGCGGTCAGGGGCGCCATTGTTGTCCATCAACAGTTCAAAGTGTTGGCAGGGGCCAACGTAAATCCAATGCTTTGCGTTGAAATTCCTATTGGCAGCCGGCTGCCACATTTTCGTTATTTTATGCTCGATTATTGAAAAAATATTGCAAATTTGTTAAAACATATTTTTCAAACAGGTGCCTTTTGAACGCCCGCCCGTCCACAATGGGCATAAATCCGGCATTTACACCGACTACAAAGGGGCGCTGAACGGCGCAATCAATCAAAAACATCTTTGCAATTTGCCACTCCGGATTATGAGGGCGCAGCAACAGCTATACGAGATAGGTTTAATATGGGGTACAGGTCATGGAATGAGTTTATTGATTAAATTTATAAAATAGAATAAAACAATATATAAAATAAAAATTATTTCCACACACACACAAACAACACATGCAAATAAAATACAATTGCAATGAAATTTTATGGCAATAAACGACCGTCCTACTAATAGAAACAACAATAAAATGCTATAAAATACAGCGAGAAAATGTAATAGAAATAAAATAATAAAAGTGTGGGGACAGAGCAGAGGAAGTAAAACTATGGATATGGCACAAAACTTTCGTTATTTATACGTAGTAGGGGAGGGTGGGCTGGTGGGTACCAGTTTGAAACTATTTTAATATACAAAACATTTGCGACGATTTCAGCTGTCGAGTGTTTATGATTATTGTTCTGCTTGTGCAGATTTCTATATGTAAAAATACAGAGAAACTACGGAAAACTATGCTTCAACCCAACAAACAACAAATGTGGGAATAGTTCCGGCATTTATTTCCTATATACTATTAATGTACCTAACTCCGACAGCCCCTTGGTTATCTCAACTTTGAACACAAACAAATAAGAAAAGATATATTTTATAATTATATGTGTTAAATAAATATTATTCATTATTCAATTCTTTATTTAAAATTCGCGATTTTGCTAATTCAGTTTGTCAATTAAATGATCGACCACTCCAAATATCATCAAATATTCGTAATTCCCGCACTAAATGTATTTTGAGCGTAATTCCGTCACCACTTGTACATAATACTGACTCCTGTTTTTGTGGCTTTTCTTTTAAATTTTTCCTTTCAATTTTAAATGCAAAAATTAGGTAATATTGTAATATTGTAAATTGTTTGTAAAATTAAACATTTTTTGCAATTTTATCAATATTTATTGATTTTACCCATTTATATTGTACGTAATTCCGACACAAAGAAAAAGTAGAAAATATTAAATTTTATACAATGTATAATTTAATTTAAATCTTGAATTATTTAATTTTCTTTATATATCGTCACTGTCATGCCAAAGGGGTGAATGTACATTTTTAAAAATGTTGGGAAATCAAATTTTAAAGTTTGAAGTGCTTTAAAAATTAGCAAAATTTATATTTTTTTCAATTTTTTTCTGTTATTTTGGTTTATTTGTAAATTATTATAACGTATGTAAAACATCTTTAGATTTGTACAACCTACTGAATTATAAATACGGATTTTGTGATACTATATCCTGATCATATATGATTTTTATGCTATAACTTTTTATTAGCGAAAGATAAAATAGTAATGTAAAGGCATTAATTGTTTGATTTTAAAGCACCTATCAATGGCATCATTATTTAAAAATATGTTGCCAAACATTAATTGGCGATTTGTTATTTGCAAGAAAAAATGTTTGGCAAAATATTTTTTAAATAATGATGCCAATCGATAGGTGCTTTAAAAACAAATAATTAATACCCTAACACCACTTTTTTATCTTGCACCAATAAAAAATTATAGCAAAAAATCGAAGAAATTGGAAAAATTGAAAATCTTATCATGCCAAAAGGGCGAATCTTTTCGTTTTTTTGCTATATCTCTTTAATGGTACAAGATAAAATATTGATGTAAAGGCAATTATTGTTTATTTTCAAAGCACCTATCGATCTATTAATTACAAATATTTTACCAAAAAAATTGACGATAAAATGATAGTTTTAATTGAAATATAGAATATTAAAGCCTGATTGAGTAGTCGCACAATGTGTCCAAACGCTCTAAAACCGATTTTAAAAATTTAACAAGTATTGTATAGAGAATTTCAGGGAGTTTTGAAATTGGAGTTTGTATCTTTAACGGTTATAGAGATAAAAATCAGTAAAGTTGTGATTTTTTTCATGAAAAATCTTTCCAATTTTGTAATTTGATATATACTAAACCACGGGACTTAAAAATAATTTTTGGTTAATGATTTATGTTTGGTTACATGATAAAATGTATAATCTTCAAAAATGAAAAAAAAAATCATGTTCGTGTCTATAACTTTTAAACTAAACAAGATATTTTCTTAAGTGTCTACATTTTCTTTAGTTCTTAATGTTAGCTTTTCATAAACAAAAGAATTTTTAAAATCGGATAACTTTTGGATTTTTTGCAATTTTCGAAATATATTTCATGACAAAAAATCTCAACTTTAAGTTCGCTCAGGAATTCTCAATACTTTTTAAAATTTTTAAAATTAATTGTTTTTGTTTAAATTAAGATATTGTTGTGTGGCAGATCGTACATCTGTTTCAGAGGCAGCCAAGCCCCTTTATCAGCGATCTTTCTCTGCAGATTCTACATTTCAAGATTTCCTTCTACAATAAACACAATAAGAATTATGTGCATTGAAGAAGGAACCAAAAGCAAAAATGCAAAAACTGCATCAACTCAAGATTTTGCCAAAGTTGTTGTTGCGTGCAGAAATTTGCTACGTATAGGCTGCAGAGTTTCCACAGAATTAAATTTTTAAAATTTGTTGAGTGCCTTCGAAAATAATGAATTTCACACGAAATTTAGAGCATTTGGCACACTGTGCGTCGGGGACATGATTGGTTACTGCGCTGGACTATAGCAAAAAATCGCTGCTTATTGGACTATGAGACAAAAGTTACCGGGTTCGATCGCAGCGACTGTAAAGCCTGATTGAATAAATTGGAAATCGTATGATTTTCCAATTGTCCATATAAAAGTTGGGATATCACATAATATATATAATAATTTGGCGCTACAGTCCTGTATAGAACTTCGGCCGAGCTCTCTCACAATTTGAGCTGTGCGTGTTATATTTGTACTCAAAGTGGTGGGACGTACAGTTTATTGCCGAATCCGAAGGGCGGGTGAGAGCTTTTCATAGGCAATGGTTTTACTCTCGTAGGTTTGCCATTTACTGACGAGAGGTAGCGTCGCATAGAAAAAAGTTTTCTTTGAAAAAGATGTTGGTAGTCGCTGGATATCGAATCGCGGACCTTTCGGCTCGTAGTCTAACGCACCAGCGACTTTTAGCTCGTAGCCCAATGCACTAACCAGACGAGCTACCGACGCTATCACATGATTGATATAAAAATTGTTTGAAAATTGCGGTTGGGATTTCAACGATTGGGAGTTTATTCAATCGTGTGTATCAGGCTTAATTTACAAAAAAAATTCTGAACATAAAACGCTGAAATGCCGCAAATATGATGCAATTCAAAACCTATGCATTTTTAATCATTGATTGCTTTTGTATGTTTCTAATTTTAATCAAATTCATAACGAGATAAACTGAAAATCGTTCAAAGCAAAATAAAAACAGGCAATAAAAAAAAATAATTTGACTATGAATTTTCGTAGATCGAAATTGAATCAAATTCCAAAAATAAGGAATAATTCGAAACAAATCTACAAGAAAAATTTTTTATTTGAGAAAGTTACAAATTTATATATAGGTGAGACTTTATATTGGCTTCTACTATGAAAAATTTCGAGACAATAAATTATTGAAGAATTCTTTTTTTTTTATTAACTACTAAGATCCACAACACTCGGACAGTCATATTTTATCCATTGTACTATGAAATCTATTCCATAAGTTTTGTGGTTAATATCACCACGAGCCCCCTGCACAAGCCGAGATTCGAACCCACGAACTTGAGAATACAAGTCCAGCGCGCATACCTCTGGAATTACTCAGACAATTCTATCTCGAGATTATTCTCAAGACAACTTTTTCCACAGAGCAATCTTCACCAAAAGAATTCTTCCTCAAGACCAGAGATCAGAAATAACTAGTACCCTTTATGTCCATTTGGTCTTTCACTGAGAGATATTATATAAAAAAAATATAAATCTCTTTCTCAGAGATTTATATTTAAATCTTGAAAAATCTGGTCTTTGGTTGAGAGATAAGAATAATAATGGCGCTACAGTCCTGTATAGAACTTCGGCCAAGCTCTCTCACCATTTTGAGCTGTGCGTGTTATATTTGTACTCAAAGTGGTGGGACCTACAGTTTATTGCCGAATCCGAACGGCGGGTGAGAGCTTTTTCATAGGCAATGTTTTACTCTCGTAGGTTTGCCATTTAATGAAAAATGTTTCTATGAAAAGATGTTGTTAGCCCCAGTCCAGGCTTGAACCGGGGACCTTTCGGCTCGCAGTCCAACGCACTAACCACTGAGCTACCGCGGCTGGTTGAGAGATATGTATATTTAAATAAATGGACCGAAACTGGAATTTTCAAAATTTTCGTTCACACAGACCGAAAGCGAAAATTTAAAAAAAAAAAATGTCCTCTGACCAAAACGTCAGAGGAAACTTTGTCATTGTAAAAATAAAACTAAACAAATATAATTTTTCCATAAAGTTACTTGTTTAGGTTTATTGATTAATATTATAAAAAAACAATTGATTAACTATAAAATTTGGAATGAATTTTGAGAGATGAACATTTGCTAATCAATTGGAATAACATGTAAACCTAAATTTCAAATGTAGTTTGTGACTTTTATCTCTAAAACGGTGATATCTGAATTTTCGGAAACTAACAAAAACAATTTTTTTAGTAAACAAAAAATTAAATATGGAAAATAAGACATTTAATAAAATAAATTAATTAATAAGTTATTAAATAAACAGCAATATATAAATATTACACTGTTATTACTGAGTAATCTTCAAATTTCGAAAACATTCAAAATCAATTAAAAAATAAAATTTAAAAGAAATAAATGGTAATCATTTCTTTATACTACAATGTATTACTGGGTTTACCATTTATTTATAATATTTATATTAAATACATATTCATATTACACAAACATACGCTGTTCTAAATGTAGCAGTCCAAAAACCCCACCCAAAAGAAGGAAAAACAATTCTAACAAATATAAAAAGTAAGTCATCGTCCAGCAGATTTAAAGATTAAGGCCAACAGATAAGGGACAGAATTGTTTTTGCTTGTGTTGGCAGGGTGCTCTTTTTATGTTATATATAACTTTTATTGAACCAACATACAAAAGGACCACTGAAACGACAATGGGACATATATATGGGACATATATATGGCACATGCATAAATTAATATGTTTATAAAGATTATGATTGAAAATGGAAAGGAAGGGAAAGGGGGGGTTTCAAATAGAATACGAGCAGCTGTGGACAGCACAGCACCAGAGGAAATAATTTTTGGAAAATGTGTGTGTGAATGTTATGCTCGGAAATATTAGACACTTAACATATATTGTTAGCAGTTATAAATAGAATAGGACATATTCTGTGCGTGTGTTTTTGAAGTGCTTAAGAAATCATATTGCAAAATCTGAAGCTAACGATTTGAGCCTTTTTCAAACAATTTAAAAAGGCTCTTTGCGTTCATTCTAATTGAGTGTAGCAAATAAAAACGATATTTTAAAATATATACAGCAGGTCTTTTAAAACAAAAAATAAACTTATAAATAACTGCAAACTTAGAAGTATTTTTCAGCATTTTTTTGAAGTATCTCAAAAGGGTTTTATATTATTTATGTTGACCTTTTCAAATATTAATAACTGTTCTAATTTGTTTGTCACTCTGCAAATGTTTTATTATAAACATCACCAGGGTAAATTTCACAAATTAATCAACCTCATTAAATTGTACAACACACAAACATGACTCGAGTTTATTATTTGTTCAACCATGCTGCCGTGACTCACTCCATCGCTCAATTAATCAATCAATTCAAGAAGTGTTAATTGTCTTATGTTTCAGTTCGTTGCCATTTTAAACTGAAAATGAAAACAAATAATTGAAAGCACAAAAACCAAGCACAGTTTGCGCTCCGTTGAGCAGTTCTGCGCCTTCGCAAAATGTTGGTGCCTGCTTTTAGGCATTGCTCCTATTAAAAGCACCCACAGCATTTCAATACTATGATGTTGATGCTATTCTTCTACGGCATTACAACCTTCTCTGTACTTTAGTCCTACAGTTTTATTTATTTTTAGCCACAATAATAGAAAACATGGCCATGATTCGTGCTTTGAAAGTTTCTTATTTATGACCTAAAAGTAGGCAACACAAAATCAATTACAAAGCAGTTTTTTTGTTTTGTATTTCACATAAAGTTTGACTTGGTTCCATTTAGTTTATGTTGTATTTATGGTTTTTGTTGTAATTATATAAATATTTACAAATGATTAAACAGTTTAATCGAAAAATGAATTCATCTGGTTTCAAAGTAAAATTCAAAATAGCGAGGGCATTGTGCAGCGATGCCTAAATGGATAGATGGATTTTTGCGATCATTATAAAATTAATAAGTTCTTGCTATAATCATAAATTTATATAAAAATATTTCAATGTGAAATTAAAATTTAATTTATAATTGAATTTCTAGTGAAAAACTCAAATTTTAAAATAAATTTAATGTTTTGGTCCAAATATTAATTTTTTATAAATATTTAATTTTGAATTGAATTTTTAGTGAAAACATACATTCCAGAGAAAATTGAATTATTAGTGTAAAATTGAATTTTTAGTGAAAAATTTAATTTTTAGTGAAAAATTTAAGTTTTAGAGAAAAATTGAATTTTGATGAAAAATTTAATTTGTAATGAAAAATTGAATATTTAGTGAAAAATTGAATTTAGAGTGAAAATTTGAATTTTTAGTACAAATAATTTTTAGTAAAAAATTGAATTTGTAATGAAAAATTGAATATTTAGTGAAAAACTGAATTTTGAGTGAAAAACCGAATTTTTAGTGAAAAATTAAATTTTTAGTAAAAAATTGAATTTTTAGTGAAAAATCGAATTTTTAGTGAAAATTTTAATTTTTAGTACAAATGAATCTTTAGTGAAAAATTGAATTTTGAGTGAAAAATCGAATTTTTAGTGAAAAATTAAATTTTTAGTGAAAAATTGAATTTTTAGTGAAAATTTGAATTTTGAGTGAAAAATCGAATTTTTAGTGAAAAATGGAATTTTTAGTGAAAAATTGAATTTTTAGTGAAAAATTGAATTTTTAGTGAAAAATTGAGTTTTTAGTGAAAAATTGAATTTTTAGTGAAAAATTGAATTTTTAGTGAAAAATTGAATTTTTAGTGAAAAATTGAATTTTTAGTGAAAAATTGAATTTTTAGTGAAAAATTGAATTTTTAGTGAAAAATTGAATTTTTAGTGAAAAATTGAATTTTTAGTGAAAAATTGAATTTTTAGTGAAAAATTGAATTTTTAGTGAAAAATTGAATTTTTAGTGAAAAATTGAATTTTTAGTGAAAAATTGAATTTTTAGTGAAAAATTGAATTTTTAGTGAAAAATTGAATTTTTAATGAAAAATTGAATTTTTAGTGAAATTTGAATTTTTAGTGAAAAATTAAATTTAAGTTAAAAATCGAATTTTTAGTGAAAAATCGAATTTTTAGTGAAAAATTGAATTTTTAGTGAAAAATTGAATTTTTAGTCAAAATTTAAATTTTTAGTGAAAAATTGAATTTTTAGTGAAAAATTGAATTTTTAGTGAAAAATTGAATTTTCAGTGAAAAATTGAATTTTTAGTGAAAATTTGAATTTTTATTGAAAAATTGAATTTTTAGTGAAAAATTGAATTTTTAGTGAAAAATTGAATTTTTTGTGAAAAATTGAATTTTTAGTGAAAAATTGAATTTTTAGTGAAAATTTTAATTTTTAGTGAAAAATTGAATTTTTAGTGAAAAATTGAATTTTTAGTGAAAAATTGAATTTTTAGTGAAAAATTGAATTTTTAGTGAAAAATTGATTTTTTAGTGAAAAATCGAATTTTTAGTGAAAAATTGAATTTTTTGTGAAAAATTGAATTTTTAGTGAAAAATTGAATTTTTAGTGAAAAATTGAATTTTTAGTGAAAAATTGAATTTTTAGTGAAAAATTGAATTTTTAGTGAAAAATTGATTTTTTAGTGAAAAATCGAATTTTTAGTGAAAAATTGAATTTTTTGTGAAAAATTGAATTTTTAGTGAAAAATTGAATTTTTAGTGAAAAATTGAATTTTTAGTGAAAAATTGAATTTTTAGTGAAAAATTGGATTTTAAGTACAAATGAATTTTTAGTGAAAAATTTAATTTTTAGTGAAAAATTGAATTTTTAGTGAAAAATTGAATTTTTAGTGAAAAATTGAATTTTTAGTGAAAAATTGAATTTTTAGTGAAAAATTGAATTTTTAGTGAAAAATTGAATTTTTAGTGAAAAATTGAATTTTTAGTGAAAAATTGAATTTTTAGTGAAAAATTGAATTTTTAGTGAAAAATTGAATTTTTAGTGAAAAATTGAATTTTTAGTGAAAAATTGAATTTTTAGTGAAAAATTGAATTTTTAATGAAAAATTGAATTTTTAGTGAAATTTGAATTTTTAGTGAAAAATTAAATTTAAGTTAAAAATCGAATTTTTAGTGAAAAATCGAATTTTTAGTGAAAAATTGAATTTTTAGTGAAAAATTGAATTTTTAGTCAAAATTTAAATTTTTAGTGAAAAATTGAATTTTTAGTGAAAAATTGAATTTTTAGTGAAAAATTGAATTTTCAGTGAAAAATTGAATTTTTAGTGAAAAATTGAATTTTTATTGAAAAATTGAATTTTTAGTGAAAAATTGAATTTTTAGTGAAAAATTGAATTTTTTGTGAAAAATTGAATTTTTAGTGAAAAATTGAATTTTTAGTGAAAAATTGAATTTTTAGTGAAAATTTTAATTTTTAGTGAAAAATTGAATTTTTAGTGAAAAATTGAATTTTTAGTGAAAAATTGAATTTTTAGTGAAAAATTGAATTTTTAGTGAAAAATTGAATTTTTAGTGAAAAATTGAATTTTTAGTGAAAAATTGAATTTTTAGTGAAAAATTGAATTTTTAGTGAAAAATTGATTTTTTAGTGAAAAATCGAATTTTTAGTGAAAAATTGAATTTTTTGTGAAAAATTGAATTTTTAGTGAAAAATTGAATTTTTAGTGAAAAATTGAATTTTTAGTAAAAAATTGAATTTTTAGTGAAAAATTGATTTTTTAGTGAAAAATTGATTTTTTAGTGAAAAATTGATTTTTTAGTGAAAAATTGAATTTTTTGTGAAAAATTGAATTTTTAGTGAAAAATTGAATTTTTAGTGAAAAATTGAATTTTTAGTGAAAAATTGGATTTTAAGTACAAATGAATTTTTAGTGAAAAATTTAATTTTTAGTGAAAAATTAAATTTAAGTTAAAAATCGAATTTTTAGTGAAAAATTGAATTTTTAGTGAAAAATTTAATTTTTTAATGAAAAATTTAATTTTTGTGAAAATTTAGTTTTTTTTTTCTTTCATCATTCATTTGCCTAAACATCATTCATCAACTACTCTCTACATTAACTACATTGTATAACATAAATCATGATCAAGATTATGTCTAATTTCCGCAACATTATTTTCAATCGCAAAAAAGCACAACAATCAAAAACTTGAGTATATTTTTATGTTTATTTCGCAAGCCACCTCAAAGTATGCAATGCAAAAATAAACAACCGCGTGCGTGACAAAAACTCTATAAAAAGTATTCGCAGGCGAAACACGTGCAAATCGCACATTTCACACAATCCACAAGGACGACATGTTTATTTCCGCACCCGAATCAACGCGAATCAAGGCAAGCACGAAGCAATGCGATGTGTGTTGGTTGGTTGACTGGCTGTTGATGACATAAAAATGCTCACGCATCGCGTGACACGCATTCGCAGACACCTACGTGCACGTGTATGATACGGGTGACCATTTCAAAAGGTGAAAACCTTGCTAACCAACATAAAATATTTATATAATACCCAAAGTGTCGGCTCCGGATAGGATCTGGATTAATGAGCAGTGCACAACCGTGCGACGAGGGACATTCATAATAAATGTGGGAAATTACTGTAGGCGACAAGTCTAATTAGTTCGGCCTGATTGCGATGTTTTTCGAGCAACCCTTGGCATTCACTTAGTCCTCGATTAATTTTATTCATATTTGGGATTACTTTACTTTATCATCATCTCATATATATGCATATTATGTCTGTCCACAGTTCACCACAGACTTTATATTTGAAATTCCTTTGGTTTGGCACGCATCGCATATGTTGTTGATGGCTGTCGCCGCGGTTTATGCCGCATTATTAAAAACTGATTGCCGCCTTTTAGGCATGAATTTCATATGCGTGAATTTGAGCATCACACAGTCATTTTACAATGCCAGCTGACGCTGTTTCGGGAATGTTTTTCGTTTTCGACGTCTCAAAATATTGCGTCTTTTCGGTTTATTTTGTAGGTTTTTTATGCTTTTGTTTTTGTCTCTAAAGTTTGGTCGTTTCCATGAAGACTTTGCATATCGCTATGCTTAGGTTGTCAGAATCTCCAAAGTTATTTTGACGGCATAGTTTCATGGACGGAGGCATTTATGTCTATAAATTATAAATAATTCATATTTCATGTCTTAATCTAAGGAAAACATGTGAAAAACAACAATTTTTATAGAAGTAGTTACCAACAAATTTTAATTTTATACAACAATGTTTTATGATTTCGTAGTCATCCACCAAACTTATTATAAATGCTCTTAGAACATAATAAATGCTTTCGAATTAACGAAAAATACAATCGCTGATAACCAAATCTCAAATTAATTAATTTCTTCCTTCGAATTTGTACTATTTAAAATAATTCTTTTTTTTTTGATAAATTAAATATTAGTGATCCGTAGATCATTTTCTTTTACAAAACAAACGCAAACAATTAGCACCAGGTTCGTTTTTGGATTCATTAATGATCTGGTACTGTACGTATTAAAAGTAAGTTATGCTATTGTGAATAGCACTTAATAAAATGAAGAATTTGTGTTGAAAAAGAAAGGGCAGAAGAACACGGTGCTGCCAAATGTAATAAACAAGAACCGACGGCGTTCCCGTAAAACAGATCTGGTTCAAGTACCACGGAAACGCAGCTATTGTCAATTTTTCAAATTAAACAAGAAACTGAAGACGAAGATGAGAATGATGACGAAAATGACAAATTTGTATTTCTTAAAAGAACCAGGTGAATATTTTATTAATTTTTGCACGAACTCGATATGAAAATAGGCTCTTGTAAAGTGACCATTATAATGCCCCGAAAAAACTAAAAGTGCCCCGAAAAAACCAAAACGGTTTTAGCATTCTCGTGCAGAGAAACTTTTTCTGTAAAATCTTCAGATTTTTAACACTTGATTTAGAGGTCGCGTTTTTGAGTTTTGAGTTTATTGTTTGACCACACCTTCTTCATATTTACTACTTCATATTTACTACTTTTAATCAATTAAGAGATTTTCTCATTTTAAGAATTAAATAGAATTAAATTTATAAAAATTCAGTTTTGTGAATTTATAAATCACATAAAAAGACTGTCACAAAATCTTGACGTCCACAGCATATTTTTTACATTTTTTTTTTGTTTGGCCTTGACTACACCATTTCCAGATTGAAATCAGAAAGGGTCAGATTTCAGAAGTTGTCATATTGAATTTAGAATAGTCAAATTAAATTCAAAAACGAGTAAATGGAATTCAGATTTGTCAAATTGAATTCAGAAAAGGTCACATGAAATTCAGTATAGACAAATTGAATTCAGAAAAGCTAAAATTATTTCAGAAATGGTGAAATGGAATTCATATAAGTCAAATTAAATTCAGAAAAAATCAAATGAATTCAGAATCGATCATATGGAATTCAGAATAGTCAAATTAAATTTAGAAAGGGACAATTAAATACAGAAACAGTCAATTGGATTTCAAATTAGTCGAATTGAATTCAGATAGAGACAATGAAATTAAGAAATGGGCAAATGGAATTCAGAATAGTCAAACTTAATTCAGAAACCGTCATATGGAATTCAGGATAATCAAATTGAATTCAGAAATAGACAATTTGATTTCATAATAGTCAGATTTATTTCAGAAAGAGTCGAACTGAATAGGGAAACGGACAAATATAATTCAGAAAAAGTCATTTGAAATTCAGAAACAGGATGTAATTTAGAAAAAAAACACTTTGCTTACTGATAGGGGTACTCTGAAATATATACTGTTTCTAAATAAAAAAGTAGCAATTGCACTTTTTGCAGTGGGACCTAAATAAAATATTGTGATTCTTTTAAATAGTCCTACTTCTTAATAATTATTTAAATTTGATTATTCTATAGTAAATAAAACACACAATAAAAATTGTTCTGAATTCCAAATGACTCTTTCTGAATTTTATTTGGACGTTTCTCATTTCATTTCGACTCTTTCTGAAAACAAATTGACTATTCTGAAATCAAATCGTCTCTTTCTGAATTCAATTTGACAATTCTAAATTCCAAATGTTCATTGCTGATTACAATTTGACTATTCTGAATTTCATTTGACTATTTCTGAAGACAATTGTCGGTTTCTGAATTCAATATGACTATTCTCAATTCCATTTGCCCTTATCGGAATTCAATTTGGCCCTCTAGGAATTCAATTTAACTATTTTTATTTCTATTTGACCATTTCTAAATTCAATTTGGTCCTTTCTGAATTTAATTTGACTATTCTGAATTCCAATTTTCTCTTTCTGAATTCAATTTGACTATTCTGAATTTCATTTGACATTTTCTGAAATAATTTGACCTTTTCTGAACTCAAATCGAATATTCCAAATTCCATTTGTCTGTTTCTGAATTCAGATTGACTATTCTGAAATCCATATGACCGTTTCTGAATTCAATTTGACTTTTCTGAATTCAATCTGACCGATTCTGAATTCAATCTGTACATGGTGTAGTATTTTCTACCCAGCTGCGCAAGGTTTTTTTAAACCAATTTTTTAAAGCTTAGCTGTTAATTTTGTTTTTGTTTCTATGATTTTTGCTTTTATTTTTTTATTTCGTTATGTTTCGTTTTTGTGTTTTACACGTTTTTATTTTTGCTAATCTTTCGATTTTGTTTTTCCCTTTTTGTATTTATTTGTTTCTGTTTAATTTTTATGGTTGACTTTGTGTTTTTGTTTTTAATTGTTTTTCTTTTATTTGTTTTTGCATTCTTTTGATTTTGGGTTTTTGTGTGTTGCTTATGTGTTTTCGACTTTGTTTAAGTTTTTGCTTTCGTGTTTGTGTTTTTGTATTTGCTAGTTTGCTTTTCATTTTATTTTTCTGTTTACCTATTTTTTATTTTTATGTTTTTGATTTTGTTTTGGTGTTATTTTTATATTTGACTTTCTATCTTTGTTTTTAATTGTTTTCTTTTATTTGTTTTTGCATTCTTTTTATTTTGGGTTTTGTGTGTTGCTTATGTGTTTTCGACTTTGTTTTTGTTTAAGTTTTGCTTTCGTGTTTGTGTTTGTGTTTTTGTATTTGCTATTTTGCTTTTTATTTTATTTTTCTGTTTACCAATTTTTTATTTTTATATTTTAGCTTTTGTTATTTTGCATTTTTTGTTTTTGCTTTTGTTTTAGTTTTATTTTGCGTTTTTACTTTTACTTTTGTTTTTGTGTTTTATTTTATTTTTCTTTTATATTTTGGTTTTTGTTGTTGTGGTTTTGATTTTGTTTTTGTGTTCTGCTTTTGTTTTGGTTTTTTACTATTAATTTTGAATTTTTGCTTTTGTATTTTTATACCCTACACTAAGAGTGAAAGGGTATATTCAGTTTGGTACGCCGTTTGTAACACCCAGAAGGAAGCATCTCCGGTATGGAAAAGTATATATATTCTTGATCAGCATGACCTCCTGAGTCGATTTAGCGATGTCCGTCTGTCCGTCTGTCTGTCCGTCTGTCTGTCCGTCTGTCTGTCTGTCTGTCTGTCTGTCTGTCTGTCTGTCTGTCTGTCTGTCTGTCCGTCTGTCTGTTGAAATCCCTACTTCTTTTAAAATTGAAGAGCTAGATAAATGAAACTTATAACTTTGATTACTAATATACCTACGCTGTATGCGAAATTGGCGAGATCGGTTCATTGTGACCTATGATCCGACCACTTATGTTCAAATACCTCATATAAAATGTTCATATAAAGATCAATTTTTATGTATACGTGCTTAGGTAAACTTTTTTGGTCAAATATATATTGACATCATGCTCAAGTACGTGATAATAATGTTTTCCGTCGAAAAGACCTGTGGTTCATTAAAAAAAAAATCGAAATTCGGTACACCTACCCATTTGTAAATATGGGTATCAAATGAATGGAAAATCTTCAGCAATTGAATGTTTGTAGTTATTTTCAGGATTCGTATACCCTGGTGACCTATATATCACTTTGAATGGTAACCACACATATGTGTAGGGTATTTATAGTCGGCTTAGACCGACTATAATTTTGATAATCCTAACTATCATAATTACACCTACTTTAAAATTTCCCATGTGATCTAACCTTCCCAACTGGTTGCTGTTATTTTTGTGCTTTTTTTGTTTTTGTGTTGTCTCTTGTTTTTGTTTTTTGTGTTTACGCTTGTTTTGGGTTTTCGCTTTGGTTTTGTGTTTTTAATATATTGTTTTGGTTTTTGATTAGTTTTTTTTTTTTTTGTTTGCTTATGTTTTTTGTGTTTTTTATTTGGTTTTTTATTTTGCTTTTGTTTTTTTTTTTTGTTTTTACCATTTTATGTGTTTTTGTGGTTGTAATATTTTTTTATCGTAGATCTCTTTCCTGACAAATATAATAAATGCATGTGAACATCAAAATTTATCTAATATTATATTTTTTTTTGTATTTCTAGTTATTAGTATTTTATGATACTATTAAATTTTATGCATATATATGTTTTTAGAATTATTTATTACATAAATAATTCATATTTACACGAATTTCATGCCATTTTCTAACCATTTGTATTACGTTGTAAATAAAATATGCAAATAAAAATAATCAATATTTTTTATTGAAATAAATATAAAAATGTGTCAAATCAAATATGTAATTAAAAATTTATACTAAAATCTAATATTTTATAAAAATGCCATTGCAACCGCCTACAACAATCCGTATTTTATCGCATATTTTTCCATTTACATGAGACATAAATTTGCGATGCGCCATTAAATAAAATCACGCATGCGGCGCTGCACCGCTGACGCCCTATTTAAAGCATATCTGTTGCATGCATGTGCGGCTTTATGCCGCCAAAAAGCCTAAAAAAATAAAAATTAAAACTCAACTATTTTATAGACGAAAACGTAAATCGAAACGCATGGCATCTGATAAATGTGCGAATTAATTTAATTTGCAGCGCAATAAAATGCAGCATTAAAATAACAACCGCCGCGTGGTACAGTCGGTGGCGGTACGGCGGCCAAAGAGCAGCAATAAATCTGAAGAGTGCTGTGTGTCTGTGTGTTAATGCAATAAATTCAATGCATTAATTCATTATCAGTGGTGGCTTCATTATTTCTTTTTTTTGCGCCACAATTAAATGCCTTTAAAGAATAGGTATTCGAAAATTCAACATAAAAATTTCAACGATTCGCTGCCGAGTTCTGTCAAGTGCTGGCGTGCCTCCTGTCCTGTCCCCTCCTGTCCTTCGACCTGCGGCACGCATTGCATTTAATTTCACAGAATGTGCGCTGCGCAAACAAACAAAACGTAATTAAAATTTTGGCGGAGCCCCGCGGCACCTCTCTGAGCACCTCCTCTCATTCACGTCTCTGGCTCTGTTGAGTCTCACGGCTCTCTGACGCTCGGCGCTCTTATCAAATTGCTGCCGTCCATTAATCAGCAGACTCCTGCAGTGCTGTTGTTGCTGTTGCTCACGTGAATGTCCGTGCGTGAATGAATGTAAATTTGTTCACGTGTTATGCGAGGACATTGCGTGCTGTTTATGATAATTTTACACGAATCACACAAAATGCTTAGAGTGACACGAAATGAGCTGCGTTGTTGCGCGGCGCTCTCAGCGAGTTGTGTTGGTTGTTTGGCCTTTTGATTTATGGAGAATAGGTTCAAATTTGCAAAACTACTCAAGGGAAACAATGCACGAGATTTTAAAGGTTTCTGATTTTTACTGCAAATGTAATTCATAAATTCGATTTGAAATTTATGAAATATCAATTGATATTCAGAAATTATTTGTATCGAGGCAGCATTTACAAAGTAACGAGTAGGAGTTTTGAAATTGAAGCATTATTTCGGACCGCATTCAAAAAGCAAGGAGCGAGAGTTTTGGAATTTCTCGAGCAATTTAAAACCAGGAATTCACACATATCAATGAGTATCTGGTAGCCGCGGTAGCTCAGTGGTTACTGCCGGTCAAGGCTTGAACCGAAATGTCCCAGGTTCAAGCCTGGACTGGGGCTAATAACATCTTTTCATAGAAAACATTTTTCTATACCGCGCTACCTCTCGGCAGTAAATGGCAAACCTCCGAGAGTAAAACATTGCATATGAAAAGCTCTCAAGCGCAGTTCGGATTCGACATAAAACTGTAAGTCCCACCTTTTTGAGTACAAATAGAACACGCACAGCTCAAAGTAGGGAGAGAGCACAGAAAAAAATAATCGACGTAAATATAGCAATAGATATTAATTGCATGTCATTAATCATTCCAGCAATGAAATTCAGTAATACAGTGAACACATTTGCTATTCGTAGTTACTAAAAAATTTCGGTTGGTGTATATGCTATGGGTTGGTGTGTGTAGATGTATATATACATCATATACACCAACCGTATTCACAAACTACACAGTTTTAAAAACACTACAGTTTTACAAATTCTTCACAGTTTTAAAGCAACTACAATTTTACAGCCGATATTATTTTACATTCGTTTGACGGACGCGTGCTTGTCTGTTCGGTTCGTTGGGTCGATTTTCGGCACATTGTGCGAATGACTTCCACTTTGACATTTCCTCTCTTATTTGTGTTTAATTTCCTTTCACAATATATAGCTCTATTGGTTACGTGTGAACGTTATTCTATCTTCGAACAACAAGGTAGGTAAAATAATTAAAATTAAAAAAATATGTATATAATAAATAAAATATATCTAATTTATAATAATAAAAATATATATATAAAAAAAATGAAAAAATATCTTTTTTACATTTCACACTAATTTAAGTGAATACACACACCAAATTTAGCGAATATACACACCATCAGCGCGTCGTGAAAACAGCTGTTGCCAGCAAAGGCGATTACTAATATGAAGGATGTGTACGCTAATGCAGTTAATAATTTAGTCGGCGCAGTTTCAGCAAAAATGTAATTGTTTTGATGTAATTTTTGGTTATATTTACATTTTTTTTCTGTGAGCTCGTCCTAAATTGTTATTGGACTGTAGTGCAAAAATATTATTATTATAAATGAGTAACTGGAAATAAAAAAACAAATCGTTTTAAATATTTACCTCACTCACAGCATAAATATTACTTAAATTTGCAATTACTTTAATTACTTTCTAAATTATTACAAAAAATTATATCAAACAGCACTATAAAAGACATTTAACGCAACTATGATCCACAACATTAGTTTTAAAATGTATTTCAAAATACAGAATTTTAACTACTTTGTAACTACTTCATAATACGAACTACAGAACGAACAAAAGAACTACCAAAATGACTGCCCAAATTCCCTGCTTTTGTTGTTATCATGCCACACAAACATTCCAAAAACAGTAATAATTCAAATACTCATAAATACTATGTGGTATTCATATCGCATGTAAAGTATTTCAAATGTATTTCGTTTTGTTGTTGTTTTAATAGTATTTGTGATTATCAACACATGCACAGCTTACAGACACAAACAGAAACTCATTCATGAATTACAGACATATATAATATAAATGAATATAAAATACACACAGAGACGGACTTCATTATGGTACCCCTTATCTGGCCCAATTCAGCGCACTTTATATTAACTTAACATAAATCATTAAACTAGCGAAGCTGCAAAAAGCCATTTCCCATTCGTAAATGAATGTGCACTACACTACAGAAAAAAATAATCGACGTAAATATTCTTAATATTATTTATATTCATTCTTCGTTAAATCAACAATTCCGTTTGCTAATATTAATATTTGTACGTTAATGCAGCAAATTAATTAATCGTGCAGTTTCAGCAATTATATTTGCTAAAACTGCGCCGACTAAATTATTTGCTGCGACAAAATTATTTGCCGCCGACAAAATTATTTGACGTACAAATATTCATATTAGCAAACGGTATTGTTGAGTTAACGAAGAATAGCAAATGTTTTCATTAAATTAGTGAATTTCATTGTTGGATTGATTAATGAATGCAATTAATATCGGTTGCTATATTTAAGTCGATTATTTTTTTTTCTGTGCATGCCACATTCTTTCGTATTCGTGTGCGGCACATTAAAACCCTGAAAGGCAATGAAACCAAACAGAAATTGTAAATAATCTCAGGGATCTATATTGCATACTTGAATAAAATTTTATTATGACATTTTTTTTTTACTGAATTTATAAAAATATAAAAAAAAAAAAAAGGTATTCTTAATAATTGAATTTTTGAAAATTCAATAAAATTAATATAAATCTTTACTAAAATATTAATATATTATATTATTGAAATTAAATAATATTGAACCAAAAAGTTAATTCTGAAATAAACAAGTATAGACATTTGAAATGTACCAGAAATCATAATGTACCAGAAATTCGGTTTCCAACAAATTTAGCAATTTCAGATTTGTGTACTTAATTTGGAAAAAAAGTGTGTTTTAGCTACATAAAATGGTAATATGACAATATATAAAAACATGGAATAATTTTACATTATTAAATTATAAACTTAATTATGTTTCATCCCATTTCAAATCGCTGAAATTGAGAAAATTGTTAAATTTAACAAAATTTAGCAATTGATAAAATATTGAATTGGTTAAATTGAATAAGGTTAAATTGTTTGCTTATTCAAAATATCTAAGTTGATGAGATTTTTAAAATAATAAAATTTGGAAATGGCTAACATTTTTGAATTGAGGATTTTTTTTTTTAAATTAGTAGAATTTATTATAGTAGTGAACAAAATGTTAAAATTTAAGAAAAAATCTTAATTTATTTTCTTTGTAAATTAATTCCAAGCACTACAAGCGATATCCTTCCTTGACACTTACATATTTCTGATCACTATCAATGTGGTCAAAAACAAAAAATAATTCAATCCCGATATCGGTTCCGGATTTTGAGAAATAACAGGACAAAAATTACCATTTTTATACTAATTTCACACGTTTGTGCATTATTTGTAAATTTATTCCAATGAATACAAGCGATATTATTTATTCGAATTAACTTATTTCTGATAATTAATAATGTGGTCAGAAATAAAACCAATTATTGCCGATATCGGCTCTCGATTTTGAGAAATCGCATGTCAAAATTTACCAAAAATTCTCAAAATTTGAACCATGATATTTTTCTTATTTCGTAGAAAAAAATCAACTAAATCTAATGATTACTTTTGAAGCTGTTTAATTCTGTTCACCGTGCGTGTTTTGTGAAATATTTAAATTGATAATATCGTCGTTGTAGAACTAAAACTCACCAACTACATTTGTATGGAAATCTTAAATTTCAACTTTGTTGGTAATTATTACAAAAAGTAATTGAGACATTTTTAAAGTTCAAATACCAATTGATAGATTCACATTTTCTTATCATTTGTTAAAAATATTGAGCTCATCGATCAAAAATCGAAAGATATATAAAGATTTTTGTAAATGAACAATTGGCATTTCGAAAATGTAGTTGGTGACTTTTAGTTCTACGACGATATTGTGAAGTTGATAAAATTTTATAATTGTTGAAATTTCGAAATTGGAGAAATCTTAAATTTATAGTAAAGTACGTTTTTGAAATAGGAATTCAATGAAATTGATGAACAATTCATAATGCTTAAATTGTGTATTTGATGATTGAATTGTGAAATTCATTAAATTTTGAAACATAACATATATAATTGACGAAAACTATAATTATCTAAAATATTCAAATATGATATTCATGAAATTAATAAATTGATGAATATTCCATAGATTTATTGATATTATGAATCAATATTTTGAATCAAAATTATATAATATATAAAAAAATGATAAATTTGGCAAACATCATGAAATTAGAATATATTGAAATAGGGTTTTAATAAAATGGTCTAAATGTTCAAACCAAAGTACCAATGAAACTATGAAAAAAATGCATACATAAAATTGATGAAATTCATTAAATAATGAAAATGGTGTATATCATAAAATTGACGATAAAACAAATAAAACTTTAAAAATTAAATAATAAAACTATAACAAAAAATAAAAATTATTATATTTCTTATATGTATGATTTTCATAATTACGCTTTTTCTACTGGGTCATACATACATAGTTCATTTATTCGTTCATTCACAAACACAATCATCTGCATATGCATTCGAACAAAAGTGATTTAATTTCATATTATTTTAGTGCTGCTGTTCATTATGTGGTCACAATTTAATGTGCGAATCATGAGCCAGCTTGTAATGCATTCATTTGCCACTGTAAATGTGAAAATGCATGTGTGTCTGTCTGTCTCTCTATCTGTGTGTGTGTTTGTGCCTGATGATATGTGTGAATAAATGCGGTCATAATGACCTAACGATGTGTGTGTGATAATGTATTGGTGTTGAAGCCAGTCAGCGCCTAATTATGTGGCGGGCCTTATCAGCCGATTTTTAACGCTTCATTTTGCGTTCAATTTGTGGAAATAATCTGTAATGGTAGCTCCACAAATTTAGGGCAACTTAATAGCGTTGATAAAACCACGTTTGACACTGGATAGAAAAAAAAATTCAAAAATTAAAGCAGCTCTGTGGTTTTTCCACATTTCATCAGTAATAAAATTTTAATTTTAAATCACAATTTTAACGATTAAACACATTTTTATAATTTCAAATCATCATTTAATACATCAATAATTTAATATATTTAAAAAATCATTCGTATAAATTCAGACATACTTTTTAAGTTTCATTAAATTCATTAATTTTATGAAATCTTTCATCAATATCAAATATTTTATGAAATCTTGTCATGCCAAAAGGGCGAATCTTTTCGTTTTTTCGCCAAAACTTGTTATTAGTATAAGATAAAATAGTGATGTAAAGGTATTTATTGTTTATTTTCAAAGCACCTATCGATCTGCATCATTAATGAAAAATATTTTGCCAAACATAAATTTGACATTTGTTATTTGCAGACAATTGTTTTTGGCCAAATATTTGTAATTAATAATGCAGTTCGATAGGTGCTTTGAAAACAAACAATAATTGCCTTTACATCACTATTTTATCTTGTACCATTAAAGAGTTATAGCAAAAAAACGAAAAGATTCGCCCTTTTGGCATGACAAGATTTTCAATTTTTCCAATTTCTTCGTTTTTTTTGCTATAATTTTTTATTGGTGCAAGATAAAATAGTGGTGTAAAGATATTTATTCTTTGCTTTAAAGCACCTATCGATTGGCATCATTATTTAAAAATTTTTTGCCAAACACTTTTTCTTGCAAATAACAAATGGCAAATGAATGTTTGACAAAATATTTTTAATTAATGATGCAGATCGATAGGTGCTTTGAAAACCAACAATATTTGCCTTCACATCACTATTTTATCTTGCGCTTATAAAATGTTATAGCATAACAAACAAAAATATTTGCTCTTTGATCAGGATATAGTCTTACAAAATCCGTATTCATAATTCAGTAGGTTGTCCAAATCTAAAGATATTTTACACACGTTATAATAATTGACAAATAAACCAAAATAACAGAAAAAGTTGAAAAAAATATAAATTATGTTAATTTTTAAAACACTTCATACTTTAAAATTTGATTTCCAAACATTTTTAAAAATTCACATTCGCCCCTTTGGCATGACAGTGATGATATTATGTGAATAATTATTATTTATATTAGTTTATAAATTTATAATAAAATTTTTTACAAAAACTACAAATTTTTCGAATTAAATTTTATAATAAATTCAATTATTTCATTGAATTTTGAAACATTTCATTCAACAAAGAACATCCGCCTCTAGAGATGCTCCAAGGTATTGAAAAATTCAATATATACTTTAGACTTCTTGCAATTTCAGACAATTTTAGACAATTTCAGACAAGAAAAGTCATTGACACTTGAACTCGGCAGCAATCTACTGCAATATCGCATTACGGCAGACGACAGACTAAGACGGAAGTAGGAAAAAACTGAGAAATCGAGAAAACTAATCAACCGGAAGTGACTTCAAAATCCAAAAAACAAAAACAAAGTGTTAACATGCGTGTCTACGCATACAGCACATGTTTAATATGTGTTCAATAAATGTGCAAAATACAGCTTCGCAATTGGGGGGAAATCTCGCACATGCTTTGAGTGCAATTTGTCAAAAGACAGACATTTCATAACTCAAACAAATACAATGAGTTTCGATAATGTTGTGCCCAACTTTGACGATTAATCTAACCGCAAAAGTTTGGCCAAACTTTGTCTCACAAACTGAGACAAGCAGGCAAAACGAGAAAACATCTAAAATCAAATTTAACAGATTTAATGAAATCTATATCAAGCAATTGACAGTAAAATATATGTAGTAATGCGGCAGTCATGCCAACCCTCCCCCTGACAAATAGGATTTTGTCAAGTGCTTTTTATGAGTTATTTTAATTAAATTAAATATTAAAAATTACACATACGTCATGTGGCACAAAAGACAAACAAACTTGAGGTATTTTTTTTATTTCATGTCTGTGTCTCTGTTTGATTTTATGTGAATGTACTATGTTGTATATATTTGAAAATTTAATTAGAAAATTTTATTATCAACAGACAATTGGACAGACAGGCAGACAGACAGGCAAAAAGACACAAATATGAGCCTAGCTAGATAAGAACCGGCCTGGAGTCATTTACCGACTTTGATTATGTTGTGCGGGAGACTTTGTTATGAGTGCTATGAAAATATTTTACGCACAGACGTCCATTAATGAACCAAATATCCCAGTAGCTATTTTAAACAAATAAAAGATTAAATTATAAATTTTGAACTAAACATTGGCTTTATAAAAATTTTTGAAAACATAAATCTTATATCCTACACATATAATAAATCTCTTTGTTGGTTTGTCCGTTTGTTTGTTCCGCTTCTCCGTCTAAACGGCTGATCCGATTTTCTTGAAATTTTTACCACAGATGCGGTATGGTCTGGGAGGAATGATAGGCTAAATATAGACTGGATTGGACAAAGATGCGTGGCACCACCTATACAACCTAAACTTTCAATACGATATAACTCGGCACTTTCACCAGCTACGAACATCAAACAAAAAACTAAAATAAAAAAAATCTAAAAGCAAAAACACAAAAGCACAAAACAAAAGCAAAAATACAAAAAACAAAAGCAATAACATAAAACTAAAATCCAAACTAAAGGGAAGATAAAGAAAAACAACTCACCACACTAAAACTCACCAAACTAAAACTCACCCCAATAAAATTCACCACACTAAAATTCAACACACTAAAACTCACCACACTAAAACTCAGCACACAAAATTCACCACACTAAAATTCGCCACACTACAACTCCCCACACTGAAAGTCACTACACTAAAACTTACCACAATAAAATTCACTACATAAAAATTCACCATAATTAAACTCACCATAATAAAATTCACCACACTAAAACTCACTACACTTAAAATTCAGACCCTTAAACTCACAAAATTAAAATTTTGAGTGATAATTAAAATATTGAGTGAAAATTAAAATTTTGAGTGAATTTAAATAAATTGTATTTTAAAAGATCTGAAAATAAGAATATGCTGTTTCTACAGAGAACTTTTATTTTAATATTAGTATTATTATTATGATTACACACAATTTACTATTTGCTATCGTTGACCTTCTCTAGCACATATTTGGTAGAAAATTCTCAACTTTGCTTGTGTTGGTGCTGTTATATGGCATTTCTTTAGACCAACTATGTAGTAGAGTAATTGAACAAAACGAAGTCCAATGAGCCATAAGTATTTAGATTGTCTCTGTGCGGCACTTACGCATTCTAGAATCTCTTTCTTCTTTTACTTTCGACACTACCACTTGTCATTGTCGCATGTGTGGGTTATGGCTATGCATCCGTCCGATCGTCCGTTTCTATGTGAAACCTTGGGGCTTTTCAAAGCATTTATGCACCCAATTATGTAGGAAATATGCTGGAAATATTTGTCCCTAATGGAATTTGCTTATTAGAATTGTACAAAATCAACATGTAGTAGACTGGCTACTGATTGCAAGCAGAAATTAAATTAAAAACGCATTTGAATGGCACAAAATAATTGCATTGAAATTTATATTCAAATTGTTGTGGAGATTTTTAATTTTATTAACTATTACACAAATTGAAAACAGTTTAGTTAGTCGAGAAATCAATGCAAGCAACAAGCACTAAATAGGATTTTGGTTATATATGAAATAATTAACGTAAATGTATCGAATTCCGATACCTTAAGGGCATATTGAAATTTTAACACAACAAAATATAAAAATTCAATTTTTTTAATAATTCCAGTTAAATGAAAACAAATTATATGGTATATAAAATGTTTGTTGAACTTTTCAGAATTTATTTAAAAAAAAAAACAAAAAGCTACCAAATCATTAAAGTGTCATTTTGTTGGATATTTCTAGCCACAAAAGACAAAACCAAAAGGGCGAATTTGAAAAATTGAAAATCTTGTCATGCCAAAAAGGTGAATCTTTTCGTTTTTTCGCCATAACTTTTTATTGGAATAAGATAAAGTAGTGATGTAAAGGCATTATTTGTTTTTAAAGCACCTATCGAACCATCATTATTTTAAAATATTTAGCCAAACATTTTTTCGTGCAAATAACAAATTCTTTAAATACTGCCCAAATCTTATTTTCTACATCTATGTCGTAATTACATGCAGTGCAAAAATACATGCACTTTATTGCCGACAACTTGTTATTTACTTCTTTAAAGTTATACAAAAATACTAAGATACTGTAGAATTATATTAAATGCCAATTTTTCAAACTTCGATACCTATGACGGAATTACATACAAGCCAAATTTCCGTGCATTTAATTGCCGACACTAATGCTTTCTTTAAATAAAATGAAGATACTGCCGAAATCTTATTTTCTACACCTATGTCGAAATTACGTGCAGTGCAAAAATACACGCACCTAATTGCCGACACTTTGTAATTTGCTTTCTTTGCTGCAAAAGACTAAAATGTCAGATTTATAAACAGTTGTCGCAGTTGGTACATTTACGTTAATATGATTTCTTGTTAACATTGATTTCAAAGCACTGCTTAAGTTGGCGCACATTAGGTAAACGATAAGCATAATGACAGGATAACATATGTCCTTGGTAATACAAACTTTCCGGCATGAAGAAAAGTTAGGAAAACAAAAAAAAAGAAAATAACAAAGCATAGCGTAAGGCGACAGCGTCTTATTCAAAGTTCAAATACGCAAAACAAAAACCCCGGGCAACTCATTTGTGGTCCAAGTTGTGCAGAAGGCAACGTCGTCTGACGCCAGCCATTTTATTTAATATCCTTTTTACACATGCCAGCGATTATCTGCAAGGACATTAACGCCGAACGGTTGAACTCGCACGTGAACCATGTCGTCTCACTTACTCGCACACATTGCCTTGGTATTGAAAATGCATATGAAGTTTGTTTTTTTTTTTTGTTTTGTTTAGTTCCTTTCATTGTTCAGGTTCGCATAGTTGTTATGCGAGAGGTTTTTGATCCTTGTGTTGTTTCCTTTTTTATACATTGTGCACAGCACAAGTACTAAGCACTGAAAACACAAGGACTATGAAAATATATATGTATTTTTTTTATATTGTTGTCAAAGTGGTTGTCATTGTTGTGTCTGTTGTTGTATGAGTTTGTTTTTTATTGTTGCTCTTAATTATTTGCACTCGTTTGTTAACTAGAAACTCGTTCATGTCTGCGAAGCTCTTTTTTATTATGTTTATGTTTATTTGCTCATAAAGCGCGCACTTCGTTGCATACTATGCGGTGCACTTGCATGACGTACATTGTGCCGCTTTACGACGACATTATTCCGACATCCACACACAAACACAACGCCACTTTAAAACTTGCACTCATGCATTTTATTTCAAAGTTTGTGTCTCATAAAATACGTGTGCAGCCTAAAAGTAGGCAATGTCAAAGTTTTTGGACACGTCTCAATTTTTGTTCACATTCGCAGACTAGGCGAATTTAAGATTTATGATAAATGTGAAAATATTGCATTTTAAATACTTTTAAATAGTAATTAAAGTTAAATTTAATTTATACAAATAATTTAATTTTTATTTTAATTTTAAAATATTATAAAAAAAAATTTAGTGCGTATTTTAATCTTGAGTTATAAAAGATTAATTTTGAGTATAAATAGAATTATTTGTGATTTTAGTGAAAATTTCAATTTTTAGTGAAATTAAAATTTTTAGTGAAAATTAAAATTTTGAGTAAAAATTAAAATTTTATGTAAAAAAAAATGAAATTTCAAGTGAAATATAAATTTTAATTTATATAAATTTTGAGTAAAAATATAAATTTTGAGTAAAAATATAAATTTTGAGTAAATATAAGAGTTATGAGTGAAAATTTAAATTTATACAAATTGTGAGAGAAAATGACAATTTTTGGGCGAAAATATTTATTTTGAGTGATTTGGAATGAAAATTTAAATTTGGAGTGAAAATTTAAATTTTGAGTGAAAATTTAAATTTAGAGTGTAAATTTAAATGTTGAGTGAAAAATTTAAATGTTGAGTGAAAAATTTAAATTTTTAGTGAAAATTTAAATTTTTAGTGAAAAATTAAATTTTTAGTGTAAATTTAAATTTTGAGTGATTATTTAAATGTTGAGTGAAAATTTATATTTTGAGTGAAAATTTAAATTTTGAGTGAAAATTTAAGTATATATAAAATTTTATCGAAAATTTCAATTTTGGGTGAACAAAATTATTTTGAGTGATATTTAAATTTAGAATAAAAATTTCATTTGGAGTGAAAAATAAAATGTTGAGTGAAAATATAAATTTTGAGTGAACATTTTAATTTTGAGTAAACATTTTAATTTTGAGTGAAAATTTGTGAAATTTGTGAATTGAGTGAAATTTGTGAAAAAATTATTTTGAGTGATAATTAAATTTTGAATGAATTTTGTGTACAAATTTAAATTTTGAGTGAAATTTTAAATTTTTAGTGAAAATTTAAATTTTTAGTGAAAATTTAAATTTTTAGTGTAAATTTAAATTTTGAGTGTAAATTTAAATTTTGAGTGATTATTTAAATGTTGAGTGAAAATTTATATTTTGAGTGAAAATTTATATTTTGAGTGAAATTTTATATTTCGAATAAAAATTAAAATTTTGAGTGAAAATTTAAATTTTTAGTGTAAATTTAAATTTTGAGTGATTATTTAAATGTTGAGTGAAAATTTATATTTTCAGTGAAAATTAAAATTTTGAGTGAAAATTTAAGTATATATAAAATTTGATCGAAAATTTCAATTTTGGGTGGAAAAAATTATTTTGAGTGATATTTAAATTTGGAATGAAAATTTCATTTGGAGTGAAAAATAAAATTTTGAGTGAAAATATAAATTTTGAGTGAACATTTTAATTTGGAGTGAAAATTTGAATTTTGACTAAAATTCTGAATTTCGAGTCATAATTAAAAATTTGATTGAAATTAAAATTTTTTATTAAATTGAAATTTTTTGTTAAATTGAAATTTTTTGTTAAATTGAAATTTTTTTTACAAATTCAAAATTTGAATTGAAAGGAAAATTTAAATTTTGAGTGAAAAATTAAATGTTGAGCGAAAATATAAATTTAAAGTGAAAATTAAATTTAGATTGAAAATTAAAATTTCAGCGAATCAAAATTTTTTAGTGAAAATTTAATTTTTCAATGAAAATTTTTTGAGAAAATTTAAAATTGTGTGAAAATTCGAATTTCTGTCAAAATTCAAGTTTAAAGTGATATTAGAAATATTGATAAAAATGTTACTTTTGAATGAAAATTAAATTTATAATACTAAATTTTTAAAAGTTTCAGGTTTAGAGTAAAAAATTTTAATTTTTGTTTTAATTTATTTTTTTTGGAAATTTTAATATTAACTGAAAATCCTTTTCAGTGAAAATTGTATGTAAATAGAAATTATTATTAGCTAAATTATTATTACCATCTTTATATAAATAGTTGTTTGCGTAAATTTTAATAATGAAAATATGTAAAATATAATATTTCACAATATTTATATTTTTTAATACATTTTCCTACATTTTCTTTTTTAATAAATAAATATTGAAATTAAAATATTCATTATATTTTCAAAAAACCAATATATAAATTGTAGTAAATATTTTTATTTGCATAAAATAAAAAATCACAATTCCAACTGAACCATAATATTACCACATTTCACTCAAATGCATCTGAAAACCGGCGCCGCGATACACGCCGCGCAAAAACCACGTCCGATATTAATAAAATTTCAAGTGGAAAATCTCGTCAGGTTAATCACAATCCGATGAAATTTATGCGAAATTTTAATTTTAAAACAACCATAAAAAAGAAGAAATTTTTATTTATTTTTCATAACTCATCAAGTTAAGTTTTTTTTGTTTCAATGTTACAAACAGCGTGAAATCGTTTAAAAATCTACAAAAAATATATATATATATAAATGTGAGGGTGTAAAAATAACAGTAATTTGTATGAATATGTGTATTTTTTATGTGTGGGGGAGGGTGATACTGCAACTGAATGCTGCCACTCATGCCGCGCGCATTCTTTGCCAAGTAATTGTTTCAAATATGAATGAATGACGAATGAATGAATTAATTTGCTTTCTTTTTGTGCGTTTATCATTGCAAAGTGCGCTCAAGTGAATTATTAAAATATTTTAACACAGTTGCTGGTAGAGATACAGACACTATAGGTAGAGCGCCCTAATGTATGCAACATTTTATTTTATTTTTGTATTTTTCTCTGCTGTTACCTTTGTCTTTATTGCACGAAAACCTACACGAAAGCTTACACGTTAAAACATCTGTCAGTTTTTAAGTTGCTGCGCTGAGCTTAAGTGGGTCCATGAAATATTGATAGCCTGCCTGTGCGAGGCCGATGTTGCAAGGATCAAGTTGAAAAAAAAAAAAAATAGGCACACAAATCGAAGCAACTGAGGAAGATTTATGCGCATATATTACAGCATATTTTTCTTTATTTTTAGTTTTAAAAAAATACATTTTTGTTACTGCATAATCTTTACGCATTGCAGCACTTCATTAATTTGAATTCAATTTTTTTAATTGTAAAAATACAGCACAACAAATTGAATTAAATCGTTTTTCTTGCACACCTAGTAGAGCTAATAATTCGAGCATACTCGATACTTTGAATACACCCTCAATATCTTTTTTTATATACCGAATACTGTTTTTAGCTAGTTGGCATTATATATCCAATTTTAACACAAGCTTTATACATTTTATATTTATATATTATATATTCATTAAAAGATAAATAACAGACCCTTTTAGCAATATATTTAATATATTTTTATTCATTTAAATTATAAAGAAATACCGAAACACATTTTGAATATATTTTTTTTTTTCGGAATTCAAACTTTGATAATATTTTTTTTACATTTTTCTCCACATTATGTTTTTTATTTATATTACACAAACAACTTTAATTAATTCTGCATAAAACAAGATATAAACCAAAGAAATCGGTTCAATATTCATGGATCTATAAATAGAAATAGAAAATGAAACGTAGAAATCTTTAATACTAAATACGCGCTTTGTCACATAAAGTTTTTTTAACTTAGTTAATTTTCTACCGATTCCATTAGTTGGTAGTTTATTTTTCGTAGTATTGAATACCATTTCAGTATAAAATATAAATAAAAATAAGATGAAGCAAACAAATTCAACACATTATTATCAAATTTGAAAAAGATGAAAAACTGACAATTTCGAAATATTTTTTAATTTAACTTCGTGACTTTTGGCAATATAATAATCTTTTATATATCAACAGAAAATAAAGTATATCGTCTTTCTTATGATATAAAACAAATTCCAATACAGCGCTAAAATTATTATATAGAAGCACCTATCGTAGCATGTTATATGGCACTCAAAATTACATTTGCAGGTTGTATTAAAAATTTCAAGTACGCAGTATCCTAAGAAAACTAGTTTTATTAGATTCTAACTTGACCCGTGCACGAGTCGTGCAAAGATTTCGCGAATGCAAGTATATGGAGCAATATTGAATGGAACAATTAATATAAAAAACATTTTTAATTATTTATATCAGGGACCCGCGCTTCGCTGCGGACATTTTTTATTGGTTTTATAAATGTAGTAACCAAAACAAAACAGATTTTTTTCCAATAGAAGTTTTAGTGTAGTGAATTTTATTGTGGTGAGTTTTAGTGTGTTGAATTGACTGTGTTGAATTTGAGTGTGGTGAATTTTAGTGTGGTGAATTTTAGTGTGGTGAGTTTAGGTGTGGTGAATTTTAGTGCGGTGAGTTTTAGTGTGGTGAGTTTTAGTGGTGAATTTGAGTGTGGTGAATTTTATTGTGGTGCGTTTTAGTGTGGCGAATTTGAATGTTGTGAATTTGAGTGTGGTGAACTTTAGTGTGGTGAATTTAAATGTAGTGAATTTTAGTGTGGTTGATTTTGTTTTGTGTTTTGCTTTTGTGTTTTTGATTTTGTTTTTGTGGTTTAGGTTTTGTTTTTGTGTTTTTTGCATATATGTTTTTATGCTTTTGTATAATTGCTTTTGTTTTTGTGTTTTTACTTTTATTTTTGGGTTTTTGTTGTTGTGTTTTTTGTTGTTTTGTTGTTTCGTTTTTTTGTTGTATTTTTGCTTTTGTTTTTGCTTTTGTGTTTTGTTTTTTTACTTTTATTTTTGTGTTTCTGCTTTTGTTGTTTGTATTTGCTTTTAATTTTGTTTTTCCATCCTTTTTTATATTTCTGTTGTTTTTGAATTATTGCTTAAGTATTGTGCTTTTACTTTTGTTTTTGTGTTTTTGCTTTTGTATTTTTTTGTATTTGAGTTTCTCTTCTTAGCTTGTGTATGTGCCGAGTTATTTAGTTTTGAAAGTTTAGGTTGTATGGGAGATGCCACGCCCTTTTGTCCAATCCCGCCCATATATAGCCTATGACACCCTCCGGACTCCATAGTCCAAAATTTCAGTTAAATCGGTTCAGCGGTTTAAACGTGATGCTGCAACAAACAGACAGACAGAGAGGCAGACAGACGGACCAAGAGTTTTATATATATTGATAGTATGTATGATTTGCCTATCGCACTGTGTAATTAAAAAGTTTCACTTCAAAATCCTTTTCCTAGTAGAAGCCCCCAAAAGTAAATTAAATGTGCCAATTTTTTTTTCTTCAAAATTATCAACTACACTTTCATCTAAATCATGTTGCTGCTTGTTCTTCATGCTTCCATTTAATTTGCCGCACATCCTTAATTTGTAAACTGCTACAAAGCAACCGTGAAGGATACGCTAATTAATCCCTTTTGGCCAACCTTTTCTACTTCGCAACAATTGTACAAATTATGTGCTAAATATTTGCCAAATACAGAAGCATCAGAAAAAAAAATAATTCCAAAGAAAAGTAAAACAAACAACAACAAAAAACTCATACAAAAGGACATTGAAAACCAAAGCAACGAAAAATCTGTCCTTTCTTTGGATTTTTGTGTTTTGTTCTCAACTATGGAGCTAATGAATCTCCATAGATTTGACCGGTTGCTGGTGCCGCAAATCAGCGTGGCAGGGCAGCCTGTCAAAGGATTCTTATTTTGCTTTGTATTACTTTTTATTTTGTTTTAATTTGTTCGTTGTTTTTGTTTTATTGCTGTTTTTCATTTCATCTTTTGTGTCCGCTCATTAAAGCAGCCCAAAAGTGTTTTTTTTTTAAAGATCAGGGTCCTTGAACGTCCTTAGTCGAAACTTGAAAGCATTAGGGGGCGTCGCATTGACAAATGATGTGCGCGCCTACTAACAAAAAAAATACCGTTTAATAAAAAGTCAAAAGGGCATAAAATAGGGTTTATTATTGTTGTTCAACATGCGAACAAGTGCGGCGGACTCAAACTGAGGTGAAGCAAGAACGACGACGACTGATGACAAAGGACGTTTAGTTGGAAATTTGTGTTGGAGATTTGATGCTTTTAAAATTCATATTTAAAAAGAAACCTCTTTTCAGTATATATAGTGTATATTATTATAATTAAAATATCACAAGAAAATGTTCTTTGGGTGAACAATAGGATAAAAAAAATATTATTCGATTGATAGTTTAAGCTAGTCTGTCTATGTAAAAATTTGATTTATATAAAGTATTATATTATAAACCAAAGTTTTATTTGAAAATCAAATATTAAAGTTATAACAATTTTTTTATAGAAATGATACGCACAAATCACATTTTAATGCTGATTTATAAGGCAACAATAATTTTACACAGCTGCTTGGAACTATGCAACGCATTTTTGCCCAAAGTGTTGCAAATCCAGTCGCTTAGTAAATTTTTACAACATTCCAGGCACGTTATATGTGCTTCCGATTCACTTTATGACTTCATAAAGCACGAAGCGTTTCGCTTAAAAAGGGTCACAAAAACAGACCAGAATCAGTAGCAGCTTCAGCCAATAAAAACAACAACATTAAGCATGATTAATGACATGCAAGAGTGAATTTCAAGCAGGGCATAAACGTAACTCATATGAAAAATTAACTACTCGACGCAAAGCAAGGCAAAAAAAGGGATCCTGACGACGGATTAAAATGGGCCAAATTCAATGAATTTAAATTAGCTGCCGAAAGAATCGCTCAGACACACACACATCAAGGGGGCGATAAAAGGCCGAAAAACATTTGAAGAATATGAAGGAAAAAAATCGAAATGAAAGTGATAAAGGGCAGCGCAAGTTAAGGGCTTCTGCGAAAATAAAAATAGTAAAGAAATTTTAGGTTCGTGTTTAAAAGGAAAAATTTAAAGCTGATAATTGACAAAAACAAAACTTGTTAATAACAGATTGCAAATATCAGAAAAAAAACAAAATATTCAAATTGTTATTTATATTTGACTAATTCATTCTTTTATTTTATTATTTGTTTATTCTATTAATTCTCTTTAATTCTTTTCATTATTTTGAATTTTTTGATTCTTTGGATTTTTTTTTATCTTTTGATTTATTTGAATTTTTTGATTATCTTTTGCTTCTTTTGATTTTTGTGATTCTTTTAATTGTTTTGATTTCTTCGATTCTTTTAATTGTTTTGATTTCTTCGATTCTTTTGATTCTTTTGATTTTTTTGTTTTTTGTTTTTTTTTTTTGATTTTTGATTCTTTTTATACTTTTGATTCTTTTTATTCTTTTTATTCTTTTGATTTTTCGATTCCTTTGATTTTTTTGATTCTTTTGATTCTTTTGATTATTTCGATTCTTTTGATTCTTTTGCTTCTTTTGATTTTTTTGATTCTTTTGTTTCTTTTGATTCCTTTGATTCTTTTGATTCTTTTGTTTCTTTTGATTCCTTTGATTCCTTTGATTCTTTTGATTCTTTTGATTCTTTTGATTATTTTGATTCTTTTGATTCTTTTGATTCTTTTGATTCTTTTGATTCTTTTGATTCTTTTGATTCTTTTGATTCTTTTGATTCTTTTGATTCTTTTGATTCTTTTGATTCTTTTGATTCTTTTGATTCTTTTGATTCTTTTGATTCTTTTGATTCTTTTGATTCTTTTGATTCTTTTGATTCTTTTGATTCTTTGGATTCTTTGGATTTTTTGGATTCTTTTGTTTGTTTTAATTCTTTTGATTCTTTTGATTCTTTTGATTCTTTTGATTCTTTTGATTCTTTTGATTCTTTTGATTCTTTTGATTCATTTTATTCTTTTGATTCTTTTGATTCTTTTGATTCTTTTGATTCTTTAGATTCTTTTGTTTCTTTTGTTTCTTTTGATTCTTTTGATTCTTTTGATTCTTTTGATTCTTTTGAATGTTTGGAATTATGAGCAATTTTATTTATTTGAATTGTTTTAATTCCTTAAAGAAAAATTTGAACAAAATATATCGTGTAAGCTTATCGGCTTTTTCAAAAAAAAGGAAGATATTTTAAGTGGTTTTTGTGTGTCTTTGAAAAAACATTTCAAAGCTAGATATTGTCAAGGAAAAAAATTGCAAAGAGTCCACACGAAAAAGACCAAAAATTCAATTTTCCATTTTCGCCACCAATAATGACCATGGGGTCAGTTTTGTGCCACTTTTTACGAGTATCAGTTTTAGCGACCCTCAAGTCATTTGCTTAGTGTTCAGCGTCGCAGCATCGTTAAAATGCATTTCGCAACAAGGAGCAGCAGTTGGACTAGAAGCAGAAGGAGAAGCAGCAGCAGAAGAAGGATCTGCACCGCAGCAACCGAAGGACACTCGAGCGTGGTCTTGGCGTAAAATTGTTTAATAACGATGTGCGATGGGATGCGTTTAGATTAGATTTTCATTTGTTGTAAATTCAGAGTCAGAACAGCAGTAACACTTTGGTGTTGCTTTAAAAATTTTATGCGCCAATAAAATACGGCGAATCGAGCAACAAAAAAAAAGAGAAACGTTTCTCACAGGACCAAAGCAATCATTACTTTCGTGTGTGTGAAAACAGAGTCCAAAGGAAACACAGACGGGAGAGGGAGTGAGAAAGAAAGCAAAAAAATTGGTTTTATTACGTTTGCAGCTATTCGAGGCAGTCAGAGCTTTAAGCTGTGCGCAGCTTAAGCTAAACAACAAAAGCCAGCCATGCAGCAGCAACAGCAACCAAAGCACATGTTGCTGCTACTGTAGCAAGTATCTGCAACAATTGCTGTTGATTTATAGCGACGTGAGTTGCTTTGTTTCATGCTGTAAATTGAAAAAACGCACTGACTTTTTGGAAGATTTCATATGTTGAGCTTAACACTGAAAATGATTATAATTTCTGTGAGGTGTAAAAAAATGTTGTTGTTTTTATTTACAATTTTTATATATTGGCATTTTCAATTATTTGGTAATTTTACATTTTTTATAAATTCATTTTTTTTTTTGCCACATAACATAAATGCAAATTTAATTAAAATCACAACAATTAGCATCAAACGGTTAATGAATTATGCAGTGCATACTTTGCGGCGCATTAAAAATGATTAAATATTAAAACTATTAACGTGCACTCAAATGCATTTATTGGTGGCATAATAGCATAATTTAGGCTTTTAATTAAATTTCGTTTTTGTGCATTTAGTTTTTCTGCATTGTTTTTAGTTAATACAATTTTTTACAAAAGGGTTTTTGGTATTTTCCTTTTTTATATTAAATACTTGCTTTGTTAATGCACAATATAATCATATTGTATACCTTTTGTGCTTTACAAATTAATATTTAATATTCAAATATTGTTTTGAAAGGGTTTTGTTTAATGTTTTATTATTTTTTTATATTATTTCTAATTAATTTCAAGTTATTTTAAATAATGTTATACAATATTAAAAAAAAAACTATTATTTTTGCAGGCGATCATATTATATATTCAAATTTGAAAATTAAATGATTAATGTTTACTATTTATTATATGAAATAAATTCTATAGAACAATAATTGAATTTTTATTGGAAAATTGATTTTTTATTTTAAAAAAATATTTTTTAATGATAAATTGAATTTTTAATGAAAAATTGAATATTTAGTGAAACATTGAATTTTTAGTGAAAAATTTAAATTTAGTTAAAATTTTAATTTTTAATGAAAAATTTAATTTTTTGTGAAAATTTGAATTTTTTAGTGTAAATTTGATTTTGTTAGTGAAATATTGAATTTTAAGTGAAAAATTGATTTTTTAGTGAAAAATTGAATTTTTAGTGAAAAATTGAATTTTTAGTGAAAAATTGAATTTTTAGTGAAAAATTGAATTTTTAGTGAAAAATTGAATTTTTAGTGAAAAATTGAATTTTTAGTGAAAAATTGAATTTTTAGTGAAAAATTGAATTTTTAGTGAAAAATTGAATTTTTAGTGAAAATTTGATCTTTTAGTGAAAAATTGAATTTTTAGTGAAAATTTGATCTTTTAGTGAAAAATTGAATTTTTAGTGAAAAATTGAATTTTTAGTGAAAAATTGAATTTTTAGTGAAAAATTGAATTTTTAGTGAAAAATTGAATTTTTAGTGAAAAATTGAATTTTTAGTGAAAAATTGTATTTTTAGTGAAAAATTGAATTTCTAGTGAAAAATTGAATTTTTAGTGAAAATTTGAATTTTTTAGTGTAAATTTGATTTTGTTAGTGAAATATTGAATTTTTAGTAAAAAATTGAATTTTTAGTGAAAAATTGAATTTTTAGTGAAAAATTGAATTTTTAGTGAAAAATTGAATTTTTAGTGAAAAATTGAATTTTTAGTGAAAAATTGAATTTTTAGTGAAAAATTGAATTTTTAGTGAAAAATTGTATTTTTAGTGAAAAATTGAATTTTTAGTGAAAAATTGAATTTTTAGTGAAAAATTGAATTTTTAGTGAAAAATTGAATTTTTAGTGAAAAAATTGAATTTTTAGTGATAAATTTAATTTTTAATGAAAAACTGAATTTTTTAGTGAAAAAATTGAATTTTTAATGAAAAATAACATTTTTTGTTGAAAAATTGAATTTTTTAGTGAAAAATTAAATGAAAAAGTGAATTTTTATTGAAAATTTGAATTTTTAGTGTAAAACTGAATTTTTAGTGTAAAACTGAATTTTTGTGAAAAATTTAATTTTAGGGAAAAATTTAATTTTCAATGAAAAATTTAAATTTTTAGTGAATATTTGGAGCAACTGGATTCTCAACCCTCTCTTAATCTCTCATACAACCGTTTTGGAGTAATTAAACAGCTAATAAAGTGGTTATTTGCTGTATTATTGGCTGTTAAAAATATTCATAAGTACTTTCCCAAGCATTAAAAAAATATTTAGACAACCCTTATAGAGCTCGCGTATTTAAATATGCTTTTTTTATATATAAACTTTTCGAGTAATGGCAAAACAAACGTAAAGCAATTATCTTGATATTTGCAAGTGGTAAAAAATATAATACCGACACTACTTGGACGCAAAAATTGTAAAATTATGTCAGACACATTGACGTTTTCGTTTTAATGTTTTATAATAACATCTTAACATCTCTATTACAGCTAGCTTCAAATAGGCTGTAGTGATGCTAGCTTGATAATGGTTTGTAAACAGTTGCACTTAAATGTTATAACAGCACACATATTGGTAAGAATTCTTTAATCTGAACAAATTTAGCTGTACAATAGATTTAAAGGGGCTTTATTACAGCAGGATAGGATCTAAGCAGGTTTTTTATTGGTGGTAGCTTCATGATAATTGTAATTTCAATTTAAAATGCTTTACTGCAGCTAGCTATATCAATTGCCATTCTGCGACCTTTATGAAGCTTTTTTATACAGCTAATTATTACTTGGGTAAGCGCACTATTGTGATCAAGTTAAGTGTGTGACTCGTAACCGAATAGGGCTGTAAGTATTGCATATTCTAACGTACAATGTTTCACAACGTATCATAAAATAATACTTAAAATTATGAAACAAAATATAATTATTACAAATCAAATATATTTGTATTAGCCTGACATAACATGCAATATTTTAAAAGTGCCATAAAATATCACATAATATCACATAGACGTAACAGCGTACAAATGTTTATATGTTTCAAATGTTTTAATGTTTATCGAACGTAATATACAACACAACATAACATAAAAATGTATGACATGTGCATAAATATTTTCTTATGTAAAATAATAATCAAATAGTGTAACACTTTTGTATTACGTGTTTATTTAATTATAACGTAAAGCAAAAAACAGTGATTTTGTTTTACGTTATACGTAATACACATATTAAACGTAACGTATAAAGTTGTCGCATTTTTATCGTATTTTAAAAAAGTTTTTTTTTTTAATTTGGGTCAACCTGCAATTGACCATGAGCCCATTGAATGCAAATAAAGCTGTTGAAAAACAAAATAATAATTAAATTTTTATTCAAATATAATTTACGCACCTTTTAGTGACAATTTAAACGACAACAAATTAATGCAATTTGCAGTAACATTTTTATAATTATTTGCGAACGCATGAGACTTTGTGCAAATGAATTAATCAGATTTATTAATAAATTATGCGCATTTTATGGCGAGGTTATTTAATAAAATTCAATAGATATAATTTGCAATATTTGCTTTTCACTTACGTTACCATTAAATGATTGTAGCATATTTTTTAGGCATTCATTTTAATACGATTTATGCGCAATTTAAATAAGAGAAAAAATATAATGTTAAACGTTAACACAGTGTGACAGAGAAAAAATTTTTTTGAATAAGACATATTTTTTCTGCTAGCGTTAATTATTCTCAAAAATAATGCATATGGGCCATTCCACACCAAATCGACCAGAAAAAGTCAAATTTGAGATTTTACCTTTTCGATTTTAATGAAATTTTGGCAACTGATAAAGGGTATCGAGATATGCACTAACGAGACGACCACTACTTCCAGAGATACAGTGGCTCAAAGTTTGAAAATTGTGGCCAAAAATCACTTTTGTATGGTTGTTCATATTTAAATATCTCTTGAACTAGATATGCTAGAAACTCCTTTAATTACTCGTTTTAAAGCTAATAGAACAAGCTTTTAGAAAAATGAAGTAGTAACTTTTAAACGTTAACATGTGGCCCGTGGTCATTATCTTTGCACTTCAAAATTGTGGTGCTTAAAAAGGACCCTTTTTAAAATTCTGAAAAAAATCCTAAGTTTTCGTCAATTTATTGTAAATCTTCATGCAAAATTTCAAGATGGTATTTTGATGGCAGCATATTTTAAAATTTAATTTTCTAAATTTTTTCAATATTTTTTGTATTGAAAAAAAAAATATATTTTTTTCAAAAGTAAAATTTGTAATAATTTTTCAATGTATTTGTAACTCTAATTTCGAAAATGGCGTCAGTTTCATCAGATTGTCTCTAGTTTTTGAGATATATACCATTTTTCGAAAATCGTAGAAACTATATCCCAAAATCAGTATCTCAAAAACTAGATTCAATATAATAAAACTGACGTCATTTTAGAAATCAAAGTTACATATATATTCAGAAATTATTACAACTTTTACCGTAGAAAAAAAAAAAAATTTCTATAGAAAAAATAAATAAAAATTTAGAAAATTATTTTTTAAAATAAGATGCCATCAAAATACCATCTTAAAATTTTGCATGAACATTTATAATAAATTGACGAAAACGAGCAATTTTTTTCAGAATTTTAAAAAGGGTCCTTTTTAAGGACATCAATTTTGAAGTGCAAGGGTCATTATTCACGGGCCACATTTTAACGTTTAAAATTTACAACTTAATTTTACTGAAACCTTGTTCTATAAGCTTTAAAACGAGCCATCAATGAAACTTCTGGCATTTCTAATTCAAGAGATATTTAAATATGAACAACTATACAAAAGTGATTTTTGGCCCTTTTTTCCAAATTTGAGCCACTGTATCTCTAAAGGAAGTGGTCGGAAAAAAAAATAGATAGTGCATGTCTCAATATCCTTTATCAATTTCATTGAAATCGAAGAAGGTGAGTTCCAACCGCTGTTGATAGGCCAAATTTATTTAATTGTTTAAACACTTTAATTAATGTTAGCTTTTACCATAATATGCATCTGCAAGCATAATAATAATAATAATAGTTAGGCACTAAAGTCCTGAAGATCTTAGACCGAGCTCTCTCACCATTTGAGCTGTGCTGATTGTTATATTTGTACTGTATTATCAAATCCGGCGAGGAGATAGCTTTTCATGAAAGTGTTTATTCTCGGAGGTTTGCCTTTGTCTACCGAGAGGTAGCGCGGTATAGAATTTTTTTTTTCTAAGAAAAGATTTAGTAGTTCCAGCACAGATTTGAACCTGTGTTATGGGACCTTTCGGCAAGCAGTTCAGCGCACTAACCTCTGAGCTACCGATCTGCATAGTACATATCAAAATTCAACGAACAGTTTGCTGATGTTCTGTCAAGCCCATAATATGCTTACATGAGAATAAAATGTGACTCACATAAATCAAAATTAGAATACAAATCGGCTAAGAAATGTACATAAGTATTTGGCGAAATCTGCTAGATCTGGAATGCTGCTTTTACTTTTGATCTATTGAATACTTCGTCAACTTCGGTCTTATTTACAGGAATAGCCTATTACAAAAGACAATTATGTACTGTATTCATGATGGCTTCAAGAGAACCACAAGAAATAGGATCTTGCATTATCCATTATTTAAAAAACTATGTTTATTAATGATTTAAAAAATTACATCATTGGAAAAATACAAAAATAGAAATAGAATGGATAAATATTCAATGGCTTCGATTTGAAAGCGAAAATCGATATATAATTAAATTTAAGTATTCCAATAAGGAAGAGGACTTGTTCAAAGAATTGGACATTTCAAAAAAAAATTCATCCCAATTGGTTTGGATTCCCTGTACCCAAACGGAAGACATACTGATGAAATTAAATATTAGGATCTAGAAGAATTAACAATATAAAATAATATACACCACATATCAACCATTCATTTAATAGTTGATTGAAAACAAATTCTCAAGCAAAGATGTTGCTGGATGAATGATTATCTACGATATATAAAATTATAAGATAATACAAAATTATTACATTTCCAGACATAATTGGCTAACAAGCAGTTTGAAACAATTTTTTTTAATTTTAATGAATGCCAAAGTGGCCTAACCCACATTAACTTTTTTAGTATGTATTTTAATGTTTCTTTTTTAAATATCAGTGTTCTTGTTACTATTATTAGTATAAAAATATGCCCCAACATCTAATTTATCTAAAATACAACGAACTAAAGCGTTTTAAAATATGATCATTTACATTTTTCTGTTTTCTGAAGTTCGAAAATTTTGTGGGTTAGGCCGTTTTGGCGCTGAGCGCCTCAATTATACTTAATTTAAACGATATATAAAATAGAATTATGAAATTTTAAATGGTACAGTTAAAATGGTAGAGTTATACATTGATACACCTTCCTCGAACATTTGTTTTGTGCTTCAAATCATTTGAGCGCGTATTAAAAATATCGTTTACGCAGTTGTTTTATTTTTTATAATTAAAAACAAATATGACTTTTATTTATGTAAATATAGATATAATACATATATATTTTATAATATAAAACTATTAAAAATAAAATGCATGCTTTTTTTACAAATAGTACTACCAAGTACGTCTCTCTCTATACACAATTGGATTTTTAATTTAATCAATTTTTAAGTGATTTTTATGATTGATATCTTGTTTTATGTAAAATCGATCATAGTTTTTCCTAGTAATATAAAAAAAAATCTGTTGGAATATAGAAATCTAATCATTTTTTATCAAAGTTAGAAATTGAGTAAAAATTTAAATTTCTTATAATGTGTTTCATTATAGCTTTGTCAGTTTAAGTTATAGAAAAATATTAAATATTTTTCTAAAAAGCTTATTTATTTCTTTTTTGAATAATATTTAACATTATAAAAATATATTGTCTTATGCAAGTGTTAAAATTAAAAATATTGATTCACCTACCGAAAAATGGTTTGTGGTGCTTAAAATTAGTTTTTAAATTTTATTAAAAATATCGTGTATGCAATTTTGTCTGCTTTACTAGCTAGAAAAATTGTATTTTTAATTAAAGTTTACGATATTTTTTCTAATATGTTGCACTCTGTAGTTGCAATAAATTCAATTGAATTGTATTAAATTATCAAAAAAGCACCGCCCACCTGTTTATAGTTTAATCGCATTTAATTTTTCACGCATATTAATTAAGCGTTTTGCTATTTTTTTAACGTTTTACGATAAACACCATGTTTATTGTTGCTGTTTATCGCGCGGCAAATTTTTGTATATTTTTTTATTGCAGGTAAATTATGGCCAACGCATGCAATTAATTAATTAAATAAACAAACAATAATAACAACAAATTTTAAACGGCAACAATATTTATGTCATGTTGGTGTTGTGTATTTGCATAGCATACTTCGGGGCTTTAAAATATTTGCAGATAATTTAATTGAATGCTGGCGCAAATACGCGGCAAATACAGCCAAACAATTTAAATGCAGCAGTGCGAAATTGTTTGCATACTTATAGGCGGACAAGCGTAAAATTCAATTAAAGTCAACGGCAGCAGCATTTAAATAAAACTCTATGGATCGTCAGTAAGTCAGCAACAACAATAACAAATAAAAGTAACAATTGCTCATAAATTTGCTCTGCAACTCACACAAACAAACAGAATTGCTTTCGTTTGGTTTGGTTTTGCTGTGCGGCGTCCCAAAAGTATGCAATGAAATCTAGCAGCCAACAAACAAACGAACGAAGGACCGCACAAGAACAAACAGCGAAAGAAATCAAGAGATAAACGACGAGTGCGCTCGTTTTCAAACTGCAATAAACGATTTAAAGCGAAAAAATAGTACAAAGACCGAAGAACACAGAGCAGCCCAACATACTATGTAAATAATTTCAAACGGAAATGACGTAGCTTATGCGCCGGAAAGCGGATATAACTCGGCCATTTCCGTAATATGAATTTATAGAAAACTAAAAAAAAAAAACACGGCAAATAAAAATACTAAAAAAAATATATAATAAAATGCCAAACAATGGCATTCGTTTGTTCAAAATGGGTTTAGAATGTTAGCCGTACTGAAAATGATTGTCTAAGCAGAGCAGAATCCAGCCAAAGTGCGGTATATGAATGACAGAGCGCACAGTAAAAAAGAAAATAAATCGCATTTGATGATTTAACTGCTGATTAAGCGTTTTGTTAAGCCGAATTTTGTCACCCTATCGAATGCGAATTGATCACAGAACATAATTTTAATTTGAAAAATGTCTAAACTTTCATTATTCGAATATTACTACTCAACAAAAAGAGACATATATATTTTTTAAATTCCTTAAATTCCAATTTAAATTGCTTTATAATTCGCGTGTGTTGATTTTATGGAATTTTTATAATGAAAAAAGACGATTAAAATTCAGTTGATAATCATATTGATAAAAGTAGAAAAAGGAAAACTTAAGCGATTTGAATTGTAGAATCTGCAGAGAAAGATCGCTGATGAAGGGGATTGGCTGCCTCTGAAACAGCTGTACGATCTACCACTCAATGCATTTTGCCAATTGTTTGTTGTTTTATTTGTTGGTACCTTGAGCACGTTAAGACAATATCTTAAAATTATCAAGAGGCCGTAAAACAAAAACAATTAAAAGTAGAACAGTTATAAATAATCTTAACTTTGTTTGGAATATTTTCTAAATAATCCAAGACTATTTTCTTTTCTAGCATTATAAATTAAATAATATAAAAAGAAAATTGTCTTGAAAGGTAGCTCAAGTTAAGATCACAAAAACGTAAAAACTATTTGGAATTTATACATTTATTTCTTTCTACAACATTTTTTTTTTTCGTTTTTTAATACATTTTACTTGATTTTACTACACAGTGTATTCAAAATTATGTTTCTACATATTGCATAAACGGTAGCATGTAATTGTTTTCTGGATTTATTAATTTTGTAGTTCATGCGCAAACACAACGAACGTACAGCGAATGTGTGAAGGACAAACGAAACCCAGCAACTGAACGAAACGCGTTAAAGGCAGCATATAAGACAAACAATTTTGTGTGCGCACGTTAACCGAGCATATGATTCATATTTAGTATATGAGAAAAGCAACATTTGAGGCATCAAATTGTATGTCGATTATAATAGTAATAGTAATTGTTTTAAAATCGTTGAATTTCATTCTCTTGCGAATTAAAGAAATGATAAATTCATGTAGATAATTGTTCTTGATTTTAAAAAAATATTACGATATATTCTTTTACATTTCTATTCCATACATTTTATTGAATCTTTTGAATATTTGGTTCTATTCGGATTTGGCCAGAACCCAAGTACGTCATTGGACATTTTTTGGACAAATTGGTTCCTTTTGGATTTGGCCAGAACCCAACTGCTTCATTGGACATTTTTTTTTTTGACAAATTGGTTCCTTTTGGGATTTGGCCAGAACCCAACTGCTTCATTGGACATTTTTTTTTTTTTGACAAATTGGTTCCATTGGGATCGGGTCAGAACCCAACTGCGTTATTGGACATTTTTTTGGACAAATTGGTTCCTTTGAGATTTGGCCAGAATCCAACTAAGTCATTGGATATTTTTTGGACAAATTGAGTCCTTTGGGATTTGGCCAGAACCCAACTGCGTCATTGGAAATTTTTTTTTTGGGCAAATTGGTTCCTTTTGGGATTTGGCCAGAACCCAACTGCGTCATTGGACATTTTTTTGGACAAATTGGTTCCATTGGGATCGGGTCAGAACCCAACTGCGTTATTGGACATTTTTTTGGACAAATTGGTTCCTTTGGGATTTGGCCAGAATCCAACTAAGTCATTGGATATTTTTTTGGTTAAATTGAGTCCTTTGGGATTTGGCCAGAACCCCCAACTGCTTCGTTGGACATTTTTTTGGACAAATTGATTCCTTTGGATTTTGGCCAGATCCCAAGTACGTCATTGGACATTTTTTGGACAAATTGGTTCCTTTGGGATTTGGCCAGAACCCAACCGCGTCATTGGACATTTTTTTTTGGACAAATTAGTTCCTTTGAGATTTGGTCACAATCCAACTAAGTCATTGGATATTTTTTGAACAAATTGAGTCCTTTGGGATTTGGCCAGAGCCCAACTGCGTCATTGAACATTTTTTTTTTTTTGACAAATTGGTTCCTTTTGGGATTTGGCCAGAACCCAACTGCGTCATTGGACATTTTTTTGGACAAATTGGTTCCATTGGGATCGGGTCAGAACCCAACTGCGTTATTGGACATTTTTTTGGACAAATTGGTTCCTTTGGGATTTGGCCAGAATCCAACTAAGTCATTGGATATTTTTTTGGACAAATTGAGTGCTTTCGGATTTGGCCAGAACCCCCAACTGCGTCGTTGGACATTTTTTTTGGTCAAATTGATTCCATTGGATTTTAGCCAAAACCCAACTGCGTCATTTGACATTTTTTTGGACAAATTGGTTCCATTGGGATTTGGCCAGAACCCAACTGCGTCATTGGACATTTTTTTTTGACAAATTGGTTCCATTGGGATCAGGTCAGAACCCAACTGCGTTATTGGACATTTTTTTGGACAAATTGGTTCCTTTGGGATTTGGCCAGAATCCAACTAAGTCATTGGATATTTTTTTGGACAAATTGAGTGCTTTCGGATTTGGCCAGAACCCCCAACTGCGTCGTTGGACATTTTTTTTGGACAAATTGATTCCATTGGATTTTGGCCAAAACCCAACTTCGTCATTTGACATTTTTTTGGACAAATTGGTTCCATTGGGATTTGGCCAGAACCCAACTGCGTCATATCATGTCTTTCTTATCGTTGACGAATAAAAGCAATATTCTTTTCGTTTTATTTATTCGTGAAAAAGAATAGAAGCTAATATTTCTAGCGAGAAATTGTTCGTAAAAATTTTAAGATTTAAAAATAAATTCTCCGAATGAATGAATTTTTTCATTCGCGAATGTATTTTTACGAACTCTGGTAAAAACTCAACATTGACTTCTTTTCGTCGATTTGGTGTGTCATACCCACATTCTGTAATTCAAAAAATTCACGAACAAATTTCGTCACAACAATTTAGATGCTAGGATGTAGTAACCCCTTTGTTTTGTAAAGCGGAACTAAAAGAAATTCCTCAAAAAATCCAGTGACAGTTCATTTTGTCATCGTTTTTATTTTATTTAATACAACCAAACTGTCACTGGTATTTCTGAGGTTTTTTACGAATTTCCTTTCGTTCCGTTTTACGAAATAAGAGAATATGTATGTAGACATGTATATAATGCACTGAGTAGTTTATTAAACATATATTAAAACATATTTTCAAAATAAATACATACAATGAAACAATTATCCCAGTTCAGGTATTATTTTAAACCTTAAAAAGAGCATAAGAAGCCGACTTAACCCTTAAAAAACTAATAACTCATAAAGATTTCAAGTCAACTCCATTAGCCAACCAGTAATGGTCACTTAATTTGCGCAAATTGAGCAGCACATAATTTAGCTCATTATTAACATCCTATACAAAATATGAAAAAGCATAAAAAGGACATAAAACAATTAATTAAGCTATTGTATTTGCATAATTTTCATACTTTTTTTTAAATTTTTTGCATTTTTTTATTATTTTAAGTGTTTCTTGTTATGAACGCGAAAATGTTAAAAATAAACTGCGTACAAAGTTGAAAACTTATTTTTCCATTCTTCCTAAATATTTCTAAGAATTTCTAATTTTTTTTTGTATAAAATGAAAATTTGCTTCTATTATAAGGGAGTTTTCAATTTAAACAGCGCTACTAATTTTACGCCATTTGAAGTAACAAAAAAAACTCTGCAACAATTTTATTCTAATTAAACCGACCACCTAACCCTCAGCGCTTTAACCCATTTCCGCGCTCACATTTTATTCAAGGCCGCATAAAAGAGTCCAAAACACAATAAGAAATTAATAGCTTTGTCTAACATTTTAAGTGTCCTGTCGTCTTGCAGTTGATGAACAAAGTTTTGTCATTCTTTTTTTTTTCGTTATTTTTGACTAAGTTGCCTTTTATTTCACTGCGTCGTCATGCCTTGAATTGTGTCACATTTGAAAGACTGCCTAACAAAATGGCCAAAGAATAAACAGCGCACTACAAAAAGGACAGGAAGTTATTATTTTATGGCATCAAATTGAAATCCTTTGTATATCCTTTTTCACTTTCGCCGCCTACACTCCTCTTTGGCAGTATCTCGAACACTCTCTTTCGTCCTCCCTCTTGCTGTTTCATTTTCTTCTTTCTGCTTTAAGCAAAGCAATTTAAGTTTTTGGCTTTTATTTATAATTTATGAGGGTTTACAAAAGGTAGCTAGCTGTATTTCCTCGCATTTATTTTTGTTGCATAGTTTTGTGCGTTACGCAGTGTGCTTTATTAAGAAAATGGTTTTCTTTGCTATTTACTTTGTCAAAATTGTTTGTAAAAAAAAGAATTGTTTTGCTATTCTGCTCAAATTGTGGTCGTTATAATTGAAATCAATTTAGTTGTAGACTTTTAGGCGAGCCTTTTAATTTTAACAGAGCGCATAAATCGGGTTAAGTAACAGAAGAATTGGGAACAAAAAGTATAAGATGTTTTTATTTTTAAAGTGAGTTAAGTAATTGCAATTTTTAATATAAATTTGTAGCATGTTTTGTTGAATTTTTTAAGATTTTGTTGCATACTTTTTGGTGATTTTTTTTATACTAAATAAGTAAATGTTGCCTTTTAATTAAATTAATTATTCTTAGCATACTTTTAGGTAATAAGTAATAAATTTATTTAAATTTAATAGGGTAACCTTTATCTAAAAAATAATGTTCAATTACGTAGCATACTTTTAGGCATTATTAAACACTTAATAAATATTTAGAAAAATACTTTAGTTTGTTTTTAATTAATTTTTTTTACGCCTCTTTGCAATTTTCAAATTTCCGCACTTTTTAAATATTTTGTTGTCCACATTGAGGTAAAATTTTATTATATGTGGTAAGTATTGACTTAAATAAATTAATAATTCTTAGTATACTTTAATGTACAAACCATCAAATTCTATTAAATTTATTATTTTAATAAAATTATGTTGCATTATTTATAGAATTTTTAAAAATTTTGTTGCATACCTTTAGATGAATTTTAAAAATAAATAATTGTTGTCTGTTATATGAATTAAATACTGTTTTCCAATTAGACAAATCAGCTATTTTGACGCTTTTTAATAAAAATTATATAAGATTTTCGTCTGCAAAAATTTCTTTGTAATAATTATTAATTCCTAAAAGTATGCAATAATTTTTTGAAAAGTAAAATTGTTGATTTTGACAATTTAGAAAAAAATATAAAAATTAATTAAACTTTTATTTTCAACAAAAACGTGTTTTGTTAATATTTTTTAATGGGTTTTTTTGGTCTGATAATTTTTAATGCAAATAAAAGATTTTATTTCACTTTTTCTCTGCTTTTTTGTCAGCTTCTTCAGGGTTTTACTCAACGTATCAATTTCTTAATATTATTTGTTTTATTAAATTATTAAATTTTAATTAAGTTCAAGTGAAGGACTTATAGAAATGTAGTACAAATTGTCATTTAATATTTAATAATTTGTGTAAGGAATTTTACAAACCAATTTTGCAGTATAAATTTAATTATTTGCAGAGTATGCCTAAAAATATGCAACAATATGTTGTCTTATTGGTTACATTACAATTAAGCTGCCTTTCGGAGTATGCAAAAGTACCTAAAGTATGCAACATATTTTGCATAATATTCTTGTAAAACAAATTAAGTTATTGCCATGCAATGTGGTTTCATTTTAATTAAAATGTAATATTTCAAATATGTCTAAAAGTATGCAAATGTGTGTGCAAAGCGACAAATAAGTGTATTATAAAGAATTTACATAGCACATGTGTTTAGTATAAGTTGTAAGAGAGTATGTATTGACAGCAGACACTTAAAAAGCTTAAAAAGCATGTAAGATGAATAAACTGAAAATATGACTAAAAGTATGCAACATAAATTTATTTAACATATAGAATACTGACGATTGATGAACGACAGTAAGCATAAAATTATTTATGAGAATATTTAAATTGAATATTAATTAAATTTGCAAATAAAGCAAAAGGACTAAAAGTATTGACGGAGCATTGGTTTTTATTTATAGCAATGTCTTGAGTATGAAACTAAAACACGCAACAATCAAAAATTCATAAGCCGCCTTTTTTACGATGTGCATTTTTATTTGTTGCTGCTTATGCTATATAAATTCATACTTTTTTTTATAAAATATTTTTATTAATATTAAAATTCATAGCACGCGCGCTTTGTAGTCTGTGTGTGTGTGTTGCACGTGTGAGTTTTTGAATTTTTATGACGTCGACGATTTGCGGTTTTTTGCGCCTCAATATATGCACCAAATAAAAATCAACGAACACACAGCGAGCGACAAATAAATGCCGCCGAGTGAATAAAAGTGAAAACATAAAACGAGCGGCGCAGCACAATAAAGTGCGACGGAAGTGATTGTCTAAATAAAATTAAATATATAGGCTGTTGGCCCCCAAGGCAAAAGGTAGCAATGCAACAAAAAAAAAATGATAAATTGTTGCAGCCTAATAGGCTTTATTTTATATATGTGTGTGTAATATGAACTCATTGCTGCGTAGGCTACTATATTATATCGGCTACTTTATGATGCGTTGAAAATTAAATACTTTATTGCATACTTGCAGGCTTAACGCATATTTGATTGTAACGCCGAAAAGTATGCACAAATAAATAAATTTTAATGATGTACACATAAATACTCAAAATAAATTTATTTTCAGCGCCTTATTAAATACGATTTATAAGTGATTTTACTTTATAATAAAGCACACCTAAATGTATGCTACAAATCATATTAGTATGTAGCATATATAAAAGATAACTCGTGTTTTTTGGTAAATTATGACTACTGCAAGACGCGCACAGCACAGTTTGACCTATTAATGGCTTTTTTTGCGTATAGGCAGCAATAAATAATAAATATTATAAAATAAACGTTTATATGCCTGAAAGTATGCAATAGCCATTGGCAGGCAACATTTTAAATCGTTTCAGTTACGCTCAATTTAATAGAGGGCAAATTGTGTTTTGCTGTTGCGGCAGTATTTGACGCCGCTACGCACATTAGATTTGATTTAAAAGTGACAGCATACTGGGTGCATTGGTTAGAGCCTGAAAGCGTGCTACGAAAAAAATTCAATGTTATAATGTGTATTTTTATTGAAATTTATATTATTAATACTTTTTTACTAAAATTTTCATTTAAAATTTTAAAAAATCATTTGTTGCCTACTTTTAGGCAACAAATTAAAAAATTTCATTTCATTATCAAAAATTTTATGTTAACACAGTAATTGAAGAATAATGTATTTTTCAGAAGATTTAAAAAATTTTAAAAATTAAAAATCGTTACATCTTTTAAACCTATAATTTTGCATTTAAAAAATGTAGCATATTTTACGACAACCGTTTTTATTTATTAATATATTTTTAAATTTGAATTTATATATTAAAATTTTTAAGACATCTCTCTTAATTCAAAAAAATTAAAAACAAAAAATTAAAATAAAAAAATTTAAAAAAATATATTACAATCTTTCCGACATAGTTTACATAAAAATATTATATTTAATTTATTAGTTCATTTTAATTTGTAATTGATAAACTTAGTTTTTAATAAGTAAAAAATATGCAATATATCGTCACTATCATGTCAAAGGGACGAATGTGTAATTTTTGACATTCGCATTTTTTTACAAGGGCGAATTTGAAAAATTGAAAATCCAAATGCCAAAAGGGCGAATTATTTAGTTTTTTTGCCATAACTTTTTAATAGTACATGATAAAATTGTGGTAGAAAGCCATGAATTGTTTGTTTTTGAAGCACCCATCGATTGGCATCACTATTTAAAAATAATTTACCAAATATTTTTCTTGAATATATTAAAAATTCGAAAAATTATTATTTAAATAATGATGCCAATCGATAGGTGCTTTAAAAACAAACAATTAATTGCTTTACACCACTATTTGTTCTTGCTCTAATAAAAAGTTTTGCCAACAAAACGAAAAGATTCGCCCTTTTGGCATTTGGATTTTCAATTTTTCGATTTTTGCTATTTGCAAGCGATAACTTCTTATTGGTACAAGATAAAATAGTTATGTAGAGGCATTAATTCTTTGTTTTTAACGCATCTATAGGCGTCATTCCTTTAAAATTTATATATTTTTTTTTTGAATTTTTATTTGCAAGAAATTTGTTTGGCAAATTATTTTTAAATAATGATGCCAATTGATAGGTGCTTTAAAAATAAACAAGTATTGCCTTTACATTACTATTTGATCTTGCACCCATGAAAAGTTATGTCAAAAAACAAAAATATTTGCGTTTTGATCTGGATATAGCCACACAAAACCCTTATTTACAATTCAGTAAGTTGTCCAAATCAAAATATATTTTAAATATGTTATCCTAATTGATGAGTAAACCAAAATAACAAAAAAAATGGAAAAAAAAAATATTTTTACTAATTTTTAAAGCAATTCAAACTACATAATTTGATTTCCCAACATTTTTAAAAATGCACATTCGCCCCTTTGGCAGGTCAGTGACGATATGTATTTCTAAAATTTTACATTGATTTTTTAAAGTAAAAAAAAAAAAAAATTTTAATTCCTCAAGCCTAAAATGCCTACACCATTCGAGTAACCAAAAAAAAAGCAAACATAAAACTGTCTGTGCACCGCAAACGTGATTTCGCATATATTATTGACTTTTACGACAGTCAGGGGCGACCGCCAAAAAACATCAGTTTTTGAGCAAAAACAGCGCCATTTCGCTTGGCAAAGATTATAAATTATTTTTACTACCGCAACGCATAGCCATTGTTGGTGCTGCTACTGCTGTTTTTCTTGTTTTTCTTTTTTGTTTGATGTGATTTATTAATGTTGTTTGTGTTTGACAACAACACAGCACACAATCTCGAAAGTCAGCAAACAGACTATGCGAAATGCGCCTAAAAGTATGCTACGCACAGCGCACAGACAGCGCTTTTTATCTATTTCGTTGTGCGACCCTCGCGCGCTAAAGCTTTTTATCATAATTTTGGCGAATACTTAATTCGCGCCGCATTCACTGTCTCTCTATATGTTGTAGTATTTTTTTGGTGTCTGTTTTTAGGCGCACATTAGTCAATTTTAGGCATTATTTTATATTTCTCGTTGTTATGCAGCTAACGTTGCGTAAAAATCCAAATTTCTTTGTTTTCCGCAAAAAAAATATAAAAAAAAAATAATTTGTTTTTTTTGAGTTTTGCAAATTTGTATTGTATTTCTGTTGCTGCTGCTGCGGTTTTTTACTGTTGTGTATATTGTTCTAATTTATGTGCAAATAGTTCGACGTGTTGGGCGATTCATCATAAATAAATGTGGCGCTGCCAAGGTTAAATGCCAACGCGTTACAATGAGTTCTGTTTTTCGTTGCATGCTTTTAGGTTGATTACTTGAACTTTCACACCAAACGTTGATGGGCTTTTTTTGAAATAACTGCAAATTGCAAATTGAAAACAATGCTTTTAAAATTTTATATCTCATATTTGTTGCATACTGTTAGTGGTTATTAAAAATGAATGGTTGCGAAAATTCGACATGTTCGAGGATTTATAGTTGCTTGTTTAAATAAATAATTTGCTATTTTAAATACAAAATATATCGTCGTTGTAGAACGAAAAGTCACCAAATACATTTTCCAAATGCCAAATATTCATTTACAAAAATATTTAAATATTTGTCAATTTTTAATCGATGATCTCAATTTTGTGTACCACGTGATAAGAAAACGTTAATCTTTCAATTGATATTTCAACTTTAAAAATGCATCAAATACTTTTTAAAATATTAATCAACAAACTTGAAATTTAAGTTTTTCATAAAAATGTATTTGGTGACTTTTCGTTCTACAACGACGATATATAAAACATTTTGAATTTTTAGATAAATTTGAATTATTACTGACAAATTGTATTTTGTGTGAAAAATTTAATTTACAGAGAAAATTCTAATTTCTATTGTTTTTTTTTTCTTTCAATTTTTAATTGTTAGTTCAAAATTGTATTTTAAGTTCAAAAATGAAACCTATCTTTCTTTTAAAATTGAATTTTTAATCAAAATTGAATTTATAGTTCAAAATTGAATTTTATGTTCAAAATTGAATTTTTATTAAAAATTTAATTTTTAATTCAAAATGGAATTTTTAATTCAAAATTAAATTTTTAGTTCAAAATTAAATTTAGTTCAAAATTGAATTTTTAGTTCAAAAATGATTTTCTATTCAAAAATGAATTTTTAATTCAAAATTGAATTTTAAGTTCAAAATTGAATTTTTTGTTAAAAATTGAATTTTTAGTTAAAAATTGAATTTTTAGTTAAAAATAGAATTTTTAGTTAAAAATATAATTTTTAGTTTAAAATTAAATTTTTAATTCAAATTTGAATTTTTAGTTCAAAATTGAATTTAAAGTTCAAAATTGAATTTTTAGTTCAAAATTGAATTTTTAGTTCAAAATTGAATTTTTAGTTAAAAATTGAATTTTTAGTTAAAAATTGAATTTTTAGTTCAAAAATGAATATTTAGTTTGAAATTGTATTTTAAGTTCAAAAATGAAACCTTTCTTTCAAAATTGAATTTTGAGTTCAAAATTGAATTTTTAGATGAAAATTGAATTTTTAGTTCAAAAATGAATTTTTAGTTCAAAATTGAATTTTTGTTTCAAAATCGAATTTTTAGTTCAAAATAGAATTTTTAGTTCAAAATTGAATTTTTAGTTCAAAATTAAATTTTTAGTTCAAAATTGAATTTTTAGTTCAAAAATGAATTTTTAATTCAAAATTGAATTTTTGTTTCAAAATCGAATTTTTAGTTCAAAAATGAATTTCAAGTTAAAAATTGAATTTTTAGTTAAAAAAAATTTTTTAGTTCAAAATTGGATTTTTAGTTCAAAAATGAATGTTTAGTTAAAAATTGAAATTTTAGTTCAAAATTAAATTTTTAGTTAAAAATCGAATTTTTAGTTTAAAATCAAATTTTTAATTCAAAGTTGAATTTTACTTCAAAATTGAATTTTTAGTTCAAAATTGAATATTTTAAAATATTTTCCAGCCAAGCCCGTCTTTTTGTTTTTATTTTGTACAATTATTTTTAATATTTATATTCACTTGGCGCCTTGTCAAACTTATGGCTGGTACTTACTTTAAAACGGTTTAAAATACAAAAATAAAAACATTTTATTACAAAACACACACTCGTGAGAATGCCAACCACATAACTAACATGCAGTCTTTTTTATAGCCTACTTTCCGGCGGCCAGTTTTAGTTACTTCTGTACGGCACATAAATTCGCAGCAAGTTTTAAGTAAGAAACTGCTGCAAAATGCTATTTTTAACTTTAACAAAGCAAAGAAGTCTCTAAAGAGCAGATAGTTTTTTGAGAACAAAAAAAAAACCAAAAAGAAAAAACTGACAACACAGCAAAAATGCCATTCGCACTTTCGACACAATTTAAGTGGGAAAACGAAAATGAAGTGTCGAACGAACGACACATGCGAAAATAATGCGATGTGTTGCCAAGTAAGACGCATAGACTGGGGGACAAATAGACAGACAGAGAGAGCGAAAAAATGACAGACGGACATAGCTAGATAAAGCAGCAGCCTCAGCAGACAATGGGAATTTAGCACAAAGGCCTTTCGAATGGAATTCGCGCGACGCAGGCAACAAGAATTTAATCGGCATACTTTAAGGCGCACGTACTTCGTGTACAACACAGCGAAAAGGGCAGCCGCGTTTTTTTGGCTGACTCTTTGGCTGACTTTTGATTGCGTTTGCCTACGATTTGGGGAACGACAGCAGATGGAGAAGAAAATTAAACACAAAACGGAAATGAAGAACAATGTGCACGCGACGACACAACGAGCAACGGCAGCGGCAACGACAGCGGAAACGAAGCCAACATTTATTATGTCCCACTTTATTGGCAAAACACTTTATTTCATGTTGAGTAATTATGTGAACGCGCCGGCATAGAGCAGCACGAAGAGCAACGAAATAGAAAAATAACAAAATACAAAAAAAAACAATCATTGCCACTTTATTTTTGTTAACAATAACAATGAAAAAGTGGCAATAAAAAATGCGCTCAGATAAAGTTAATTTAGTTTTGCCAGGCATTGCATACTTTTAGGTGCTGTGCGTTGTTAAAAAGAGATGCACAGCGCAAAATATTGGCAAAAACGGTTATTTTATAAATAAATAATAAATTGCGGGCCTATTTGTTGACTGTCGTGTCATGAGACACACGAGCCGCACGATTTAAAATGCTATTTATATTTTCCAGATCGAAGCATAGTTTTAGGCGTGCAAATATTTGCAGATATTGAGAGAAACTTATAGTAGCAATTGCAGCAGCTGACTAAACTAACTAACAGTATGCTTGACAGTATAAGTAATATAAAAAAAAAATTAAAGCATACTTTAAGGTTTTATTAAAAAATAATTGATATGACTACTTAAAGATAGTATACAAATCATACAAAATAAATAAACATATGCTTAATATGCAGTCAAAACAAGCACCAACGCATTATATAAAATTGATGTATGGGATGTGCATGTTGCTAAGTGTAATTTGCCATTTCGTAAAAAAAATATATATTTATTTCTGCAGCTAGTTCCTATAAATCAAGTGATAAAATTGTCGATTTCTGTGACGTCAAAATCGTTCAAATGTCACCAAAATTATTCAATACGAAATGATAATTTTCAATAAGAGCGCTACAAAAGTTTTTTTCAATTGTAATGGGTTTTTCAACAGGGACGCTACACAAGTAGAGCGACAGGGATAACAAACGACGCCATATTTCTTGCCGCTCTTTTGATATATCTCTTCAGTAAGGTTTGCCATTTCATGATGGAAAGATATACGAGCCAACAACGAGTCGAAATTATTAAAATTTACTGCCGAAATTCGAATTCGTATATCTTTCCATCATGAAATGGCAAACCTGACTGAAGAGAAATGTTAAAAGAACGGCAAGAAATATGGCGTCGTTTGCTGTCCCTGTCGTTCTACTCTCGTAGCGTCCCATTTGAAAAACCCTGTAATTCAAGAACTATATATATTTCCAATGACCTGCAGAAATAGAAAAACCTTAGCACGCGTGCAAACATATTGGGAATGGCGCGAGAAGCGACGACGATGTCGAAGAGCTATTGGTCGAAAACAGCCTCTGCATCAAGGTGTACATCTTCCTATGGTTTGCACTTCTTCGGACTGATTAGATGGTGGGTTGACGCGATTCAAGTTTCGAATTGCGATCGCTAGTCGCTGTCGCCTTTTTTTTACAGATTAACCAACACTCAGCGGATGCCCCATATTATTGCAAAGCACAGTGTTGATCGTAGGAAAGTATTAGGGTTAGAGGAAGGGAGGAAAGATGAGGTAGTGTCGGTGAATATTTGTTTTGAATTTGCCAATATCTTTTCCAGAATGGCGGTCCATTAACGGACCGTCGTAACGTAAAATGAACGGATTCACTCCGTGTGTCATACAGTATGACGGTCCGTTAACGTACCGTCGTAACGCATTCTTAACTGATTCGAAATCCGTTTCGATGTTCCTCTTTATCCGTTCACTGGACCGTTTTCGTATCCAGAAAACGGAACGTTTACGGAATCGTATTCCGTATTGCTGTTCCGTATACGGTATCGTTAACGGGCCGTTTTGTTTCTAAACGAAATAAAGTCAACTCTAATGAAAGTTTCAGCTATTTCGACAATTTTCTCATATATTCATTTGTTAAAAACCTCATACTTACTTTAAAGACGACTTTATTTCGTTTAATGGTTATGCTGTATATTTTTAGTAAATATAGTGTAAAACATAAAAATTTTGCAACAAAATGTTACTAAATTTGTGTTTAAAATGAAATTAAAAACACTCACCTGTTGATCGGTGCCTGTGAAAATGTTGTCCATACCAATGATGCTCGACTAGTCGGTGGCCAGCAACGTAACCAGACGACCAACTGCGCCCGTTTCAACGACAGCCTGAATCTTGTTGTTCTCGTCATCGGTGACATAAGACAGCGCCCAACAGGCATCGGCCAGCTGAATTTTTTGGTGAACATCGTTGCCGCACAGCAACTGTGACGAGCCTGGCAGCAGGCGTTGGACGGCGACATATTATTATTGCGACACAAGTTCTACGTGAGCCACACAATGTTGCGCTAAAACGACAGCGGTGGCTCGTTGTTGATCAAGGCCAAGATTGTAAATTTTACCTATCGAAATTCTGTAGAAAACGTATGCAAATCAGCTCAATCATCAGATCTATTGGTGGATTGCGTTACGAAATTAGTAACCGCATTTTTAATCTCACAAAATGTTGCTGCATTTTCGCAAACTGATAATTGTCGCGACAAAACTTTTGTTCTTAACTTTTCAGTGATATTTCTTTGTATAGCTGCGCAATTTGTTCTTCTTCAAGTTTTAACTTAAATGGTCTAAGTTGTCCTGTTCAACATTATTTCAATAAATGTGAAAAATTTAATTAATAAAATATTTTTGCACAGATTTCTGTTGATTTTGCACACTCGTCGCTAAATTCCGTTTAAATTTAAAAAGTTCGTAGAGGTTAATTGTGTACAATTGTTTCGTGGAGAGTTAGATTAATTCGACGTATGTCTTGCGATCAGTGTTGCCAGTCATCACCAACGCTACATAAACGTCAGAAGATTCACAATAATTCGATAATTCGATAATCTTAATTGACACTCAAAAAATTGCTGTAAATGACTACATGATTTCGTATTTTTTAATAAATTGTAGTTATTTTTACTACATTTCAACATGGTTTTAAGTCAAAATCAACTAAATTTCAATAAAGGTAACTGCAATTGAATTTATATGTAAATAACTGCAAGGTGTTTGTTTTTACTACATTGTCAGTTGAATTGTTTAGTTAATATGATGCAGTAAAAATAACTACAGCATTTATTCAAAAATGACTACAATTTTATTAGGACGGTCAGCAACTAAAATTAAGTTAAATTCAACTATACTTCTATTCATTTTTAATGCAGTATTTTTTTGGGTGTAATAAAATAAAAATCAAATAAAATAAAAAATATATTGTAGATGTTTCGGCATTTTATTATCATATGAACAAATTTCAGAAAATCATTAATTAAATTTTGAAAAAAATTTACATGTTTGAAAAAAAAAATTAAAGATGTTAACATTTTTGGCAGTTAACTTTTATTGTGAATGTCAACAGTTTAATTTGGTTTGGTGACGACTGGAAATGTGGCAACACTGATCGCAAGTCAGAAAACATCGAATTAATCAAACTCTCCACAAAATAAAATCTACAGAATTAACCTCTACGAGCAGCTGCGACAAACTTTTTGAATTTAAACGAAATTTAGCAAAGAGTGGCAGAAATCTGTGCAAAAAATATTTTTAATTACATTTTCTTAGTTATTGTAATAAGCACTGTTTGCGCAGGCTATTTAGACAATAGACAAATTAAAATAAAACTTGAGGGAACAAATTGCGCAGCTATTCGGTGAAATATCTCTGAAAAGTTAAGAAAATAAGAGTTTTGTCGCGACAGTTATCCGTGTGCGAAAATGCAGCAACATTTTGTGAGGTTAAAAACGAGGGTTTCTAATTTCTGAACGCGATTCACCAATACATCATGGGATTGTGTTGATTTGCATACGTTTTCTGCAGAATTTTAATAGGTAAAATTTACAAATTTTGTATATTTTAATAACTACCGCTCTGTCCATGTTAAGACCTTTGCTACAGTCGAGGCCGCCTGGGCGCTGACCAACATTGTCTCCGGCACCTCAGACCAGTCGACGATGGAGCCGCCGCACGTAACATTGTCATACAACACAGTGTCGTTGACGGCATCTTGGCCTTGATTAACAACGAGACACCGCTGTCGCTTCTGCGCAACATTGTGTGGCTCATGTAGAACTTATGTCGCAATCAGAATCCGTCGCCGTCTAAAGCCTGCTGTCAGTCTTGTCGCAGTTGCTGTGCGGCAACTATGTTCACCAAAAAATTCAGCTAGCCGACGCCTGTTGGGCGCTGTCTGATGTTATCGATGACGATAACAACAAGATTGAGGCTGTCGTTGATTCGGGCGCTGTGGGTCGCCTGATTACGTTGCTGGTCACCGACGAACCGGGCATCATTGTGCCGGCGTTAAGCAGTGTGGACAACATCGTCACAGGCATCACTTAACAGGTGAGTATTTTTTTTATTTAATTTCATTTAAAACACAAATTTAGAGACATTTTGTTGCAAAATTTTTGAATGAATTTCGTATTTTACACTATACAAACTGCTGTTAGGAAGGCAGGAGTTATATAATTTTTTAAGTTATTTGTTCTATATCTCCCAAATTTGGCAAAAAATTTGGCAATCATTATTTTGCTTATCATTAAATACTAAATGGCAAAACTGATATATAAAATAATTCCTAAAAAAATTAAAACTTCGAGTTCAAATCCACGTATCTTAAAAAAATATTAGTATTCCTTTTTATATTAAAATTAGTCTAGACAATTACCAGAAAAATTGCATTGTAGTATTGTTTGTAAAACTATTTTTCCACAGTTCTATATTTTTTTATTCTAAGTATTGATGTATGAAATGTCCATGGCAAAAATCGTATTGTGTAGTGTAATTATTGTACCAAATAACTGTTTGCTTTTTACTGAACATTGCAAATGACTTTAACATGCATGCGCCTAAAAGTATGCAATGTCTTTATTATATACAACAATTTCATTATTTCTCTATAATAGGCACGCTACATTTATCTACTAAAATTGCACAAAATAATAATGTGCACAAACTTTTGTGTATATTTTGAAGTACCTACATTTAAAAATTTCCTAAACATTAAACCGCACAGCCCAAAAGTATGCACTCTCTTATCTGGTCATCTTTCGTTTGTGCGCTTATTTGCCAACACTTAGAGGCAACAAAAGTTTTGCACTTGACCAACTTTTAACTGCGAATGGAAATCATTAAGAAAATCTCGATTTCATTGTTTATCTGTTGTCTTCCTTTCTCTTTCGTTTTCGTTTTCTCTTTCTTTTACTGTTTGTCATTTTCTCACTTATTGTGCGCTTTTAGGCGCTCTGTTGTAGGTACTGAAATGTAAAGGAAATGCAAGAAAACTTAAAAAAAATGAAAAGCTTTATAGCCGCAAATGCTTTAACTTAGTTTTGTTCGTGTTGCCTCATAGTTGTCGCAAAAAAGAAATGGAAAAAAAAAACTAAAAACATTGGCGATAACAGCCAGCGGAAACTTAAACAAAAATAATAGCAACAACAGCAAATTCTTGCAAAAGTTGACAAAAACTTTTTTCGCCCTCACTTTGTAGATTTCGCTGTTGCTTGACGTTGTTATTTGTTTTTGGCCCGCACTTCATTTGTGCCGGTTTTCCGGTGCTTTTAGGGGCACAGAGACGTTGGCTGCATTTCTTACAATTTTCAATTTTATTCAATAATTTTTTTGAACTTTAGTTCAGGTGCGCTTTAAGTTGTCTTGATTTGCAGAAGTTTTGCACTTTACTTTCATTTTAGTATATCGTATACATTTAGGCGTATTTAATATAATTTGATGTAATAAAATAATAGATTAAAAACGTTATAAAAAATTAAACAATAAAATGTGTATATTATACAAACATTTATTTATTTACATTTGTATAAGATTTTTGAATATTCTGAAAATTGTTATATTTCCTAGATTCCTAAAAATAGACAAATGCTATAAATTCTTGACAAAAATTACATGATCATGTATTTTTTTATGACTTATCAACTGTTTTTTGAAATAAAACTAAATAAGCTTTTATATTAATATTTGTTGCATACTTTTGGACACTTCTCTGCTTTAATTAGTGTTTTGCAGACTTTGGCGAATTAAAATTATAGCTTTACTTGCCAAAATTAACGCTAACTTTTAACGACATTCACATTTAGCGCATTGTGTGTGTGTCGCAGATAAGCGTCATTAAATTGTGACAAAAACCCTAAAGTATGCAATAAAATATGTAATTGTGTTGTGGCGCTGTGAAGCGCTTGGTTTTTGATTTGATTTTCTTAGTGAATTTGTGTAATGAAACTGCTAATATAAATTGGAAGATATATTAAATATTTTTTTAAAATAAATAAATTTAGTAAAAAATTAAAAAAAAAAATAAAATTTAATAATACATATTAATAATAAATAGACATGCCAAAAGGCGAATTTTTAAAAATGTTGGGAAATCAAATTATAAAGTTTGAGTTTCTTTAAAAATTAGTAAAAATTATTATTTTTTTTTTTTAATTTTTTATATATATTTTGGTTTACTCATCAATTAGCATAACGTTTATAAAATATCTAGATTTGAACAACCTAATGAATTAGAAAATCAGATTTTGTGTGACTATATCCTGACCAAAACACAAATATTTTTGTTTTTTTGCCATAACTTTTCATGGATACAAGATCAAATAGTGATGTAAAGACATTCATTGTTTGTTTGTGAAGCACCTATCAATTGGCATTATTATTTAAAAATAATTATTCGAATTTTTGTAATTTGCAAGAAAAATGTTTGAAAATTATTTTTGAATAATGATGCCAGTCCATAGGTGCGTTAAAAAGAAACGATTAATGTCTTTACATAACTATTTTATCTTGTACCAATCAGAAATTATTGTTTGCAAATAGCAAAATTAGAAAAAATGAAAATCTACCCAGCAAACGCCAGGGTTCAAGTAATACTCAAGCTCATGTTCCTTGAAACTATTTCTTGAATGTTGTGATTTTATTTAACAAATATTTTAAAACAATTTGTCTACGTTTTTTTTAAACAATTCTTAAACAATTCTTAAACAATTCTTAAATTGTGTACAACACTTTGTTCTTCGAAGTATACCAAAATGTGAGTAAAAGTAATCATTTATTCTCAAAGAAGTTATAATATTCCTCCACGCTCATCTTTTACAGCACACCAACAATCAATTTCAATAAAACGCCTCAAATGGACAATAAGGAATATGTGCTACAACGACTTTTTCGCTGTTTTCTTGACAGTTGGGTCTGTGCGGCTGCGGCATGCGGGTTGCCTCGAAATGAGGCCAAGTAGCAGCAGGACAGCAAGTCTCCAAAGAAATGCTTTTTAGTTAATTAGTATTTTAATTATTTGGCCTGTAATTCTGCATATAAAAAATTTTAAAAATTAATATATTTGTTGGCCCATTTAAATTGATATTAATGTTCATTAATGAATCGTTTTAAATACTTTTTAGAGGCAGTTTATGCTCATGAACTTGATCTTACAAGATGCTTGATTGATACTCTTTTGAGATTGCATTTAGGCTCCATTTGAAGATGTTTTTTAGGCTCAAATTTGAGATTGTAAATAGATTCTATCCAAACGATTTCACTTTAATGACGCATTTTGCTCGAAACGCATATGTTTCAAGACTCATTTTGAATGAAAACGTGAGCGCTCAAGCTCAGGAAAAAGATTGAAATACGCTCATATATGAGCTTCAGTGTTTGCTGGGTAGTCATGCCATAAGAGCGAATCTTTTTGTTTTTTTGTCATAATTTTTTATTCTATTAAAAAGAAAATGATGCCAAACGATAGGTGCTTTAAAAACAAACAATTCATGCCTTTACACCACTATTTTATCATGTACCAGTAGAAAGTTAGGGCAAAAAACTAAAAGTGCCTTCCTTTTGCACGTCTGAAAAATCCGGATTATTGAAAAAAAAAATCCACTCCATTCGATTTTTTTGGTTTTTATTGGATTTTTTGAATTTTTATATAACATAATTTAAATATGATTTATCGGTTTTTAAAGTCATAATTTCACACTCTTTTTTCCCTGCCTAGAACTGCTAAATAACCTTTGGTTAAAACATAATTTGTGGAAAAAATTCACCCTTTTCGATCTGGAAGCCGTTTTCTACTAAATACTGAATTAGACATATGGGCGAGAAAATGAAACGGCCTAAGTGCCTGAACAAATCTATTTTGAATGTCTTCCTTATAGCAGGTCAACTCTTCAGAACCTTTTAGATTCAATCAATGTCTACCGCTTTAAAAATTGGCTTAGAAACGGCTTTAATTAAATTCATAGTTTCGGCGAATACAGCCAGCTATATAATTAAATTATTTTGATCTACATAAAGGCCTATGTTGACTAATATAATATTTCATGTCAACTTCATAAGAGATCAAAAAACAAGAGATCAAAAAAAAAAATCAAAAAAAAGTTTATCCTAATCCGAATCTATAATCCGAATCTAAAATGTTGGTTACGATATTCTGCCTGGAGGGTATCGATATAATACAAAAAAAAATCTAATGATTTGTTAAAATTCGATATACGGAGAGACCTACATAAACAAATTTGTTGGTACTAAATTTGAGGGTATTATAAAAATATCGATTAAGGGGATTTACATATTTATTTAGCTCTACGAAGAGTTCGAAAAGAAAAATTATTTCTAGTTTTGAGTAATATTCAAATTTCTTTCATTTACAAAATCACTGCATAGTTTAAGGCTTTTTAAAAAGTATTTTAAACAATAAAATCATCAAAATTTAAATATTGTTAAAACGTTTTCAATTTAAAATTTTTAAATTTACGTTTAATAGCTTTTATAAGCACAATTTTACAGCTAAAACAAAAACTGCCTAACAAATTTCAAGTTTATATAAATGTTGCATACTTTGTGGCGTAGCTGCGGTAGCTCAGTGGTTAGTGCGTTGGACTGCGAGCCGAAAGGTCCCCGGTTCAAGCCTGGTCTGGGGGCTAACAACATCTTTTCATAGAAACATTTTTTCTATACCGCGCTACCTCTCGGCAGTAAATGGCAAACCTACGAGAGTAAAACATTGCCTAACCCGCCGTTCGGATTCGGAAATAAACTGTTAGTCCCACCACTTTGAGAACAAATATAATACGCACAGCTCAAAATGGTGAGAGAGCTCGGTCTAAGTTCTTATAGGACTGTAGTGCCTTTGTGGCAACCAAAATTTTTAATAATTTTTGAGTCCAAGAATTTTTGCACATTTATTATCGCAATAACCTCGAAAATAGCCCTCAAGTTGAATACACACACAAAGAATTTAATCCACTCAGTTGAGTCAATTAAAGTGTTGCACACTTTTAGGCATTTACCTTGCCTTTCTCATTGCAAATGCAAACCTTAACCTAAATGTGCGACCACACAAAATGCTTTTAATGGAAAAACTCTGGAAAATGTTTTTTCTACCTGTTCGTTCGTTCTACTTACTTATTTAGTTTGTATGTATTAGAATGAACTATAACATCACCTACCTGTTTAATATCATAGATGAATGCTATGCACAGAGCGCCTGCCAGTATGCAATAGTAAAATATAATTTTCACCGAACACTGTGCTGCTTTATTTACACAAATTTCACTTTATTTGGCGCACTTGTTGAACTTACAATTTAGTTTTCATTACACGTCGTTTTCACTCATTTTATTCATTCATTAACAATTAGGTTTAACTCTAGTGCTTTTGTTTTTTTTTTTACTTTTTTTGAAATTTTATTCTGCTGCGTGTTTTAGGGCGTTTTTCACTGAAGGCGTTGCCTTAATGTTGGCCTTGCCAGGCGCTTATTTCTGTTATGTTAATTATTTGACTGTTTTTTTGACTATTGTAATTAAGTTCACAGTTGGTTTTTTTTATATTTTATTTTATATTTTTATTCAAAGCTTACTTTACGGTTGTAAAGTCACTAAACTTTTGTATTTAAATGCTGCATACTGTAAGGCTATACATTTTTTAGTTTTTAATTTTCAATGATTTTAATTTGCTCCAAACACTCTTTAAATATGCACAATTCGCTTGCAGCATTTTAGATCATTTAAATAATAATTAATTCATGTTATAGTCAACACTCTGCAATTAGTTGAAGTGTAATTTTTGGTGCCTTCATTAAATTTCCACTTTTTTGAAATTTTCTATAATATTTACAATTTTTAATTGCTTTTACACTTTATTTTTATTACTTGGTGTATTTACAGCATGTCTGAAAAAGAACAAAAAATATTTTATTATTAATGGCACAATTGAATATATTAAATTATTTTCTAAATAAATAAAATTTAATATTTTTAAATAAAGGGTTTTTCAATAAGAGCGCTACAAAAGTTTTTTTTTACAACAGGGACGCTACAAAAGTAGAGCGACAGGGACAGCAAACGACGCCATATTTCTTGCCGATCTTTTGACATTTCTCTTCAGTATGGTTTGCCATTTCATTATGAGAGATATACGAGCCAACAACGAGTCGAAATTATTAAAATTTACTACCGAAATTCGAATTCGTATATCTTTCCATCATGAAATGGCAGACCTTACTGAAGAGAAATGTCAAAAGAGCGGCAAGAAATATGGCGTCGTTTGTTGTCACTGTCGCTCTACTTTTGTAGCGTCCCATTTGAAAAACCCTTTAATACATTAAATATTAAAATGTTGGGCACATGTGTAACAAAACACAAAATTAGTAATTTTAATGTTATATTTTGAAATTTTAAATTTTTATTTAAAATCTATTTTTTCTATATTTCTATATCGTCGTTGTAGCACGAAAAGTCACCAAATACATTTTCAAAATGCCAAATATTCATTTACAAAATTCTTTATATATCGGTCAATTTTCAATCGATGATCTAAATTTATTTACCACATGATAAGAAAATGTAAATCTATCAATTGATATTTCAATTTTTAAAATGCATCAATTATTTTTTATAATAATGATCAACAAACTTGAAATTTAAGATTTTCATTAAAAATGTATTTGGTGACTTTTCGTTCTACAACAACGATATTTTCTATATTTTCGCTGCAAAATAAAATCTGTTGCATACTTTTAGGTTTATTATTTTTTAAAATAGATCAAAACAGTTGCATAATTTTAGGTTTCAATGTTGCTATGATGTAAACAGTTTCAAAATACAGTTAGGAAAATGCTGCATACTTTTAGGAAAATATAACAATTCAAACAGACTATTTTAAAAACCTAAAAATTATTTTTTTTAACGAAAATCAAATTTTCGTTGAATAAAAATAGACTTTTTAAATATCATTATAAAGCTGTAAAAGGTCACAGTATACCAAAAATCATTAAAAGTTATAATTTATTTTAACAAAAAAAGAAAATAATGCCTACTTTTAGACTGCCATTTGAAAGAAACTTTAAGCATTATAAAAATCAAATCAAAACTAACATTAATAACTTAAAATGCGCTTTAAAGCAAACATCAATGCCATGTTGCATACTTTCAGATACTTGTTAAATAGTTTATTACTCTGTGCATCTTTTCTACCACTGCCACTTACAGCGCTCCTACGAGTGTCAATACTCGGGCACAAAATAAACAGCACCGACCACCCACACACTTAATTGTCAGTCAGTCAGTCAGTGAGTTAGTCTCAGTCAGTGGAGTCTGTGCTGCTGCTGCTAAGAACTGCCGCGGCACCAAAAACTATGCTACGCTTTTTACAGGCGGCTCGACTAAACCAGGTTAAGCGCTTAAGCAGCGCGCTAGCACTAGCAGTATTGCCAGTCAGTTGACAGCATTCCAAACTCGGTCACAGTGGGCTTTGGTTGTAGCCTCGACAAAATCACAACTGCAAAAAAAAACACGACAACGAACTCAATGCAAATACAACTGATGCTGCTGGTGAAACTTGCAACCAGGGCGGCATAAATCCATGGAGGCCAGCAGTAGCAGCAATACTGAGTATCAAGCGACCGACCGAACGACCAACCAAGTCAAAACCAAAGCCAAAGACACACATAAAACAAAAATGTTGCAAGCCGAAATGTTTGCCGAAGGAAGAGGAGCAATGGGAGTGGATGTGTGGTAAAAGAAGTAGTAGAGCGGCAGAGAAAACAGTTGCAACTGCATGGGTGGGAGTCAGCAATCATTGAGCAGATTAATGACTTAAAACGTGCAGCCCAAAAGAAAAAGAAGAGAATAACTGTGTAAAACAAAAGTGCTGAACCAGCCCAGCCCAGCCAGTCAGCCACTGATGTGCAAACAATAAAGTTCAAGGATCGCTTTTTTCATTTTTTTTTTATTTTTTAGTTAGTATAGTTGCGGGTCAAGCAGTGTCGGGGATGGCGGGGTTATTTAAGGAAACAATTTTTAAAAAATGTGTATTTTGTATAGCACAACAGTCACTGACATTAAAAATAATAATGCAGTAGGATAGATTTATGCATTGAACAAAAATCTTTAATAAATGGTAAAGCTCCCAATTATTTAGATTTTATGAATAAAATACGACAATGGGAATTGTTTATTGAAAATCATAATCAAAATCGATATATGTTAAAAACAGTTTAGTTTTTAAAATCAAACCCGTTATCAAAAGTGTGTTATACAAAAAAAAAAACGATATTCAAAATCATTTAAAAAAATTAAAAACTGGTTTTAAATATGTATGAAAAACAATAAATTTACTAATATTGGCTATGTAAAATTTTACACACAGTTTAGTTTAAGGTTAGTGCGTTGGACTGCGAGTCGAAAGGTCCCAGGTTCAAGCCTGGACTGGGACGAACAACATCTTTTCATAGAAATATTTTTCTATACTCCGCTACCTCTCGGCAGTAAATGGCAAACCTACGAGAGTAAAACATTGCCTAAGAAAAGCTCTCACCCGCCGTTCGGAATCGGCATTAAACATTAGGTCACACCCATTAATTTGAGTACAAATATATCAAGCACAGCTCAAAATGGTGAGCTCGGCCTAAGTACTTCTAGGACTGTAGCGTCAAACTAAGAAATTAAGAAATGAATATTACTGACATAACCTAGTCAAGGACATTGTTTATAAAGTACAATCTCTTGATTAATGACTATCAGTTTTTTTACTCATGTTTTAGAGAATTAAATTGTCTTTCCAATGGTGTATCACATATTTGCACCGCATGATTTCTTCCTATTTTTAAATTTACGTTAAGTTGAAATTTATAAAAATAAAAATACAATTTTTGACTTTGTCACTGATTTTCTCAAAATTTCCTTACGGATGTATTTTATGATATATAATAATAGACCAGTTCATTCTCAGTATTTTCTTGTCAATCACAGTGTCTTCAACCTGGTAAGTAATGCTGCAGAAATAATTAAACAGTGGTGGGTCTTATGAGTTTGAAATAAAATAAAAATATCGATATGTGAGGAAATATTATCAGAAAATATGTTATCAGAAGTAATTATAATTATAATAAATCTTCAAAATGATTTCTCAATTATATCTATTTTTTTTTCAACCACCAAATCACAAGAATTATTATTTCTGCAGCATTATTTACAAGGTTGAAAGCCCTATGATTGGAAAGAAAGTACTGTCCATGAACTGGTCTATCATAATAAATAATAAAAACAGGAATGATATGAAACGGAATTTAGAGAAAAACAGTGATAAAGTCAAAATTTGCATTTTTATTTTTGTAAATTTCAACTGTTACGTACATTTTAAAAAAGGGAGAAATCATGCGATTCAAAGATGTTATACATAATTAAAAAGTCTAGAACATGTGTAAAAACACTGATATTCATTTCTCAACAGATTGTACCAACTTTATAAACAATGTCTTTGACTAGGTTATGTCAGTAATATGCATTTCTTAAACTCTGTGCAAAATTAGATATTTTTTATTTAATATTTTCTTATATTCTTAAGTCATAGAATGATACCCAAAATTATTGATATGGATGAACCAAAAACCCTGTATAATGAACGAAAAAATTCGAATTAAATCTAAATCAACGAGATATTTTCAGCGTTTAATTCAGCTCTTCACTTTAAACAAATAAAAAATATTAATATTAGGCATTGAAACCAAAACGCAAACCGATATCCGTTCAGAAAAGTTTCAATTTTTAAAACCAAAAACTTTATACAAAGTGAAAGTGAAATCCAAAACCGATAAAAAACAGTATTGGTTTTTTTATAGTATGAAAAACAAACTGAAAATAATTAATTTTAGTCAATTTATTTCTAATTTTATTATTTAAATTCCCAAAACAAAATTTTTGGAATTTTTTCGGCATATTTCCAAAAATTTGTAGAAAGCATCCTTAGACGAAATTTTTGAAATTTTTCAGGAATATTTCGTGCTTAAAATTTTGTCTGGACATATGGCAATCCCAGACAAGGCAGTTTAGAATCATTTTTTCAACACTTTTCAAACAAACAAAGGCGGATTTTGTATCACAAGCTGATTGTTTTCTGCCCGTACCCAAAATATGTCGTGAATCTGCCATTACAATTCGACAAAATTTGACAAACTGCTATACACTTCTCAAAATATTCAAATTATCTGTGTATTTGCCGGAAATATGCAGACAAGGCAGTTTAGAATCATTTTTTCAACATTTTTCAAACAGACAAAGGCGGATTTTGTATCACAAGCTGATTGTTTTCTTGGGTGACGACAAAATGTTTTACACTTTTTTTTTTGTTTGGTGTATTTTTAGATAATTGGTTTTCAGTTCGTGTTTGAATAAAAAAAAATCCCGGTTTATTAGAAATATGAACTATAACACAGTGCGACACTTAATTTAGTGACGGAGATTTGGCATTTTTTTAGAATCCTTGAGTAACCTTACGAAATTTCACCAAACAAACATATGTCCTATGACGTCAGGTTTACGAGATATATGACCATAAAGGTCCTATAGTGACCGCAATATTACCGTTGGTTTATTGAGAAAACTGTAGTAGTTATGGATTTCTTGTCTGAGAACCAAATGTAGACACTATCCAAGGCTTCATATCTGTAGTACATATTATATTTCTATCTCGTCCTTTTAATACTAATTTTAATGATTTTCAAAGGATCAATCTACATAATCGACTAATTTCATATTAAGGAGTTGCAAATGGATCATATTGTCCATGGATAAAATATTCAGCATAAAAAAATATAAAAAGTAGCCAACAATATCAAAGCCGTACGAGCTATAGTTTCTCTAATACTGAACACTGAAAAGTATTTTTTTATTTTATATAAAACTGCAAAATACTAAAATTTTTCGTAGCTTAAAATCGAATGATCCTTTATCGGTGCCAAGGATTTGGCTTTATATTTAATATTCTGAATGTGTGAAAAATTTTATCATACTATAAAATTATATTCTATCATGTCAGGATTTCGAGGTATTGACCCCCATCCTTAATTTTCATAGTAACATTTCTGGAAAAACGGTATTAGATATGGATTTTTTGACTGAAAACCTTAGGATCTTTTCTCTGGCACAAAAAAAGTGGTCTTTTAATGCACTGTGTAATTAATCTTTTTCCAAAAACTTTTAACGGAATCGTATCTAGAAAAACGATACTCCGAAACCTTTACGTTATAAAACTTAAAAACAAAACTGTAATCGAAACTAAGAATTTTTATTTTTTTTTATTTTTCACAGTAAAATAAACATATTTCAGCTTGAAATCAATCAATTAAAGTTCTGAATTTGAATCTCAATTGATAATGAATTTTAAACATGCCCGAATATTTTACTTTTAGAGCAAATTCAAACTATGTCTTGTGTAAAAATTGCAATTTAAGTTCGAATTTGATTTCACGTCTTTTATAACAGTGACAGTTGATATCACATCTACCGCATCAATATCCAGTTAATCTGATATTACATTCCCATTTTAAATTCAAAGTCGACCATTTTAAATTCAATCTCCCCAAACAACTGCATGCATCCTGCTGTTTTAATAAGCAGCACCCTGCAACACGCTTTTCAGCTGTTACACCCTGTGGCTAACATCAGCTACGCCTGCTTCTGCTCCATCTCCTTCAACTGCTTATCCCGCAGTTATTTGTATTTTCAATTTATTTCCTTGCTTCGTTTTATCTTTGCACTGCACATTTGCACCATGCACCCGAATGTATGCAATGCAATGAGCATCAGTTCTAGTCGCACACTCTCTCTCTTACTTTGCATACTTTTAGGTGGCTGCCTGTTTTAATTACGCTAATGTAAAATGTTGCCTTTGGCGGCGCACTTCAACTGCACTCTATCCTTTAAATGTGTGGATGTGTCGTGTCTTGCACACATCTACAAAATACACAAACACACACAGCTATACTTAGTAAGTCAGGTGTATGACTTTTTTGTATGTTCTTTTGTACGTAGTAGATATGTAGTAGGTAGGTAGGAGTAGGTCAAGTTTAGCAGCAGCAGTTGAAATTTATTAAGCACGTCGTTGTGTGTTGTTTGAGAAATGTGTGAAAACTAATTTGAACGCACAAAAGTATGCAACAAACTTTGCATTGCAATAAATTGCATTCTGCACATAGCACAGAACGCACAGCATAGAGCACTACTCTACTATTTATCTTCAAAGAGTTGCTTATGCCACCAATGCAGAAATCGAGTTTAAAAAGTAGTTACAAGTGAAGTTTGCAATTTATGTTGCATAGTTTCAGGCATACTTTTAGGTTTTTATTTATTTATTTTATACATAACAGTTTGCACAAATATTTGCAAATAAATTACTTTTGCTTGTTAAAACAATTTTATTGCATATTTATGGGACATATTTATAGGAAATATTGCTATCAATATTTTATATAATAAAATGTTGCATATTTTCAGGTACTCAATAATTCTTTGAGGTGAAAGTAGTTTTTAAATAGCACAATTTAGGTTTATATTAAAGTTGATTTAAATTATTTGTAGGATTTAAAAGGTTTCTCTTTATGTTCTTCTTATGTTGCATAGATTAAGGCTGAGTTTTAGTTATTTTGTTTTAGTTTTTATTCATTTTAAGACTTTTTGCACAAATATTTTCGAAAGAAAAAAATACTTTGGCATGCCGGTATCTTTACACATTTATAGGTTATATTGCAATAAATGTTTTATATATTAAAATTTAACATATTATCAGGGAATCGAATACAATTTCTTAGAACATAAGTTTTTAATTATTTATATAATATGTAATTTATTTTCATATTAAAGTTCTTTTATATTATTTAAATATTTTGTAAAAGTTGAGTGGAAAAAGTAGTAACAAATGTAGTTTGCCATTTATTGTTGCATATTTTAAGGCTATTTTTTTAGTTTTTATTTATTTTGAACATTATTTTGTATAAATTTGTGCAATAGATTACTTTTGTTAGCTCAAACAACAAAATTGCTTATTTATGGGACATATTGATTTAGGTATTATGCATAAAAAAAAATGTAGCATATTGTCAGGCACTCAAATATTATAGTTTATTGATTTATTAATGTAGTATTTAATGTTTATTTTGTTTTTTTTTTATTATTTTTTTTTTTTTAATTATTATTATATGATAATTTCAAAAAAATAATAGTTTAAATGAATTACAAAATTATTTATGTATGTTTTACAGTTAAATGAATTATTTATGTATTTTTTTTATTTTTTTTTTTATTATTATTTTTTTTTTTTATTATTTTTTTTTTATTATTATTTTTTTTATTATTTTTTTTTTAATTTTTTATATTTGATAATATCATAAAAATACAAAATATTGAAAAACAAAGACATAAAAATGAATTATAAAACAACAAAATGTTTTAATTTTGTTTTTTTATTTTATGTTTTAATTTTAAATATATATTTGATATTTTTATATTTTACATTTTTTTTTTTTTTTAAATTTCTTTTTAACTGACTGCTTTAAATATACTCAATTCATTCATATTTTAAATGTTATTAAATAATGAGTATCAATAAATGTGTTTATTAAATTTTAGCAATATTTTTTCTAATTATTTTTTATATTTATATTTATTGTTATTTTTTTTTTTTTTGCATATATGAAGGTATATTTTAATAATTTCGAATATATAATGCCTACTTTTGTGCATATTATTTTTAGGGAAAATTTCAAAAAGTGAATTCTTTATATTTTATAAATTAATGTATATGCATAATGTATACATTGAGAAAGTTTTAATAATTGCCTAAATTTATTGCATACTTTTAGGAGAATAATTTATTAATCATGCTGGTTTTAGCCGGAATTTGTTGCATACTTTAAGGTTACTCAATTATTAGTGAAACTGATTTCTTCTTAACTTTATTATTTTTATATTATAGATAATTATTATATATTTATTTCCATAATTTAGGAAACTTTATTATTTGAGAGAATTTGTATTTTATGTCATATAAATCATTAGTATATTAATTTCTTATTAATTTTTTTATTTTTATTATTTTGTTTTTTTTTATATTATTTTTCATATATTTGCATATATAAAATAATTTAGAGATTTTATTTCATACTTTAAGGCAGCTCAATTATTAGTGCAATTAATTTTTTATAATAATTATCAATATTATATTTATTAGTATTTAATGCTTTAGAAGTATACAAAGTATTTAAATGGTAAGTTACCAAATGCCCTAAATACGCTTTATCCATTGCATATGCTTTGGCGGAAATAGTTAAATTTCAACTATTTCATTAAAAAATGAAATATAAAAATTATAATTTATAAATTTTATTACTTTTTTTCTTTAGTAGAATTGCAACGCCAAACACTTTAAGCCAGTAAAACCGCAAATATTTATTTTGCAATTATTGCATGCTTTTAGGCAACACATTAAGTATTTTCAAATTAACGCCTCAACGCACAGAATAATCAAACGCGACCCCGAGAACAACGAAGACGATGGCGATGGCAACGACGCAAACACAGACGACGCACATACGAACGACCGCTCGTTGAGGCAGACACGAAAGAACTGAAACTTGTCGGCCTAAAACTCGGCAATCGTAGTTCCTGGCAGCAACAGCAGCAGCAGCCAGGCAGCATCCATCGAGACGAAGCACAAAAACAGGGATGCTCATCAAGGATTTCACAAGTTCGAGAGCAAGAGCGTGCGTTCGCCAAATGAACTGTGGAACGTAATCAGAGCAGCTGTGGAATGCAAGTGATTTGCTGTTGTCTGTGGCATTGCATATTTTTGTGCGTTGCGTGAGCGCAGGCACAACAGATTCAGCAACGTGCTCTACAAGTGTGACTCAATTTGTAGCTAGGTTATATAGTTTTTTTTGCTTGTGGAACTTAATATATATTTTTTAATGTCACTTGTACAGCGTTAGTGTTTCACTGGGTCAATATCCATGTTGTGTTGCGTGGAACATGCAGCGTCAAAAATAAAAGAAAAAAAAAAAAGAAGAAGCCGGCTTCTGGATTACATTGTATGTAGTTTTGTGTGTTCAGAAGTAGCTTTCCATTCCATTTTAGATGATTTGCGTCTGTTTTTGCCACTGTGCGCTCTGTTTGGTTTGGAATTTTGTGGATTTTAGCGGTGACTGCGGTAAATTGTTTGTAAAGAATTTCAGTTGCGTCGGCTTGTTTTACCCCTCACCGATTTTGGGTACACCTAGTGTGTGTGTATGAAGTTCCATTTAAGCGGGCTAAAAGGATGCGCATTACGTTAGGTTAGTTCTGGATGCACACGTGGCATTTTTTGTTTTTTTGCCAGCAACAATGAAGGGTTTAACTGAGCGTGTACGACAGTTTATGCTTTATTGACAGGGAGCTTCTATATAAAGTACCCAAAAGTATGCAGCATTTTTTTACAATGTATAAAACTAAATAAATCACAAAGCAAAATGTGGAAAAATAATGTAGACAGAATGATCTTCAAGTGAATTTCTAAATTATATTGGATTGGATCTTTTTTAACCAGATAAATTAAGTTTCTAACTTAAAATTGCTATATCTTCATTAAAATGCAGTTCGTAGAGGTCTTCAATTTTCCATATTTGTTGGGTTCTTAATGATCTGAAAGTAGGTTTTTAAAATTTTAAAGTCGGTCTTATAAAAAGGGTCAGAGAAATTAAGTTTCTAATTTGAGCTTGCTGCGACCTCGATAATATTTGTTGCAGATTTGCATATTTTTCTCGACGACCCCAGTTAATATTTTTGGCAGCGTCGAGGCAGTATAGAAACATTTCTTCGACAAATTTCAAAACGACAAAGACGTATCACAAGCTGTCTGCCTGCTCTCAACATATGCCGTGAATCTGCCATTAAAAATCCACAAAATTTTACAACCTCCCGAGACAAAATGTCTGGTATTTTTCAGGAAGACTTCTGACATATTTCCGGCAAATATGTCTGAATATTTTGGTAAGTGTATAGCAGGTTGTAAAATTTTGTGGCATTTGATGGCAGATTCACGTCATATTTTGTGAACGGCAAAAAACAGATGATTTGTATTACAAACTCCGCCTTTGTCTGTATTTTATGGAAATTTGTATATTTTACGTTTCTTGTCTTATTAAAAATTGGTAAATATGCGTCGTAGACGTCTAAAATTTTGCAAATAAAAAACGTAGAGCATTTTCCAAGAAAACAAAAAAATGGAAATGCAATATTTTCTTTTAATTGTCAGGACTACAAATGTAATTCAGAAAAGATTGATTGAAATTTAAAAGTCATAAATTAAAATTCATAAATTTCTTTTGAAATTTAAAAGACACCAATTGAAATTCAGGAATTCCATTTGAATTCTGAATAACATTTGTACATATATTCAATAGGTCATTTTTTTAAAGTAGAGCATATAAATAAATTGGTAATTTTGATAGTGTCTTTGGACTATGCTTAATATAACAAAAAAATTATTTTCTCTTTTTTAATTTGATCCTACAGGCAAAAAATAAGAAAATTTGCTAAAAAAAAAATCAAAAATTTCCGAGTTTATTTCCAAATATCTAATAAAAAGTAGGAGAGCTTGGAGTAAGTGGAATATGGGATAATGCGGTAAATTGCAATTTTCTTCCATGATTATACTAAAATTTGTACCAGTTTATTGCATTTGGAGAAGAAATGAAAAAAAGTTTTTTAAAGTTTTTTAGAGTGCTGTCGTTTGCTATCAAAAAGTGCGAATTGTTGTCGTTTTTTATTAAGACGGTATGTTTAAAATGATCACATATTATATATCTTTTGAAATACAAACGGGCTTTGCAACTAAACATTGCTTAAATGGTGCAAAATTTTGTTTAAATTGCGATATTGGGGTAACTAAAGTCTCTGGGGTAAAGTGAAAAACGTAATTTAAGCAATATTTGTTGTAATTTTAGTGACAATATATTGTTATATAATTTATTTAATTGGTTTAGCCAAGAAAAATCTTCAATCTTGGCCACAAAACAATGAAAAGCAATATTTTTACCTAACCTGAGATTCAGTGTTCACACTTTTCGCCAATGCAAAAGGAGTAGATTTTTAAAATTTGGGGAGTAGAAATGAGTAAAAGGGAGTAGATTTGAAAATATTGAAAAATGGAGTAAATTTGATGGAAAGGGAATAGAAATATGCATTAGTGTAATATAGGGTTTTTCAACAGGGACGCTACCAAAGTAGAGCGACAGAGACAGCAAACGACGCCATATTTTTTGCCGCTCTTTTGACATTTCTCTTCAGTAAGGTTTGCCATTTCATGTCACTGAAGCTGCTTGACCACCAGAAGCGTCGTATGTTCGATAATTTCAACACTGGCGTAATAAAGGGTTTTTCAACAGGGACGCTACAAAAGTAGAGCGACAGGGACAGCAAACGACGCCATATTTCTTGCCGCTCTTTTGACATTTATCTTCAGTAAGGTTTGCCATTTCATGTAACTTAAGCCGCTTGATTACCAGAAGCGTCGTATGTTCGTGAATTGGGCTGGGCCGTACTTCTTCCGTGATGATCAAGACCGGCACGTTACTGTGTTACCGTTCAACGATAACCAAATATTTTTGGCCCCAATTGGATGATATGAACTTGGAGGACATGTGGTTTCAACAGGACGGCGCCACAAGCCACACAGCGAATGCAACAATCAATTTATTGGAAACCAACGTGTTATCTCACGAAATGGTCCAGTCGATTGGCCGCCTCGGTCGTGCGATTTGACGCCGTTAGACTATTTCCTACGTCAACTCTATGGTCTATGCCAATAAGCCAGCGACGACTGATGAACTTCGTACGAATATCGAACGTGAAATTGCAGCAGTATCGGCCGATTTATGCTTGAAAACCGTCGAAAATTGGGTTCAACTTCTGGACTTCTGCAAGCGTACCCGTGGTGGCCATGCAAAAGAAATCGAGTTCTATACATAATGGCATCGAACGTACTTTTACAGGAATAAAGAATTTCATTGATATCCAAAACCGTTTTTGTTTTATTTAAAAAAAACTTTTGTAGCGATACAAAAAAAAGACCCTTTAGATTCAAGTAAATTAAAAGAGAGGTTAATTTTAACATTTTTATTCATTCCTGATTTTATGGATTTTCTATAATGCTAATGTATACAGGATGTTCTATTCTAGAGTTGGGGTGTATCTGGAACATCCAATGATATACATGGTATTTCAAAAATTATATTTTTTAAAAGTTGATACAAACGTACATTTAATTATAACTTCTACAATTAAAAGACTATGGCATAAATATTACATTTATTTTACAGTTAATTGATCATAGATATTAGGAAAATTATAATATTGACAATTTATTTGAGGAGCAAGAAATTGTTCTTATCAAATTAAAAATGTAAGCATTTTTTGCAAAAGGGAGTAGATTTCAGTAAAAGGGAGTAGAAAATTATGAGAAGGTTGTAGAAAATGTTACTACCGGAGTAGAGGAGTAGATTTAAAAAATACAAATGAAATGGAGTAGATCTACTCCGATCGGAGTAGATCTACTCCGATCGGAGTAGAATGAGAACACTGCTGAGATAAGATATAATAAATTGCAAAAGAAAGCCGCGAAGCGAACTTTTAATAGGAACAAAATGGATACTTCCAAAAATATTCTTCAGCTTCATAAGAAGAAGAATTTTGTACAATTTGCTTGAATGCAATTCCGAAGAATTTAAATTTTTACAATTCAGCCTGTATTCTTGAAATTTGCAAACTTGACGACCACCTGTGTCCTGTGCCACTCAGAATATTCCAACTAGGAGTATATGCACCATTTTTGTTCGTTTTTTCGTAACATAAAAGCGAAGATGTTTTTTAATCGAAACTTATTTCTTCTTATTTTTTATGCATTACCATTCCTTCTTTATTACCTTACTTTAATGTTTTTTGTTCTTAATATATTTGACTTGTTATGAAATTTGTATTTCCCACTTTACCCCAACATTTTTCAACAAGTCCGAAATTGAGCTTTTTGAAAAATCGCTCAAAAATCAATTAAAAGGCAAATAAATGGTATTCTGTTAATGCAAAAAGTTAGATCATGAAACAGTCTATGGGTTCTACCCTTCAAAAGAATTTTAAAAAATATTTAAATTTAAATATTTTTTTTTTTGACGAAAATCAAAACGTGTCCCACTAAACCCCAGACTTTTCTCTATATGAATATTAGCATGTATTAGTATATTCAAATTAGAATACACAATTAATATATCAAATATATCAAAAGTATTTCAATTTTTATCAAAAAGATAGGTAATAGAAAAAATCTCAGTATGTAGTCAATATCAGCACCGGCGAAATATATAGAATTGTTATATGTAATGTCTATAAGAAAAATCATATTGAGTTGTGTTATTCAAATAGTTCTCGGGGAAACATACACATACAGTTTCTAAATTAAAATCGCTACAAGATTGCAAATATCCGTCAAAGAGACCTCAAATTTTGCATCATTCATGAGAATTAAATGAACTTCAAGTCAGTTATTGGACTTCTAACTTAAGTTGTCATAACTTCATTTATATGCGTCGTAGAGGCCTCAGACTTTGCCTATGGTTTTAAAATATTTGGAAGGAGCTTAAAGAACCAAATAAATCAAGTTTCAAACTTAAAATCGTCAAAACTTCGTAAATATGCGTCGTAGAGACCTCAAATTTTGCATATTTAATGGTGATGGTATGAATGATGGTTTTTCTCCACTTCTTCAACTAGCTAATTGCTCCACTATTTTGCAACACAACCCACGCACGTTAATGAGTTTTCTGCGTGTGTGTTTTGACGTATTTTGTATTTGTTTTGGCGCCCTTTGACGCATAACTAATTGAATTATTAACTGTTTTGATTTGGCAGAAAAGCCAACGGCAGTCTCTCTGAGTTGTTGCCATTTTCACATGTGGTAATTTATGTTGTTTTATTTTATTTCATTTTATTCAATATTAATGTTTGTTGTTCGTCGCTCGTTCATGTTTTATTGCTGACGCGCGCTGTTCTTGTTATTTGCACGGAAATTAACTTAATTCAGATTGATTGGCTTTTGTTGTCTGTTCTGGCTTCAAGCAGCATAATTTTGGTTTCCTTCGTTTGCTTTAATATTCTGCAACTTTTATTTTGGTTTTTTTCTGCCACTTCTCTGCTCTGCTCTTCATTTCGTTAATTGTTTTATATTAATTACCGCTGCGAGCGAGCGCACGAACGAACGCTCTGCGTTGTACTTCGTACAATGTGCAAAATTTGTGCCGCACTTAAGATTTTCGCCGTGACGCGTATGAGCGCCAAACCGCTTTAGTGCTTGCCACACACATGATTAATGAAGATGAACAAGTCTCGCCATTGTTGTTGATGCGATGGCGTGTATTTTTGTTTTACCAATGTTTAATCCAAGTATTTCACATGCAAGAGAATAATTCATTCTTCTGATTGAGTATCTTGAATTTTTGCATGTGTGGGAATTAAATGAGAGAAAAAAAAATCAACAGAAAAAAATACTTGACTGTAATAACAAATAAATTTATTATTGTAACAAATATAATTATATGATTATATATAATTATATGATTATAATAATTATCCTTTCCTACCATACCCACTTTTACTACCGAATAGTGCGAACCGTGACAGATAGAAGCGTTATAGCTGAATGAAGTCTAAATTTTTGAATTGGAACGTTTATAACTCAAATCCTTTAATAATATTAAAGGTAAAATTTATTGAAACTTATAGCTGAATGAATACCCTTTCATCCGATACCCAATTTCATGTTCAGCTGGTTCCAAACCTGGCTAGTAGAGGAGTTATAGCGAAATTAAAAAAAAAATCACAAATTTTGATACAAATCAGCATCGTCTACTCTTGTCATGTTGACCATTTTAAATGTTTCTGTATAATATTAAACGATTCATACGGTTTGAATCGATTTATTTTGACATTTTCGACAATTTGAAGAATTAAAAAAAATCTAAATGCAAAAAAGCGGCAAAGAAACAGGGCAAAAACGATATAAAGACCAGTGTTGCCAGTGTAGCCTTTTTAAAGCTAGATTTAGCTTTTTATTTTTGTGTTTAGCTTTAAATTTTGGGGCTAATTTATTTAGCCTTTTTTTAAATTAGCAAAATCTTAATAAAATTTAGTAAATAATGCAAATTTCCATAAAATAGTGTGTCCTAATTTGAAATATTGTTTATAAAACAACCGTGATTTTGTATAAAATTTAGTTTTTCTTCGAGTATCCTAAAATTAAGATCAACCTGATGTCAACAGTATTGATTTTAGATGATCGTGGTAGCATTTTAAATATATTGAAAAATGTTCAGCTATAAGGTTTAAATTAGATGGTTGCGGTGACAACAACGCCTTTTATAAGACCAATGCGGACCATGCAGAATTCCTATATTTTTGTGAAGTGCATTATAGAACGAAAAAGCCTTCCTAAATGAGTGTAGCAATGATGATCTAAAAATGTTCGATTTTCTATCCATTAACTTTTCCAGAAATACATATTTAGAAATACATATCCAATTAAAAAACATTTTTTTTTATTTCCAAAAATATAGAATTTTAGTGAAAATATACAAATTATAATATTTTTAATAGACTAAAGTTATTACTGTTAATACCGTTATTATAAATATTTAGTTATTAATTGATAGTGTTAGAATTGAATTGGTGTCTCTAATATTATTTTTTAATAAAAAACATACTTTTTTTAGCTTTTTTTTTTGGATGTTTAGCTTTTTCTTTAAAAAAAAGTTCTGGTAACACTGATAAAGACGTATCACATTTTTCTCAGATTTTTCTTTTTTTTGTGAGTGACAATATTTCGCAGCCGAATATATCGCAGAATTTAAAAACGTGATTCACGCGTGATTTGAACTTAATTTACTCGTGATTGTGAATTGTGTGAGTAGAACAAACAAAGCCCTTTAGTGATTAGAAATCTTCTCTCGTGCCCATCTCTACTTCATATATACCATTTTTAAAACATTTTTTGTTTTTTAATAATATCTTTTTTATTTATCTTTTTTAATTAAAAACACATTTTCGTAAATCCTTTTTTAAATCTTAAAATATATTTCCATCATAAAATTAGCACAAAAGTGCCCCATTGAATATGCCGAAAGTTGGCATCACATGATCAAGTTTGGCAAATAAAAAACTAAGCAAATGCGTCTTAATGCATGCTAAACTTTATTCCAAAAAGACCCAAAAAAATACCCAAAAAAATACCAAATTGAAAATGTTTAAATGTATGCAATTTGCAAAATAGATATTAAAACTAAAGTTTAAATAAAAGTAAAAAGTTAAATCCAAATATAACTTTGGCTCAATATTAGTCTGAACTTTGATGCTTTTTGTAAGCGCTTCCTTTACAATTTTTTTTTGCTATATAAAAATAGAAAAAAAAAACGAAACGAAACTGATCGCTTACTTGCTCCAGACGCCCACTCTGTGCCACTGCCAGCCAAGACAGTAACTTTGGTATTTGGAGGCGGGTCTGAGGCAATGTTGGCTTTACGAAAATCAAATTGCAAACTTTTGCAAGGCACGCGCTTCATTTTCTTGTTGCCAAAAATTATTTCTTTGCCATTCAAAAGAAAAATAAGGAAGACAAACTCAAACATGATTTTCAACACGCGCTATATATAGCAGCCAACGAAGAATAAAAAAAGTTTAGCCAAAAACTTTGGACACCACTCAAACCTCTTGGTTACTTTTTACAATTCAATTTTGACATTTTTGTACAAACTACAAAAAAGTGTTTTTTTCAATCACTACTTTTGTGTTTTATTTGCATACTCTTTATCTTAACATAATTTTTAAACAGGGCTCGACCTCATTTTTTTTGCGTACTTTTCAAATTTTTACGTCTTTGTTCTCATTTCGAGCGCACTTTCCTCATTCAATCGCTATGTCGTAGACAAAAATACAACATTTTATAATCGCAAGTAACTCAACAAAGTACCCGACTTCTTGCTATTTTCCATTCAAACCTAACACGTTTGCAACAGTTGGGCGAATCTTTAACCCATTAAAGGCTGACATACTTTCGAAACTTCACAAAGACAATATATTGAGTTTGTACTTTGTACATTTTTAAATATAATTCTTTTATTTATGCTTTACCACATTATAATTCCCGTGTTTAGTTGCAAAAATTCCATATTTCTTGATTTTAAAACCCTCCTCCGTGCCATGAAATTATACTTGTTGACTGCGTAATTGGTCCTACCTAGCTAAATATTTTTTTGTAAGATATACAACATGTATAAGAGATATTTTCGATTATTCTTCCTGTTATTCTTTTCTAGAGCCATTTTCATATAATATTTACAAATTTACTAAATTTGCTTACTTTTGAACATACTACTATTCACTGAATGCACTATATTACCTCAAAATATATTAAAAATAGTCTTAACTTTTCTCTACCTATCCATGAAAACCAATTCACGCTATCTCTCACCTGGACCTTGTTATTTATTTTTTAGGAGTTTGCTTCCATTTTGGGTATTTTTTTACCCATTAGTTATTCAAGGGTTAAACCCCGCCTCTTTTGTTTTTTTTTTTGTTTTTTTTTCTCTGTCTTTTTTTGTCTCATCCGTTCGTGAGTTTATGCTGAACTTTGTGGCTGCATCGCAAACTTCTTGTATCCTTGGCTCGTTTTTGTTCCGCATGACGACGGCGATGCGTCCTGACGGAGGGAACATCAGAATCCGTCGCAGCGGTGCATCATTGACATCATTGCTATTGAATGCGGGTTAACGGCATCTTCGCTCTTTTTATTCTACTCTTCTTCGTCACCATCATCACCACCATCAACTTCATCGTTGTCGCTGCAACGTGCCACGAAACTTGCGTGAAATATTTTCGAAAAGTACAGAACTCCTTTTGGTTGGGCGGTCTCCGGATTGCGGAAATGTGTCTGAAAGTTGTCAGTAAAGTTTTTTATATAATTAAAGCTATATTTGTGTCGATGTCGGTGTTGGAATGACGTGGGAGGCAGCCAAAAGCAGATTAGTTAAAAGTTGTGCTAAAGTTGTTTGCTGAATTGATTGATTTCGAAATTTTTGCGATTTTTTTTTGTACACTATTTTATATTTGATAAGCGAAATTATAAACTATATAGCTATTCAAGAACTTTTAGTTTATTATCATTTAAAAAAATTATATTTATTATTTTTAATTCAAAACCAATATTAAAATTCATAAAAAAAACATGGTTGTGGTGAATATGATCACCACAATCATGTTTTTTCACTGCGTGTACTCTTCAATTCTTTAGTCTTAACATCTCATCATCTCATCTCATCATTTCTTTAGTATTTACTACTTCAGTCTTTACTTCTTTAGTCTTCTCTTCTTTTTTTTTATTCTTCACCTTTTTATTATTCACGTCTTTAGAAATTCAGTTTTCTCTTCTTGACTTCATTAGTTTTCTTTTCATCTGACTTCACTTCTTTAGTCTTCACCTCTCCAGTCATCACATATTCAGTTTTCATTTCCTCTAACTTAATATTTTCAATCATCACTTCTTTCAGTCGTCACTTCTTCGCCTTTTAGCTATACTTTTTCCAGTATTCATCTGTTTAGTCTTCACAATTTTGGTGCTTTGTTTTGGTGCTTAATTCTTAATTGTGAGCAAAGCAAATAATAAAATTCCCAATGAATACTAAACATTGCAAAGTTTTTAATTTTTTCATATTCACTTCGAGCAATTTTGCAACAAGAAATTCAACAACTTTTTACAAATTATTATGAAATTAATCGTAAACAGTAAATTGTAAAAATACTATGGAAAAATATGCCTATCGAACAAATTACAATCGCAGTTTTCAACTTTTAATTGGACGCCAACATTTCAATCATGCAGCACCCCAAAATTTATACTTATAGCAGCTACCTGTCGCACCACAAACTCAATGCTCAGTTTCCAATCAATTGACCCTAAAAATTGACTACGTAGCCACCAACACTTTTGTTGCAATCGACTGAAAGCGAGAGAGAAAAAAATCACTTAAGACTCCAATTACAGTTAATTGCCCTGAAGCGGACAACGACAACAACAACAATCTAAATCGCAATAACAACAGCAACATATTACAACAACAACTACTACCGACAATAACCACCATCATCGCAACTGCAACAAACGTTCTGCATTCAACAGAAGCATTTTGCAAACAGTTTTTATTTTCCGATTTTTCTGTTGCATACTTCTCGGTGCGCTGACTGACTTCAGGAATGAATGGCTGGCCAGCCGTCAAGCCGATCGCATTACAATCGAATTTTAACAATTGAAAATCGCACAATTATTCGAAACATTCGTACAAAATATCGATTACAGAAAATATTTTGCTTTGGCATGCATATGAAGTGGCTGCTGAAATTCAGAAGAATGCACAAAAGGAACACGGAGCGAAATTGAAAATGTGAAAACATTTGGTTATTACACAAGAAATATAAGTTTTACGAATGTTCTAATTTTTAATAGAAATCTTTAGTCATCGCTTCTACATTCTACTTCTCTAATCTTCACTTATTCAGTCTTCACTTCTTCAGTGTTCACTTTTTCAATTTTCACTACTTCTGTCTTCTTTTCTTTAGTCTTCACGTCTTCACTTCTTCAGTCTTCACTCCTTCACTTTCTGAGTTTAAATTTCTTCAGTGACCACTTCTTGATTCTTCGTTTCTTCAGTCATAACTTATTTAGCTTTACTTCTTCAGTTTGTAATTCTTCAGTCCTCAATTCTCCAGTCTTCACTACTTCGGTAATCACTTCTTCAGTATTCACTTCTTAAGTCTTTACTTCTTCAGTTTTCACTTCTTCAGTTTTCACTTCTTTAGTTTTCACTTCTTCAGTTTTCACTTTTTCAATTTTCACTAGTTTAGACTTCACTTCTTCAGTCTTCACTCCTTCAGCACTACCTGAGTTTAAATTTCTTCAGTGATCACTTCTTGAACATTCGCTTCTTCAGTCATAACTTATTTAGTCTTTACTTCTTCAGTTTGTAATTCTTCAGTCCTCACTTCTTCAGTCTTCATTTCGGTATTCACTTCTTCAGTCTTCACTTCTTCAGTCATAACTTTTACAGTTATCACTTCTTGAATCTTCACTTCAATATTCATTTCTTTAGTCTTCACTTCTTCAGTCATAACTTTTACAGTTATCACTTCTTGAATCTTCACTTCAATATTCATTCCTTTCGTCTTCACTTCTTCAGTCTTCACTTCTTCAGTCTTCACTTCTTCAGTCTTCACTTCTTCAGTCTTCACTTTTTTTAGTCTTCACTTTTTTTAGTCTTCACTTATGCAGTCTTCACATTTTCAGTTTTCACTTTTTAATTTTCACTACTTCTGTCATCTTTTCTTTAGTCTTCACGTCTTCAGTATTCACTTCTTCAGTCTTCACTCCTTCACTTTCTGAGTTCCTTTCTAATTCCTAAATCTTCGCTTTTTCAGTCATAAGTTATTTAGTTTTTACTTCTTTAGTTTGTATTTCTTCAGTCTTCACTACTTCGGTATTCACTTCTACAGTATTCAATTCTTAAGTCTTTACTTCTTCAGTTTTCACTTCTTCAGTTTTCAATTTTCACTACTTTAGACTTTACTTCTTCAGTGATCACTTCATAAGTTCACGTCATAAGTTATTTAGTTTTTACTTCTTCAGTTTGTAATTCTTCAGTCCTCACTCACGGTATTCACTTCAGTCTTCACTTCTTCTGTCTTCTTCACTTCTGTTTACTTCACTTCCTGAGTTTTAACTTCTTCAGTTATCACTTCTCGAATTTTCACTTCTACACAGTCTTCATTTATTCTGTTTTTACTTCTTCAGTCTTTATTTTGTCAGTCTTCGTTGTTTTAGTCTTCAGTCTTCATTTCCTCAGCCTTCACTTACTGAATCTTCACTTCTTCAGTCTTCGCTTATTCAGCCTCATTTCTTCAGTCTTAACTTTTTCAGTTATCACTTCTTCAGTCTTCACTTCTTCTGTCTTTACTTCTATAGTCTTCACTTCTTTAGTCTTCACTTCTTCAGTATTCACTCCTTCGGTCCTCACTTCTTCTGTCTGCAGTCTCCAATCGTCACTTCCTGAGATTTAACTTCTTCAGTTATCACTTCTTGAATCTTCACTTCTTTACTATTCACTTCTGCAGTCTTTACTTCTACAGACTTCATTTAAAACAGTTTTCACATCATCACCTTTTTTAAGTCTTCACTTCTTCACGTCTTCAGTTCTTTCTTCTTTAGTCTTCACTTCTACCATTTTCAGTCTCCATTTTGTCAGCCTTCTGTCATCACATAAACATGCCCAAAATGTATTCTATTTTTGTTTTTTTAAATTAAGAATTTATATAATTTTTATATTCAAACGTACATTTATTTCTCACCGTGTACAAGTGCGAGTTTGCAATACAATCAATGTTCTTTGAAAATACATAATAACTGCTGTGGAAAAAGTGACGAAAACATCTTCAATGAAATATTTTCTGCCCCAAAAATGCATTATTCAAGTGATGCTTGAATTTTGGGAATTTTGCGCAATTAGCAAAACTATGCAAGAAATTCCGAAATATAGTGATTTAATACTAATTGGTGCAAAATATTCAAAATATTTGTGCGCAAAGAAAGAAATTGCCTTCGAGTTGCTGCCAATTTGGTTAGCAGGGCAGGACAGTTGAAGTATATTCAAAAATGAGGTGCAACATATTTTAAATATTGAAATAAATATGCGTTAATGACCACACTTATGTGCAGCTAATAGAAATGTATAATGTATTTATATTTGTTTTTTGGGGTTATAAGAAATATTTTATGAATTCAATGTTAAAATTTCAATTTAACATATTTCGTTTATTTTGGAATTTATTGTTAAACCATTTATTTCTAAATACATTCATCTTAAATGCCTTAAAATATTTTACTTCTATAAATTGTTTGATTTTTTCCTTTTGACATCATCAATTTATTACAATAAGTACTTTTAAAGTTTTCCTCTGATGGTTGACAATTTCTTTTTTGGATCATGACACCTGCCACCTTCGCCATCTTTGGCAGCTGCTTTTGTTAAGCACTTTCTCAATTTAATGAAGAGCCAATTAGCAGTGCATTGAGCTGGCGTAACCAAAGAAATTCATCGATTGAAAACCAAGTCGAAGTCATCAATTGAATTAAACTTCTTGAGTAGTTGAAGAAAGTAAGAAAGACATTCAAAAAGTTTTCGCATTAAGGAGGGAAACTAAAAAATGTATGTCTTAGAAGTTGGGACATTTATTTTGGAACAAAAAAAATTCAATTCTTAGATATGACAAGAGGATCTTTTATTAGTTTAAATTCTTAAATTTAATCTATTTAATTCTAAAAAAAATGTCAATAAAAATCAAAAATTTAAGATTTTATAATAAATATTATAAAATAATTCAACAAATTTGACACCATAAAACAAAGATAAAACAATAGAAAAAAATATTTCTCAGAGAAATATCAAAGTAAAAAAAGCAAAAATGAATTTAAAACTAAAAAATAAATAATGTTATTGTTCAAAAAATTTTTTTTTTTAAATTTTTTCAAATATTATTATTTTTTCGAAATACATTTCTATTTTTTTTTGAACAATTAAAATAAAAAATGTAAAAAATATGATTTTGAAAAAATAAATAATCGAAAAAAAATTGAAACAAAAAATTTAAATTGTTCAAACTATAAATTTTTCGAAAAAAGAAAAATATGAAATTTCTATTTAAAAAAAATAATAAATTTTTTATGGTTATGTGAAGAAAAAAAATCAAATTCAATTAAATTTTCCGTCCGACAAAAACAATATATTATTAATAAAAATGTATTAGAACAAACATGTTTTGAAAAAAACTGTACGACAAAAACAATATATTATTAAAAAAATAATAATATTGGGTGTAGATTAGGTTAGGGTGGCGGCGGATGCCTCACATAGACCAACTTGGTCCATAGTGTTACCACTACTTTCTGTTTATGCGAAAATTAAAGATCGTTTATTATGATTTTTGTCGAGATCAAATGTTACCGTCTTCAATGCGAAGTTTTTTTAATTTACCCAGCTCGGTCTTCGACACTCCTTCTATGGAGTTATAGAAGGCCTGACCAAACACGGTGAGTCTGGTTAATGCCAGTGCAGGGCAAGTAGGTGTTCGAGCGTTTCGTCCTCTTCTGGTTCATTGCAGTTTCTGCACCATTTGTTGGAGCGCATTCTGTGCGCGTGATCTCCTATGAGACAGTGTCCAGTGATGATTCCCAGAAGTAGGTTGAATACCTTCCGGCTTAGTGATATGATGTAGTCGGTTTTATTTTTGCAAAATACCGACCAGAATAGCATGGTTATTTTGTTGTTAATACTATGAGTCCACTTTCTTTGTGCTAAAGATTTCTTGTTTAGAGTAAAAGAATTGTATTGGTGCAGTTACTTGTAGGGGTTCAGTATTGAGCTGAACTCATTGTTCGCCAAGTTTGCCTTTTCATTTCCTTCTATATTGCAGTGTCCTGGTACCCAAAGTAACTGAACTACTTATTTACACTGAGTAGTTGCAGTACCTGAAAATATTTTTCTACTGTGTTAGATTTTATCGTGTTGTTTGTTTAGCTTTGAGTGCTGCTTGACTGTCTTCATAAAAGTTTATATCCTTTCCAGAAACATACCCAGTTAAATAGTAATCAGCTTTAGTAATTGCTACTACCTCTGCCTGAAAAATACTGCAGTTTTCTGGTAGTTTGAAAGAGAAACTAGTGTTTGAGTTTTGGACGAAGCCGCCCCAACCGTGTCGACTTGTTTAGATCCGTCTGTATAGACGTTGAGTATATTTAAAGGTTCCCCGGTTCGTGTTGACCAATACTTTCTTGATGGAAATTTTATCGAGAATTTCCTGTGGAATCGTGTTTTTGGAGCCATGCAATATTTGTAATATTTCCTATGATACTATGTTCAAAAGGTCGATACTTGAAACAATTGGATTCTTTGAGCCTTAGTCCCGTATTATACGCCACCATTTTTGCAAAGATATCTATTGGCATCAGATGTAGTATCACATTTAGTGACTCTGCTGATGTAGTTCTGATGGCTGAGTAATAATGATAGGTCTTACTATAGAAGTGTAAATCCAGCAAGTCACTTTAGGTTCTAGACCCCACCTTATACTGAACATTTTTTTCCTCACATAGTAGGCATTATACGCCTTTTTTATGCGTTCTTCTAGATTCCAGGTTAGTTTGCTGTCGAGAATAATCCCTAAATACTGGGCCTGTTTAGATAGTGGTATTGCTGTGTTATTTATTTTTATTTCTCTTATTTGAGGAACATTATACTTCCTAGTAAAGAAAACTGTTTTTGTTTTATGCGGATTTATATTGAGCCCTTTGCTAGACGCCCAGTTGTTCACGTCTTTCAAGGCGCTCCTACGTCTAAGAAGTTACTACTACTACTATTACTAAGTTACTACTATTACTACATCATCAGCGTATGCCACTGTTTTGATGCCTTTATTACAAGGATTGAAACCTAAACGAATAACGGTTTCGATTTCGGTTTCGGTTTAAAATTGTTATAACGAAACGGTTTCGGTGTACCGGTTTCAAGTTACGGTTTCGGTTTTGATTTCGGTTTTTGTATAAAATTTCTTTTTTTTTTATATTTTTCAAATAACTAAACATTGTTTATATGATGCTAAGTTATGTTCAAATTATGATATTGGGGTAAAGTGGGAAACGTAATTTAAACAATTTTTGTTTTTATTTCAGTAAAAATATTGTGTTATATGAATTATTTAATTGATTTCGCAAAGAAAAAATGTCAATTCAAAACTTCGTGATCAAACCAATGAAAAGCAACATTTTGACTTCACCTGAGATACGATCTGATTTGCAAAAGAGATCAGAGAAGCGAACCTTTAATAAGAGCAACAAGAATACATCGGTAAATATTCTTAAAATTCATAAGAAGAAGAATTTTGTACAATTTCCGTCCATAAAAGTCAAAGAAATTAAATTTCAACAATTCAGTGAACTGCAATATCTGCCTTATACTTGAAATGTTCGAACTTGCACTTCATTTTTTGTAATTTCTTAAGTAGTTACTGAGATTTTAATTATTTGAAACTTATTTTCAAATTTTTTCTTGCATTACCATTGTTTTTTATTACCTTATTATAATTTTTTAATTCTTAATATATATGTACGTTCGAAATTGAGCTGTTTTGAAAAATAACTCAAAAATGCATTAAAAGACCTATAACTGGTATTATATTGAATAGATCCTTTAAAAGAATTTATACAATATTCAAATTAACTTTTTAAAATTTGTCCCGCTTTACCCCAAGCTCCCCTATATATTTTACTAATACAGTAAATAAAAAACCAACATCATTAAAATTTGAATCATTTTTTAACAAAAAATTGTGCTTGGAGTTGCTGGTGTTTTGTTGTTAATTCGATTTACCGCTACACAAATTAATGAAACAAAATTTAGACCAAAGACCGTTGTTTTGGAAATATTGTTTCTCAAAAAACAACTTGTGAATTTTTGTACAACAGGAAATGTTTATTGTGAGAACTCCAAATTTCAGTAAATAACATTTAAACATGCCTTGTCCTTAAGATCTTCTATATAAAATCATATATGTTTTTCGGTTTCTTTTTATGCTTTTTTAAAAACCGTTTTAAACCGGTGTAAAACCGAAATCGTTTATTTCGGTTTTTGGATATCGGTTTAGTTCTGATGATCGTATAACGGTTTCTTTTACGGTTCGGTTTTAAAAATGAAACGGTTTTAAACGGATATCGGTTTTGGTTTCGGTTACGGTTTCAATCCTTGCTTTATTATGTAGTGTGTCTAATATTGTGTCTACTGCCAGGATCCATAGCAAGGGGAACAGTACCCCTCCTGGGTGTAAGAATTTTATTTTCAAAATTTTTGAATTAATAAAAAATTTAAAAAAAAAAATGTTTTTACAAAAAAATCCGTTCGACGAAAACGTTACTGACATTACAATCGATAAGTGCTTTTAAAGCAAACAATTCATGCCTTTAAACCAGTATTTTATCTTGTACCAGTAAAAAGTTATTGAAAAAAAGCGAAAAGATTCGCCTTTTTGGCATGACAAGATTTTTCAATTTTTCAAATTCGCCCTTTTGGTTTTGTCTTTTGTGGCTAGAAATATCTAACAAAACCACACACGATTTTGACACCCCTACAAACCATTTGACGATAATTTTTGAATTCGATATAATAATGATAAATTTTAGATATGAAACTCAAAGTATTTGAAAATTTAATTGCGTGTTCTTTATAATTTTTGTCAAAAAATAAAAATTTCCGAACAAATAAAAATTTCCGAACGAATCATTGTAGATTATCGAAAACGACAATTTGAGCCTAAAAATGATATCGTTTCGATATCGTAAAATTATCGTTTGGTTTGCTTGAGGAAAAACTACTTTCAAAAATGTAAAAAAACGCAAATGTTAAAATTACACATTCGCCCCTTGGCATGATAGTGACGATATTATTCGAAAAAACGTGTTTTGAAAAAAATAATGGATATGGCATTTTTTTTTTTTTAATATTTTTAAATTTCTTTTTCGAATAAATTAAATGAAAAATTAAATGTGGGAAAAATGTTTTAGAAAAAATATTGGTCGCTTGAAAAAAATGTCAACAAAAATTTAAAATGTTAAATTCATATATTACAAAAACAAAATTTATATATAAAAAAAATTTAAAAAAATATTTAAAAAATATAAAAAAAATTATAACAAAAAAAATTTAATGCGTATAGACTAGTTTAAATAACCAATAAAATGACTCAAATGTGTCGGTATTATTATGAACAATATTTGGTCTAAAGATTTAAGATTTTTATTTCAAAACCACTGAAACGTAAACATTACTTACAAAACACATATATACTACACGTACAACATATAACACACATACGTGTCTCAGAGTATGCATCATATTTCAGAATTGAACGCGGGAGATTTTTCAACATTATTTTTTTTTTAATTTTATTTTTTTTATATATTTTTTTGTGCATTTAAAATATTTTGACTTGCATTTTATTGCTCTGCCGCTTCATCCTCGTGCACACACGACTAGCTATCAGACCCGCCGACAATGATCTGCAGTTTTTTGTCGTCTTGCAACTGATTTCCGTTTCCGCTTAGGTATGAAACATATACAGTGTATGTGTGTGTCTGTCCGTATGTGTGTGATTGTGCATATATTTGATTATGATTGAGTGTTGGCAGCATTTGAGCAAGTATGCGAGCAAGAGATAGAGAGAGAGAGACAGCTAGAAAGAACGAAAGAAAAGAGGCAACCAAAAGCAGACGCATCACATGGTGCATTGTTCCACGGACATTTGGCACGTTTAACACTCTCGTACAGTGGAAAAACAGCAAAAAAAAAATAAAAAAAACAGAAGCGCAATTTAAGAGGGAGACTCAGTGATGCATGATGCATATATCAGGTCTACAAATATTATATTCAGATTTCAGCAGATTTATTGCATTCATTTATTCACACGTTGCAGTAGCGCTGCTGCGCTTTCGTTTCGCACATAAATCAGCAGCTTGTTCTCCAATGTATTTAATACGGGTGTAATTTTGAATGCAATAACTAACAATTCCAAAAATTTTAAATTTTGTTAAATTATAGCACTACTTAACCAGACTATTTTCCTATAGAAAAGCCATATTTTATTTCTTTATATTTAATTTGTTTTAATACGTAATGTTTTTAGAAAATTCCAATGAAAATTTTATGTTTTTTTCAATATATAAATAGTGTACTTGAAAGTAGTATCAATAATGAGGTATAATTCGTAAATTTCACAATATTTTTCTTTAATTCAAACTCCGTTCATTTCAAAATTTCACTTTATTTGCACAACATTCACACAGACATATACAATTCTTAAAAATACAGCAAAGAAAAAAATAAAATTCAATAAATATACAAAATATACAACATAAATTACAAAGTTTACACACAACGTTTTGCTTAAAACTAATCTATAGTTGTTTCTGATCCACATTATCATTATCTGCTCCTTCAACTGCTTCTCCTTTCTCCATCATCCAATCGAATAGTACATCTGCCTCACTGGTCACCGACAGCGGTCGTCCGGAATGCAGCAGCGCATGGAAGACGCCATTTTGTTTGGCCTGCAGCTCCTGTGGACTGCCATCCTCGATAATTTTGCCATTTTCCAAAACGATAATGCGATCATAATTGAGTATTGTAGAGAGACGATGCTGTAAATGTAAAAAAATTGAATCATTATTGAAAAGCTTCATCAAAAGCTCCTATAAGTCAGAGTATTTTCTACTTAAAAATAATAAAAGCTATTTGAGGGGAAGTAGTAATTTAAAAAAAATGTAAAGCTGAATAAAAAAATTATAAGCTTTCATGAATTTAAACGCATTTCTCAGTAAAATTGAATAAAAACACTAAAGCTTTAAAAGTTCTAAAAAAAGCTCTTTTTTATAAGTTCTATATATACGGCCATGTTCCAGCTTTCGATCGAATTCCGATCGAATTTCATATAAAATTTGTAAACAAATGATTTTGAATTCGATGTCACAATACAAAAATGTGTTTTTCAAACGAATTCAAATCGTTGAAGTCAAAGCAAACGGATTGAATTCATTGAAAAATCAAATTTTTGTTCTGAGGCATCGAATTCAAAACCGTTTGTCTACATATTTTATATGAAATTCGATTGGAATTCGATCGAAAGGCGGTACATGGCCGATAGTTATGAGATTTAAATAATTCAAAAATAAAATCATAAAAATGAAAAAATCAGCTCAAAAGCTTTGAAAAATAGTAGCTTAGTAAAAAGCCATATTTAATTAAAAAGTCCTTGAAGTTTAATAAATTTCATAAAAATACAGTAATATATAATTCTTGAAATAAGCTTCATAAAGCTTACGTATAAATTAAAAATTATTCACAAATAAAAAGATTTATTTAGAAAAAGCTCTTTAAAACATTAAGCTTTTTAAAATGAAGCAACTTACAGCAATCGTCAATATTGTTCTGCCCTGAAAAGCTTTGTGTGCCGTTTCAAGCAGCGCACGTTCGGTGCTGCTGTCCAACGAGCTGGTGGCTTCATCCAGCACCAGGCAAACGGAACCGCGCAAAATCGCACGCGCCAGACAAAAAAGTTGCCGATGACCGGCGCTCAGATTGCTGCCACCATCAAAGATTTCGGTGTCTGTGGGATAAAATTAAATTTTAATTAAATCAAAAATTAAATACAAAAAATAAATAAAATTATATAATATAAAATTAAAAACTAAAATTTAAAAATAAAAAATTTAATAACAAAACTAAATAAAAGAAGGAAAAAAATAAAATAAATAAAAGAATCATACAAAAAAAAATAAATAAATAGAGTATATAAAATAAATAAGTTAAATAAAAAAAATAAATAAATGACATAAAAGACAAAACAAATATAAAATATAGATGAAATAAAAGAAAAAGTATAAAAAAGAAATACAAAAACTAAAAGAAATAAAAACATAAAAGAAAAAGAATATTATTGCTTGAAATAATAGAAATAAAAGAAATTAAGAAGTAAAAGAAATAAAAGAAATAGAAGAAATAAAAGAGGTAAAGATATAAAAGAAATAAAAGAAAATAAAACAAAACAAAAAAATTGTAAGATATCAAAGAAATATAAGAAACAAAAAAAATTAAAAAATAGAAGAAATGTAAGAAAAATAAGAAATATAAGAATTCGAAATAAAAGAAATAAAAGAAATAGAAGAAATATAATAAATAAAAGAAGTAAAATAAGAGAAAGAAAATAAATAAAAGAAATATAAGAAATATTAGAAATATAAGAAATATAAGAAAAATAAGAAATATAAGAAATATAAGAAATATAAGAAATATAAGAAATATAAGAAATATAAGAAATATAAGAAATATAAGAAATATAAGAAATATAAGAAATATAAGAAATATAAGAAATATAAGAAATATAAGAAATATAAGAAATATAAGAAATATAAGAAATATAAGAAATATAAGAAATATAAGAAATATAAGAAATATAAGAAATATAAGAAGTATAAGAAATATAAGAAATATAAGAAATATAAGAAATATAAGAAATATAAGAAATATAAGAAATATAAGAAATATAAGAAATATAAGAAATATAAGAAATATAAGAAATATAAGAAATATAAGAAATATAAGAAATATAGGAAATATAAGAAATATAAGCAATATAAAAAATATAAAAAATATAAGAAATATAAGAAATATAAGAAATATAAGAGATATAAGTAATATAAGAAATATAAGAAATATAAGAAATATAAGATATGTAAGAAATATAAGAAGTATAAGAAATATAAGAAATACAAGAAATAAAATATATATAAAAGAAATTCAAGAAATAAAAGAACCAAAGGTAATTAAAGAACATATCGTCACTGTCATGCCAAAGGGTCGAATGTGCATTTTTGAGAAATGTTGAGAAATCCAATTTTAAAGTTTGAAGTGCATTAAAAATTAGCAAAAATTTATTGGTACGAGATAAAATAGTGGTGTAAAGTCATTTGTTTTTAAAGCACCTATCGATCTGCATCATTATTTAAAAACATTTTTTCCTGAAAATAACAAATGGCAAATTAAAGTTTGGCAAACTATTTTTAATTAATGATGCAGATCGATAGGTGCTTTGAAAACAAACAATAAATGCCTTTACACCACTATTTTATCTCATATCAATAAAAAGTTATGGTGAAAAAACGAAAAGATTCGCCCTTTTGGCATGACAAGATTTTCAAATTCGCCCTTTTGGTTTTGACTTTTGTGGCTAGAAATATCCAACAAAACGACAACCGATTTCAACACAGTATACTTGAGGAAAAACTACATTCAAAAATGTAAAAAACGCAAATGTCAAAAATTGCACATTCGCCCCTTTGGCATGATACTGAAGATATGATAAGATAAAGTTGAATCCATAGACGAAATAAATATGAAATGTAAATTAATAAAAAAAACAAACAAAAAATTATATAAAAAATAAATTAAAGTAAAATAAAGAAAAAAAACATCTAAAAAATAATAAGAACAAATTATTATGAGATAAAATATTATGAGTTAGAAATATAACGGTGGAATGTTGAGAATTCGGTGTTCCATTTAGTCAATGAAACACTACACAGAAAAAATTCATCATCATATTGATGAATATAGTTCTTCTAATCATGATTCGTGGAATTGAACAACGATTCATAATATTGATAAATACAAAAGTTCAATGTTAAAAATTCATACTTCAATATGAAGTGTATGTGAAGAATACGTTTCATCATATTAATTAACAAATGAATGCTGTTCATCAACCAAATTTCAATCACAATATATATTTTTCGTTCATTTTTTTGCCATGCTTCTCAGTTCTCAAGTAGTTCATGCATAAATTCGTAAAATGTTTTGTAATATATTTATTTTTAATTACAACATTTTATTAATAAAAAGTTATATTTATAAAAAATATAATTGTTTTTTTTTTCGAACAAAAAAAAATATTTTTTTCAGATTTTTAATTTTGAATAAATTTTTTACATTTTTTTTTAATTATTATTTTTAAGTACATTTTTAAGGACATTATTTTGGGCATGAATATGATGTATCTGGTAGTTGGTAGAAAAATTCATAATATTTATGAATAAATTCATCATGTTGTTGAATTTTTTCTATGATATTTTGTGTGTCTCTAAATCTTTTGAATTTATAAATTTTTAGACGAAAAATATGTCAATTATTTATGGTATATTATCATACTACAAATATGAATAAATACTAGTTAAGCTGTAATTTGAATATCAAAAACATCAAAAAAAGCAGAAATAACATAAGCGCATTTAGATTATTGGCTTCGATACTAATACCACAAATAAAATTTGACTCATTGAACGCTTAAATCACAAAGGAAAACAAATTAAAAATGTTTTATGCAGCGTTGATATCGATGATGAAGTCATTATGTAGCCAGAACATGATTTTTGACCTCACTCGTCTACAAATCCAAACACATTCGCACACAAAGCCAAGAACACTTGTCCTTGTCAAATGTAGTCTCCCTCGATAGAATAGAATCGAACCGAGTGACATGACTGACTGACAAACTCACCCAGTCCCAGCGGCATTTCGCTGTTGACGAACTCCTTCAGCTGCGCCAACTCCAGGCAGTTCCACAAATTCAGATCCGCAAAGTAGCCGGGCGGGTCGAGATTCTCTCGTATCGTTGCATTGAACAAATGCACGTCCTGTGGGATTATCGATAATCTGGTACGAATCTCGTCCGGATGAATTTTTGTGATGTCGACATCATCGATGAGTATGCGGCCAGTTGTTGTTTGAAGAACGCCGAACAGGGACAGTGCCAGCGAGGATTTGCCGCTGCCCGTGCGACCACAGATGCCAATCTATGAGCAGGACGAAAAATAAAAAACAAAAAAAAATAAAAATCAAAAAACAATGAAAAACCACAACATCAGTTATCAAAAAGGAATAAAAATGCGTTGTGTTGTAATAGAAGAGAATAACAAAAAGTCAAGAAATCAAATAGTAACAAAAAAAACAACAGAAAAATCCGAAACGAAAACGGTAAACAAGTGAAGGATCAGCATCCAGTTCTTGGGACTGGGTGGAATCTGCACGAAATTGAATGTTAAATTTTTTATGAGTTCAACCGAACGAGAGACCAAACAAAGCATCGACCGACGACCAATATGATATTTGATTTTAATGGAATGGTATTTGGTAAAAGTTCGTTGTAAATTAAAACAAAGTTTTGAAATTGAAACATATTTTGTGGCTCAAGTTGATATTGGTGCCAAGTTTGAATGGCAATTGAGAACAAAAGCTCTGTTCAAACTGAAATCGAGAAAATAAACTATGGGCCAAAAATTGAAATCGATTTTAAGCATTGAAATTAAATCCTTTATTAAGCAAATTATTGAGCTACTCGTATAAAGTAACACAAAAAATAAAACAGTTTCAATCCAATCCGACTTGAAAGCAAATTAGAATATTGAAATTGTCAAATAGAAAATACAAAAACATTAGAATTTCATATATATTGCACACACAATATGCAACAACTTGATCCACTCGGAAACAGCTGTAGCAGCAACATTTGTGATGCGAGTCCTTGCACAGCACCTAGTAGTATGCAAAACACAGATGTGGTGGCGGCATGAGTTGCATACAAAGTTTTAATGCCGGTTCTAACAAATGTTTTGCATTATATGTTATGCTCAATAATGCTAATATATATTGAATCATGTAAGTCTCTGTGTGTCGCAGGCAGAAGGACACTAAGGAGAGAGAAAATGAAGGGAAACTAAGCATTATGACTGTCAAATGGTCTTGTACAGTACTCATTCAAATTTCTTTACTTCAAAGCATATGATACACATGTCATGCAATATATTAGAAACTGAATAACTCGAGAACTTTTGATTAAGGAAAATATTAATGACATTTGTTTTAATAATAATAATAAGTATTATATTAAATAATATCAAAAAAAAAAAAAATCTTTTCATTTAGATAATTTTTCAGTTATATTTCCGGCAAGCAAACAGATACATAGAAGTTTCTAGGAAGTGTCTGAAGGATTATCAAATTTTATGGAATGTTAATGACAGATTTCCCGCATATTTTGTAAACGGACAGAAAATAGACAGAAAATAGAAAATAAACCCTCTCTTTGTCTGTCGAAAATCTTTCTTATAATTTATGTCCGAAGCCCTTCAGTATCCATCAAAATTCAGATGAGCAAATCCAGAAAACAAACACGGCTTTCAAGGAGTTACTAATTTGACATTTTTTATGAACTTATTATACAAGAATAAAGATTTCGAGATATGTCATATTAATGTGCCCCTAAGATTTAAAATGTAGGAGCACTTTATTTGTAAATGTTTGGCGTAATTGTACAAAAAAGCACCATTTCATCGAAATAACTTTTAAGATATCATTTGAATTTCATCGGATTAAATTGTGTTTGATCCACCATATCATGTTTTATTATAAATTTATTTATCAGGGTATGTGATGAAAATCCGAAAAAATACAATTATGCACCTAATATGGAAGTGTGAGGAGCGGCTTTTGAAGAATCTTTGGGATGGTTTTTTTTATGCTAACCTAAAGTAAGAAAAAAGAGTTTAAGGTATGTCACTTGCATGTGCCTCAAGTATCTAAATTTAGACTCAATAAAATTTATAAATTATATGGTATGCATCAGGTATTGAAACCATTTAATTCTTAAATCAAATACGGAAAGGAAACTTTTATAAAAAAAATTAAAATATATATTGATACCTTACAGGCAGAACATCGTAACCCACATTTTGGGAATTTTTGTTTTATTGCAGTTTTGGAAACCTCCTTATGAGCAGAATGTCCCTGTATAGTCATATTTTTGAATTTTGCGGTCCAAATTTGAAATAAAGACAATGTCATTTATTATCGTATATAAATAATTTTAATATTTCTTTTAGTGACTACTTTATGTATTTTTAACTCCTTTTATGGCTATGGTAGAAAATCTAAAAATATGAGTGTTTGTAGATAATATGTTCACTAGACTGACAATGACTTTGTATGAAAAAAAATCATCGAGTTTGATTTTAAATGTCACCCCCCAGAAATGCTCTATTGAATGAGAAAATCGATGTGGCGATATTTATTCGTTCATCGAAATCCGAATATGGGAAATGGATCCGTCGGGAGCTCAAAGTAGGCGTTTTCGTACCTAAATCAAAAATTTCTAAAATGAATTGAAATGATGTCTCTCAAAAGCAATAAACTAAAAATGCGGGTATGTCAACTGTTGGAAAATTTTATTAGCTTTTCAAGAAACTATAAATGAAAAAAATCGGGTAAAAAATACCGAAACTGTGATTATTTAAACAGCCATCCTTCGTTTTATTTGAATGTCAAAAACATATTCAAAACAAATTTTAGATGGGAATCGAACTTTTGAGTTTAAAGTGTTTCAGGCTAGGCGTGACTGATGAAAATATAAAACGAAGAATGCCTGTTTAAATAATCACAGCTTCTGTATTTTTTTTTATTGTTTCTTGATAAGTAATAACATTTTCCAACTCACTTTTTTAGTTTAATGCGTTTGAGAGATATAATTTCAATACAATTTCGAAATTATCGATATAGGTTCGAAAACGCCTACTTAAAGGTCCCGGCGAGTCCATTTCCCATATTCGGATTTCGCTGAAAATTCTTCACAGCGATTTTCTCATCCAATAGAGCATTTCTAGGGGATGACCTCCTCTCGATTCGAAATCATAATTTTCTATTGTCAGTCTAATGTCCACCTTTAAAGCAAAATATAGAAAATTCAAATAAAATTTAAATTTATTAAACTTCCAATGCATTTTTCCATCAAAGCAAAATATTGACCACTGGCTAGTGTCGATTTTTATTAAACATATGCCAAAATTCCCATACGTGTTATTACCCTGTTGTTGTTTACCGAAATTCGGAGTACCAAATCGTTATTGTATATGAAGATTTACTGAAGTATCGTAAGTAGTAGAATTGAAAACTTTTTCGAAATAAATTGGGACAGGTAAAACATCGTACCTACATTTTTCTTCAAATATTTCTGCATGTAATGGATATTTTGTAAATTGTTCCACACTATTATTATTGTCATCTCATTTGAAGGATACTTTATCAAAAAAATCAATTAAATATTTAACTACTCGATTATGAGACTTTTTTTCGCCTCCTGTGAAATTTGCCTTTTGTTGGTTAGGATCTTTTGCCTGTGATTTAATATCAATTTTTTTTTTTTTTTTTTACATATTTTATCAGTATTATTAATTAAAATGTTATGAATTTTTGCTATAGTTTAGTTTTTTAATTCAGTTTTAAAAATAAGAGAAGAAAAAAACGAACTTTAATTAAAATCTTTGTTTGTTATAGTTTAATTCCTATTAGTTTCTATATATTTAATAATTGCAAAATTTCCATTCAACCAAAAACCTAATTCTGTCAGCTGCAGTTAGGAGCATTTCAGCAATTAACCAACAATCAATAAATATGTATCATAAAAAAAATGCATGTCAATGCAATTCTAATAGTTTTTCAACAATTTACAAAACAAAAATAATATCAATGAAAAGCACTCAAAAAACGTTGCTAAAATATTTAGCAATATTGACCCTACCATTAGAGAGCACTTTAAATGGCCTATACAAACAAATATTAGATAAAATTTAAAATAAAAATATATAGCACACAAATTTTATTATTGTTCTTTTATTTTGTTGCTGGAAACATGAAACCAATTTATTTCCGAAAGGGTTTAAAACAATGCATGAAAAACAAATAACGAAACTTGAAGTGTGTTGTTTGAACAATTTGTGGTTATAAAAAATTAGTCATTGTAGTGGTAAAAATATCGAAATTATTTAAAACAACGTTTAATAAGTTTTTTAATTACAACCCAGCATGTCATGTTTTGGAGTTTTTCAATGCCGCGCAGCTTTCTCGAATCAACTTCGATAACTAGTTTTCAATTTTTAAAATTTAAAAAAAAATACGGTATTCAAAAATGTATCCTATTGATTTGCAATCCAATATTGTTATTTCAGAATGTAATTAATGAGTTTTACCACTATAATCACGAAATAGTCTGCTTAAGAAAAATATATTTCTTTTTTAAATACAATTTTTATTTTGTTTTTTTTGTTCTTCTATTAAGTTTAATCGGTTTTCCCGCTACACTATACATTTGCAACACTTACCCTCTGTCCAGCTGGTATCTGCAATGTCAGATTTTTGATAACATCCTGCTGTTGTCCCTCATAGCGTAGGCTGACATTTTGGAAGCTGATGTCACCGCGTTGTGGCCACGAAATGGGCACACTTTCAACTGGAAAATATATTTGTTTTATGTATTTTTTTTTATTTGTTTTTTAATCTTTGGCTGATTTTTAAAAAGTTTTTAATAAATACTCTGAAGGATTTATGCACTCGCAAGTGTCGCTGTCAAGAATGTGTTTTATGTGAATTTGGTGAAAGATTTATGAGTTATATTTTCTGTACAGAACACGAAAACTTTTAAACCGACTAACTATATCGAAATCTGTTTTAAAATGGATAAGGAAAATCATTTTGTCTAAATGTTTAAATAATTTACAAAATGCGAGTTTTTCAGATACTTTCTTTGTAACATAATTGTCCGAACATTACGGTTTCTATAGAACTAAAGAAAGCGTAATTAAAATTTATTTTATTTCTTTATAAATAATGCTCTGCAAAAATTACTGAAGTAAATTATACTACATTTATGTCTTTGTTTTGAAAAAATGCAGTTCTATTACATTTTGATCGTTTTTAAGTACATTTGAACACGTTGTATTAGAAAGTCGATTTGTACATAGTACAGAAACTCTACGTTCTTTTCGTTTTCCGTACGTTTATTTATATAAAGTTCATGCGAATACACGACGGACGAATGCAACAGTGAGTAGGTAGAAACGGAACCCATTTCTTATTCTACAAATTCATATGGACTGCGGAGGTAGCAGTAAACATTAACAATGCATCCGAACGAATGACTTGGCTGCAGAACTAGTGTTGACCACTCATTGCGTTTCTCGCTGAATATGGTTATTAATATTTTTGTTATACACTACTACAAGTATTTTTGTTTGTACGTTTTTCTTGAAGAGTGATACCTATACACTCTTTAGTTATATATGTACCTTGTTTCATATTTATAATTGCTGTATCTTATTTTTAATCAAAAAAATTCCACATTAATATTCATTTATATAACTTCCCTAAAGGCGAGTTTACACGATAGAGAAAATAGCTGGAGATAGAGCAAAATATCTCATAGAGTTGTCTAAACACTACATAGAGCTCCAAGGCAGGAAGTATACATTTTTCTCTATCTCTAGCTAATTTATCTAACGTGTATTCGAGCCTTAATCAATAAAAAATTGTTTTTTTTTTATGAAATATAAAAAAAAATTCTAAAATTAATTATCACAACAAAGTAAAAGTAAAATGTCGTAGAATGCAGAATGTAGTAAAATTAAAAGCATATGTAGTTTTTTTTCCACATATTTTAGGACGTATAAATAAAGACAAAGTCTAGTTATTTCAATACAAATGTATTAAAATTTTGTATAGAAATGCATTAAAATTATGTAGTTATTTTCGATATTAAAAAAACTACATCAATGTACATTTTGCGTTTAAAGTTTTCAATTGAATTTCACTTTATATATGAAATGAGGTAAGGACATAATCTCTTTTCACGCAGTGATTATACAAGATATACATGATATAACGGATAATTCTGCATCATTAACTAAAAATCGAATTTTTTGAGTTATGACACTCTTGTAGTAAATAAGCGATATGTATGTATGTATTATTTGCAGTATTTTTTCGATGCAACAATGCAAGGTAACGTAACAGTTCATCATCAAAACGTTAATAACTCCTAAAAAAAGATTCCAAAAAAATAGCTTCCAACAAAAATAGGACTAAAATGTTTTCCGATTTTATTTTATGGAAAAATTTCATCAATTTATTTAGTTTTTTTTATATTTTTAAAAAAAATTTAGTTTTTTTTATATTTTTGGAAAAAACTTTTTTTAAAACATGATTTTATTTTTTTTAATTCGAAAAAAAATATATTTTGGAAAAATCCAAAAAAAAATCAATTAATTTAATTAAAAAAACAAATTTTTTCTTCTACTACTTTTTTCAAAATGAACGATAATTTGAATGAACGAAAATGCTATATTATAAAATAAAAATATAAATCAAGCAGGCAGTATTTAAAAAATTAAATAACTTAAACCTTATAAGAATAATAAATACATTATGTGTAAATTTACATTGTAATTTGATGTTTAAGAAAATCATAGTAAACATCAAAAAGTTTTATGAATAAAATTAACTTATTACCAATTTTTTTCAGTGTATATATAATGAAAACAAAAATCTTTTTTTCGTTTTTTTTTTATTACGTAAATTTTTTTAATTTTACAAATTAGGTCATTATCCAAAAAATTTATAATTTCTTCATCCAATTGAAGAACGCTTGTCATGCATCAAATTGATGATAAATTCATAACATTGATGTTTTGTAATCGTGAATATTATAAATTGTTTTTCAGTAAAATGAGTCATGATTCTTTAGTATTAGAAGTTTTTATGTCTATCCGCCATTCACTTTGTGAACTTCTATGTTTTTGGCATTTTACAGTCATACTCTGTTCAAAAAATATTAATAAATTGAAAATTTTCGTCGAAATTCAACTTTTTCAATTCAATAAACTACACAGAAAAAAAAAATCATCAATATGATGAATTTATTCATAAATATTATGAATTTTTTCACCAACTACCAGATTCATCAAATTGATACCACTGTTCATTAAATAACATATTAATGAATGCATTCATTATATATATGAACAAAATATTCAATACAATGAATTTAAATTGTCATATTGATGAATTTGTTCATAACATTTTTTCAAAAAAAAAATTTTTTATAAAATAATTCGAAAAAAAAGTTTTGTAAAAATTTTATTTAAAAAATAACAGTTTCAAAAAAAAATTTTTGTTCGAAAAAAAAAAATTAGTAAAAAAAAAAAATTTTTCGAAAAAAAAAAATTGTTAAAAAAAAAACGAAAAAAAAATTCGAAAAAAAAAGATTTTTTTTTCAAAAATATATTTTTTTGAAAAATAATTCGAAAAAAAAGTTTTTTTTTACAAAAATATATTTTTTATAAATATAACTTTTTATTAATAAAAATAGTATAATAATAAATATAATAAAAAATATTTTACTAATTTATGCACGTTGAGCAAGCAGAAAAAACATACAAGAACTACTTGAGAATTAAGAAGTACGGCAAAAAATGAACGAAAAAAAAATATTTTGATAGAAATTTGATTCTTCAATATGATGAACATATATGTTTTATTTCATTATGGTTCATTAATATGATGAAACGTATTCTTCACATAAAGTTCATCAAATTGAAGAACACTTTTTCGACAGTTACCAAGCGTTCTTCATATTTATGATAGCATTCATAGTATTGATGGAGTTAGTCATTAATATTATGAATGGTTCTTCAATACAATGAATCATGGGTTGAATAACGGAATTCATCAAAATGATTATTTTGTCTGTGTACGTGAACCATAAATTCAATATTGAACAATTTAGTCTCAGTTGAAAGGTAATATAAATATCTTTTGAATTGTTTAGTCGTTTTTAAAACCTCTAGTACAAAAATAAATAGAAATGATGGTCCAAAAGTTTTAAAAGCGATTTTGTTGGTCATTTTTTATTTTTTTTTAATTCACCAACACTGAAAAATTTACAAATCTTTATATTTTAAAACTTTTTTTTTGTATAAAAAGAAATATTTTTATGGTTCACGTGTTAACAGAATTAAAATGTTGACCTAATTCTCATGCTGTTCTAATTACAAAACCAAACATGGTAGAATTTACTCTCTCTTTTGTTCATATGCCCTATATTTCCATTGTTTCTTTTGTTATCATTAATTTGTCTTCTTTTATTTATTGAGTTGCCTTAAACGTGCATATCCAAAAGCAATCTACGCACTGCAATAAGTAATAAAAACTTAAAAATACTAGGTACCAAGGTACCAGAATTTACAAATGTTATGTGTAATAAGAGCGAGCGTCGGCAGCCATTTGCAATTGCAATGCATTCAAAGAGAAGGCCTTTCTTTCGTAAGGTTGCCATGTAATTTGTTCTACATTTTAGCTTCTCATATACGACGTAGGTCGTATAAAGCAATAACACGAGTTAAGAAGTTTTCCGATTGTTGTTAGGAAATAATTGGATTTCCGTTGAATACAATGGGTATTTGCAAAAATCAACAAAATTGATGCACAGTACTTACATGGTTTTCCTTTGAATTTGCGATGACGTACACTGGCACGTCGTTCGACGTCATTGCGTGCAATATGTGTTGTTGTTGCTGTCTGTGTTGCAGTTGCTAGTTTTGTTATTGCTGCTGCTTCCTTAGCATTTTCATCATCTCTAACTTGGCTTTTATCAGCAGCAACATCAACTTCAGTGGCAACAACAGCTGCAGTGCCATCAACAACAGCCACACTAGCAGCAGGCAGCGCTGCTGCGCCTGCAGCAACAACAAAAGCGCTGTTAAATGAGCCAGCAACAGCATGTTGTTGTTGTTGCTGCTGTTGTCTATCAGTGGCAGCAGCATTAAGCTTTATGTCAGTTGCTGCTCCTGTCGATGCTGCTGCTTCATTGCCTCCGCACTCATTAGCAGCAGCATGCACAACTATTGCCGTTGCTATTTCCGTTTCCGCTTTTCTATTCTTCAAGGACATCGTCTCCAACTCCTCTTCCTCCTCCTTTTCCTTTTCGGACACCAACTGCTCCTCCTTGCCTGTGGACGTCGCATAGTGCGCAATACGTTCGACGGAGCCCACGTACATCTCCATATCGGCCAAAAGTTTTACCACCCAATTCAGATAGATCGGCACCAGCAATGTGTAATTTATGGCCAGCCCAACAAGCGAGGGCGACGGGCTAGGTGTTGCTGTTGCTGATAAATCCTTGAAAGTCTTGTAGCTCATGTTGTTGCTGTTGTCCGCCTCATAACTTGCGGCAGCATTTCTGCAGCTTATGGTGGCCGCCAACAATGCGGTGACGATGGCCACAAAAACAATGACACCTCCCAGGTAATCCTGCAAATAGATAGATGAACATGTATCGTACGAAGTATGTGTGTTGCTCAAGTTTTTGCTGTCATTGTTGGCGATGTTGCTACTGCTGCTGCTTTGCTATTGCTATTGCTGCTCTAAAGTAGTTGCTTTCAAAAATAATAATAAAAAATCAAAGCAAAGTAAAATGCAACATGTGGTTTTTATCACAACAGCAGCAGCAGCAACAAGCGCAAAAGTTGCCTTAAGTACTTCGTACAAGTTGTGCGTCCAACATTAACGCACTTGCTGACTTAAGTTGTTACCAAGTTCTTTATAATAAATACAATATTTTTTTAAAATTTAAATTTCTTTAAAATCTACTTAAACCGTACAGTTGCTAACAAGGAAGATGTTAAAGAAAGATTCACTGTGCGTTAAAAAAATGATAACTAAGATTTTGTTTGATTTACAAGATTTCCATCGTCGGTGTACAATAAATGTAGTGTAAACTTATAGCCCTACACATCTAGATTAGGTGATATGAGCTACAGAGCAATTCAAAGCATTTCTGATGTCTGACGACTTATTGTAGCGGAGTTCCTAAGTATCATGGTAAATTAATGGTATTTCAATAGAAAATCAATTATCTATACTATTTAATTTGGTCAATAGAATGCATACCATTAGTTTAATAATATTCAAATTGTTAATACAATGCGTTATAGCACCATAATTTTATAATGTACTATTTTAGTTACAATAGCAAGCTCCATAAATATTTATTGATACGACGCACGGTGAACAAAAAAGCACTTTTTTTGAACAAAATTATATAACTTCAAAACAAATCGGTAGATTTCGTTGATTTTTTTTTTACTTAATAAAAAAATATCAGTGTATAGTTATGCTTTACAAAATGTCTTCTTTTGATTCACAAAAGTTATATAAAAATAATTTAAAAGTTATGTAAAAATAATTAAACTTCGATAATTTTTTGGAAATGTTTGACATGTGATTTTTTAAAATCTGGTGCCGAAATCGGTTTGATTTATTTTTTATTTTCGACCACATTGATAGTGATCTGAAATAAGTTTGTGTTAATGAAGGGTATCGTTTGCAGTCCTTAAAATAAATTTACAAAAAAGGTACATATGTATGAAATTAGGAAATAATGGTAATTTTTGCCATGTAATTTCTTCTAATCCGGGAACGTTATCACGGTAATATTTTTTACCACATTGATTGTGATTAAAAAAAAGTTAGTCCGAACGAAGGATGTCGTTTGCAGTCCTTGAAATAAATTTACAAAAAAATTAGAATAAAACTGTTTTTTTTTCCATGTAATTTTTTCTAACCCGGGAAAGATATCGGGATCATATTTTTTTGTTTTTTTATCACATTGATTATGATTAGAAAAAAGTTAGTGCGAACGAAGGATATCGCTTGCAGTCCTTAGAATAAATTTACAAAAAGGAACAAATTTATGAAAAATGATAATTTTTGCCAAGTGAATTTCTCCTAATCCGGGAACTATATCGGGATGATATATTTTTCATTTTTTACCACATTGATTGTGATTAGAAAAAAGTTAGTGAGAATGAATAATGAATCGCTTGCAGTTCTTGGTATGAATTTACAAAAAAAGTCACAAATGTATGAAATGAGAATAAAAAAGGTAATTTTTGACACGTAATTTCTCCTAATCCGGAAAAGATATCGCTATGAATTTTTTTTTTTATTTTTCACCACTACAATTGTGATTAGAAAAAAGTTAGCACGTGCGAAGGATATCTATAGGTTTAATTGATATAAAATTATTACACTAAACGCTTTAATTCAAATAAGTAAATTTCTAACGAAAATGGCAGTATTTCACAACAATTTTCTTGTAAACCGGAGCAAACCGGAAGCTACTTTTTTTTTCAGAATGTGTATTTTGTAAAAGCCTAAATACAATTTTAAGGATTTGAGAGGATATGCAAGGATATTTTAGTTATGTTCCAATACTAAAATAATTATTTTCCTAAGTTTGAAGGCTCGTATAATAAAAAAAATTGCGTTTTGTTCAAAAATTTCATTATTTTGTATTATTATTTCGTATTATCAATTTTATGGTATAATCGAATTACATTCTCCTAATAACTTTTAAAAACATAAATGTAAATAGTTGCATTTTTGTATATAATTTTTTATTAAAATTATTAAATTAATGGTACAGAATTTTTGAAATACTATCAAATTCGTTAGAAAACTATTGAATGAGAAAACGATTACCATTATGTACATAATGGGACATGTTCTTCTTGGCGCAGTTTTCACAATATCTAGTATATTAACTTCCACTTTAACCCACAGTTTTTGTAAAATACGATGATAAAATCAATCGTTATATCTATTTATAAATATAAATATTAGCAAAACGGTATTTACCATTGCAAATCTGTCGTCGTAATATCTAAATATGACGAGAAACAAATTCCCAAATTCATGAAAATTTAAATTTGAAAAATTAAAATTGAATTATTTTATTTATGTCAATTAGTTGCCAGATATGACAGAAATCTATTATCGTTCCAACTGAAAGTTAAATAATTCATTTTGGCGAAAACGAAAATATTTAACGGAAACTTTATTCTGAAAGTTAGGTTAGTTAAAAAACATACAGATAAATTTTAACGTAACCGAAACGGCCCTTAGTGTACTATGACGCTATTCGAAGTTAAATTCAGCATTTCAAGTATTTGTTTTGGCTTATTTATCAGAAACGGTACGTCTTCTGACATATAGGTTATCGGGATCGTAGCCCATTTCTTAAATGGAATATTTTTGACAATACTTTACGACTGCTTCTATATCCTCCTCCTTAAAAGGTTTGGTTATTAGAGATCTTTTAAACATTATGGTAACACATATAGAAATAAACCGATATCCAAAACTGCAAGTTTAGTCATGGCATTTTTATATTGATATTAATCAATTTGAAATTTCTTTATACATTTTTTTTAGAAGTTTATAAGTAAAACTTTCCAACTAAACAAAAAAAAATATACTTCATATTGATTAATTTCGTTTTTTTAAGCATAATTCATTGTATTGAAGAATAATTCAAAATATCAATGTTATAAATTCATCATCTGTTTGATGAATGACTAAAAAAGCGTTCTTCAATTTGATGAATCGTATGTAAATACTACGTTTTTTTTTAATTAAATAAAGAAAAAAATTAAATAATGAAAAAAATGTTGTTCGATAAATAAATATAGGAAACTATTATAAGATTTTCTTATACCTTTCGAATTTTCTTTTTAATTTCAATATTAATGAAAATTCCTTAGAGTAAGAATGATAAAAAATAAATATAAAATGCACTAAGTACTCGGTGTCATAAGCAGTTCATTTCAGTATTTGAATTTTTATTGCACATCATCATAGACCTCTTCACTGCAGTTTTGTTTTGTGTGTGTTTTGTTTTGACAGTACTTGGTGCTTTGTTGTTTTTGTGAGCAACACATTCATTTGATATTCAAGCATAGAGTTGACGACAGTAAATGTTTTGAAACAAAGTAAAGTGAATTTCAAATGCACTTGTGAAAATGTCTAATATAAACATATTAAAGAATTTTGTTTATCAAATCATATTTGAATTTAAATATTTATTTTTTGCTCAGTTTTTTGCCATAGTTAGATTTTTCAAGTGGTTTTTCATTATTAAATATCCGTATAACTTTTTTACGTTTTTTTTTTAATTTTTTATTTTTAATTTTTGTTCTACATACTAATAATTCTCTCCGATGAATTACTAGTCTTATTTTTATATTGCAGTTATTTTTCTTAGTTTTATTTCTTTTTATTAATTTCCTTGAGTTTGTACAATTTCGTTTATTATTTTCGTTATTTTGTTTTTTTTTTCTCAAACCATTTCTTTTTCCAATTTTTCTGTTATGTATATTTTTTTGGTTTTTCTTTTAAATTCTATATTAAATAAAATTCCTCATCCTCTCAAATTCCCCAACTACTTTATTGCAACACAAATACAACGAGAATTGTCTCTCCCACAACAACAATTGCTTTCGTCCTTTTCTGTAAAACCCATGTTCTGTACTGTACTGTCCTGTCCTCTCTGTCCTGTCCTGTTCTGTTCAGTCACAACTTACCAGTGAAATTCCCAGCCAACGATTACTCGTGTTCAATATCGTAAAAGCGATTGTGTTCGCCTCCAGGCGACGAAACAGTATTTCGGTGAAGCGTGCCTCCTGATTGTAGGCACGTATTGTGGTCACACCTTGAATGGTCTCCGAGAGATGCGATATCACGGGCGTGTTGGTGAAATTTTCGATGCGCTGCAATTCTCTGAAATGTACAAAAGCATCGTAGAGCCTCGACGTGAATTAAAAGCATTTTAAAATTGAGTTTACGGTGGCACATGTTTCGAAGGACGTTATGTGTTGTGCTATTCATTCAATGTATTAATGCAAAGACCTACAATTGCAATGAGAGATTCTACATAAATTAAATTATTTATCTTCAAAAATAGGTTAACGTTTTGACACAGTTTTCGTAGCGGAATTTTTTACTTAATACATTGCATATTTATTAGTACACTCAAAAAAAAACATACTATAAAATTAATAGTTTGTACTATTAAAATTAGTCAATAGGATATTTGTCCGATAAACTATTAACTCTATCGGTGAATCCTATTAAATACTACAAAATACTATAAAATTTGTTTGAGTTTGTATGCAAATGTTTATTATTTGTATACTATTAAATCAATAACTGTCCTATTGACAAATTTTAATGGGATTTTATGAGATTTTTTCTGAGTGTATTTTTTTAGTTCAGAAAAAGCAGATCGAAGTTATTTTTGGATTGCTCAAAAACAATGTGAAATCACCAAATTAGTAATTCTGAATCATTTGTCCAAAATATGCTGAATTAAAAAAAATAATTTTATAATTTAATATCTATTTTGAACACTTTATTAATACGGATTACGAAAAAATGCTACCGGAGACAATTTATAAATATTCCTATCATTTTTGGTGCACATAATTGGAAAATAATGCAGGAAATAATTTTTTATTGTAGAATTGTCTCAATAAAGAATTATCTTGGGAAATAAGTAGAATTAGTAGAGTATTATGGAAAATAATTGATTCGGGAAATAATTGCCTCGAGAAAAATTAACCCGGAAAGAAATTTCATCAGAGAAGAATTGTGGGTAGCATATTATATAGCACGTCTCGGAGTCTCAAAAATTCTTTTTATAAAATCGAAATACAATCGCAATTTTATATCAAATCTTATTTTCAAAATTGAACGAATGTAGTAGTTTCAAAGTTTTATCGAAGAGCTGTATTTCGTTATTTATTCGATTCTTGTATTTATAGAATTTCAAAATCGAACTTATGTACTTCCCGAGTATTGTAGTACTAGAGAATGAATAAATTTTATTTGAATTTTTTCATATTAGGTATTTTCACAAAAAAACTCAATTTTATTAAAGCTCCAGTAATTTTTTTATGAGAAATCTCAAAAAAATCTCATTTTGAAAAAAAAAAAAAAAGAAATTGAGATATTTTCATTTTATAAAATTTTCAAATTCAGTGTTTTCTCATTTTGAAATGGAAATCTCAATTTCATTAAAGTTTTAGCAATTTAAAATTAAAAATCTCAAAAATCTATAATTTTAATTTTCTTATTCGAATTGAAATGGTGGATTGGAAGTGATTTAGATTTATTTTGAAAATTTAAATTAATCTTTATTTGCCAAAAAAAAGAGCATTTTGAGTATTCCAAACGAACGAATGACGCGAAAATTGACAAATTTTAATTTCATTGAAATTGTTTTATAAAATTTAAAATTCATCAAAATTATGTCAATATCGTCTATTAGTATTTCGCGTCGAATAAAATTGTCTTCTTATAATGTGCTTCTTATAATGTGCTATTGCAAGATTCAAATTAAAAAAATTTGATCATAGTAGCTCTGAATTAAATGGCAGAAAATAATTTGTGTCAGTTATAGTCAATACAAAATTTATTTAACGCGAAAATGGCAAACGAAGTGGAAGTGTGAGAAAATATAATTAAAATTTTTCAAAAACAACCTAGTTGGTCTTTTAAAAAAATTGCCAAGGAGGTAGGGGCTAACCCTTTCTCGCGTTATCAACCGCTTTAAGGAAGACCTGAGTATTGATCGGAAGAAAGGTTCTGGTAAAAAAAGGCCCACATGATCGTGAAAAGTCGAAGAATATTTTAAAGAAAGATCCAAGCATATCCGGAAGGAAATTGGCGAGAAAGGCGGATTGCACAGAATCTTTCGTGCGCAGGACTAAGAAAGAAGCTGGGCTGAAGACGTACAAGGTCCAAAAAGTTCCGGATAGAAATACCATCAAGAATGAAACCGCAAAACAACGAGCTAAAAAGCTGAACCAAGATTTTTTTTTTAAATTCGATTGCTGCATAATGGACGACGAAACTTATGTTTTAGCGGACTTTTCTCAGCTACCTGGGCAGGAATTTTATACAGCCGATTCTCGAGGAAATGGCGCTGAAAAATTCAAATAAAAAAAAATGACAAAATTCCCAAAGAAATTCCTTCTTTGGCAGGCAATTTGCAGTTGTGGAAAAAGGAGCAGCTCATTCGTGACATCGGGTACAATTAATAGCGAAATATATGTGAAGGAATGCTTGCAAAAGAGATTGCTTCCATTTTTACGCCAACATGAAGTGTCCACATTTTTTTTGGCCTGACCTCGCTTCATGTTACTACAGCAAAACGGCCTTAGAGTGGATCCAACAAAATGCAGTGATTTTGGTACCTAGAAAAGCCAATCCACCAAACTGTCCTGAACTCAGGCCGATTGAGAGATACTGGGCTTTAGTAAAAAGGGAGATGAAGACAACAAAAAAAGTGGCAAAAGACCTTCAAGACTTTAAAAGAAAGTGGTCTTCAGCAGCTGTGAGGCTGTCGGACACTACCATTACAACATTAATGGAAGGTTTTTTTTTATATTTTTATTAAAAAATATTAATTTCTGGTTTTTTATATTTTTTTTTAAATCTAAAAATAATTTGCAAAATAAAATATTTTATTCTATAAAAATTCGATTTCTAGATTTTTTCATTTTTGTAGCGGACAATTTTATTCGACGCAGTCCTTAATACCACCAATCTGCTATCAAAATGAGCTGACATGAACACCTGGCTCAACTACTTAAAATTAAAAATATTTCCAAACTTGAGCTAATTTTCTGTCAAACTAAACTGCAAAATTAAAATTAACCCAAAACTGCTAGAAATAAAATCAAATAAAGCAAAATGTCTGGCACTATCCAATGCCTTGACTTGTCAGTTGAGTTGAGGCATTAAATAATTTCTGGTCATTATGATAAGAAGACGTTGCTGCCAGTGTTAAATGCCTCAAAATGCGCTTTAAACTTTTTCACCACTGGCAGACTTTGCTCGAATGGTTTTGCTCTACTCATGGCCCATTATACGTTGCAATTTGTTCCATTTTAATGTCGGAAATATTCTATAAACGCGTACAAATCTAACAAAAATTCAAAGTTTTGTAACTTTGTTGCTAACCGCAGCTTCAAAGTTTAAAACTAAAACTTTGCGCAAGGATTTCCAGCCAGGACAGCAAAGTCTCAGTGTCCGTGCCTGACTTGGGCGCTGCATTACAAACTTTTTGACAAAGAATTTTCATGGCGACAGCATCAAGGAGCAGCAGCAAAGAAAATGGCGGCAAATGACGGAGCGCGCGCGCTGTGATAAATAAGCTGTGGTGAGTATGCGACGGCGTATGGTGTGTGGTGCTGCTCCTGATGTTCGATAATGAAAATGACTTTGCAAACTTGTCTAGACTTTGAAGGGTTTAATTAATTATTGATTTGCATTCAAAGAGAAACTTGTTGAGTTTTGTATGAAGTTATCATAATATTTTGATAATGGTTTGTCTTGTGGTAGATTTGTGGTGTTTTTGATTTTTTATTTTACAATTTGTATAAAAGTCAACGTATTTTAATTGGGTATTAGGTTAAATTGTATTTAGAAGGAAATAAACTATACAGAAAATGTCTATTTGTATTTTATAACATTTTTTCTCAGGACCTAATTACTAATACACACAGAGAACTGATTTGTTGCGGCAACCAACTAAATTGCCCTTCCGAATCATTCGGTTGCGGCAACAATTGATAAAGTAGTTACAACAACCCCTTAATTTGGTTGTAGCAACCTCCTAGTCGGTAAGCATGAGGTTGTGGCATCCTTCAAATCGGTGATTTTGAGGTTGTGACATGACTGATAGACATGAGGTTGCCATTTATTTTATTGATACAACAACTTACTCAAATCGCCGTAATAAATGCACGAATGTCAATTTTGGCAGAATGAAAAATGCAATCATGAGGTTACGGCAGCCGATCGTGCAGTTGTGCGGACTAACATTTCGGTTGTAGAAAAATAAGGTAGGTATTTCTGTTGCAACTCTGAAACGTTGGTTCAATTAACCTCATGCCAAAAGAGGATTTTCCGTGTGTACAAATAATCAAAAAATAAACTAAAATACTCTAAAAAATTAAAGTTTATTTAAAAAAATGAATTAAAATACTTTGTATATTCAAATTTAATTTTTTCTTTATAAAACATAACATGGATTCCAGTCTTGAAATTCATTACTCGTTTCGGTTATAATACTTGATTCCAAATATAAATATTTATCTGGAAATGCCACATTGTAACATTTGTGTCAATTTATTAACAGAGAGTTTAATTTATAAATTATATAATTAATCTAGTGTCCTTAGTCTGTCTAAACACCTTTAAGTTAACTCTAAAATTGAAGTACCATTCTAAAATACATTTTATTTACATTTATCTACCCTAGAGTTGTATTTTATAATCTTCTCACCTCAATAATAAATACGTTGTTCTTACTCACTTCAGCCGCTTGTTCTTCTTCATGACAACCGAGCAACTTATAGCCGCACATTATCCTGGATTAGCTGCCTCAAGCAGACAATCAACAACAAATACATCAAAACCATGAACTTAACGAACCATCTATGAAGCATCTACACCCCCCATCTATAACTTTGTCTGCACCTTTAACTCAAACTCCAACTTTTACCTTTAGCAATAGCATCAGCATTCATTCCACCTTTACCACCACATTTAGCACCACTTTTACCTCTACAGTTACAACGACTTTAACCTCCTGCTTCACCTCCATTTGCGTTTAACCCATTAAAGACTTACAACCGGATTCCTTTGTATGATTCTAAAAAAACTTCTTTCGAACAGCATCGACATGATTAAAACAATTTTATGATTTTCCTCATAAAATCCGGTATTTTTACTTACAAGAAAAATATATTCTATGTGTTTTAGAACCCTCTAAACGCAAAGTGGGTATTTACCCATGCTCTGATATCTTACCGAATAGGTCCATTAGCGGACTGGTCCATTACCGGACAGATCCAATACCGGACAGTAAAACTTCTAAAGCTATTGGCCAGCAAGAGAAAATTACGAATTTCCACTCCTTCAACTTCCCGTGACAAATTTATCGATTTTAAACTTGCTAACTAACACCACGTGACATAATACTATATAACCTCAAAATTATCTTTAGGTAGTGCTTTCCTTTCTATACCTGTGCATGAAAAACAATTCGCAATTCCGCTTACCTTGCTCTAGCTAGGTTTTTTCTAGGATTTCTCCATGGTTGGGTATTATTCAGCCCCATAAGCGCTTAATGGGTTAAACAACTTACCTCGACGAACTGCGATAGAACTTTTGTATGGCATAGTAGGCCACGCATATGGGCAACGTCAGCAGGATGAACCATGGCGTGATGCTGACATTAATCAATACGGCGCAGAGACAGAGCAGCGTAAACTGGAGCAGGCGTTGACTTGTTGCTGCGATTTTCTGCAAATGTATAAATTAAAAGTGTCTCAATGTAAATGGGATTAAGTCATATGTGAGGAGAATAAATCGTGGTATACATTTGGAAATAATAATGGCCCGAAAACTCAACACCATCCTTCAAAAAATATACCACACCACAATGTGAAATAATTCAAAATTTGCCATAATTTTGGCGGTTATAGTTGTTTCTGTCGTTGTTCACGGCGCTGTTACTTTGACAAATGGCGACGCGCCGTGAAGTATGCTACATTATAAATTATCTCAGTTGTTAAAACGGATTTTGTCTGTGGATTTGCGACGACCTTGGCTTGGTGTGGTTAATTAACTTGAGTATGTGCGTCAGTCAAATAGATTAAATGCGCAGACTTTAAAATTGATTGTATATTATGAAATATATTTTGGAACTTTTGGTATTAGAAAAAAAAATCTAAATTGCAAAATCGATTCCGAAATATAAATATATTAAATAAATATAAATTAAATTATGTTAAAAAAATGTTTGGTTGATAAAAACAACAATGTTCGAAAATTTTCGAAAAAACGCTATGTTCAAAAACAAAAATTCCATTATAAAATTTTATTCGACTAAAACAAATCGAAATAGAAGTTTGTTAAAAAACATTCTTGGAAGTCAAAAACAACGCAATGGTCGAAAATACCATTTTTCCAACAAAAAAAAAATTGACAACAATAATGTTCGAAAAATTAAAAAAAAAAAATTTGGTTTAAAAAAAAAATTGGACCTTATTTACGAAATATTAACATTATCCAACAACATATTTTTATGTTTCTGCAATCAATTTCTTCAATAACAAAAAATTCCCTACACGCTGCAAATAAAAGGGCTCTCCCAAACATAATATATAATTGACTGATAAATCATTCGTAAACAGGGTTGTATTGAGACTTGAACAGTGTTGTAATAGCTCTGACTTACATTATAATATCCCGGAAACATTTTTATGTTGCTCCTTAAAATGGAGTATGGTCTAATGGAAACAAATTAATTACTACATCCAATTAAAATAAATATTTGAACCGAAACATAAATATGTTCAAAATAAAACATGATTTTGAATGACCTGAATATAAATATGTTTCCAGGGAAACATATCAGTTCTTTTAGTTCAAAAAGTAGTATGTTTGCATAAAAACATATCTAAATATTTTTGGAAAGGAATCCTGAAAATAAAATAAAATTTTGTTTTTTTATACCCTACACCTATGAGGTACAGGGTATATTAACTTTGTGCATATATTGTAACGCCCCTTAGGAGGCGTGTCCGGTATGGAAAAGTATATATATTCTTGATCAGCATCACTACCCGAGTTCGTTTAGCCATGTCCGTCTGTCTGTCCGTCTTGCTGTCTTGCTTTCCGAATACAGAAAATCTTGAAAAATACTGATCAGAATACGATGAAATTTCGTCTCAATATATTTTAGCCAAAAGTAGGAACTAAGTTTGAAAATGAGCCAAATCGGTCAACGGACACGCCCACCTCCCATACAAGTCACTTTTATATAACTCTTTAGGAACTAATAACTCGAAAAGTATTCAAGATATAGGTATGAAATTTAAAACATATTGTTATAATTCACCTAAAAATATGTGGTTCAAAAATGGGCGTGATACGCCCACTTTTTTTTTCATTATTTCCCGGGTTTTCATAGTGGAAATTTGATCCGTAAATTATTAAAATCAAATCTTTTAAATATTTGCCTTACAAAATTTTAAATATAGGCGTGGTCCGCTCACTTTTATTTTTAAATTTTTTTTATTAAATATTTTATACTTTTATATCAATTTTTTAAATTATATAAGACGTAAATTTCTGATATGTGAATAATATTATGAGGTATACAATTAAATATCTCACATTAAGGTGTAGGGTATTCCATAGTCGGGCCCGATCGACTATAACAGTCCGCCCCATATGACCAAACTTACCCATGTGACCGAACTTTCCCAACTCGTTTTTTATTTATTTTTATTAAAAATCTTTAAACATGGACAGTGGGAATTTATAATAATTGAATTCATATACAAATTTATAAATGCATAAATAAATAATTGGTTTAAAACTGCAAGTACAAGTGACAGCATCAATGAATGCCCAATTGCACCAGCAGACGCTAAAACAGACGATTCATTTTTTGTTTGTTTTCAAACATCAGTATGTTTAAATGACCCCTATACATACTACAAACGACAACAAAAGAGACGTATGTAGAAAATTCTGCTCAACGAGTGCCAACTTCGTATAAAAGAAGAATGTTAGAAGAATACATTTATTTAAATCCAATTTCTTTTTTGTTTTGTTTTTAAACATCAATATGTTCACTTCGTCAATCGATAAATTATGGAATGGCGTAAAAAAGGTTGTATTTAGATTTGATTAGCATTTTCTGTGTTTCGAAACATAGTTTTAACCAAGTAAATTGCCAAGAAATAGTTTATTCAAATGCAATTAAAATTTGATGTTGGTATTGTAACATATATATGGTAAATTTGACAGATTCTGCTGGACAATATTATAATGTTTACACGTGAACAAAAATAAATTCAATTTCGATTATAATTTAATAACACTTCATTCCTAATACATGTATGGTAATTTCGTATTACTTTTTAATTACATTCAAACATATTCAAACAAATCTTTTCTATCCGTGTATAAATGAAATTGAATTGAATTTTCGGTCTACTAACAAAAATTAACCAAAGACCTTTAAAATAAAGGTTTTCACTCTCAACTAAACACCTTTTTTAAATAAAAAGTATCTCTTAACCAAAAACATTTATATTTTAAAATAAAAATTATCCCTCAACCTTAATATATTTGAAAAATAATATCTGTCGGTGAAAAACCAAATGAAAATAATCGTTAATAGTTATTTCTGATCTCTGTGCCTGTATAGATATTTATGTTTTTATAATTAATACTGAATTAATGAAAAAATAGTACCAAATTGGAATAAAATGTACTGAATTTTTTGTATTTCGAGATTATATAATTTTCACATATTTTAATGTGATTTTATGGAAATTCTTTCTAATTGTGTCTTGTCCTTCCGACGATTTACGTTTTCAAAATATCATTAATATCAGTTTTTCAATGAATTTTCATTTGTTTTGTAGTTATGATAGAAAATATAATAAATTGTATATTTGTAGACATTTTATCAAGCTTTCAACTAAAAATGCAATAATGCTGGATACTGACCACAGGCCCGTCTCAATTTTGATAAAATTGTAGCGTCAACTTGGCATTGTCTTAGGAAGAGGTAAATGAAGTCCTCATGCAGACCTTTAGACCTATCACTGAACAGGTCTACAATTGAAGAATTTTAAACATAATCAATTTCTTCAATTGAAGACCAGTTCAGTGATAGGTCTAAAGGTCTGCATGCCGGTGAAAATCAGTTCAGTGATATGTTTAAAGGGTAAAGTTGCCGGTTGGTTTCATATAAAGGGACAGAACTAGAACCGATTCATAATATTATCCCATAGGTTTACACTTCAGTTATCATTTTCGTACATAAAATCAAATTTTCTTTGCCAGATATATTGTACCGAAAATGTCTCCGTAGTAGGAACGTACTTTTAAGATGCAAATGCACTGCAAACAGTACAATTGTATTGAACTTATTATCACTACTCAATGCCCTAATGCAGTATATGGTATGTTCAAGAGAATAATTTAAATTTTAGATTTTTTAGTGGATTTAAAAATTCTGCAAAGCTGGAATCGAAAGCGATGGAATATTAGAATCTGAAATTGGAAGACCGTTTTCATAATTTTATATTTCCAGATATAAAATGTTTGAAAGAAATATTTGCATTTTCTACAAATTATTATAAAATTTTACTGTTTGTTTTCAATGCAATGATATATTTCGAATATTCTACAAATTATTTGTGAGCGCACACCTAAATATGGAATACCATCTGCATAAATCATATCGGACGACGATAGTCGGTTCGTTACTATTCTGTGTACTATTTGCACAACAGCCGCACTATTAATTACAACAATGACAACAATATGAAAAGCACTGGCGTTTATTTAGCATTCTTTGCACAACATAAACTCAACGTTTTTGGCACGCATTGGCAACACTGGTTGTTGCCACAAAACCATAACCATTATGTACTACACAAAAAGAAAAAAATCATCACAACATTGAAAGTATGTTTATCGGAATTATTCAGCTTCCTTGGTACGGAACACTTGACATTTTATATCATTCAAACGAATTTTTATTTAATTTCAAAATACAAAAAAAGTATTTTTTCTAATGAAAGCAAATCGATTGCTTTGATTTGAACTATTTGAATTTGTTTTGAAAAAAAAATATCGAGAAATAACATTAAAAGTCATTTTATTAGAACTTCCAAAATAAAAACCATCGAAAACTGAAACTCAGGGATATGAGTAGTAAAAGTACGAAACGAACAGAAATTAATTATTAGCATATCGTCGTATTGCTAAAAAATCACTATGTCACATCAAATCGCTTATATCGCAAATCGCAAATCCAGAAAACTTTTAACCTTCTTGATATTGACATTAAGCAATGAATAGAAATGATTTGTTGTTTTTTATATTTTACATTTTAATTGAATATTGTTAAGAATACTTGAATTAATAAATCTCAACCATTTTTGAGTTCTTAACTTCTCTGTTAATTCTCTACATGTAACCAAAGTAAGAAAAACATCAAAAATACCGATGATACGCGCACAGCTTGCAAGATATCGCTACAATTTTAATACAATCGCTAGCTAATACCCGAATGCAACAAAAAATATTTGCCGTATAAGTGTGTCATATCCCAAACGAAATTTGGACAGACATGGAGGTATGATACCACTTTTGGAACGAAAACGAAAATTTCGCCTGTTCTTCAACGTGTGAGCCGCGACTTGTATCTAATGTATCTTTTTGTATCCAATTTTTAATAAAGGAGGTAAATATAAAGATTTTAACATATGACTTGTGAATGTGCCCCTAACACCAACAAAAAAGGACACGTTGGAACTTTCAAAAAAAAAACGTGATTGGCCCGAAAAAAGCATTTTTTTCTAAGGCACATCTACAATTCCATTTCAACTTGACTGTACATAGGTGTGATCGGAAATTTATGCCATGAGTTAATTTAAAAATACAATGTATTATTGATCAATCATTTTTTATTGAGAAAATAAAATTACAACATATGGTAGAACCATGTTTTTTGGTACAGTATCGACTGTGTCAAACGTGGATTTCAAGAAATCACTCATTTTAATTTTTTTATGAACTGATAATACAAGAACTAAGATTTTAAGGTGTGTCGTGTGAATGTGCCCTAAGATTATATATACTGGAACAGCTTAAATGTGAATTTTAGTCTTAATTGTACAAAAAATCCCTATTTCCTCAAAATAACTTTAAAGAAAGCATTTCAATCTGGCCGGATTAAAATGTTTTTGATACATTATGCTATATCTGATCATTAAAATATAATTTCTCATCATTATATATAATATAACAGAATCTATATCACAGTATGTGCGCTGAAAATCAAAAAAATTACAATTTTGCACCTATTATTGAACGTGTGAGGAGCGGCTTTTGAGGAATTGTTGGTTTGATTTTTTTTATAGCAACGTATTGTAATAGCAGAGGTATGTCACTTGAATGTGCCCCTAGTATCAAAAATACAGGAGCACTTAAATGTGCTCAATATTTGTACCAAATGATAAGAAAATGTGGATCTATCAACTGGTATTTTAACTTTAAAAATGTATCAATTACTTTTTGTAATAATTACCAACAAAGTTTAAATTTAAAATTTTCATAAAAATGTATATGTTGACTTTTACTTCTACAACGACGATATATATATTTAAAATTTCTAACCGATTGATATGATATTTTGAAGCCTCTAATGCCCACGCCATTAGTACTACTTCAGCTAATATTTTGTGTTTGAATGGTTTTAACTTCGGTCTGATCAATCCGAATTTCATGTAGTTTATTTCAAATTATTTGAAGTTCACAGAGGAATATGAAATAAATTGAATCGATAACTCAAATCTGTTAAATGTTAAAGTCCAAAATATGTAGAAAAACACGAAAATTGCCATATATTTAAATTATGCAATAACTTAAGGCAATCTGAAAAAAACTGAGTATGAGGTCTTGATTTGAATCTTCCATCGGAAAGCCATACTAAGATCATGGATAATTAAAAAAGGTCTACATTTGTTGTCTAGTGATATTGAAGTAATCTTATTTTAAATTGAAAAATTAAATTATGGTGTAGAAAAAACCACATTCAATAGAATTTAATTTCGAATACAATTTCGAACGGTGTTTGGAATATGCCGATACAAATTAATTATTAAATTTAATTGGTATTTTTTCGAAATTCAAAATGAAATTTATGACTTTCAATTCACATTATCATAATAATCATTGTTCCTTTCTGAACTGGGACGCAATTCTCGTGATCTATAGAGATGTTTTCATGCGACAATCAAGAAAGAAATCCCCTGATTCTCGATTAAAATGTAAAGTTTTGTGATATTTATCAAAATCGACAATTTTCGCACGAATTACAGTTTCTGGTGGAATTTATTTAGAATGAAACAAAATTCGTACGAAAAATAAATAGGGACAAATTCTCGAAAATTGGACCCCCGGTTCTAGAACAGTGTGACAGATTCTTGATGTGTAATATATATTTGTTTCTGTGTACTACGCACCTTATCGATGGTGGCCATGTCGTTGCTGAACCGATTCATGATGCGTCCCAGCGGCGTCACCTGGAAGAAGTGCAGCGATTTGCGCAGTATCGCTGACAGCAGTTGATCATGCAAATTGCGGCGCGCATTGCATCCGGCCAGTTGGCCGGCTGGCGTTGACAGCACGGCCATCAGAATGCAAACGGCCGAAATGCACGCGTACACGCGGAAGTAGTACGTGACTTCGTGCGGCACGAAAGTGAGGTCGACAGTCGCGGCATCGGCATCGGCGGCAGTGTTTATCGTAGTTGATGCTGTTTGAACTGATGGCCATAAATATGCGTTCATGTCGATGATGTTCGAGGTGCCGCCGGTGGAGCGTGCACTGCGTCGCGTGATGTTGTTGACGGTCGTCGTGACATTGTCGTCCGTCCAATGCTGCAGCCACACGTCCGTGTAGACGCGCAAACACTGCCATATCAGGGCCGTGGCGAAGAAGGTCACAACTATTGGCCACCCAGATGCGCGCAAATAAAGCAGATAAATGCGCGCCGGTATTTTGCCATATTTGCGTTCGAGATCATCTGGCAACGCTGGCGTTGCTCTTGCTGCGGATGAGGATGCGGCCGCGGATGCAGATGCGTCTGATGGCGGTTGCTGCTGCCGCTCCGTTGCGTTGTCATCATTGTTTGTCAGCAACTGTTCTTGATGTCGATTTCGATGTTGTTGTCGATGTTTGTGGCGTTGTTGTAGCGTATCCTTGTAGTCGATATTGGCATCTGCGAGGTATGAATGAATTTTTAGTGCGCGTATGTAACACATGCGGCATATCATTCGGTATTGTGTTTGCATGCAATTTCAATTCATTTATTTATTTTATAAAAAAATTCAAAAATAAAGTACAAAAATTGTAAAACAATCGTAAAGCAATAAAAAAAAAAAAATACAGAAATATTGAACTTTGTTTTGTGCCAATAAATGCAGTTTCAGCGGCGGTAGCTATGACCCTTGTAACTGGCAGCCATTTTGTAAACTGGTAGCCATATTACAAAAAAAACTTCATTACGTTGAAAAATTTAATTTCAAATATTTTCATATAATATTCTGATTTATATATCCTGTATTGAATATCATTATTTAGAATTTTAAGCAAATAGAGTACCGAATAACTACAAACTATTCTGTCAACAAAATTGTTTGACAAACTTTCTACTACTAAAGTAGTAAAGTTTAGGCACTCTTAAAAGTAGAACCTATCATTTACACCGTTGCACACATTTTTGGCAAAGTTCTCCTACACTAAACTTCAGTATTGACATAAATGATGCAACTTTTGCAATATTTGAGCAACTCGCTGCACCAACCGCAACTAATCCAAAACACTGCCAATATTTTCACTGCTAAATGAGTGAGTGAACAAAACTTTAGACGGACAGTTAGATAGATAGACAGGCAGATAGTTGACAGACAGACAAAAAGACAGCGACTACTGCAAAAGCAATATTCCAGCAATATTACGGCAACATTTGGGCAACTCACCTGAGACCGGTTGCTCGTCCTCAATCTGCGCCAGCCAGCTGTTCTCCGCACAAAATGCACTCAGCTCAACGTTTGACTGCGACGTGGATTCCTCCGAGATGCTTCTACCAAGTGTCAAGAGTTCACGGAGCAAGTACATGAAAAGTTAAATGAAGTTAAAGAAGAAGTGTCGCAAGTGGACTAAATAAATTATTACAGTTGTCAGATGGTGCAGTAAATGATATAGCGCGCAAAAACTTTGGCATACAAATAAAATATTTTATTATAATTCTAACAAAATAATTTATAATAATTACGTTACAAATGAAGTATATTCATTTTAATAAAATATTATAAATAAAATGAGCAAAACATGTTCTACCTTTTGATTGAGTAGTAATCCAGAAACTAATTTAGATGTCGGGTTTTTTTTTTAAGTTTTGATTTCAATAACGGTTTTCATTTTTTAATGTAGATCAAGTTTTAGCTTTCAATGCAATTTCGAGTAAGTAATAATCCGGAAATAAATTTCGGGTTCCGGTCGGTCTTATATTTCTATTTCAGTACTATTTATTAAACCAATTATAACCCTTTTTTATGCAGAAAAAAATCCTATTAAAATTGGTCAATAGGACAGGTTTTGATTCAATAGTATACAAAAAATAAATGTAAACATGTAAACACAAAAACAATTTAATAGTATTTAAAGTATTTTGTGGTTTTTAATGGGATTTACCTATTAAAATAATAAATTATCCTATTGAGTGCAGTGTTGGTCATATAAGAGAATAAATTGGTTAAAGGGGAGGTGGAAATTGTGAGTAGTGTCGGTGAATGTTTGTCTTGAGTTTCCCATTATAAAAAATGTATGAAAAAACAGAAAAAAAAATCATCTTCATATTGATGAATTTCGTTCTTTCCTCATTGTATTGAAGAACGATTCATAATATTTATGTTTACGCAAAAAGGCGTATTTTTTACGGATATTTCCAAAATACGGATATTAACCAAAGTGTTTGTCATATATATTTGAAGATGTATAAAAATACAAAATATGATAAAAAATCAAAGAAAGGAAATCCAATATATATATAATAAGTATAAAATATGATGTAATATGCGGGAACGTAGTTCTTATTTTGATGTTCATCTGTTGATGGGTGACAGCAAAGAGACTGAGCACTGCGCAATTGCAGCCCCGAGAACCTCAAAGAAGGAGGGTTGAAAAGGAAGGGACGAAATTCATCTCTTGACGTTTGACCTGTACTAAATAAATAATACAAGGTTTACACTGCAAGAGTTTTGGCGTAAACAATTGATAACTACAAAACATCCATGTTATGAATTCATTATCAATTTTGATGAATGACCAAAAAAGTGTTCTTCAATATGATGAATTACATGTGAAGAATACATTAAATACAACACATACATATGTACATCATATTGAAGAATGCTGTTCATCAAACCAAATTACAATATATTTTTCGTTTGTTTTTATCCATACTTCTTAGTTCTCAAGTAGTTCTTGTTTATTAATAACATTTTACATTTTTAAAAACATATTAAAAAAATAACGTCTTTTTTTTTTGGAAAAAAAATTATGGACCTTTCTTTAATTTTTTTATTGTTTTGACATTTTTTGAAAAAAAAAAATGTTCGGACATTTTTTTTAATTTTATTTTTGCGGGATATTTTTTTGGAATTTTATTTTCGAGAAACAATTTTTTTTTTTTTTGTAAACAATTTGTTTTCCGTAAATAATTTATTTTGCTCAAAAAAAAATAGTTTTCCATCAAATTAATTGGGAAACGTTTTGATCTTCCTTCAAAAAAAATACATTTAAATATTTTTTTATAATTATTTGGAGGGTCTGTTATTGGTAGTGGTTCGTGATCTAACTTTTTGCATTAACGGAATACAATTTATATGTCTTTCAATTGGTTTTTGTGCGATTTTTAAAAACAGCTCATTTTCGGACCTCTTGAAAAATCCTGGGGTAAAGTGGGAAACGTTAAAATTTTCCAAATAGGGAAATAATTTATTATTTCTGTACTATTTCATGTTTATTTACAACATTAACAATATAAATACATTCAGAATATCTAAAAAATATTTATGAAATGAACAAAAAAATATATGCTAATGCAAAAAATAAATGTGAAGAAAAAATAGTGAATATTCAGAAATATCTACCAGACACAATATATTAAAATTAAAAAATTGTGCAATTACTCGTTCTCTATTAAAATTGCTTAAAGTACATTTCGTACTTTCCCAAAAAAAAAAGATTCCCACATTACCAACCAATATAGCAATTTCTTCTTGGCTTAGCACCATTTAAGCTATTTTTTAAAGATATGCAATATATGTCAATTTCGAATATATTTATTTAATTAAAAACGTCCAAATTGAACACTTTTTGAAAGCAAACTCGACCACTCTAGAAAAGTTATTTAATACATTTTTGTTCACTTATTCTCGAAAAGCAATAAGAAAATATAAAATTGATTAAAATAGTGAATGAAAAAGTGAATGCCATATTAAGTAACACATGACAGTAGTTTCCCACAACTCCATATCCCACATTGCCCCTACTTCATAAATCAAGCAAGCAGTATTTTACAATTAAATAACATAAACTTTATAGGAATTATAAATACATATTTTATTTTTAAATTCAAATTTTCTTCTACTCACAATATAGACTTGGTGGCACTCGTCGGCCTATGCGCCCCGCGCTTCTGCGACTTATTCGAACGTCGCGCCGACATGCGCCGCATAAACTGCTGAAAGCTGCCCATCTGCTGTGCCCGCTGCTTTTCGCTAAACTCTTCGCGTAGCTCCTGCTGATCGGCCGTTGCCGCCATGGCGGCTGCCCAATAGCAATCCTCGGCGATCGTATCATCAGCATCGTAGATAGCATCGTTGCTCTGACCGACGGCGCTCTTTTCGCCGCGTGGCTGCAGGTTGCCTGGTGACGAAATATTTCGTGAAAGCTTTTTATGTGCGCATTGCGAGGCTGCATCTGCAACACAGCTGCTCTGAGGCTGCCATGACTGCACACGCGGGTGACGTTCAGCGACTGTTGCAGTCGTCGTTGACGTTATTGTCGACGCAGTATTGTTGTTGTTATTGTTCGTAGTACTGCTGCCTGCGCTGCTACAACTGGCCGTCAGCTGACTGCGTCTGTAGTCGCTTGAAGTGCTGCCGCTCGTTGCGCTGCAGCGGCTGGATGTTGAACTGTAGCGTTGACGTCGCTGCGAACGCGTCGAACGTCGTATAACGACATCGTCTGTCGCGCACTCGTCAATGGGCAGCGGCACATCGTAAATGAGATGACGCGAGGAGCCGTAGACGCTGGAGCGCGAACGTGTCAGAGCGTATGAGCCGCCGCTGCGTGTGGCGCTGATGCAACTCAGAGGTAAGGACTGAAAGAGACGATGATAAAAAATATTTCATATTTTATCCATTAAAAGAAGAGCACATTTTAGATATAAAGTACATTAATAGTAAAAACAAACCATTGAAATAATAGGACAACTTTTAAAAACAGCAGCTTTTTAAAAATATACTATAAATTCAATAGTATTAAAACTATTATATCAGCAAAATTCGAATAGTTTAATACTATTGAATCAATAGGACAGTTATTGATTCAATAGTATACGAAAAATAAATATTTTCATATAAACACAAAAACAATTTAATAGTTCTGTAGTATTTAATGGGATTTACCTATTACAAGAATATTTTATCCTATTGACTAATTTTAATAGCAAAAAAGTAATGATTTTATAGTTTTTTTTTCTGAGTGTATGAAATCTTTTAAATTTTAAAAAGAATAATTGAAAATAATACTGAAATAATAGGATAAATTAACTATGTGAACTCAATAGGATTTACTATTAATTTATTTAAAATTTTCTTCATTTTTCAATTTACTTTTATTAATGCGATTAATGCTGTAGTTTAAAATTAAGCAGTAAATTCAATAGTATCTACTTTTAAATTATTATTTTTTCTTTTTCTGATTGTCATATTTTAAATTTCTTTCCCTCTTTCTATGTTTTAAATAATGCATACTGATTTCATAGTATCTCTATTGCTTGTTTCTCCCAATTTAACGTTTATGTGATTAATACTGTGTAGTTTAGTGAGTGACCTTTACTTGTGGTTACCTTTTGTAGTTTGGTGCGTCTATAATATGGACCAGATAAACTCCAGCCCTAAACGTTTCATGAACAGTTTAGCTGAATGCCTGCCTGTCAGACGCTGCCACAAAGAGCTTGTAAAAAAGTTTCGACTCGTTTTAATTGGCATTTGAGTGGCTGGCTGCCCGAGTTAAAGTATTTGACTGCCCCCACCCTAAAAGCCACAAGCAAATAAATACCAAGCAAACCTCTTAAAATTAAGCACAAGTTGTCGGAATTAACGTTTTGAAGTTTTCGAATTTGTGTCGTGTTTAATTGGCCAACTTGAAATTTCAAACTATTCAATTCATAGTTGGTGATTTTCATTTAAAACTAGTTTTTCGTACTATTACAACTTCTTAGCACATAATTAAGAGCATTTTACTAAATTTGAATATTATGCAATGTTTTTGAATGTAATTCACAAATTACAGAATTTTAATCAAATTTTAAATACCCATATTTTGTCGACACTCAGAAAAAAAAGTCTATAAGTTGGCTTATTTAAATAAATAAAACATAAAACCAATAGTATTAGTCAGTTGTCATAATCTTCTATTTTAATAGGATATTCCAGTATTAATAAGACAAAATTAAACTATAAATTAAAAGAAATATATAAAAAGTTGTCTAGCAAATCTATAAAAATCAATAGTGTGCAGACACTATAAATTTAATAGTTTCTACATTATTATATAAATAGGAAAAATCGTATTGAGCAATTTTAATACTAAAAAATCGTTGAATCAATAGGAATTCCGTTGGATATCCTAATTTTGTCTGTGTTTAAAAAATGCGAAAATATGTTAATGCTCCTAAAGCTATATCGACCTATTTAAACCCTATTATTAGCCACATAAAATAACGCAATGCATTATTCAAAGCGCATAAAAGATTTATTTATTTCCATTAACGTTTTAATCCCCTTCATAAATATTTTCGAAACCAAAGCCAACGTACAAACAAAACTATAACCAAAAATAGGTACAAGGTACCTTGTAACAAATTACAAAGCACTTTATAATTAAACTTGAATATTCAAATTCAACAAGTACAACACCAAAATACCTACGGCTAGATACTACTGTAAATCGAATTGAACAAACGTCAGTCTGATTTGCATCAAAAACATTTACAGCATTTTGAGAACGAAAACTTACCGCCGGCAATAAATCATCATTTTCAGTTGCAGCCTCATCAATTTCATCAACGGCGTCCGAAGTCGCTACCAACGATGATGATGCTGCTGCTAACAGCGTCGACACCGAACGTTGTAACCCAATTTTGGAAACATTTTTATATAACTTCCAACGTTCACGTGCGGTACGTCCAACGGCGGTGGCGCTGCGCAGTGGAGAAAATACAGAGAATATTATTGAAATAGAATATTTGCATTGAGTGGCGGTGTAAAGAGGTTATAGTTGGGTTGAGGGCGGTGGTGGACCTAGTCGACTGACGCGAAATTGGCGCTGACAAGTCCATTAATTCAGTGACGTGTTCGCAGAAAACGACGCGGCGTCGCTTTCTAATTTATAAGCAGCAGCTGGGCAGGTCGACAAAATGCGCAGGAAGTGCTGCAAAAGTACCTTTCGCCTCAGTTCGTCTATGTAATTAGGCTCTTATTATGTCAAGGTGTTTTTGCTAATTGTGTGTTGCTGTTTTAAAGGTTACTTAAAGAGGTATTTAAAAATATATATAAAGTTGAGTAATTTAGAAAAGAATTTCGAGCATTTTAAAAGTAATAAAATTGAAGGGTTTTCATTACTAGGAAGGTAAAATCGATGATTTGAAAGAATTTAAAATATAAAAAGTGAATCAATCCATTTTTATAATTCGAATTATATATAATTCGAGGATGCTGACTTTGAATGCAGCCACAATTTTCCCATAATTTTATGATACCTATATTAAAAATTCAAACCGATTTTAGAAAATAAGTAGTTTGGATCGCTGGTATGCAGTCTGTTCCAGAAAATCAAGAAACTACCCCAAACAAAATTTTTGGCAGGGTCGAGGCAGCTTAGAAACATTTTGTCGACATATTCAAATAGACAAAGGCCGAGTCTATATCAAAAGCTGTCTGTTTTTTGGCCGTAACTAAAATATGCCGTGAATCTGCCAATTAAATTTAACAACCTGCTATACACTTGCCAAAATATTCTATTTATCTGTGCGTTTGTCGGAAATATGCTCAAAATATTCCAGAAAAATTCAAACAAATATGTCTCGGGTACCCGGGTAACTTTGTCTGTTTGAAATATGTTGTAAAAATGTTTCTAAACTGCCTCTACCCTGCTAAAAATGTTGTCTGGGGTATTCTTTATATCAACAGATTTTAAATACAAAATTGACTAAAAAGTCAAACAAATTTTAGTCAAAATCTACCCCAGACAGTGTCAAGGCAATTCAGAAACATTTTTTTCGAAATATTTCAAGCAGACAAAGACGGAGTTTGTATTTACAGCTGCCTATTTTCTGCCCGTTCCCAAAATATGCCGTGAATCCGGTGTTTTTGCCTGAAATATTCTTAAAAAATGTCAGAAATTTTGTCTCGGTTAGATATATTGAAAACAAATTAAAATATTGGGACTCCGTTATATATTAGAATTTGCCTTGGTTATTAGAATAAAAATTGAATTTAAATTTTTCAAAATTCTACAATTTTCAGATTCTAAAAAGTGACTGAAATTTCAATATCAATTTTTTTATGCAATCAAAATCAGTATACTCAAATTATAGAGAATGATATATATGGATCTTAGTAACGTTTTTAATATTTTTTTCTTATAATAAAATGGTTTTAAAAATACACAATTTAAATTATTAAAATATAAAATAAATCTTGTACTTAGAACTTCAAATAATATTGAGAATTTTCCCCGAAATGTAAAAATTATAATGAAAAAATGAAAAAAAAATCCCATTTTTAAACAAGAAAATTTCAATTGAAATGAACAAATTTCATTAATTTTAAATGTTCTCAATTTAAAAAGGGTTACACATTACTTTTATTTGGAAATTTCTCATTTTAATTCAAAAACATGATAGAATTTTAAAAATTTGATATAATTCTTATATTTTAACCTCTGCCTGCTCCTCTGTTATTTTTTTTATTAAGAAAATATTTGTAAAAAAAATCCACTCACTTTTGCTGTTCCTTTTGTTGAGCCTTCGCGATTATCGCCTGCCATTTCTGCACAATGTCTGGATGTGCGGCTTCGATATTCTTGTAGCTGCCTGCGGCCAGAAGCCGATTATCCTTCATAACAATTAGCTGTCAGCAGAGGGATCAGACAAATGAAAATAAATAAAAAATTATAAAAAAATGTTGAATTAGTCTTTTTTTTCATAGAAGAAAAGATAAAAAGTTGTACAAAAAAATTTAAAAATATTTGCAGAAAAAATAGCTATCATTGGAATGCAGTTGCAATAGAGTGCGCTGTTGTCAAAAATAAAATGACGCAAATCTATATCGGCTAAAATGACATTTTAACGCCAACTAACTGACGTTTGCTGCAGGCCAATTGCGATTGGTAATTCGCCAATCAGCTTTTATTGAAATTCAATATGAAAAAGCTGACAATCAAGATTACAATTTTAAATTTAATTTTAAAATTAAATTTTTCACTAAAAATTAAAATTTTCACTAAAAAATTCAAATTTTCACTAAAAATTCTAATTTTTAAAAAAAATCAATTTTTCACTAAAAATTAAAATTTTCACTATAAATTAAATTTTACACTAAAAATTCAATTTTTCACTAAAAATTCGATTTTTCACTAAAAAAAAAAGAACAATTTTTCATTAAAAATTGAATTTTTCACAAACATTTCAATTTTTCACAAAATTTTTAAATTTTCACTAAAAAATTAAAATTTTCACTAAAAATTAAAATTTTCACTAAAAATTAAATTTTTTACTAAAAATTAATTTTTTCACTAAGAATTAAATTTTTCACTAGAAATTAAATTTTTCACTAAAAATTAAATTTTTCACTAAAAATTAAATTTTTCACTAAAAATTCAATGTTACACTAAAAATTCAAATTTTCACTATAAATTAAATTTTACACTAAAAATTCAATTTTTCACTAAAAATTCAATTTTTCACTAAAAATTCAATTTTTCACTAAAATATTCAAATTTTCACTATAAATTAAATTGTTCACTAAAAATTCAATTTCCACTCAAAATTCAATTATCACTAAAAATTAAAATTTTCACTAAAAATTGAAACTCAAATTTTCATTGAAAATTCAATTTTTCACTAAAAATTCAATTTTTCACTAAAAAATCAAATTTTCACTAAAAATTCAATTTTTCACTAAATTTTTAAATTTTCACTAAATTTTTAAATTTTCACTAAATTTTTAAATTTTCACTAAAAATAAAATTTTTCATTAAAAAATTCAAATTTTTACTAAAAATTCAAATTTTTACTAAAAAATTCAAATTTTCACTAAATATTCAAATTTTCACTATAAATTAAATTGTTCACTAAAAATCAAATTTTCACTAAAAATTCAATTTTTCACTAAAAATTCAATTTTTCACTAAAAATTCAATTTTTCACTAAAAATTCAATTTTTCACTAAAAATTCAATTTTTCACTAAAAATTCAATTTTTCACTAAAAATTCAAATTTTCACTAAAATTCAATTTTTCACAAAAATTACAATTTTCACTAAAAATTAAATTTTTCATTAAAAAAATTCAAATTTTTACTAAAAATTCAAATTTTTACTAAAAAAAATCAATTTTTTACAAAAAATTCAAATTTTACTAAAAAAAAATCAAATTTACCACTAAAATTAAATGTTTCACTCAAAATTAAATTTTTCACTTTAAATTAAAATTTTCACTAAAAATTAAAATTTGAACTAAAAAATCAAATTTTTACTCAAAATTAAACTTTTCACTAAAAATTCTATTTTTCACTCAAAATTAAAATGTTCACTCAAAATTAAATTTTTCACACAAAATTAAATTTTTCACTTCAAATTAAAATGTTCACTAAAAATTAAATTTTTCACTTAAATTTAAATTTTTCACTAAATTTTTAAATTTTGACTAAAAATTAAACTTTTCACTAAAAATTCTATTTTTCACTAAAAATTAAATTTTTCACTCAAAATTAAATTTTTCACTCAAAATTAAAATTTTCACTTCAAATTAAAATGTTCACTAAAAATTCAATTTTTCACTAAAGATTCAAGTTTTCACTAAAAATTCAAATTTCACAAAAATTACAATTTTTCATCAAATTTACCACTAAAATTAAATGTTTCACTCAAAATTAACTTTTTCACTAAAAATTAAATTTTTCACTAAAAATTCAAATTTTCACAAAAAATGAATTTTTACAAAAAAATCTATGAAAATTAAATTTTTAACTAAAAATTAAATTTTTCTAACAAATTCTAATTTTTCACTTAATATTCCAAATATAAAAATGAAAGTTTTTGTATTAATACTACTCACATAGTCCGCCTGCTGCACCAGATTCAGCTGCTGCGTCACCAGTATCACGGTGCGATTGGCCTTCAGCAGCATTCGTCTTATGCTCTGCTCGAATATGTGTCGCGCCACTTCGTTGTCCAGCGACGACAGCGGATCGTCCTTTAGCACGATTGCCATCGGCAACAAGTCATTGGAGACACAGGCGACAGATGATGATGATGTTGTCAGCAACACCAGCAACAATGTTGCATCCACATTTCAATTGATTAGTTTTGGTGCAAGTCATCGTTTTTGTCGCAATGTTTTATGATTGGTGAATAAGATATAAGATAAATAAATAAATAAATAAATAAATAAATAAATATGGAAAATATGTAGAAAGATGCAAAACAATATCACTACTTTTTTCATTTAAATTTATTACTTATTTTTCTAGTTAAATTTTTACTTTTCGTCTACACTATTATTAAAGTTTAGAAATATCAATTTTGTACTACTTTTTCAAGTATTCTTATTTCTATATTTCATAGTACTTTGTCTTTCTCTTTGCCTTATTTTGTATACTACTTGAAACTGTTATTTATTGTCCTTAGTGGTTACTTTAATATTAGTAATTGTAGAGAATATGTCACCCTTTAAAGCAAAAATGTAACATTTAAATTTATTATGTACTTCCAATGCATTTTTCTATCAAAGTAAAATACTGACCACTGGTTAGTTTCAATTTTCATAAAGCATGTTGTCGTTTACCGAAATTCAGATATATTGAAAAAAATTAATTTCTTACCATTATCACTACATTCGCCGACGAATATAAGGCCCTCGCTATGGCAACTCGCTGCCGTTGGCCACCCGACAAGTTCAAGCCACGCTCACCGATCACCGTAAAGTCGCCCTCAGGCATTAGCTCAATATCCGGCTTCAAGGCACACGCCTCCAATACGAAGTCATAACGACGGGGACGAAAACTCTCGCCGAACAGAATATTCTGGCGAATGCTGGCATTTAGCAGCCAGGGTTGCTGTGGTACAAATGCAAATGTGGAAGTTCTAAAAAGGACAATAAGAGGAATATATATTTTTAATTTTATTTTGTAATTTGTACAACTAATATATTGTCTTTGAAGAAGTAAAATCACTAACAAGCAAATTTCAATATTAAATGTTTCCTTATATTTATGATCGATTGTCTGTAAAATGAATGATCTGCGACTTAAATTGTAGACGTTGTAATTAAATATACGTTTTCATCAACATTTCTAAAGTAAATTTAAAAAACACCCTGTATATTATTGGGTGTTTCAGAGTCTGGATGTATTTTTTTAAAGAAATGAATAAAAGTATAATTAACTCTGTATAATTAATTTAGTAATGCTTGTTTTATATTTATAAATAATATATGTAAAATAAGACCCTATTCATTATAATCTTGAAATTAATAACTATGAAAATAATATTCGAAACAATATTTGCCATTACCATTTGTTTTTGACACACTCTAACTTTAGAAAATCATTGCAAATCAATGTCTCATATTGAGGCTTTTAGTATGTATCACATATCATCAACATATTGTCGTCTTGCATCACTCGCGCTGATTCTGTGACTCTTGACATTCTTCGACATTCAAACAATGCTCGCCATAACCTGTAAAACACACCGCAATATGCGACATATTTTGGTCTCCAAAGTTCGAAGTTCTTCCAAAGTGTACTTGAAATGCAGGCTGTCAATTGGCAGTCTGTTGCATCGACCAGAAAGTTATTATAATTTGCATAAGTTAATGAGAAACGTTTCAATGCTATGTTGTCCTCGCTTTTGTTTTCGACATTGTTGTTAATTATTTAGCCAAACAATGTGAGCAGACACACACAAACTGCCAGTCAGTCGGACGGTCAGACAGCGCACAACCAACAGCTGCAGCTAATGGTGACGCATGACGTATGATTGACTTTTATGCATTCTTGTTTTTAGCTACGCTTTCAATTTAGAACAGAGACAATTTAAAATATTTTAGAAGCTGCATTTCAAGCGATTGAATTTTCATATTTTGTAAAATTTAAATTTAGGTTTATCTAATTTTATAAACTTATCAATCTAATATAAATTATAAAATTATATAAACCAAAATTTAAAAATAAAGAAATAAATTTAAAAATTAAGAAATAAATTTAAATTGTATGTTTTCATCTAAATTATGAATTGTTTGAAACTTATTTAATACTTCATTTAGTCAAAAAATAGTTTTGAGAATTGACATTTAAATTTCATTTATTTAAATTTCATTTAGTCAGAAAATAGTTTTGAGAATTGATATTTAAATTTCAATTTAAACGAACCCAATGGGAAATATTCCGACCTAGTTCGAACGGTAACCAATGTTTTCTTCAATACATTGTCTATAAATTTCGTATTAGTTCATTTGTATTGTAGCAGTAATTTACAAATATGACTAGTTCTATATTCCACTTACGAAGTAATCTGTAAATGGAACTACACCTCCTTACCCTCAGATTACTAAGTAATGTGGAAATGGAACAGGTACTTGTTCATTTTTTGTATTTTTCAAATGTGAATTGATTTTCCAATTAATAAAATAAAAAATATATAAACTTCGAATATTTCATTTATAGTGAACGCGCAACTGTTTTGCAATAGTAAGTTTCATAATATTAATGAAAATTTACTTGAAATGTCGTAAATTCAATTTTACATATTTTAAGTAAGAATTTCCTTAAAAGAAAAAATAGTTGTAAGGAAGTTCAATTTCCTTATTATGAGGAAACTATTTTCCAAATTTTGTGTTTACCAAAGTTACATATTCCTTATATTTTATTTTTCCGCATCTAATAACTTATTATTTTTGTGCAGATGACGATTATAGAAAGTTTAATAACACGTGGAGGCCTATATCAAAATTTTCAAAGATTATTTTCAAATGAAATAATCATAAATTCAAATTACGACGCCGTAAATGGCAAGGTACTTTTCAAAAATTATAGAGCCTTAAATAGTTGCATTTTTGGTAATATATATATTTATTTATTTAGATGCTGTCAATAAAAGGGTTTTTCAATAAGAGCGCTACAAAAGTTTTTTTCAAGGGTTTTTCAACATGGACGCTACAAAAGTAGAGCGACAGGGACAGCAAACGACGCCATATATCTTGCCGCTCTATTGACATTTCTCTTCAGTAAGGGTTGCCATTTCATGATGGAAAGTTATACGAGCCAACAACGAATCGAAATTATTAAAATTTACTACCGAAATTCGAATTCGTATATCTTTCCATCATGAAATGGCAAACCTTACTGAAGAGAAATGTCAAAAGAGCGGCAAGAAATATGGCGTCGTTTGCTGTCCCTGTCGCTCTACTTTTGTAGCATCCCTGTTGAAAAACCCTTTAGATGGATTTACTGGGAAATACTATATCAAAAAATTGAGGCATTGCTTCAGAAATTACAAATCGAGACATTTCAAAAAAGTTTGTGAAGAACGGAAAAAATCCAAAACAAATTAAAAATTGTTACATATTATTACATTGTTACATTTTATTGCATTGTTACATTTTGTTACATTGTTATTAATTAAAAAAAACGTATAGAATTACTTATTGATTATTATTTTGTTGTAAGAATTAAATAAAAAATAGCGCATTACCACTGCGTACAAAATAAGGTACAAATTGAACTACCCCTCATTACCACTGCGTACAAAGTAATGTACAAATGGAACTACCCCTCATTACCACTGCGTACAAAGTAATGTACAAATGGAACCTCCCCGTATTACTACTGCGTACAAAGTAATGCACAAATGGACCACTCCTCATTACCACTCCGTACAAAGTAATGCACAAATGGACCACCCCTCAGTACTGCTACCTACAAAGTAAGATACAAATGGAACCACACCTCATTACTACTGCGTACAAAGTAATGCACAAATGGACTACCCCTCATTACCACTGCGTACAAAGTAATACACAAATGGACCACCCCTCTATACTGTTATCTACAAAGTAATATACAAATGGAACCACACCTCATTACTACTGCGTACAAAGTAATGCACATATGGAACCACAATGGACCACCCCTCATTACTTCTACCTACAAAGTAATGCGTAAAGCGACCAATCTTCAATAGGATTGCGTGAAAAGTAATGCTGAAATGGAAGTACCCCTTGAGACTGTTTGGTTACGAAGTAATGATGTACGATACTTCTCACCTCTTATTACGATACTTCTAAATAATAATCTATATGTACATGAGGTAACATTCGGTTCCTTTTTACTTTGGATGCAGTGTGTAATGGGTGGTGGCTCCTACATATCATTACTTCGTAATCTACAGTGAATGTATACTTGCCCTAGGCCATGTCTGTGTAAAAGTAAACAGAAATCAGTATTGAGATTCCGACGCATTACGCCTCTATTATAAATTAGGCAGTAATCGACTACGTAATAATGCTATTTCCTATCGGGAATTTGTTATAAATCGGAGATTCAGTCGATTTCTTGAAGTTCTATGAAATGAATTCATAATGATTTATGTTGTCAAGTTAATTTCAATCAAAAGTGAATTTCGGAAAATATCGTAATGTGCCACGTTCGGGCTTTCGATCAAATACTGATCAAAATTCAAATTAAATTTATAAACAACAATTTTTGAATTCGTTGTCACAGTAGTAAGAAATTATTTTTCAAATTTGCTTTTTTTTTTGTGACATTGTATTGTGACATTGAATTCAAAACTGTTTGATTACAAATTTTATAGATCATTATTCGAGTGATTTCCGGAACATGGTCCAATGTTTCTTATCGAAGTAGAATTCATTTGATTTTCTTTTTTCCTCTAACCTCTTAATATTTGCTTTTGATATTTGCTGTTAAATATTGGAATTTAAATCGATTGTGAATTTCCAAATAGGCTCGATACTTTTTTTTATTATTTTTTTTTATTTAATTAAATTCATAATCTTAAAGCCATTTAAGGCCAAAAACTGTAAATGTTTAAATTATTACACACAGAACAAAAAAAATTCTTTATATTGATGCAACATATCGTTCTTCAAAACATGTTTCATTGTATTGAAGAAAAATTCAAAATATTGATCACTACAAAACTTTAACATAATTCATCCAATTAATAATGAATTCATAAATGACTGGAAAAGTACAAAATATATGTTCATCATATTAAAGAATGTTGTTCATCAAACCAAATTTAAGTGGAAATATTTATTATACTTTCATTTTTTTTTTTCAATTTTATTATGTTTTGTAAAATATTTAATTTATAATTACAACTTTTTATTAATAATATTATAAAAAAAAGTTTTTTTTTTTTTAATATAAAAAAATATATATTTTGCAAAAATTTTATTTACTGACAATTTTTTTTTTTGGAAAAAATATTTTCAGACATTTTTTTTCAATTTTTTGTTTTGAAAAAAAAAATTGATGCTTGCTCGACATACATAAATTAGTACATTTTTTTCCAAAAATATTTTTTTCTGATAATTTTTCCCAAACATTTTTATTTTAAATATTTTATACGATTTTTTTTTTTCAAAAAAAATTTTTCCGTTTTATTATTATTTTTTTTTTTGAACAAAATGTTGTCGATGATAAATTATTTTTTTTTCATTTCATTTTGTATTTTTTTTTAAGTTTATTTTTTACAATATTAAAGAAAAAAAATCAGATTACTAAAAAAAAAATCATATTATTAAAAATTATTTTATACATCAAGAAAGCAGCATTTAACAATTAAATAACATAAACCTTTAAAGAATTTTGTGTAAATGAAAACAAATTTTTATTCGTAAATTTTGATGTTTGAACATTGAAAAAATTAAATCTTCTGAATCTGGTAGTTGGTGAAGAAATTCATAATTGACCTTTTTTTGCTGTGCAGCTTTAACACATTTTTAATTTTACAAATATTAAAATAATCAAATTTTTAATGCATAAAAAATAATCTCTCTATTGTCCCTCACATACTGTGCAACATACGCCTTAAAGTTTGCAACATTCTCATTGCTTGTTCGCAACTTTTTATTTCTCTGCTATTTTCTGCATTTGCAGCACCCTCCTCCCTTTGGAGTTGAAGCCAAATCACAGCAGCTGATTGCGCTACATCGTCTGCGTCGTCATCATGCATTGCACGCTATAAACTGCATAAACGCACATAAATTTTGGCCAAAACAGACATTTATAACGGTAATTGAAATGATTGCACATCGAGCGCCATTTTGTTTCCGAGGGCGATGCGAGCGGTGCGCGGAGCGGAGCGGCGCACTTTGCAACGTCTTGCAAGAGGCAGCAAGAAGTGCCGTAAAACCCCTTCGATATTCTTACTAACTTCGTGTGCTGCACTTTTATGCGCCATAAAATTAACATACAAACATTTGTGATAAATTACAGTGACGTGATGTGCATGGAAATCGTCTGATTTTCACTGAGAAATAAATAAATAAATAAATAAAAATGTGCCACATATTGTGCAAAGGGTCATAAAAGTGAAATTGCTAAAAGGTGTTGGCAATGTCGACGTAATTAGAATGGGTGCCGGCGTTTGAGCAGCTGATGAAAGTGAAAATAGTTGCAAGATTTTGCAATAAATTTTTGTAAAATTTAAATTATTTGCAATTTAAATAATTCTTTATTTAAAATAATCAAATGTACTGCTTTTGATTGCAATTTTTATTTTTGCCGTTTTGTTTTTTTTGTCTGTGTTGCATATAAATTGAATTTTTGCAATTGCAAATTTCATTTGAGTTTGCGAATATTTATTGCTTGGATTTATTTAGTTATTTATGATGCACTTGATAGCCACTATTTTTACACTTTTTCTTTGAATCTTCAATAATTTTTAATGGTCAAATATTTACAGCAGCATCTTGTTTAAAAAAGTAAAAATAGTAGTGGGAGTAGAGGAAAAGTAGAAACAAAAGCAGTTGAAAAAGGTCAACCATTTGCAGCAGAATGAAGAGCATTTTGTATGAAAAAATAGTAAAAATAGTAGTAGAAAAAGTAGTAGAAAATAGTAGTGAGAATAGAGAAAATGGAGAAACAAAAGCAATAATTTTTAATGGTCAAATGTTTACAGCAGCATCTTGTTTAAAAAAGTAAAAATAGTAGTGGGAGTAGAGGAAAAGTAGAAACAAAAACAGTTGTAAAAGGTCAACCATTTGCAGCAGAATGAAGAACATTTTGTATGAAAAAGTAATAAAAATAGTAGTGAGAATAGAAAAAAAGTAGAAAAAAGCAGTTGAAAATGTTCAACCATTCGCAGCAACATAAGGAATATTTTTTATAAAAATAGTAAAAATAATAGTAGAAAAAAATAGTATTAATTTTACTACTTTTTATAAAAAATGTTCTTTATGTTGCTGCGAATGGTTGACCATTTTCAACTGCTTTTTTCTGAGTAGAAAAAATAGTAGAAGATAATAGTGAGAGTAGAAGATAAAATAGAAACAAAAGTTGTTGATAATAGTCAACCATTTACAACAGAATGAAGAAGATTTTTTATAAAAAGTATATGAAGTAGTAAAACTAGAAAAAAGTAGAAAAAGTAGTAGAAAAGAGTAGTGAGAGTCGAAGAAAAATTAGAAACGAATGCAGAATATATTACATAAAAATTATAAAAAGTATTAAAAATAGTAGTAGAAATTAGTAGTGAGATTAGAGAAATAGTAGAACCAAATGGTCAAATATTTGCAACAGAATGAACAACATTTTTTTATAAAAAGTAGTAAAAATAGTAGTAGAAAAAGCTGTAGAAAAGAGTAGTGAGAGTTGAACATAAAGTAGAAACGAATGAAGAACATATTTAATAAAAATTATTAAAAGTATTAAAAATAGTAGTAAAAAAAGTTGTAGAAAATAGTTGTAAGATTAGAGAAATAGTAGAAACAAAAACAGTTGAAAATTGTCAACCATTTGCAACTGAATGAAGAACATTTTTTATAAAAAAAGTAGTAAAAATAGTAGTAGAAAAAGTTGTAGAGAAAGTAGAAGAAAAGAGTAATGAGAGTTGAAGAAAAAGTAGAAAGGAATGAAGAATATATATAATAAAAATTATAAAAAGTAGTAAAAATAGTAGTAGAAAAAGTAGTAGTAAATAATAGTGGGAGTAGAATAAAAAAATAAATACAAAAGTAGTTGAACAAGATTTGAACAACATTTACAGCATAATGAAAAGCATTTTGTATACAAAAAGTAGTAGAAAAAAATATAGAAAATTGTCAGTCTCAAGATGTTTCTATATAAATAACACAAAAAACACCGCTGCAACTAGAAAACTTTAAACAACATGACGTATGAGCCTTCATTTCAAAGATTTTTTCACTTTAAATCATCGCCCGCAAAAACGTGCCTAATCTTGTAGGTCTTTCGTAATTTGTTTGTAATTATTTAACACCTAAAAATGTGCTTCATTTATTTAATGCTGCTGTTGATGCTGCTGCTGCTTCTACTGCCGGCCAACTCAACAAACAAACAATTAAAACTTAGAGCGCGCGCACCATGGCAACTAATTAAATACAGTGCAAACAAGTAAGCGTCTCGCAAACACAAACAAAACTGAGCTACACAGTTTTTTTTTAATGTTTTTCATATTTTTTTTTTTGAAGCATATAATAAGGCGCCTCGTCGTATTATCTGAAACATGGACGCCGCACTGCGAAGCTGTTGCCAAACACGGTCATAAATTAGTTCAAATGGTAGCATTTTTGTTTGTAACACTTTTAATACTATTACGTGATGTCAGCGGCAAACATAAAATTTTTAATTTCTAAATTAGTGCATAATTAGATGCAGGTTTTTTATGATTTAGAACAAGTATTACAATCTAATTTGTATAGTAATTAAATTAATGAGTTGCGCACACCGATGATAGATGATAATAAATATTTTTTCAAACCTTATAAAAATTCGGGTTTTATATATTTTATCTTTAAAGTACATTTTAAATTTATAGTTTGTCTAATATATTTAATATAAAATAAAAATTTTAACCAGGTTTAAAAATATCTTTGATTTTAAAACATTTATTTGGTATTTAATGCTGAATCCTTATTTAGTTTATTATTAAGTTTTGTTGCAATTATCTATTTGTGGTCACTAATATTTGACCACAAGCCATCCGGCGCTCTTAATTAAGCAACCACCATCGCCATCGCCAACAATGATAACAATAAGGCCAGTATTAATTAGCCCAATTAATTGACATCTCAGTGACTTTAGTAGAACGACAAACAAACGAATGCGTGTCATTGCGTCGCCGCGTCATTGTTGTTGCTTACACGCTACACCATGCAGTTCTATAGCATAAACGCTTGAATGACTTCAAGGAAGTCGAGCTGTGCTATCGAAAACTGAATACACTATGCCACAAGATGGACTCACTTTACAGTATTTTTTGTGGTTCTTTTATTTTTTAAAACTTTAATTACAGTTGTATGGTATAATAATAGCCGGCCTCAGCAGTCCAGAGGTAGCGCGCTGGACTTGCATTCTGAAGGTCTCGGGTTCGAATCCCGGCTTGGGCATGGGCGCTCGTGGTGATATTAACCACAAAATCGTAGGGAATAGATTTCACAGTACAATGGATATAGTCTGTCTGAGTGCTGTGGATCTTAGTAGATATTCAAAAAAAAAAAATGGCATAATAATAAAAATACTCAATTAAAGTTGCATCTAAAAACCTACTTCCAGAAACCTTTTGTGAAACTTAAAAAAGAAACTACTACACATACATTTTTTTAATAACACATCACAACAAAAGTTAGAAATCTTAGATGATTTTCCGATGGACTTCAAGATTCTCATCACGACTTCATATCAATTTTTGCATAATGCTTACAGTTTTTGAAAACATTGAAAATATGGCAATTCTCGTGTTTTTCTGCATATTTTGGTCTTTAACTTTTTACAGAATAAAAAGGCTTTTTTTGCAATTTTTGCTTTGGTGTTTTCTTCTACACTCATAGTTCATATTATGTTTGTAGGAAAAAAGAATACTAAAGAAGATTGAAAATGTAGAATTTGCATAGAAATAGCTCTACAATCTGTTTCTAAATGCAATCGTTGTCTCAACCGAGGTTGTAAAACAAAAACATTTAATTAAGTAGTACATAAAATATCATTTTACAAGCATTCTTTTGAAATAACTGGAAAAATATATGAAATCAAATATATTTTTAATATAAAATCGCCATAACAAATGCACGAATGTCAATTTTGGCAGAATGAAAAATGCAATCATGAGGTTACGACAACCGTACGTGCAGCAGTTGCGCGGACTAACATTTCGGTTGTAGAAAAATAAGGTACGTTCATCTTAATGACATGAGGTTACAACAAATGTATTTCGGTTGCAACACCGAAATATATTTCAATTAACCTCATGCCAAAAGAGGATTTTTCTGTGCTTTAAATTTCTAAAGCTTTAAAATAAGCATTAAAATTAATATAAGGGACACATTTTGATTTTTCTATAAGGGTGTCCCATTGTCACGTACGGAACCAAAAGCCGAATTTCCTCGAAATTTCCATAATGAAATCATCAATTTTCTAGTAATTCAAGAACATTTTGAACAACGAATTAAAATCTGTTACGTTCGGTACCAGTTTGAGTACCAAAAGTGTAAAAAATATCAAAAAAAAAGAAATTGTTCACAAAAAAGTAAAAAAATTACATTTTTTAAAAAACATCTGGTAAATAGATTCATACATCACTATTTTACTGTAAAATTTTTTGAGATATAAAATTATTTTTAGCAAAAAACCGTAGTGCAATTTTTCATACGAAACGTTATTCTGTGATTTATTTCGAAAAAACTATAAACTTTGGGAACAAAGTGTACATTTACAAAAATAAAGTAAATTATGTCAGCTATCTTTCTAAATTATTCAAAAAAAAAATAATTTATATGCAAAAATTATTTTTAGAAAAAGAAGAAAAAAATTGCGCCGTCCGAACTTTTTCTGTGATTTATTATAAAAAAAGTATACATTTTAGTGTAAATTTACAAACAACGCACATTATCTCAGCTATTTTTCAAAATAATTTAAAAAAATAATTAGTATGCAAAATTCGTTGACTTTTTGAACTTCCAAAGGGGCAAATGTGCATTTTTTAAAATGTTGGAAATCAAATTTTAAAGTTTGAAGTGATTTTAAAAATTAGCAAAATTTATTTTTTTTTAAATTTTTTTTCGATAGGTGCTATAAAAACTAACAATAAATGCCTTTACTCAACTATTTTATCTCGTATCAATGAAAAGTTATGACGAAAAAGAAAAGATTCGCCCTTTTGGCATGACAAGATTTTCAATTTTTCAAATTCGCCCTTTTGGTTTTGTCTTTTGTGGCTAGAAATATTCAACAAAACGACACGCGATTTTAGCACAGTATACTTGAGGAAAAACTACATTCAAAAATGTAAAAAAACGCAAATTCAAAAATTACACATTCGCCCCTTTGGCATGATACTGACGATATGAACATTGACATGCACTTCCGTTTTTGTACCGTCCGGATCGACCACTATTTAATGTATATCTTTTAATCTACCATATAAAATTCTCTATATTTTTATAGATGGGCAGTCCTACCTATTACTAGCACAAAAAAAAATCAAGTAAATTCATTAATTTTCCTTCGAGATATTAAAGTTTTAAATATACGAATGTCCCGTCGGGAACCCCAGGAAATATGGGTACTGAAATAAAAGGACATTTTTAAGCGTTTACAAGTTTTTCAGTTATTCTTAAGATTTGTAAACTCTGTATACCTCTGGTTCAATTTAAATGGTAACATTATCAAATATTTATGTGTAGGGTATTTTTAATCGATAAAACACATTTTAACTTTCATAATTCTTTCTAACATCATTACAACAACTCTCAAAATTTACCTACTTTACAACTTCCCATGTAATCTTATCTTCCTTACTGGTTTTTATTTCAATTAGAATGTTTTTACTTTTATGAACTAAATAATTTTACATTTCTCTGATTTTATGTTTCTTCTAAATATTCTGCAGAATGTGTTCTGCAATATGTTTTTTTTTCGCTGCTTTTAAAGAACCTACTTAGAATGAAACCACTTTTAACAAATGTTGCTGGGTAGTTGGTAGTTTTACTTCAACAACGTACTACAATCTTGTACCACAGTGTCAGTGTAAATATGTTTGTGCCAACAAGAAAACTTGATGATTAGCAAATATTAGGTTTTGTTTATGTACTGTAAGTGTCGGTTATTGGTTGCGCTATAATTTTATCACGTAATGCGCAGTCACTTGCGGACAGACAGACAGATAGACACACAGACGCATGTTTGCATTTTCATTTGCAATGAGTGTGACACAGTGTAAATAACACATTGTTATTTAATAGTTGAATTTAGTGAAATACTAGCGGGTTTAATAACTAATAGCAACGGCATTAAGCACACAATGAAAGCTGCTTAATGTGTTTGTATTAAACCGTTGCAGGTATTAAATACATGTGGAATAAGTGCCCCTGCTTAGTGTAAGCTCGAACGATACTGCAAGCGCTTCAAAGTAGGCTCTAAATGTTTATTGCATGGATTTCGAGTAAACGGAAATGCTTTCAGCTAATAAATGACTAAGTACAACAGATACAACTCAACATAATTAATATATTTCGGCGAACTTACTTATTCCAGATCATATCACCCTGAAGGTGCGGCATCTCCATGAGAAGGGCCGCCAGCAGGGACGATTTACCGCTGCCATTTTTGCCGACAATTATTGTGAGACGAGCTATAAAAGTTTAAAATTTAAATCAAAATGAAGTAAAATAAATGAAATAAGTGAAAAATAAGAAAAGAGAAGAAAGGGTAAAAGAAAAATGAACAGAAAAGGAAAAGTAAAGCAAAAGGAGCAGAGTAAGGGAAAAAGAAAAGAAAATTAAAATGAAAATAAATAAAATGAAAAGAAATGAAAAGAAAAGAAAAGAGTGAAAATAGCTAAAAGTAAAACAAAAGAAAGACAATGAGGTAGAAAAGAGACATGAGAAAAGGGAAAAGAAAAAATAAAGGAAAAATTAAAAAGTAAAAGAAAAGAGTTAAGAGAGATAAGGGAAAAGGGAAAAAGACAAAAAAAAAGAAAACGAAAATAATATAAAATATAATAAATTAAAATAAAAAGGATAAAAAAAGAAAATAAATAAAATGAAAATAAAATAAAAAATGAAAATAGCTAAAAGTAAAACAAAAGAAAAGACAATGAGGTAGAAAAGGGAAAAGAAAAAATAAAAGAAAATGAAAGGAAAAGCAAAAGAAAAAGAAAAAAGTAGAAAAGAGACAAGAGGGAAAAAGACAAAAAAAACGAAAAGAAAATAAAATAAAAAATAAAAATTAAAAGGTAAAGCAAAAGGAGAAGAAGAAGACGAGTAAGGAAAAAATAAAAAATGAAAAGAAAATAAGTCAAATTAAGTGAAAAGAAAAGAATGAAAATAGCAAAAATTAAAACAAAAGCAAAGACAATGTGGAAGAAAAGAGACAAGAGAAAAGGAAAAAGAAATAATAAATGAAAAAGATATGAATAAGGAAAAAGTAAAAGAAAAGGAAAGACAATGATGTAGAAAAGAGACATGAGAAAAGGGAAAAGAAAAAAGATATGAAAAAGGAAAAGTAAAAGAAAAAGAAAAAACAAGGTAGAAAAGAGACAAGAGGGGAAAAGGACAAAAAAAGAAAACGAAAAGAAAATAAAATAAAAAAGAAAAATGAAAAGGAAAGGTAAAGGTAAAGCAAAAGGAGAAGGAGAAGAGTAAGGAAAAAAGAAAACGAAAATAAATAAAATGAACTGAAAAGAAAAGAATGAAAATAGCAAAAAGTAAAAGAAAAGCAAAGACAATGAGGTAGAAAAGAGAAAAGGAAAAAGAAAAATAAATGAAAAAGATAAATAAATGAAAAAGATATGAAAAAAGAAAAAGTAAAAGAAAAGGAAATGCAAAAAAAAGTAGAAAAGAGATGAGAAGAAAGGACAAAAAAAAGGAAAACGAAAACAAAATATAATATAATAAAATAAAAAAAGAAAAGAAAAATTAAAAAAGAAAAGAAAAAAAGAAAAAGAAAAAAGTAATACAAATTATAAGAAAAAGGAAATAAAAATGTAAAGGAAACATAACTTAAAAGGAAAACGAAAATAAAAGGTAAAATGTAGTAAAATTTTCGAAATCTAAGAAATTAAAAATATTTAAAAAAAATTAATGAAATTCACTTACATCGCGGTATATCGATCGCACTCACAATCAGGCTGTTGACCATAAGTCGATCCCAGGCGAAGACGGCCTCTCGCAGTGACACCGCCACATTCTCGGGCATCTTGAGCAGCAGCGAATCTCGCCGCAAACCCGTGATCTTCAGATGCAGCGAACGTGTGACATTACGATGCCGCACATTCGGACTGATCAGCACGTAGGGCGTATTGCGCAGCAGCACCTTTCTTTTGCATTCGGTGCAGTCATCCGACTCGGGTTTAAGCAGCGCAGGCGAAGCGATCGATGTAAAAATAATGGGTGGTGTCGTTGGTGCTGTGCACGGCGAAGGTGGTTGCACGGTAAAAATGGGCGCCGAATATTCGCTGAGTGGTGTCTGTGGCTCAGACTCTGCCAACGGCGCTTTTTGTGACAACTGCAGCGATGGCAACGACAACGGCGACGGCGGTATGCGCAACGAGAGTCGTCGCTCATTAAGTGAATTTTGTTGCATGGGCTCAGTTGCGGACGCATCATCTGCATCAAAATCTGGTGTTGTTTGAATCGTCAGCGATGCCTTGCGTTGCTTCGCCTCGTATTTGTCCAGGGCCGCATCGCTTTTGCTCAGTATACGCGCCATGTTGCGTATGCCCTGAAATTCTTTCTTTATCTCCGATGCCAACAGAAAACGTTCAATGCGACGCGTTGACACAACGGCGGCTATGATAATGGGCACCGTGATGGGGAAAATCAGCAGTGGCACCGTGAGCTGCTGAAAGAGCGCGAGCGCCGCAAAGAGTCGACTGGCACAGAAGTCTGCATCCTGCAGGCGCACATAAACGGCCAGTGTGACGAATGTGATTAGCACAGTGGAGACATGAGTTAAAATGGCTGTGGAATTTTAATAAATTGATATTTTTTTAAGTCTCCTTAAAACATTTAATACTTACTCATCAAAGTCCAGTAAATTGAATCCTTGTTCAAATAGTGCAGTTCCTTGTTGCGTGCCGCACGTATCTTCTTGAGAAAAACTTCGTCCCACGCATTCAGTTTGATGAGTTTTATGCCGCATAAGGTGTCGTGTATTTTGCGCAAGCGTTCATCAGTGAATTTCTAAAAATTACTTCATTAATATTATTAAAAAAAAAAGATCGCCTAAAAGTATGCAATATTTTAGAACACCTAAAAGTATGCTTTTGTAATTTTATAATAATTTTTAAAATTATTTCACAGTTTAAAAAATCTGCAAAACAATTCTAAAATCTTAGTTATTAGGTACCTATTAAAAACCCCATGCGCCTAAAAACATGCATCAATTTTTAAAACAAGTAAATCTTAAACTTTTACAACTGGTTTAAAAAGTATTTTTATTTATAAGAAATTTCTAATACTTCCTTTTTAAAAAGTTACCTAAAGTAGGCCTCAAAATAATAATATTTTATTGTGTTTTGCTGAATTTTTTTAATAATATAAAATTTCATTTGGAGTCTTGAACATGTTAATAAAATAAGTTAACGGAATATAATAATATTCTCAATTTTTAATTTAGACAAAATTAATGTATATTGCAGCCTAAAAATATGCATCGACCCATTTTTTATAGAAAATGAATTTTTACTACCATTTTAAACGGTTATTATAGAAATATGTAAGAAAGTGTTTATGTGCTTACTACATTAAAATATCTACCAGACTCTTCGCTAATTTTTAACTTGTTTAAATAATTTGCAAATATGCCCCAAATAACCTCCACATAATATTATGCAATAGTATTTCTATAAATATTTAAAAATCTACACAATTGCTCAATGTATGCTTAAAAGTATGCTTGGTTTTTTGTTAACTATACACAAGAGCATACAAAATAATTATGAATTCAAAATACTTAGACAGCTGCAATTATTTGCCCCCTCAAACAATCAGCAATCAAACAACACAACGCAAAAGTTCGCGCCACTAATTTATGTAAATGCCATAAAGTATGCAACAGCAAATTATTTAAGTTCAGCACCATATTCAACTTGATGCTTACTACAAGTTAGACATTGAAATTTGTTTAGTACAACTTTCAACTTCAATTGACATTGTAAATTATGCAACAACAAAAAATATTGCATAATTTTAGGCGCTTGCTGACATGGTATTAAATTACATTAAATGTGTCATATCTCATGAAGGACAGCTGAATAAAGTCAATAAAATATTGCACAAAACAACCTTACAATGACCGTCAAAACTTTTAATGAGCATAACCAAATAGTTTTATATTTTTATATATTTTTGTGGCCTTAAAGTAGACAAAGTTTTTTTTTATTTTAAATTTAAACAATAACTGTAAGCAGCTACTTACCGCAACCTTTTCCGTATTATTAGACATGGCTTTGCCAATCAGAAACTGTAAAGGCGTCAGCGTCAAAATGCAGACGATGGAGCCGATTACGGCGCTGATGCCGAGCTGCAGATAAAGCAAGCACATGACCACGGTAATCTGTGATTGAAATAGAAAATATAATGTTAAATTCTATAATAAGTTTTAGAATGCGAATGCTCACTAAATGTAGGAAAAGTATACATATATAATATGAAATAATATTTCAAAAGAAAAAAAAACAAAAAAATAGTAAAATTGTACATAAAATGATGAATAAAATTATGTATGAAATGATATTAAAATTTTTGTATAATAGGATGTCAAAAATGATGTATAAAATGATGAATAAAATGGTGTATAAAATGATGCATAAATTAATATATAAAATTAAGCATAAATTGATATAATGATATACAAAAGGGATGTACAAAATTATGTATAAAATTATCTTTAAAATTACATATAAATCAATGTATAAAATGATGTACAGAATGATAAATAAAATAATGCATGAAATGAAGTAACATTTTTAACTTCATGTAAGAAATCATAAAAAAATTGTGTATAAAATTATTTATGAAATGATGTATAAAATAGATGTACGAAATGATATAAGAAATTATGTATAATATGTATGAATTAATGATCAAAATTGTGTATTAAGTGGAGTATATACTGATGTCTAAAATATAGTATTAAATGATGTATAAAATGACGTATAAAATTATGTATAAAATGATGTTTAAATGATGTATACAATGATTTAGGAAATGTGAATATAAGATGTATAAAATTATAAATAAAATAATTTTTTTTCGTATAAAATTATGTATAAAATGATGTAAAAATTGTATATAAAAATGATTTAAAAAAATAATGCCTGAAATGATGTATATTAATGGTGGATTAAAATGATGAAAAATACATAAATTTAGGTAAGAAATGATATAAAAAGATGTATTTAATTATTTATTAAATGATGTATACAATGATGTACGAAATGATATTTGTTCAAATTTAGAATAAAATTATATATGAAATAATGGTAAAAATTGTGTATAAAATGATGAAAAATTGAATATTTCGAATGATTTATAAAGTTAAATATAAATGTATATAAAATGATGTATTAAATGATGTACAAAATATCCGTTTACAAAAAATGTATGCTGCTGCCTTTAACTATGCAGACATTTTTTAATATAACTTTAAAAAAATCAACAAAAAAGTAAAAAATATTTTTTTTTTAATGATTCCCAATATTTGAATTGGCTTTTTTACAAATTAACCAACGCTCAGGGGATGCCCCCTATTCATGCAATACACAGTGTTGATCCTAAGAAAGGATTATAAGGACTGCGTCGAATAAAATTGTCCGCTACAAAAATGAAAAAATCTAGAAATCTAGTAATCGAATTTTTATAGAATAAAATATTTTATTTTGCAAATTATTTTTAGATTTAAAAAAAAATATAAAAAACCTGGAATTAATATTTTTTAATAAAAAGTTTTAATTTTTCCGGAACCCCTTCCATTAATGTTGTAATTGTAGTGTCCGACACCCTCACAACTGCTGAAGACCACTTTTTTTTTAAGTCTTGAAGGTCTTTGGCCACTTTTTTTGTTGTTTTCATCTCCAAGCAAATGCAACGTTTTTTATGAATTAAAAAAGAAAACATATTTTCTTTATTTTGCATTTAACATTCTATTTAATTTTTGATAAAATAAATATTTATTTAAACTAATTTATAAACATTTAATTATAAACAAACAACTTTGTCTGTCGTAATTCGATTTAACTTAATGTTGCCTCAAACAAATGTTAACTCAAATATTTATCACGAAATACCTACGCAGCGAAAAGCAACCTCTCTCCGCCTGCATAGCTGCAATCAACGCACATTCGACTCAATTACTTTATATGTTTATGCAAACAATTTTGCTTAATGACTCTATTCACATGTGCAAATTTAGTTGAATTCGAGCTGACTTGACTCTTGTATCTGTTTCTGTTTCCCTATGTGTATTTGTGTGTGTGTGTGTGTGTATTATATGTTTATGTTGGGTTTTGTGTTGGTATTTGTAACAAGCAGCGGTTGCGATGTAATGCATTCAGTGCCATTGCCCCAAGCGTTCAAACATTAACGGTCAACCGAAATGTGGTCGATTTGTGAATCAAACAAACGCCGAGCGGATTTAAATGCAACAGAATTATGTGGTCAGTATGTAGAAAGCAATATATGGAATGATGTATAAATTTAGAACATTTAATCTATATAGCAATTGAAAAATTTTAATGTACAAAATGATGAATAAATGTTTAAAAAATATTTATAATGTTATATAAAATGATGTATAAAGTGATGTGTTAAATGTTATATAAAATGACGTATAGTATGATGTACTAAATGATTTATAAAAAGATGTATAAAATGATGTATTAAATGATGAGTAAAACAGATGTACTTATAAAATTATGTGTAAAAACATGTCCTAATGATGTACAAAATGATGTAAAAAATGATGTATAAAATTATGTATTAAATGAATAAAATGATTTATAAAATTATTTATAAAATGATGTATAATATGAAGTATAATATGATGTATAATATGATGTATAATATGATATGATGTATAAAACGAAGTATGACTTATGTATATGATAATGTATAATTTGATGTATGCAATTATGTATAAAATGATGTATAAAATGATGTATGAAACGATGTATAAAATGACATAAAATTATGTAAAAAATGATATATAATATGATGTATAAAAAAGAGATTTATAACAATATATATATAAAAATGTATAAAAAAATAATGTATAATAATATATACAAAATGACGTAAAAAATGATATATTAAATGATACATAAAATGATGTATAAAATGTTGCATGAAATGATGTACAGAAGGAAAATAAAATTATGCATAAAATGATTTATAAAATGATGTACAAAAAAAATGTACCAAAAAACTTACATAATGATAATGGATATATACAATGAAGTATACATAATGTATAATATGATGTATAAAATGATGTATAAATGTATAAAAAAATAATGTATAATAATATATACAAAATGACATGAGGATATACAAAATGATGCATAAACTTGTGTATGAAATGACGTACAAAAGGATAATAAAATGATGCATAAAATGATTTATAAAATGTTGTACAAAAAAATAATGTTATAAAAAACGTACAAAATGATAATGGATATATACAATGAAGTATACATAATGTATAATATAATGTATAAAACGATGTATAACTTATGTATAATTTGATGTATGTAATTAGGTATAACATATATAAAATGATGTATGAAACGATGTATAAAATGTCATTAAATTATGTATAAAATGATAATATGATGTATAAAAAAGAGATTTATAATATCATGTATAAAATGATGTACAAAAAAAGACCGTATAGTATCATGTATAAAATGATGTATAAATGTATAAAAAAAATAATGGTTAATAATACATACAAAATAACGTAGAAAAGGATATATAAAATGATGCATAAAATGATGTATAAAATGTTGTATGAAATGATGTACAAAAGGAAAATAAAATGATGATTTATAAAATGATGTACAAAAAAATAATGTATTAAAAAACTTACATAATGATAATGGATATATACAATGAAGTATAAAATGAAGTTTAAATAATTTATAAAATTATAAAAAATATATATAAAATATAAAAAATATTTTCTCCAAAAATACGTTTGAATTATGACTTAAATTTCTGTTTAAAATTAAAAATGTTTGCACAATTTGACAATTTTTCTTAAATTAATTTGGCTTAAATGGAAAGTGCATCGCATAAAACGCCAAACGTCACCGTGTGTGGCTTTTAACATGCGGTGCGCCAAAATCAGACAGACATCAGGTCTGCATTGACGTGAGTCCAAGCGTGCGTGCGTGAGTGCATGTGTGCGTGCGTGAATACATACGTTCATATCGATAATTAACGTGTGTGTGAAATGTGTTTGCATTAATAATAAACATAATTGCAACACGTTGTAAGGCATTTTTTGTGCAGCAACAGCAATTTTTTTTTTATTTCTTTAACCTTTATGTAAATTTCAATGCAAACATAATTAAATGTAAAGCAAATTGCTGCACAACAAGGATGCGACGTACGATGTCCTTGCTGCAGTGCAACGCATGTGCATGGAATTTTAATTCGCAAATGCCGTACGACATACGTCATGTGGCACTTTATCCTTTGCGCAGATCGCAGGAGGAGAAGTAGGAGCAAGGAGCAGATCACGGACGACTTAGAAATTTATTGGGCGAAAATCAAAGCGTTGAAATTTATTGCAATCTGTTGTTCTTGTTTGTTGTCATAAATCTTACAATTAAATATACGGCCAGGCATTAATTTGAATAATAAAATAATTTAAATTTACAATTTAATGCTTCGACACTCGGCAATGCGTATAAATCACCGAAAAATGCATTTTCAGCAGCAAGGACTGCAGCAACAACAATATTGCAAGTGCAACAACAACAACAACACATATTGGGTATAATAAATTCTGCAAGCAATACAAACCTTTAAAGGAATCGCCCATACATAGTGTGCGATCCAGAAGAAGGACATAATGTTCAACGTATCCTCGGTCATCAGATTCGTAATGGCGCCGACATCCGTTGAGCCGGCGACGGCTAAAAGAAAAAGCAGAAGAAGAGCAAAGGCGTCAATGAAAAAAGTTAAAATTAATGGCAGGACAAATGGTTGGACTGTGTTGATGGGCAACGACAAAATGATGATGATTACAAAATGGTTTTATTTTTTTTTTATATTTAAAAGAAAAAAAATTCAAAATATAATTTTTAGTAAAATTTAAAATTGAATCAAAAAATTGATATTAAAGTGAAATATTAAATATCTTTTGAAAAATTTTAGTTTTGTTGAAAACAGATAACAATTTAATTTTTAGTAAATATTTTAATAAAATTTGGTGAAATAAAGAATAATGAACAAAATTCATTTTGAGTGGAAAATTTATTTTGAGTAAAAAATTTAATTTTAGGTAAAATTTGAATTTTGAGTGTAAATTTTAATTTTTGAGGAACATTTAAATCAAATATTGAATTCTTAGTAAAACATTTTTCGTAAATAACTGAATTTGTAGTGAGTTTTTAGTGCAAAATTTAATTTTTAGAGAAAATTTTAATTTGAGTGAAAATTTGAACTTATAGTGAGAGATTGAATTTTTGGAAATTTAAGTGAAAAATTAGATTTTAGTGAAAAATTGGATTTTTGAGAAAAATTGAATTTTGAGTGAAAATTTGAATCTTGAGTAAAAATTTAAATTTTGAGTAAAAATTTGAATTTTTATTAAGAAATTGAATTTTGAGTGTAAAAGTGAATATTGAGTGAAAAATTGAATTTTGAGTGAAAAATTGAATTACGAGTGAAAAATTAAATTTATAATCAAAATTGGAATTTTTAGTGAAAATTTAAATTTTGAGTTTAAAAATGTATTTTGTGTAAAAAAAAAATACTTTTGAGTGAAAAGCTATTTTTTTTAGTGTAAATTTGAATTTTGAGTGAAAATTTTAATTTATAGTAAGAAATAGAATTTTGAGTGAAAAGGTGAATTATGAGTGGAAAAATTGAATTTTGAGTGAAAAATAAAATTTTTTGTGAAAATTTGAATTTTGAGTGAAAATTTTAATTGAAAAAATTGAAATTGAATTTTGAGTGAAAAATTGAATTTAGAGTGAAAACTTTAATTTTTAGTGAAAAATTTAATTTTTAATCAAAATTTGAATTTTTAGTGAACATTTTAATTTTTAGTGAAAATTTTAATTTTGAGTTTAAAAATGTATTTTGAGTAAAAAAATTACTTTTGAGTGAAAAAACTATTTTGAGTGAAAATTTGAATTTCGACTGCAAATCTCATTACGTGTGAAAATTTGAATTTATAGTAAGAAATTGAATTTTGAGTGAAAAAAATAGTTGAGTAAAAAAATTAATTTTGAGTGAAAAATTATTTTTTTTTGTGAAAATTTAAATTTTTGTGAAAAGTATAATTTTTAGTGAAAAAAAAATAGTTTTGATGAAAGTCCAAGTTTGAAAATTTAAGAAGTAACCAAAGACTTTAAACATCAATTATTTTGAACTGACACAATTGCGAACAATTTCATGGCCCAATTAGCACAAATGTCACAGTGGCCGTTAAAGAGCTTTCAAAATGCAAAGAACAAAAGCTTTTAAAATGATGCTACGTACCCTCGGCAGCTGCGTCAGTGCCCTGCTGTTGCTTCGCATTATTTGCATTGATTTGTGTCGATTTCATTGTCTGTTGCTCGCTCTCGCACTTCTCCGCATCTCGTTGCTGCTGCTCCTTTTGCAGTTGCTGATGCTGCTGTTGCAGCGCCTCATTGCGGTCCATATTGCTGGCGCTCAGCAACAATGTTTTGCGATAGATCAAGCCCTGCAGCGAGGTTTTAATGCGAATGCCCGTCATGTTCAATATGTGCGTCGAGGCCTGCGAGAGACCGCCCTGCGCCAGAGCGGCCAGCAACACAAACCAGGCGATTGCCCAGCCGTTCGATACTAAATCTAACCAACTGGCGTAGTAAATTTTCACATCAGCACCGGCCACGATGCCATTTGGAATTGTGTTGCTGCTGCTGATGCTGCCAATGTTGCTGTTGTAAGGATTTAGTTGGGCTAACGTTGCAGCGCGCATACTGCGATTGAGCAATTGTTGTAATCCCTGCAGATTAATTGATGCATTGTTATTATTGTTGTTGAAAGTGTGCTGCGGTTGCTGCTGCAGTTGCATCGAATTGCTGTACAGCGTCTCGATGTACTGCACAATTTGTTGTATGGCCAGCGGTCCGACGAGCGCAAATAAATCACCGCACAGCTTAAGCACGCCGCCGAGCGTAAACATGCGCCAGCTGCTGGCCAAGTAGCAGAGCCAGAGCGAGGGCGGTGGGTCGTCCTCGAGCTGAAAGTAAAAAGTAATATTGTACAAAATATCCGTTGCAAATTATCTATTTTGTGGAAAGTACTTTTTATTATGTCAAATTGAAAGAAACTGAAAATAGTTGAAAGTGGTTGAAAGGTGGTTGAAAGTGATTGAAAGTAGTTTAAAGTTATTAAAATATGAAAAATGTATATTATTGCATTAAATTGAAGCAAACTGAAATTAACTAAATGTGATTGAAAGTGGTTGAAAGTGATTGAAAGTAGTTTAAAGTTATTTATCGTTTTAAATAAATTTCATGCTCTTTCAACCACTTTCGATTGCGTTGAATTACGTTTAAACACATTCAATCGTATTAAAGAACGACGTTAACATTTTTTTCGGCAATTCAAAAATTCCGGACCAAATTTAAAAATTGTAAAGCATTGAAAAATTATTTTTTATTAGTTCAAATTGAAAAAAACTGAAAATTGTTTTTTAGTTAGAATATTTTGTCGTATCACGTTCAACGAGATATAATCGCATTCAAGCGCTTTCAACCATTATCAATCGTGCTCAACGACTTTTAATCTCATTTAGTTACTTTTATTTACTTATACTAATAAAATATTTAAAATATTGAATAAAAATCACTTTGAACCACTTTGAACTACTTCCAATCACTTTCAACCACTTTCAATCACTTTCAACCACTTTCTGCCTTTTTCAAATTTTAAAAATATTCTTCAAATAAATAATATTCATGTAATACATGTACATTTTTTGACAATGTAATAATTTTATTAATTTTGCAATCAATTGAATCATAATTGAATTATACAATTCAAAAATATTTACAACATTTTTAACGTTAAAAAATATTTATATTTCACACGTTTAACATGTATGAAATGCTTCAATTAGGCTTAAAATGTGCTGTAAATAACAACAACATTTTTCCGCATTACTTTCAGTGAAGTAAATAATTTCCCAAAGTTTTACAAAAACACACAGTCGATCAACACATTGTTCGACATTCGATTTGATTGACTTACACTGTTGATTGTCAAACTAATTAAAAATAAATAAATTATTTACGGCAATCATATGAGGAAATTGAACAAAAATAGTAGGCATTAAATTAAAATATAATCAAGTAAATATTATGAATGCATTTCCGCTGTACAAAAAACAATGCGCTACAGCATGCCACATGCGGCATGCATATGCGCCGCTAAATATGCAACGAAATTACTTAATTGCTTATTTACGAGTTGAATGTAAATATCAAATAAATAAATAATTATACCAAAATGAAGAGAAGATCCAGAAGGGAAGCGAGAGCAGTGGAAAGAGCATTGAATGAAATTGCTTCGTTGGTCAATGGTCGATGAAAAATGGCCAAATTGATTGCCAAGAATGGCTATAATAACAATAACAATTATTATTGTTATGCCACACAAATAGCATCCACAAAAATATGAATTCATAATTTTAAACAATAACGTTAAATAACAATAATGGCAATAATAAGCAAAATTAAATAAGTGCGTGGATATTACCAGCGACGTTAATTAATTGTGTTTGTGGGCAATAAATTTGTATTTATGTTTCTGGGTTATGGTTTTTGTAGCATGGCATAAATTTCATTTTAAGTAAAGTCTGCTGAAGGAGAGAACTGAAAAGCGCGAAAATAATTCAATTTATTAATGGAGCGCATTTCCAGATATAGGAAATGTGTTTTTCGTTAATAGTTGAAAGTGATTTAAACTAGTTGAAAGTGATTGAAATTAGTTGAAAGTAAATGAAAGTAGTTGAAAGTGATTGAAAGTAGTTGAAAGTGATTGAAAGTAGTTGATAATGATTTAAACTAGTTGAAAGTGATTGAAACTAGTTGAAAGTGATTTAAAGTAGTTGAAAATGATTGAAATAGTTCAAAGTGATTGAAACTAGTTGAAAGTGATTGAAATAGTAGAAAGTGATTAAATGTAGTTGGAAAAGAATTTATTCAATGCAAAATACGTTCAACTGATTATAGTGTAAAGTGTAAATGTTGGAAATGATTGAAGTGATTGAAATTAATTAAAAAATTTTGAAAGTAGCTGCAAATGCTTGGATCTAGGGAAAAAGTGTTCATTGTTTTGTTAAAAGTGTTCGAATATTTTTAAAATGAGAAAAAGTGAAGAAAATGAAATGTAAAGAGTTGAATGAAAATATTAAATTCGTGCATTGTGAACAATTTAGATGAAAGGATTTGTATTTTTCTTGTAATTTTGATAATAGTTAAATATGGTTGAAAGTAGTTGAAAGTGGTTGAACGGGATTCAAAGTGGTTAAATGTAGTTGGAAAATGGTTTATTCAATGCAAAATACATTTAACTGATTTCTTTTATCAATTCAAAGTGATTAAATTCAAAACGATTAAAAGTAGTTGAAAGCGTTTAAATAAAGGAAAAAGTTTTCATGACAGAAATGACAGAAATTCGTCTGAGAGATAGAATAAATCGTAGAGAGTTTAACGAAAATATTAAAATAGATGCGTTGCGACAAATCAGAAGAAATGAAATTAATATTTTTGTGTTTTTAATAATATTTGAATATATTTGAAAGTAGTTGAAAGTGTTTGAAATTAATTGAAAGTGATTGAAATTAGTTGAAAGTGGGTGAAAGTTGTTGGATGTGGTTAAATGTGTTTGGAAACAGATTTATTCAATGCCAAATACATTTAACTGATTTATATTATAAACTGAAAGTGATGGAGTTAAACGAAAACATAAAATTCATGCATTGCGAACAATTTAAAAAATATGAAGTGAATTTTCATGTGTTTTTATAATAGTTGAATGAGGTTGAATGTTGACCTACTTGGAAAAGGATTTATTCAATGCAAAATACATTTAAGTGATTTATATTATAAATTGAAAGTGATTGAATGTGGTTGGGAAATTGTTGAAAGTGCTTGAAAGTAGTTGAATGTGGTTCAAAGTGTTTGATAAAGGATTTATACAATGTAATATACATTTAAGTGCTTTATATTATAATTTGAAATTCAATGAGAGTGCTTGAATGTGTTAATAAACATTGGAAAAGTGGTAAAGCTGATTCAAAGTAGTTGAAAGTGATTAAAAGTAGTTGAAAGTGTTGGACTGTTGGGGAAAGTGTTCATTGTTTTGAAGCATACATAGTATACATTTCTTTGGAGGTAGAAAATAGAACGTATAGAGTTGAACAAAAATATAAATTCGTGCATTACGAACAATTCAGAATATGAAAATAATGTTCAGGTGTTCTTGATAATAGTTGAATATGGTTGAAAGTATAAGAATGTGGTTAAATATGGATATATGTATATTGAAAAATTATGTTTAAGTGATTTTTGTGATAAATTGAAAGCGGTTGAAAATGATTGAAATTGATTGAAAGTAATTGAAAGTGATTGAAACTGGTTGGAAGTATTGTTTTTTAAAAAAACTGTTTTCAAACAATATTTTTTATTAGTATTATAAACATGGCAATAATTAAATCTGTTAACATTTAATTGAATTCAACTTAATCTATTGAGACAATGAACTGAATCTCACTTACCACTTTGGCCGTCTTGTAGATGAGCAAAAATCGATCATAATATGCTCTCGCACTATCCTCCACACGCATCTGGCCCAAATCCTCCAACTCCAATGGCTCCTTGTAGCCGAACCACAACAATGGCGTCAACCACCAGAAGCAGGCCTTCGAATAAAATGTGGCTATGGTGTGTTTATAGCCGATTTTTTCATAGTCCTCCGCATAGACGGGTCTGTAGCGCTGGAAGTATAATTTTCATATTTTATTTTTGTAAAATACTATTTAGATTTATAATTATTTGGTTCGCATTCAACGGGTTGGTTTCTCGTGTGCATTTCGTCTGCCAAATGTGTTTCAATTACGAGATTCCGCATCATTGAATCGCATTTAAAACGCATTCGTTGAACGCATAACGGACAACGGACGCAGTTTGAGTTCGAACGGCCAGACAACTGACCAGGCAGCCAGAGTTCAACCGTCTATAAAGTTCGTTACACTATCAGTGATAAATATGCATTGAGTATGCACAAAAGTTAAATGCAATTTTTGAATTTCGATAAAGGCATTTTTATTTGTTGGTTATAATCAAAATTTGATTTTAAAGTGAAAAATTGAATTTTTAGTGTAAAATTTAATTGAATTTTTAGTGAAAAATTGAATTATAATGAAAATTTCAATTTTTAGTGAAAATTTGAATTTTTAGTGACAAATTGAATTTTTAGTGACAAATTGAATTTTGAGTGAAAAATTTTAATTTTTAGTGACAATTTAATTTTTAGTGAAAAATTGAATTTTTAGTGAAAATTGAATTTTAGGGAAAAATTTAATTTTTAGTGAAAATTTAAATTTTTTAGTTAAAAATTGAATTTTTAGTGAAAAATTGAATTTTTAATGACAAATTGAATTTTTAGTGAAAAATTGAATTTATAGTGAAAAATTGAATTTTTAGTGAAAATTGAATTTTTAGTGAAAATTTGAATTTTTTAGTGAAAAATTGAATTTTTTAGTGAAAAATTGAATTTTGAGTGAAAAATTAAATTTTGAGTAAAAAATTGAATTTTGAGTGAAAAATTAAATTCTGAGTGAAAAATTTAATTTTGAGTGGAGTGGATTTTTAAGAAAAAACTGAATTTTGAGTGAAAATTTTAATTTTTAGTGAAAAATTGAATTTATAGTGAAAAATTGAATTTTGAGTGAAAAATTAAATTTTGAGTGAAAAATTTAATTTTGAGTGAAAATTTGATTTTTAATCAAAAATTGAATTTTGAGTGAAGAGTTGAATTTTGAGTGAAAAATAGAATTTTGAGTAAAAAAAATGAATTTTTAGTGATAAATTGAATTTTTAGTGAAAAATTGAATTTTTAGTGAAAAATTTTAATTTTTAGTGAAAAACTGAATTTTTAGAATTTTTTTTTTTAGTTTTTAGTGAAAATTTGAATTTTTAGTGAAAATTGAATTTTTAGTAAAAAATTGAATTTTTAGTAAAAAATTGAAATTTGAGTGAAAAATTGAATTTTGAGTGAAAAATTGAATTTTTATTGACAAATTGATTTTTAGTGATAAATTGATTTTTTACTGAACAATTGAAAAATAAAAAATTAATTTTTAGTAAAAAATGAATTTTTAGTAAAAAAATGTTTAGTTTTTAGTGAAAAATTTAATTTTTAGTGAAAAACTGAATTTTTAATAAAAAATTGAATTTTTAGTGAAAATTTGAATTTTTAGTGAAAAATTGAATTTTTAATGACAAATTGAATTTTTAGTGAAAACTGGAATTTTGAATCACACATGTTCAGTGCATTTAAACAATTTGTCTCAATTGCACAAAATTTCCGACTATTTCAAAAATTTCACTCCCCAAATAAAAAATGCACAAACACATAGAAAAACTCAACCCCTAGTAGTTCTCATAAATATGAATTGACTACTCGTAAAGTGCATAAAATGCATTTTATTGCTTTTTACATTATGACTTAATAATTTATCACATAAAGAGGTATTGCCAAAAAAAAAAAGAAAAACAGAAGGATCTTCTACAAAAAAAGCATTATTACAACAAAATAATAACTATTATTTAAGAATTTGAAACGGAGAATGATTTTCTATTTATTTCCTTTTCATGTTCCCACTGCAGCTATTCATGAATATGCCATGAGCATCATCTTGTTGCATTTGACGTTTAGAAAATAAAATGAAATAAAGTAAAATAAAATAAAAATTCACAAAAAAAAAAACTGAAAATGACAGCAGCAGCAGTTCACTAAGAATGCTTCACATGTTCACCACCGCATCATTTTTTCACACAATCATTGACGCGAGTGTTGCCTGCTTTTTAAAAATTATTTTTATTTTGTATTTTTTATTTCTTTTGAACGTCGAGTACATTTTTAAGCCAACGCCATTTGACCAGTGTTGCAGTTGCCACCATTCGGTTGTATTTTTCATGTACTCTTTATGTTTTTTGCATTTTTGGTGCGTTCACATTTTTCACTAGTTTAGGCGAAAATGTGTCAAATAATGGCGCTCGAAATGGTTTTGCTGTAGTGTGACATTTTATGGCATATTTTTCAAGTGTTGCCGTGTTAGTTGGAATTTGAAAATGAGGCGCGTAACAAAATGCGCTATACAAATGGTCAAATGCGACATGCTCTAGAAGACTGCATGACGAAAAAACTTATTTTGATTTACTCGAGGTAAAGTCTTACTAAATGCCCTATTATCTGATATCTGCCTCATACTCTTTTTTATTAGATTTAATGCAGATCACAAAAGTTCTATAATATGTCAATTATTTTGTGACCAAACACAGCTTAACTAAAACTTTTCCTGAATAAAAGTAAATTTTGCTCGTTTTTTACAAATGATTAATTAATGTTGAAATATTTTTCAGAATTATCTTTGAAAAATTGATAGGTATCTTTTTCGGAGAAGACCGCAAATATGTTTTGTATGAAACCCCATTTATCTAATGGTCTAACTACCCAAGTAACCACTTTGTGGCGACTTAAGTGGTAGTCACACAATTGCCATTAAAGTGTTTGTTCTATATCATGCGAAAAATACGTATTTGCCACCTAATTGCCAGTCAAAAAGCCCCGGGGCGAGGCATAGTTGCCATAAATTTTGATCCATTAATGTGTCGGTTCACCTATTTGGAACTTGAATTGTAATTTTAAATGTGGAACTTGTCTGGATTAAAAATTATTAACTACATCCAACATATGTGGACCTAATACATTTTTTAATTTGCCACTATTTTGCCATGTCATAACAACAAAGTTAGCTCCGCTCATTATCGCATATGTTCCATTATCGGAATGTATTACTTATATAACACAGCATTGTAACATATTATTGCATTGATCCACACATGTTCTTAACCACCGCTTTGGAACTAAATTTATGTTCCATTATCAGAATGTATAACTTATATTGCACAGCATTGTGGCATATTATTGCGTATGTTCCATATATGTTCTTAGCCAGCGCTTTGCAACTAAAAATTACTAGTTTGTAGCACTGGTGTTAGAGGTAACTTATAAGCTACACATTTGTCACAAGAGTTTGTGGCAATTGTCGAGCCGTGGTTACTTGGGTAGCAAACGTTTATTTTCCGAAGTATACCGCATATATTTTTATGGCACGTGAGTCGATCTAATGTAAAGAACTTTTCTATAGTATTTAATATAATAATTATAAAAAAATGTCTCTATGAAAAGGCTTGAACCTGGGACATTTCGGTTCTGAGTCCAAACGCACTAACCTCTGATCTACCGACGCTTCATAGTATTTAATATAACATTAGCTATATGTAGCGCCTCAGTATTTGTAAAGCGCACGTGAAGCTAGCATAAGCCTTTGAGCGGCTGCATTGAAGTGCGAAATACTTTTCAAATTTGTTACTGTGACATTGCAGCACGAATGCATTAATGGCACTGCTAGCGAAATAGGTTTTTTTAAAATTTTGATACAATCGATATTTTAAATTATTTTTAGCAAACTAAAATTGTAAATATCGCCTATATAGAAATAAAACTTGGTCTGTAGAATTTAGAATATACAACTAAAAGCTTTATATATTTCATAATTTTGAAACGATAAAGCCATAATTGGTATTAAAGGATGATAATATTTTCAGTATTTAAATAATAAAAATTCGACAACTACTAAAAAAAAATTAACTAAAACTTGTTGAAAATATTTTTGGAAGTAAATATTTATGATTTTACAATTACACTACACAACAAAATGAGAAAAATGTAAATGCCACAAAAAGTAAATGCCACAAGTTTTATGTAAAATCAGCAGCAGAATTCGAATATATGAACTAAAAAATTGTCTATGAGATATCGACAAATATTTAAATCAAAGATTTAAAAAATTGAAAAAAATGCGAGATGATGCAAATTTTGTAATATTCCAAAATTAACCTGCACCTTTTTAAAGAAAACGACGTAAAATATATTTTATTAAATCAAGTAGCCGCGGTAGCTCAGTGGTTAGTGCGTTGGACTGCGAGCCGAAAGGTCCCCGGTTCAAGCCTGGACTGGGGCTAACAACATCTTTTCATAGAAACATTTTTCTATACCGCGCTACCTCTCGTCAGTAAATGGCAAACCTACGAGAGTAAAACCATTGCCTATGAAAAAGCTCTCACCCGCCGTTCGGATTCGGCAATAAACTGTAGGTCCCACCACTTTGAGTACAAATATAACACGCACAGCTCAAAATGGTGAGAGAGCTCGGCCGAAGTTCTACACAGGACTGTAGCGCCAAACTATTATTATTATTAAATCAAAGCATAATATTGATAACATCTTTCAACAATATTTTTTCTTTGGGCATTCCATATATCATTTCTGTATAAATCAAAGGTTCAAATTTGGACTGGGTACTCCTTTTTTTTAACACGTAACATTCTTGCAATCTAAATTTCAGCATTGTATTCAGCCACTTTTTAAAATATAAAATTATAGAACTTATGAAACTAATTTTCTTAAAAACTAGAAACACGAATTTTCTTCTTCTTGTCAAAGAAATTATGAATATGAAAACGAATGCATATATTTCAATTAGCAGGGACCGCAAAGAACCGGAATTAGAACCGTTATTAAAAAATGTGTGAAACCGGAATCGGAACCCATATTTCTTTTGGGAGCGGCTTGAAATCCCCAAACACAAAAGCCCCAAGGTTTTGAATAAGCCCCAAACACAGAAGCCCCAAACACAAAATCCCCAAACACAAAAGCCCCAAACACATAAGCCCCAAACACAAAATCCTCAAACACAAAATCCCCAAATATTAAATTGTGAAATACATAAAAATCCCCAGAATATGAAATTTTCTCTAAATTTTTAGGTATGTTAGTTAAATTTGAACTCATTTTATTATAATTTCCTAATTGTGTTGTGTTTGAAGATTTTTGTATTTGGGGCTTTTGTGTTTGGGGCATTTGTGTTTTGGGTCTTTTGTGTTTGGGGATTTTGTGTTTTGGGGCTTTTGTGTTTGGGGATTTTGTGTTTGGGGATTTCAAGCCCAACCCATTTTTTTAGTTGGAATCAAAATCGAAACAGTAGATTCGGTTTCGATTTCGGTTCCAAGAATCTTGAATCTTGAAACCAGAATCGATATTCCAAAAAGTCCCTGTCAGGGACCGCGAAGAACTTGAACAACTTGGTTTGAACCGGAATTAGAACCGACATTTTAAAAATATTGAAACGAAATTCGGAACTGATATTTCAAATGGTTTTTGTTCCCGTTAATTAGTTTAGTTTGTGAGATATTTGAATCTGAGCTCGATAAATAATGAATTTTAGTTTTATTTATTATTTACTTAAATTATTCTTTTTATACATTTCGAAATTTACTTTTTTTGTACTCCTTACAGCGAATTATTTATAATTGTCTGTTAATAATATAAAAAAGTTCTATATCAATTTATAATTCTAAAACTATATGGTTTTATACAAAAATACAATAAAATGCAGTGTTTTAAATTTAAATATATTAAAATAAACACTTTGAGGCTCACGACAATTCAAAGATTTTTGTAAATGAATTATTTTTGCTTAATTTATTTAACAAGTTATTAAATCTGTATAGTAAAGTGTAATACATTTTTGAAAAGCTTAATATATGTAATTTAAAAGAAAGATACAAAATAAAAACATTTACGTGATAAAATGCATTAAATTCCTAACCAAATGCTATTTAAAATTTCAAAATTGCATTTTTTAACGTCGTGTTACAACAAATTATTTGTAATTATCTAGTAAGAGTATAACAAAGTTTCATATCAATTTAGAAAGCTAAAAGTATATAGTTTATTACAAAAATAACGTACAAATTATGATATAAGATTTAAACGCATTAAATGCTCTTAAGCAAAACACTTTGATTTCGTGTTGCTCATACGTCATGTGGCCAAAGCTCACAATGCAACAGACAAAGACAAAAGAGCTCTGATTACGTGCCGCTGCTGCTGTCTTTCTCTTTAGGTCTAATCTTATCGCAACTACAACTTGTTGTTGCACTTCAATGCAATAGTAAAAATAAAAATAATAATAAAAGCATTAAACATGCATTTGCGTTATTTTCGTTTATATTATATTTTATATTTGATTCGCAAAGAATGCAAAAAATATAACAAACGAAAAAAAAATACAACAATAAAAGTGGTGTTGCTGCAACGTGAGTTGGAAATAATTGTTGTTTATTTGTGGCGCAGTTGAACGAGTTTCTTGTCTTCTACCATTTTCTACAACTTAGACTTTAGCTACTGCTACATTTTATTTATATTATGCTCTCTTATTTTTATTTTTTCGTTTTTTAAATACATTTTATTTTTACGTTTCATTTTAAGCGCTATTGTTGACACTTGACAGCATTGCGCACCGAGTCGGCGAGGCGTAGTTAAAGCGACAGGAAGCGGATATAAAAATTAGCCGGGGAATTTGTAGCAATTTTGTATTGTATGCTTTTGTGCGCATTTTTAAATAAAAAGAATTTTGAAGTTGTTGCAATATTTTAATTTTTAATTTGATATTTATCTTTTTGAAAATATTTTTATCTTTGTAAAATTTGATTTATTGTTTTATTGATTAGTTGATTTATTTATTAATTGGTTAATTGTTTTTTTCTTTTGAATTGTTGATTTATTGATTCAATGATTCATTGATTTAATAATTTACTGAGTTGTTGACTTATTGATTTGTAGATTTATTGATTTGTAGATTTAATGATTTGTAGATTTATTGATAGATTTATTTATTAATTTATTGATTTATTGATTTATTGATTTACTCATTTATTGATTTATTGATTTATTGATTTATTGATTTATTAATTTATTAATTTATTAATTTATTGATTTTTTAATTTATTGATTTATTAATTTATTGATTTATTGATTTGTAGATTTATTGATGAAGTGATTTATGGACTTATTGATTTATTGAAATATTGATTTACTGATTTGTAGATTTTTTGACATATTGATTTGTTGATGAATTGATTTATTAATTTATTATTTTTATTGATTTATTTAAATATTGATTTATTGAGTTATTAACTTATTGAGTTATTGATTTATTGACATATTGATTTATTAATTTATTGAAATATTGATTTGTTGATTTATTGATTTGTAGATTTATTAATTTATTGATTTATTAATTTATTGATTTATTAATTTATTGATTTATTTATTAATTAATTTATTGATTTATTGATGTATTGATTTAGTAATTTATGTATTTAGATTTATTGGTTTATCAATTTATTGATTTATCAATTTATTGTTTTATCTATAAATTGACGTATTGATTTATTATTTTTATTTATTGATATTATAATATGTTAATATATTAATTTATTGTTTATTTATTTTCTGATTTATTGATTATAAAATGCCGTTTTTCAATGGTTTACTTTTTATTTAATGTTTATTTTTTTCTAATAAAATTTAGCTGCAGTAGATCGCAAAACTGCAAAGGCTGCGCGTAGCATAATCAGCGTAATTTTGCTGTGGGGACCAAAAAAACAACATCAACTCCCCTGAGTCACGTTGCACATTGGCCGCTTTTCAAAGCAGCAGCACAACGCAGCGGAAAATGCAACAGAACGTGAGTGGAAAAAACAAATTTAAGAAGTTCTTAGAAAAGTGAAACTCCGTTGGGACTACAAGAACATGACTACCTCTGCATAATAGTAAAAATTTTTTTTTTGTTTGTTGAGCCATGAACCAAATTTTTTAGTTGCTGAAAAAAAAAAGAAATCTCAAATAAAAATATGTTTTTGGCGGTTCGTTTCTTTTTTGACAAATTTTATTGTTGTTTCTCTGCATTTGTTGCTATTATCCTTAAACAGCGCGAGAGCTTAAGCTCCAAGGAGCGCATTATGATTGTAGACATTTGCGTGGGAAGGTCTTTTGCTAGAGTTCATATTTGAAGCGGACTTGAAACGTGCGGCTACTGTTTGTAATCTTCGTGAAGGATTTCTTAAGCTTTTGATGTTTTTGTTGCATTTTTAAAATGTTGTTAGAAATACGAGTAGTAAATAAGACAGACACCAGAACAGAACGGACAGAGTTCATGTTAAATAAATAAAATAGTAACATGTATATGGCATACAGAATGCTTTATACAAAGATTGCTAAAGGTTGCGAAAACTAAAATATTTATGCGTTGCAAGAAACAGCTAAAATTGCAAATATAATAAAAAATATGTAAATTTCAGATATCAAATATTCAAATCTCATAATCTATAAATCAATGGATATGAGTCAAGGTCATGATTTGAAATAAAATCTAATTGAACAGAATGGAATATATTGAAATGTAATGAAATGTAATGATATGTAATGTAATGAAATGTAATGAAATGTAATGAAATGTAATGAAATGTAATGAAATGTTATGAAATGTAATGTAATGAAATGTTATGAAATGTAATGAAATGTAATGAAATGTAATGAAATGTAATGAAATGTAATGAAATGTAATGAAATGTAATGAAATGTAATGAAATGTAATGAAATGTAATGAAATGTAATGAAATGTAATGAAATGTAATGAAATGTAATGAAATGTAATGTAATGAAATATAATGAAATGTAATGAAATGTAATGAAATGTAATGAAATGTAATGAAATGTAATGAAATGTAATGAAATGTAATGAAATGTAATGAAATGTAATGAAATGTAATGAAATGTAATGAAATGTAATGAAATGTAATGAAATGTAATGAAATGTAATGAAATGTAATGTAATGTAATGGGAGAATTTTACCTTACCGACCGAAGTAAAAAAATTTGGTTAAAAAATACAAAAAAGAAGAAAATAGGACACGGTCGGACCTGTGGTGCTCAAGAACAGTCTAAAACCGGTGCACTTTCATATATGGTCATTGGTGGTATTTTCATGATCCGATAACCTTAGTGACCTTGGAGTTTGTAATTATGTTAAAAAAATGAAATATTAAAATGAAATGCTGATTGTTGAGAAAAATATTTATATGACTACTAGAAAGAGCCCAATGAAAATAATTACGTATTAACAATTAACAATGTTTAAAAAAGTCATATTTATTTGGCAAAGAAAAAAAAAGATTTTGATTTTTAAAATTTTTCAAATTATATTATAAAAAAAAACAACTAAATTCCTAATTCTTAAACCAACTTCTATGTCAAGTTCCTTTGCGTCACTCGCTATGCACTTTACTTGCTTCTTCCTCTTCCGTCGCCTTATCCTCTCCCGAAACACAAGAACCCACTTAGCCCTTCATTGTAGTTGCCATTATAGTCGTCGGCGTCGTTTTTGTTGTTGTTTTATTTTCTTTATGCTCTTCCGCCATTTCATAAAAAATTAACTCTTCATTGCAAAATTAACGTTATTGTTGTTGGTGCTGCATTTTCTTCATTTCATTGTTATTCAAGAGCACAAACACAAGTGAGGCGCTACTCGTTGTTATTAAAATGGTTGTTGCTGTAGTTGTTGTTGCTGTTATTGCAACTGCAGTGCTTTAGCCGGACTCTGGGGAGCAACTCGTTGGTTCCTACTCTCGTTTGCTCGTTCACTCAAGAGGCAACTAGAAAACTGCTTACTTTGTGCTCCGTTATCTGTTCATCTCAACAGCCGCTATTGTCTGCATTATTCACAATTATTATTTTCTCAATTTTTGTTTTTACCTTCTATTTCGTTGCTTTTTTCATTTTATTCTTTTAATGATTATTAAGAAAATCTTTTGTGGCGCAAAAACTACTGTTGCAGGTTAAAGGAAGGTAACGGATTTTTGTGCTGAGTGAGTGAGAATGAGAGACAGATTAAACAGTACCCTCAATATGTGATGTTAGTATAGAAGTAAATGAAATGAGCTTAAAATTAATATTATTTTTACTTAGTAAATAAAAAAAAGTTTTAAAAATACGCATAATACGAATTTCAGTTATTTTCTAATTTTCGATTTCGATTTTGATATCTTTAGTTGAATATTTATGAAAATGAAAAAAAAAATAAGTACTCTCCCCAGACAAAAAATATGCAAGGAAACTGATATTATAGTAGTAGTTTTGAGGAAAACTCACAGGAATATGGTAGGAAATACACATTGGCATTTTGAATTTTTGAAAATAAGCAGGCTCCCTATAGTAGCATTGACGCAGGAAACTGGTATGTTCAAGCCTACGCCTAGCAGGCAAACGCATTTTCTGTAAGTTTTGGTTTTTAAGTTTAGAAAGGTACCTTTATAGCTAGAATATGGAGGGGAAAGGTAGCCTGCGAGTAGCAGGCAAACACATTGTATTGGAATTTCTTTTTTGAAATTTTTAAAGCTTGATCAACAAGTTGTCGACAGAAAATTTTGTTTACAATATTTCTGTTTAGAAGTTTTGAACGATTGATCAACAAGTTGTCGACAGAATGTTTTGTTTACAAATATCGAAATTTTTCAGCATTGAAAATTGTTGTCATTTGTAGACATCGGAATTTATTTCCGTTGTGTTTCTACGCGAATTAGTGTTATAAAAATAATAAAATTTGGCGTATTGCAGAAGATTATTGCTGATATCAACATTATTATAAAAAGTGCCCAGCGAATGGTTCTAACCGTCATATTCGCCCGAAACAAGAACTTCTTGCTGTACAAAAACAAACACATATCCAACAATAGAGAATCGAAGCGTTTGAGTTTTTCGCGAAAATAGAACAAACTAAATTCGTCGGTGTTATTGTACAACAAGAAGTTTTTGGAACTGTGGGAATGATGGGCACTGATGATTTAAATTATATGTTTATTCTCTCTACCTTTTCCTACCATTTTGATTCCAGCATATTGCCTACTTTACACTGCTTGTGCCTACCATTTTGCTTACACCTGTTTGGCTACCATACCCTACCTATGCCTGCCATTTCTCTACCAATTTTGTTTTCATGCTATAGCAGGGAACTAGCAGCTTTTGTCCACATTCCCACCTTTGCCTACCTCAAAGCTTCATATAAAATGTGATTTCAATGCGTATAGGTAGCTTGTTTGCCTGCGTGTTTCAAACCATTTTCCTGCTTCACATTTTGTCGGGGCTTCCCCGGAAACACATAAAAATCCAAAAACCGATCGAGGTCACCACTGGTTTTTTGAGAAACATAATAACAATGAAATTAAATAATAAATTGTCAAGTAAAAAGTTGTCTGAAGTATTACAAAAATAAGGAATATTACGTTGAAGTCCTTTAGTACGTCTTTTTCATTAAACTAATTTTTATAAAAAGAAAAAATGAAAAAAAAAATTTAAACACATATAAACCAGACCATAGAAATATACTTGACTCCAAAAATTCGATTTTGCCTTGTCTTCTTTTAATAAAAATGTTTATATAAAATATTCATTTTTAGAATATTATTCTCTGTTTGTGACACCCATTTTTAATAATCAAAACACGAGTTGTGACCTTCAAAGAGTTGATTTTTACCAAATGAATTTTATATGTCGTGAAAGTACTAAGTTTTTGGAAAAACATCTATAAACTTCGACTGAAAACCGAGATGCCTTTCAAATAAAAATATATTTCGTTTACTTCTTTATAAGATAGGGCGTACTCTTTTTTACAAAATAAATTTTAATATAAATATATTATATATTTTATATTTTATTAAAAGTGAACAACATTTTTTTGTGACTGTAAACTGAAAATATTCCGAAATTCAAAAAACAAACAAAATAACGACGGAAGACAAAAAGTAGCTACTCTGTGTTATTTTCCGCTGCTTGACTTGGATGATGATGACATTAATGCCGGGTGAAAATTTGTTACTAGCCACGGCCTTGGAAATGGGAGGGTTTATTTTTGAGAGGAGTAGACCCTAATGGCACAGTATTTGCATGCATTTTAATGTCAAGCCAAAGAATTAGCAGTTGAATTTGTTTGCACAAATCTGCACGGAACACAACTTCCGGTTTTGTGAATTTATTTTATTTTCATATGCGAACGTATTTATGCAAAGTAACTGAGCAACCAACCAACAAACGAACCAACGGAAGAGATTTTGTGCAAGAAATTGTGTAGCAATATTTTGGCTGCAAAAATACAAAATCTACAACAAAAAAAAAACTACAACAACCCAAGGATTATGAAAACGTTTTATATTTTAATTAAATTTAATGAATTTACGCTTGAATATAACTATGCCAAATTGTTTTCAAACGTCTGACAGACATACGTTAAAATATAATTTAAATTAAATTTGAATATTTTATGATTTTATACTAATCTCACTCACCTCCTTGTAGATGGTGTAGCAGTCCGTTATGGTGAGCGCCAAGAGCAAGAGAGCGGAGAACGCACCAAGGCATGGCTCGAGCTCATAAATGTGTAGATCATAGGTGATTTCGGCGAGTTCGTAGGTGCGCAACATGAAGATCAGTAGTGTGAGAGCGGCGCTGAGGTAAAGCGAGGCTGTGGGACATTTGAGAAATGAAATTGTGAGAATTATATATAATAATTTGTTTCGTTTATTATTATTTTTTTTTTTTTAATTATTTTTTTTTTAAATTTTTATTTTTAGATTATTCAAAAATAGCGCTCATTCTTCTGAACTGCTGAGGCCGAAATTAGACCCGACCACTTATGTTCTTCTATCTTCTATAACAATTACATCTACTGCAGTTTTGCACCTAAAAATTCAATTATAAATTTGTTAAAATTTAAATCTTACCAACAACATTCTTCAGCTCCGACACGCGATGATAACACAACAGCACCAAGGTGAAAATCGTCGCCAGAAGCGCATTCAACAGCGTCGCAGAGCCAACAATAACCGTTATAAGTTGCGTTGCTCCTGCAGTTGCCTCCTCCTCTTCAAGCTCTGCCAGACCCGGAAATCGCAAATTAGGCGAACTTCCGTTTGTAGCAAGGACGACGACGTCGTTGACTGCGGCAGCTAAAGTGTTGCCATATCCGTTTCCGTCATTAGCATTATTGTTGCTGCTACTGCTGCGGCTGTTATTAACTGCAGCATTATTGCTTTTGTTGTAATTCACCGGCCACGGCAAGAAGGCGCGCGCCAATTCCAGCGTATTAATGGCCAACAGCAGCAGCGTCAGTGCAGCGCGCAGGTTATGAAATGTTAACAACGTTTGGTGGCAGCTGAAAATAAGTGGGAAATAAGTGAAAAATTAATAAATAAAACAACAAACTTGAAAATAAAGAAACAACTACTGTAAGCAAACTAAAGATGAAAGAAATATAAAAAACTGCAATAAAAAATTGTAGTAGCAAATTATGCAGTAGCAAAGGTGTCAGAATACCAAACACTTTTATTTCTTGCTAAATTTAAATTGGATAATGCGAAGTATTTGGAATTCACGGAATTCATTTAAGTAATAAAAATTTTAAATATTCAGTCAAAATTCAGTTTTTCAATAAAAAAACGAGTTGGGAAAGTTAGATCACATGGGTAAGTTCGGTCACATGGGGCGGATTTTTATAGTCGGTCGGGCCCGACTATGGAATACCCTACACCTTTGGTGGGGATATTAACCCTCAGAATATTATTCATATATCAGAAATTTACGTCTTATATCCCCATAATTTAAAAAATTTATATAAAGTATAAAAAACTAAAAAAAAAAATTGAAAAATATAATTGGGCGGACCACGCCTATATTTAAAATTTTGAAAGGCTAATATTTCATAGATTTTACGGATCAAATAATTTACGGATCAAATTTCCACTATGAAAACCCGGGAAATAATGAAAAAAAAAGTGGGCGGATCACGCCCATTTTTGGACCACATATTTTTAGGTGAATTCTAACAATATGTTTAAAATTTTATTTTTAACTATGTTTTATAACTATACCTTGAATACTTTTCGAGTTATTAGTTCCGAAAGAGTTATATAAAAGTGACTTGTATGGGAGGTGGGCGTGTCCGTTGATCGATTTGGCTCATTTTCAAACTCAGTTCCTACTTTTGGCTAAAATATATTGAGACGAAATTTCATCGCATTCTGATCAGTATTTCTTAAGTTATTCTGTATTCGGACAGCAAGACAGCAAGACGGGCAGACAGACAGACAGACGGACATGGCTAAACGGACTCGGGTAGTGATGCTGATCAAGAATATATATACTTTTCCATACCGGACACGCCTCCTAAGGGGCGTTACAATATATGCACAAACTTAATATACCCTGTACCTCATAGGTGTAGGGTATAATCATTTTTTTCAGTAAAATTTAATTTTTCAGTCAAATTTAAATTTTTCAGAAAAAATTCCATTTCTCAGTTAAAATTCAATTTATCAGTAAAAATTCAATTTATCAGTAATATTTAATTTTTTCAGTAAAAATTCAATTTTTCAGTAATAATTACATATTTCAGTAAAATTTAAAATTTTCAATTAATTCATTTTTGTGTAAAAATTTAAATTTTCAGTATATATTAAATTTATCAGTAAAATTTAATTTTTTCAGTAAAATTTCAATTATTCAGTAAAAATTCAATTTTTCAGTAAAAATTAAATTTTTCAGTAACATTTTTTTTTTTCAATAAAAATTCAATTTTCTTTGTTTAATCAAATTCATTTGAAATTTTTGTTGGTTAATCAAATTCAGTTGAATTTTGTTGAAATAGCCGCTTTTTTTTATAAGCTTATTTAACATTTGTGCGTAGCATTATTGGATTTCCCGCCAAAATAACTAATTAAATATTTAAAGCATTTTTTCAAAACAAGCTACCTGTGAATTTTAAACTGCACTCACGCCACACAGACTAACGAAAATTCATTTGAATTTCCATGCATACGTGGAAAATTAGCAGATACAAAAATAATAATAAACGGAAAAAAATAAGAAAAAAAGTTTTGCATAAGCGCCATAAAATATGCAAACAAATCTATTATTCATTTTTAGCGGCTAGTAATTAATACACTTTTCGTGCATCACCCAGAGCAACATTGGCAAAAAACAACTACCTGGTACTGCTACCACCTACATTTACTACAGTTTCTAGTGGCAACATTTTATGCCAAAATTTATCGCTTTCCCCGGAGGCAACAGCGCCACACTGGACTCCATTAAAATCAGCTCTCAGCGGAATTTTAACGCTTCCGCAGAGTAGCATCACAAAAAATGCCAAAAGAAACCAATAAAAAATTGGCAGCAACAAAAAGTGCTTATAAATAATTACTTTTTTCAATTTTTGATATTTTTACAAATGTTGCTGGACGCCAGTAGTAGCAAACAGCAGCGGCAGCAACAGCAACAGCGCCCCAATGTATGCAACATTCTTTCGCGCCATTAAACATTTTTTTGTTGCTTGGCGGCGATGATTTTTGTTGCCGCGATTATTTATGCATCTGTCGATCGTCGATTTTTAGCGCATTTTTCGCCATGTTTTCACTTTGTTAATTTTTCGTCCTTGTTGCTGTTAGTTATTGTGACGACTGTTGCTGTATTGACTGCTACACTCGGCAGAAAATGTCTCCTTTTGTAACTATTGAATTTATTCTACATTTATTAATAGTTTTTTTATATTGGTTCAATTGTTTTCTATTAAATATTATAGTATTTCAAAAATTCAGTACTTTTCATTAATTGGTTGATTTGTTTATTATGTGTTAATAGTTTTTTTTTCCAAAGAATCCTTTGAATTTAATAGTATTGAATACTATTAATTACGAATTTGAATACTATCAAAATTTAAATATAAGAAATGCATACTACAAACAAAAAAAAAATATTGAAAATGAAAAACATTCAAAAAATACGATTTTTATTCAATGAATGAATTCATCAATATGATGAATCCTGGTAGTTAGTGAAATTTTTGGTAACATTTTTTGTGTGTATTTAAATACTAAGTTATATTAACTAAGTTTATGGTATTTAATCAATTATTTTTATATTGTAGTCTTTTGATTTTGAGCTCTCAATATTAATATTTATTATAGTATAAATACTATTGTTTTTATGTGTCCTATAAATATAATAGTAAAAATATCAATTATTAAAAACGGAAACATTTCAAAGAAATACTATTCAATTTATGTTATTTAAAGAATTATATTTAGAAACTAGTTCTTAAATGCAAATTTAATTATTTATTTATAGTATATATACTATTGTTTTTATATATTTTCTCCTATAATAATCAAAGTCACTTTTAACGTTATTTGGCAATTATTTTGTTGTTGTTTTAAAGTGTGAATATAATAAAGTATTTATAGTATAAATACTTTTCTTTTTATAGTATAAATACTTTTGTTTTTATAGTACAAATACTTTTATTTTTATAGTATAAATACTTTTGTTTTTATAGTATAAATACTTTTGTTTTTATTGGTTTTTTTTCCTATAATTATAAAAATTGCATTTAATTGAAACTGAACAATTTAATATTTCAAAAAATTATTTGAAGCATAAAAAATACATTTATTATACAATATTTTTTTGGGTGTATATTACTTGTTGTTGTAATTCAGATTTTGTTGTAATTTTTTATATGCATTCGCCTGTTGACCGTTTTGGCCATCATTCATTTTGTCTGCAATTCATTAAAGGTTTTGTCGATTTTTTTAGATTCTTTGTCTGTGGCCTGGATTTTTATTTTTTTTCTTTCATTTTTTTGGAATTGCCGCGCATTTGAGCAATAAGCATTTGTTGTTATTGCTGATGCTGTTATTATTGTTGTTGTCGGCGTTGCCGATGCACTCAATTTAGCCGCTGAAATGTAGTCGCAGAAAAAAATATGACTTGCAACAAGAAAAGCAGAATGTGCAATTAATTGAAATTCCATAAAATATCTATTAAATGCGGAAATGAATGCATTGAACAATTTATATATTTTATGGTTTTTGGTTTGTAGCAATACTCTTTTTTGCGTGGTAATTTATTGTAAAAGTAAAATATTAGTTTTGAATTTAAAAAATTGAATATTTTGTACACCCAGAAAACAATTCCCTCAAATCCCATAAAAATTGGTCAATAGGACAATTATTGATTTAATAGTATACAAAAAATAAATCTTTTCATATAAACTCAATGACAATGTCATGGTATTTTCTAGTATTTAATGGTATTTTCCGATTAAAATAATAATTTATCGTATTGATTATTTTTAATAGTAAAAAACTATTATTTATATAGTATTTTTTTCTGGGTGTACTTTAGTATTTCTTTAAAAATAAAAGAAGTGCATAAATAGTCATTACACCAATTTTTCAGTAACTACATTTTTTAGTCAAACTTAATTTTACTGAAGAATTGTATTTTTAATGAAAAATTGAATTTTTTACTAAGAAATTTAATTTTTAGTAAAAAATAAATGTTGACTAAAATATTTAATTTTTACCGAAATTTTACCGTTATACTGAACTATTGTTAGAAAACGAATTTTGACTGAAAAATTAATTTTTTGCTGAAAAAAGAAATTTTAGTGAATTATTAATGAAAATTGAATTTGCTAAGTAGGAAATAACGACCGACACAAGACTGACACAAGACTAACACAGGCTTGTGCCAATGCTTCTCAGGCCTGTGTCAACACTGTTATCCAGGCTCGTTCCAAGACTGTGTCAAGACTGGAATGATAACTATGTTACAAGCCTGCACTCAGAAAAAAATTCCCTCAAATCCCATTAAAATTGGTCAATAGGACAATTATTGATTTAATAGTATACAAAAAATAAATCTTTTCAGATAAACTCAATGGCAATGTCATGGTATTTTCTAGTATTTAATGGCATTTTCCGATTAAAATAATAATTTATCCTATTGATTATTTTTAATAGTAAAAAACTATTATTTATACAGTATTTTTTTCTGGGTGTGTAATTCAGGAATATACCAAGACGTGTGTCTCAGGCTGGGACCAAGGTTTAATCCTCAGGCTTGAAACAAGACCTATTCCCCAGACTTGCGACAATCCTTTTAATACGCCTGAAGATTCAGCATAATTCATAAATTCAGAGCATAGTTTGTCATGGGCATTGCATTCATTATTCATGACATTACACTTGAGAGTCGAGACTGTAGATTGCAAATGCGCGTGTCCTGTGCCTAGCTTGGTATATCTAGACGTATGTGGAATCTGTCAGTGACAATTGTGCCACGCTTATGTCCAACCAAAACTAACAAGGCTTGTTTGAAATCTGCACCCAAAATAAAAAGGCTGCCAATAATAGCAAACCCTAAATGCTAAATTTTAGCAAACTTTAAATTGCATTTACAGCATACTTTTATTTGCAATATCGAACTGTTTCTGAGAATCTTAGTTCTGTGCATATCGCTATTATAGCTATCCTGCATTAGGTGGCGCCATAGTTACGAGGCGCTGGCAGCTAAATTTGTTTATAATTCGTAGACTCTTATTCGACAACATGTTTATTTAAAAGATATATTTCTTCTACGTAATAATAATTCACGCATAAAAGAGTGAAATAGTGAAATAAATTAAAATTAAAAAAAAAAAATATATATAATAAAAAAATAATATAAAAATAAAAAAAAGTATAAAGTATATCAGAAATAAAAAAAAAATATTAAAATACAAAAAAAATATATTTCTTTATTTTCTTTTTTATGATTTTTTTTTATATTGACAACCTTTTTTTACAGTTACACACTTTTTATTTTTAGTGTGGGAATGACAAATATGCCAAGCTTGTGTCTATGTTGATATATCCAGGCCTTTGTGGAGTCAATCTGTGAATAACGATTGTGCAAGCCTTGTGTCTAGCCCTATATACCCCTATATATCAAGCCTTGGTAGTCAAGCCTGTAACAAGTCTGGCACTTTTGTTGCAGCCCGGAAATTTGAAAAATTTAAGTTTTAATGAAAATTGTTTTTTTTTTTATTGAGAAATTGAATTTTGTGTGAAAATTTGAATTGTTTGTATTTTACTGTAAAGTTCAAGTGAACATTTTTAATTTACTGAAAAATTTAAATTTTGCAATTTGGAATTTTTAACAAATAATAAAATTTTTATTGAAAAATTATAATTTAAATTAAATTTTTTTAAAAAAAGTTATTTTTTATTTAAGTAAAATTATGTGAAACTTAAATTTTTAGTGAAAAAATTAAATAAATAAATTTTGTGAAAAATTTAAAATTTTGATATGTAATTTTTGTGCTAATTTTGTGATAATATATAATTTTTTGAGAGAAATTTAATGAACAAAAAATTGTACCCCATACCATGTATCTTTTTATTATTGTGTGACTACGATTCGTTTCCAGTTCCCTTCGTCTTAAATTGGTATAACGTATTTGAAAAAGTGTCATTCGTTTCGCACTTTGAACCAAACGTTTATTCAATATTTTTGTTTAGCCGCTATCGTTGTCGCCGGGAAATACATGATCGGGGCGGTAGTTTTTAGAGATTAGATAAAAGTAGAATTTTTAGGGCAAACTATTTTTTTTCTTTAATTTCATATTTAATAAAATATATACGGTTTAGTGAAAATTAGAAAATTTTATTTTAAGCCACAAAAAACAACTTTTAAGTAAAATATAAATTGTGTCAACTTTTAAAACCTTTAAAATTTTTACCTAATTCACATTTATTTATTATGGTGAAATATTAACTTTTGAAAAATATTTAATGTATTTTAATTTAATTTGAAACAGTCATATTTTTCAGTTATCAAATAAGTATTTTTTAAGTTTTAAAAATACCAAAATTTTGACTGCATTTTATCACTTTCGGCAGTTTTTCAATTAAAAATACCTACTCGAAAAACAAAATCGATTAAAACTTAATTTCAAGTACTTGTGCACTATGCTTGACTCTTGCCACACTTCGTGCAATTTCCACAAGTGTATCTCAAGTGCACTTAAACTAATCATAATGCGTCAATAATAATTACATTAGGCCGTTGAGTTCACTTCTTCCAAATATATTGTAAATCCATCAACAATGTGCATTAAATAAAATATAATCCATAAATTTGAATTTCATTTAAATTAAGTCAGTATTTTGTATGGTTTTCCGGCAATGACAGCCAAGTGTATACGTCTTGTTATTTCTCTCTCTCTCTCTCTTTTATTATGCTCATCTTCTTCACTTTACTCTTCTTCTTTTTCTTAATGTATTCAATGGCAACACTTCTGTTTATCACTCCGTGTATGACTCGTAAATATTAATAACGAGCATCGGCTCTTCCACTGCCGTCACTTCCGACACTGCCTTCGACAAATGCTGCTCAAGTGTTGCCCTATTTTGTGTTTGTTGCCACCTGCAATTTCTTTAGCCCCCAAATATTTTGAAGTGCATTTTATGGCATTTCAGCTGAAGGAGGCAATTGTTTTAACATTGAATTTAATTGAATTATTGACATTGAAAATTTTGTTTTTAAGTTTTTCATAATAAGTTAAACTGCAGTTTAGAGTACGCGTAATTAAAAACTTATTTTTAATGGAATATTTCAAAAACAAAAAATTACTTTAATTGAAAATTGATTTTTGTGAATAATAGAATTTTTATTAAACATTTTTATTTTTAGTGAAAATTTGAATTTTAAGTGAAAATTATTTTTTTTAGTGAAAAATTTAATTTATAATGAAAAATTGAATTTTTAGTCAAAAATTGAATTTTTAGTGAAAAATAAAAATTTTAGTAAAAAATGAAATTTTTAGTGAAAAATTTAATTTTTAGTCAAAAATTGAATTTTTAGTCAAAAATTGAATTTTTAGTCAAAAATTGAATTTTTAGTCAAAAATTGAATTTTTAGTGAAAAATAAAAATTTTAGTAAAAAATGAAATTTTTAGTCAAAAATTGAATTTTTAGTCAAAAATTGAATTTTTAGTCAAAAATTTAATTTTTAGTCAAAAATTGAATTTTTAGTGAAAAATTGAATTTTTCGTGAAAAATTGAAATTTTAGGAAAAATTTAATTTTTAGTGAAAAATTTAATTTTTAGTGAAAAATTAAATTTTTAGTGAAAAATTAAATTTTTAGTGAAAAATTGAATTTTTAGTGAAAAATTAAATTTTTAGTAAAAAAAAATGGAATTTTTAGGGAAAAGTTGAATTTTTTTTAGTAAAAAATTGAATTTTAGTGAAAAATTGAATTTTTAGTGAAAAATTGAATTTTTAGTGAAAAATTGAATTTTTAGTGAAAAATTGAATTTTTAGTGAAAAATTGAATTTTTAGTGAAAAATTGAATTTTAAGTGAAAAATTGAAATTTTAATGAAAAATTGAATTTAAATTTTTAGTAAAAAATGGAATTTTCAGTGAACAATTGAAGGTTTAGTGAAAATTTGAAATTGAATTTTTAGAGAAAAATTGAATTTTTAGTGAAAAATGAAATTTTTTGTGAAAAATGAAATTTTTTGTGAAAAATCGAATTTTTTGTGAAAAATCGAATTTTTAGTGAAAAATGGAATATTTAGTGAAAAATTGAATATTTGGTGAAAAAAAAGAATTTTAGTGAAAAAATGGATTTTAGTGAAAAATTGGATTTTTAGTGAAAAATTGAATTTTTAGTGAAAAATTGAGTGAGATTTTTTCAATTTCTTAAAATGCTGGCAACCCTTAATAAATTCTTTTCTGCTTTTATTTATTTGCCTTGTCTTAAATATTTTGCATCAATTAAACAACTTAAAGTCTGCTCATTCTCGCACATGTCACCATCTCGTAATTCAACTCTTTCGAATTAATTGTCTGCATTTTAATATTTTTTATTATTATTGTGCTTAATTAACGTACTCTACTTCAAGTGCTTCTTATTGTGCTTCATTTACAATTTATTTTTATTGCTGTTCTTTATGTTATTGACACAAACAACGACAACGACAACATATTGTGACGCGATCTTAATTTGTGACAAATATTTGCATAGTACACATGTGTCGTGTGTTGCATACTTTGTGGCTTAGAGGCGCACATAATATTGAAATCTGTGGTTGTTGCTGTTGTTGTTGCTGAATCTGGCAGCAATATCAATAACTAATGCTGCAATTATGTTGCTCCGGACAGCGGCAACAGCAACAACCAACCGAAACAACAACCGTCGCCAGTCGACAGAAGATTCTGTGGCTTGCATTCAAAATTCATCACGTGATAAGTGGCGCGTTTGGCGGAAATTAATTTTCCTAAGTAGCTTAAAGTGACGGCAACAGTAGCGGCGTCCAGGATTTGTAGGTGGATTCGCTGGCAGGACGGTGGGTGGCGTAGGATGTGGGTGCGTGCGTGAAATGCGCATTAATTAGTTCGCTGTCACTGCTGCTCTTCAGTGGTTAAGCGTCGAAATTTTGGCAGTAATCAGATGTAATCTGGACTGATTAGGCTTTAATATCGGAATTTATTTCAAATAAATTTTAATATGAATGTAATTAGAAAATGATTTTTTTCACGATGAAAAATGGCTCGTTCCAAACATAATTTTGCAGGTATCACATATATGTTTGGAGCATAATGTAAACTAAATTATAATTGCATTATAAGCAGTAAAAAAAGACAACAAAACCACTTTTCGTTCTACCATAATACTGGATTTTATTTAGCATATGTATTAGACATCTGCGCCAATTGTTTTGAAGTTTATCTTAAAATATGCACTACTGTACTGTACAGTTTTGAATTCATTTCGCAAATGACAGTCGACAATATTATGTTGAAGTTTTTCTAAACGACTTCACTTCACTGCAGTATTTGTTTCATTGGTGTCAAGTACTGTCAAAACAGCAAGCCATACAAATCATTCAATAGAGAAACTCGATAGAAACACCGCGAGCAGAACGGGTTCAGACCACAGCGCTCGTGTGTTGATCACATAAACACATTGAGAATGATAATCGAGCATTCAGTGGAATGGAGATCATCACTTTACCTACTTTTCGTTGACTTTGAACGTGCGTTTGATACCATCTCAAGAAGTGCCATATGGAGCGCACTGAGAAACTACGGAATCCCCGAAAAACTGGTAGAACTAGCACAAGAACTGTACTGAACTGTAGAACTGTAGAAACGCCGACTGCAACGTACGCTTTAAGGGCAAGGACAGCGACAATTTTTCAATATCAAATGGAGTCATGCAGAGATGCGTGCTCTCCCCACTGCTCTTCATTGTCGTCCTTGACAGTGTTTTGGTGAAGACGAATATAGAGGCACCATGCGGCATACAATGGCGACTACTTGAACAACTCAGCGACCTTGATTATGCTGACGACATCTGCTTTACAACACATACACTGACTGGAGCAAAGGAAAAGCTTGAGAGACTGATCGTGAATGCTGGAATGGTGGGACTCAAAATTAATATGAGCAAGACCAAACCACTGCGCGTGGAAACCGCGAACTCTGCTGCATTAACTGTGGAAATAGATGGAGTATCACAGAACATCCAAGATGTGGATGAGTTTTGCTACCTCGGCAGTATGGTCACAAAATACGAAGGCGCCGATAAGGACGTATCAGCTCGCCTAAAGCTCACGAAGAATATCCAGACGCACTAAACTTAGAATATTTAATACGAGCGTAAAACCTGTGCTGCTGTACGGATGCGAGACCGTGAAAGTATCGGACTCGAGTCGACGAAAACTGCAGGTATTCATTAATAAATTCTGAAATTCATTAATAAATTAATAAATTCTGAAAAAATTCAGAAACTTCGAAAACACTTAAACTGTTGAAAAAAAAAATTAAATTAGTAACAATAATTCTCAGAAGAATCTATATTTTAGAATTGATGACGATTGAGACATAGGTACTAAATTTAAATTTCCCGTTTTTGTTTACTTTTGTTTTCACTATTCTTTAATTTTTTTGCGTATCTCTGTTTGTGATTTTCTTTTTAATTTTCATGTATCGTTTTTATTTCTTTTTTTGCCGGAGGATTTGCCGCATTTTCTGGCCCAATACTATCACTAATGACGATCTGCTGACACTTACGGTTAACGAACCAATTAACAATGAAATTAAAAGACGAAAATGGGATGGATAGGACACACATTACGCAAAGATGACAACGATATAGCAAAAACGGCTCTTGACTGGAACCCTCAAGGCTCCTGAAGACGTGGGAGACCTTTAAACACATGGATGAGATCTACACATACGGAACATCAGTCTCATGGAACATGGCAAGAGATCAAAAGACTCGCACAGGACCGACGACGATGGAAGGAGTTCGTTTCCGCCCAATGCTCTGAATAGAAGCGACAACCATTCACATAATGATAATGTAAATGTTGTAATGTAAACGTTAAACATACTATGTAAATACACGTCAAGGAATAAAAAAAATATGAATTTCTTATACCTTTTGAATTTCTTTTTTATTTCAATATTAACGAACATTTTTTAGAGTAAGAATGATAAAAAAAAATGAAAAATTCACTAAGTGCTCATAAGTAGTTCATTACAGTATTTGAATTATTATTGCACATCATTATAGACTACCTCACTGCAGTTTTGTTTTGTTTGTGTTTTGTTTTGACAGTACTTGGTGCTTTGTTGTTGTGAACATGACATTCATTTGATTTTATCTATTTTAAAAGCATTGTAAACTAGAGATGATATTAGTGAACTTAGTTAATTGCAGAATAATTTGATATGACAAATTACAAACATACATATGCTTAAATTGAATATAAAATGTAAATGTATGAGTTAGTAAGTGCCGCTAAAAGTAGGCAGATCTTCACAAACATAATATAATAATAATAATAATAATAGTTTGGCGCTACAGTCCTATAAGTACTTAACCGAGGTCTGACCATTTTGACTCAAAGTGGTGGGACCTACAGTTTAAATGCCGAATCCGAACGGCGGGTGAGAGCTTTTCATAGGCAGTGTTTTACTCGTAGATTTGCCATTTACTGCCGTGAGGTAGCGCGGTATAGAAAAATGTTTCTATGAAAAGATGTTGTAGCCCCAGTCCAGGCTTGAACCGGGGACCTTTCGTCTCGCAGTTATATGTATGTTAACAAACAATCATGTAATTAAATTCAATAAAAAATATATTTTAAATCAGCAATCCAAGTACGTTATGTATGTTACATATTATTGTAGAATCCAATTGAAATGTATTTAGATGTGATAGCTTCGAATTACTTTATAATTACAGTTATGCTTATCAATCAAGTCTTTTCTATCCTTAAGTTTCGTTCTAGATTGGTTAGATTTGAGCATAGAATATGGATTTCGAATCAATAATATTGACTTAGAAAAATCTGAAAATACAAAAAATCAAACATAGTTTTTTACCATTCCTTGAAATACAATCTTAATAGATGTGAGTAAATAGGAAAGTCTAAACATTCTAAATAGAATTTACAAAATATTTGTTTTCTTTTTTTTTTTTTTTGTTATTGTCAACCATATACACCTACTGTTGATATTTGTTATTTGCCTCATTGTGAGTGAATGAGCACCACATCTGTTCGTCTTTATTCATAAAAAAATTCACATCCGAGACACATGTTGATGATGACAACGATGATGACGTTGTGGATAAACATTAATTATAACGTTTTGTGGGGAATTCCATATGAGAGAGATTTCCTGCGTTAGGCTGTCATGAAAAATTGCAAAGAATTTCGAAATTTATGAGATTTCCAAGAAGTTTTTATTTAAAAATTTTACGCTTTGTATAATAAGTAAATAATAAGAGCAAAAATAACATAGTATGACTAAAAAAAAAATAATATTAAAAAATGTTTAAAAAATAGACAATATGTTTAAAAATCATTTTCGAAATCGAATTGAGGCAAGCGACGGCAAAGAAGACCAATGCGTAGCACGGTCAGACAGCAGTTTGAACAGATTGTTTATAAATTAATCATATTGCTAAATTTAAGCATTTGTTTAAATAAAACATCAACATCGAAGAAGGCAGACAGGCATTGCTGCGGATTATTGTACAATTTAAGTTATTTTGTAGATTACTTTGTAACAAATATTTTTCGATTTTATGTATTTGCCGCAGTATTATGGTATTTTTCAAAACTCTAACACAAGGTCGTTGTTGTTTACACGATGACCTAGTTTTGTAAATGTCGAGGAAATCAACACGTGATGTGCTTGAAAAGAAAATCATAATTTCTAGATTAGAAATTTAAGAGGAATTATTAAAAAATGTACTTAGCAAAATGGTTGTGTCTAAAGAAGTGGTTGTGAAACTACAAATATTACTCTAGAACCTATTATACTTCATTTTATTTCAGTGATGTTTTTGTTTGGACTTTTGTAAAATCAGCTGGTTCTTTTAAAACAAATAGAACAAAAATCTATTCCTAGAATCGCTCCCGGTACAAATTGCCCTAGTTGAATTAACCCTATTAGATAAAATATAATGGTCTGATTGATCATGCTGAACATGGTACTGATGGGGTTATCAATAGAAATATTAAATACTCTTTAAAAAAATCTAGAATTTTGGCACGAAAATGCTTTTAGTTATCATTTTTTTGTATTCATTTCGTTGACTTTTATTCGTTTTATACTTTTGATGAAATTATCAATGAAATATTATGAAAATGTCTTAACTCTGTTATTTTAATGTTGTTTGATGATTTTTAATAACGTTGTTTTGACTTTTTTTAAGGATTCAACCATTATTACTCCACCGGTATTCATATTTAGGACATTCTAAATTTTCAAAATTCTTCTTTAAAACCGAATAAGAATGATAAGATCATTCACAGAAAAAAATAATCGACGTAAATATAGGAACCGATATTAATTTCATGCATTAATCAGTCCTGCAATGAAATTCAGTAATACAGTGAAAACATTTGCTATTCGTCGTTAAATCAGTTTTAGCAATTATATTTGCTAAAACTGCGCCGACTAATTAATTTGCTGCATTGACGTACAAATATTCATATTAGCAAACGCAATTGCTGATTTACCGATAGCAAATATTTTCATTAAATTACTAAATTTCATTTCTGGACTGATTAATGCATTCAATTAATATCGTTTGCTATATTTACTTCGATTATTTTTCTGTGTTATCAAAGTAACTGTTCTAGAATAAATGGCATTATGAATCGCATATAAACATTTTTGCTGAGTACACTAAAGAAAACTTCAAAAAATCCCATTAAAATTTGTCAACAATAGATATTGATTTAATAGTTTACAAAACATAAATATTTTCATACAAACTCAAAAATAAATGCATAGTATTTTGTAGTATTTAATGGAATTTAGCGATAGAATTAATAGTTTAGTCTATTGACTAATTTCAATATTAAAAACTATTAATTTTATGGTATCTTTGTTCTTTTGTCTACCTTCAAGTGGTTTATGAAAATGTTTGATGATTATGGAAATAATTTGTAGCGTTTTATAAATTTATTATTTATCAATATTATTTATCTTAATTACCGATATTTCCAGCGATGCTGCAGATAGAGTTGCACGCCGAAAAGAATGCCACACAAAGCGCCAGTCAGCTGCCATTTGAGGCGACTAATGCCACAAATGTCGGTGTCCAGTTGGTCGGATAAATGCAAATCGTCACAGTTTACATAAAACGCAGACATTATTGGTAAATTTAAGTTTATGTTGTAATTTTTAGATTAATTTCATTTCATAAATTAATAATTACACATTAAATATAAAAAACTTTAAAAAAAATTATTTTTTTTTGCCTAATTTTAATTTTGTACAATATTTTCCTTTTTTCCAAATTTATGCTTTTTGCAAAATTTTCACTTTTTAATTTTAAGTTACAAATTTGACTTCTCTGGTTTCATAAAACCTACTTCAATAATGAAAAAACCAACTTGAAAATCATCAGCTAAATTCTATAAAATATGCAAAATTTGAGACACTTACGACGTTTATTAACGAATTTGTCTGGATTTAAAATTTTCTAGTTCCATCACTAACTATAATATTATAAACCAGTTCAAAAATATTCAAATTCAAAAATTTTGCATAGCTAATGCAGAATTCTTGCAGAATTTTATTAGTTCACTCTTTAATTTTTTACAATGTATGTTCAGTTGTTACGATTTCTAATAATTTTTAAAATTTTGTAAATTTTCACATTTGATATTTTAACTTCATATTTTATTGTTTAATTCTCCAATTTTTGCTATTCTTTATATTTTTTCATTACTTTTTATTTATTTTAAAATATTCACTTATTTGCTAATTCTCTTTATCCATACGTGTATATTTTAAAAATAGCCGCTAAATTATATGTATCCAAAATATTTATTTGTGCTTTAATTTAATCTAAACAAAAGAATAGCAAAAATTGCAAATTTTTAACATTTTCAACTTTTCACAAGTTTTTTAAATTTTTAATTCACTTTTATTGAAATATTATCACATATTACATTGTATAGCACTGATTTCAATTATATACATATTTATTTTTATATATTTTCACCATATTATAAACCATATAATATTTTATTTCGACACCTGCCACTTTTCACTTTCGATTTCCGTACAAAGAACTGCCACCGTCGTCGCCGAGCAACGTTTCGCATCTGAATTCGAAAATGGAAACATTTTCAAAACTTATTTCGAGCAACTTTTTATTGACAGCAGCGCGTTTTGAGTTGATCCACGCGATACTCATGCGATCCCCCTGAACAGGCATCGAGCGAACCATCGATCTATCCAGCCAGCCAGTTTTCACTCCCTCATTCACAAGAAGACATGGGGTGCAACAAAAGCACAGACAACGAGCAACATCGACAATTGAGCAATTTTTATAGTATTTCTCGATTTTACTTGGTTGGCTCCAAAATACGAATTGCCACACAATCGATCGAACATACGTCGCACAGTGTGGCAAAATTCATCAAAAAAAAGTGAAAAAATTCAGAAACTTCGAAAACACTTAAACTGTTCAAAAAAAAAAAAAGTAACACAAATTTTTGTATTTTCTTCTTTGGTTTTTGTATTTTTGAGTTTTTACTTTGTTTTTGTGTTATTGCCTTTATTATAGTTTTTTTGTTTTTTTGTGATTTTCCTTTTTTTTCTTTTGTTTTTGATTTTGTGTTTTCGATTTCTTTTTGTATTTTTACTTTATATGTGCTTTTGTTTTTTTTTTTTTTTGGTTATGTGTTTTTGTTATTCTGTTTATTTCCGTTTTTGGGTTTTGCTTTTGTATTTTGTATTTATGCTTTTGATTTTTTATTTTGGGTTTTTGAATTTGTTTTTAATTTTAGCTTTGTGTTATTACTGTTGTATTTTTGCTTTTGTGTTTTTCTTTTGTTTTTACCATTATTTTTGGGTTATTGTTGTTGGGTTTTTTATGTTGTGTTTTTCTGTTTTGTTGTTCTGGTTTTGCATTTGCTTTTGTATTTTTGTTTTTGTTGTTGTTGGGTTTTTCCGTTTGTTTTTTTTTTTGTTTTTGCTTTTGTTTTTGTGTGTTTTACTATTTTAAAATTCAAAATCTTTAGATATAAAAATTGTATCTTAAAATGTTGGCAGTCAGAGCCACTTTAACTTTGTACATAAAATAAATAAAACTAAAAAGTTAACAATATTTCTGATTCTCATGGCCATATCTTGAAAATTAATATTGAAAAAACAATATTTTCTCTAGTAAGCACATTGTAGATCTATAAGAGAGGTTTTCAAATTAAAAGAAAATTTAAATTTGTTAATTTTTTGAATTTTTATATTTTTAACAAATATTTTTCCTTTTAATTTTTAAGAATTTTTATTTTTTTCAAAACAATAAAATTTACAATTCTGTAATCCACACATTTTATATTTTAAAAATCGGTACCACTTATCGAAGAACCGCAATTGTGTCACTTCTTTAAGCATTTGGCTACACTGTGCGTCACCATGTTCGAAATTTAAAATATTACGCTATACCCATAAATGAGACGAAGAAGCAGAAGATATTGCTGAGAATTTTGTGTGTTATTATTTAGAGTCGGTTGTTTGCGATCGCTGGTGGTTCCTGTCGACAACATGCTTTTGCAAACTTTCGTTGTTATTGCTGCTATATTTTTTATTATTGTTTTCGGAGGCTTTTTCTGTTTCTTTTTTTTCTTAGTTTGTTTATAAATTTAATGCAAATGCATTTGTTGTACCAACAAACAGCTTGTTATCTTTGTTTGTTGTCTGTGTTTTTTTTTTGTGGTTGCTATTTTTATTATTTTGTGCTTTTTATCTTGTGGTTTACCTAAATCTAACGCAAATACTGTATTTTTTTTTAGGCAAGTTCGAAATTTAGTTTAAACAAAACGAATAAAATAATTTGAGTTCCAAAAAAAAATGTCAAGCTGAAAAAAGTTCGGAGAATTCTTAATCAGACATTTCAGTTTAGTTCAGCATGCAATCATTGTCTGATCAGGCTTGCCTGATTTCAAATAAGTTCATGATCAGGTTTCCACATCAGTGTCGGATTAAAAACGTGACGTTGAATATGATAAGGCATCCCTACTAAAGGCTGCTCTGAAATGATCCAGATCAGGGCCAACAGGGGTAAACCTAATTTCATATTCACGTTAGGCAACCTGATCCATCCTTTACAACAATTATTATAATATGACCGAGATGTTATTAAAATCATTACCAAAATTATACTAATGAAATATTCTGATAAATAAATGTAAAACTCAAAGGCAAAAGAAATTCAAATTTTCAATATTTTAAATTTTAAAATATCTCCCTGAGTGGTAATTGGTTAAGGTTGGGCTTTTTTCGCATCAGTCCCTGATCAGAATACATAAGGCATCCCTACGAAAGGCCACCTGCAATGATACTAATCAGGGTCGACTAGGGTAATCCTAATTTCAAATCCACGTAAGGCAACCTGATCCAACCTTCACACAAAATACTGATCTAAAGTCTACTTAATGAAACCTGATGTGACACTTATGGAAAAACCTGATTGGATATCGTCGATGTCAATGTTATCGAGATGTTATTAAAAACCTTTTATAATAAAATTGGGTAGAAAAATTATTCTAATAAAATAAAATAAAATATTCTAAAAAATAAACGTTAAACTCAAATGCAAAAGAAATAGAAATTCTCAACATTTATAAAAATTAGAAATATCACATTTAGACCTAAAACGTTGACTTCTTTTAATTACAAAAGTTATTGAGATAACATAGTTCAAAAACCCTTTTTTTTTGTTTGAAAGGTCTCAAATTTGGTAAAAGCTCTTTAAGAGGAATTTTCGGCCGAGCTCTCTCACCATTTTGAGCTGTGCGTGTTATATTTGTACTCAAAGTAGTGGGACCTACAGTTTATTGCCGAATCCGAACGGGTGAGAGCTTTTTATAGGCAATGTTTTTTTTTACTCTCGTAGGTTTGCCATTTACGACGAGAGGTAGCGCGGTATAGAAAAATGTTTCTATGAAAAGATGTTGTTAGCTCCAGTCCAGGCTTGAACCGAGGACCTTTCGGCTAGCAGTTCAACACACTAACCACTGAGCTACTGAGCTTTGATATCAGACAGCCTTATCCGACAATGATTGCATCCTGAACTAATTTTCCACTCTGGAAAATCGAAAAATGGCCTGTTTCTGGAAAAAAAAATGTTCATCAACAAGAATTTACTAATGAACAACATGAACAGTTACAAACAATACGTTGTTTTAAAAGAATTTGAAGGGTTATGTGAAAATATGGGGACAAAAATGTACATACAAGTTGGATATTATTTTTACTATTTAAAATCTAACAAAAGGAAGTCTTTAAAATTAAGAACCATGTAGTAAATTTAAATTATTTCGCGATGCAGAAGTTTATTAATGAAATATTTTGATTAATCAAAATCACAATTAATCACAAGTCAGATTATTCTCAATTTATTTATCAAAATAATTAATTGTTTAATAGCACAGACCTTAATTTTTAAATTGGTTTTAAACTAAAATGGAATAATTTAATTCAATACGAACATTTTAAGTTCCAAAAACAATGTACACTGTACGGCATGCCGAACAGTTCAAAAACATTTTTCTATCGAATGCAATATTTCGAGATATCAATGATTTTTATTGATTGCATTTATTTATGAAGCCTGACGTTATGTGGTATGCGTTACGTGACCCGTTCGCAAAAAGTCATTCGATAAGACGGCAAATTCTATGGGTTGATCTGTGGCAGTGATATATAATCGAGTCGTCGTTGTAGAAGTAATAAATAAAATAAAATATCATTTCTTACATTGTTTCACACGACCAAATGGTCGAATTTTTATCAAACATCAATAAAAATATAATATTAATTGAGTGTTGACTAATTTTAAAGGCTAATAGGGGAAATCAAATCGAATTATATTATAAAGCTCATTAAAGGTCCTCAGTATTTGTCTTGTTATGTATGTTAATTATTATAATTTTATCCCATAATTTTGCCATTAATATTTTCACCAAACAATAAATTTGAATGAATTTTTATTTTAGCATTTTATTTAAAATGAAACCACAAATAAAATGGTTAAAATGAATTTAACATAAAAAAAAATATTTGGCAATTATAAAATTGACAAACAAAAATTAATTGCATAATTTAAATATTGACTTTAACATAAATTAACACCAACTAAACAACACAACACAATGGCTATAATTAATTGTAAATGTTGGTAGATGCTGCATCTGTGGAAAATATTAAATCAAAATGTTGATAAATGTCAGCAACCAAAAATAAATGGTAAATGAAAAAAGTAAATTGAAAAAAGTGTACAATTTATTTGAATTGAATAATTTCATAAATAAATAAAAATTAAACAAAATAAATAAAAATCTGTAAAAAAAAAATAATTTAATAATTTCATTAAAAAATAAACTATTTGGACTTAGGCTCATTTGATATTTACCCTGTGGACTTAGTTACGTTTGTAAAAATTTCATATGGACTTAGCAGATTTGAAAACAACACAATGGCAAAAATGAAATATAAAATACGGGAAAGTACTTTTTTTTTATTGTAATTAGGAAGAATATATCTGAGGGCCCAATGCATAACAGCATAACTCGACTTATGTCGTTATGTCGTGTGTACCACCATCGTATTCCCGGTATTCGATTTAATATTGTATCAAATTTTGATGATATTCTCTTCTTTAGTTCAAAAGTTATAAGGGAAAAACATAACAGCATAACTCGTTTTGCCGCATTTTGCATATGAAATAACGACACAACTAGACTTATGTTGTTATTACACACTCGAAAGTTGAACTGTCTGAGTAAAATTCCTAAGAAATGATAACAACATATCACGACTTGTGTTGTTATTCCAAATTTTAAAATTATGTTTTTATAAAAAATTTCGACTTATGTCATTATTCCACATTTTAAAATCGTTTTTCATATAACATAATTCGAGTTATGTCGTTATTCCAAATAATTTGTTGTTATTCATTGAACATATCTCCACTTATGTTGCTATTCCAAAATTAATTTTATTAAAAGTTAAAAAATAAGTCGACATATGCCGTTATTCCAAAAACAAAACATACACTAATTTACGACTTATGTTGTTATTCAATAGTGAAAATTCGCAAATTGTTCTTTAATCAGTTAATACTATTAAAAGATTTAATTTATATTAATATAATTACTTAAGAAATAATTAAAAAATATTTTTGTAATTATTTTTTTTATGGTTTTGGTATTTGCATTTTTGATATTGTATTCTTCTTTTTGCTGTTGTTAATGCTTTAGGTTTGTATTTTTGCAATAATTTTTGACATTTCTTTTGAATTTGATAATGTGTTCGCTTTTGATTTGTTCTTTTTCTTTTGACATAATTTGGATTTAATTATGATGTTGTTTAAAAAATGTATATTGCATGGGAGAAGACACGACTGCTGTCCTTTTATAGCCTATGTTACCTCTGAATACCATAGTATCCTTGCGTATACATTTAAGTCAAATCGATTCGGCTGATTAGACGTGACGCTCGAATCAATAAAGAAAGACAAAGGTAATATCAGTTATATACGAAATAAAATAAAATGGCACAGCAGTTCTGAAGTATCTAGGCCGATCTCTTTCCAACCATTTATGCTGAACATGTTTAATTTGTACTCAAATGGTAGGACCTACAGTTGAAAGCAGTATTGGTCAAAAATATCACAGTCCTAAACTTGAACTTACTTGGAAATTATTAAAATTATACTTCTGTAAAACTTCTTTAAAATATGAAACAAATACCACAATTAAATGTGACTAAAATCGGATTAATTGCAAATGCGTTTACTTGTATTAAATATTATGCAAATCTTAAAACACTTGAAGAATACATGGAAAAGGTACTCCATTATAATTCGCTAAGTAAAATTTATTTAATTAAAATTAAAGCAGTTTTCTGGTTGTACTTCGTCTTTGTAAAGCCTTTCCTGACAATATTGTACAATGGCGTGAGTTTTTGTCGCTTGAACTGTAATAGTGTAGGCACATTTAAAGCTATTAAGTGCGGATAATGAAAGAAGTTTTTAAATCGCCTAAACTAGTAGTTTTTCTAAAAATATACCTCAAGTATTTTTATATACTTGAGTATATTGTAGTTCGATTGGTTAGTACGTTGGACTACGAGCGAAAAGTCCCGGGTTCGATGTCAGCAACTTTCAATATCTTTTTCAAAGAAAACATTTTTCAATACCGCGGTACCTCTCGCCAGACAATATCAAACATCTGAAAGTAAAACCCCCCATGAATAAACTTTTTACCACGCCGTTCAGATTCGGCGTTAAACAGTAGGTTCCATCACTATGGAGTAAAGTCTTCAAGACTAGCGCCAAACTATTATATATTCTAAATAAAACAATTTTCTTTAGACGTACATCTTGTCTTTTTTAAAATATAACAAGAGTTTTGTTGATGGAAAATACTTCTGGTATATGGTACAAGGCATAAATTCAAAATTAAAGTCGGTGTTTCATATTTTTTATGTTTTTTAAACCTCTTAATAGAACTAATCACGACATGGAAATTATAGAATAGAAACTGAAAATTAAAAATAATATATCTTAATAAAAATAAGTTATAAGTCTATCTTTTTATGATAAACCAAAATGATGAATCGTAAATATTCCAAATAATGTTTGTAAAAATATATGGGAATTGACAGTAATAAAGTTGTATAGTTTCATAGTCGAATTGGAAATTTAAAGTATTCAAAGCTTATTATATAATAGTTATCCAAAAATTTTAATAAAATGTAGTAAATAATATGGTTTTCTTTTTGAAAAGAATATTCAGTAATTTTAATATTTTTAGTTTTATAATATTAGCCTTGTTAAAGAAACATGATTACATAAATCGAACCAATATTTAGTATGGTAAAACAACATAAATTTAGCTTATTCGAAATTTTCTATTCGGCATAACAACATAAGTCGACATATGTTGCTCATTTTATTTTTTTGCTTTGTGTAATAACAACATAACAAGACTTATGTACATGAAATATCAATATTTCAATTTGGAAGAACAACATTTAATACTAATTTCGCTATAAGTATTAGAATTATAAACAATTTATAAAACTAGTATTTTTTACAAAATATACTACTAATATGTGAGATATTTGCGCTGGTAAACCTTAAAAATCTTAATACAATTTTATGCTATAATTAGTTAAACCTTTAAAATGCTCTCCTGAAAAGTAGTAAAAAATTACATATGTTGTTATTGCTTGAGACCACAGATATGTTGGCTCAAATGGTGAGAGATCTCGGTCTAAGTTATCAAGTGGAATGTAGCGCCAAACTATTATTTTATTAAACTTTATTATACTTTTTTTTATAAAGTGTATATATTTTTTATATGTCTTCTCTTGAAAAAGAATACGTCGTTCGATGATAGTGTTTCACAAGTAAAACATATCATCAAATGTTTTTAAATGTTATTAAATCTTTTTAATTATATATAGGTACACAATTTTTGAAACTATTAAGGCCACAGGGGGAAGATAGAATGCGGCCATGTGTAAAAGTATGAAAAGACAGAGACAGAAAGTGAATCTACTACACACAATTTATAAATAATTTTTTAAAAATATTTTTTAATTAATTGGGAAGGTAATTGAATATTGTTGTCCATTTAACCCTTTTTAAAACATTTTTTTTTAAAACATGACATGGGCCATATCTCCATGTGATTGGTTGTGAGGGACTTAGGCAAATTTGATTTTTATGAATACATGGACTTAGACAGTTTTGTTAAAAACGTATATATTTAAGTATTTTTTTTCTGCAAAACTAATCTAGTTGGAGTCACTAATCTTAATACAATATGGTGGTATGATGTATTAAGGTATATATTGACTAAAACCTCAAAAATATTGAAAAGTGGACTTAGGCACGTTTGATATTTATCTACACATATGTTTAAAATTGTATAACTTTATATTGAATACTTTGAATTTTGAGTTATGTATTCCAAAAAAAGTTATATACATATGTGAGTTGTATAGATGGGCGTATCCCTGAAATGATTTAGCTTATTTTCGAACTTAGTTTTACTATTAATGTCAAACATAACTCTGTCAAAACTATATCGTATATAAAGTGTGGATACATTTACGCCCCTTTTTCCCTTTTTAGTACAAGCCTACGTTGCTATTTTTCGCGCCCACATTGAACGTTGTGCCATGCCCATTTTTCTAATGCCGCTTACATTCTAAGTTACTATTAAAATTTTTAGAATGATCCTTTCGATTTGTGCAAATTCCGTCCACATTCTACGTGACGATTACAATGTTTAATAAAATCTTTTATTTCAATTTTAAAGTTTTGGTTATATGAGAGATGCCACGCCCCGTTGTGCAATCCCGCCCATATTCTACGTGACGATTGAAGTTTGTAATATAAATCTTAGTTTCGATTTTTATAACTCTACTCTTAGTAAGTCAGGAGTTACAACCAATTTGTAAAAAAAGATAAACAACCACAATATACGTCACTGAGCCAAATTTCATGACTTGCTTATCTTAATTACACCGATATTTTGAATTAAAAGTTCAATTTTGCCACGCCCATTTGTGTATCTTAGGAGGCGAATTTCAAAAATCCCTTCGTAGCGCACGTTTACTTCAAGATGAACACCCTGCCCAAATTTCATGGTCCTAGGATCAAATTTAGATATTTTCGATTTTCCGCCATTTCCTTTGGGTTTTTCCGACTTTATTTTTTTCATAAACCACTCTTGCATTGACACGAACAAAATACAAAAGGAATTAGACATATCCGTCGGTTCGTTCTCTCATGATGCTCTGGCATATAAGCAAAAGGGCAAATTTGAAAATTTTGAAATCTTGTCATGCCAAAAGTACGAATCTGTTCGTTTTTTTGCCATTGGTTGATTTTAAAGCACATATCGGCATCATTGGCTTCATTATTATTATTATTTCTTTTTTTTTATAATTTTATGATTTGCATGAAAAATGTTTGACAATTTATTTTTAAATAATGATGCAAATCATAGGTGCGTTAAAAATAAACAATTATTGTCTTTATATCAGAATTTTATCTTGCACCAATAAAGAGTTATAGCAAAAAAACGAAAAGATTCGCCCTTTTGGCTTAACAAGTTTTTTTGCTATAACTCTTTATTGGTGCAAAATAAAAAATGTGGTGTAACGACATTCGTTGTTTTTTTACCGATTGGCATAATTATTTTAAAATATTTTGCCAAAACATTTTTCTTGCAAATAACAAATGGCAAATTATTTTTAAATAATGATGACAATCGATAGGTTCTTTAAAAACAAACAATTAATGCATTTACATCACTATTTTATCTTGAGCAAATAAATAGTTATAGCAAAATAAACAAAATTATTTGCGTTTTGGTCAGGATATAGCCACACAATATCCGTATTTACAATTCAGAAAGTTGTCCAAATTCAAAGATATTTTATGTACGTTGTGATAATTGATGAAATGACCCTTCACTTCAAACTTTAACACTTCAAACTTGATTTCCCAATATTTTAAAAAATGAACATTTGCCCCCTTGGCATGACAGAGACGATATATACTTTTCAACATTAGTTGATAAAAACTTTAAATAATGCAACATATTCCTTAATATCTGTATAAGGCAAACTTAAGTAAGGTGTTTGTAAGTAATAAGCTCCTCACGTGTCCATGATGATGAGTTCAGGACATCGACAGACGACGGCCTGTCGATTGTTCTCTTGGTTTCGTTGTTAATCTGCTTGTAAATAGATGTTGTTGAACAAACAAAAGCGCCTGGTTGCCGGCATTACATGCTCTTTCAACACACGTCCATTTGCTGTCTCTCTCAATGAAAGGACATTGTAATGCTATTGCTACTCAACCACAAACAAGAACAACAACTATAATAACTACAATGTTAGGTAAACATGTTGCTGCACATGTTTATATTGACCACAAAAGTCAGCGAAATGATCTTAACCCACAGACCAGCCCCCACTTAAAACACCCAACTCAATCATAATTTGTCTCTTGTTTGTGGACTGAATCTGGCAATTTCACTAGAATTATAGGCACAATGTTTAGGTATTCAAATTGGAAGTTGAAACCGAATTTGAGGAGCATTAAGTTTATCAAATATAGCTAGGATTTCTTTTTTTTTCGCATTCTGACTTTAGTTCTAAGGCGTTGTTAATGATGTTTGAATACTCAGGTAATACAGAATAGGAATTATATTTGAATTATTATTAAAATATAGAATATGAAATGAAAAATGTACAAGATTAAATTTTGATTATAAAGTAGAATATTAAATGGAATATGAAATAACCATTTTCTTAGGCGTGAAAGTTCTGAACTCGTTAGGAAAAGTTTTTGTATTGAAAAATTGAAATCCAATTCCGAAACTCAATCGGAATCTGTTCCTTTGAATTAATTATTGAAACATTATTTATATGTATATAATTTTTTTATTTCATTTTTATAACACGAATAATTTAAGTCTTCAGTAAAGTTTTTAAAAATAAGTTAAAATTCGAATTTTGCATTTTTTTCTCTCAGCATAAAAGCAAAAATAATTTTAAAAATCAATTGAATTTGAAATAATTGGCATCAAGCTCATTACAATGTTAAAACAATTTAAAAATTACAAAAATAATCACATTTCTCACAGAGAGCACTCAGTATGTTTCCGCCGCCCGACTGTGGCTCCACAAAAAAGTTGAGACCGTGCATACATTGGCGCTCATGCTGATCGATTTTTTCACGCAATGCGTCGCGCAAGTGCTCACGTTCACCATTATAGCAAAAGCTGCATAGGTTATTAATATTTATTACAATAAAATCGATATTAGAAATTTTCCCCACTTACTTTGCATCGCATTCACATTTATAGAGCAGTTTGTCTGCCAGCGCGACCTGCTGCAGCACGCTGTGTTGACATACGGGGCACACCAGATCATCGTTCTCGCTGACGCCAATCAGATAGGAAGCTTCCTGCTCCTGCTGCTCCAGAAACCATTCGTCCAGATCGTCGAGCAGCTCCTTGTAGATCTCCTCTTGTAGCGCAATGTCGTGCTCCAGTTCGGCCACCTCTTGGCGCAATATTTCGCTGAGATTCTCAGTCACTGGACGCGCCTTCTCGTAGCTGCACTGACGCGACTCACGCACGCGTATACGGCATTTCTGTAATTGTATATTTTTGTGTCAATGTGTAGTCATTTAAATATTGCATTTTATACGCCACCTCTCGCAGTAAATCGCGCAGCTTTGGTGTGCCGAAGCGATAGATTTTGGCCGCTTTCTGTGATTGCCGCTTCTGTTGGGCGCTTGTGTGGTAGATGGGGCTGTTGGGACACTGCAGTGACATATTGCTAATTTTAAAATATTTTAATTAAATGTTGCGGTTTTGTTGGTTTCTTAATTTTTGTTTGTATTTTTTCAGCAATTGCGTATATTTGCGCGCTACAATCTCCAGAAACTTCAAATTTTGTTTAATTTTTCCAAACAGCTGTGCACTTTGACAGTTCTTAGTTTAGTATGGACAAGAACCGGATAACCTAAATTGGTTTTTATAATACTCAGCTTTTGTAAGGTATTGCGGTTTAGTACTAAATTAGTGATATTATTTTTTTCTGTATTTTTAGTAAAAAATGTTTTTATCTAACTTTAAATTTTGTATGTCTTCAGATAAAAAACAAATATTTGACAAAATTATTTTTTTTATAGCAATAAAAAAAATTATATAACAAGTTGTTCTGTATAAACTGTAAAATGTTTACTTCTCTGCATCTCTCATTAGAGCTTTAAACTAGAGCTGTGCGATAAATCAAATTATTTGATTATTCAATTTTTGATTAATTGATATTCGATTAATAAGAACATTGAATAATCAAAATTTTTGTATAATAAAATTTGACGTCGTGAAATAGTTAAAAATACTTTACTATATGGGTCTTGAATAACAAAACCCTTTTTTTAAATATTTTAAAAATAAATTTTCCCTTTATTGAAATTGACAAAATTTTCAAATGTTATTGAATAAAATTGTTTCATTTTCAATTAATCAAAATTCTGATTAATCAGCGTTCTGAATAATAAGGAGTCTTGTTAATCACGATTTCTAATTAATCGATTAGTTAAGATTTGGATCAATTAATAAATCGCAGAAGCGTAACGTAGCGTAATGTTGCCAACTGTCACATACTATTATGAGATACATTCAGCGCGTGTAAATGATTATCCAATTCGTTTCGTAATGTTGCGGTACGTATCGTAACGTAGAAGTCTGTTGAAAATAGAATTCTACGCTACGTCACGCGAATTGATTTTTGAAAAGCAGCTGTTCAAGAATAAACAAAGCTAATAATTGCTCTCAAATCGATTACATACACTCTTAGAAATCTGATTTAGGAGTAGTGAATTTGCTACATTTATTTCAGTTAATTTACTCATTTTTTCAAATAAATACACTAATACGTCCGTAAAAATAAACATCTGAAGTGTTTTTCATGAAAAATATGTTATTTTATACAAATAAACTGTTTTGAGTTGAATCGCACTTTTAAAATAGTAAATTTACAGATTCTGCAATGTTTTGTATATAAACACATTGAAGTGTGTAAAAATGACGTCTATCACACACACATATATGTGTAACAAGATCATTAGCTGACGCGAACGCTCTTGTCTGCGCTATTTTAGAAGACTACAGAAAACAAAACTAGCATATTTTAAATAAAATAAATATGCAAGGCGCGGATTGTTGGTGAATGTGAATTTAATTTGTGTGCAATTGAAATGACATCTCCCAAGATTTTCATTCATGTTTGCGGACATTTGTTATACAGTTGTGAACTTTTACGTTTTGTGTACAGAATTTTTTTCACATTTGCTGAATTGTTGAGATGATATAAAGTTTTCTTATAATATTTAACCATAAAAAAACTACCCGTTTTGATGGGCTTTTTTAACACGCATTATGTGAAAAATACAGGTTTTTTGTGTGTTTTAAACACTCATAAACATACTTTTGTGTGTAAATTTTATTTTTACACATTCATTGGAATTTACTACATTAATAAGAGGAAACTAGTTTCCTACATTTATTATAGTAAATTTTTCGATTTAAATTACTAAAATATATAAATATTAAATGTGTTAAATCAGCGTTTGGTTCATTTTTTATTGAAAATATATTTCGTTGGAATGGAACATCACAAATCACGATACATTACGCCACGTTGCGCTACGTTTGCTTAACTGAGTCTTAAAGCATTTGGTGTTTTAAATGTTTTAGAACTTTTCAAATCATAACCTAGCAGACTCAGAACCCCGAATATGAGCATTTTGCAATCTCATTTTAAGGCAATTTATATGTCGTAGTTTCTTACAACAACAACAACAAAAAAGTTTGACTTATATTTCTTTTTTATTTGAAATTTAAATTAATGCTTTTATTTCTGACTTCAATCTAATTTCAAGAGACCGAGCGGAGTCAACTTGAATTTTGAATCTATGTTGCACTACCAATAAACGTAAGTCATTTTATATACAAACTGTAATTTTTTTAGATGTTTTTTAAATTAAATTCTGAAAAAAAGCATTCTCATATTGTTTTTTTATTAATTTTATCCAAAAATATTAATTACTTATTAAACTTTTTATTACGTAATAACACAACCAGACAAACGATGTCCAAAACATAACTTTTTGCAAACTTTTAAAAGTTAGCGATATCCGAATGTCGACTGTATTAATACACACAATGCGATAAATCTTTAACATCAAAACTAAATGATAAAATAAAGAAACTAATACATTTAAAATGTTCAAACATAATTTGATGAAAAAATACTTATGTTTTTTAAAATGCAAATAAAAAAATCTCTGTACCTCAATAAAAATACTTTTTTTTTATACAATTTTTTTTACTAAAAAATTTGCTTTAAATAACAGTTTTTTGCTAAAAACAATTTTTAAATTAATGTTTTCATATTAATAGAATGGATAAATTTTTTTTTAAGAAATCGCAAACACACATCACACTCGTGACAGTTTCTGAACGCCTCCCAGACGCAACGTGTACTAAAAATGGCCGTCTATCATGGCTGCCAACATGCAAAACCAACTTCCTTTTGCCTATTCCTTTTCTCTTACAACGTGCAAAGTGACAAGTTAAGGTTAGTGAAAATTCAGTGTATTTTCGGTGAATTTTCGCAATTTCCCACATGAAAATGCATCAAATGAATGCGCTTAAAGTGCACCGTCTAATGGCCATGCTTTTTGTACCCACAGATGACTGCCACGGCCGTAAAAAAAACCGAAGCCAAAAAGAAGCTTCCCGTCGTCCCCGAGTCGAAGCTGAAATTCTCCAAGAAGCAAATCAGCAAACGCGCCTCCCTCACCAAGAGGAAGCTGAAGAAGAATGCCGTCGTTGCACTGCGTAAACGCGAGAACCTCGTGCGTGCTGAGAAGTACCAGAATGAGTACTTGAAGGCCGAGCGCAGGGAAATCAAGCTGCGTCGCATGGCTAAGGCCAAGGGTAACTACTATGTTCCCGGCGAATCCAAGCTGGCGTTCGTGATCCGTATTCGCGGGTGAGTGTGGGCGCAGCAGGGTGGGGTGTTGAGCAGTGCTTCAATAGCGTGAAACATTCAAAGCAACAAAACAAATATTTTTGTTTATAGTTTTGACGTCATTCGGAAGCATTGATTCAACATTTAACAGAGCTTTAATAATTTTGGAATTCTTTTGTTTTTAGTATCAACAAGGTCGCCCCCAAGGTGCGTAAGGTTCTGCAATTGTTCCGTCTGCGCCAGATCAACAACGGTGTCTTCATCAAGTTGAACAAGGCCACCATCAACATGCTGCGCATTGCTGAGCCCTACATTACCTGGGGATACCCCAACCTGAAGTCGGTGCGTCATCTGATCTACAAGCGCGGTTTCGTCAAGCACCAGAAGCAACGCGTCCCAATCACCGACAACTTTGTCATCGAGCGTAAGATGCGCAAGTCGCACAACATTCAGTGCGTCGAAGACATGGTCCATGAGATCTTCACCGTCGGCACACAGTTCAAGTATGCCTCAAACTTCTTGTGGCCCTTCAAGCTCAACACCCCAACCGGTGGCTGGCGCAAGAAGGCTAAGCATTACGTCGAGGGCGGCGACTTCGGTAACCGTGAGGACAAGATCAACAAGCTGCTGAGAAATATGGTCTAGATAAAGAATGCACGCGTTGTGTTTTTATTAAGATTAGACTTGTTTTTTTTATTATAAATAATAAATGCTGGATGTGTATGAATGGAATTTTTATTTTACACAGAAAATATAAATTATAAACAAATAAAAATTAAACAATTGTCTTTTCAATGCACATTTTGAAACTGTCCTTTAGGCAATATGAATTATATACAGTGCATAAACTGGAATAATATAAAAGAAGCTTGGATATTAAAAAAAAAATTGCAGTTTTCAAAAGAAAAAAAAAGTTTTATTTTAAGATTTAATTATTTTCTGGAATTCAAATTTTGCAAATAATTTATATTTAAATACAAAATAAATATAAAGTCGTTGTAAAGCTTAAAATCAAACTATGGGCCATGTTCCGGCTTTCGGTCGAATTTCATATAAAATCTGTAAACAACGTCTTTGATTCAATTCGTTCAAAGCAATGGTATTGAATTCATTTGAAAACTATTTTTTAATACAGCAATTTTATATGTTTGGAATTCAATCGAAAACTAGAACATAGTGCCCTATATTGCATATTTTCAATTATTGGATTTATAAAAATCATTTTCTGTGAGACGATTTCTAATCATTAAGGCCAATATTGGTGTCAAATTGATAATAACATGTTAATCTTTCGAAAGACATATTCATTTTTTTAATTCATCAACGGACTTTTGTAATTTAAATTCGTAAACTAAGAAAACCTATTAAAAATATCGAAATCGTATTTGATTTACATAATAAACTTACTTCAAACATATTCTATTCGAATTTTTGTTGTCCAAATATTTAAATTTCGATCGTAATTTTTTATTGGCACAAGATAAAATAGTAGTGTAAAGCAATTAATTGTTTGTTTTTCACCAAAAGGTCGAATCTTTTCGTTTTTTTGTTATAACTCTTTAATGGTACAAGATAAAATAGTGATGTAAAGGAAATTATTGTTGGTTTTCAGAGCACCTATTGATTGATATCATTATTTAAAAATATATTGCCAAACATTTATTTGTTATTTGCAAGAAAAATGTTTGGCAAATTATATTTAAATAATGATGCCAATCGATGTGTGCTTTAAAAACAAACAATTCATGCCTTCACACTACTATTTTATATTGTGCCAGTAAAAAGTTATGGCAAAAAACGAAAAGATTCGCCCCTTTTGGCATGACCAGATTTTCAAATTCGCCTTTTAGTTTTGTTTTTTGCTGCCAGAAATATGCAACAAAACCACTTACGATTTTGGCACATTATACTTGAGGAAAAACTACATTAAAAAATGTAAAAAACGCAACCCTTTGGCAGGATAGTGACGATTTGATCTATTAGATCCTTATAGTTTACCTTAAAAACGTTTTATTTTAAAAAATATTTTTTATATCATATATTTTTTAATTATTGTTCATTTACGAAGATGAAACAAGTACGGGTTGATTATAGTATAGTGTTATTTAGTAGGGGAAAGTTCCGTAGGTTGAACATAGTTTTGTATTTTGTCAATAAAATTTTATGTACAAACAAGTTATCTTTTATAGAAGAAACTTTTATGGTTGCATATGGTTTAAAAAATACAGCCTACTTTCTGAAGAACAAAACCTTCAAAAATAGACCGAAATTGAATTATTTTATTATTTGTATAATTTGTATTATTTTTCATTTAATGAAACTTATAAAATCATGAACTAATGTGAACCGAAAATCCTAAATTGAAAAATCATTCAAAATAAACTAAAAATATTTTGATCTAACACTCTATATTTAAAATAATCAGTATGACACTTGCATTTGAGCAATTTTATGCTAAGAAAATCTTTGTGAGTGGTTCTAATAATGAGAAAATGGGTGGCCCGTTTTTATCAAATTTTCATAAAAATTTTACATATTTTTTCTGCATCAAATTTTGATAGAAAATATCAATATTTTAATACATTTAAATTTGATTTTTTAATGTAAATTAACCAACTAAACAACACTTGAAAAAGTCAACAAACAACTTTTTTTGACTACATGAAATTTGGAAAAGTGAATTATTCTAACGAAAAACATTCTACTATAAAGTTTCAACACTGTAGCTCCCAACATATCATATTTTAATCATTTCAGTTGTATGGGAGGTACCCTGACCACTTTTAGAAATCTTCATTTAAATGTTGATTATTAAATTTTCATACAATATTTAGTCAATCTTCTTACTTATTTTTCTAAAAATAACACTATTTTAGGTTTTCGCCAACTTTTGGTATTGCCTCGGCCACTGTGCTTCGGTAGCAGCAATAATGAGTTTATCAGGCATTCCGTAGTACTTTAAAACAAAAGACAACTTTGTTTGTCCCGATGTCAACATAGCTCCAGACTCCCTAAGTTGGAGTGTTTTATTCTAGGACGAATATAATATTACGTATTTTATTTTTACACTAGATTTTTGGAGGATTTAGTTTATAGCGTATAATAAACTACATAAACCCTACTTTTTCACATCGCTGTCGAAATCAAATTTCACTAGCCAATATCTCAGTCGACAGAACGACTCTTCAAAAATATCTGAAGATTGCGAAATGAAATGAATAAAAACAAATTGTTTTTTCTTTTCTGGAATTTCTAACATTATTCAGCATTTGACGGTATGTTTTACGAATTTTCTAGAATCGTAAAATAATCAATTCATACATTTTTAATTAATTTTCTCAATGCAATAAAAAGTTTTTTAAATAAATGCAAAACACTTCCTTGGATTTCAACAGCTTAAATTTCTTTGAAAAACATTTTTTTTTTTGTAATGCAATAAAGACTCAAAATTGTTTAAATGGAATCATAAAAAATTGATCGAAATCTGGAACATGTCTAATGTATCCGGTTTATATTTAATTGTAAACAATTTTTCGTAAAGATCAAGTAGTAAAATTCAGGCGTAATCAGTAATGATTTATTAGAATGTATAGAATGATATCCTTTATTATTTTATTTATATGGAATGAACGATTTTTGGGACTTTATTAGTTGTTTCTGAAGAAACGATTCACATTTTGCCTCTCACAGAAGAACACATAGCACAACTTGCCAGATACATTCTCTAAGAATAGCTCATAGCATTGATTTTTTGATTACAGGCAACTGCAGACATTTTAATATACAACCTAACTCCACTTTTAGATAAATTTAATATCGTCTTTGAGAAAGAAAAGTCACCAAATACATTTTCAAAATGCCAAATATTCATTTACAAAAACCTTTATAAATTTGTCAATTTTTAATCAATGATCTAAATTTTTTCTACCACATGATAAGAAAATGTAAATCTATTAGTTAATTTTTCAACTTTAAAAATGCATCAATTACTTTTTATAATATTAATCAACAAACTCGAAAATTAAGTTTTAAATAAAAATGTATTTGGTAACTTTTCATTCTAGAACGACATATATTTTTATATTTGAATACAATTTGAATCAGCACTTTTGAATTATAAAGAAAAGATAACATGGCACGGAAAAAGTGTTTAGGCGTACAGAAACATTTAGTATAAATTTTATCAAAATGTGTTCATTGATTTGCAAGTAAGCGGTGCAATTATTAAAAGGTAATCAAATTAAAAGAAATCATTCGTATTCGGCTGCTTCTTTTTTTTCTCCTCTGTTCTTCTCTTTATACCCTACACTAAGAGTGAAAGGTTATATTAAGTTTGGTACGCCTTTTGTAACATGCAGAAGGAGGGATATTCGGTATGGAAAATAATATTTATTCTTGATCAGCAAGATGTGCGTCAATTTAGTGGTATCCGTCTGTATGTTTACACGATTACAAGAAAACTACAAGAGCTGGATCAATGAAACTCCAAAGTAGGATTACTAATATACCTACGCTGCCTGATATTATATATGGGCATGATCCGTCGATTATGACCGGTGAACCGGCCACTTATGTTCAAATATTTCCATTATACCGTCCAAAGTGAACTTTTTTTGCTAAAATGTATATTGACTTTATGTTTAAAATTAAAAAAAAATAATAATAAATTTCCCGCGAAGAGACTTGTGAGTCATATTCATTCGTTCATCAAATGATCGGAAATTCTTTCAAGACTATAATTTTGTATTTATTTTCAGAATTCGTTTAAAGTGGTCCAAAGATCACCAGTGTTTGATCTTTGGACCACTTTAAAGGTAACCGCACACATTATCACATATGGGCATTTCCAGAATAACGTCAACCACGACCGAAAAATTCAAAATGCTCAAATCTTTAAAATAACGATGGATTTGGAATCATAAATATCTGAATCTAAATCTCTGAAAAGAAATTTATATTCCGTTAACTGTAACGTATAAAAAAATACTCATAAAGTTACTATGAAATATGTAAATGTACCAATTTTTAATGTATTTTGAGTAACCAAATTCATTAACTTTAAAGACATACAGAGACAACATATTATTTTTTTGTTATTAATAATTATTGTCATTAATAATTATTTCTAAAACTTAAAAATAATGATACAAATTAAAATAACGGAAAAATGTTGATTTTTGTATAAGGGTTTTCGATGTCCCGTCCGGAACCAAATAGATACATTTATTACCATAGTAAACTGAAAAGTTTTTTAAAGAGTTGAATCCACTGTTTCCAAAGCAGACTTTCCTCGGCATTTCCAAAAATGTAAACATCATTTTCCTAGTAATTCTAGAAAATTTATGACAGCTAATTGAAATCTGTCCCGTCCGGAACTTTGAGTACTTAAAATGTAGAACTACAGTATAAATAATATCCAAACAACATTTTTTCAAAACAAGTAAAAAATAAAAAATCTTAAAATACATCTGAAAATTTGGATAAGTACTTCACTTTTCATTTCGTAATAATGTTTATTAATATTACATATACAAAATTATTTTTAGCAAATTTCCATACGGAACGTCCGAAATTATTCTTCGATTTATTACGAAATAACTGTAAACTTTAGGAACAAAGTGTACATATACAAAAATAAAGTAAATTATCTCAGCTATGTTCTGAGAGAATTCAAAAAAATATATTATACGAAAAAAGTATTTTTAGAATAAAAATCGTACTGATAATTTCAATACGGAATATTTTGTCCCGTCCGGAATTTTTCTGTGATTTATTTTGAAAAAACTATAATATTTAGGAACAAAGTGTAAATATACAAAGAAAGCAGATGATTTCAACTATTTTTTAAAATATTTCAAAAAATCATTATTACACAAAATTCGCTGACATTTCCATATAAACCTCGACATGCAGTTCCGTTTTTGTCCCGTCCGGAACTCCCACTATTTAATTTATATCTTTTTATCTACCGTACAGAATTCTGTAATTTTTTGCAGATGTTTAGTCCTATTTAAATACTACTTGCACAAAACATATTAAAGTCCCGTCCGGAACCCCAGGAAATGCCCATATGTGTAGGATATTTATACTGGGCTTAGTCCGACTATAACATTCATAATTCTTACAAATACCAATTATCCATAATAGTTTTGCGTAAAGAAACAATGGGCGATTTAAGCATTTACTCCTGTTATTAATTAATGTTATAAATATCCGTTCAAATGGTGCTGACTTCGCCAGGATTTATTGATCTTTAAAATAGTTGTATATTTTTATAGCGAGACAATTATCTTTCATTGGAATACATAATACCCTTAAGTACAAAAAGTAGATTTTTGTTTTGGGTATCACAGGACCGTTCTCGAACTTTAGCATGAAGTAAAGGTGGTTTAAAAGATACTCCGATCGATAAAGTAAAAGAGTTTTCATGCTAGTGTTATATGAGGTATATGCACAAAAATGGTTGATCAAAGTACTCCATGATCCAATTATAACTATTTTCAATACCAGACAATGTAGGTATGCATGAAATCTAAATTCTGAATTTTATTGATCTAGCTCTTAAACTTTTCCTGTAATCGCATGTTCTACAGATAGGACCAGACGGACACACTTCGCTTCCTTTATGTGTTACACAACAAAGTCAAACCTTTCATTTTGAGTGTAGTTTATAAAATGTTTTAATACTTTCTACAAAAATTAAACAAGTTTTAGTTTCTGTTAAATAATTACGCGCACTTCTTTTATTTATTTGAATTTGTTTATGTATTTAGTATTTATTTGAAGAATTTGTTTTTTTGTCATAAAGTTGGAAACCATATTGTTCAACAAAATCATTGCGAAATTAAAAGCATTGGAAATGTATAATATTTTTGCTATATGTATTTTTGTTTTGTCTCATATGTGTTTTATACAAACAAATCTAAAACTGAAAATTTCTATTTTATATAAATTATAAAATGAATGTTTTACAAATGTGGATTTTCCAGTGGTAAAATAGCAAACGCAACGTTAGAGATTTCACAATAATGGTAATAATTTAAAAATATATGTATATATGTATATAAAAAAAAGTTGTTGAAAATAAACACCAAGAATTAAATAAAAAAAAATAAAAAAAAGGTTGTAATATAAATTGCTTAAAATAAATATATATTTGTATAAATTTAAAATATAAAGGACAATGTTGTGGTTGCTGAGGGACGATGTGGAGGGATATTTGGGGGGGAGAGAGATATGCGGCGGTACAGCTAAAGGGAGGCGTTGGAAATGCATGTCAGGTGTGCATGTAATGTGTTGTTAATTGAATTGATAAAACTGAAATGTTTAACTGTATAATTGATTTCTGTTTTAGCGTTATAGTGTAATAACGTCATTTATTAATTTCAAATTTTAAAATATATTTTTACGTTAGATTTAAATGTTGTGGTTGTCAGTTTTTTGGTATTTAACAAGTGAAACATGTTTTAAATTATTATGTTTTTCGCTTAATCTGTTTGTCAAATATGTGTGGTTGTAGTTTTATTCTATAATTTAATGTTTTTTTTTATTTTTTTTTCTTTTACTAACTTCTAAATATTTTTTGCAATCTAAATAGTTAAATATTTTGCAGTGTCAAATTGAATTAATATTTAAATGTATAGCGCAGCGCTCCCTTCTGGTGTGTGTCTGTCTCATCTCAAATGTGTTCACAAATATAATTTGTTTTGATTTATTTTTAAAGATCTATTATTTTCATTTTAACGTCGTGTTGCACACGCACGCACGCATCGCACACATACACACACACACACATGTCGTGACGTAACGTCTTTTTACTTATTTTTCTTCTTCGTCCTCTTCCTCTTGTATATAAATGACGTTCTTGTTGTTATTTTTATTGTTATTATTATTATCATTCATTATTTATTGATGTCCATGAATATTCTGTACCACTCGTTGACCCCAGTATTCCTCCAGATCGAATGGTTTGAAATTTTTTAACTGGTGATCAGATTCGTTTCGATAGATCACAGGCGTGCCCTGCTCGCTGACCTGCAATTAGGAAAAATTTATTGTATAATATTTAAAATTTAAATATTAATTTAAACCAACTAAATATATTTTTAAATATAAATATTAAATACTAGCTGGACCCGTGCACGACTCGTGCCCGTAATATTCTTCCCGGTAGAATTCTTCACGTTGTGTTTTTCCAGTAGAAGTTTTAGTGTGGTGAGTGTTAGTGTGGTGAGTGTTAATGTGGTGAGTTTAGGTGTGCTGAGTTTATGTGTGTTAAGTTTTTGTGTGGTAAGATTAAGTAAGATAAGTAAGATAAGTAACATCCAATTTTAAGTTGAGTTGAAATCGACATGATAAGGGCTGAGATATAGCGTACTGAATTTTTGGGTTCTATGGGAGGTGCCACTCCCCTTTGCCCAATCGAGTTTATATATGGTTTAGGATACTCCATGGACTTTATAGCATAGTAATGCAAATTGTCAGAAAAATACATACAGTGGTTTTGCTATGAATCTGAATTATACACCAAAAATAAAAATGGGCGTAAAAGTGGGCGTGGTCAACGAAAACTATGTAGTGACCTTCTCCTGGGTCTGAAGGATATATATTCCAAATTTTAAGAAAATTTGTGCACAGATGTACGTTTGCATAGCGCACAAACAAACGGAAAATGAGTTTCATATATATAGATGTTAAAAGCGCAATAAATATTTGAATCGTATCGTCAAGTTTTGATGTGTATTTGATGATTATATAGTACACTGACCGAATGGTGCTAATTAGAACGCAGAAGACCAAATATAACCGTCTTTAATAGATAACTACAGACACCAACACACATTTTTCTATTATTATCGTAAATTGGGAACGTTAATCATTAATTTTCGAATAACCATTAATTGGTCATCAAAAACGTTAATGAATTTCTATAAAAAAACAAACATATTTTGCCGTTAAATAACGATTGCACGTAGTTTTCGAATTTATATAGTAAAAACAGATTATCTTAATTTATATTAGTTTTTCACATTTTTACGCAATAAAAAATGCAAGAAATGTTCATTGTTGTTAATAAGATTTAATGAAAACTTTAAACAAGTAAGTGTATATAAATAAAATGCATTTACTTAATTGTTTGTTGTATCGTTAAAAAGTATAAAAAATGATTATCATCGATTTTATAGTATTTTAGAGTATATCGTCGTCGTTCAGTGAAAAGTCACTAAGTCCAAAAATTTAGTATTGAGATAAATGCTTTAAAGATTTAAATTATCGTAACAAATCAGAATATTTTTAGATTCAAATAGTGCTAAGCTTGTAGTATAGGCAACACATTCCGCTACAAAATGCAAAAAAAAAATAGTTTGGACAAACAAAACACATGACCGTAATTGACTTCTTTTCTTTTTCGTTCAGTGAAAAATCACTAAGTCCCATATAAACAGTAACATTTCTCTGGTATATCCAAGTAATTGTATCTGATTTCAGTTTGATTTGGAGATGAAAGAACTGCATAATATCTATCATTTAATCTAAAAATCGTTTAAATCCGACCATTTTTGTGGACTTGGCACCGTTTTAATCATATTTCGATGATTGTCGTTCAATGAAAAGTCAATAAGTCCCATATAAACAGTAACAGTGCTCAAGTTTATCCAAATAATTGTATCGGATATCAGTTTGAATTGGAGAAGAGAGAACTGCACCTACCTATCATTTACCTATCATTTAATACAAAAATCGTGGAAATCCGACAATTTTTGAGGATTCAGCATGGTTTTATTCAGATTTCGATGATTGTCGCAGTGAAAAAGCACTAAGTCCCAATTAATAGTGCTTCAGTTTATCCAAATAAATAGATCTGATTTCAGTTTGAATTGGAGATGAAAGAACTGCATAATATTTAATCTAAAAATCGTGGAAATCCGACCACTTTTGTAGACTCGACACTGTTTTAATCATATTTCGACGATTGCCGTTCAATGAAAAGTCACTAAGTCCCATATAAATAGTAACAGTGCTCAAGTTTATCCAAATAATTGTATCGGATATCAGTTTGAATTGGAGAAGAGAGAACTGCATACTACCTATCATTTAATACAAAAATCGTGGAAATCTGACAATTTTTGAGGATTCAGCACGGATTTCGACAAATATCGCAGTGAAAAAACACTAAGTCCCAATTAATAGTACTCCAGTTTATCCAAACAAGTGTATCTGATTTCAGTTTGAATTGGAGATAAAAGAACTGCATAATATCTATCATTTAATCCAAAAATTTTTGAAATCCGACCATTTCTGTGGACTCAGCTCCGTTTTATACGGATTTCGACGATTGCCGTTCAATGAAAAGTCACTAAGTCCCATATAAACATTAACAGTGCTCAAGTTTATCCAAATAATTGTACGGATATCAGTTTGAATTGGAGAAGAGAGAACTGCATACTACCAATCATTTAATAAAAAAATCGTTGAAATCCGACCATTTTTGAGGATTCAGCATGGTTTTATTCAGATTTGGACGATTGTCGCAGTGAAAAAACACTAAGTCCCAATTAATTTAGTCCCAATTAGTTTATCCAAATAAGTATATCTGATTTCAGTTTGAATTGGAGATGAAAGAACTGCATAATATCTATCATTTAATCTAAAAATCGTTGAAATCCGACCATTTTTGTGGACTCAGCACTGTTTTATTCGGATTTCGACGATTGCCGTTCAATGAAAAGTCCCATATAAACATTAACAGTGCTAACAGTTTAACCAAATAATTGTATCTGATTTCAGTTTGATTTGGAGATGAAAGAACTGCACAATATCTATCATTTAATCTAAAAAAAATCTAAAAATAATTAATCTAATACTATTTTTGTGCAAATATCCCAATTCGGTGCACCGAAGGGAAGGGAATTCTGCAGCGATTGCAAGTTTGTTAGTATTTTCAGGATTCGTATACCCTGATGACCTATGCTCCACTTTAAATGGTAACCGAACACATTATCTCATATGTGTAGGGTATTTATAGTCGGCTTAGACCGCCTATAACTTTCATAATTCTTACGAACTTAACACACCAATTATCTCAATTTATCTACTACAAAATTTCGCATGTGGAATCGGAACCGCTTTTTGGATAATCTTGGAACCAGTACTGGAAACGATATGCCAAAGGATTTTAGTCCCTGTTTAAAAGTTTTTAATTGTGATTTTTTTTTTGATTGTGTTTATTGCTTTCACTTTTGTTATTGATTTTTTTTATTTGTGCTTTTGTTTTCCTTATTTTTATTGCTTTGCATTCCGTCGTTCTTGTTTGTATTCATATTTTGTGATTTTTTTTTGCTGCTTTTACCTTTTTTTCTCTCCTGCTCTATTAGTGGTCGAAATTATACGATTTCAAGCTTTAAGTTGTATCTCTGGTAACCAATTTCGCCAATGTACAGCCTCTGTTAACTAAAAAGCCAGACAAAGAAACCGAATGGCTTTCGAGTTATATTATTTCAATCAAAATTCAAATAATGGACAAAAACCTAGTACTGTATTCGTTCCACAGTAGTTGACGGTTAAAAACTCTATTGGAAACTTATATATTGTATTGAAAAATCGAATTATGCAACGACGCAAAACAAATTCGATCAACATTTATTTTTTTACGATGACCCCTGGAAATTAGGTTACATACTTTTTTAAACATGTGTACAAAAATTTCAAATACGTAGATTTTGTGGCTAATACTATGCAAAAAGAATTTCTAGTTAATTTCTAGTATATAAATGAAAAATAATAAATTTATTCAAATAATTTTGCATGATTATTTCAAATTTATACTTTTTTTTTCTTTAATTAATATCACATTTATTTCAAAATAAACTGCCTGTCAGTCAGTTTTATATGAAAAATATAAAAAAAAGAAAAAAAATATTTTTTTTTCATTTTAAACATTTCAAAACTTTTTCAACGCTACATCTTTTCAATCGTTGTCTCTTGTATGCCCAAAATCATAACGTTTAACAATTATCAATATGTAAATTTAGAAAAATTCAACGTTCGTATGTAACAAACTAACAATTTTTGGCAAACCAACTCTCTCGCATGGTGAAAATTTCAATTTACAATGTATCGCAGAAATAGTAGAAACAAAAAAAGCAAACGCAAAAAATATCACTGTAAAAGCTCAGTAAGACTATCGGATTACGACAGTTCCGATGATGAGCACAATGACAATGATCATGTGAAGGTGATGAGAGCGCAGCAGATGGCGCAGGAGCTGGCCCAGGACTTGGCCGAGGAGCTGGCACAGGAGGAGGAAGAGGAAGAAATTGTGTTCAGTCATAGCGCCTACGATAAAGCTTTCCGCAACTACGAAGACAGTCGCACCCAGTTGCACAACCTATCAGAGAACGGCAGCGACGCATCTACGTGCCCGTTGGATTTTAATAAAGCCGGCACTATTAATCTCTGGAAAATGGCAAAAAATTCAACATCCTATATAATGCAATACTTTGGGGTAAGCTTAACCAAAACTTGTTATAGCGCGTCTATTTTAAGTGTTTAAGCAATATATTTGAGTTATTGACTTACTTTAGTCCATGCCTCTCTGATGTATCGAATCAGTTCGTCATGCTGTGTCAGCGGTTCTCGGGACATTGTCGACGACGACGAATACGTGGGCATCATCGATGATTGTGACGTGAGCGAGGAGTTGCGATGATTGTCCATGTGTTGTTGATGATTATTCGATGTTGAGGACAGTGACGAAGTTGAGGACGAGGACAGCGATGACGTTTGTTGTTGCTGTCCTTGGCGACGAATGTACGTGTAACGGCTGCATTAAAAATAAATGTTATTTTTATATTAGAAATTGATCAAAGTTCATAATTCAGAGAACAAGAAGATTAATTGCCAAATACTTTTTTGCCGACCGTACCAAAGACTTTATATATACTATATATAAAATCTATGTGCCTAATCGTGTTTGCAAAATATTGTAATTTTAATGCATAAATTAGAATATGTTTTGAAAACCCCCAAGTATTTTAGGGCCCAAATTAAATAAAAAACGTTGGCATATTACCTTTAATTGGTACACGGATCAACATGCATTCCAATATTTACCAAACAAACAAAAAATCAATCCGCTGTCTTTACACACAACAAAATGAGAAAAAGAATTTGCGCAGTATATGCCACAATTTTTGTATCATTGGAAATGACCCGCAGAATTCGAATATATGAATTAAAAAAATGTCTATGAATATGTTTACGAGATATCGATCAATAACTTTTGAATCGAGCTTTCAAAAAAGTGGTCACATCTATTTGCAAATATTTCGCGTTTTAAATAACTGATTTGATCAAGTCTTATACGAAATAAAAGGTAATCATTTCTCATAACATTTTGAAATTGGTTTACTGGTTTGAACGAATTCGATAACATTTTGAGGACAGAACAAGTCATGTGAATTATGTGTAAACTAAATAATCCCATTTTTTGTTTGTATAGCCTACACTCATGGATTACAGGTATCTGAGGATATTGAGCGCCTCTTAGGAGGAGTGACGGGTATGAAATAGTATATATTTCTTAACTAGCATCACTTTACGAATCGATTTAGACATGACCATCTGTCTGTACGCCTATACACGACAACTTGAAAACTACAATTTGAAATTTTTATCCGCAAATATTACCCATATATTTTTGTGAGTGTGGACTAATTTTGGAATATTACAACTGTGTATCTTACTTCCTCCATTTTATCCAATTTTTTAAATGAATTTCTGATTTACATTTGTTTATCCTTTCAATTATAGGGTTTGAAAATGACACCAATATTTATAATGAGATAATGTAGAAAATTTTATAAAATTGCAATGGATTACGATCAAGAATCTAAGATTACATCAAGAAAATTATAAATATAAAATTAAATCAAAAACATAATTTTTTTTGGCACAATGACGATATGTTATGTTGTTCCAAAATTGGTTTATCTATATGCAATTTTTATGAGTTTTCTTCCAAATTTGCTGACGTCGTCAAAAACATTGGTTATGTGGAATTTTACAGATTGGTGTTAACAGTGGAAAACAATTAACAATGCCGAATTTGTGCTCGTATAATTTGCAACAAAACTTGTTTTGGCCAAAAATGTAGTAGAAAATACCATTATTTGTATTTTGAAAGTCTTGTTGACAAAAATTTCGCTGTAATTTCCACATAACCAATGTTAAAGTTCAATGAACGACTTAAATTCGATTTTTATTCAAATAAATTAAATTTGAACCGAAAATGAATATAAGGAAATGAATTTCAGGTAATGAGATTGTCTCAAAGAAACAGAGCCAGTAGTGCACCTCATTATAATAAAATGTTTTTTTTTATTTTGATGGATGTTGGCCCTTTTGTTCAATTTATTGACTCCTATAAATAATATTCAATAACTTGAATTGAGAAATGAAGAAAAATAAATAAATTTGTCTTATGTTAAATTTCATATTTTGACCACGAAACAGGAAGCACAGCACCATCAGATGGTGGAAACTGCCTCTACTCGAGGGCCTTGACACCAATTCCTTCTTTTGCGTATTCCACTTTTCGCTTCGCTGTGAGCAAAATGCGCGCTGTCTCCACCTAACTTCCTCTTCCAACTCCAAATCTTCGTACACCATCAAACCACCCAAACATACCACCACCATACCACCAAATACGAATGAAACAACCCAAGTACCAAATGCAGACCGAGCGACCGACCGTCAGACAGACAGACAGACAGCCAACAACGACGTCGTCAAACAACCAACATAGAAGAAATTCATAATAGGATGAAATTGTAGATAAATATTTTTGAAAATGCATTTTCTCCAAAAATGCACTCACCTATTACTATTATTGCGATCCATATTTGTTCTTCGACTGCGTTCGTATGCGTGCGTGTGTGTGCGAGTGTTCGATATTCAATTATTTATTAATTTTATTTTATTATTAATTTCAATTGATTTTCCGCAAAACAATTTCAGCCGTGTAATTTTAATTTGTTTAAATGATGCAAAATTCTTTCGTGTTTTCTAAATCCCGATTATCATTAGTGATGATATTTTTTTGGGTACCCAATACTTTATATTCGATACTTGCTCGCGCACCAGTATCGAATACTTTTGTTAAAAAAGTATTCGATATTCAGGGCTATTTTCCACAAACTTGTGGTCGTCCTCAGTGAAAGAATTTTCTCAAGAGCTGGCCAATTAATTAATGATCGATGAAATAAACTAAAAGGAAAAAATGCTGAACAAATTCTTTTTTGTCTTTCAATTAAATACTTTTTTACATAAACATATTTTTTCTTAAAATCTGCAATAAAATTGCAATGTTTTGTTAATTCGTTTTAAATAATTTTATTTTATAATTTAATTATTTACTATGTGAATTGTTTCTTTTTTTAATAATTACACATGAACATTAACTGTTTTTTTAACTTCATACGTCAAATACAGATCTTCAAAGTCTTTTTTTTATATATCTGAACTACGGAAGGTAAAAGTACTCAGTATTGAGTATTTGCAAAAAAGTATTGGGTACCCATGAGTACCAAAAATGATCGAAATTTATCATCACTATTCATCATACGTTTTTTTCATCAAAAACGACTCCATTGCAGTGTTCTCATTCTACTCCAATCGGAGTAGATCTACTCCACGTCTCGTCCGGAAATTTTCTGTAATTTATTATGAAAAAACTATAAGTTTTAGGAACAAAGTGTAAATATTCAAAAAAATCATTTGTACGCAAAATATCAATATATTTTTGGAACCTCGATATTTACTTCCGTTTTGGTCCCGTCCGGAAGTGAATTCATTTATTTTCCTTCGAGATATTAAAGTTATAAGTGTACGAATGTCCCTTCCGGAACCCCAGGAAATGCCCATATGGCATTTTACTGATACGGTATTATCCATCATCCTATAAGTACATACAGAATACATCAAATGTCGAAGGTGGTCCTCTCCTAACAACTGCAGCAACATCATTTGCAAGTCGATCCAATTAATGGATATTTATAAATATCAAAATTAAAACATATATAAAAGATTTAGTTTTGAATTTAAAATAATGCATATAAATTATAAAAATAAAAATGAGCTTTCATTGAAACTTGTTCATGAGTAAAAAATGAGCAGAACATGAGGTTTACAAAAAACCCAATTTAAGGTGAATATGTGATTCTAATATGAAAACACTTTTGTTACTCATGCCATGAGTTCACTCATTACAGTTTTATAAAAGTTTTGGATTATGAAGATTTAAATAACGATAGAAAATAAAATGTATTAAAAAAGTTTTCACACGATGGACACAGAAAAAAATATTGTACGTAAATATAACAATTGATATTAATAGCAAATAAAATCGTATTCCAATTAAAAATATGAATGTATTTACTAATTAATTAATTATATTTACACATTTTTTAATTAAAATATTAATAGGAATAAATTTAATATAATTTCAATACAACTAAATCTTTAATAGTATTAACTACTTTTATTTGTTACTTTTGATTTATTAATTTTGCAACACTGTTTTTTTCTTCTGGATTTCATTTTGCTTTTGTTTGTGCGTCTCGTGCGTTCGTCGGTGGCGTCGTTCAGTTTCTTCTAACATTATTTTCTTCTACGTTGCAGGATATTGCATTATTTAGTGTATGTTATGTTATTAAAGCATTAAATGGCTCAATTTATTTTTGCTGTCAAGAATTTGAACAAACAGCTTATGATGCTCATTTTGTTGCATATTGAATCATTAAAAAGCGAATATCATATTTTATGTTTGACTCAATTAATTGTCCCACCTGTAGAAGTTGTAAAAAGTGACTTCGGTAAAACATTCGTTAGGTTGAAAGAATTTTACAAAGCATATCAAAAAGTATAAATACTTATTTAATATTTATGTTATATATTGAACGAAATTATTTTTATTTTCATATTTCTTTATTCGACAAATATTTTATTTAATTTAACAAAATATTTAATTGATCCAATTTCTATCGAATGAAATTTTTAATTGATGTTACTAATTAATTAATTAATTAATGATTTAAAAATTCCTAATAAAAACTAAATATATATAACAACTTTAATATCAATATGACAAAAAAATTAATTAAAGTTTCTCCAATTAACATATTCTCATTATTACGAATATGGAATTCAATGCTTCTAAAAGATACTTCGGCTGAGTTTCAATTAAAAATTAATTGGATTTATTACATTTTAGTTATATTTACACACCTTTTTTTTCTGTGTGAACCTGACTGTATTCGACCCTTAAAGTAAAACCCAACACCTGGTTTATTTACCATCATAAATCCGATTATTAAAATACAATTATATTTGTATTATATTGATTTTGTTAATTATTAGTTAATTAAATTTATTATTCATTATTATTCATTAATTTTGAAAATAAAAAAAAAGAATACCGGTTGACTATATCTCAAGACTTATTCAACGAAGACAACCGGGTGACTCATTAAATTTTGACGAAAAGAAAATGACGTCCATGTGGTTTTTTTAGAGTTTAACTTTTTAAAGTGTCGTGTCGCCGGGAAATATAGCAATTTTTTGAAAAAATTAAATCCTACCCTATATGCCATTGCACTTAATATTCACATGCGAATGATTTGAAATCTATCATTACTTTCAAATCATAGAGTTGAGGTTAAGGTTTGAAACACCTTTAATCTAAATTTAAGAATCATACACTCTCAGAAATTTATTGTTATTTTCGACAATATTGTAACAATTTCGATGTTCAAAATAGATCTCATGATCAGATTGTCAAAATATTGTCGGCTTGACATTCTGATTGTTAATATTGAAAATGTCATTAGATTGTTGGTGATAACAATCGAAATTGTCAATTTTAAAATCAATTTAATTGGCAGATTAAAAATTTAATTGTAAAATGCAAAATACGATTGTAATATTTATTAATTAATTAAAGCACAGAGATTACATATCACTTAGCCAAACCCGTGTGTACTGAAATGTCTTGTTAAAAAGAAACATCTTCTGGCTGTCGTTTCAGACCAAAGAATTGTTGCAATGGATGAAATCTTGGAGACGCAATTCATTTAACTAAAGTATTCAGTGTTGAGGCTTCTGGTTGTAGAATCGCCCTGCAAATACAATAATTAACAAATGATATATATTTATTCTAAAAATATTTCTCACTTTTTGTTTGATGTTTAAAAATTTATAAACACATTCAAAATAATTAATTGACAAATATGCCGATGCCAGAATACAGAGATGCCACACAATTACATTTTTAATAAATGACAATCTCATATTGTTAAAAAGTAACAATATAATTCGGAGAGTGTAGCTTTTTCAATAAAAACTGGTAGCTTAACCTTAACTTGAAAATTCCCTTATTCTCAAATCAATATCAACACTAATTCTTTTATTGATTTCAAAGTTTACTTCAAATCAAAATTTTGCCTTTTTAAGAATAATGTGGTAAACGTGTTTTTTTTGTAAGCTCGTATGCTTCAAGCTCTCGAATATTATTCTGGAATCTAATCAATAAATGTGGAGCAATTTGAAAAAAAATTGCATTAATACAAAAATCGAAATTGAATTCCAAAAATTCCTATTCCAAAAATTAAACGTTATTATCACTAATTTTAAAAATCACAACTAATTGCGATGTAGTAATTTAAGCGGTAATTAAAAAAAATCAATGATCTTAATATTTTCTATGCTTTATTATAAAATTGAATGAAATTTTATAGAATTAGTTAAATTTTAAAATGCATAACAGTTAAAGTAGATATTTTTGTAAACATATAAAAAATGTTAATATACAAAAGAAATAAGTATAAAATACAATTAAAAGAGTAGAAAAAAGACATTAGCTTTAAATATATCAACAAATTCAGCATAAAAATGTACCTTCGTCGAATTTCAGAAAACGATATCGTGCGTTACATTGCAAAGAATGTAACGTAAAATGCAATATGTTAATCTTAATATCTATTATATATCATTATATAAAACTGTCTGTCTGTTGTATATGTAAATCCTAAAACTATTTGGCGATATGGACACACTGACTGTCCCAACACGGCTGCTTTATAATTAACACAGTGCAAATCAACAACAAAGAAAATGCTGCCCTACAGGTCATCGTCGCCGATGCCCTCGAAGGCCTCATTGTGCACCGATTCCTGCCGATCATTGCGAAAGTAGACAATTGCTGAAGCCGCTGAATATGCGTTAGATGAAGCGGAACCATTTTTCGCTTTAATCTTGCGACGTTGAGCAAGAAATCTGCTTGGCAAGGGCGATGTTGACGACGAGGAAGTTGAAATGATTTCATTACCGCTTCGTATCATTTGTGAGCCGCTGCCATCACGGAGCACATATGATAAAGGCGGCGGTGTCGGCTGATAGCTGCTTCCTTCGTTGCCAGCGAGCGGAACCGCCTCCTTAAGATTCAACAATTCATCTACCATCGACTGCAGACACACGGACATGAGCATGGCTTGTGCGCTGGTGATTGTGATCCAGCGCAGTGTGTGCTTTGCTATCAAGTATTCAAAGGAAAGCTGCAAATTCGTGGGCAAGGTCGTCGTCGTTTCATCATTGGACTCGACACTGTTGTGATGTGTTGTGGTGACGCGCCAGCAGCGCATACGTGTTACGCGAAACTTGGTCTCGTAGATTTTGGCGCCCTGAAAGGTGCGCATGCTGAGCTCCTTGTTACCGATCGAGATGAGAGCCGGCATCTGCTGTACATCGGGATAATCGATGGTAGAGGCCAGAAACTGCACACAGCCGTATAGCGGCAATTGGCGCGCCAGCTCCATGTATTCGCGCTTTTGGCCTCGCTCTTGCAGCGTACGCAGCTGCATGCGCACTTCTGGCGTGGCAATAATCCATTCGCGCTCCACTTCGCTTACCGTTTGTATGTGTAGCAAATTGAGACCGATGCTGTCCTGCAGCAGCTGCAGATCGTAACTGGGATTCCAGTAGGATTTGCGCAGCACCAGCTGGCACGGCGCCGCCTGTTGACACGTTATGTAAGGCGATTCAAATTCCATGAGACGACGCAGCAGCACCAACGTGTCCTTAACATCCTTGCGCATCAGATACAGACAAAAGTATGGCATAAGCGACTGCGGCAAATTAATGCATTCGCATGCCTTTTGCAACAGCGCTGATGTGTTATCGCTGCTCCGACACTGCACCTGCATTTGATAGCCATTCATCAGCACCAGATCCAGGCAGCAATCAAGCGGAAATTCACAGCCAACCTCAGCGGCAGCCGCTATTGCTGTCTCTTGTTGCGCATTTAGCAGAAATGTCTGCAGCAGTTCGAATTTGGCGAGCAGCGCATCTTGTCCCAACAGCTGCATGTAGTGCTCGAGTGCTGTACGCCGTAGCTCCACTTGGTTATTGGTCAGGGGCAGTAACTTCTTGGGCGGAAACGGCGGCAATGTGACGCCATTTAGCTCGTGCTGCGTGTGACGACGCAATTGCTCATGCAGACTGTGCAGCTGTTTGTAGCGTAGGCAGCAGTGGAAGCTGCCGTTGATGTGTATGTTGTATCCCGTGTAGGTGGAACCAGTTGATTCATTGTAAAATTCCTGGGTGTCCGGTATCGAAAAATGCATGTTGTAAATTGCGCTGTGTTTTTATATTGTCTCAATTCGAGCTCAATACATTGCCGTACTGTATTTGCGACGTTCTTTGTTCGGTACGGTATTTATTTTTGCAAATGTTATTAGTCAGTTATTATTCATTAATTAATTGCAATTTCTTCGTTTTTCTTTTGTTGTTTCTTCTCTAAATGAGAAAAAAGAAGAAGCACAAAACGTCAAAAGTCCACCTGGTATCGATTTCAATACGATATCGTTTATCGATATCGATACCAGGTGGACTTTTGACGTTTTGAAATCGTTTTCATTCCTTTGTCAATTTGTAAACTGAATTTGTAAATTGAAATGAATAAATTTGCAATTTCCCACACACCCTTAATAATTAAAAATACTTTGTATTCGATATTTCGAATACTTTTATTGGAATGTTTTGGACATTTTTTTTTTGGTTCGATTTTTTCAATTTATTTATAAAAAAAGTACTTATTTTCTACAGCTGCGCCCCAGCAAGACATGACTTACCGAAACTGCAACACAAAGACAATATTATATTTTCTCACTCATACATAAATAATTTGAAATACATCCCTGCAGGATCAATGATAGTTCATATATCTATCATTTTCATATATCTAATTTTACTAGTAATGAAAACTAACATTTTTACTACATAACTAACATAAAATATTTCGTATATTTACAAGTAATTTAATCGTCACTTATTACCAAAAGAACAGTGATAAACATATATATTTAATTATATCTCATTTCAGATGAGTGAGAAAGAGATACAAATTCACACGCACACAAAAGTTTCGGTCAATCTTATCCCGACGCTCTTAACAATGTTATAGAAACTTTTACTGAAACTTTGAGTTTTGATACTTGTAATATTACTGCTCATATGACCAGTAGTGTTCTTGCTGGGGCGTTTATACTTTACACAATGCTGCCAAATTCATATACAAAAAATTTTCGGACTATTAAGTAATGTTCAAAGAAAAATAAATGAAATTTCGCGACCTTTGAATTAGTTTTCTCCATATACCGTTTACTCGTTTTCCAGAAAAACGATAAAGAAAACTTTCATAATGAACGATTTAAGGCCTAACTATAATCACTACCTATAATGAACATGTATAAACTTCAAAAACTGTCACATTGGAAATATTCATATATTTGTAAAAATTGGTTTTTAATATAAAAATCGCAGAAAAACACAAATTATAAAACATTTACATCAACACGAATGTAACGCAATGTGCACTTCTTATATTGTACGGAATGTGCGATTCAACCCGCCGCTCGTTCCTTAAGGTAACGAAACTGAACGAAACGACGAAATATGTGGGTACCCAGCCAGACAAACGATATCCAAAACCTAACTTTATGCAAACTTATAAAAGTTGATGATATCCGAATGTTGTCATAATGCGAATTAAAAATACGAGGCACAAAACAGCAAACGGTATGACGCAGCAAGAAAAAACGCATGTCAACTTTGAAATATGAAATTCAATAATACCACCATGAGAACATTATCCCGATTTGTTTACTATAAAAAGTTATTTACGTTTCCTGTAAAACGAAGGTCGCAAAGATAACATTTCGTAATTTCTTTTAGTTTGTCTATCGTACGATGGCATGCGTCAGTTCATTTAAATTAATGTTAGCCCTTTAATGCTATCTCCTTTAAGATACACCGATCGAATTAAAAGTCGTTCAATTTAGTTTAGTCAGAATTTGGTCGAATTCGCACACACTCTTAAAAATTAAAAAAACCGAGAGTAAAAAAAATAAATATTTGTATCTAAAGTTTTATTGATTTATATTATATTTAAAAAGTTTCCCTTTAATTTATAAATGGCGACCAAAAATCAACTTACTACTATTTTGTATTTCAAAATTAATCGTAGTTAGAATAATGTAGTAGATCAAATTTGAGCAACACTGGCACTGTTCGAAAATAGACAGCGTGACTTAACGAAGAATTTGCTTCGCAAAAAAGTAACAATAAATCGGCGGCATTTTTTGTTGTCGCATTTTTCCACACACCGAAAACATAATTCAATTTTAACGGACGGTTGAGGTCGACGCTGCAATTTTAAAGTGTTTTATTAACATTACAATTAAATAAATTAAGAAATGTTTTAACTAATCTGTGAGATTTTAATCAGTGTATAGAAAAAAAACTGAACACTTTATTCGGTGACAAGATTGGCAAAGTCTTGACGAAAACGACGACGGCTGCTGCAGCAACGAAATCTGTTCTGTCTACGGCTTCGTCACACTTTGCAAAAGTCTGCATCAAATTTTGCAATTAATTGCAACAAACCGATAGTTTTTACAAAACAGGTGAGAAATTCTGTTTAAATACAATAATCATTATTCGAAGTGTACAGAATTATTTAATTTATATATATAGATGAACATGTTGCCAGAAAGAAATTCATAAGAAAATTAAAAATGGCGCCATTGTCAAAAAAAAATATGCAAATTCTTGAATTTTACACTAATTCGACAGATTTTAGTAGTTAAATAAATGTTATAATAGCTTAATGCGTAATTAAATGAAAAGGTATGCATTTTGTTAATTTTACGTTCAAGTTGCTATACTTTGATGCTAAACATAACCTAAGACTTTGTGCAGGAGCCTCGATTGCATTACAGGGTGTTGCACATGGCGTCGAAAGAACTAATTAACACATCATCGAACTAGTTTTCAAAATATCATTTTATAAGTTTAAAAAAAAAAATTCAAATGTTGAAATGCGATAACATTTCATAATTTTTTTTTATCAGAAATTGTCCAATTTTTAAAGATTTATCTATTCTAATTTTTTAAGTTCTAATTTAAATAGAGTTATAAATTCTACAAAATCAATATATTAACCCGAATAGTCCTAGTGTGATGACCATATGGCCACAGTTGTGATGAGGCTTCAAAAACACATGTAATGAAGAAAAATTTAAAATTGAAGAAAAAAAAAAAAATGTTTAATATGAAATAAGAAATTTTAATGCATTTGATAGATTTCGATTGATTTAACACTGTTTTAAAAATGTTCTTTTTATACATATATTTCTATGTTTTTTGGTTTTTACCGTACACCTCGTCTTAACATATCATACACCTAATATAAATAAACGACATATTCGAGATCCTTGTGTACATCAAGGAAGTTTCATATCAAAATTCGAAAAAATTTGTATTCTGGTTAATGTTTAATTCTAAAATATAAAATGAATGATATGCGAAAGATATAACTATAATTTAGCTATTTATCTGCATAATAAATGCAATATAACCCACGCAATATCTTTTTGAATATTTTAAACAGCTTTGTTTGAAGTCGTAAATTTCAGGTACGACGCTCTTTAAACAACCCTTAAACCAAGTTAGCCTCAACACAGTAAATTCATGAATTCTCAAATTGCCCGAATTGTCATTAGTTCTATTGACCTACCTGAATGCTTTATGGAACAATGCGTGAATCTCAAATATGTGATATATCAGTAGTGTGTTATTTTAAATATAGCCACATATTGCTTAACTAGGTGTAGAGGTGCGTAGTATATAACAGCATGCATGCTGGATTTGCATCCTAAGGGTCCTGGTTCGAATCCCGGCTTGAACATTGACGGTTCTTTGTGCGAAAATTGTAATAAAACTGCTAATAAAACTATTTAAATTAATATTTTGTAATATACAACATTTTAATATAGTAGTATTAGACGAGCATTTTTGTTTTCATTCTTCTGGAACTTGTTGCTTCGGTGGATCATTGATTAGTCCACTGGATAACGAGCTGAAATTACCCATAAAACATATTAAAACTTGTCAAGTTTCTTTTAATATGCGCTACCTCTGCTAGGCAATGGCAGGCAACTCTTAGTGACTAAACTTTTGTTTCTTTAGAACTTCTACATTATTGATAATATTCCTTCATATAGATTCATCTCGAACAAGATCATAAGAAAGTAAATATCTTTTGCAAACATATTTAGACATTGCAAACTTCAAATCTTAAAATATTAGCATCGGTTTTGATTTAAAATTTGTTTGCAAACATCAAAATCATAACCATTCTATGAGCATCTTGTATTACATACCCGGGTATGTTCGTATGGCATAGACGATATAAAAAATCAAGAAGCACACCCTCCAGATACCGAAAAACGACCAAACCTAAAATTTTAAATTTATTTTATTATTCTGCATTAAATTTTGTTATGCTTCTGAACAAATCATAAAAAATGGATTATGGGAATATATCTTATATGACATTTTAATATTGAAAAACATACCGGTATATATCGTGTATACACAAAGGTTAACTATAACTATTAATTATAATTTAATAATAGTTTAAAAATATTTTCTGGTAAATTCTCACATATATTTTATAGACGTTGTAATAAGATTATTGGCCTTTAAATGATGAATAAAGAAGAACGTAGGGAAGAGATTACACAGTACAATGTATATAGTCTGTCTGAGTGTTGTGAATCTTAGTAGATATTCCAAAAAACGATTTAAATGAAATTTATTTGTATTTTGTTTTATATGTTTTTTAAATTTTAAACCGCAAGTGGTGATTTTCATTTGCCATTTCATTAATTGACAATATTAACATCATCGTTTAGAAATCATAAATATTTTATTATTTTTTATTATGTACTGAAATAGTTTGAATTCTATAACCCCATTGTAGTAATTTACCCTACAAATTAGAAATATTTTTCACTGGATTTTCTAAAAATAGTCATTTTATATAATCTTTAAAATTATAAAATTCCAGATCTCAAACAGCGCTGACGAGATGCAGAATGGCAGCGGCTCGTCCGGTGGCATGTCCATCGAAAAGATGTACCAGAAAAAGTCGCAGCTGGAGCACATTCTGCTGCGACCCGACACGTACATCGGCTCGGTGGAACACACCAAAGAGTTAATGTGGGTCTACAACGAGGAAAAGAATCGCATGGTGCAGCGCGAAATCTCCTTCGTACCCGGCCTGTACAAGATATACGATGAGATACTGGTGAATGCGGCAGATAACAAGCAGCGCGACAAAAACATGAATACCATCAAAATTGACATTGATGCCGAGAAGAATATTATCTCGGTGTGGAACAATGGTCAAGGTATTCCGGTCACCATGCACAAGGAGCAAAACATGTATGTGCCCACCATGATATTTGGGCATTTGCTGACCTCTTCGAACTACAACGATGACCAGAAGAAGGTAACCGGCGGTCGTAATGGTTATGGCGCTAAATTGTGCAACATCTTTTCAAACACATTCACGGTGGAGACGTCCACCAAGGAGTACAGAAAAAGTTTCAAGCAGACGTGGGGCTCTAACATGACCAAGGCCTCCGATCCGAAGATCAAAGACAACAGCGGCAATGACTTCACCAAGATCACATTTAGTCCGGATTTGTCTAAATTTAAAATGGATTGTCTGGACGAGGATATTGTTGCATTGATGGCCCGACGTGCCTTCGATGTGGCTGCCACCTCAAAAGGCGTTTCCGTCTATTTGAATGGCAAGAAGTTGGCGATCAAAAATTTCAAGGACTACATTGATCTCTATGTGAAGCAGGACGATGAAAGCGGCCAGCCGATAAAGATTGTCTACGAACAGTGCGGTGAGCGTTGGGAAGTGGCGTGTTGTCCATCGGATCGCGGCTTTCAGCAGGTGTCGTTTGTCAACTCGATTGCGACCACAAAGGGTGGACGACATGTAGATCATGTAGTTGACAATATCATCAAACAATTGATAGAGGTGTTAAAGAAAAAGAACAAGGGTAAGTGTGCCGTGGCTGACACAACCTGTGGCTCTCTTTATTAACATTTTTCAATTGTATTCTATCACCAGGTGGTATCAGCATTAAACCGTTTCAGGTGCGAAATCACATGTGGGTCTTTGTAAATTCGCTTATTGAGAATCCCACCTTTGACTCGCAAACCAAGGAGAATATGACGCTGCAAGCAAAGAGCTTCGGATCTAAGTGCGCGCTCACCGAAAAGTTTGTGGGCAACATTGCGAAGTCTGGCATTGTGGAGGCTGTGCTGTCGTGGGCCAAATTTAAGGCACAAAATGATATCGCCAAGACGGGCGGCAAGAAGTCCTCTAAAATCAAGGGAGTTCCAAAGTTGGAGGATGCCAACGAGGCGGGCGGCAAGAATTCCATTATGTGCACGCTTATTCTGACGGAGGGAGACTCCGCTAAGTCGTTGGCCGTATCTGGTCTCGGTGTAATTGGGCGCGATTTGTATGGCGTGTTTCCATTGCGCGGTAAATTGTTGAATGTGCGCGAGGCCACGTTCAAGCAGTTGGCCGAAAATGCCGAAATCAATAATCTTTGCAAAATTATTGGTCTGCAATACAAGAAGAAATATCTCGTCATCGACGATCTGAAAACATTGCGCTACGGCAAGGTGATGATTATGACTGATCAGGATCAAGATGGTTCACATATCAAGGGGTTGCTCATCAATTTCATACACACCAATTGGCCGGAGCTGCTGCGGCTGCCCTTCCTCGAGGAGTTTATTACGCCTATCGTGAAGGCGACTAAGAAGAATGAGGAGTTGTCTTTCTATTCGCTTCCCGAATTTGAAGAGTGGAAGAACGACACACCAAATGCCAACACATACCATATAAAGTACTACAAAGGTAGGAATTTTTGGTCTCTGCTTTAGGTGCTAAAACCGTTTCTAAATACATTTGAAATTTTAATTTAGAAAAGATCCATAGTAATTCAGAAAAATATTTTCTGAATGTCAGATGAACATTTCCGAATATCAAATGATGTTTTCTGAATTCCAAACGGAATATTATGGAATTTTTTGAATTACAATTGATGTCTTTTGAATTTAAAATAGAATTTCTGAATTAAAATTGATATTTTCGATTCATCCGTTTAAAAACAAAAACTAAAAAAAAACATTTATTTTTAAGGTTTGGGTACCTCGACCTCCAAGGAGGCGAAAGAATACTTTCAGGACATGGAACGCCATCGCATACTCTTCAAGTACGACGGCACCGTCGACGATGACAGCATCGTCATGGCCTTCTCTCGCAAGCACATTGAAAGTCGCAAGGATTGGCTTACCTCACACATGGACGAAGTCAAGCGGCGCAAGTTATTGGGTCTGCCCGAGCGCTATCTCTATGCCAAGGGTACCAAAAATATCAGCTATGCTGATTTTATTAATTTGGAGCTGGTGCTCTTCTCCAATGCGGACAATGTGCGTTCGATACCATGTCTGGTGGATGGTTTAAAGCCTGGCCAGCGTAAAGTACTCTTCACATGCTTCAAACGTAACGACAAACGCGAGGTTAAAGTTGCACAATTGTCTGGTTCGGTGGCCGAAATGTCCGCCTATCATCACGGTGAGGTTTCGCTGCAAATGACCATCGTGAATTTGGCACAGAATTATGTTGGCTCAAATAATATCAATTTGCTGGAGCCACGCGGTCAGTTCGGTACACGTTTAACGGGCGGCAAAGATTCTGCAAGCGCTCGTTATATTTTCACCTTGATGTCACCATTGACACGTCTCATATTCCATCCGGCGGATGATCCACTGCTCAGCTATGAGGTCGATGATGGCCAGAGGATTGAGCCACAGTGGTATATTCCGATAATACCGATGATTTTGGTGAATGGTGCCGATGGTATCGGTACTGGTTGGTCCACCAAGATCTACAATCACAACCCGCGCGATCTGATACAGAATTTGCGACGCATGTTGGCCAAAGAGGATCCAGCACCAATGCATCCTTGGTAAGTAGTGGCAAAAAGCTATATATAAAACTATTGGTCCGTCTGTCTGTTCTCCAGTATCATACAAAAAATAACTCAAATATATAAAAATGCTAAACGAGCAAAAACAAAACAAAAAACTTAAAACAACATAAAACAAAACAAATATAAGAGAAATAACGGAAAATAATTAAATAGCAAAAATATAAAACCCCCCCAAACACAAAATCAAATACAATAACACAGGCAAAAACAAAAAAAGTAAAATTCAATTAAAACAAGCAAAAACGCAAACAAAAGAAAATAAATATTAAAAGCAAAAACACAACAAAACACAATAATTAAACAAAAAAACGAAAGAAAAGGAAAAACAATAAATGCTAAAACACGAAACAGCAAAAAAAAAACAAAAACAGAACGCAAATCAAACAAAACAATACCAATCACAAATAATAAAACCAAACCAAAAAAAAAAAAAACAACAAAATCAAACAGAATCACAAAAATGGAAAAACAAAAATAACAAATAAATTAAAATTAAAATGAAAGGAATAATCAAAATACAAACAAAAGCAATATGGGTTGGCGTTAGAATCTCGACAGTAAAAATCCCATACAAAATTCTGACGACATAATCCCGATGGCTAAAATTACGAAAATTTGTGTTCTCTAAGTAAAAAGATACAATAGGAGAATATAAGAAATACATAGGAGTGATCTGTGGAAATAGCCGCTGGCGAAAATTTTGTCCATAAAATCGCGCGGTTTTTTTTACATTTTTCATTTATTCCTAAGAGAAAAGATAGAGAAGAATATTTTTAATTTACTGAAAATAAATGAACTGAAATTTGGTAAAAACACTGAAAATGGAATTCAAGATTATACAAAAAAAAAAAATAATAATAACTAAGGCCATGCCGAGTGTGTCTAAATTTGAAAGCTAAATATTCCCTCTTTGCTCCAGAAATTTAACTTCTCAGTGCTATACATTTCTAAACTCAAATTTGAAATATTTTTCTGTATACAAAAGTCAGTGCGATGTTTGTTTTTATTTAAGTTTTCTGTATATTAAAGTCAATCAATTTATTTGTTTTTGTTTATATTTGAAAAGTATTTTTTGCTTTTATTAAATAATTTAAATGACAAAGTTTTTCGACAAAGATTAGTTTAGACTTACAGCCAGATATTGTATCTCGATAATTGACGAAAGTAGTCACGCACGCCCGTGTGACTGACTTTTTGTATTTTGTAAAGCCCAACACGTCTGACGTCACACGGTAAGCGCCGACGTAACGAAATAATTTGTATTTCATAAAACTCAACCGCACGAATATTGTGTCAAATTAGACGGCAGCATTTTTGGCTCCGTTTTCTAAAATTTTCACAAAAAAAAAGCACTAATTGCACCTAAAAAGGATACAGAACAATTTAAAATAATTTTTGAATACACTACACATTTCTTTTCATCCAAAAAATAAGTTTACAAAGCAAATTAGAAAAAAATGCAAAAATGAAGAAAATCACACAAACAAATATTTGACATTTTTCTCAGTACAGTTGTTTTTTGTTTACTGAAAAGCTATGTTTTTCTATTTTCCAAACCCAAATCATAGCAAAAATATGAATGATTTGCGTATTTGCTAAAATAATATAGATTTTAGTAATGCCAGATCCAAAATTTTGTAATTTCGACTAAATTTTTATTTATTTTGGATCAAGTTTGATTGTTGGTAACGCTAAATGTTTGGATGTTTACAGCGGTTTCATAGAACGTAAGAGGGAACAAAGTCAACGTAAGAGCCAACGGGCGGAATGTGTGAAGATATGAAATACAACTTTTCAGACGATGTGAGAGTACTCACATGTGAGAGGACTCAGTCACATCGAGATACAATATCTGGCTGTTAATTTTTTAATATAGATATCGAGAACAACAACGGAGACTGAATTCTGTCGCACATTTAAGCGAGGATGTACACCTTGGTGTGCACAAATGTACACATCCTCGCAATTGATTAATAAACCTTGTCCTCGTCCAAGTGAGCATTTTAATCACCACGAAAAATGAGGCGTATGATCGTTTTCATCGATATTTTTAACTAATTTTATAAGTCAGGAGTTATCAAATTTAAAAATGTAGGTTGTATGGGAGGTTTTACGGCATGGACAGCTACTTGAAAAGCTGAATCATGACGCGGCAGTTGCAGGTTAGGAAGGGGCATAAGTGGGTGTTCCGGAACATGCGAAGTCTCGACGATGAGATGCAGCTTTAATGGTGTGGTAGATTTAACAATAATATAGCATAGACAGGCGCGACAATGAGGACAGCATTTCAGCGCACCAAACTACGATGGCTTTTTTCCCGGGGTTCCAATAATTTCGAAAATTCGCTTGGATAGTACGTACTCCGTATTTTTCGCTTCGGGTACGTGAAATTTTCGTTTAGCGCAACTGGACACAGACAGGCGACGATTGTTTCGTCATTAGTTAATCCGCAACTTTCGTTTTATGAATAGTTTTGACAATTTTGATTTTCACACAATATTTTTCAACCGAAAACGAGGAAAATAAAAAAACTAATGACAAAAAAAATTAAAATAAACAAAGAGAGAAGTTTTTAGACTTTCCTCACCTTGTCAATACTTAATATGTAATTGGAGGTTTGTTGAAAAATGGTCAATTTCATAATATATAATCCGAAGTATATACACAGAAAAAACACTCCGATACGACAAGAGTTTAATTTTTTAATTTTACCCTATTTGCACCACCAAGCCCTTTAATTGTTCTACTATTAACATACACATGGTTTTTTTTTTAGGTATAAAAACTTCAAAGGCACCATTGAGTACATCTCGGATGGACGTTACATCAGCTCTGGCAACATACAAATCATACAGGGCAATAAAATCGAAATCTCCGAATTGCCAACGGGCACTTGGACGCAAAACTACAAGGAAAATGTGCTTGAACCACTGTCCAACGGAACCGAAAAGGTAAAACCCATTATATCCGACTATCGCGAGTATCACACAGACACTACGGTGCGTTTCGTGATTACACTTTCGCCCGGCGAATTCGACCGCATAAATGGCGAGGATGGCGGTTTCCATCGCGTCTTTAAGCTAACCTCCTCAATGTCGACCAACCAAATGCACTGTTTTGATCAAGTGAATTGTTTGCGTCGATTCCCCACCTCCACGGATGTGTTGCGCGAATACTTCCCACTGCGTCTCGACTACTATGCCAGACGCAAGGAATATATGGTGGGTCAGCTGACGGCGCAAGCCGATCGTCTTACCGATCAGGCGCGTTTCATTCTAGAGAAGTGCGAACGCACGCTCGTGGTAGAGAATAAGAAGCGCAAAGTGATGATTGATGAGCTGGTCAAGCGTGGCTATCGGCCCGATCCAGTTAAGGAGTGGCAGCAACGCATCAAATTAGATGTTGAGGAAGAAGCCGGCGACGACGAGGAGGAGGAAGAAGAAGAGACTGCTGCGAGCAGCGTCAAGAAGGAGAAGAAGGGACCTGCCGATCCGGAGAAGGCCTTCCAAAAGTTGACTGATGTCAAGAAGTTCGACTATCTGCTCGGTATGTCCATGTGGATGCTGACGGAAGAGCGCAAAAACGAGTTGCTCAAGCAACGCGATCAGAAACTTTCCGAGTTGGCGGCGCTCAAAGCCAAAACTATTGAGATGTTGTGGCTGGATGACTTGGACGAGTTAGAAAAGAAGCTGGACGAGGTCGAGGAGAAGGAGCGTCTGGACGAACTGGGCATCAACAAGAAGCAGGCGAAGGCTATGTCGTCCAAGGCGAAGGCGTTGGCAGGCACATTGAAGAAGCGCGCTGTAAAGGGTGGCGGCAACGAAGATGTTTTCCCCGATCCGAAGGGCGTGCGCGTCGAGTTCAAGGTCACGGAGGAGATTCTAAAGAAAATCTCAACTGCTGTGGCAGCAGCATCAAAGGTCAAGGGCGAAACGAAGAAAGGTCGTCCAAAGGCCGCTGTTAGTAAAACAGAGACCGTCGATGAAGTCGACGAATTCGATGCAATGCTTGAGGGTGGCGCCAAGGGACCGAAGGGCTCGCCGCCAGCTAAGAAAGTGGTCGTTAAGACCGAATCAGGCGGCAGCGGCGAAACAAAGAAACGTGGTGGTGGACGTAAGAAAAAGGATGATGGTGGCAGCGGAGATGGACTTAAACAGCAAAAACTGAGCTTTACCAAGGCTAAAGGAGGCGTAAGTTAAAGCAAAACCAGACTTCAAATAATGAGAAGAATTTATTATAATTTTATTGTTGCAGCGCAAGAAGAAGGCCAACTCATCAGATGATGACAATGACTCCAGCAGTGTTGTAGAGATGAACGTGTCAGTGTCGTCACGATCCGATCGTCCAGGACGCAGAGGAGCCGCCAAGGTAACTATTTCGAACAAAATTGTGTTATTTTATTTTATTAATTTGCGCATCAAATTTTAGAAAGTCAATTATTCCCGTCTACTGAACGACGATTCTAGTAGCAGTGACGGCGAATTGGATCTGAAGGATAACGATGCCGTGAATGAGGACATGACGCAAGAAAAACTGCGCATATCCGATGATGATGAGGATGACAGCGACCATTTTGTACCGGCTAAAGCACCAGCTAAGCGCGGCCGCAAAAAGGTCGACTCCAGCGATAGTGATGCAGACAAAAACGTGCGTTGAATCTGCGCCAAACTATTTAAAACTTATTAATTTTGCATTCTGTTTTGTTTTCTAGAAAAAGAAGAAAAAAACGATCGATTTAAGCGACGATGATGAAGACTTCGATTCGGATTTCGAATAAGTCGTCACTGTTGTCACTGCGGGATGATGCTGCTGTTGCTATGTCGCAAACATGAAGAAGAATAAAACACACAACAAATTTGCGTGAAAGTATTCCATTTCTCAATAGAACGTAATGTTTTAATATATGTTTCCACGACTACTTTTATTGTCACTCACTCATTGTTCCATTATTTTAAATGTTCATTTTATTTTTAAAATAGCTATTTACGCCAATCAATTATGGTTTATGAAATCATTTCATTAATTTGTAGTAGTATCTTTTGTGTATTTACAAAATATGTAATAAAATAAAAATGTCTCATACAAATAGAGCGCTCTTCGACTGTATGTAGTGTTGCCCGCCTGTTTATTGCTACTGTTTATTGCTACAAATAAATACAAAAATTATATATTTAACACCACCAAATAAATAAGGAAAACATGTCAGCAACGTTGAAATGATGTTTAGTTAGTCTCTAGTTTTCGCTTTTTTAAACAATTTATATTTTACTTTTTTTTTTAATATTTGTAAATACATTTTTTTATTTTTCAAAACATTACTTGCAGTCGTTATTCACTTTAAATTGTACGCTCCATTTAAACAAACGAAATTTTACTTATAAAATATTATATGGTATCTTAAAATATAAATAAACTTTTTAAACTTATGCGTTTTTATGTATATTTTTTATACAGTTATTTTTCCTTTTTGGTATGAGAAATCTTCGTACGAGTTGTCTTGGTTTGAGTCAAAGACTTTATATATATAAGATGGTTAAGTTTATGGCATGCGAAATTTGTACTAAAAAGATGCGGTTGTCGTTTCAGCATACCATAATTTTATAGTACTAAAACGAGATCTTATATATATAAAGTCTTTGGCTGCAAAGCAGAGACGGGACTAATTCATTATTTTTCAAATTAATTTTATTCATGAATTGAAATTGTTTTCAAATAATTTCATTTCTATTTATTTAAATGGCATTTGAAAAATATTTCATTTGAATTGAGCATGGTTGAAGTATATACAGGTTATACCATCTAGACCACTGGTTCCCAACCGGTGGGTCGCGACCCCCTTGTGGGTCACGAGTCCATTTTCAGGAGGTCGCCAAGGGATATTCAAATTCGATTTTCAAATAATTTAATTAAAAAAAATTAATTTAATTACATATTAAATTTATCAATATGAAGCATTAAATTAAATTAAAGGTATTAAAAATAGTAAAAACACTTCTAATCTGAAATTGTCGTTGTCTTAAAATCAAACCGAATTTAATTTTTATATTAGAAAAATTGCAATGTTCCAAAATTTCTTTATTTCCATTTTATTTGTTACAAATTTCACAAGGAAAATCTCAATATCTGTTGCTAATTTCTTAATTTCATCAATTTGGATTTTTTGAAATTTAAAATTCTTGATTTTATTTGTAATTTTCTCAATTTTGAATCTAAAAATCTCAATTTTATTTCGAATTTTTGCAATTATTATTCCAATTTCATTTGCAATAATCTCAATGTACAATTAAATATTTCAATTGTAATTTTCTCAATTTAAAACATATTCTAAACACAATAATACGTCACGAAATTTATTTACATACCAAATATGCGGTATATATTTCCCAATTTCGTTTTTATTTTTATTTTGTTGTGTCCAATTTTAAAATATTTTATTTAAGTCGCTCAGAAACATTTGTTAAAGGCAGGTGTGCAAAACATTTCTTTTAACCCTATGAATAGACAGAAGACCAGAAGTTTCCCCATAATGAGTATGTATTTGCACCTAGCCCCACTACAATATTTCAGTATGAAATTGTATATCGCTGATGGTATATTTTAAGAAAAAAAGTAAGAGATAAATTAAAGTGATAAATTACGCTCGAAACATTTTTTAGGGAACAGAAATTGCTTTTTGATTTTTTGCAAAAATTAATAAATGGACACAGGTTTTTTTTTGCCAATATCCGTAGGGCGTGGTTCATATTAAATTTTGTGATAAAGTTTGGATCTGTAGCATGTCGTGCGAAAAATTGCGATATAAAGTACTTTGCAACTTTGCCTCAAATTTTATAAATTGGCATTGATCAATTTCATTTCAACACACATGAATTGGAATTAATCAATTCCATTTAAAATACAAAAGCATTGCAATTGAAGTGGCACGCCCCATATTTTGCCCTGAATGTATTTCAATGGCACTGAATTGCATCCAGATGCATCATGGGATATTTTCGGTCAATGCACCCGGGGCCAGCATATTTGAATCTATTTTAAGGGGCATAGATTCGCATCTAGGTACTTGTTCGTACTTCGTTGTAGGTACTTCGCATCTTCGCACTTGGGATTTGTTCAGAACCTGCTTGCGTCTTTTTTTTTTCTTTTTGGATTTGGCCAGAACCCACGTGCGTCATTGGATACATGGACTAATTGGTATCTTTGGGATTTGGCCAGAATCCGCTTGAGTCATTGGAAAATTTTATGGAGAAAATGGTTACATTGGGATTTGGCCAGAATCCGCTTGAGTCATTGGACATTTTTATGGAGAAATTGTTTACATTGGGATTTGGCCAGAACCCGCTTGCGTCATTGGAAACTTTTTTGAACAAATTGGTTCCATTGGGATTTGGCCAGAACCTAATTGTCATTAGACCTTTTTTTTTTGACAAATTGGTTCCATTGGGATTTGGCCAGAACCTAATTGCGTCATTGGACATTTTTTGGTCAAATTGGTTCCTTCGGGATTTGGCCAGAACCCGCTTGCGTCATTGGATTTTTTTTTTGACAAATTTGGATTTAGCCAGAACCTAACTCTGTCATTAGACATTTTTTTTTGACAAATTGGTTCCATTGGGATCTGGCCAGAACCTAATTGCGTCACTGGACATTTTTTGGACAAATTAGTTCCATTGGGATTTGGCCAGAACCCGCTTGCTTCATTGGACATTTTTTGTTGTTGGACAAATTGGTTACATTGGGATTTGGCCAGAAACCGCTTGCGTCATTGGACACATTTATGGACTAATTGGTTCCATTGGGATTTGACCAGAACCTAATTGCGTCATTGGACATTTTTTGGACAAATTGGTTCCTTTGGGATTTGGCCAGAACTCAAACTGCGTGCTTTTTTGATCCCAATGGAACAGGTTTATCTAAAAGTTCCAATGACGCACTTGGGTGCTTCTGTAATCCCACTGGAACAGATTCATCCAAAAAAAAGATCCAATGACGCACATAGATGCTTGTGTTATCCCACTGGAACAGATTCACCCTAAAAAAAATTCTAATGACGCACATGGGTGTGAATCTATGCCCATTGGAACAGATGCACATAAAATTCCAATGACGCATCAGAATGTGAATCTGTGTACAATGGAACAAATTCAACCAAAAATGTCCAATGATGCATCGCCACTTGAAATTCAATTCATAAATTTGTTGATGGTATTGAGAATTTCTAAGCAATAAGTTGAATTGAGTATTTATAATCAGAGTGTCAACATTATTACGCGTTCGATTAGAAAAAGATTGCCTCATATAACTAAAATCAAACACTTGTTTGTAATTAATTATAACAGTGTAGGGCATTATTCAGATAACAATTTTATTCATTAGTTTTTCAATCGTTAAATATTTTTAAAATCAAAAATAAAAATGTTTTTAAATAAAAACATGAATAAAAAATTATAAGAAATACATTTGAATAAAAAAAGTAGTGTTGAAACTTCAGAATGCTTTCCATTTCAGTTCAGAACTAAAATTCAGGAGTAAGTAGCTATGCTAGTACTAATTCTCTAGCAATTATATGAAACGATTTATAAGAGACCCTTAATTTTAATATTAACTCTTATTAATTACATTTTATATTGCAGTCAATTTTATATTGAACACATACAAATGTGTTCGAAAGAATGTGTTCAAAAGTTTGAAAAGACTCAATAAAATACTTTACTTTAAAAAATGTATTAAAAAAATGATTCATTACAATTATAGAAAAACTTAATCACTACCTTATTTTCACACCTAACATTAGAACAAATTCTTAAATTACATGATCATCTTCTGCATGACATTAATTCAGACGAAAGTATGGCTTCTGAAACTTGCCAATCGGCATTCGTCCCTGTACACGCAGACGACGCACTGCCTCGCGCAAATACTTAGGCTGCAATGCGCCTGTTTCTCCAGCCGCCTCCATAACATCCAAGCCTACGAATGATTATCAATTTATGAATGTTTATTTATATTATACACTCAACTCACCCTCCTCTACAATTTCGCCCACAAAGACCTTGGCAATGCCTGCCATGGCTATGACCACATTCTGTGAGACGGAACAACCTGTTATAGTCTGCATTAGCCGTTTAACCGCCGCTTTTGGAAATGCGGAACGTCGATACATTTCATAACGATCCAGCTGTTCTTCCGTAAAATTAGACACTAGCACTCTATTGTTCGAACTATTAGTAAATGGGAAAAATTAAAATTTGTTTGTATATTTACTGCATCTTTTCGCGTTCCTCCTCCTCGAGTTCCTTCTTGGTTTTGGCTTGCTTTTTCGGATGCTCGTCACCACTATTATGCATCGCCTTTTCGGCGGCCTCCTGTTCGACGCTGTTAATGTAACCATCGACGCTGGTGTCGAATTTGGGTGACTGTGTCCGTTCGCGTACATCGTCTTTTTCCTCGTCGGTGCCACTGCCGGTGGCGCCACCATCGTTTCCATCATGAAATGTCTTCAGCTCTGCGGCGGCATCAAAGAATTTCAGATCCACATCTTCGTTTTCACTTAATGAGTTGGATCGATCCTGTTTTGAATACAGTATATCGTCCATATTTTGTGTTTTATAAAAAAATGGGTATATGCTGAAATTGTTTTCAAGCGATTTTTTTTTATTTTGGTTTTCTTTTCAACAAAACATCCAGTGTTGCCTGTTTCCAGTGATGTCTATTTTACCCGCAGTAAGAGCCAGTTTTTCAGTGTTGAATGTGGCTTTCCACAGCGATGACGTCGGGAAAATGCACCACAGGCACCGCGGAATCGGTGGTGTTTACATGTTGTTAGTTTTGTGGTGCCTTTTATTAGTCAATGCTGCCACAATTTTATCACAGAGACATAAATATCGGGAAAAATTGTGGGCATTTTCAGATAAAAACAATAAAATACAATTGGGAAAATGAAATTCATACAAATGGGCGTCAAATCAGGCATTTCAGAAAACAATGGGCACCAAGCGGGCCACGAAATTGGATTGCACAGCAAAATGCCCGTCAAATGCAACACTGCTATAGCCTCGTGTTTGCCGTTCTTTTTTCCGCGTTCTCATCAGTCGTGCGAGCACAGAAATTTGCTTTATTTAGTTAATAAATTTAACATTATTGGCAATAAAGTAAAAACAATTATTTTTATTCAATAAAACAGCAGACATGTCAACCGTTGAAACAACGCAAGTCGATGGCTCCGCCGCATCCGCTGAGGCCAAGGAGGTCGCAGTCAACGATGTCGCCGGTGCCGCCGAAGCAGCAGGTGAAGAGACCAAGAAACAAAAGAAGCCCAAACCGAACAATAAGAAATTGAGACAGGGTAAGAAAATTCAAGAATAAAAAATTCTAGCAATTTTATAATCTTATCAGTGGCTGTTGCGACTGACTAGGTGCTTTGACCTGCAAGAATGCGCTTTAATAATTTATTTCTGTTTGTGCAGCTGAAGCTGCCGCTAAGAAGACTGATGGTGGCGAAGGTGATGCCGCTACTGGCGAAGTCAATGGCGACACAAATACGGATGATGCTGAGAAGAAATCGGCCGCCAAGAAGAAGTCAAATAAAAACAAAGGTGGCAAAGGTGGTCGCAAAGGACAGACAGACCCGCCTACCATTGCCATTGCCGATCTCTTTACGGATGGTGTCTTCCCAGAGGGCGAAATTGTTGAACATCCCGTGCCCAAAGATACTCCCGACGATCGCACTGCCAAGGAGCGCTTTACGTCCGAGGAGAAACGCGCGCTGGATCGCATGCACAATGATATTTACAATGAGTTGCGCCAGGCGGCGGAGGCTCATCGGCAGACACGTCAATACATGCAGAAGTACATTAAGCCCGGCATGAGCATGATACAGATCTGCGAAGAGCTCGAGAATACGGCGCGTCGTCTGATTGGCGAAAATGGACTCGAGGCAGGTCTCGCCTTTCCCACCGGTTGCTCGTTGAATCATTGCGCAGCGCATTATACACCCAATGCTGGCGACACAACCGTTTTGCAGTACGATGATGTTTGCAAAATTGACTTTGGCACTCACATTAAGGGACGCATCATCGATTGCGCCTTCACATTAACCTTCAACGACAAGTACGACAAGCTATTGCAGGCTGTCAAGGATGCCACCAACACGGGCATCAAGGAGGCGGGCATTGATGTGAGGTTGTGCGACATTGGTGCCGCCATACAGGAGGTTATGGAGTCGTACGAGGTAGAGTTGGATGGCAAGACGTATCAGGTGAAAGCCATACGTAATCTTAATGGACACTCGATTAGTCCTTATCGTAAGTTATTATTTTTTTTTTTATTTCTATGACAAAGTTTGTTGGTAACACTGTTCTAGAAGAATTTTCCACCGAAATGATAGATTTCGGCGCGCTGATTCTTGTTGCGTACTTAAAATTTGCGCAGCACGCAAGATTTTTGTAAATAATCGAGTAAAAGTTGAAAAAATGGCTTTTTTGGTATTTTATATCGCAATTTATCGCACGATTTCGATATGCTTCAGATGCAATCTTTATCGTCAAAAAAATCTCATGACTTTATTAGTTTACAACTATATTTATTAAATTCCCTTCTTTAAATCAAAACACAGGCATTCATGCTGGCAAAACTGTGCCCATTGTCAAGGGCGGCGAGTCTACACGCATGGAGGAGAACGAATTCTACGCCATCGAGACCTTTGGCTCCACCGGACGCGGTCTGGTGCACGATGACATGGACTGCTCGCATTACATGAAGAACTTCGATGCGCCGTACGTGCCATTGCGTCTGCAGTCGTCCAAGCAGCTGCTGGGCACTGTCAACAAACACTTTGGCACCTTGGCCTTCTGCAAGCGTTGGCTGGATCGCGCTGGCGCCACCAAATACCAGATGGCGCTGAAGGATCTCTGCGACAAGGGTGTCGTCGAGGCCTACCCGCCACTGTGCGACATCAAGGGCTGCTATACGGCGCAGTACGAACACACCATCATGTTGCGACCCACTTGCAAGGAGATCGTCTCGCGTGGCAGCGATTATTAGGCGTTGCGGTGCACTTGTTATGCCAGACGTTTCTTGTTTCACTGCGGCAGTGTGTGCTTGCTTTCGTTTGTTCAATTAAGTCTTGTGTTTTGCACTAAAAACTGTTAAAGTTTATATATTATTTTAATCTTTTATTATGTAGAATCCAAAAAACGTCGACGTTCAACGTGCTTTTTTTTGCGATTCGGAAAAATCTTATTATTTAATATTCACAGCAAGCACTCATATTATACACATATTCGAAAAAAAACAAAAAAAAAATGTATTTTAAAAGGCCACCTTTTAAATGTAATACAAAAATGTTACAAAAAACCAACAGCTATTAAGTAAATTTGAGTTTGAAATGCAATTTAAAATGCAACACATGCGCTAACATTTTCTAAACATGAAATAAAATAAAAAAGTTAAAAAGGTTTTGTATTCAGTAATTCAAGTGTTTTTATTCTTATTGAAAATTAAAAATTATGAAATGTTTAATGAAATATTTTATAAAATTACAAATAGTCATCGTTGTCCACTTGTGGTGCCATGTCGCTAAAATCCAAGAATTCGATGTCCTCATCGTTGGCATCGACACTTTGTCCAAGACTAAAGTCGAACATTTCGCTGTCGTTCGTGTTGCCCGGCGCATTATTCTCATCGCCATCATCGTCGCTATGGTTGCTATCATCGGACGGCGTTTGATTTACCATGTAGAAACTCTCAAAACTATCATATTTGTGTATGTCCTTATGTCTGCCTGCACGTTTTGATTTCGGGCCTGTGGAGGTAGTGCTATGCAGCTCACCGGAGTCAAAAGTCAATTCATTCAAGATGCTGGCTGGCGAAATTTTCATTTGTGTCGTCTTGGTCGTGGGTTTGGGCTTTTTGAATATTTGATCATCGTTCGGTTCGACGTTTGATGCTGAATTAGTTGGTGTTTTTGCGACCTCTGTCGGCGATAGGTTGAACGGTATGTACTAAAAAATGTATTTATTTTTATATCACAATTAGTAGAAATTTAGGATTGATTTATTTCAATTTAACTTTGGATTTTTAGTGATCATATAAAAAAAAATTAAAAATAATTGTGAAAATTCAGTTAAAAATATATCGTCGTTGTAGAACGACAAGTCACCAGTTTTAAGTTTTATTAAAAACTTAAATTTCGAGTTTGTTGATTAGTATTATAAAAAGTAATTGATACATTTTTAATGTTAAAATATCAATAGATAGATTTATATTTTCTTATCATGTGGTAAAAAAAATTGAGATCGTTGATAAAAAATTGACAGATATATAAAGATTTTTGTAAATGAATATTTGGCATTTTGAAAATGTATTTGGTGACTTTTTGTTCTACAACGACGATATATTTAATAAGAATATAATTTTGAGAGAATTACAATTGTGAAAAATGGAAAATTCAATGAGAAAAATTGAATTTTAAGTAAAAAATAGTTTTTTTTTCCAGAAAAATTAAAATTTTAGTGGATTTTGGGTGAACTTAGAATTTAAAAGGAAAAATGGCATCTTAGGTGTTAATGAAACTTTTGTGAACAATTTAAAATTTTGGTTTTTATTGAAAAAAGGATGTTTAGTGAAAATTTGAATTTTTAGTGAAAATTTGAATTTTTAGTGAAAACTTTAATTGAATATATAGTGAAATATTAGTTAAAAATTGAATTGTTAGTGAAAAATCGAATTTTTAGTGAAAATCGAATTTTGAGTGAAAATCGAATTTTTAGTGAAAATGAAATTTTTTTTAGTGAAAATTTGATTTTGTGAAATAATGAATTTTCAGTGCTATAGGGGAATTTCGAGTGAAAATTATATTTTTTAGTGAAAAATTTAATTTCGAGTGAAACAGTTTTTTTTTTTTGTGAAAATTGAATTTTTTTTTAGTAAAATGTTGAATTTGGGTACCCGCGGCAAAGATGTGCCAGCCGGCTTGATGATTTTGCACTGTTGTATTTCCAATGGCTGTTTTTTAGTCGTCGTCGTCGTCGTCTTATGTTTCTCGTCAGCCGCACTGTTGGACGAAGAAGCAAAAGAATCAAGTGACTCTTGCGTCTCCACTGCCGTTGTGGGTGTCAACAGATCGACGCTAGACTCGGAATCATCAAGCAGAGATTGAAAAGTAGTCGAAGCAACGTCACTTGTTGCAGTGCTGCCGGCAGGCAACTCTTGTTCAGTGTTGGGCGAATCCAACAGCTCTGAACTGTGACAAGACGATGATGGGCTACTTGTTGCGCTGCTGATAGATTCCTCAAAGTGCACGTGGCGTGTTTCACGTGACTTTATGGTCACTGGCGCCGCCCCACCTGCATCTTCCGCTGAGTGACGCAAAATTGAACGCAATTTTGGCATTTGTTTGGCCGCATTTTTCGCTTGCAATTCAGCCATAAATGTTTGCATCGCTTGATCGATGCTAATCTCTAAATTGAGCGACTTCAAGAAAGCCATTGGATCATATGGAGCCTGCGCTGATGCCGATGTAGAGGGCGCCAGTAAATTGCCACTGTCGTTGGCTTCTAAAGTCGCTGAGTAGGGTGCCACCACTTGCAACTGTCTGCAGCTAGTAGGGTTCGCCTGCGGTTTTGCACATTTTCCTCTGCTGTCTGGAATTGACGACTCTTTGGTTTGCTGCTCCAATGCGGACAATAGCTGCGTTCGCTCTGCCAGCAACTTCTCGCGCTTCTGCTCTGCGTCGCGCAGCTCTGCCAGTTGCTGCAAATTGTCGCGCAACTCTTTGGCATCCGTAACAAGAGTGACAATCATTTCGTTGCGCTGCTGTGTCACCTTGCGCAGCTGGCACTGATCCTCGCGCCTGCTCGATTGCATAAACTCTTCCGCTTCGCGATGTTTTGCCTCACATTCTCGCAGCTGCGTCTGTTTAGCACGCAGTTGTTTTACTAGTAAGAAATATTTATATCATAATTAAAGGTTTTACTATAAATATATTTAGCTACCTATTTCTCGTTGTTCCATTTTCTGTCGCATCTCCATACGTTGGCGCTCCTGCTGCTCGAGCTGCTCCGACTCCTGCTGTCGCTGCACCTCGTTGACCAGCAGGTCGTAGTCAAGTTTCTTTTGTATATCGCATTTGTGCAGCGTCACCTGCAACTCGTTGCTGCACTGATGCGCAGTCGAAATGAGCTCACGCAGCGCTGTAAACTGCTTGCGTTCCCCGAGTATTTGTTCCTGCAGCGTGGTCAGAGTGCTGACTTCTATTTGCATTTGGTACAATTGCTCTCTGGAGACTGTGCGCAGAGGGAGTGCATTTTAAGTTTTTGCATTTATTGCATTTTAATTGTTACCTTTTTCGTCATATTTCAATTTTTCATTTCTTTCAATTTCTACGATAAGTTGTTCGAGTGCTTTTTTCTCCTCTGCACTGTTGGCCACCTCATCCTGCAGATATTTTGCTAATGTTAAAAAACTCATTTTTGAAAAATAATATGAATTAGTTTATACACAAAAATTAACATTTAACTTATTCAAAGTTATCTTTAACGATTACGGAAACGGAAGTTGTGAAGTTGTTTATGTTGTTCATTCGCTTGATGCTAACAGAGTTGCCATCGTTTTTTTTGCGTTATATAAAGACTTCACAATTATAAAGACTTCACACGAAAGAATTTCTGAAGTAATGCGAAAATTTTATATAAAATTGCGCATACATAATGAAAAGTAATTTTCTGCTGTTTTAGTTAATAATTTAATTTAGTTTTAATTTGTAGTTTGATTTGATTTAATAAATTTATGTACTTTAATTTTTAAAATCCTTTTAAAATTTAAATCCAAATTAAATTTAGTTAAAATTAAAATTTTTATAACTATGTAAGATGACCGTATTCTTCAAATGACTAGGCTTCAACTCGTTCCAATATAATGATTCCTCGGTGGCCTCCACTTCCATGGCTGCATTTTCTCGCGGTGTGACAGTTTTACTTGTAATATTTTGATAAATATATAAAAACCACTTGCCGGTTAAGTAATATAATATTTCCATATAACTCACAATGCTAAAACCAAACATAAGCGACATAATGCCACCAAAACGACCTGGAAAATTTCAAATATTAGGTATTTGTTTTATACCCTAGTAGAGATTCAACTTAGTTATGACAAGGAACAATTTCAATGATCAGTGCTCGATCATGTCCCTAGCTCAATTTCTACTAGGATACATATATATTTTTTGATATACTTAATAAAACGACCCAATCATCTGTGATATCCTCTACTGTAGCCAAGGCATTCCGTTGCTTAAAATACAACTTAATTATGGCCAATGGTTTTACATGTGATATATTCTGTCTGTAGTAGATATTTCTAAGAACCAGAAGGTAGATTTATTTAAAATAAAGACTTACAATAGACCATGCTTATGCTTTAATCCATTTTGTGGCCTGTCCAGTGGCAGGTTATTTATGTAAATTTTAAAATCTACACCATTGCATGTTGGATAGCATTGGTAGCAATTCGAAGTACCATCGAGAGTAGCATGCGATGGCTCTTGCAGCTGTTCACGATCGCTGGTCACGTAATCGAAATAATTCCAATTATACCAGATTTTCTTCCATTCAGTTAAACAAGGTAGATCCATCAGACTGCAATAGCTGGCATTTAAGATATATGCAGGAAACGAAGGGTTGACGCAGCCGCAATAATTTAACATGCTGTACATGCGACATATGAGCAGACACTCATCCTGAGAGTAGTAGGATCTGAAAGGGGCAGACAATTCTATGTTGTTCATATGTTATGGACTAAGAACACTTTCCTAATAGTAATGAAAATTGAACATGAAATAACGCTAAGGGAAAATGTTTCTTATACTTAGTATGCGTTATCTCAGTTTTGCTGGGAAAGTAAAATCCTCCGGAATATTTTTATCTTATATGAGACTGGTATATGTATATGATAAGTGGACGGATATACCTTTTACAGACGGACGACAGATAGACACACATAATAAAAGAAATATATTTGTCTATATTTGCCATGCTACTATGTCGATCTGTTACACATTTACTGTACGATATACTCACTGCTTTATTAGTTTTTGACCTTCTTCGGGAAAATAGCATTTGCGCACACTCGGATGGAATTGGCGTATTGAATGACTGGAACTGAAAAATGTGGGTTGCACTGGAATCTCAACAATGCTATTGTGATTTACTAATATTTGACCGGTCACATCCGATTGTATGGTTGGATAATCATCCGGTGGAAATAAAAAAATCTTCACAACAAAATAAATTTGATATTCTTATAGATATTGGAAAACGTAGATACCTGAAAAGCATCATTCGACATTGACTTGTAACTATAATCATCGGGATCATCTTGTAACACAAATTGCACACTATTCAATATAGAATTCGATTCAAATACAATATAATCGGTTTGCGTGGCATGTTCATTATCACGTGCACGTACATTGCTAAAAAAAGAATGCACTTTTATTAGCAAAACGAGTTGGGAAAGTTTGGTCACATGGGTAAGTTCGGTCACATGGGGCGGACTTTTATAGTCGGTCGGGCCCGACTATGGAATACCCTACACCTTTGGTGGGAATATTAATGTGGGATATTTGTTTGTATACCTTAATTTTAAAGTTTTTAATTATGCTGAACCTCCCCACCCTCAGAATAATATTCACATATCAGAAATTTACGTCTTATATCCCCATAATTTAATAAATTGATATAAAAGTATAAAAAACTAATAAAAAAAAAATAGAAAAATATAATTGGGCGAACCACGCCTATATTTTAAATTTTGTCAGGCTAATATTTCATAGATTTGCGGTTCAAATTTCCACTATGAAAACCCGGAAAATAATGAAAAAATAATGAAAAAAAAAGGTGGGTGGATCACGCCCATTTTTGGACCACATATTTTTGTATTGAATATAACAATATGTTTTAAATGTTATAACTATATGTTGAATACTTTTCGAGTTATTAGTTCCTAAAGAGTTATATAAAAGTGACTAGTATGGGAGGTGGGCGTGTCCGTTGACCGATTTGGATCATTTTCAAACTCAGTTCCTACTTTTTGCTAAAATATATTGAGACGAAATTTCAACGCATTCTGTACAGTATTTCTCCAGTTTTTCTGTATTCGGACAGCAAGACAGCAAGACGGACAGACGGACATGGCTAAACGGACTCGAGTAGTGAGGCTGATCAAGAATATATATACTTCTCCATACCGGACACGCCTCCCAAAGGGCGTTACAATATATGCACAAAGATAATATACCCAGTACCTCATACACAGAAAATAAACGGGTTCATAATATTAACGAATGCTGTTCATAGAGGCAAATTCATACGTTTTAATGCAAGATACATTGTGACAATGTACATTGTCCTGTAACTTGTTTGTGAATTTAATGATCAGTTCATTTTCAGTAAGAATCAGTGTTCATAATACGCACAAATAAATTTAATGATTTTTTTCATACTTCAATGAATTATATTCATTGAAATACAGCAGTAGACATTTTGCATGTTCGTTTTTCGTGTTCGTTGCTAGTAGCGTTAACTGCGCTCTGCTGCTATTAATTCGCAGAAAGCTGCGACAAATGTAAGAAGTAGTTGCGAAATGAAGTGCGAAATTACATTTAATTTATATTATACTATTATATTTAATGTATATATAAATTGAATTTACATTAAAATAATAAAATGAAAAAACTTTCTGAATTCACTTTTGTTTATGATCTCGTTCATTAAAGTATGTATTCGATTCATTGCGACAATGAACTCTCGCATTCAATATGGCTAATGAAATATTCATTGTAATTATGAATATTTGTCATTTTGTTTCATGATCCATACATTGTAATTCAATGAATTTGTACATTGAAGTATTACCGGAAATTCGTTGTGACAATGAACAATTACATTGGACCAATTTTAACGAAATATTCTTTGTGATAATGTACTTTTTCATTGTAGATATGTACTTTTTTGGTTCAGTGTAGGTGTAGGGTATAAAAGGACTTCTCACTAATCGCTTTCTACCGAACAATAATATTAAAGTGATTTATTTCAACCACACTCAGAAAAAAATCCTATTAAAATAGGTAAATAGGACATTTATTGATTCAATAGTATACAAAAAAAATAAATATTTTCATGTAAACACAAAAACAATTTAATAGTGTTTAATATTAATAGTTTTTTATAGTATTTAATGGGATTTACCTATTATTCATATTAGGGTTGAATATTTACACAAATTATAGAAATAATTGTGTTGCACTTACGGATCGATTGCATAACTTTCCCGCTTATAATTGAACATACAACAGACACTGGTTGATGTCATGCGTTTATTGATTAATTTGCTGGTATTTACAATCTCACCGAATATCAAACCACGCAGCACTATATCCTCACAATCGGGTGCAAGCTCACGAAGTATCTCACGTGTCGGATAATCGGTTTTATTATACATGTGAGTGAGTATCTCATGCAGTTTAGATAGCCGCTCATCGTCTAATCGGTAACTATCATAGGGGTAGACATACAAACCGGCCAAAAGCAGCAAAAAGTCTTCCATTTGTGGCGCAGTACGTGCTAGGAGTGCGGGTCTATAGCCTTGTTGATGTACAAACCTGCATAGAAATTCGAATGCAAATATGTTAATATTCTATGTCTGGAGACTTGACTAGCATAATAAGTATTAGAAATGTTTAACCCACCAAAAACTCTCAATTCTAAACTTTGGCGCTGATCTATGACTTGTGATTCATTACCAGAATTTGATCAAGAACAAGAGCATTATTAATGTATATTGGAGCATAATTTGGCGTAGAGTTTCTATATCTTGATTATCTCTATTAAACTTATCGCCAAATTTAGGTTTATCGGCAACCCATGTCCACCAACACCTAAACTGCCAAAGAGTCTGATTTATGAGTTATCGATTCATTTTCATAATCTGTAAATTTTCCCAAGATAAATGCTGCTATATATCGAGATATATTAGAGTTTAAATTTGAGTAGAGCCCTTATCTTAAGATTATCTTGGTTACGCTACTACGTTTTTATTACCCTGACAATTATGTTCGAAATGGGTTAAGCATTAGTCGCACATGTACTTTCGCTCTCTCTCTCTTCAAACACTTTAAACTATTCATGGTAATTTCCCAGACTGACTTGACTTATCGTTCTTAGCCAAATCGTACACCGTACACCGTAGGCTTATCTTCGCAATTAGCCCGACTATAAAACTGTTGGACCAACGCAATGAGGCACATAATCGTTGCGACCGTATTACCCGACGTTCGTCGCACTGTGAGATATGACGAGAAACCTTCAAATCGCTGCCTTCCTGCTGGCAGCCACTTGCTGTCTGGCAGCAGTTGCTGCCGAACGAATGCGCTACGACAACTATCGCGTCTACCAGCTGCAACCGAGCACCAGCGCTCAACTGGCTGTTATTAAGCGCTTGGAGAACTCCGCCAACTCTTACATCTTCCTGGATGCAGTACATTATGTTAACGCCAAGATCAACGTTGTAGTAGCACCAGAACGCGTACCCGTTTTTGTGCAGGTCATAAAAGCTGCCGGCATCTCTTACGAGTTGGTGGAGGAAAATGCTCAGTCCAAATTGGAGGGCGATGATGAGGTTGCTGATCCAAATCGTCGCAGCGGCGATTACACATGGGAGGAATATCATGAGTTGAATGACACATACAGTTGGCTCAACTCGTTGGTGGAAAAGTACCCCGAGCAGGTTTCGATGTTTGTTGCCGGTGAGACTTTCGAAGGACGTCAGATACTGGGTGTTAAAATCAGCTATGGTGCCGGACGTAAGGGCATCTTTGTCGAGGGTGGCATGCATGCGCGCGAATGGATTGGCCCCGCCACTACCACCTACATCACCAATCAATTGTTGACTAGCACCAACGAGGAGGTGCGCCTAATTGCCGAACGTTTCGATTGGTATATTGTGCCACATGCCAACCCTGATGGCTTCGTCTACACTCACACCACGAATCGTATGTGGCGTAAGACTCGCACACCCTACGGTGCTGACTGCTTCGGTGCTGATCCCAACCGCAATTGGGGATTCCATTGGAATGAAATTGGTGCCAGCGCCGATCCTTGCTCCGACACCTATGCTGGACCTTCGGCTTTCTCCGAAATAGAAACTCGCTCGCTTGCTGAATACCTCAAGACTTTGAAGGGTAAAATCCATCTGTATGTATCGTTCCATGCGTACTCGCAACTGTTGCTGTTCCCCTATGGACACACCAATGAGCTGCCACCAAACTACGACGATCTGATGCGTGTCTTCGATGCTGCCGTTGCGGGTGTGAAACGTCGTTATGGTACCAAATATACCGGTGGTAATATCTACGATGCCATCTATCCGGCTGCAGGCGCTAGTGTTGATTGGGTTTACGGAGAGCAGGATGTAAAATACGCCTTCTGCTATGAATTGCGTCCGTCGAGCTTGAATCTATGGACCGGTTTCAAGTTGCCAGCAAACCAGATTATTCCAACTGGTGAGGAGACTTTGGATTCTTTGGTTGAAATGATCAAGGAGGCTGGTATTACACGTTTTCTGTAAGAAATACAGCTTTCTTTGACCTTCGATTCGTTGGGGTTTTTGTGTTTTACTTTCGATTCCGAGTAAATAAATAAAAATCAATACAAACATAAATTAAACAGTTTGTTTTAGAGCTTTCCTTAGATAACACTACACATTGTTAATAGTTAAATTGATTATAATCGGTAACTGATTTCTTCGTAATAATTAATGGCTGCTGTTAATTCAGGCAATCGTGGCTTATCTCTAGTATTTGTCAAAACTTGTAAATTAAATGCTTATCTAAAACTGCTTGAATTGGGTTTCAATGGGTTTTCGCGTATAGTATTTGAGGATTAGTCCGCTATTAATATATAACACATAATAAAAATATAATCTAGAGTTTTTATAAATAAGAAATAAACAAAACTGAAAGTGATATGAATGAATCGAAATACGCCGACTAAATGAATAAATCTTTTAAATTGTATATTAAAATAATGTGTGTTTTTTATATCAGTTCCAGAATTCAATTTCTCAGCATAAAATTATGTAGCCTACCGAATTCAAATTTTTCAATAAATGCTGAATATAGGATGTGTGGGAGATTGTCTAAATTTAAAGACAAAACTAAATTGTTGGGTTTTCAGTCGGTAACCGGTAATTGCTAAATTCGGTAATTGATCGACTATTAGTTTGCTGTCAATCAATTAAGTTCAATTTAGATTGCACTGCATTGCCGACAAATTTAGTTTAGTCTTCTAATTCAGACCAAGTCCATATGCAGTCGTGCGTGATGTCAGCTTTGTCCAGTTTCAAAATTCAAATGTAATCGTATCTAATCAAAAGCTATAAACTTTGATTTACAATTTATTTATTTGTTTAAATTCTCAAACTTCCCAGTCTAACTGATTTCACTCACAGTTATATCAATGTGATACCATGTTATCAATTGATTCGCTTTTGATTTATAACATATGCTCAAAATTGCAACGAAAATAACTCACATTCGAATAATTTCTCAAATCCTAATCACAAAGCAAAACAATACATATTAAATCCGTTTAAGTAAATAATCGCAAAAAAGAAATAATAGTAGCAGTTGTAGATTAATTAGCCTTATATAAGGTCGTTTTTAATCAGTACTGAACATAAAGTACGATGTCTGTAAAACATAACATAATCATAGGTATTTTCCTGCTGTTCATAGTTTTAAGCAACGCGGAACGTGCCCGATTTGATAACTACCGGGTCTACAAGCTAATCGCTTCCAGTGCTGCCGAATTGAGTGTGCTTCGGAATATTGATGGTGAATGTGACTCATTAATTTTTCTAGATGGCATTCATAAAGCCGGACAAGACGTGCATGTTGTAGTGGCACCACACAAGTTGCCTGACTTTCTGGAAATTCTCGGTACTAATGGACTTAATTATGAGTTGGTAGAACAGAATTTTCAAAATGTCTTGGAATCGGATGAAATCGAGATTGCTCCACGTGGTACTAGTGAGTACAATTGGAGAACTTTCTACGAACTGGATGACACCTATAGATGGTTAGAGTCTTTAGCTGAAAAATACCCTAGTGTGGTCACACTCATTGAAGGTGGTATGTCTTACGAAGGACGTGCAATTTTGGGTGTAAAAATCTCCTACAACAATAGTCAATCCGAAAAACCAGGCATTTTCATGGAGGGTGGTATGAACGCACGTGAATGGATTAGTTCCGCCACTGCCACCTACCTCATTAACGATCTATTGACATCAGATACTGCTGCCGTTATGGACATCGCACAGAATTACGACTGGTATATCTTTCCCCACACAAACCCCGATGGTTACGTCTACACGCACACCACAAATCGTATGTGGCGCAAGACACGCACGCCTTACGGTACCTGCTTTGGTGCCGATGCCAATCTCAACTGGAATTTTCACTGGAGTGAAGTGGGCGCTAATAATCATTCGTGCTCCGACATGTACGCTGGTCCACATGCCTTTTCCGAAATCGAAACTAGGACGCTGTCTAACTACATGAACTCACTGAAAGGCAAACTTCAGGTGTTTGTCTCTTTCCATGCGTACTCGGAACAAATTTTCTACCCCTATGGACATACGGCTGAATTGCCTGAGAACAATAATGATTTGAGAAAGGTCTTGACTGCAATGCAGTCAGCCATTTTTAGACGTTATGGCTCAAGGTACGGTGGTGGCATTGCACACGATTTCGATCATCCGACTTCTGGTACATGTATGGATTGGGCCTACAGCACAATTGGTACTAAAATGGCCTTTACTTTTAATTTGCCTCCCATGATTGGTCAATTCTTATCAGGCTATAAAATATCAGCCAACAGAATAATTCCTATCGGCCAGGAAATTATGGATGCTCTGGTTGCAATGGTTGGTGAAGTCAAAAATTTGGGATACTTCGACTGAGTTCTAATCAAGTATTTAATTATATAATACAAACATGCAATTTTGTGTAGCTTTCACTAAAGAAACCTTAATAAAAATTCTTAATGAAGTTATTGTCTTTTTATGGTAGGTTTTAGAAATTCTTACACTTTTTCAGCGAATGGCTTCAGTTTGCGACGGCTTATCTTATTTGCACTACAGATAGCTACAGCTACGAAGGGACTGTTGGCCACATGCACCAGATTGGTTGCCATATGTATTTCAGTCGGTGACCTTATGTACTCGATTGTGAGATTGACAATTATGTAATGGGTGTATATGATAATTAATAACATAAATAGTATCCAAAGTTTTCTGTAAAATAGCTCAACTGATTAAAATAATTTTGGTTAAATCACAAATAATTCTCACTTTGCATATCGCCATTTTACAAAGAGCAACAACAGTTTTAAGCCATGTATACTGCTGACATTTAGAAACTGACGAAGAAGTCTCTGGGAGCTTCGCATTATTCCGGATGGTATTGTACAGACTGCATTATATGTTTCTTCTTTAATAGGTATTTATATAGATTCTTCACATAGACTATGGCTAATAAATCATAAATGGTCAATCAGAAATGATAGTAATTGTACCTATAACTATAATTGTACTACACCTTCACCATGTACGTAGTATATAATTATGTTGATTGATTTGAAAACAATTTTGCAGTGGGAAGTGTGTTTAATAATGTTATTATTAATATACAAAAATGCATTTTGATATGAGTGTTACCCTATTCAGAATAAATTAACTATTTACTAAGGAGTTTGCCTAAATTTAAAGACTAAATTTCAGGTTCCTAATCAATCGCTGTTCGATAATCGGTAATATGTAGAATCGATAATTAGTCGAATTGTCATCCATTTGTTTATTGTCTTTCAATTTTTTTCATTTTAGACTTGCCATTAAATTGGCTAAATTGAATAGCAAACACTTCTCTACCGACATATTTAGACAAACTCGCAAATATCCTAAATTGTTATGATTCCATTTTTATACAGAACTAGCTGGACCCGTGCATGACTCGTGCAAAGATTTTGTGAATGCAATAATATGAATCAATTTTATTAATATAAAAAACATTTTTAATATTTATATCAGGGACCCGTGCTTCGCCGTGGACGTTTTTTTATTGGTTTGATAAATGTAGTAACCAAAACAAAACTAATTCTCCACTAAAACAACTTTTCTCATAGACAATTCTTTCTCAGACTGTGCTTCCCCGTAAAATTCTTTCCAGTAGAATTTTTTTCCCGTGGAATTAATCCCAGCATAGTTTTTCCCAGTAGAAGTTTTAGTGTGGTGAGTTTAGGTGTGGTGAATTATGGTGTGGTGAGTTTTAGTGTATTGAGTTTTAGTGTAGTGAGTTTAAGTGTAGTGAATTTTATTGTGGTGAATTTTAGTGTGTTGAATTTGAGTGTGGTGAATTTTAGTGCAGTGAGTTTTAGTATGGTGAATTTTAGTGTGGTGAATTTTAGTGTGGTGAATTTTAGTGTGATGAATTTTTTGTGGTGAGTTTTAGTGTGGTGAATTTAAGTGTGGTGAATTTGAGTGTGGTGAATTTAAGTGTGCTGAATTTTAGTGTGGTGAGTTTTAGTGTGGTGAATTTTACTGTGGTTGATTTTGTTTTTGTGTTTTTGCTTTTGTGTTTTGCTTTAGTGTTTTGCTTTTGAGTTTCTGCTTGTGATTTTGTTTTTGTGTTTTTTGCCTTTATGTTTTGCTTTTGTTTTTATGCTCTTGTTTTTTGTGTAATTGCTTTCGTTTTTGGTTTTCGCTTTTATATTTGGGTTTTTGTTGTTGTGTTTTTTGTTGTTTCATTTTTTTATTGTATTTTTGTTTTTGCTTTTGTGTTTTGTGTTTTTGCTTTTGTATTTTTGATTTTGCGTTTTACTTTTGTGTTTTTGCTTTTATTTTTGTGTTTCTGCTTTTGTTCTTTATATTTGTATTTGCTTTTAATTTTGTTTTTCCATCCTTTTTTTATTTTTCTGTTGTTTTTGAGTTATTGATTCAGTTTTGTTTTTATTTATGTGTTTTTGCTTTTGTATTTGAGCTCTTCTTAGCTTGTGTGTGCCGAGTTATGTCGATTCGAAAGTTTAGGTTGTATGGGAAGTGCCACGCCCTTTTGTTCAATCCCGCACATATATAGCCCATGACACCCAGACTCCATAAGTATCCTGGTGCAAAATTTCAGTTAAATCGGTTCAGCGGTTTAGTCGTGCTGAAACAAATAGACAAACAGATAGCCGACAGATGGACGGACGGACCAAGAGTTTTAAGAATAAAGATAGATAAAAGAAACGGGACGTTTTAAATAGGAACATTTTGATAGTCGTTATAAGCCTAAACATGTGGGTAAATGGAGTTAGGAATGGCATTTGTATAACTTATTTCCAGTTGCATTAAGAATAGCCCTTCTGCCAATATAAATTCTCTTTGGTTTATAAAAGCATCCGATGATTTAAATGTTATTTGAAGTATTGTTCTAAAAAGATTGTATTAGAGGTTAATCAATTGCACCAATTTAAAATACCAGACACCGTAGGCGTATAAGTAATCTACGTTTTTAGTTCCATTGTTGTAGCTCTTCTTGTTTTTCTGTACTCGTGATTTTTAAATATAGCTAAATCGACTTTTGAAATTGTACACTTGTTTTTCCACACTCAATGAATATTTATTGTACACAGAAAAAAATCCTCAATTTGTTCATCAATTTTTCACCATTTACGGAGAATCATCAAATTGAAAGATAGTTTCATTATATGGAATAGTGATGAATGATCAAATATATATTCTAATTCAACTGCATTTAATGTTATACTTTTTATATATAATTTTTTTAAATATATATTTGCATAAATTTATTTCGTTATCAAATAGCTTAGTTTAAATTTACAACAGCTACTTAAAAAATACACAAATACAAACAATGCCCATATAAATATTTTTCTAAATCTTATCAATAAATCAAATACTGAAAAACGGCGGTCTATTTGTTGATTTTGAATTTCGTATAAAAGCCATCGTTTTTTCTATATTTCAACATAACGAACAGTTATTTCAACTGCGATGTCATTTAAACTATTTACCGTTTTGGCGGTCTGCCTTGTGGCAGTTGCCTTGAGCAGCGGCGAGCGTGCTCGATACGATAACTACCGCGTCTACAAGGTCATTGCTTCCAGCGCCGATGAATTGGCTGTGCTCAAGAATATGGACGGCTCCAGTGACTCCATAATGTTTCTGGATGGCATCCATATTGTCGGAAAGGATGTGCAAGTCGTGGTAGCACCACACAAAGTACCTGATTTTTTGGAAATTATGGGAACTAACGAAATCGAATATAACCTGGTGGAGCAGAATTTGCAAGGCCTCTTGGAATCTGACGAAATCGAGATTGCACCACGCGCTGCTGCTTACGGCTGGACCTCTTACTATGAACTGGATGATACCTACAGCTGGATGCAGTCTTTAGCCGTTCAATACCCAAGTGTGGTCACACTCATTGAAGGTGGTAAGTCCTACCAGGGACGTTCCATTTTGGGTGTTAAGATTTCATTCAAAAATGGTCAATCGCAAAAACCCGGCATCTTCCTGGAGGGTGGCATGCACGCACGTGAATGGATTAGTCCTGCTACTACCACCTACTTCATCAACCAGCTTCTGACTTCAGACAATGCCGACATTAAGGATATCGCCCAGAATTACGACTGGTATATCTTCCCACACACAAATCCCGACGGTTATGTCTACACACATACCACCGATCGTATGTGGCGCAGGACCCGTACACCTTACGGCACCTGCTTTGGTGCTGATCCCAACCGCAACTGGGGCTTCCATTGGAATGAGGTGGGTGCCAGCGACAAACCTTGCTCTGATACTTATGCCGGTCCATATGCCTTCTCCGAAATTGAAACCAGGTCTCTTTCCGAATATATTACCTCATTGAAGGGCAAGATCCAGCTGTATGTTTCCTTCCATGCCTATTCGCAATACTTGTTGTATCCTTATGGACACACCGGAGATTTGCCCGAGAATGTCGCTGATTTGAAGCAGGTCTTTGACGTAACTTTGGCCGCCATGAACAAACGCTACGGCACCAAATACACTGGCGGAAATATCTACGATGCTATCTATCCGGCAGCAGGTGCCAGCGTGGATTGGGCCTATGGCAATGTTGACACCAAGATGGCCTTCTGTTTCGAGTTGCGTCCATCATCCAATAGCATTTTGACTGGATTCAAATTGCCTGCAGCTCAAATTATTCCCACCGGCGAGGAGACATTGGATGCCTTTGTTGCCATGGTTGGTGAGGTCAAGAAACTGGGCTACTTCAACTGAGTGCCATCAAAGAATTACCGAACGATATAATAAATAGAACAATACTGAATTTAATGCGTTTTACTTAACCTAATACCAATAGAATTTCAACATAAGAGGTTTTACTTTATGTACTTTTGAGTACTTAACCCAATATGCTTGGTATTAAATCGAATTTGTGTACTAATTATCTACGTATCTTTATTGATATTAGATACAACTTAGAGCTATTGACTTTAGTTAAAGCTGACTAATCTTATTTGCGCTTTGATAACTTTAATGAACTGTTAAATAAGTGTACTAACTAGATACTAAGAAGTAGAACGGCTAACAAAAGGTTATTTATCGTTAGTTTGATTTCAGCGGGCAATATGAATTATTATCCATCACAATTGTTAACGATAACAATTGCGGCTATAACTCAGAATCCGTCTATAACACAGAATAATAATAGTATTGAACAACAGCAGTAAAGAAGCTAGAGCGAGTTCTCTTACCATTTGAGTAGTACATCTATTGGACCAATTTGGTCCAAATTGAACTTTGTGTGTATATATCTTCAAAACGGTTAAAGGTATCGCTCTGAAAAAGTTTGGCGGTGAATTATTTCAGTATATACGATTTTGAACTAAGGCTAAAAATGCTTTTTTAGAAAAGGTAACACATAAGTCAATTTGGAACAAATGGTCCCTTATTGTATTTGTGTTTGAATATATTCGCTAACAACTGGAAATGTAAAATAGTTATTTTCAATCTTCGTTTTTAAAACTCTACGAACATACATTACGAATTATATAATAACAATTTTAGAACTCTGTTTCTTTGCTCATCACAATTTAATGAAACGCAAAATAAAAAATTGTCAATTTCTATAAAAATCGCCTATTGGACCTAATTGCTCAAAATTACCTTATTAAGCTGGAATTATTTTCGACTTACTCGGGTTAAATGTAGGTTTTACATTTTATATCCAAATGCCAACGACGGAGTGACAGCTTTTGCAAGGCAATGTTTACTCTCAGAGGTTTGGCATTGTCTGCGAAGAGTTAGCTATATACTTTTCGGACTTTTCGGCTCGCAGTCTAGCGATTTACCATAGACGCGTTTAATATTTATTATTCAATCTATATACCCGAGATTGAATAATAAATCCTGAATAATAAGTCCTGTCATTTTTTAGGAATATGTGTAGCATATTTCTGGCAAACACACAGATAAATAGAATATTTTGGGAAGTGTATAGGGTCATTCCACACAAAATCGATAAAAACAATTTGAGATTTTACCTTTTCGATTGAAATGAAATTTGGGCAACTGATAAATGTTATATGCATTTATCATTTTTTTTTAATTTTTCCAACGACTACTTCCAGAGTTACAGTAGTTCAAAGTTGCAAAAAATGGACGAAAAATCTCTTTTGTACCGTTGTTCATATTTAAATATCTATTAAACTAGAAATGCAAGAACTCCTGTGAAGACTCGATTTAAAGCTTATAAAATCAGTTTTTGAAAATTAAAGTAGTAACTTCTATACTTGAACATGTGGCCAATGGTCATTATCCTTGTACTTCCAATTCGATGTCCTTAAAAAGGACCCTTTTAAAATTCGATAAAAAAATCGTAAATTTTATTTAATATAAATGTTCATGCCAATTTTTTTTTGATGACAAAAGTTAATTTTCTAAATTTTCATTTATTTTTTGTATAGTAAAAATTTGTTTTTTCTACAGTAAAAGTTTCATTAAATCTTGAATATATTTGTAAGTCTGATTTCCAAAATGCCGTCAGTTTTATCATATTGAATCTAGTTTTTGAGATATTGATATTGGTATAAAATATTTATATTTTTCGACAAATGGAAACTATTTTTTTTAATTTTTTAATTTTTAAATATATTTTTATTGAATTACGACACTTTATACATATGTATAGTAGTTTTGGTTTTTAGTTTGGACTATGCTCTGGTAATCATAAATCATTTTCTTGTTTATCATTAGATTATAAATGCTAAATAAATAATTTAAAAGTTGTCCAAAAAACACAAAATTATTAAATTATTGCAAATTTGACTGTAGAAAAAATATTTAAAAATCTTGAAATTAACCAAAATATACGATTTTTCAGAATTTTAAAAAGGGTTAAGGACATCTATTTTTAAATGTAAGGATAATGACATGTTGACAATTTTAGAAGCTACAACTTAATTCTTTTAAAAGCCAAATTGTTTTCTGGAGGTATTTTTTGTATAATTTATAAAACTAATTTAACTTTTATAAAATGTAGTGGAAATGTGAATTTTGTTGAATACTGCCTATTTTGAAAGGAATATTTTAATAGTTTAAATAAATGTATATACCCTAATAGAAATTATACTACAATGGTCGGAAACTAAACATTGTATTTTTACCTACTCATAACCCGACCAATTGTAAAATGAACGTACCTTTTTTTTACTACAACCGAATGTTAGCCAAAGCAACTGCACGTTCGGTTGTCGTAACCTCGTGATTACACTTTCGGCAACCTCATGTTGGCAGTTCGGTTGCCAGTTTCCTGCCAACAATTATGGATACATGCAGAAATAAATAAACGTCAAAAATTTTCACAAGTCGCAAACAATAGGTAATTCATTAATTAAGTAAAAATGCGAAATAATTATATAAATATTAATAACTTAATAATGAATTAATTCAATACAAATTGCTCTTTAGCTAGTGGAATATAAAATAAATAAAAAAAATATGTGACCAATGGAAATAGTTTTTAATTTTTTTGTTATGAGGAAATAACAAAATAAATTCATGCAGATATATGTATCTTAAGATGAAAATTTTCATAGTGTTTTTATTTTCAGGGAGAAGGAATTTGTAGGTATATTTTTAAATTGTGTGCGCTGCATATTTACGCATCTATATTCCATATAGAATTATTTACATATATAAATAACTTTGTTAAAATAATTAAAATAATAAAAAAAAAAAAATCAGTTGGAGGTTTAGAAAACCTCATGCTTACCGACTAGGAGGTTGCGACAACCTCATGCTCACCAATTTGGTTGTCAAAACCTCATGATCACCGATTTGGAGGTTACCATAACCTCATATTCACCGATTTGCAGGTTTCCCCAACCGTATTAGGAGGCTGTTGTTGGTTGCCGAAACAAACAAAAACGGTTCACAATCGACCAATCATGCTCCTTTTTAGTAGATGTATAAGCTAATTTTCATTGAAATAGCTTTTTAAGTTTCCCTGTAACAGTTATTTGAATGGACAGACTGGGTATTATGTACGGATGACCAATCTGAATATACTCATTCACTCTAAATGTAGTGTATAAATCAAGGATTGAAACCTAAACGAATAACGGTTTCGATTTCGGTTTCGGTTTTTTCCGCGTTTCGGTTACGGTTTCTGTTTTAGGTTTTTATTACGAAACGGTTTCGGTATATCGGTTCCAAGTTACGGTTTCGGTTTTGATTTCGGTTTTTGTATAAAATTTATTTTTTTCCATAATTTTCAAATAATTTAACATTGTTTATATTGTGTTAAGTTATGTTCAAATTGTTATATTGGGATAAAGTGGGAAACGTAATTTAACAATGTTGTTGTTATTTTAGTGAAAATATTATGTTATATGAATTATTTAATTGATTACGCCAAGAAAAAAATTCAATCGTGACCACAAGTCAATGAAAATTAACATTTTGACTTCACCGAGAAGCGAACCTTAAATAAAAGTAAGAAGAATACATCGGTAAATGTTCTTAAACTTTATGAAAAGAAGAAGAATTATGTACAATTTCCATCCATAAAACCAAAGAAATTAAATTGCAACAATTCAGTTTCCGTATTAGTTACTAATTATACCCTACACTAAGAGTGAAAGGGTATATTCAGTTTTTTAACACCCAGAAGGAAGCATCTCCGGTATGGAAAAGTATATATATTCTTGATCAGCATGACCTCCTGAGTCGATTTAGCGATGTCCGTCTGTCTGTCTGTCCGTCCGTCTGTCTGTTGAAATCCCTACTACTTTTAAAATTGAAGATAAATGAAACTTATAACTTAGATTACTAATATATGTGCGAAAAAATTGGCGAGATCGGTCCATTGTGACCTATGATCCGACCACTTATGTTCAAATACCTCATATAAAATGTACATATAAAGATCAATTTTTATGTATACGTGCTTAGGTAAACTTTTTTGGTCAAATATATATTGACATCATGCTCAAATACATGATAATAATGTTTTCCGGCGAAAAGACTTGTGGTTCACAAAAAAAATATCGAAATTCGGTACACCTACCCATTTGTAAATATGGGTATCAAATGAATAGAAATTCTTCAGCGATTGAATGTTTGTAGTTATTTTCAGGATTCGTATACCCTGGTGACCTATATATCACTTTAAATGGTGACCACACATATGTGTAGAGTATTTATAGTCGGCTTAGACCGACTATAATTTTGATAATCCTAACTATCATAGTAGGTGTACTACTTTAAAATTTCCCATGTGATCTAACCTTCCCAACTGGTTTTATCTTGTATCACCATTGTTTTTTTGTTACCTTATTATAAGTATCTATTGAATTTATAAACTAAAATATGTTTTCCTGTTTCTTTTTATGTTTTGTTAAAAACAGTTTTAAACCGGTATAAAACCGAAACCGTTTATTTCGGTTATGGATATCGGTTTATTTCCGATTTTCGTATAACGGTTTCGGTTACGGTTTCGGTTTTAAAAATGAAACGGTTTTAAACGGATATCGGTTTCGTTTACGGTTTCAACCGTTGGTATAAATCTTACATTTTCATTGCAACGATATTTTACAATTACACTTCGAAAAAGTGACTAAAAAGTGCCTAAAATTTCAATAGCTATTTTCATAAAAATGTTACGTAATAGAAAAAAAAGAGAGCATATAAATGGTCATTTTAAGTATAGGCTATAAAAAAAACGCTAAAAGTGCGTATACAAAAAACAATATATCGATATTTCTTGCTGAAAATGAAACAACAAAAAAAAAACATTTTTAGAGTGACCTGGTAGGTCACTTGTATTGGTTCCATTTTTAGCAGTGTTCGAAAATATTTCATTTGCAAAAAATTCTTTAAAATATTCCTTAAAAATCACTTCGGAAAAGTTTAGACAGATATACCGTTAACTAATGACAATGATTTAAATTCAAAATTAATTTATAATTTGCATTTGTTTGTATTGCTATCAGTAAGCTTAAGTTAAATTTATAACCGCTACTTTTTAACTCGCAATAACCAACATTAATTCACTCAAATGCGTTTATCAATCTTATCAATAACAACAAAATCCAACCCAACATGTCATTCCGTCTATTTGTTGATATTGCAATTTGTATAAAAGCCATTCAAAATACCCTCTGAGACCATTACGTTCAGTTATTTCAACTGCGATGTCATTTAAACTTCACCTAGTTGTGGCACTCTGCCTTGTGGCAGTTGCCTTGAGCAGCGGGGAGCGCGCCCGTTACGATAACTATCGCGTCTACAAGGTTATTGCTTCCAGCGCCGTAGAATTGGCTGTGCTCAAGAACATGGATGGTGCTAGCGACTCCATTATCTTTCTGGATGGTATACACATCGTTGGCAAGGACGTACAGGTGGTGGTAGCACCACACAAGGTGCCAGACTTTTTGGAAATAATGGGCACCAATGGAATCAAATACGAAATGTTGCAACCAAATTTGCAGAGCCTTTTGGAATCGGATGACATTGAAATTGCGCCACGCGCAGCTGCTTACGGCTGGACGGCTTACTATAAACTCGATGATACCTATACGTGGATGCAATCTTTGGCTGTTAAATATCCGGGTGTTGTGACACTCATCGAAGCTGGCAAAACGTATCAGGGACGTTCGATTCTTGGTGTAAAGATCTCCCAGAAAAATGGACAAGCGCAAAAACCTGGCATCTTTCTGGAGGCTGGCATTCACGCACGTGAATGGATTGCGCCCGCAACGGCGACGTACTTCATCAATGAACTATTGACCTCTGAAACAGCTGCCATTAAGAACATTGCACAGAATTACGACTGGTACATCTTCCCGCACGCGAATCCAGATGGTTATGTCTACACACACACCACCGATCGTATGTGGCGCAAAACACGTAAACCATACGGCAGCTGCTTCGGTGCTGACCCCAACCGTAACTGGGGCTTCCACTGGAATGAGGTCGGTGCTAGCAACAATGTCTGCTCTGATTCATATGCCGGCCCTGCTGCCTTCTCCGAAATCGAAACCAAGTCTTTCTCCAATTACATTAGCACACTGAAGGGTAAGATTCAGCTGTACGTTTCCTTCCATGCCTATTCGCAGTACTTGTTGTATCCTTATGGACACACAAAAGCTTTGCCTGAGAATGTCGGTGATCTGAAGAAGGTATTTGATAAAACCACAGCTGCACTGAACAAACGTTACGGCACCAAGTACACTGGTGGCAACATCTACGATGCTATCTATCCGGCAGCAGGTTCCAGTGTGGACTGGTCCTACGCTAATGTTAACACCAAGATGGCCTTCTGCTTCGAGTTGCGTCCATCCTCGAACAGCGCATCAATTGGCTTCAAATTACCAGCAGCTCAAATTATTCCCACCGGCGAGGAGACATTGGATGCCTTTGTTGCCATGATTGATGAAGTCAAAAATTTGGGTTACTTTAAATAAATCATATAAAATAAAGTTTAAAATTGAGTAATTAGTTTATTTAGTTTTGTGCAGTATTGAAATAATTAAAAATAGGTCTAAATGTTAAGAAGTAGACAAATTCAAAAGCGGTAACAATGCTAAAACCCATAATAAGTCCCAAAAGGCCACCAAATGAAGCTGTAAATATAAAATATAACATTAAAAAGATCTTAGTTAAAAGAGCTATGGTATACCTAATGCTGATAACCAATTTTGAAAGATTTCCATGCGGTAACGTGTCGACATTAGGTCGCTAAAGAAAACATGCAACAATATATCATCTTCGATATCCTCCTTTGTTTCGCTATGATTATAGATAGTTCATTTAATATGGTTTTACTTTTTGATAACAGATTTTTAAAACATACTTGGTCTTCACATTGCGATATGCATAGTTGACATTCAAACGTCCCATTGTTATTTCGGAAGGGTAACGATGAGCCTCACAGTCTGGCATGCAGTTGCAAGGAAATATCTTCGTGTCCTTAATTGTAGAGAGTGTGGGCTCCAGAGGCAAGGCGCGTATGAAAATTTCTAAAAAAGGTTCACATATTTAAGATTCCAAATCCACCGTTATATTAAAGATTTGAGCATTTTGAATTATTCGGTCGTGGTTGACGTTTTTCTTCCCTTTAAACGGATTTAATCTCTACCATTTACTTTGGTGAATATAAAAAAAACACTAAGAGAATTAAGATATTGCCCATAAATATAAGTGGTTGTCTACAAACACTTCAGACTTAAACATTTCTTAGAAAAAACTTTTTGAAAACCTATCATAATTAAAATAATACTGCAAATTGCAAATAACCCAGAAGTGGCAATGCCAAACGAACTTCAGATTTTAAATCAGCAACCCAGAATTATCGTAAACCGTTCTTAGATCATGTGGTATTAGTGGTTTTTCAGCAGTAGTACGTTTTTTTTATCCAAAAATTACCTCTACTCTGCATCACACAATATATCTTGCTCAACACACAAATCGGGTAACTCCCGTTGTTTGGTAGGTTCACCGGTATGCAGCCACATCGATTGTATATCATCTCGATGCGACACTGCGACATACAGTTTATAAAGGAGTAACGTTGCATCACATTCAAACGGCGCTCCTTGGCAAAGAGACAATTTCGTAGTGCCGGCTGCATATCCTTGACATCGTCGGTAGCATAAGTGGACTCAGGATTTATGCGGACATAGCTCTCGCGCGTCGAGGTTACCACCTTGGTCTCGGCATTTTCGTCGGGAAAATTATATGCATCGTGTATGAGCAAACGAAAGCCATAACTGCTGAAGTACGTGCCGAAATAGTCCTCTGAATCGGGGCGCAGCAGTACAGAGAGACCGGTTGGATAACCGCAACCGGTTACACGATAAGGTAGTTTCGGTACTTGATAGGCAATTTTACTGCGAGACATAGTAAAATGAGGACTACATATAAAACTCTAAACAACGAAGAAACATACGGTGGAAAATTATTCGTTGCCTGACCGAAATAATTGAACGAACAGCAGACACCCTCCGTGGTATTAATTCGCTGAAAGAGACTGTCACAGCGTGCATTGGTACCCTTCCAGATGCAGCGCGTTATCATGTCCATGCAGTTCGGTGTCAGTTCATCAGCCAGCTGACGTACAGTGTAATTGTTTTCACGTAATATGCCTTCGACAAAACGATATTCCTCCTCGCTATATTTTAGAGCATAACTGAAATACATGGTAATGCGAAAGAGTTCCAATAGATCGGTTTCGGTGACATTAGCGGGGCGTTTCCTGTGCGTATAACCAAGTAAAAAATATTGAATTAAGCGACTTTTCCGACGAACTTACATGCGCTTCGCCAACTGTAAGGCACTTTTCTTTGATATCTTATTAAAGTTGCATATGGTAACGGCCGGAAATGGTATATTCCAGGTGGGATAGTGTGAACTCTCTATAACCGTCACTGTGGGAGTTTCGCGATTCCACATCCACGATACAATGACCAAAACAATGGAGACTATTATCGAAATTATCACAACAAATAGCCAGAAAATGCGTTCATTTCTTGACAGATCCATATTTGTTATATAGTTGAGACCATGCAATGATGTGGTATCACAATAGTTTCGTAAGTTTTCGGCAAAATAATTTTTAATATGTTTTAGCTTTTTAAAATCACGTATATGCGAAAAACTTAATTTATTGGTTGGTATTTTAAGCGTGATGGCGCTTGTATCGGATGGTGCAGTCTTGTTCACATTGTTGGTTTTGATACGAGGCCTTTGAAAAGGTTCCATACTCAGGTGAAATATACGATTTTTCTGCGCTTTGAATGGCATTTTGTAGACGCGGGAAATCAGTACTGAATGTCTTACATTTCAGAAACATGCAACGAAGTTTAGACAGCTCACAACGGAAAAGGTTAATCGCATTAACAGTGCATATCATTTGATTAGGCTAATAATGAGGGTCTAATTTAGTCTCTAAGTATAAAAACAATGGTGTATTTAATTATATAGCTTTTGTTTATTCATTTCCTAATTGATTTGTTGACTATGATGGCCTAATGACCTATTTATCCTGTGCTCCTTCATTTGTTTGTGAGTGTTTTTCAACTTCTGCCTCTTGTGCTTTCTTGGCAGTCGCAAGGGCGGCGGCTTTTTTTTGTCTTCGTTTGATTTTATAAAGAATTTGCTTGCGAGTCAACCAGTTACAAAGTGGACGCACAAATACAAAGAATATCATTTCAAAACCGGAGACAAAGCTATAACCCATAAAAAGTCCGGTAATGCCGCCAAAAGTGCCTGGTTTCAAATAATGAAGTCGAAATTTAATAGAATTTAAAACATATAATGGGGTCGGGACAATAAGAAGCCAATTATTATTCTTTTTTCAAGATTAATATGTAATAGTAATCTTTAGGATGATCTCCAACTATTAAAACATCTGGAAATACAACCGAGGAATAAATACTTTTTTTTTCAATCTTGGGTTGTATTGCCTAAATATGTAAGTAAGATAGCAACTTGTTATTCCGGCCCTTCATTTCTTACCAACAAATGACAACCAGTTCTCATAGACATCCACGCGTAACTTCTGAGCTACCAACTCTCCGTAAAATACATGCAACAATATATGGTTTGTAGTATTGATACCGTTACTTAAGGATGAAAAAATATTATAAGTTTTTTTGTAGGTTAAAGAGCTTAGGACTTGTAAAATAAAGGTACTATTTATACCTTCGATTCATTTTAACCCTACGATTTGTGAGCTGATCCCTGAGGACATTTTTTTCAAAATTTGTAATATTTTCAGGATGCTCACTAATCGTAAGATTAGGTGCTAAACCAAAAACTTACAAAAATCGTCGATCTCCCAAGGCAAATGTTCGATTCAATGCGGTCGAATCCATGTTCGAAATGTATTTGTCAAAACTACACTCGGGAAAACAATCACAAATAAACGACTCCGCCGAACGATTTACTTTATAATTTAGATTATTCTGCACTAAAAGCCTATGCAAAATATCTGTGACGATAAAATTTTTTATTGGAAAATTTATAAAAATTATCTCTACACACCATTGTGCTGCCATAGACATGCGGCATCTGACAAATCGCAAATTTTAGTTACATTCCTGGTTATGTGTGACATATATTCAGGTACACAACCACATTTATGTGCCAACATTTGGTTGCGACAACCAACTAAGCAATTGGTTTGAGTATATTTCGCAAAAGTTTCGAGTTCTCGTTCCGCCGGAAAATAGCAACGACGCGTTTGTAGATTTTCACTGCGCAAATACTCAGTGGCATAGGTATTTTGTGGTGTAACATTAATGATGGTCTCCGTTCGCGCTGGCACAAATTGGCGTTCCACGCTGTTCGCTGGGTAATCGTGTGCATTATGTATGAGAACCTGATTTTTAAAAAGTAGTCAGTACTATGATTTTCAGTGTGAGATTTAAAAATGAGTGATATTAAAAAAGAAACATTTTCGGAATAAGGTTAAAACTTAAATTATATAACAATATTTAAGACCCAATATGGAAGCTTTCAAATACAAGTATTTATATCTAAAAAAAATATATATATTACAAACATTATTACTTTTACCTGATATCCGGGCGTCATAATTCCACTGGCCATATAATCCGAAAGCTGAGGGTCTAATAGTATGGTAAGTCCCGTCTTGTAGCTACAACTGGTCGTATGATGTGGTGAGTTCTCTCGTTGTGCGCTACATATTTTATAGAACATTAAATGTAACGATTAATTGCGAATCGGGTTGTTTATAGTACCCGAAATGTGTTACCTCCAATGGGCATGATAATTAAAGGAACAGCAATTGCCTTGTGGTGTGACAACTTTTTGAAAAAGTTTGCTGCAACGTTCGATGCGTCCTTTCCACTTGCAGCGCAGTAATTCGTCGACACAATTGACAGAAATAACTTCTTGCAATTGTGACAACGTATAGTTGTTCTGTAGCAGTAGCTCCTGGAGTGTTTTATAGTCACTTGTTGTATGAAAATCTGTATAGTATACCTTGCGAAAGAGATTCAATTGCTGTTGTGTAGACAAAACGCTGTTGTGCTGACTAAATAAATAAATAAATAAATACATAAATGTATAAATTTATAAAAAAAATAAATAAATAAAGGTACAAGAACTAAAGTAAATAAATACATAAATAAGTAAATAACTACATAAATAAATAAATAAATAAATAAATAAATAAATAAAGGTACAAGAACATAAAGTATAGGTATAAGCCTTCCAACCATATAGCTTTTGGGATTATTTCACTATTTTTTATATTTTTACTATTTTGTATAGTTTTACTATTAATAAATAAACTTTTTTCATATTTACATACTGTTCGCACCGCGAACGCAAATTCTATAACATCAACTGATGTGAACGCCGTATTAAACCCACATAAGACGAATCATTAGATTGGTTGGCAACTCTTCCCAAAAAGTCTCCAACGCATGACATGGCGCACTCATACACTCGCATAGATGAGCGAAAGCACAAACGTCAATGGTGACATTTACCTCGTGGTGCGATGAGATACTCTACTTCAGTTTTAACATCTGCAGCAGCACAACGTTCACTTTTGAACAACGTATAATTACTTAAAACTAAAATTTAAAATAAACTTAGAAATAAATATTATAACGTTGGAACTTAAACATAAAACAACCACGCGTTTTTATTGAAGTTTTACTTTGTCTCAAAAAAGACAAAGTAGCGTCTCAAGGAGACAAATCATTTTTACATTGTTTAGTCGGTACCCAATGACAACTCAAAGCAGCGAAATGCATCAAAGCAGCCACCATGGAAAACGCCTCCAGATAGTAGCAGCAACAAGTGAAGTCGCCCGTGCCCCAAGTGGACACATACATATCTCAGAATCTCTTATACTTTTTCGAAAGAAATCCCAAATTTTAGTCCAGGATTCTTTTGTATTCTTCTGAATATAATTGGTAATCTTGAATTTAATATGCATACTTTTTTCGGACATTATATTTAAGGATGTCGCTTTTTTTTTTAAATAGTTCAAATTTTGAGACAATTATCTCCAATATCTACTTGTCTACTATTAACAATATAATGTTTAGAGTTGGTAAACTTAGGTGTTTAATAGGCCTACCAATCCCTAAAAATTAGTACAGAAAATCTCAATATATTGGCCCAGGCTTACCAATAAAAATTACGTTTCGAAATCCTGTACATTTATATTTCGGGAATAATCGAAATGTCCCGATATTTTATTTTTCTAATTAAATAGTCCCGCGATTGTCAAAAGGCTACAGTTACAATTAGGGATGTCCAAAATACATCGTTGTTTTTAAAACACTCGATATGTTGTTCATCAAAATTTAAATTATATACCTAATAATTTTTCATTCGATCACCCATTAAAAAATACTATATAAATAATAGTTTTTTACTATTAAAAATAGTCAATAGGATACATTATTATTTTAATCGGAAAATACCATTAAATACTAGAAAATATCATGACATTGCCATTAAGTTTATATGAAAAGATTTATTTTTTGTATACTATTAAATCAATAATAGTCCTATTGACGAATTTTAATGGGATTTTAGGGTATTTTTTCTGGGTGATGCATCGAAAACATCGATCTATATCTATGCATCGTAAAACATCGATGAAACGAGTCGATGTATTATATCGACCAAAACATCGATGTTTTCTTCAGATGGACATCCCTAGTTACAATTTCTACACTTACAATTTCTGCGCCAACTGCATGCTTTTGTGATGAGATACCCGATTTAAATTACATATCGTAACGGCCGGAAATGCGATGGTCCACGTAGGATGATGCGTGCTCTCCGTGTACATAATGGTAGGGGAATCAACATTATGCAAATGCGACATAACTAAAATTGCAAAAGACATCAAGATGGCAACGCTTATTATAAAACACCAGAGCGCACGTTGCCACGTCGTTGCACCAACGAAATTCGCAAAGCCATGAATTGAAGCCATTTCGCAGTAAATCTCAAAGCCGCTCTTGCGTTTGCAAAGGCCGTCATCGTTGCGTGCGCGCAAAAAGGCCAAACAACTCGGCAATTGAAGTGGCCAACTGGGGTGATGGGCAACGCGGTTTAATTTCGCTTTGAGTTGCCAAAGTTTAGCGGTGTTTGCGACCGATTCGTTAATTGTTGTTTGTGCTGTTTTCGGCGTTGACTCGGTTGTTGCTGTGAGAGAGATGGAACAAGTAACTCGTTAGTTAAAGACACTCGCTGTTTTTCAGAAAATTTACCAGTTTTTATTTTATTTAAAAGTTGTCGCACTTTTTTTGTCGAACGCACATCATGCGAAATAAACGCCGCCGGATGTTCCAGCAGTTTGAGACGCAATTGTGGTGCTTTTGCGTTATTCTTTAGCTGTGAATCAAAAATCAGTTTGTGTTGCTTTTGCGGTTTCTTTGGCTGTAAATAATCCTCGAATGTCACATGATACAAATGAGTTGGCTGTGGTTTAATGGGCAACATGACGGAACGGATGCGTGGGTGAACGTTTTATGCGACTTTGTGGCGAGCATTTGAAGCATTTATAGCACAATTTGGATATGATATTTTTATGGGTAAGCCTTTTTCTTGTAGATGCCTTTTTCATGTTGTTTTGATGACAATTACCAAAAATATAAGAACCGCCCTAAGATATCTACTAAGGTTTTTTTTGATAGACACTTTTAGGCAGTGGTTATAATAATGGTGTGTGTATTTGCTAAAACGAAGAGAAAATTAATTGTGATCTTTGTGAACATTTTAATTGTGAATGAAAATTTTAAATTTTAAATTTATCTTTAAAAAATATATATTTTTTATTTATTTATTAAAATTTTCGTGAAATATTGAATTTTTCTAAAAAAAAAAATTTTGTTTATAGTAAAAATTTGAATTCTTATTGAAAATTTTCATTCACTAAGAAATTAAATTTTTTAGTGAAAAATTTAGTTTTTAGTGAAAAAATTTAATTTTTAGTGAAAAATTTAATTTTTATTGAAAATTTTAATTTTTAGTGAAAATTTCATTTTTTAGTGAAAAATTTAGTTTTTAGTAAAATTTGAATTTTTAATAAAAAATTGAATTTTTAATGAAAAATTGAATTTTTAATGAAAATTTGAATTTTTAATGAGAATTTGAATTTTTAATGAAAAATTGAATTTTTAATGAAAAATTGAATTTTTAATGAAAAATTGAATTTTTAATCTAAATTTTTAGTGAAAATTTTATTTTTTAATAAATAATTGAATTTTTATCGAAAAAGTTAACGTATAGTGAAAATTTTAGTTTTTAGCGAAAAACCTAATTTATAGTGAAAAATTTAATTTTTAGTGTAAATTTTATTTTTAATGAAAAATTTAGTATTTAGTGAAATATTTAATTCTTCGTGAAAAATTTAATTTTTAGTGAAAATTTTATTTTTTTTAGTGAAAATTTGAAAAATGAAAAATTGAATTTTATTGAAACAAAGAATGTTTAGTGAAAAAATAAATTTTTAATGATAAATTGAATTTTATGAAAAATGAAATTTATAGTGAAAAATTTAATTTCTGGTGAAAAATTGAAATTTTAAAAATTTAATTTTTAATTGAATTTTTGTTAAAAATTTAGTTTTTAGTGAAAATTTTAATTTTAGTGAAAAATTGAATTTTTATGAAATAACTCAATTAAGAAGAATATAATTTTTTACATTTTTTATATTATAAAATAGCATTCTATCCTTGTTCTACATTTTTGGCATTTGAATAGCATCCAAATTTTCACCAAAGTCGCTTCGTGATTTTCTATATTTATTTTGTTATTATTATTATTTTTTTTTTAAATTTTATCAATAACAACTATAAGCTAAACAAATGTTTTGTTGTTCAAAGCAATTCAAGTTTCAATATTTTATGGCTCACTTTTTTATTACAGTAGCAAATTGAATTTTTTAAAATAAACACTCAGCGCACCTTGCTTTCGATAATAAGTTGAGTCAAGAATTTGTCTGCTTTTCTTTTCTTTTCTTTTGTTTCGTTTCGATTTGTATTTTTTTTTTTTATATTCTAAGAACAAATTCCTGATTTCACTCGTGTTACTCTGTCTATCTAGTATTTCCTGGAGTTGAAGCAGAAATACGACGAAATTTCCTACTATTTGTACTTTGGTTTCAACAATTGCAAAATATTTGTTTTATATTTAAAAAAAAAAAAAAAAAACTATATTTTTCATAGATAAAATTTGCATAATATGCGATGCAGCCACATACCACACTGAAATGAGAAATGTTATCAGTTGGTTTTTGTTTGTAAGATATCGGTTGGTAAATATTGAATTTTACCCATTGGGAAACGATTTATTACTCATTTCCATGGCAATCAACACAGAGGAAGCCATAAATTTTAGTTTGAAAAATATTTTTTTGGCAGTAAAATTCATTGGAAAACTCACAAAGTTCTCTGCTTCTATTAAAAGTAATTAAAATGACGGTCAATATTTATTGTGATGCTGTTTCAATTCGAAATTCAATGGAAAAGTACGTGGTCGTAATGAGAAATATTATTTCTATTGTATGTAATTAATAAATCTTAATTCAATATTGTGGTAATAGTAATTAATTCTGGAAAAATGTATGCTGATTATACAAAAATATTCAATTATTTAAAGGCTCTCAATGAAGTACATTTTTCAAAAATATTAAATTAGTCCGGTAATTCAAATGGTGAATTTTCGTTTAACCCCTTTTTTTGGGGAATTAGTCCTCATCTGGCGGATTAGCGCATGGGAGCTAATGCGAATTGATGTCCATGAACAGCATATAAGGGAAGAATATGAATACTCAAAAATAATTACGAGGTCATATAGTATCAAGTATCATGTTAGGGGGTCAAAAGCAAACAAATTAAAAAAAACAGATAAAATGCATGAAAATGGAGTTGAAAAACGAATGGAGGGAGAAGATGTGAAATCCCTCTTGATGCCTAATTGCTTTAGGGGTCCTCTATACAGGAAGATTTAATGGCTTGGGTATTTAAACTTCGCTGTTAGGATGGCCCATATTTTAAAGTACAAATGTGACATTTTATGTGCAAAATTAGATAATAGAACAATTTTTTTCGAACAAAAATTGTAGAAAATCATGCAGTTAGCTCATATCAATGGAAAGAAATGTCTCTGCGGTCAGTCTTTAATGGGTTAAAGACCGCCTCACTAATGAACACCAACACCATATTCATTTATGAACAAAAGATTTTTATCAGTCCATGTAAATTTTTGATACATATTTGAATAAAATGTGTTATTAATAAATATAGTTTGATTGCTGTGACAACAATAACATAAAAACAAATCAATTTCAAAGTAATTAGCTAAATAATCACGTGACCATTCAGTGCATATCACAGCATGTAATCAAAAGCACTCAATTGAGGGCCGCATTCAATTAACCATTCTTGACACCCAACAATTGCTCTGAGTGCAGAATGAGTGCATAGCGTTGTCAAAGTGATGGGGATTGAATACACACCGTCTAACAATATTTGGCGCACTTTTTAATATTTTAAATATTTTGATATTATGCCGAAACAGTTTTTTTGGATCAGTTATTTTTTTTTATATATCATAAATTAATTATTTTTACTATTTCTAAAGAGTTACATAGAAATACAGCTGTATAAATCAACCTGCAAAAATCTACACAAAAAATCACATAATATTCGATATATCGTGTCTGAGAATTAGTTTGCTCCATACAACTTTTATCTAAATATACACGATAAATGCTTTTTATATGTGCGCAATTAAATGGGGATATATTTTAAATACAAATATTAAATTTCATATTTTTCATATGACACCAAAACTTATTAAGCTTTTATGAAAATGTGATTTTTTCTATATCCAGTTTAGCCTCAAAATTTTTAGTTTTCTTTAACATGGAGCTAAATAGTTGATCTTGGAAATTACGAAAACATTAGATCGTCATGAACTAGATCGATGATATTTGGAATTTAGAGTATTTATATTGACAGATTAAAAAAAACTAATGATTGGTCAACTTCCACGTCGACCTCCCATACCTCCTGAACATCAGCAATGCCCATATTTTTGAAAGAACTTAAGTTTTAGTGTTGTTATTTTTATCGTTGAATAGTATTAATATTTATATTCGTTATACTAAAAATGAACGTTATACGCCTTAATTTACTTTTCAAGCGAATATATTTCAAGAATTATGGAAAGTTTGCTAGTTTGCTAGTATGTTCAAATTTAAAACACTGGAATTGGTAGACAATTATTAAAAATTAGTTTTTCAAAAAAATCAAAAAGAAATTTGTATTACCTAAAAATTGTGATAAATTACTCTCTCGACACACTTTTTAGGTAACACAAATTTATTTTTGATTTTTTGCTAAAACTAATATCTGGATACAGATTTTGTTTTGCCCATTATCTGTAGGGTAAGGTTCATATTTTATTTTGTGATAAAGTTTGCATCTACAGCATGTCGAAATCGAGCGATAAATTACGATATAAAGTACCAAAAACGGTCTTTTTTGCAACTTTGACTCGAATTTTTGCAAAATCTCGACGTGGTGGGCAAATTCTGAGTCCGCAGCATGAATCAGTAGACCGAAATCTATCAGAAATGATAAGTTTCAGTTAGATTGAATTCAACAACCCTCAAGTTCTAGAACAGTGTAATTTTTAATAAAGCAGGAACTATGTGTTTCAAAAGTTGTATATACCATTGTAAAGGTAATTTAAATATATAAACTATATAATTGATATAAGCCTATCATCAGATTGCAATGGTTTTAAATTCTGTATTTTAAACAGAATGCAAACTATATAATTTATTTATTTTATATTTTCTTATTTTTATTTTTGACTGATGACTCCCTCGATTATTGACAAAAAAACCAAAAAAAAAAAACCCGTGTATACATAGGGGATTTTCTTTTTGCAATCAAAAGTTTGATTTTGTCGGAGGGTATTACATGAGTGAGTGATGCGATATCACATAATTAATTGGCATTTGTCACAAATAAATATTTGCAATTACAATAGGAGGAGCTGGTGCAACATATACAATAGATTTGTTTAATTGAAATCTATAAAAACACACGCACACAATATTGGAATATAAACAAATTTTTTTGATGTTTACATAAATTCTCAAATAAGTATTCATAAATATTAAATTTGAACATTTTTCATTTGCACAATTTATTTGAATACCATTTTATATTTTTATTAAAAAATTACACAAATTTCTACCTTAGTTATTAAATGTGTTTGTTTAATATATATAATTTTGTTCAATGTTTTTGTCTTCAAATAAATGTATAAATAAATATGTTCTTTATTATTGCGCTAAAATAATTTATAATTTTGTTTTTAAAATTTGTATACGTTCATAAAAAATGAAATTTTTATATTAATTCATATTTCGGTGTTTCGAATGAAAGAAATCTACGAATAAATCGATTCCTCTTAAGAATACTAAGACGTTTCAAATTTGTGTATGGATATTTGAAAGATTTTTCTTTCGTATTATTATTATTATTGGAATTTCATATTATTTTAAAATTGAAAATTATTTCATTTTTAGCATTCAATATTATCGTTCACTGAAATAAAATGCATGAAGTATATTTTATTCTTATTTTGAGAGTTCCCTTTTTTTGGGTTATATAAAGTTTGTCCTTTTTTAGCTCTCGCCCAAGACTTATCCAGAAATGTTCGAACAAAAAGTTATCGCCCAAGATTCAGCCACAACTAACAGCTCAAGGACCATGCTTGATCTGTTCTACTACCCTACGGGGAAATGAACCGGTCCACAGTGGATCGAAAGAGCGCATTTGGGCCGAAACAAAAATTTCGTCAATTTGAATTCTTTTTTGTGCAATCATAAAATAGACATCCTAGTGAATAGAAAATCATTAAATGAATTGTTTTATATGTATTATTTTCAACAGGATATCATTCCAAAGTGGGCTCTTTTTTGATTTTTTTGTTAATTTTAATATTTTTTTTTAAACTTTTTTAAATTACATTAAAATGTTCACATATTATAGCTTAAGTATTTGTATTTCTTATTCACTTTAAAAAAAATACTAACAATTTTAATTTTTAATGTCGACATTCGGCGACAAAAGTAACAAATTATCAAATATTTCGAAAAAAACTTTTTTGTAAATAGTATGCAACTTGTGTGGCTAATCGTGGCTAATTCAAAACACTCGGATCGTTAACTACTGAGTCATATGCTAGTATAAAAACTTGGGCCCGAAACGACCCGGAGAGATAAAAAAAACCGATTTGCAAAAGTGTCTTTTTAAAAAAATAGACAATTTATATATATAATTATACCCTACACTTATGAGGTACAGGGATTAAATTTGTGCAGATATGGTAACGCTTAGGATGCGTGGTCTTTATGGAAAAGTATATGTATTCTTAATCAGCATCACGGTCCGAGTCCGTATAGCCATGTGAGTCTGTCTGTCTATCCGTCTGTCTATCTGTTACACGGTAACTTGAATCCGATAAAATTTTGTTCCAATATGTTTTACCCAAAAAAAGGTTTTGAGTACGGAAATGAGTCAAATTGTTCAACGGATACGCCCACCTCTCATACAAGATACTTTTATATAACTCTTTAGGAACCTATAACTCGAAAAGTACTGAAAATACAATTACAAAATATGAAAAATATTGTTAGAATTAACATAAAAATATTTGTTCCAAAAATGGGCGTGATCAGCCCACTTTTTTTTTAATTATTTCCATTTGTATCACGTTTTGTTTAATAATTCCTTAATTAATTAACAAAAATATTCCATAAATATGAGAATTATATAAACTAATAATAATTCAATGATAATTTGTTGAAAAACTAGGAATTTATATTTTTTTATATATATATATTTTTCATATCAATAAATCAGTTCACTCTGCCTTTCAATTACATGTAGGGTACTTATAGAACAAGTTTGAAACTAAAATATATATATATATATATATTCTCTGAAGTGTCTAGTTTTCAAAACAATTTTTATTTTTTCAAAATCTTGTTTAGTTCAAAAGTTACATACAAAAAAACATCGATGCGCGTCTTTTCCATACACTCAGCCCAATGTGCGGTCCTAGACTAGGTACGTGACTGCTTCCTCGGAGATAGTTAACCGGTCCTAGTTTTGGCTCTTTTATATGAAACCAACCGGAAACTTTATCACTGCGTTGTCCTAGGGAGGGGTCAGTTAGCACCTCCTGTAGGCCTTTAGACCTATCACAGGACTAGTCTTCAAAATCGTGTTCTGTGACCGGTACATTTAGACATATCACAGAACTAGTCCTCAAAATTCTATTCAGTGACCGTTATCAATGGTACATTCAGTAAAAAAATATTTTTTTTTATTTTTTTTATTATAACTTTTTTATATATTTTAAATTTTATTTATTTTATTTTACCTTCTTCTTCAAGCATTTACATTTCATTAGTTATTCCACCTTGCATGAGTTCATTACAATTACTTGGAAGACATGCTGAATTTAAATCAATGCAGTATCGAAAATTAGTCTACGAATAATAGACGCATTAGTTGCAGCGTGTAAATAAGTCTTGTGACTATGGCGCCACCTAGTGTCTTATTTAGCATTGACACGATCCATCTCCTCATGCAGACCTTTAGACCTATCACAGAACTGGTCTTCAAGAAACTGTCCTTATCGGTACCAATGGTACCGTTCACGTGATAGGTAGTTTTAGACCAATTGACACCTTTTCCCGCTGAGAACTTGTTGCTAAGTCTTGATTCTTATAATAATTCCAATGTTTAGCTTGTATACAGCTAAGTCTTGGTATTATTCATAAGCCAGAGTTATGTATTCTTTGCCAAAGATTACTCAAAGCCTGGGCCAAACGTTTTTTTCTACAGGGTTATTTGGTTTTATAAACTTGCTAAAAATATTTATATTCTCAAAATAATTATATGCACAAATTAATACTCAAGTCTGTGTTATTTTTTTGTTTTCTAATTTGTACTAAACTTTTTCGAACGTGTTCTAAACATTTAAAATATTTTGCTCAAACGATATTTTACGCTGTGAAACGTGCTACTAAACCCTTTGAAAACACGTAGTGAATTTTATTATATATATTTCTAATAAAATTAAAATTTACTAATTTATTTTTTTGAATAAATACAAATATTTTATAGTATTTAACAAACAAAAATGAAACTTTTTTGAAAAATTATTGTATAATTTTGAAGACATATAATAATTCATAGACTTCATTTGAAATAACTGTAAATGAAACTTATGACATCCGATTATCGATTGACGTATCATCCAACGTATGATATGTCTGTCTGATTGGATTAAATTTCAAAACTGGGACAAGGCGAGATACGCGCAATTCTCGTCGCCAGTTTTAATTTCGATTGACGCAAATCATAAAATTTTTAATGACTTGCACGACAATATAATAAAAAAAAAACCAACATGGGGGGTATTTTTTATACTTAAATTTTAAACCGTTATCTGTTATTAGAAAAAATACATATTGTCCAGACAAATCAGGCGATATATTTTGGAGTGCGTAAAATTAAAAGATGAATGGGTTAAAAGATGGCACAAAATATTTTCATAGATACGACGCACTTTGATGACGCGTATATTACTGATCTATAAATATTATTTCAAATGAAGCTAGAGTTGAGTCAGTATTGTTTTAGTTGAATTTGCGATGAGTTTTAGTGTAGATTTTATGCAAATTGAAAATAAAAAAAAATATTTATAAATTTTATATAAATTTAAAATATGCGCCTTTTTAGGTTATTTATTTATTATTTTTATGTTTTGTAATATATATAGTCATACAAAATATGTTACATATTATAATATATTGAGTCCGAACATTGTTCTAAAAAAAACACATTTGACAATTCATCCCCCACAATTCTTTTCATATTCCCGAGGGAATTTATCCAGAGGTAGTTCTTCCCCGAGTTTAATCTTTGCCGAAACAAATCTTCATCGAGACAAGTCTTCCCATTCAAATTTTACTTTTCTAAAAAAGAAAATTCTTTTTGACTGTTCATTTCATTTATTTCAAGTAGTACATAATTTAATTAAAATTCGCGAACATTTTTTTAAAAAAATAATAATAATTTTTAGGGTACAATTAAGAAGAATTGTCTATGAAAGAAATTATTTTTGAGATGATTGTCTCGGGGACAAATTGTCTCTGGAAAGAAATTTCTCAGGATAGAATTGTCTTGGGAAAGAAATGTCTCGGAGTCAAAATATCTCGAGAAAACTTGTCTTTGGGATGAATTGATAAGGATAGTTGAATTGTCTCCGAGAATAATTGCCAATTAGAAGAATAGTCTTACGAAATATCTGTTTCTGCTATCAGATGTCTCAGGGTAGAATAGTCTCTGCGATGAATTTGATTTAGGAAAGAATTGCGCGAGGAAGTAATTGCCCGAGGAAGAATTGCCCGAGGAAGTAATTGCCCAACTCACGTATTTCTTCTAGAGTTTGAATATAATTCTGAAATGCAATTATGAAATAGTTTAAACCAATTTATAATTCGCAAATGATAAGATTTCCAATTTATGTGAATATTTCGCACAGGTACCAAGTAATATTTGCAAATTAAATAATTAATTTGTATGCTTATCTCATGCATTCGCAATTTTTAACGATTTGTTTATTTAGCTTTAAATCTTTCAATGCGCATATTTATTCTGTTTTTTATTTCAATGCGAAATTCTTTCGCAGCAAATTCATTACAATTAGAAACAAATAAAATGTGTTTATTCAACAATAATTCATGCGCTTTGTATTTTGAATTTCGCCCTCACGTTTTCACCCCGTTTCACCCCTGTTAGCAATAATCAACGTAACGATAACTGACCGTTGGCTGCATATTAAATACGATGTCTGGCACGGTTCAAAATGCGTGGGTGTGCTCCATAGTTTTGCTCATTTTCACGTAGTTATTGCAATTTGAACACAATTTCCTATTATTATAAAAATAAAAAATAAAAAAATGTTGATAATGAAATATTTATATGCGCTAAAAATATTTTTAACCTCGATTCAGGGGGTTCATTGTCTTTAGTTGTTGTTTATATAAATTCAAATATGGTTTTCAAATTCATTATTAGAGGTTAAATGGTAACAATGACCGAACTTAAATTTGCTTAAAATACTTTGTATGCTATGAGTACCTATTAGGCGTATAGTTATAATATCTAGGTACTTATTTCTAAAAAATAAATGTATAAATATCAATCGTATTGATTTAAATTTTGAATTACATTATATTTTAATGTGACACTTTTAAATTAAAATAAATAAAATTAAAGTATTTAAAAGATTTAAAAGGTCAGTTATCGTTACAATGAGCGCATATATTATTCAACTCTTAATTTTCCCTGGTAACATGACACTTATAAAGCCATTGTCATACCGCCTAATAGGGTAATGTATATATTAAGGATTTTCTCGTAACACGAAAATAAAAGAGGTAATCACTATAAGAAATGTACGAAATTCGGTTCGTCAGATATGACAGTTTTTTGTACTTCTTCATTTTGTATTCGTTTTTAAATTATTTACCACCTTATTTTGTAAATCGAAAAGTGATTTGTCAAAACAAAAAAGATCAGAAATTCCAGTGAAAGAATTTTTTTGCATTAAATAAATAAATACGACGACGAAATGGAATTTTTAACGTCTCACCTTTCGTTTTACAAAATAAGACGGTTAATTGAAAAAAAATCTGTCACTGGACTTTTTTGACGAAACAAATTTCGTTTCGTTTTACGTTATAAGGAGGTTAGTTTTGTTTTTATCAAAAAATTAAATTTGCTGTACAAATAAAATTTAAAAATGAAAGCCGATCAAGACTCTAGATCGGCAACTGATCATTGTATTTTTACCTTGACATAAACCGACCAGTTGCAATAGCAACATGCTTTCCCTAATAGAGGAAAATTCCATTATTAAATTCAAAGATTTCAGCAAATTGATATATATGGTATGAATTGATTACATGGAATTGAATTTCATTAGGTATTTGGGGCATTTCACAACAAATTAATTGGGAATTGGAACTCACAGTCTTCGATTTCTATGAAATTCGGGCAACTGATAAAAGGTATCGAGATACCTATTTTAAATACGATGCCGTCAAAATACTATCTTTAAATTTGGTACAATTATTTTACACATCAACAAAAAATTCATAGTTTTTTCAGAATTTTAAGGAGGGTATTTTTATATAAATTTTTAAATAAAATAAAGTTTTGAAGTTTAATAATAACCTATGACCACTAGACTGACAATGACTTTGTATAAAAAAATCATCGAGTTGATTTTGAAGGTCACCCCCTAGAAATGATCTATTGAATGAGAAAATCGATGTGGAGAATTTTCAGCGAAATCCGAATATCAACACTTCGTACCGAGATCAACAATTTCAAAATTGAATTGAAATGGCGTCCCTCAAACGCAATTAACTAAAAATGTGGGTATGTCATCTGTTGGAAAATTGTATTAGCTTTTTTAGCTTCACATCGATTTTCTCATCCAACAGAGCATTTCTAGGGGGTGACCTCCTCTCGATTCGAAATCATGATGTTCCATTGTCAGTCTAATGACCACATGTTCACGTTTAGAAGTTACTACGTATATATTCCAAAAACTTGTTTTATTTATTTTAAAACGAGACTTTAACGGAGTTTCTAACCTATCTCGTTCCAGATAAATTGACCAGAGAAAACAACCATATAAAATAAATTGTTGGCCCGTTTATTATGACTTTGAAGTATATCTCGAAAAGAAATGGATAAAGTATTAAAATAAATTAGTTAATGCATACTCGTTATCCTTAATCATTGCCGATATTTCATTGAAATCGAAGAGGTAAAATCTCAAATTTGACTTTTTTTTCGGACGATATGGTAAAGAATGACTCATTTAATTATACGCAAATTAAACGTTGTTTAAACTAGATGTAATTTTAACCAATTTCAAAATATCAGAAATATTAAAATTATAATATTAAGTGATTTCTAAGCGTCTGTAAAATTTAGGAACTATTTGTTTAGGAACATATACGTTTTAAAATTGTGGAAAAATTTAAACCAAGTTCACTGCACTGAAAAACTGGAACTTACAATTCTAAATTACCATTTATCAATAAATAGTAGAATTTTAATGTAATAAAGTGTTGCACTTTTAATTCTCGAAACCTTTAAGTAAACATTTTGAACTTTACAATTACTCGAAGTACATAGTGATGTTCTGGAATATATTTTTATTTTGTCATAATAAAAAACCCCATCAAAATAATAATACAATGCATTTTTAATGAGTCATTTTATATTTTGATTAACACATATTATGCTTGCTCTATATTTAAACTTGTTCCTAAAATAAGCCAAACCGTAACACCCGAGATATAAGCGTTACATGACAACTTATCTTTCGATTTGTCAGACAATCAATTTTATACAATAACAATTGCTAATTGATTACATTAGCTCATTAACAATTATCACTTCATAAATAACAGCGGTTGGTACAGGCATCATTTAAAACAAAATTAAAACACCTCCATCTGCCGAAAACCTGCCTACGTCAAAGGCGATGTGTGCCATTTTTAGTCGCATTTTGTGTAAAGTTAAGCTTTTTATGAGATTATATAAAGTGCGCCAATATTGTAAAATTGCATGTGAAAATCAGCAGAGTACGCAACACTACAAAAAATGCTTACATGAATGAAGTAGACGTAAGACGATGTCTTAGCGCCGAGAGCATCGTAAGATCACTTACGAGTCGTTGTGAGATTGGGTACTTATCAGTAAAACGTCTGTGGACTGATTACAGAAAACGGTTCACTGATAAACAGGGTACAAGTGAACCTAAAAGAATGACGGGAAAATTCCAAAGAAAATTTTTACTTTTTGAAACTACCCAGTCTGCCATGTCTCGGAGACCTTCGATACCTCGAAGCTTTCTCGAATAACTTTAATAAAATGGTTCGATCTCGTTGTTTTCTCGATTCTAATTTTTAAACATTTTCGTACATATCGTTCCGATTTCGAAAAACTTCTCGTATCGAGAAAACTCCGACAGAACGTTCCGGTATCTACCTACCATCTAGGTCCAATTTGACGCACGATATCGTTACGAGAACGGGTCCGATATCGTGTGATTTCTCCATGTACTCGCAATGATCTTGTAACGATATCGATTCGAATGGCATACTGGGTAGTGAACTTTTGAATTATATTAAAAAATATTCACCTTTTTTTATATATTTTTAATTTATAATATATTAAAAAATATAATAAATTATTATAATAGTCCTATAAGAACTTAGTCCGAGCTCTCTCACCATTTTGAGCTGTGCGTATTATAATTGTACTCAAAGTGGTGGGATATACAGTTTATTGCCGAATCCAAGCGGCGGGTGAAAGTTTTTCATAGGCAATGTTTTACTCTCGTAGGTTTGCCATTTACTGCCGAGAGGTTGCGCGGTATAGAAAAATGTTTTTTATGAAAAGATCTTGTTAGACCCAATCCAGGCTTGAACCGGGGACCTTTCGGCTCGCAGTCCAACGCACTAACCACTGAGCTACCGCGGCCACTATATATTATTATACCCTACCTTAAAAAAAAAATGGTTATATTTTCTAGGGTCATCCATTTGTAAGACTGAGTAGGAAATATGAGAAGTATATGTTAAGTATAATATTCCCTTTGCATGTTCAAATCATGATTACAAGAAACTGAAAAGAGCTAGTTTCCTAAAAAATGGAATATAGATTACTTACACGCAGAGAAATAATATGGTTGTGACATGATCGCGACAACCATGCTATGGTCTTTACAATCCTACATGGTTGTCACAATCAAAGTATAATATTTTCAATTTTATTTCAACAATAATAAGGTCGCTAAAATCATATTGTAGTAGACAATTTATTATAATATGATTGTATTTCTGAAAAACCAAAATAGGGTTGATAAGAACCATGTTATGATTACGATAAAGACTGCCACGAACAAAGTATGGTCAATACCAATTATTCCATGATATTTACTGATCATAATATAGTAGTTTATTTTTTACAACCATATAATTCTCACTTAATGGCAAAGATTAACTGCTTGTGTTTAATACAAATGTGATTAATCGTGTGCTCGCGTTGTCAACTTCATGATAGTGACTCTGCACTTTACACGAAAGTTCTTGTGCACGATATAACTCGTACGATGCTCTCCGGCAATTGCAAGCACAGCTTCGCACAGAGTACAACTTCACGGAGTTTGCAAAATTGTGTCTTTTATTTAAAAATATATACTCATATAATAAAAAATGTAGATAAAATAATTATTAATTAAACATGTGTAATTTCTTTTCAATCCGCTTTTTTATATTAATATGATCACTGGTCACGTAGGACATAGTTTGGTTGTATGAAATCAAAATACGATTACTGACAACCTTTGTATGGTTGTGTGGAATCATACTATGGTCACTGACAACCATTCTATGGTCACTGACAACCATAGTATGGTCACTGCCAACCATACTATGGTCACTGAAATCTATACTATGGTCACTGACAACCATAGTATGGTCACTGACAATCATTCTATGGTCACTGACAACCATAGTATGGTCACTGACAACCACAGTATGGTTGTGTGAAATCGGCGTATGATCACTGAGGACCATGGTATGGTTTTAGAAAATCATACTATTGTCACTGAGGAACATATAATGGTACGCAATTTTGTCACTGAGGATAATATTAGACAAATTATTTCCTACAACCATAGCCCCCAATCATAGTATGATGCCCTTCAAATATGATCACCACAAACATGTTTTTTATCTGCGTGTATACTCATACGATATCTGGTATTGAAAATGGGCGTGGACAGACGACGAAACCTCTCATTCACCCACGGATTCAACATAACATAGCAGAAGTGAATATTTTTAAACCACTCTCTTTAAGGCTAGAATAAAATATAAATTTAAAGCAAAGTTTTGAATTTGAATATGATATGCTGAAGATAGAATTTCGAAATCTCTACAGATACAATTCGCAATAAAGTTTTTGTATTTAAAGTATTCATTTCTATTTTTTATAAAAAATTAGAAAATAATTCTTTATTCATATTTATTCAGATCTATCGTAAACTGCAGTATTTTATCTATATAAAAAAATCCCATGAATTGTTATTTCGTTCAGGAAATAACAATTCATGAGATTTTTTTATTTTCTGAAACAATTTTGTGAAACTTTTAAACAATTTAAAATAAAAATATATTTAACACTTTCTCCAACGTACCCTTTTTCAGTCACTTTTCATTTTAAAGTCAATATCGCTATTTACAATGTTTACGTCATTCTGCGATTATGCCGCAGACGTCAAGTCGGCTGGCTTCTGCGCACGTTACGCATGCGCATTACGTTTTGCAAATTCGTCAATAATCAACGTCAACGTGACGATTTAATTAAATTTCGTTTTCAGTAATGTTTCTGTTAAATTACAATATATCTGTTGACAAACGCCATCGACGCTCGTTGTAAAGGTAACGAATAAAATGCGGAAATGGTTTCGTCCGCTTTATAGGTTTTCGTTCTCGACTGGAACAACGTACTCGTGAGCCGTCTCGTGATTTTCACTGTTGCAACATCCGGTTTTCATGCCTGCGAAATGTGTCGACGGGGCTTTGACCGCCGTGCATGTTATTGAGTTTTTTTTTTTTTTTTTTAATGTTGCGTCAGATTCAATTAATCTGGAACAATAAGGCAAAGTTCACACGCGATGAGTTTTCATTCTTGATTCTGCAGAATTTCAACGGAGTCAGCAAGGTTTTGGACATGCGAATTCAATTAGAATTAAATATTTTCTGGGAAATGCATTTCTTAAAATGTTCACATTAGCATTGGCTTATAACGTAATGACGTAACGTGATGACGGATTCACAGATGTACTTATGACTCACAAATGTCTATGTAGTTTTCTGTATTATTCACGACGGGCAAAGTATTTTATTCCACTTATTTAAAACGTGTAAATATCAGTCGTTTTGTGAATGTTCGATGGTGAAAGTTATAAATATTATTATAGGTTATATAAAAATTTCAAGATTTAGTATTGTCATGTTTAGCTAATTCTATAATTGCGAAAAATACCTAATAACATTATGAAATTTTTAAAAGATTAATCACTTATTATTTTAATATATACAATTTTAATGAGACGAATTCCGGGAAGAATTGTTTCGTAGTAGGTTTGTCTCTGAAAGGAGGAGTTGTATTAAGAAAGAGTTTTCGAGGAATAAATGTACGGGGTGGAGTTTTCCGGAAAAAATTGTCTGGGTAAGAGTTTTCGGGAGAAAAGTTATCAGAAAAAGACTTATTTGGTTACGAATTATAAGGGTATTATAAGTATATGTCTCTCGAACTAATTGTACGGATAAAGTGTATCGATAAGAGTTTTCGAGGAATAATTGTGCGGAGAAGAGTTGTCGGTGAGAATAGAATAGAATAGGTTATCCGGGAAAGAGTTATCTAAGAAGAAATTATACGGGCAAGAATTGTCTGAGGAAAAGTTATCCCTAAGTTATCCGTGGCAACTGTCATGGGGAAGAGTTCTCGAGGAAGAATTCTCTCGGTGAAAATAATACGGGAATGATTGTACAGGTAAAGAACAGTACAACATCTAGATTCTAGAATAATAGATATGATTTTTTAAAACAATACTTCTTTAATCTAAACAAATACTAATTGTCAGGAAGCTTCCACCTCTGTGAACTTATTTTAGAAAGTAATTATTACCTAAAAAAATCATGCAAAATTTTTAAAAATAAATAACAATAATTCTGTGTTATGTTTTTAACTGATAAGACGCATCACTGGTCACTGGCTCGTGCCATGTTCGCCGCTGATGCAAAAACGTTTCGTACACGGTCATACGATGTTAGAATGAAACAAATTATTTTTGTATTTATTTGAAATAAAAATTTACAAAAAATTGTCGTTGATAGGCACTGTATTATAAACAATTCTATCAATACGTTATATTGTTATCAGCAAAAAAAGTTTTTTGACATTTTAAGACATTGTATTGTTTTAATTATAATTAATTTATTTAAATTGCAGATTCTAATAATTACTTTTTGTTTATTTAACAATTTTAGATTATATTTATAATCAATCTACGGTGAATTACACATCGTATGACAACTTATTGAAAAATCTGTTTGTCATTAAATTTTATTAATTAATATTATTATAATTTTGTTTAAATTGCATCAGAATTATGAAGCATATGACATGGCAACCATAATGATATACGTTGCGGTAATAAATTAATTTTATATATATAAATAGAATTTTAAGTGAAAAATTTAATTTTTAATTTTGTGAAAATTGGAGAGTTACTTATTTAGTAAAAATTTGAATTTTTAATGAAAAAATTAATTTTTAGTGATAAATTGAATTTTTAGTAAAAAATTAATATTTAAGTGAAAATTGAAATTTAAGTAAAAATTGAAAATCAAGTGAAATATTGAATTTTTAGTGAAAAATTAATTTTTAGTGAAATATTGATTTTTTAGTGAAAAAAATATTTTTTTATTGAAAAATTTTATTTTTAAAGAAAAATTGAATTTTTAATGAAAAATTGAATTTTTAGTGAAAAATTGAATTTTTAATGAAAATTTGAATTTTTAGTGAAAAATTGAATTTTTAGTGAAAAATAGTATTTTTAGTGAAAAATAGAATTTTTAGTGAAAAATTGAATTGTTAGTGAAAAATTAAAATTTTAGTGAATAATTGTTTTTTTATGAAAAATTGAAAATCAAGTGAAATATTGAATTTTTAGTGAAAAATTAATTTTTAGTGAAAAATTAATTTTTAGTGAAAAATTGATTTTTTAGTGAAAAAAATAATTTTTATTGAAAAATTTAATTTTTAATGAAAAATTTAATTTTTAGTGAAAAAATTAATTTTTATTGAAAATTTTAATTTTTAGTGAAAATTTGAATTTTTAATGAAAAATTGATTTTTTAGTGAAAAATTGAATTTTTAGTGAAAAATTGAATTGTTAGTGAAAAATTAAAATTTTAGTGAATAATTGAATTTTTATGAAAAAGTGAAATTTTATTCGTTTAAAATAAGTTTAAGTTTTTGTTCGTTTCAAATCTTTTTTTTTACAGATAATTTGCCAAAAATGAGAGTGGCGGCACTCTTTTTGATTTGTCCGTTGACATTTGTCAGTGATGCCCTATTAAACTAACTTGAACTCAAACATTGACTATAAAATAGCCTTATGTGTTAAACGTCGTTTAAATTTCATTATAAAAACTAAGATTAAACTATGTTTAAACTAGCACTGTAATAACAGCCTTGTGTAATACATATGACAACCGAAATTATTTTTCTAAATTAAGTAAATATATCATATTTTCGTTGCCCTTGTAATAAATATGTAGGGGAACCTGAGGAAAAGTGGGATACAATTAGTTTTGCCTCCAAAGAAGTCTATTGCATTTTTTTTTAATTCTTTTGAAGGATCTCTTCCATATATTGATTCGTGATCTAACTTTTTGCATTCACTGAATACAACTTATATGTCTTTTGATTGATTTTTGGGTGATTTTTCAAAACAGGAAATGTTATTAATTTTGTCAGCAGGCTATTTACTATTTACAGCTAAGACCTGGTTGCATAAAACTTTGAACTATGAGTTAAAGTTTATACATGGAAATCGGCTATTAAAGTGATAGTTTCAATACTGAAATAAAAACAAAACAAAAAATTTAACTGTCAGATTGTCTTTAACTGATAGTTAAAAGTTTTATGCAACCGGCTGTAAATAATATAAATACATACACTCTAAAAAAGGAGCTATCGGCTACTTCTGGTAAATACATATTGGCTGCTATAAATACTTATTGTCAGTCGTAAATAATAATGGCTTATTGAACAAAACAATATATAATTTCTTAAAAATAATTAAAATGTTTCCCAAGAACACTTTATAAAAGTCACTTCAATTATTACTCCCAAACACTCAATTGTTACCAGTAAATAATGAAAGTGTTTAAGATAAGTAATAAATACATGCTATTTCTTTGGGGGAAACACTAAGTGTTTCCCAGATCGCAATCTATTTTAAAAGTGTTTGCCCTAAATACTAATAGCTTCTCGGCAACATTGAAAGTGTTTGCCCCAAAAATGGTACAGCTTGTCACAAAAGATGCACCACTTGAACAATTGAACTTATCCGTGTCATGCATCTGAAGCTAATTATTATCACCTATAGCCGCTGCCATCAATTCATCATAATCGGTCTTCACAGCATCCAAAACAGATGACTGCAAAAACACTGCCGCAATTCTGTGAAAATCATCTGACGAAAACCCAGTCAGTTTAGACGACTTTTTAAGACGCGTCTAATGTATGAGGCACCTGTCCCAGGCATATTCATCGATGTGTTGTAGTGTTTCCTTTGTGTCCATCAATATCAGTCAAAATAAAAGGTTTATTTTCGGCAGTCGCTCGTTTACGCGACTTGTCGAATAATCTACCCTGGAATTCTGCATTATTTGACATGTCGCGTAAATGAGTGGCTGCCGCAATAAAAAAAACCTTTTTCTTTGACTGAATTCGGCGAACACTACAAATATTTGCCGAAAACACTTCAAGTATTTTTGGCAAACACTACCAAATTTTGAATTATTTGTGGGAAACACTTCAATTATTTGTGGGTAACACTTTTCTTGTTTGTGGTAAACTCTACAATTATTTGTGGGAAACACTACTGATCATTTGTGAGAAACACTTTTATTATTTCCTACAAATGAGCTTGCAAACACTTTAATGTTTGTTTGATAAAATGTTTACAGGAAACGATATTTTTTTTTTTTGTGTGTACTTATAAAAAATATGAATGTAATGTAAAATTCATAAAAATCTATGAGAAATAATATATAACTAGAAGAAAATGTGCTTAAATTACATTTCCCAACTTCCAAAAAAAAAGACCACATAACTCCAATTAGAGATGGGCGCGCGTCAGATTCCGATCACGACCTTAGTTCAATTTCTACACTCAGCAAAAAATCCTATTAAAATTGATCAATAGTATACAAAAAATAAATATTTTCTTATAAATACAAAAACAATTTAATAGTATTTAATAGTATTTGGTAGGATTTACCTATTAAAATAATAATTTATCCTGTTGACTTATATTAATATCAAAAAACTATTGGTTTTATAGTATTTTTTCTGAGTGTACTAGGGATATTCAGATTAATGAGTAAGACATAGATAATTTGATAAATAAACCCATCAATAGTGCTATAAATATTCTCATTAATAATCACATTAATCTTAAACTTCGAATAACACAAAGTCAACTCAAAATCTGTGACTTTCTCACTCAACAGCTTTACTGAGATTTCTTGAATTATTTATGTCAAAAATGAAACAAAATATAAGAAAAAAAACAATCCATAATTAATGAATCCAACCACAAAGTCAGAACAATAACACAAAACTCGCCCCTTGTGACGTCAATCGAATGTTAAAGTTGAAGCAACAACGACTTTTCTACTTAGGCAGCAACAGCAGCAACGTCTTCTTCAGTTTATTATTTATTTTTTTTTGCACAATAATTGTTTTTATTTAGCAAAATTTTTAATCTCTTGCATTGTTGTATACGTCGTATAAAATCTTTTACTTTTTTTTTTGTTGCTGTTGCAACTTTTGAAGACAACAGGATCGAAATATCGCCATGATCATCATCAGAGTTGTCATCGTAAAAACCGCTTTGATGTTACATTAAAGACAAAATAATTGAAATATAAATAATGATCGTAATACTGACGTTTAAAACAGTTTTAGTTAAAAACCGAAACCATTCGATATCAAAATCGATAAAGGGTTGATTTTAAAGTGAGTTTTATGTCTAATATATATTATGATAAAAAAAAATTTTAAGTATTTTTTATTTACACCCAGAAAAAATTCCCTCAAATCACATTAAAATTGATCAATAGGACAATTATTGATTTAATAGTATACAAAAAATAAATCTTTTTCATATAAACTCAATGGTAATGTCATGGTATTTTCTAGTATTTAATGGTATTTTCCTATTAAAATAATAATTTATCCTATTGACTATTTTTAATAGTAAAAAAAAACTATTATTTATATAGTATTTTTTTCTGGGTGTAGTTTCACACATAAAAAGATATTACAAAAACCAAAATTAAAATCGAAACTGTTACTTGCAAACAGTATATCGTATCCATTTCGTTATATAACTCAAAAGTATAACTAAAACGTAGAAGATAACTTAAATCTAAACCATTACTAATTTTTATTGTAATCATTGCAATACATTATTTGAATTATAAAAAGATAAATGTATTTTCAAATTTACCATTTTTACCTAAAATGGCTAATACAAAAACTACTCAATTCGATTTTTATGTTGGACATTTCATAAATCATTTTTATATAATTTAAGGTTGCTGATATGGACGGGTGTTTGAACCCGCAACAGTTTGGATCACTGTCCAATGCACAAACCACTGACACGGACGCTATCACTTTTTAGAATTATAAAATTAGACAACTACAATGAAGTTGTTTTGCAAAATATTAAAAGAATATCAAATTCCAAAATCGTATTTTTTTATATATATGTTTATTTGTTTGTAAAATTAAAATGGTTCATCGTTATCCATGTAATATAGTTGGTTGAATATACCAAACCACTACTTTTATAAATAGATAGCTTTTTAAACATATATTTTTTAAAATTTTCAATCAAAATTAACACTTTCGAATTTTATATAAATTTTGTATGAAATAACATACAACATTTATTATTCTCATTTTTTAGAGCAGTAATTACGCTTCCTCAAGTATTCTCCAAGCTAAATAAAAAATATGCTATAATTGTTGTTAGAAAACACTTATCTTTTTTTAAAGATAAAATTGAATATACTGAACATATCTACGCGCCGCGATCTCAATGACATCGCTGACGTCGTCAAAATGACGTCACATGCTACACATGACGATTTCGTTTGATGACAGTCGCATTTTATATTTCTGGTGGCAAATCGTCATTGAGGGTGTGTTTATTAAATAAATGAGTGTATTTTTAAATAGTTTATTTTTAATTTTTTTGTTTTGTCTTGTTTTATAAAATTGGAACACCACAAACACAAAATTTATAGATATTTTATTTTAAAATTACCACTTAGTTGAGAACCATTTTTAAATTAAATAAAATAATTAAATTTTTGGTTGATATTTTTGCAACAAATAAAAATTATTTTGAGAATTAAAAAACGAATTTTGAGTCGTTACTATGCTTATTTAGACGAAACTAAAAGTCGAATTTCAAATACTCGATTTCATCAAAATTTCTTAAAGTCGACTTTTAAACTAATCGATTATTTGACTATTAAAAGTCGTTAAGGATCAACTATCCGAGTCCATTTAGCTATGTCCGTCTGTCTGTCATGTTGTTCGTATACACGGAAACTTGAGAAATACTGGTCAGAATGCGATTAAATTTGGTTTCAAAATCATTGCATTAAAAGTAGAATTTCTGTATGTAAATCAGCCAAATAGGTTAACGGACACGTCCACTTCCCATATAAGTAACTTTTAAATTAATCCTTTTCTCTTCAATTACTCGAAAAGTATTCAAGATATAGTAATGCAATTTAAATCATATTGTTAAAATTCACCTATAAATATGTCTTACAAAAATGACATTATTTCCCGATTAGTTTATAGAAATCTTTATACATATGGGCATTTCCCGGGGTTCCGGACGGGACATTCGTACGTTTTAAACTTTAATATCTCGAAGGAAAATTAATGAATTTACTTGATGTACTTGTTCATGTAATATTTAAATAGGACTAAACATTTGATAAAAATTAGATAATTCTATAAGGTAGTTCAAAAGATATAAATTAAATAGTGGGTTTTCCGGACGGGACAAAAACGGAAGTGCATGTCGAGGTTCATATGGTTATGTCAAAAAGTCAGCAAATTTTGCGTACAAATGATTTTTTTCAACTATTTTAAAACATAATTGAAATCATGTGCTTTCTTTGTATAGTTACACTTTGTTCCTCAAATTTATGGTTTTTTCATAATAAATCACAGACAAATTTCGGACGGGACATTCCGGACGGTACAAAAAATTCCGTATAGAAATTTTCAGTACGATTTTTATTCTAAAAGTACTTTTTACATACAATATATTTTTTTGAATTATCTCTGAACATAGCTGAAACAATTTACTTTATTTTTGTATATATGCACTTTGTCCTTAAAGCTTACAGTTATTTCATAATAAATCGCAGAATAATTCCGGACGTTCCGTATAGAAATTTGCCATACGATTTATTGCTAAAAATAATTGTGTATATGACAATGTCAATAATCATTATTACGAAATGAGAAGTGATGTACTATTCAAATTTCCAGATGTTTTTAAAGTTTTGAATTTTTTTTTTACTTTTTTGGTTTTTTTTTTTGATATTTTTATACCCTACACCTATGAGGTACAGGGTATATTAACTTTGTGCATATATTGTAACGCCCCTTAGGAGGCGTGTCCGGTATGGAAAAGTATATATATTCTTGATCAGCATCACTACCCGAGTCCGTTTAGCCATGTCCGTCTGTCTGTCTGTCCGTCTTGCTGTCTTGCTGTCTTGCTGTCCGAATACAGAATAACTTGAGAAATACTGATCAGAATGCGATGAAATTTCGTCTCAATATATTTTAGCCAAAAGTAGGAACTAAGTTTGAAAATGAGCCAAATCGGTCAACGGACACGCCCACCTCCCATACAAGTCACTTTTATATAACTCTTTCGGAACTAATAACTCGAAAAGTATTCAATGTATAGTTATAAAATTTAAAACGTATTGTTAGAATTTACCTAAAAATATGTGGTCCAAAAATGGGCGTGATCCGCCCACTTTTTTTTTCATTATTTCCCGGGTTTTCATAGTGGAAATTTGATCCGTAAATTATTAAAATCACATCTATGAAATATTAGCCTTTCAAAATTTTAAATATATGCGTGGTCCGCCCAATTACATTTTTCTAATTTTTTTTTTAGTTTTTTATACTTTATATAATTTTTTTAATTTATGGGGTTATAAGACGTAAATTTCTGATATATGAATAATATTCTGAGGGTTAATATCCCCACCAAAGGTGTAGGGTATTCCATAGTCGGGCCCGACCGACTATAAAAATCCGCCTCATGTGACCGAACTTACCCATGTGACCTAACTTTCCCAACTCGTTTATACTGTAGTTTTATACTTTTGGTACTCAAAGTTCCGGACGGAAAAGATTTTAATTAGCTGTCAAAAATTTTCTAGAATACTAGGAAAATGATGTTTACATTTTTGGAAATGCCGAGGAAATTCTGCTTTGGAAACAGTGGATTCAACTCTTTAAAAACTATGGCAATAAATATATCTTTTTGGTTCCGGATGGGACATCAAAAACCCTTATACAAAAATCAAAAATTTTCCGTTATTTTAATTTGTAGCATTATTTTGAAGTTTTAGAAATAATTATTAATGTTACCAGAAAAAACAAAAAATAATATTTTGTGTCTGTATGTCATTAAAGTTAATTAATTTGGTTACTCAAAATACATAAAAAATTGGTACATTTACATATTTCATAGTAACTTTATGAGTATTTTTTTATACGTTACCGTTAACGGAATAGAAAATTCTTTTCAGATATTTAGATTCAGATATTTAAGATTCCCAATCCCTCGTTATTTCAAAGATTTGAGCATTTTGAATTTTTCGGTCGTGGTTGACGTTTTCCTGGAAATGCCCATATATCAGACATTTTTTGTATTTGGTGACTTTTCGTTCTACAATGACGATATAAAAAATATATTTTAAAATTCAGTGTCCGGATCAGTTTTAAATATTTATAGACTTCATAAATATGTGTCATACAAGAATAGTGAGTGACTGCAGCGCATTTAACTACTTCCCTCAATTCTTAGAATATCTTAAGGGTTCTTTCTCTTCATGGAAATGTTTAGAACTAGTTTTAATACATTTTGAATCACAAGCGCTATATGATGTGGCGCTCTTCCAAATATAGTGCATGGGATTTTTTATCACTGAAGGGTATTTCCGCGTATTTTTTTATACTAAAGTTAGATTTCTGCGATGTTTACTAATAAAAGAAAAATATATTAAAGTTTTGTTGTTATTCTAATGAAATATAATTATTATTGTGTTTTATTTCCGCCTTTTTGTAACTTTTTTTGTTTAAGAAACTAAAAATTATACTTGCTAAAAACATATATTGTTTTCTAAGAAACACTATATGATTACTACTTGAGCACTGTATTAAAAAAAACTAGTGGCGTAAATATACGATTTTGTTCATGCCAATTCTATTTAATTCTATTAAAATCATGCACATTTATGGAAATTCTTAATTTGAAATTTCATTTGAAAAACTGTGTATAACTTATATCTTCACAATTTAACAATGTATATTGTAAAAACACTCAGAAAAGAAAATCAAATCAACCCCTATTTTAATACACAATTCTACATTTACCATACCACTCCATGACATTTTTCACATGTCACTTCTTTGTCTTTTGTAATTCTCAACATGTTTATGAAATTTTCCACATAAGAGTTACTTGCTTGGCGGCAAAAAGCATACTTACCTGGCGTAGAGGTTAACCGTGATCACAAAGGCGGTTCCTCCGGAGCGAGGCTTGATCATTGCACTTCGATCGAGTTGACCTCTGCGATTATTCCTAATGTGAATAACTCGTGCGTGAAATTTTTGGTAGCCGGGAATGGCGTTCGCGCCGTCCCGACATTAAAAATACATTGTTATATTAAGATATATTTTTTATATTATATTGTCTTATTTTATTTTGATATCGATACTAATTTGATTTAGAATATGGCCCCATTATATTTTTTTAATGCGATTTATTTTGAAACATATACAATATTTCCGATCTATATTTTGTGATAAAAATCGAAAAAAAATATGAATAGAATTTTTATATCAATCACTTTTAGTTTTTTCTATTAATAATTTCATTTTGTGCAAATTTACATTTATATGTACATGACTTTCTTATGTAATTAAAACTTACGTTAATTTCACTTAATTTATATTTTGAAGAACCAGCACATGTAGCTTTGTAAAACTTTTTAAATTGGTGAAATCGGTTGATAAAAACATGAGTTATACAAATTTGTAAACATTTTTATTTTAGAAAAATCGTTAAATATGGAAAATTATCCATAAAAATCTGCTCAACCAGTGTTGCATTAATATTTTTAATATTTTTTTACACCTTTTTTCTTCTTTAAGAAATCCCCTTTATTAACGGTAGTTTAGGACTCTTTCCCGGATTCAGATGGGAAGGATGACATCATATTTCTTTTGACAAATATTCAGTACCATTCAATTGTCCTGAACTTTTTTGACCATATAGTAGTTAGTTGGACCATATATAGTTATAGTAGTAGTTATTGGCTTCAATAAAACCCGATTTACTGTAGTGACAGAGGCTAGGTCAGGCCAAAATAATGTTATTTATTTTGTGAAGTTGTGAAGGTTTTCTTAATAAAAAAAAAAAACTAGAAGTAATATAAAAATTCTGTAAATGACATGGATGAATCTGTGGCATTTAATACCATTTAATACTATTCTAAAAAATTCCTAATTTCCTCAAAACTGGAAGCCAAAATAACACCGATTCCAGGGATCCTATTCGCGTTTGATGAGAAATATAAAATGAGAATGAAAATGAGACAAAAACTATTTTTTATATTATTAACAGAGTATGAAAATAGTTTTTTTATCTCATTTTTATTCTCATTTCATATTTCTCATCAAACGAGAATAGTGCCCCAGAAACTAATAATGATTTCCGACCAATAGCTATTCAACCATTTCTATCAAAGGTAATGGAACTTTTAATGCATAATTAAATGAGTAAATTTATTTTTGACCATGCAGTACTTAGCGAAAAGCAATCTGGGTTTAGATCAGGTTGAATTACTTTTTGATTTTTTTTGATTACGATTACTTATGAATTGTAATAAAAATTTATGATTACGATTCTTAGTAGTCGTAATCAAAAATTTTGAATACGATTAGAAATAATCAAAAAGGAATTTGATTCTTAGTACATTTTATGATTATTTTTACGACTACTTTAAAATAATCAAAAACTAGTTTTTTTTGATTTTTTGAAAATTATCAAAGAAAGTAATCCGACCACTTTTTTTTGATTATTTGAAAATAATCAAAAAAAAGTAATCCGACTATTTCTATTTTTCTTGATTATTTTTTGATAATCAAAAAATATATTATAAATTTAAACTTTATATTTTCGCTTAGGGCGGATCGAAACCAAACTTTTCTTTTTATTTCAAAATGTAATAGGGCTTAAAAGTTACATTATGCTGCTAGAGTTGACCACAATAAAAATTTGAGTCGAAAAAAAGTCCTATGTTTGCGCATTGCAGTTAAAGTTACAAAACATATTTTTATTTTTTTACCATCTACATAAACTTTTTTTTGATCGTAATAGACTCAAAAAATTGGAGATTATATCTCTTAATGTCCTCCTAAAATTTCATCAATTTTAAATAATCGTCATCATGTTGAAAAAGTACAAAAAATCGACATTTTCTTTGGTAAAACCGTTCTAAAATCGTTCTAAAAAATAAAAATATGGATTTAAAGTGTTTTTTTTTAACATCATCTGCAATGCGCGAACACAGGACATTATTTTTTTTTTACTCAAATTATTTATGGTAATCTCTGGCAGCATAATGCAACTTTTAAGCCCTATTACAACTTTGGGAACAAAATTTCGATCCGCCCTAGTGGACATATTAGCTACAAATAATTATATTTTTTAGATTTTCTACCATTACCATAAAAGGAGTTAAAAATACTTAAAATAGTCACTTAAAGAAATATTAAAATTATTTCTTTACGATAAAAAGTGCTATTTATTTGGCATTATTTCAAACTTGGATAACTATATTTATTATTATTAAAAAATATGACTATGCAGGGACATTCTACTCAGAAAGAGGTATCCAAAACTGCAAAAAAATAAAAATTCCCATAATGTTTGTTACGATGTTCCTCTGCCTGTAAGGTATCGATATAGGTATTACCTTTTAATTTTTCTTTTATCTACTATTTGTGTTTATATAATCTGTTGAAAATATTATGGCCTGTTGTGACTAATGCTAATTATATTTAAGTTGTTATCTTGTAGCATTAGGATTCCAAATCAAATCAAATAAATTAAATAAAAAAAATTTAATAAAAGAAATAATAAAAAAATCTATGGAATTGTAGTAAAATAATTTAATATATTATTTTTCATCTTTTTGAAAAAGTGCTATTATATTAATTTTCAAAAAATATGTTTTGTCATTTTCTATTAAATATGTCTCAAAATAATTTTTTTTTGGGTATACAATTTTAAGAAAATGTAATATAAAAAAATTACTTAATATAACAATGTATTTATTATGTCGGGACGGCGCGAACGCCATTCCCGGCTACCAAAAATTTCACGCACGAGTTATTCACATTAGGAATAATCGCAGAGGTCAACTCGATCGAAGTGCAATGATCAAGCCTCGCTCCGGAGGAACCGCCTTTGTGATCACGGTTAACCTCTACGCCAGGTAAGTATGCTCTTCGCTGCAAAGCAAGCATCTCATATGCTCAACACAGCATAAACATGATAAGAATTATAGAAGAAACAGAGAACCTCGTAGCAAAAAAAAAAAACGAACAACGCACAAAAGTAGGCAATGAGAAAAACTGTGAAATACTTGATACATTTTTTTGTTAGGTAGCTAGTTTGTGCTGTTGCGTTTGGTAGGTAGGAAGGTTGAGTTAGGGGTGGTTCTTAATATAATCACTGAATATGAGTAATACTGAGTTGTGTAGTATGTTATGCCCTCTTTTTTGTTTGTTTATTTTTCTACTGCTTCGTGTATCGGCGCTGAACTTATAACACATCACTTGCGCATGGAAAAATCAATTAAAATTTTCAATCGCCAGTGTGTTGACCATCGGAACGTTCTTTCACCCGGCATAGAGCTGCGAATTGTGTGGTCTGCAATGGCAAAACGAGTGGGGTGGATGCTGTGCAAAATACATGCGTCGCAAACATGTGACTGCAGAGCTGTAGACAATTTGCGTTGCTAATGCAAAACGTTTAAAAGGCGTATTATACTCGTTACGCAGAACTATCTGGATCTATCTGTAGCTATTGAGATAATTCATGCTATGCGTGCGGGATCGAGTTCATTCCGATCGCAAGGTCTTTGTCGACGTGTGCTAAAAATGCATTTTAACGCTTCGCGCTGCACATTTTTGCATTTTTTTTATTTTTATTTAAAACTTAATTGCATCGAACAGCTTCCGAACGAACAATTATAGACAACGTATTCGTTACAGATTCAATATTATTTATTTATTACAATATAAATCGTATGTTTGTATTTAGCTCTGACGTCAATGCTGGTGATGGGTATAACATTATAAAATGAAAATACTGAGTAATGATAATAATACTTTGACATAAATAGTTATTGATGATTTTGGGTAGACCTAAATTGTTATTGTAATATTTGCTTATCATACTTTTGAAAACATGCCTCCTTACAACGTAAAACGAAGCAGAAACGAATTCGTCAAATAACGTCAGACATTTTAGTGACAGAATTTTTTTAATTAAAAAAAAAAATAACTAAGACGAAATTTCGTTTGTTTTTTTTTTAATATTTATATATAATTTTTTTTTTAAACAATATTTTTAAGTTTTGATTTAAATTAAGGGGTATGTATTAAAATTGCATTTTCGATCGAAAAAAAGTGCAATGGTGGTGTTGAGTTCTGAAAAGTTTTAAAAAAGTGATGTCTTTTCGGTACAAAATAATATTCACCGGGATCCCGGGATCCTTGGGTTGGAAGCCCTAGTACCAATAGTGTAAAATATATCAACAATTTTTTTTTTCAATAATAGTAAAAAAAAAAATAAACAACTTTTCATTACGTAATAATGATTATCAATATTGTCATATACAAAATTATTTTTAGCAAAAAATCCTAGTGCAAATTTATTTACGGAACGTCCGGTATTATTCTGCGATTTATTACGAAATAACTGTAAACTTTAGGTGCAAAGTGGATATAAAAAAATAAAGTAAATTATCTCAGCTATGTTCTGAGATATTTCAAAAAAATATATTGTACGCAAAAAGTATTTTTAGAATAAAAATCGTACTGATAATTTCTATATGGAATTGTTTATCCCATCCGGAATTCTTCTGTGATTTATTATGAAAAATCTAGAAAATTAAGGAACAAAGTGTAAATTTACAAAGAATGCACATGATTTGAAATATTTTTTAAAATAATTAAAAAAATACTTTTTGACATTTTCATATGAACCTGGACATGCACTTCCGGAATGACCACTATTTAATTTATATCTTTTGATCTACCGTATAGAATTTTCTAATTTTTTTATTGCTATTATTGTTAACATTTTCACCTAAAATATTAACAATTTCATGTTAAAAATCTGCATAGCATTAAAATGTTTCCGTTCTTAATCGAAAAATCTCAATTTCACTTGAAATGTTAATAACTTCAAATGAAAATGATGAACATAATTTGTTTTTTTTTTAATTTCTAGAAACCGAATTAAGAAAAACCTAAAATACTGATTTATATATAATTCTACAAAAAAATAACCTCCGCTTTATATTTAAAAATACCATATATGAAATGTACAAAAATACCACATTTAATCGTCGGCGCATTGACGTCATTCGTACTTCCCATGGCTACTTGTCATGGGAAGAAGCCACAACCTCAACTTCTGAACTTGGGCGTTATCACAAAAGATAGCCAATTAAAATGTTGTATTTAAAGACATTGATTCAAAAATAGCCACATTAAGATTGGATGCGGTTTAAACCGAATTAAAATTTAACAAATCACAATAAACGTATCAAAAATGAAAAAAAAAATGAAGATGCACCGTATTAACCTCATGTTGCGAATGCAAATATAACGGTGTACCTCACAAATACACAAAAAATAAAACATATTCAAATAAAACGCATGCAAATGTAGTATGAATCTGGTGACGCGTCAGCACGTCGCCAGGCAGCCAGTCACCCAACGATTACAGGCGCCTTGGTCCACGGCTCATGGAGTCGACGTGTGCTGGACCGCATGTCAAAGTCATTTTTATATATTTTAAAACTCCATATTATTTGCATTTGTGTCTGCAAACCTTCGCCTCAGCTCCAACCAAGTTGCGCTTTTCTCGCAAAGTGTCATTGATCTGCATTGTAGTCGTCGTCATTGTCACATGCAGCTGGAACGTGCCCATGAGCAACTACTATGTGCCAGTAATCTAAACTATTGTCAAATATGTTGCCACTTAGTATAGAACATGGGCGAACTGAGATGAAAATTCATATAGAACATTTCGTGAAAATTGGCCCAAATATATAATACCGGTTCTTTCTTCTCTTACCGTAGTAGAAATTGTATGAAGGTTATGTTAGGGAACCGATCAGTTACATGACGAACATGACCTGTACTCTAGCCTAATAGTGTAAATTTCTACTATGATAAAAAGGCCTTTCACATGCATACAGAGGCTCTCTTCATTTACATCGACTTCTTAGATTTTTTTTCATTAGACATTTTCAATGAGATATTATTTATTAATAAACGGGCCCTTCGAGTGTATTTCTAGTCCGCTTCTGGTATCGACCACCTCGTTTGTATTGCTTTCATTTAGAATGCATCATTTTTAAAACATCCCAACTTGAATTCTTATGATGTTGTTCTGCATTAAATTTGAAATGATCTACATATTTGGCACAAAAAAAAAACTCAGGATCAACGGGTTCATGGCAGTGCATAGTACAAAGTATTTCACGGAATTTATAGTCGCCTGATCAAAATCTGCTGATGAAATTCGAATACTATTTTGCTCAGTTAATTTCTTGTATTATACTATTTTATATGATTTTCTGTGTTTTTAAATATTGTATATATTACAACAAAAAAAAAATGACCAGAAATATTTTATTATTCTATATATCCCCAGCTAACCAAACGATAATTTTACGATATCGAAACGATATCATTTATAGGCTGAAATTGTCGTTTTCGATAATCTATAATGATACGAAAACGATAAGGTTTTCGATAAAAACGAACCTGTCTAAAACGATATCGTTGTTTTTGTCGTTATAGATATCGAGATTATATAATAAATGGATTTATTTTCGGTAAACAAATTTTATTTGTTCAGAAATTTTATTTTTTGACAAAAAATATAAAGAAGACGTAATTAAATTTTAAAATACTTTCTCGTACCGATATCGAGCGTCAAATTGGACCTACATGGTAGGTAGATATCGATACGCTTGGTCGGAGTTTTCTCGGTACGAGACATTTTTTGAAATTGGATGAAAAAAATGATCATAATTCGACATTGCTTCGAAAAATATTACGGCATCTATGCGATAAATAAATCTTGTCACTGAATTTCAATGTACGAGAAATTAGAATCGATAAAGCAACAAGATCGAAGTTTTTTCGCGAAGTGATACGATAAAAAATCGAGGCATCGGAGGTCTCCGATACATTGCAGACTGGACGGCTTATGTTTTGAAGTAAACCTAAAAAGATACAGGTGAACCTGAACAAAGTTATGTCCAGGCAAATATAAAAAAAAACATATGTTCAGGTATATTTTTTATTTTTGACCACATTGATAGTAATCTGAAATAAGTCGGTATGAATGAAGGATATCGGTTGCAGTCCTTGGAATAAATATGCAAAAAAAAACACCTTATGCAGGAACGATATTCGGTATGATTATTTTTGTTTTTTGTTCACATTGAAAGTGATCTGAAATACGTTAGTGCGAACCAAGTTTTTTCAGTTTTTGAAATAAACATACGTAAAAAGCATGCGGCATTTCAGGTGCGATGTCTACCACTTCGACTAAATATGAGGCCGCGGTCGCAGAGGCTCGACTAAACATCCTTGGGGGATGGCTCAATTCCGAATTAACTCAATTCCTAATACTGTTTCTACAGGTAATTGGAACTGCGATCGCATCCCGGAGGAAACCAATCATACCGCCGCAAAGTTCGCTTTCCCGACTAGGGAGGAATGGAACAACGGTCAGGTATTGTCTAGCAATCCGGTGATCCACCACTACACTGACGGATCAAAACTAAACGGTCACAATGGAGCAGGCTTTTTCTGTGAAGCCTTTTCTGCAAAAGAAAGCCTTCGTCTGCATGACCACAACACCGTCTTTCAGTCGGAAGTAGTGGCTATAACAGAAGGGGCTAAATTTATACAAAGCACTCACTGTGTAGACAAGTGTATTAAAATTTTCTCAGACAGCCAAGCTGCCATTAGAGCTTTATCCACGGACAAGGTGAAATCCAGAGTGGTTCTACAATGTAAAGAGGCCCTTGCTGATCTCTAACTTGTTAACACTGTGGACATTATCTGGGTCCCAGGACACTGTAACATTGAGGGGAACGAAATAGCCGACGAATTGGCGAGAAATGGATCAGAAATGGACACAATCTCAGTCATAACCGGCAGACCTTTCCATTTTCTAAAAAACGAGATGAGCCCATGATTATCGACTTCACAAAAAATCATGGGAAGAATCGAGCGAGGGCCAAGCAACTAAATGGCTATGGGGCCCCCCGAACAAACCCAAAACAAACAAAATTCTATCGCTTAATATAAAGAAGTTAAAACAATACACAGGCATCCTCACGGGCCATAATGAGCTAAGATGTCATCTTTTCAAATTGGGAAGAGTCGACTCTTACTTCTGCAAGGCCTGTGAGGAAGAAACAGAGACGCTTGAACACTACTTGTGTCACTGCCCGGCATTTGCCAGACTTAGATTCATCCACTTTGGAGCTCTGCTTATTTCATCATTGAAACAACTGGGAAGCTTGGACTGGAAAGTACTAAGAAAATTTGTCAAATCAACGGAATTTATAAACTCCACTGAGTAGCATAACAGCTACAACACGTTACAGACGATTCATGATCCGAGGGGTCACAACGGGCCTACTTTATGGCCTAGGTGTACTCTGTGCGATGCACAGAGGGGTTTTCCCCCCTCCTTCAATCAATCAATCAATCAATCAATCAATCAATCATCAATCAATAGTAAAAAAAAAAATTTTCAAAAATTTCATAATTTTGTTCACCGTGCGACATATGCTGATGGAAATATACATATGTACGTAAATATAGTACCTTCTATAATGTCTACGCCTTTTTGAGAACGTACACCAAGCATATACGTCGCACGAACCCGATGAGATTTACTTTTATGACAGGAATTTCCCTGTTAATTTCAACGTCGAACCGCACTGACGTCAATATTTGCAGTGTGATAATTTCAAAAAATCCACAGCTTATATGTTTTAAATACAGCTAAAAGTCTAGACTTTTGTATTTATTAATACATATTTGTACATAATATATTTAATATTCCTGAAACTAACTCTACATATTAATTGTGATCTTCTAAATAATTTCCATTTTGTAATTTGAAATTTAAATAATTATTATTGTTGCCACTAGTCTTTTAATGACCAATTAATTTTACAAATTTAACTTTTTCATATAATTAAAAAATCAATGACTTTGCTTATAAATCATTTTATAGTTAATTAAATTATAAATAAATACTTAATTATACACATTAATAGCTATTTAAATTTTTATTACACTGGGCAATAAAAACAAATAACAATTAATTGTAAAATTATTGCCACACTGGGTGGTCGTTAAATAGTTCTAAAAGCACATGATTTACAGAATATTTTTTTTAGTATAATCGGCAGCTACTGTTAAAATGAAGGCTGGTTTCTTAAATTCGAATCAGGTACCTTGACGTAAAAATGCAATATAGTAATACATGCTAGCCCAGTTACGAAGTTATCGAAGGTTATCACAAATAAATGTTGTTTGGGAGAACTATAACAGCATTTAACAATTGCAGACTTGAACAGACTTTTGTAATTCGAACAAGGCAATGCAAAACACCTGGAGCTAATTTACAGTAAAGCAAAAATTCGAATGATTTAAAAAATATGTTTATGACTATTATTAAAAGAAACATATTTTCAAATGAATGGAACGTGTAACTTTCGGACAAGAGCGCAAAAGCGCGAGAATCGTTTGTAGTGAGTATACGTTTCGTTGTTCATTCAAATACAATAAAACTCACAACATTCTAGCAAGTACTGAGTACATCGAGAGTGTATTCGTTGGACAAGAGAAAAATAGAGTTGCCAACTGCAAAACATATTTGCAATATTTGACAAAATGTTTGTAAATATATTGTACATTATACGAAGACGAATTATTTATATAGTAAGGTTATGAGGTGCAATCAACAAAATAAATATAATTTTAAATAATATTAATTCAAATGAAATTTTGAATCAAAATGCAATTTTGAATTGAAAATTTGATTAGATTTTTCTTAAAAATATCAGTTTTTTCAACAAAAATTAAAATATTCCCTCAATTTACACAAAAATATTAATTTTTATAAAAATTTCACTAAAAATAAATTTTTCAACTAAAAGTAAATTGTTCACTAAAAAGTAAAAGTATCACATAAAATTCTATTTTCACTAAAAATTGAATTGAAGCCGCCACAAAGCATATAGGCCCCGAACCTTTTTGTGGAATCGGTTACAGTGTTGTAAAAAAGTTCTTACGATAAGAACTATTTAACACCAGAGAAGAACTATGGTTGGGGCAGGCTAATATGCGTCAATCACAGAAATTCATTGGGTCCTATGACTTAAGAAGCTTTGAAGAATATATTAAACTATCGAAGAAAAACCTGAGAATTTTTCAGGACTTCTTAAAGGTAATGGTCGGCTTGCTAAACATCTGACTACGATGGGTATACAAACGGACAGTACATATAGATTCTGTATAGAAGACGATGAAGATCCAGAACACATTTTAGAAACATGTCTAGCGCTAGCGCGTAAAAGAATGCAAATCCAAAAGATATTAGAAAGATGAACCCTATCCATATAATCAGGTTTTTAACTGAGATAGGCTTGGCGGACATCCTATAGAACTATTAGAACCAGAACCCCCTATAAATAGTATAGGGAGATGCCACAGCTGAGAATGGCTTCAGTCACGGTATCAAGCGGGGCACAATAGATATATTCAGGTCGCAGTGCATTACCCCGAAGCAATAATAATAATAATAATAAAAATGAATTTTCACTAAAAATTGAATTTTCACTAAAAATGAATTTTAATTAAAAATTGAATTTTCACTAAAAATTATATTTTCACTAAAAATTCCATTATCCTCTAAAAATTTAATTGTTCATTAAAAATTCAATTTGTCATTAAAAATTTAATTTTTCATTAAAAATTCAATTTGTCATTAAAAAAATTTTGAATTTTTAGTAAATAAATTCAAATTTTCACTAAAAATAAAATGTTCACCAAAATTTAAATTTATCACTAAAAATTAAATTTTCACTTAAAATTAAGTTTTTCACTGAAAGTTAAAATTTTCACTAAAAATTCAATTTTTCAATAAATATTTTATTTTTCAATAAAAATTCAATTTTTTATTCTAATTCAATTTTTCACTACAAATTTAGATTAATAATTAATTTTTGTTACTAAAAATTAAATTATTCACTAAAAATTCAATTTGTCATTTAAAATTTTATTTTTTACTTAAAATTCTATTTTTAACTAAAAATTAAATTTTTCACTATAAATTTAATTTTTCATTAAAAATTCAATTTATCATTAAAAAAAATTTGAATTTTTAGTGAATAAATTCAAATTTCCACTAAAATTGCAATGTTTCACTAAAAATTCAATTTTCAATTAAAATTAAAATTTTCACTGAAAGTTAAAATTTTCACTGAAAGTTAAAATTTTCACTGAAAGTTAAAATTTTCACTAAATATTTTATTTTTTACTAAAAATTCAATTTTTTACTCTAAATACAATTTTTCACTACAAATTTAGATTCAAAATTATTTTTTTACTAAAAATTAAATTATTCACTAAAAATTCAATTTGTCATTTAAAACTCAATTATTGATTAAAAATTTTAATTTTCACCAAAAATTCAAATTAAATTTTTCACTAAAAATACAATTCTTCATTAAAAAAAATACAATTTTTCGCTAAAAATTAAATTTTCACTAAAAATTCCAATTATAAAAAATTGGAAACTTAATTCAGAAACAGCTGGAAACCCAGCGATTAATATAAAACCAGCCCAACACTCACGAAGTACCCGCTGCCGACTATAAACGAACTGAGTAGCGTGCGAAGAAAAGTTGAAGAAAACGAGCTGCCTTCGGCAGAAACCAGTTAGTCGAACACTGCAAGCAAACGCGAGAGAATCGCTTGTTGCGTTAACAAAATATTTTGCCAAAGCATTAAAAATTATAAAATATAAAATAACTAATGTCTGTGGATCTAAACACTTTAAACAGACGAAATTTAATAAAATTGTTACAAACAAAATCAATATTTTTCAGTATATGAAATAAAAATAATCTTGTGAAATGTATAAAGAGTGCACAAAATACTGAAATAAAAAGATAAAATTGCTGTGCGATAAAAAAAAAAACCGAATGGAATAAAAACGCGAAGTTTTAAAGAGAAATAAAAGAAAAAAAAACTCAAATGAGAAATGTTTTATGTGTGAATAGAAAGATATAAAGAAAATAAAAACGAATTAAATAAAATTGAAAGAAAATACTACAAACTTGTTATATTAGTTAAAAAAAAAAAACATTAAATAAAAATTATTGATACTTAATAAGAAGCTGCATTAGGTGTTATACACGCTGGATTCGTGTATATACCAGAAACTATGACTTCAACATTGTTGCAGCAGACACAAACAACAACAACCACACAGACAGCAGCCGCAGCCGCCGCCTCAGCCGCCGAAGCAGCAGTAACAGCCGCCACCGCCATGGCCTGGTCTAATGAGAAAATCCGTCTTGCTTGTGTCGACAACATGGGTTTGAGACAATTGTGGAAACTGATTGCATTGGATACGAATAAAGGCAGCGCCAGCAATAGCAGCAACAACAGCAATGGAAGCCATCAGAATGGCATGGATAATAAACAACAAAAACAACAGCAGCAGCAGCAACATCAGCAGCTGAATCATATTAGCTATAGTAATAACAACAACAATAGCATCAACAACAACAATAATAACAATGAGGTAAGCCTGAAGTTGATGAGTGATTGAAAAATATGTGGGTTTGTGGGATTATGGCAAGGTTATTATTGAAAAAATCAAAAATAAGTAAAGTACAAAAAATTACTGTATACAATTACTGTAAAACAGTTTTGCTTTTTGTATAACAGCTTGTATAACAGTTTGTATAACAGTTTGTATAACAGTTTGTATAACAGTGTGTATAACAGTTTGTATACTAGTTATTAAAACAGTTTGTATAACAGTTTGTATAACAGTTTGTATAATAGTTATTAAAACAGTTTGTATAACAGCTTGTATAACAGTTTGTATAACAGTTTTTACAACAGTTCGTAAGACAGCTTGTATAACAGTTTGTATATCAGTTGTATATTATATTATGTTAGTCAATATAATCATTAAACACAGAAACAATTTACTTTATTAAGTTAAATTTTTCTTATTAATAAAAAAAACTGTTCTAAGTGAAGGCATCACAGTGATGCCATTTTTGTTTTTTGTATAACAGTTTTAAATCATTCATTGTTATATTAATAATATTGTTATCGTCATTAATCAAATTCAGTTTATAAAACCGTTATGACTGTTGGTATTTTTTTTGTTTAATAATCCACAAAAATGCGGCTTTGCATGCGCACAAATAAAATGATTCATTTCGAAATTCACCACGTATTTCCTTTGAACGTGCTGTCGCACACTTATGAACCACACTTTGCCAGCCACTCTAACGAACGCATCTTCATCTTTATATTGTTCGTACTTTCACTCACTTCTTCAACCACTATGCAATACCTATCTTTGCTATTCATTCACGAAATCATTTAACATCAACTTTAATTTAATGTGACGTCAATAAAGCGGTAACCGTCCGTTCGTACAATTATGATGTGTTAATATGCCACACATCCGGTTTTCGAAGAGCTCCCCCCATAGTCACAGTCAAAACATGTTTAAACTGCATGCACGAAAAGAAAGTTTTAAGTACGACTTATGCCAAAATCAATATATAAAATATTAAACTTAAAAATACTTCAATTAACAACATTTGATATATTTTAAATTATCGTCGTTGTAGAGCTAAAAATCACCAAATACAATTTTATGAAAATCTGAAATTTCAAGTTTGTTGATTTGTATTTATTGATATATTTTAAAGTTGAAATGCCAATTGATAGATTCACATTTTCTTATTATAAGGTAAAAATATTGAGCTCATAGTTCAGTAATTGACAGATATATAAATATTTTTGTAAATGAATAATTGGCATTTCGAAAATGTAATTGGTGACTTTTAGTTCCACAACGAAGTTATGATAAAAACTACAATAAAAATTATAAAATTTCTCAAGTATATCTAAAATATTTCCACAAAATACACAGATGAAGAGAGGTCTGTACAAAACCTAAAAAAGGTTATCAAATATTGAAGAATTTAAAAAGACAGATACGCTGCATATTTCCATTTCAAATTTTCTATATCTATTTTAAAACCTATCAAATATATCGTAGCCTAACGACAGATTTTCTAGTATTAAATAAGAAAATTAGTTTGATGTTCAGTTACAACGATGACATTAAAAACCGTACAAATAAGCGGTACTGGTACTAGTACCGGAATCGGAACTCAAGTTCATACGGTTTTTTTAATAGTTGTTTAAAAATTCTTGCAACTTTTCAAAAACCCACAAAATTGACGTCTATGAAATATTTTTGTCAGGAGTCATCACAAAATTCCCCACAGCATGCCAATAATTATTATTTATTGAAACAGTTGTAGGCCGACTTTTATTAAAAAATGTCGGTAATATTGCATAAATATTCATAAGAAAAACCACAATGCATTGGAGACAATATAAAAATAAATAAATTAATTTTGCAGAATTTATATTGGAAACAATTCAGCACATTTGTATTGTGCACAGAACACGGTCACTAGACCTTAACTATATAAATAACACGTTTTATTTAAAACAGTAACATGTACAAATATTTGTTTGCAATTATAAACGGCAGCTGCTGGAATGTAGCCGTTCAATCAATAAATTGTAAAATAAAGCGTATATTTTCACAGCTATGCCATATTATTAAGAGTATTTATTAAAATATTATATTACAAAAAAATAAAAATCTTTTTTAAAATTTAAAAGTATCAAATAACACAATTTGTGGTACGAAAAAGTGGTACGTTTACGGTAATTCAAGTGTGACGTGTTACATTCACGGTAATTTTGTACAACTGTCAGAAATATTAGCTGTCACTGTTAAATGTCAATCGGTTCAGAGTTCATCAACGATTATGTATTTCTGTTGCTCTTTAATCCAAAAAGAGTTCATTTTGTGTGTTGGGACTGATAATAGATTTTAGTATTTCTCACAATATTTAGTTGTCAACAGCATAAATACCAAAATAACTGACAGATAACAGAAGAATAACTGACAGAAGAAAACGAAAAAAAAAATGAATGGAAAGAAACTAATACGTATAATTGCTTTTAATTATACGGCGATTATAAAAATAAAAACATAGAGACAATAATTGTATTCTGCTGCTAGACATTTATAAAAACAAATTATATCTATTTTTGTGCGAGACATAAATAGCGCTGACAAAATGTCATTGAACATTGCTAGTTGTGAGAAATCAATTTGTCAATTAGTGATTTATGCAAAGAAAAGAAATTTCAGAAACTCGCTTAACAAAACGTACAGCAATTATGCAATACTAATGACAGTTTTCAATAATGAAATGACAGTTTATAAATAATGACAGTAGTAAATGGTTTGACAGTAGAAATGACAATTGTGATGACAGTGAACAGTTACACAAAAGAGCTATGAAATCATTAACTACACGTAAATGATTTAAGACAGATAAATACAAATTATTTAATATATTTTTTTTAACATTGATTAATTTCATTTAACCCTTTCATGCGCTTTGTTCCCAAACAAGGTCACCTATTTTTCAAGCTTTTGCTCCATAAAAGGACTTAAGTTTATTGTCTAAAATGAAATCGTATTATATAATTATATGTTATATATGCTGTATAAGTAATCTTTATTTTATATTTTTATGCTTAGGCATTAATGGGTTAAATTCAAAGACACGCCAACAGTTGTTGCCAATTTTAAAATTTTATATTATATCACGTTTATATAACCAACAGATTATTCAACTTTTGTTAGTTATTAATTAAGCAACAATTGAAATAAATTTCCGGCACTTGCAGAAATACTCGACGTTGAATTTTTTATAAAGGTTTTTCAACTTTTAATTGTTGAAAATTAGCTTAAAATGGCGTACCTTACTATTCGATTATTTGACTTTTCGAATGTCAATTGCATTAGCATAGTAGCATATTTTCCCACGCATCAAAGTTCATTAACTTGGGTTTTATTATTATGCATAGTGTATAAACTTGTCTAAGAATTTGAAATTGAACGCGTTGCGATCAAGGCCTCCGATAAGACATGTCTATGGGCCATTAAACTACTTAACAATGAAATGGCGCTTCAAAAGGCCAACAACATTGAGTACAATATAATAAAACATATAAAAAAAAGTAAACAAGACCTTTGTGTTGAGAACTATTTAAATATTCGATGTATGAGATGTGCGTATTTTGATATTATGGATATAGTTAATATTTGGTTTTGTTTCTTGAAAATATGAATAATAACAAACATTCGGACATGTACTGAAATTCACTTTCTGTTGAAATTTGAATTCAAATATTTGACATTAAAAATTTAATTCGAAACACAGATCTTTAATGCATTGAATTCGAATGAAATATGTTTCTTTGTATTGAAATTTTGAATACTGGAACTGGAATAAATAAATTCGATCAAATTTAAATTTAATACGATTTAGATCGGATGTTGAAACGAAATCGTCGCTTAAAACCGGTACATAACGAAATTCAAACAAATAACTGTTTGAATAACTAAACTTGAAATAAATATGACTTAATTTTGTTTTTAAATGAAAACATCAAATTTAATTTTAAACCGGTAACACTAAATGTGTCTTCTTCGTACATTACCCCCTTGCACACTATGCCCTGACCTCACCTAAAAATCACTTCATTTAAAATAACAAAAAGTAAAAAAATATATATAATAAAAACACTTAAAAACCACATTGACGTCAATGCGCATTAATATGCTGACGCCGTTTACTTAATTCATTTTAAAATACATGCAAAAATTACAGAAAAACAATCGCAATTCCCTTCGTAGAAATCAACAAGAAAATAATTTAAAAATACCGCAGAAAAGTCAGTGAATTATTAAAAACTGAAATTGAAAGTTTTACCTATTTTATTTATAGTTTTACAATATAATTGTATTTTGAGTATTTTCTAATTTGTTTTCAGTTCTTAACAAATCAGTTGAAATGTCAAATTGACAGACAGTTTTACTGTCAATTCTGCACTTTGACAGTTTAGTATAATTATGCAAAACTGAAAACCTAAATTGTTACTTTAAAATTACTTAAATGTTATAATTTAAATCTATTAAAACTTCAAATTGCTGTCAAAATTGTTTATTTTAAATTTATAAATACTATGCGTGCTCTCTCGCTCACTGTTACTGTCACCATTTACTCTGCACGCACATAACCGGAAGTTAAACTGAACGCACCCAATACACAGCGTTGCCATACATAATAATTATATTAAATTTGCGCTATATATTATTTAAACAAAACAAATCATATAATAAAATATGTTTACTTTATTTAAAGATTGAAAATTGCAAATAAATCACGATAATTCAATTAGGCCACGTACAACCTTCGCGTCGTCGTTTTGTTTTTCTTCATCAAAATAAAAAAAATATAATTATAATTTGTTGTGACTTTTAATGCGTCTAGCTCACATCTTATTTTATTCAAAATTACAAAATAAATAATAAATTTTAAAATTATACAGATATACAAAATAAATAAAAGACCATTTACATTTTAAATTTATGCAAGTGACGTCAAAAGTCACTCGAAATGTGTTAATTTTTTTGGTTTTGTTTTGATTATTAGGCAAATTTACAATTTGAAAATTATAATTTTTGTCAGACACATTAATGCATACACTCAGAAAAATAATATTATACAATATTTCTTTGTTTTTAATATTTTTTTTTAGCTATTTAAATTATACTTAATATATTAATCGGCAAATACTAAAATGATTATAGTATAGTATTCGTTATGATATTCTTTATAGTATTCGGCGAATATATGATTTCATAAGGATTTTGTAAGCATTTCGTAAGCATTTTATAAGCATTTTATAAGCATTTTATAAGCATTTTCAAAACATTTTGTAAGCATTTGGTAAGCATTAACATTTTATAATTTACATATTATTTTTATTGTAACATTATTTGAAGATTATTTTTTATAGAAATTTTTTTTGTTGCTTTAATATGTTGTATTTTTAATGATATAATTGTTCTTCAGCATATACATTTTTTTATTTTATGTTAATAACAGGCATAGCATATGTTAAATACATAGCACTGTTAATGACTATGCTCTGCATTGTTTGACAGTCGCTGTCACATGAATTGCAACACGTTTTGCTATTTTGACATACATAAAATATATTTTTCTTTTAAAAAAAACAATTGTTAACATTAAAAATCAACTTATTTGAAACCTCTCTCGCATTGTATGACGTTGAATGCATTTGATTGTTCGTCATTTGACGTATGTGTATTTGCGCTGTGGTAATGTGACACCAAATTTATGTCAAAGTCGTCATGAACATTTTGTAATATTAGCAATTTTGCATTGCTGTAATATTATAATACAAAAAAAAAAACACCAAACCACAGCAAAGTTCAATGAATCCAGACATGCTCGAGTGATTTTAATTATTTAATCGCAAATATGGAATTACGCGACTTGAGCAATTGTTTAATATTTTTGCTACTTAAAATGGCTATAATAGTGACTATCACACTTACACAATGCGTTAACTAAGTTTATACAATGCTTATATAAGCAAAACACTGCATTTATAAATAAAATACATGTGATTTGTATAAATATTATTTAATTTAATAATTATCATTTGCAAACTAATTCATTAGCAATCAAAAACAACAATGTTTATATTTTTTCTAATTAAAAGGGCTACGTTCTCATTTATACAATGCTTATACAATAAAGAAATACTTATACTATGTTTATAGAACAAAGAAATACAATTCATTTATAAATAAAGTACATGTGATTTGTATAAATAATATTAATTTAATAATTAGTATTTGCAAACTAATTTATTAGCTAAATAATGCATTTCAATTAAACGCAATTTTACAAAATGTATTTTATATGTATTACCTATAATTAGCATTTATATTATTTATTTAACTCAAGTATTTAACATGTTATTGTTAAAAGTTAGCAATTTTTATATTTGCTATAATAACACGTTTCATACTATTGCAAAAAATGATTACATTATAATTTTATTTTACAACTGTTTTACTTATTACAATTGTAACTGTTGCCAATTCTAACTGCAACCATTTGCTTTCACGTTTTTTTTTCTATTTTATTATATTTTTTTTTATTATAATATCAACTTTCGTGTTTCAATTGAGGTCAGCATTGACGTCATGACTAAGTAGCTTAGCTATATCTCAAAAGGCAGCTAAAAGTTAAATACCACGACGCTAAACTTTATCGACAAGTTATTATAACTTATAGACGTTAATTTTTCAATTTAAATACACGTTGAATTGGCTTAATATTAATAGATTATGGCAAATATGGTTGCTTTAAAGGAAGTGTTATTTTAATGAAATTATTCTCGGAAAATTAAAGCAAATATATAATGAAAAATTGAAAATTTATGATTACAAATGAAGCTCTATAATATAGGCAATTTGTCTGTTTAATTTGTATAATAAGTTTGTTTCTCACAAGGGTTAATTAGAACCTTTTAATATATACCTTTTAATATGATTTTGTATACTTAAGAAGATAAATTAATAATATATAAGTCATGTTTTTAATAAGTTCACATGGCGTAAAATATACCCTTTTTAATTTAACACATTTAACATAAATATTTATATATAGATCTTTTCAACATAATATAAATAAAAAATTAGATTTAGAAGTGTGCTATAAAATATCCTAGAACATATAAAACATGTTGTTTGGTTTAAAACTAGCCTTCCTTTTTAACTGCATTTACTGTAACACTCACAGTATAATGTAAAGTATTGGCATGTTTCAAAATGTTTATTTTTTGTAACTCTATAAAGTATAACTCTTTTAATATAATGTATAGTATTGGTATGGGTCAAATAAGACCCTTCTTATTATAACTCTATTTACTATTGACTACTTCCAGTTTAGCCGATAGCTCAGTGGTTAGTGCGTTGGACTGCGAGCCGAAAGGTCCCCGGTTCAAGCCTGGACTGGGGCTAACAACATCTTTTCATAGAAACATTTTTCTATACCGCGCTACCTCTCGGCATATAAGGCAAACCTACGAGAGTAAAACATTGCCTATGAAAAGCTCTCACCCGCCGTTCGGATTCGGCAATAAACTGTAGGTCCCACCACTTTGAGTACAAATATAACACGCACAGCTCAAAATGGTGAGAGTGCTCGGCCTAAATTCTTATAGAATTGTAGCGCCAAACTATTATTATTATTACTTCCAGTTTAAAGTATTTTATTCACATTAATAATTAATTGAACTATTGCAATTTCAAAAACCTCCTTGTCATTCTCTTAATTCGCCAAATGTTATTCTTTAATTTAAGTTGTATTTGCTTAAGTAAGACGTGTTTTAAACAAGCATTAATAAAATCGCATAGCACTTTGCATTCAGTATAAAAAGAGATATCATAAAATTGAAATAAAAAATTCAAAATTATCTCAAATATTGTGCGGTTATTTATTTGCATTTAATTTGTCGCATTCTTATCGCGATGCAGATAACAGCGGCCTAACAGTGTGTGCTGTTAACATGCCATAAAATTGCCAAACACACACAGTGTGAACAATGGCAAAACAAACGTGTTAGATATCATTTGCTTTTTTACCCATTAAGAGGTTATCGTTTTTTTTAAATATATATTGCGATATGAACGTGCAGCAATTATACACAAAACATTCTACAATTATGAGCGTTTAAAATACATGTCTAATAAGCACCCTTTGTATGCTATAATCTGTCTATTTGCTAAATGTGTTTTTTTAATTTATATAAGGTCTTGACCACACATACTGTTTGTTGTACACACCCATTTTTAAATAAACATTAACAATTTTAATTAAAATTTAATTAAATTAGTTTTTCTTTTTTTTTTAATAAACACATCTAAATGTGCAGCACAACATTTGTATAAAATAATTTCTTATTTACAGACACACAGTATAGTAAATTTTTATAAAAATAGATAATAATTGCTATGTGTTGCAGTTCTCTGCCTTCTTTTTGCCATTTGCATGACATGCAGTGACTGACATGCATTAACATTCCAAACTGACGCGCATTAACAGCATATTAATCAAGGCATTACTCATGACATTACCACTGTACGAAGTGTGAACGACAAGTGAGTCATGTACTTGAAAGTGTTTTTCTTTTTTTTATACTAGAATTTTCTTTTTTAAAATTTTATAAAAGAACTATCGATGAATAGTGCTAAAGATTAAATATGTTTGATAAAACTGTAGAAATAACAGTTAAGCATAAAATGTTTTTAAATAAAATGTTTTTCACATTCAAACATTTATATGTTTGCGAGAACGTCAAAAATTATTCATTATGAACATAAATATGTTTGAACGAACGCAAAAATATGTTTGGCTGTTATTATAATAATATTTGGCAATGCAATAATACTGTTTTCTCCATATAGTTCCAAAATTATATGTAATGCCTGCAAAATTATGTTTGGTAGAGCTCTTTTTTTGTGTACAGTGTGTATATAATTCACTAATGCTAATTTTGACTGCATACTCAGTTTTTTTCCTATTACGAAACGTTTTTGAGAAAATTGCAAGCGTTATTTTAAGCCGTCCTCAGCCACTAGTTAGATTTAAAAAAATATAGCACTATTCTAAATTATTTTACAAAAAATACTTAAACACATTTTTTCTTATAATTGTCAAGACTAATTTTAATATACTTATAAATGCTAATACTCTAATATGTTTTTAATATAATTGAAAGTCAACTTGGATTTTTTTTTGAAATTTTTTATTAATTTTTTTATCATTTAGTATCTATTGATAAGCACGAATTATTTATGGTTATCCAGAGCATAAAGCACACTAATTATAAAAAACTGCTACGTTTTTTTGAATTGATTTACCTTTGAAAATACTGTGATCATAATATTGGTACTCCCTGTAACATAATTTTGGTACTCTTTTATAAATCAATTTTTAATAAAAAAAACATATGCATGTAATCTGATAATATCATTACTTCATGTCTAAAATATGCTCATTCTTATTGCATACTCATTTTTTTCCAATTACATAGCTTTTTTTTAAGAAAAATTATGGTAAAAACTGATATTTTTTCGTTTAAATCTTTTACATTTTTTGACGGAAACTGTGTTGATAAAGCATATTTTAAAAATAAGCACCGATGAAGAAAACTTAGTAGTTTTGGACATTAGTATGAACTATGCTCTGTATAACCATAAATCATTTTCGTATTTATCATTAGATCCAAAATGCTAAAAAAATCATACAAAAATAGTCTAAAAAATCAAATTTTTTCGTGTTAAGATTCAAATATCTTGAAAATATATCGGGTTATTAGAAGTTGTTTAAATATTGTAATTAGTCTTGACAATTAAAAAAAAAATTGCATTTACAGTTTTTTGATAAACTAGTTGTGTAAAGGACTGTATTTTTTTTATTCTAAAAAGTGACTAAAAATGCCACTAAAATTATGATTGCAATTTTTTTGAAAACATTACGTAATAGAAAAAACTGAGTATGCAATCAAATCAGCAACCGTGACTTATATAGAATTGATGTATGAAATGTCATTGTGATATTTTGTGTGTTTAGTTGAGTAGCGTTGTCAAAAATAACAGAGTTTTTCAATTATTTCTATGTTGTCTGCAAATTTGCTTTGTTCTTAAAAAGGCGTATAAAAACAATTAAAGCGCCCAATTAAGATGCCGCACATTTCGCGCAGCTTCAATAAAACAACATGAATTTCGCACATGTTGCCTGTCTGCTCATTTATGATACTCGCAGCCAGCAGCAGCAACATTCGTGCACATGATCAGGCGCATTTTATGAACATGGTTGGTGGCGTTCAATTTGCATCAATTAAGTTAAGTCAAAACTGACAAAATACAAAAAAAAAAATGAATGTAAAACAGTAGAAAAAAATTAATATAAATTTTGCATGTCACAACAAAGTTGTTTAATATATAAAAAAAATATGTATTTTTAGCAAAGTCACTCAAGAAAAAATATTGCACAATTTATTTTATTACATTATCGTATGTGACAGAAACATGTGGCGCCCCCAATAACTCCTATACGTTATAAGCAGCAGCAAAGAATTCGGGCGGTCTTTCTCTCAGTGTGTATGACAAGTGTGATAAAAGAAGAACCTTGAGTGCTGTCACAAAAATGTCACTTGAATTTATTTTTGTATTTTTTTAATTTATTTTTCTTTTTGTTGTTATTTTTAACTGCTTTATAACATGACTATCAAAATTAAGTTGTACACATTGTCTTGCTTATCAGACAGCCTCTTCTTTGATTAAAATTATCAGTGTTTTTTTGAAATTTTTATTTTTTAAAGTTTTTTTTTTATATTTTATCTTTAGTAGAGAGCACGGTGTGTGAGACTTCTAAATGCATCAACATAAACAGTTGGTTTTTATGATTTTGTCTGTCAACAGCAATTAAAAGTAGTTATTACTATAAAATATTTTATTATTTTTTAAAATTCTAAAGCATGTGTTTTAACTGCTGCTTTTAGTATTTAGTACAAAAAAGTAGAATATTATTTTTTATATAATTTAAACCGTGCTTTAATAAAAATAGCTGGCTTCAAAATATTTAACCGCTTTTTCTCTTGCCTTATTTTGCAGAAACTCAACATTGAAAATCGCGAAAATTTCGCAGACTATCTAAGCAATCGCGATATTTTGCCACACAGTCATATGTCGCTGCTAAAATTTTTGGCTATTGTAAGTTTTTATTTTATTTTTTTTTCATTTTTAATTTATTTTAATAATTTTAACCATTTCATTTTTATATTTTTGTATAATTATATTTTTTATTTATTTTTTTTATTTTTATTTATTTTTTTATAATAATTTTTATAATTTATCAATTTTATAAATTTATTAATAAATGCCAAATATTTATTTTTATTGTTTTTTAATTTACTCTTTTATAATTTTGTTTTTATTTCATTTCTAAAATATTTTTTATTATATATTTTTTTGTTATATATTTTTTAATAAAAGTTTTTAAATAAAAAAAATTGTTTATAATTTTTTAAATTTAATAATTAAATAGACTAATTTTGAATTTTTCTTATTGCTCATTTACATTATTACTTTTGTTGCCTCTTTCGTTTTATTATTTGACATTTGCGCAGCTGATTAACAAGATTTCTTTCTGTACTCAAAAAACTTTTCCACAATCATTCATTAAATGCAGCATGCTTTAACATTTTTTCTTTATTTATTTCATTAAACTTATTTATTTAATGCAAAAATAACAATAAAAGCGCGCTGTTGTGATTTCCTGCTGATTGTCATCTTGTCTGCTGTCATTTATTTCAATAAATTTCACTATTTTCTGCATCTTTTATTTTATACAAAATCCATCTGAAACAATATCATTTTGTGACATTTTAATTCATTAATATAACTTGTCATTCATTTAAAACAATTTCTAATTGAATTTTTATAATTTTTTTAATTTGTTTTATTAACATATAATGTGCTATTTTTGCTTTAACATATTTGACTGCTCAAATTAATTAAAACACCTTCAATAGCCTTTTAGGAGCTACACTGCATTTGGTTGCGGTGGCGTATGCGTAACATTTATATAGCGCATATTGCTTAAAACCGCGCTAAATTCATAATTTGTTATAGCTTTTATTTTTTATAAATATTTGATTAGATAGCATACATTTCCACCTTTTAAAAATGGTACAATATTTGTAAATTGCATTTCTAAAACCTTCAACAAAATTCGTCAAACTCAAATTTTATTACGACATATACTGTTGAATTATTATAAACTATTTTAAATTATTCTATTATATTTATTAAATATTTTATTAAATAGCATACATTTCAAGCTATTTTAAATATTTAAAAATTTTAAATACTTGTCAAATCAATTTTTAAAATAATCAACAAAATTCATCAAACATAACTTAGACTGCGTAGTACAATAAATTATTTTAAAATTATTTTATAACTATTTTATTTTTTTGTAAATGTTTCATTTTATAGCATACATTTCAAACTTTCCGAAAATATAAAATATTTGTCTATTGACATTTTAGAATCTTCAATAAAATTCGTCAAACTCAAATTTGGCTGCGTAGTAAATTTTTTGCACTACATAGAATTATTTTAAGCTTATATTCTATTCTAAGTAATTCAACTATTTTTCTGTATATTTTGTTATATAGCATGCATTTCAAGCTTTCTGAATATAATAAATATTTGTCAATTTCATTTTGAAAATAATCAACAAAATTCGTCAAACTCAAACTCAAAATTTGGTTGCATCGTAGACTTTTGCAATACAATAAGTTATTTTTAATTATTCAACTAGTTTTTCTAAAAACTTTATTAAGTAGTATACATTTCAAGCTTTCCAAAAATATAAAATATGTGTCAATTGATTTTTATAAACCTTCGATAAAATTTATAAACTGAAATGTGGCTGCGTAGAAGACTTTTGCACTCACTACATTGCATTATTTTAAAATATTCTATATTATTGCAATATTTGGCTGCGTAGTAAAGTTTTTGCACCACATTCAATTATTTTAAACTATTTTAAATTACTCAAAATTTTTTTGTATATTTTATTTTATTGCATAAACTTCAAGCTTTTGAAAATTATAAAACATTTGAAAATTGCATTATTCATGCTTGCAATAAAATTCGTCAAACCCTAAATTTGTTGCGTAGTAGACAAATTGAATTATTTTAAATTAAGCGTAAATTTTAAAAGCATTTATTTACGCTTATATTGTTTATAATTCGTGCTGCTAAATTATAGCAACAGTAATTAACAGTGCCGTAATATTTGTCAAATATGTAATATTTTATTAAATAATTAAATTTATGACTTTTCAATGCAGTATAAAATATATTAGTTCAACTTAACTATTTACTTAAAAATTAGCAAATTAAAATAAAAAAATTGTTTAGTTTTCTAACTACCTAGTTTATAACTAATTTGTCAACAATAATAATTACTAGTCATATCATCAACCATAGATCGCACATGTCAACCAACCTACAATAAGTTGTCAGCATTTTGCGTTCATATCAATGTTTGTAAATCAGTCTGTCTGTCGCACGTGCTAAATACAAATGACCGACAGTCAAAACAACAAGCTATGCTAATTAGCAGCGATGTTCTATGTATTACAACCGTTTAATGCAGACTGATTGGCAAGTTGACCTGTCGTGCCTCCAAATACAAGACCAGACAACCGAAAATGTGTGACGCATGTGAGCCAAGCAACTTGTTGTGGTTGCTGTGAATAAATTATTGTAATTTTATTTATTCACTTTTTTCACCTAATTTTTGCGCATGTAAACAATAGAAAATGTTGCAGTTTCTATAATGCAAATGCAGCGATTTTAATGCAAACAAACAAGTCGAATGATATAATTCAATTGTAAAGGTTTTTTTTTAGTATTTTTTTTCATTTTCATCTGTTTGTATTATTATTTTATTTGATTTTATTTGATTTTCCATTTTAATTGATTGTATTTGTTTTTATTTGCTTTTTTTATTTTATTTGCTTTAGTTGATATTATTTGATTTGATTTTAGATTATATTATTTAATTTGACTTAATTTGACTTTACTTCTTTGATTTTATTTGATTTTAAATTATTTTATTTTATTTTACTTTATTTTGTTTTACTTTATTTGATTTGATTTAATTTAATTAGACTTTCTTTCATTTATTTTATCTGATTTTATTTGATTTTCTTTTATTTTCTTTGATTTTATTTGATTTTACTTGATTTTTTTTATTTTATTTGATATTCTTTGATTTTATTTGATTATGTTTGATTTTACTTGATTTTTTAATTTTAATTTTATTTTATTATTTTATTATTTTATTATTTTATTATTTTATTATTTTATTATTTTATTATTTTATTATTTTATTATTTTATTATTTTATTATTTTATTATTTTATTATTTTATTATTTTATTATTTTATTATTTTATTATTTTATTATTTTATTATTTTATTATTTTATTATTTTATTATTTTATTATTTTATTATTTTATTATTTTATTATTTTATTATTTTATTATTTTATTATTTTATTATTTTATTATTTTATTATTTTATTATTTTATTATTTTATTATTTTATTATTTTATTATTTTATTATTTTATTATTTTATTATTTTATTATTTTATTATTTTATTATTTTATTATTTTATTATTTTATTATTTTATTATTTTATTATTTTATTATTTTATTATTTTATTATTTTATTATTTTATTATTTTATTATTTTATTATTTTATTATTTTATTATTTTATTATTTTATTATTTTATTATTTTATTATTTTATTATTTTATTATTTTATTATTTTATTATTTTATTATTTTATTATTTTATTATTTTATTATTTTATTATTTTATTATTTTATTATTTTATTATTTTTTAATACCTATTTTATTTATTCTTAATTTTAAATAACTTAATTATTTATATATTTTTTTTAAATTATTTTTTTTGTATATTTTTAATATTTATTTACAACATTTTAATCTCAAAAAAAGCCAGACAACAAAACATAAACAATTTATTGATAATTATTTCAATGCCGTCTCAGTCTCACGCCTGTCTATGGAAACGAAAATAAAATTAAATAAAAAAAAAACTATAAACAACAATATAAAATATGTCATCATTTTTATTTGGTGTCTAGGAAATCATGTGTCGGATTTTTTTTAGATTTTTAAAAAGATATTTTTTTGTGCATATTTTGAATAATACAAATGTTCAAAGGTGCTATTGTTATTGTTTAATTATTTTATGCTAATACTGTAATATAATATTTATTTGTATAATAAACATAAACAAAAATAATATAAATATTTTATAATTAAAATTACTTTAACTGTATCAAACATATTCTGTATAGAAATTCCAATATTTGATACCACAAATCTTTAAAATAATTGAATAAAAAATCCTTTTTTTTATTTACTAATTTATTTTTCTCTCTTTTTTTACAGAACGCACTCGAACTAAGTGCTCCCGCCTCCCCGGTGCTGCTGCAACAGAAACACGCGCCGCATGCCAGCAGCCACGACAAACCCAAGGGTTGGATGCAACTTTCCGGTCACCCAGAGAGGTTGGTATTTTTTTCTGAAATTGCGCAATGATTTTTTTACTAAAACTTTCTCTCTCTTCCTCTATGCAGCATTGTGCCCACCACAGCCGGCATTGTGCGCAAACGCATCGCAAGTCTGGCCGACGCCGAGGTGCGCGCCTACGAGCAGCTCTCCGCCGAACCACTGACCGCCGCCATTGTGCCACAGTTCTACGGCAGCATACAGCTGCACGACAGCAGCGAACTCTTTATTGAGCTGCAAGATCTGCTAGCCGGCTTCAAGGATCCGTGCGTCATGGACATCAAGATGGGCAGCCGCACATTCCTCGAGTCCGAGGTGAGCAATCAGACGCTGCGCCCGGATCTCTACAAAAAAATGATGGCCGTTGATGCGTCGGCGCCTAGCGCCGAAGAACATGCCGCACAGGCCATTACCAAGCTGCGCTATATGTTGTTTCGCGAGGCTCTCTCCAGCTCACACACGAAGGCGTTTCGCATTGAGGCGCTGCGCATGCGCGGTCGCAGCCCACAAAAGGATCTGAAGACTGTGCGCAGCAGCGAACAAATCGAGCAAACGTTCGCGCAATTCTTGAGCGCCGGTAGTGGACGTGGTGCAGCCACGGCGCAGCAGCTGCTGCAGCAACTGCGTCACATGCGCAGTGTCATTGAGCAGTCTGCGTTCTTTGCGCGTCACGAAATTGTGGGCTCGAGTATTTTTATTGTCTACGATGAAGAACGCGTCGGCGCCTGGCTCATTGACTTTGCCAAATCGCGTGAGCTGCCCGCCGAGGTGTGCGTCACGCATCGCAGCAACTGGCAGCCGGGCAATCGCGAGGAGGGCCTGCTGCGCGGCATGGACGAATTGATAGCCAGTTTTGAGCGCGTGCAGGAGCGACAGCCGCGCAAATGTCTGCAGATCTAGAGAGGAGATGGCGTGCTTGCATTCGTTCGTTTGAGTTCGTTTGAGACTGAATTTCATATGCTCATCATTATTTCACTTCATGCTGTACTTTATAATTCATATTGTTTATTTCAATTAATGCCACACATTGCAACGCATATCATAAGCCAAGTTTAGTTTGAATTGTTGTTTGTTCCTGTTGTGCAGCTCAATTGCGTTTTCTATTCCATATTGGAAGCCACTAATTTATTTTCATAACACTTACCACATACCACAGCAGCAGCGGCAACCGCCAAATCCAACAACAATAATAAACAAACTACAACAAAGCACAAAAAAGAAGAATTTCTAAACTTAAAAATTGTATTTTGTAATTGTTAGTATTTTATTGCTTAAGTATTTTTTAGTTTTAGTTCTTAACGAAACCACAAAATCTGTTATTTTAGTTTATAATTAATTACTTAACTATTGCTAATAACCTAAGTGAAACATGTTACTATTTCTTGAAAATATTAACCGCTGAAAATGATAATAAAGCTTATTGAAAAGATATACACACTTCAAACTTTTACTTTTTATCCCACCTTCAAATATCTGAAGAATCTAAGCGGAGAGTCGCATAGGGCCCAAAGTCTGCATAGTTTATGCTGAATATTAAGGCTTTTGGCACATAACTCGTTTAAATCTTCCTACTAGGACCGAAGAAATCAACGGTTGAAAAATTCTTTTTCTTAAATCCTTCATAACTTTTAAACGGAGCGTCCTAGAGGGGTCAAAGTCTGCATAGGTTATGCTGAATATTAAGGCTTCCGTTTGGCACAAAACTCGTTTAATTCTTCCTACTGGGACCGAAGAATCAACGGTTAAATAACTTATTTCTTAAATCCTTCATAACTTTTAAACGGAGCGTCCTAGAGGGCTCAAAGTCTGCATAGATTTTTTGGATTTTCGGAATTTTGAAATTTTCTTAAATCCTTTATAACTTTTAAACGGAGCGTCCTAGAGGGGTCAAAGTCTGCATAGTTTGTGCTGACTATTAAGGCTTTCGTTTGGCTCATAACTCGTTTAAATCTTCCTACTGGGACCGAAGAAATCAACGGTTGAAAAACTTTTTTCTTAAATCCTTCATAACTTTTAAACGGAGCGTCCTAGAGGGCTCAAAGTCTGCATAGATTTTTTGGATTTTCGGAATTTGAAATTTTCTTAAATCCTTTATAACTTTTAAACGGAGCGTCCTAGAGGGGTCAAAGTCTGCATAGATTTTTTGGATTTTCGGAATTTTGACATTTTCTTAAATCCTTCATAACTTTTAAGCAGAGCGTCCTAGAGGGGTCAAAGTCTGCATAGGTTATGCTGAATAATTGGCTTTCGTTTGGCACAAAACTCGTTTAAATCTTCTTACTGGGACCGAAGAAATCAACGGTTGAAAAACTTTTTTCTTAAATCCTTCATCACTTTTAAACGGACCGTCCTAGATGGGTCAAAGTCTGCATAGTTTGTGCTGAATATTAAGGCTTTCGCTTGGCCCATAACTCGTTTAAATCTTCCTACTGGGACCGAAGAAATCAACGGTTGAAAAACTTTTTTCTTAAATCCTTCATAACTTTTTAACGGAGCGTCCTAGAAGTATCAAAGTCTGCGTAGGTTATGCTGAATAATAGGATTTTCGGAATTTTGAAATTTTCTTAAATCCTTTATAACTTTTAAACGGAGCGTCCTAGAGGGCTCAAAGTCTGCATAGATTTTTTGGATTTTCGGAATTTTAAAATTTTCTTAAATCCTTTATAACTTTTAAACGGAGCGTCCTAGAGGGGTCAAAGTCTGAATAGTTTATGCTGAATATTAAGGCTTTCGTTTGGCACATAACTCGTTTAAATCTTCCTACTGGGACCGAAGAAATCAACGGTTGAAAAACTTTTTTCTTAAATCCTCCATAACTTTTAAACGGAGCGTTCTAGAGGGCTCAAAGTCTGCATAGATTTTTTGGATTTTCGGAATTTTGAAATTTTCTTAAATCCTTTATAACTTTTAAACGGAGCGTCCTAGAGGTGTCAAAGTCTGCATAGATTTTTTGGATGTTCGGAATATTGAAATTTTCTTAAATTCTTCATAACTTTTAAACAGAGCGTCCTGGAGGGGTCAAAGTCTGCATAGTTTATGCTGAATATTAATGCTTTCGTTTGGCACATAACTCGTTTAAATCTTCCTACTGGGACCGAAGAAATCAACGGTTGAATAACTTATTTCTTAAATCCTTCATAACTTTTAAACGGAGCGTCCTAGAGGGCTCAAAGTCTGTATAGTTCATGCTGAATATTAATGCTTTCGTTTGGCACATAACTCGTTTAAATCTTCCTACTGGGACCGTAGAAATCAACGGTTGAATAACTTTTTTCTTAAATCCTCCATAACTTTTAAACGGAGCGTCCTATAGGGGTCAAAGTCTGCATAGATTTTTTGGATTTTCGGAAAAACTTTTTTCTTAAATCCTCCATAACTTTTAAACGGAGCGTCCTAGAAGGCTCAAAGTCTGCATAGATTATGCTGAATATTAAGGATTCGAAATCAACGGTTGAAAAACTTTTTTCTTAAATCCTTCATAACTTTTAAATGAAGCGTCCTAGAAGGCTCAAAGTCTGCATAGATTTTTTGGATTTTCGGAATTTTGACATTTTCTTAAATCCATCATAACTTTTAAACAGAGCGTCCTAGAGGGGTCAAAGTCTGCATAGTTTATGCTGAATATTAAGGCTTTCGTTTGGCACATAACTCGTTTAAATCTTCCTACTGGGACCGAAGAAATCAACGGTTGAAAAACTTTTTTCTTAAATCCTCCATAACTTTTAAACGGAGCGTCCTAGAGGGCTCAAAGTCTGCATAGATTTTTTGGATTTTCGGAATTTTGAAATTTTCTTAAATCCTTTATAACTTTTAAACGGAGCGTCCTAGAGGTGTCAAAGTCTGCATAGATTTTTTGGATTTTCGGAATTTTGACATTTTCTTAAATCCTTCATAACTTTTAAACAGAGCGTCCTAGAGGGGTCAAAGTCTGCATAGTTTATGCTGAATATTAAGGCTTTCGTTTGGCACATAACTCGTTTAAATCTTCCTACTGGGACCGAAGAAATTAACGGTTGAAAAACTTTTTTCTTAAATCCTCCATAACTTTTAAACGGAGCGTCCTAGAGGGCTCAAAGTCTGCATAGATTTTTTGGATTTTCGGAATTTTGAAATTTTATTAAATCCTTTATAACTTTTAAACGGAGCGTCCTAGAGGGGTCAAAATCTACATAGTTTATGCTGAATATTAAGGCTTTCGAAATCAACGGTTGAAAAACTTTTTTCTTAAATCCTTCATAACTTTTAAATGAAGCGTCCTAGAGGGCTCAAAGTCTGCATAGATTTTTTGTATTTTCGGAATTTTGACTTTTTCTTAAATCCTTCATAACTTTTAAACAGAGCGTCCTAGAGGGGTCAAAGTCTGCATAGTTTATGCTGAATATTAAGGCTTTCGTTTGGCACATAACTCGTTTAAATCTTCCTACTGGGACCGAAGAAATCAACGGTTGAAAAACTTTTTTCTTAAATCCTCCATAACTTTTAAACGGAGCGTCCTAGAGGGCTCAAAGTCTGCATAGATTTTTTGGATTTTCGGAATTTTGAAATTTTCTTAAATCCTTTATAACTTTTAAACGGAGCGTCCTAGAGGGGTCAAAGTCTACATAGTTTATGCTGAATATTAAGGCTTTCGTTTGGCACATAACTCCATTAAATCTTCCTACTGGGACCGAAGAAATCAACGGTTGAAAAACTTTTTTCTTAAATCCTCCATAACTTTTAAACGGAGCGTCCTAGAGGGCTCAAAGTCTGCATAGATTTTTTGGATTTTCGGAATTTTGAAATTTTCTTAAATCCTTTATAACTTTTAAACGGAGCGTCCTAGAGGGGTCAAAGTCTACATAGTTTATGCTGAATATTAAGGCTTTCGTTTGGCACATAACTCCATTAAATCTTCCTACTGGGACCGAAGAAATCAACGGTTGAAAAACTTTTTTCTTAAATCCTCCATAACTTTTAAACGGAGCGTCCTAGAGGGCTCAAAGTCTGCATAGATTTTTTGGATTTTCGGAATTTTGACATGTTCTTAAATCCTTCATAACTTTTAAACAGAGCGTCCTAGAGGGGTCAAAGTCTGCATAGTTTATGCTGAATATTAAGGCTTTCGTTTGGCACATAACTCCATTAAATCTTCCTACTGAGACCGAAGAAATCAACGGTTGAAAAACTTTTTTTCTTAAATCCTCCATAACTTTTAAACGGAGCGTCCTAGAGGGCTCAAAGTCTGCATAGATTTTTTGGATTTTCGGAATTTTTAAATTTTCTTAAATCCTTTATAACTTTTAAACGGAGCGTCCTAGAGGGGTCAAAGTCTGCATAGATTTTTTGGATTTTCGGAATTTTGACATTTTCTTAAATCCTTCATAACTTTTAAACAAAGCGTCCTAGAGGGGTCAAAGTCTACATAGTTTATGCTGAAAGGATTCGAGGATTAAGGATTAAGGATTCGAAATCAACGGTTGAAAAACTTTTTTCTTAAATCCTTCATAACTTTTAAATGAAGCGTCCTAGAAGGCTCAAAGTCTGCATAGATTTTTAGGATTTTCGGAATTTTTTACATTTTCTTAAATCCTTCATAACTTTTAAACAAAGCGTCCTAGAGGGGTCAAAGTCTGCATAGTTTATGCTGAATATTAAGGCTTTCGTTTGGCACATAAGTCGTTTAAATCTTCCTACTGGGACCGAAGAAATCAACGGTTGAATAACTTATTTCTTAAATCCTTCATAACTTTTAAACGGAGCGTTCTAGAGGGCTCAAATTCTGCATAGATTTTTTGGATTATCGGAATTTTGAAATTTTCTTAAATCCTTTATAACTTTTAAACGGAGCGTCCTAGAGGGGTCAAAGTCTACATAGTTTATGCTGAATATTAAGGCTTTCGAAATCAACGGTTGAAAAACTTTTTTCTTAAATCCTTCATAACTTTTAAATGAAGCGTCCTAGAAGGCTCAAAGTCTGCATTGATTTTTTGGATTTTCGGAATTTTGACATGTTCTTAAATCCTTCATAACTTTTAAACAGAGCGTCCTAGATGGGTCAAAGTCTGCATAGTTTATGCTGAATATTAAGGCTTTCGTTTGGCACATAACTCGTTTAAATCTTCCTACTGGGACCGAAGAAATCAACGGTTGAAAAACTTTTTTCTTAAATCCTCCATAACTTTTAAGCGGAGCGTCCTAGAGGGCTCAAAGTCTGCATAGATTTTTTGGATTTTCGGAATTTTGAAATTTTCTTAAATCCTTTATAACTTTTAAACGGAGCGTCCTAGAGGGGTCAAAATCTACATAGTTTATGCTGAAAATTAAGGCTTTCGTTTGGCACATAACTCGTTTAAATCTTCCTACTGGGACCGAAGAAATCAACGGTTGAAAAACCTTTTTCTTAAATCCTCCATAACTTTTAAACGGAGCGTCCTAGAGGGGTCAAAGTCTACATAGTTTATGCTGAATATTAAGGATTCGAAATCAACGGTTGAAAAACTTTTTTCTTAAATCCTTCATAACTTTTAAATGAAGCGTCCTAGAAGGCTCAAAGTCTGCATAGATTTTTTGGATTTTCGGAATTTTGACATTTTCTTAAATCCTTCATAACTTTTAAACAGAGCGTCCTAGAGGGGTCAAAGTCTGCATAGTTTATGCTAAATATTAAGGCTTTCGTTTGGCACATAACTCGTTTAAATCTTCCTACTGGGACCGAAGAAATCAACGGTTGAAAAACTTTTTTCTTAAATCCTCCATAACTTTTAAACGGAGCGTCCTAGAGGGCTCAAAGTCTGCATAGATTTTTTGGATTTTCGGAATTTTGAAATTTTCTTAAATCCTTCATAACTTTTAAACAGAGCGTCCTAGAGGGGTCAAAGTCTGCATAGTTTATGCTGAATATTAAGGCTTTCGTTTGGCACATAACTCGTTTAAATCTTCCTACTGGGACCGAAGAAATCAACGGTTGAAAAACCTTTTTCTTAAATCCTCCATAACTCTTAAACGGAGCGTCCTAGAGGGGTCAAAGTCTACATAGTTTATGCTGAATATTAAGGATTCGAAATCAACGGTTGAAAAACTTTTTTCTTAAATCCTTCATAACTTTTAAATGAAGCGTCCTAGAAGGCTCAAAGTCTGCATAGATTTTTTGGATTTTCGGAATTTTGACATTTTCTTAAATCCTTCATAACTTTTAAACAGAGCGTCCTAGAGGGGTCAAAGTCTGCATAGTTTATACTGAATATTAAGGCTTTCGTTTGGCACATAACTCGTTTAAATCTTCCTACTGGGACCGAAGAAATCAACGGTTGAAAAACTTTTTTCTTAAATCCTCCATAACTTTTAAACGGAGCGTCCTAGAGGGCTCAAAGTTTGCATAGATTTTTTGGATTTTCGGAATTTTGAAATTTTCTTAAATCCTTTATAACTTTTAAACGGAGCGTCCTAGAGGGGTCAAAATCTACATAGTTTATGCTGAATATTAAGGCTTTCGAAATCAACGGTTGAAAAACTTTTTTCTTAAATCCTCCATAACTTTTAAACGGAGCGTCCTAGAAGGCTCAAAGTCTGCATAGATTTTTTGTATTTTCGGAATTTTGACATTTTCTTAAATCCTTCATAACTTTTAAACAGAGCATCCTAGAGGGGTCAAAGTCTGCATAGTTTATGCTGAATATTAAGGCTTTCGTTTGGCACATAACTCGTTTAAATCTTCCTACTGGGACCGAAGAAATCAACGGTTGAAAACTTTTTTCTTAAATCCTCCATAACTTTTAAACGGAGCGTCCTAGAGGGCTCAAAGTCTGCATAGATTTTTTGGATTTTCGGAATTTTTAAATTTTCTTAAATCCTTTATAACTTTTAAACAAAGCGTCCTAGAGGGGTCAAAGTCTACATAGTTTATGCTGAATATTAAGGATTCGAAATCAACGGTTGAAAAACTTTTTTCTTAAATCCTTCATAACTTTTAAATGAAGCGTCCTAGAAGGCTCAAAGTCTGCATAGATTTTTTGGATTTTCGGAATTTTTACATTTTCTTAAATCCTTCATAACTTTTAAACAGAGCATCCTAGAGGGGTCAAAGTCTGCATAGTTTATGCTGAATATTAAGGCTTTCGTTTGGCACATAACTCGTTTAAATCTTCCTACTGGGACCGAAGAAATCAACGGTTGAAAACTTTTTTCTTAAATCCTCCATAACTTTTAAACGGAGCGTCCTAGAGGGCTCAAAGTCTGCATAGATTTTTTGGATTTTCGAAATTTTTAAATTTTCTTAAATCCTTTATAACTTTTAAACAAAGCGTCCTAGAGGGGTCAAAGTCTACATAGTTTATGCTGAATATTAAGCATTCGAAATCAACGGTTGAAAAACTTTTTTCTTAAATCCTTCATAACTTTTAAATGAAGCGTCCTAGAAGGCTCAAAGTCTGCATAGATTTTTTGGATTTTCGGAATTTTTACATTTTCTTAAATCCTTCATAACTTTTAAACAAAGCGTCCTAGAGGGGTCAAAGTCTGCATAGTTTATGCTGAATATTAAGGCTTTCGTTTGGCACATAACTCGTTTAAATCTTCCTACTGGGACCGAAGAAATCAACGGTTGAAAACTTTTTTCTTAAATCCTCCATAACTTTTAAACGGAGCGTCCTAGAGGGCTCAAAGTCTGCATAGATTTTTTGGATTTTCGGAATTTTGAAATTTTTTTAAATCCTTTATAACTTTTAAACGGAGCGTCCTAGAGGGGTCAAAATCTACATAGTTTATGCTGAATATTAAGGCTTTCGAAATCAACGATTGAAAAACTTTTTTCTTAAATCCTTCATAACTTTTAAATGAAGCGTCCTAGAAAGCTCAAAGTCTGCATAGATTTTTTGTATTTTCGGAATTTTGACATTTTCTTAAATCCTTCATAACTTTTAAACAGAGCGTCCTAGAGGGGTCAAAGTCTGCATAGTTTATGCTGAATATTAAGGCTTTCGTTTGGCACATAACTCGTTTAAATCTTCCTACTGGGACCGAAGAAATCAACGGTTGAAAAACTTTTTTCTTAAATCCTCCATAACTTTTAAGCGGAGCGTCCTAGAGGGCTCAAAGTCTGCATAGATTTTTTGGATTTTCGGAATTTTGAAATTTTCTTAAATCCTTTATAACTTTTAAACAGAGCGTCCTAGAGGGGTCAAAATCTACATAGTTTATGCTGAATATTAAGGCTTTCGTTTGGCACATAACTCGTTTAAATCTTCCTACTGGGACCGAAGAAATCAACGGTTGAAAAACCTTTTTCTTAAATCCTCCATAACTTTAAACGGAGCGTCCTAGAGGGGTCAAAGTCTACATAGTTTATGCTGAATATTAAGGATTCGAAATCAACGGTTGAAAAACTTTTTTCTTAAATCCTTCATAACTTTTAAATGATGCGTCCTAGAAGGCTCAAAGTCTGCATAGATTTTTTGGATTTTCGGAATTTTGACATTTTCTTAAATCCTTCATAACTTTTAAACAGAGCGTCCTAGAGGGGTCAAAGTCTGCAGAGTTTATGCTGAATATTAAGGCTTTCGTTTGGCACATAACTCGTTTAAATCTTCCTACTGGGACCGAAGAAATCAACGGTTGAAAAACTTTTTTCTTAAATCCTCCATAACTTTTAAACGGAGCGTCCTAGAGGGCTCAAAGTCTGCATAGATTTTTTGGATTTTCGGAATTTTGAAATTTTCTTAAATCCTTTATAACTTTTAAACGGAGCGTCCTAGAGGTGTCAAAGTCTGCATAGATTTTTTGGATTTTCGGAATTTTTACATTTTCTTAAATCCGTCATAACTTTTAAACAGAGCGTCCTAGAGGGGTCAAAGTCTGCATAGTTTATGCTGAATATTAAGGCTTTCGTTTGGCACATAACTCGTTTAAATCTTCCTACTGGGACCGAAGAAATCAACGGTTGAAAAACCTTTTTCTTAAATCCTCCATAACTTTTAAACGGAGCGTCCTAGAGGGCTCAAAGTCTGCATAGATTTTTTGGATTTTCGGAATTTTGAAATTTTCTTAAATCCTTTATAACTTTTAAACAGAGCGTCCTAGAGGGGTCAAAGTCTGCATAGTTTATGCTGAATATTAAGGCTTTCGTTTGGCACATAACTCCATTAAATCTTCCTACTGGGACCGAAGAAATCAACGGTTGAAAAACTTTTTTCTTAAATCCTCCATAACTTTTAAACGGAGCGTCCTAGAGGGCTCAAAGTCTGCATAGATTTTTTGGATTTTCGGAATTTTGACATTTTCTTAAATCCTTCATAACTTTTAAACAGAGCGTCCTAGAGGGGTCAAAGTCTGCATAGATTATGCTGAATATTAAGGCTTTCGTTTGGCACATAACTCGTTTAAATCTTCCTACTGGGACCGAAGAAATCAACGGTTAAATAACTTATTTCTTAAATCCTTCAGAACTTTTAAACGGAGCGTCCTAGAGGGCACAAAGTCTGCGTAGATTTTTTGGATTTTCGGAATTTTGAAATTGTCTTAAATCCTTTATAACTTTTAAACGGAGCGTCCTAGAGGGGTCAAAGTCTGCATAGATTTTCGGAATTTTGACATTTTCTTAAATCCTTCATAACTTTTAAACAGAGCGTCCTAGAGGGGTCAAAGTCTGCATAGATTATGCTGAATATTAAGGCTTTCGTTTGGCACATAACTCGTTTAAATGTTCCTACTGGGACCGAAGAAGTCAACGGTTAAATAACTTATTTATTAAATCCTTTATAACTTTTAAACGGAGCGTCCTAGAGGGCTCAAAGTCTGCATAGATTTTTTGGATTTTCGGAATTTTGAAATTTTCTTAAATCCTTTATAACTTTTAAACGGAGCGTCCTAGAGGGCTCAAAGTCTGCATAGATTTTTTGGATTTTCGGAATTTTGAAATTTTCTTAAATCCTTTATAACTTTTAAACAGAGCGTCCTAGAGGGGTCAAAGTCTGCATAGATTATACTGAATATTAAGGCTTTCGTTTGGCACATAAGTCGTTTAAATCTTCCTACTGGGACCGAAGAAATCAACGGTTGAATAACTTATTTCTTAAATCCTTCATAACTTTTAAACGGAGCGTTCTAGAGGGCTCAAAGTCTGCATAGATTATGCTGAATATTAAGGCTTTCGTTTGGCACATAACTCGTTTAAATCTTCCTACTGGGACCGAAGAAATCAACGGTTGAAAAACTTGTTTCTTAAATCCTTCATAACTTTTAAACGGAGCGTCCTAGAGGGCTCAAAGTCTGCATAGATTTTTTGGATTTTCGGAATTTTGAAATTTTCTTAAATCCTTTATAACTTTTAAACGGAGCGTCCTAGAGGGGTCAAAGTCTACATAGTTTATGCTGAATATTAAGGCTTTCGAAATCAACGGTTGAAAAACTTTTTTCTTAAATCCTTCATAACTTTTAAATGAAGCGTCCTAGAAGGCTCAAAGTCTGCATTGATTTTTTGGATTTTCGGAATTTTGACATGTTCTTAAATCCTTCATAACTTTTAAACAGAGCGTCCTAGATGGGTCAAAGTCTGCATAGTTTATGCTGAATATTAAGGCTTTCGTTTGGCACATAACTCGTTTAAATCTTCCTACTGGGACCGAAGAAATCAACGGTTGAAAAACGTTTTTCTTAAATCCTCCATAACTTTTAAACGGAGCGTCCTAGAGGGCTCAAAGTCTGCATAGATTTTTTGGATTTTCGGAATTTTGAAATTTTCTTAAATCCTTTATAACTTTTAAACGGAGCGTCCTAGGGGGTTCAAAGTCTGCATAGATTTTTTGGATTTTCGGAATTTTGACATTTTCTTAAATCCTTCATAACTTTTAAACAGAGCGTCCTGAGGGGTCAAAGTCTGCATAGTTTATGCTGAATATGAAGAAATTTTGACATGGTTGAAAATCGTGAAGATCGACTTAGTAGTGGTAATTATATTTTAATTTATTGAACTTTTATATGTAACTAAAAAATCCTGTGGTTTTTTTAAAGTAAGTTTTTTACTTTTTTTTTTGTTTGAAATTTTTATTTGATTTGTTGTCGCTTTGATCAAATAATTTTCATTTTTTAACTGAACTGTGTAACGAATTTAATTCTATATTATGGTAAAATATATTAATTTCGATCGAAAACGAATTTAAGAACATTTTTCTACTTTTTTTTTCTAAGAATTACTATTTAAATCATTTAAAACTCAGATTATTATTCTTGAACAGTTTGAAATTGTCAGTTACAAATTTCAAATGACAAACATGCTGTAAACCGTTGCTTCAACGAACTAACAACGCATACGATCCACAAGCAACAGCAAATATTTGTCTTTCAGTGGATTGTGTCATCTTAGCGGCGCAGTTCGCAGTCAGCAAAGGCCGGCGTTTTGCAATGTTCATTCTGTTCAGTGTTCATTCAAGAATCAGAAATTTTTAGAATTTAATTAAAAATCGCACCGCCGCATGTCGCCACCAACAGTCGTCGTAAGTATTGCGTAATTCACGAGGATGGCCACATATTAAATAATGCAATTGTTGCTGTGTTTTCGATGCTAGTCTGTGATAATAACAATTTTAAATGGTGCCAAATGGATTGAGCAATGCTTCGAATCGATAGCCAGACAAACAGCTGTTCATGTTCAACTTCAACAACAGCCATGCTGCACAAACACAAATGCGTTTGCGTCAAGTGTGACGTCATCGCCAGGCAAAATAGTGGGCGGCAATACTTCAACACAGCCAAGTGGAACCCATGTGGAACTAATGCAGTCGGGTGCCGACATACGCTTGGAGGTTTGTGTCTTCGATGACTGCAGTGTAGATGAGACCGCCGAATTGTTGTTGATATGGCAACATCGATTTGCAGAGTTGCAAGTACGCATGAATATCGTTCGGAACGACAGCGGAAAGCCGAAGGGCGGTGAGTTTTGCTTAATACTTGAATTGAAGTTTAAAATATTGCATCCTTTTTGAAAATCACTTTCGATTGAAATTATAATATTTGGCAACTAAAATCAAATTGAATTGGTTTCACAGGACTTGAAGGGAGAACTCGATAGATTTGTATTGAAAAATCGAATTGTAGAACAACAAAATAATACCATTAAGCATTTTATGAGCGCTCTGAATTGGAATCTTAAAAAGAACCAGTTTTGAGTGTTTTAGAAGCCCTCAGAAACTGATAAAAGTATCGCATTTAATACTGTTTTCGGAGCTCTTCAAAATCATGGTTGAAGTATATACAGGTTAAGTCATCTTTCAAAATTCAGGCGCCATTTAATTTTTTTTTGAAAACTGTTTGAAAGTCTCAACATTTGTTTACGAAAAAATTAAAACAGAAAATCATTACATTGTTTACAAGTTCACAAAATTTACAAAAACTCAAAATTTAAACATCAACAAATCTCAACATTTAAAAAAGTTTTAAAATCAACTGGACTTCAAAATGAACCATCGTATATTTAGAATGTGAAATAGTGAATTTGTGCAGTGAAATTTTAATAAAATAGTGAAAATTAAGTGCAAAAAACATAACCTTTAAATAAATTTTTAAATGACAATTAATTGATTTCTTTTCAATATTATTTTCTTGACATTCTCAACATTCTGTATGCCAACTAATTGTCTAGGTGAACTAACCTGTATATACTTCAACCATGTTCAAAATATTACTCATAAAAGAGTAATAGTTAGGAGTTATTTAAGAAATCGTTAAATTGTTTCTGATCGCTTAAAAAATGGATAGTATACATAGAGTTTTCTGCCGACTACTGAATCGGATTCGTTAAATAATTACTGCTTTGATTTCGGTTTGTGTCTTCACTTTTTCAGAGCTTTCGTATTTACTAAAAATTAAATTTATCACTGAAAATTAAATTTTTCATTAAATATTGATCATAAAATAATTTATAGAAATGAATTTTTAATCTTCAGTATTAATCTCAAAATTTTCAGTTGGATATGGACGCAATCAGGCCATTGCCCACTCCAGCGGCGCATATCTCTGTTTTCAAGATATAGATGATGAAATGCTGCCACAACGTATACAAAAACAATATGCATTGGCTCGCAGACACAAAGATGCGGTAGGTATTAAGAAGAGTTCAAAATCGTAATCGAATTCCTTTGGAACCGTTTCATTTTTAAAACCGAAATCGTAACCGAGACATGGAAGAAAACCGAAGTTATTATTTTTTTACTTCCAGATTATAGGCTGCAAATTCATGCGTATTCCTGCCAATTCAACTTGTCGCTACACAAGATGGGCCAACACTCTAAATGCCCAACAACTATCGCTCCAAATATACACCGCAAATGGGCCGACTGTCATCATGCCTACTTGGTTGTGTCATCGCAGTGTATATACACGAGTCACGCACGGTTTCTGTGAAGATGGCCAAGGCACGCCTGAAGATTTGCTATTCTTTTACCGACATCTCGATTTGGGCGGACGCATTATGCGCGTTGATGAGTGTCTATTGCTTTACCGTTATCATCCGGAAGCCACGACCTTTTCGATTGCCGCCCTCACCATCTGGCGCATACGATTGCGCCATCTGGTGGAAAACGTGTTGCAGGTGGCACCTTGGTCGCAGGGTTTTACAATATGGAATGCTGGAAAGCAGGGACGCAAACTATTTCGTGATTTACCAGCGTCAGAGAAATCGAAAGTTTTAGCATTTTGCGATGTAGACAAAAGTACAAAATTCGACAATATTCGGGTATGTTCTAAAATTCGCTTTCGATCGAAATTAGCTATATACAAAATTTGAATTCTGGAACAGCAAAATGTACGATCAAATTCAAATTTCAAATCGATTTCGAAGTAATGTTGGAACATAGTCGATTATACAATTTTTAACAGAATTTTAACTTTTATACATTTTAGATAAAATTGCAAAAACCTATAAATACTATGATGTAGTGAAACGCAGAATCACCCATTCAGTTCCCATTAAACACTTCAGTGAGGCGACGCCACCGCTGTTGATTTGCATGAAGTTGGATTTGACCAATGGCGCTTTTGAGAATAATCTGAAGAGTTTAAATCTGACGGAGGGCAAAGATTTCATACTTTTTACATAGGAACGCCATTCATTTACACGCTTAAGAAATAACATCTGCCTTAATTTAGAGTATTTTAAGAGCAATTATAGAAATCGTTACCAGTAGGGTGATTCTGTAACCTATTAGCGACCAAAATCGATATCGTTAACTACTTTTAATGGTAATATAGTTAAAAAATTACTTATTTCATAACGATCGACTTTCAAAGCTACAATTCTTGTTAATTAGCGATATTTGTCGTTAATAAGTTACAAAATCGCCCTACAGATGTTTTTGTTCGTATTTCGCAGTTATTGCTGCTATTCTTCATACTCACATTGTTAATAGTTTAAATATATTTTCATGTAATGTATATAAACTTCAGATTTACTTTGCAATAAATTTTTATTTATTTAATTTACAAACATTTTGAATTCAATTAAATGAATTTTATTAAAATGTCACTGCACAAATTAACTATTTGACTTTCTAAATACACGATGGTTCATTTTGAAGTCATGGAGATCTTTTAACTTTTTTAAAAATTGAGATTTGTTAATTTTAATATTTTGAGATTTTGTTAATTTTGTGCACTTGTAAACAAAGCATTGTTGTTCTGTTTTTAATTTTTCGTAAACAAATGTTGAGTCTTTCAAACAGTTTTCAAAAAAAAAGTAAATGGCACCTGAATTTTGAAAGATGACTTAACCTTTATATACTTCAACCATGGTTTCCATGTTATCTTTCGCTATCACTATTTCGTTGTGATACCGAGTGATATCAAAATTTCAAATGTTTCAACTTTCTCTATCTTTCGTTATCCCCCATGTTATAAGACGGCGAAATAGTGATAGCGAAAGATAGTATGAAAACCATACCTTATATTTTTGTTTTGGAAATTTCGTTTAAATAATAAGGGTATTCATATAATTGGTTAAGTCGTGCTAACTGGCTATACTTAACAAATTTTTAAAATCTATTACAATTTTTGTATGAAACTCGACTTAGCAGGGCAATAGCAAGTTAACAAGCTCTGAGATATTTAATAAATATTATTTGTTAAATATCTTATTTATTTTAAAATTAATCATTGTTAAGTGTGTGTTATTCATTTAGGAGTTTAACTAAGCACTGGAAACTAAAAAATGAAATGCAAATTATCAATTTTGATAGCATTTTTAAGTTAACAAGTACAGGTATGTTCATATAAAAAGGAGCTAACTTTAAAATTTTAACAATTTAGCACGTATTAACACGTTATATGAATACCATTAATATATTTTTCTTTTACACAATCCCATACTTTAATGTTCTGGGTTTAGATCTGGCATCACAGAGCACTATGCCGTGACAGTTTAGCATTATTTCTAACCCAAATTTTGACATTTCTGACGAAATTGTACCTGAAATAACATCGAGTTTAATTTCGCCCTTGCCAAAGATGCCAGATCAGAAAGTAAATTTCTTGAAATTCAGTGTTTAATTTGATATAATTAAATTGACTGCAATTTTTTAAAGGTTTACAGGTTATTGATTTTTTCTGAGATGTTTCCTATAAACGTCACCAAAAATGTCCTCTTTGAGGTAGATTCACTGCAGCTACCCATAAAATATCTAGTCTACCTGCATATTTTCACATAGTCCATATATATCAACGTTTTTACAGCAAAACTAGTAATATTTTCAAAATATAATAAAAAAAATTCAATTATACCTAATGCTGTTATTTTTCAATTTTAAAAAGTACCTAGTAAGTTGAAATAAAAGGAGACAAATATATTATGCTCGAAAGTAAAAATGTTTATCCATTTCGCTCAATAGTTGTTTCATTCACACAATACTACCCAGCCGGAGAAACGATAAACGATATCGTAAATGATATCAAATATTCGTAAATAATGAGTAAAATAATCGTATACGAGATTCGTAAATGATTCGACAACGCATACGCTCTTAATTTGTCCATAGTAACGAGATATCACAAACGAACTACAAACACTCATATATGATAAATGTTCGATAGTGTATGCATTTAATTTTTTAATTACTTTTTACCTACTTTTTTAGTTAGAGCAAATGATTTAAAATTTTCACAAAATCAATTTATTTAATCTTCTTAAAAATATTGAACATTTTTTGCTTTTTTTTTAATTAACTTTTGATTAGAAAAAAAATAATAAATTTTGAAAATCTTTTTTATGATATAAACACATTTTTAAAATACGAGTCATTGTTATTTATGAACAAAATGTGATCATTTTTTTCACTGACATTTCTCATAGTTTTTACGAGCCAAAAGATCGTAATTTACGATAATCAGAAAAAATGTGTAGGGTTGTCATTTCGTGTCCTTTTTTAAAGTCATAACTGCATGAGGTGGAATTTTTTTAACCTTTGTTTCTACACAACATTTCCGGGTACTTACTTCTTCTAGTCTGTTATAAGACAATTTTCGTATAACTTATATGTGCTTACTCGGGTATGCTCGTATAGATATAGCGTCGTGAAAAATCGTGAACACACAAAGATTAATCACTTTTTATAGTTAATAAATTTTTAACTTATATATATTAATTTCAATTTCAAAGATAATGAACTCTTAAAAATGTATTGTCATTTTTGTAACAATTTGTCAAATGATTGTAGGTTTGAAAATCGGAGTGTTATATTCAAATGGCAATAAAAATTCGCTTTTTCACACCCAGTCCACACATGAGATTTATCCCACTCTGTGGCAACCCTCTCGCAACACGGTCGATTGAACGACGAAAGTCGACGGCAAAAAGAGACACACAAAAAATAGAAAATGGCGAACTTTGCGTGTTCGGTTGATTTTCATTTCGGAATTTCACATTAATTTTTTGTTAGAATATGGACGTTAAAAACTGAAAAAAATATGAAAAACCTGTGTAAAGTGTGCAGCAACGTATTTGGCACAAAGTGCTCATAAGATTGACATGAAATTACATGTAAAAGTTGAATAATTTGACTTAAGAAAAATTTCACACATTCGTCGTTCGTTGGTTGGTTCGTTTTCCATTTGCTGCAGTTTTTCTCCCGACTCTTTGCGTTACGAAGTGTTGGAACAAAAAGTGAAAAGTGCAAAAAATACGTTTTTTGAAATTAAATTGCGAACATTTTAAAACAATTGCAATTGACATCACAAAAAGTGTAACAACGAAAAGATATGACAAAGTTGTGAAAAATATAAAAAAATTGCGAACAAAAAATTTCCACAAGTTACTTTTTTGTACTTTATAGTGTTTTCATTCGTCTTATTTTCGCACATCGCACTGTGTTCTTTGTGCTCGCGAATGTGTGCGTCTGAAAAATACATAAAGAAGTGGAAAAACCTCAGCAGCGCACACCGAAAAGGAAGTGAATGTGCAGCACAAAACGTAGTAGTGAAAATAGTAAAAAATACAATTTTTACGACAAACGCAAAATTTTCAGTGAGTTTTACATGAATTTTTCGAAGGATTTTTTTCGCAAGCAGTGTGTTGACAGTGTGAATATCTGAATTTTCTTTTTAAGGTAAATACATTTTAACCAAATTCGTTAATTATTAAAATATTGTTGTAATTTTTCGAGTTTCTGTGGAATTGTGTCAAATGCATTGAGTATAATTTTCCCACCCAAAAACAAATTCATTAATATTTCGTTTTTGCCGATTCCGTTTTGTGCAGCGAATTTGCGATGTGTTTATTGTGAATCTCGTCGATTCGTCGGAATTTGTTTCGTTTGGCTACGGCTGTCATATGCGTGCGAATGCAACAGCTCTATATATAACGGAGGGGACATTTTTTTTTATGGGAAATTTCTGAACTAAGGGTTGTCTTGGGAAAACATTAAATAATGTAGTAATTTTAAATGACGGCACTATTTTCAATTCGATCGATCGATGTGAAATATAAAAAATAGTGCATGTTTTGAAATTAATTTTCGATTGAGATTTAAATGTTTGTCAACAGAAATCGAATTGAATTCATCTTTAACGAAATGAATTAGTTTGAAATATTTTTTTTGTTAAGTATTTCGAATTATGGAAGAGCAAGTATTGGAAAGGATTAATATTGATGAAAATGTGTTTATTTTGTGTCTAAAAATCGAGTGTTGAAACTGCAAAATTCGAATTCAAATATTTGACAATAGAAATCAAATTGAACTTATTTCAGAGATCTTCAACAAATTGAATGAGATTAAAATCGTTTATTTTTTGTGTTGGAAATAAATAACAGACGTTTGCATAATAAATAACATTAAAAAACCTGCTTATTAAAATAATATGTTTCTGGTTAGTCACTCAAAATTCAAATGTAATACATATGCATAGAACTTTACATTATTATAGTTTAAAATAATTAATTCAGTTTTTCAATATTCAGTATCATAAAATAAAAAGATATTAATAAAAGATCGAATTCACATGCTTTTAAATAGCTAATATTTTACATTATTTTGTCATTGTAGAAGTAAGTTAAAAAGTTCGACAACTTCAAATCAATTAAACCAATACATAAGAAAAAGAAAATCGGCCTAACTAATAAACAAAATAAAGTCGACTTTAAAAATAGTAGCAGCTTTTTTGACAATTTTCCAACTTTTATTTGTCAAAGTCCATCATTATTTCGTAAAAATTGAAGGCCCCTTTCCTATATGCGAAGACGCTGCTTTTTCACTTCAAACATACCAAACACTTAACATATCACTTATAATGAACTTTTAAAAACTTGGGCCATAATGCTTATTTGTTTTAAAAACGGCATACAAACAGAAATACTAAAGTTTTTGTTGTTGTTTATTTACATTTATTTTCAATTGATTAAAAATTAAACATCAAATATGACGTGAAACTCTCTTCCCCACAGTGTGAGATCTTTTTGTTAGATTTTTGTCAGAACCTTGACGTCACTTACGAATGGCCATTTTCGAAATCTTTGGCTAATCACTAACTGCCACTTTAACATAAGAGTTACCCATAGAATATATGGAATTAAAACACTTAACTGTATATTGAGAAAACAGTTCTTAGTGATAAGAATTTCATATCTACTTAAATTCCTCTAACTTACATTTTGAAATATCCATAATTGGTTTATACAAATCTTAAAATAAATGACATTTTCAGATCAATGAGATCCATACTTGTATAAAATGATGTGAAAAGGTTAATTTGTCGAATGATATAGCTTTTAATAATTAATACACTCAAAAATTTCTTAAAATCCTATTAAAATTGGTCAATAGGACAACTATTGATTTAATAGTATACCAACACTAAATATTTCATATTACTTACGGCCGGTTGCATAGACTTCTAACTATGAGTTAAAGTTAATCGATAGAAATCGGTTGTTAAAGTGCCAATTTAGATATTGAAATCTAAACAACAAAATGAATGTATCTGTCAAATATACGTTTAACTGCTTGTTATTTTTTTTTATGCAACCGGCCGTTAATAAACATTTCATGATATTTTGTAGTGTATAATGGCATTTACCGATTAAAATTTATCCCATATCCTGTAATTGGTTCCCTGAATACAAAATACATTTTTTTATATTGTGTATCGCTGGACACAGCAAATTAAACAATTAGTGCCCACGATGGCAACACTGTTCCACTTGCCATTTACATTACTACATTCTTCAACATTTGACAGAAGAAGAAAAACAAAAACGCAACACAGAGCCAGAGCAAAAACTCAGCGACGACAAAGAAGACAGGCAAAAGCGAAAAAGAAGAAGAAATTTCCGATAGACTTCAGCCGTGAAGTAGTCTCAATAGTTGCTCGACGTCTACGCGAAATTCACAAAGCAATTTTCACACAATCAAATGATGAAATTCATAAAAAAAAAATTACAAAATGAATTAAGAAGCAAAAAATAATAAAAAATTATAAAATTTGCAAAAATACAAAAAATGCAAGTGAAAATGTTGATGCATTTCTTATTCTAAGTGAAAATAAATGATGAAAAAAGGTGCGACGACAGCGCAACACAAAAAATTTCTCTTTCTCATAAAGTATGAAGAAAAAAAAAAAAAGTAACGAGCAGAAAGTGATGGCGACGGAGACGGCAACGGAACAACGTCGACATCGACGACTGCGACAACGACGATGACTTCGACGAGCAACGAAGACGAATTACAATTCGTGCGCGAAAAACGATTCGAACGAATTTTGTGTTGCTCCGCTAACGTTGTTGCTGTTGTTCTTGTTTTTGTTGTCTTCTATTAAATAAATGTGAATGTTTTAGAAAACCATAAAAAAAACAACAAATAATATAGGTGGTTGACAGACAGGTGGTGGGGTGGCGGGGTGTCGGGCTGCAACAATTAGCGGCATCGAATACCATGTTTCGTGGGAGGGGTGGGTTTTTCGAAGCGATCTGTTTTTTTTTCTTTGTTCTGCAAAACTTTTCTTCATTCTTGAAATTCATAATTTGACTACTGGAATTTCGATCGATTTTTAAAAACCTTTTTTGACTTTTTCGATTTTTAACGTGATATTTCAATATTTTGTGTTTTTATAAAAAAAATATTTAAATGCTTGTGCTACATAATGAATGGAACAATGGAATTTCCATTCACCACTAACATCAATTTATAATTTATCGATTTGTGCTCCTGACATCATTTTTTTACAAAATTTATTTTAGGGTAAAAAAAAAAATGTAAAATTTAGATTTTTAAAAGTTGTGATTTAAAAAAAAATAATGTTGTTTGTTTTTAGTCGACCTTTAAATAGAGTAATACAAAAATTAATTTGTCGGGCTCTAGGTCTACCAAATGCAATATGTATTTTGCACTGGTTAAAAAAAAAACTACAGCAGTAATTGACAAAAAAACCAAAAACTTGTTGGTCGACCGTATAGCTGTTTCGGAAGCAGCCAAGCTTTATAAAAACTGTATAAATGTTCTACTAATTCTAAATAAATTCAGTAATAAAAATATTGCACGGAAGTGAACATTTGTTCGGAATATTGATCGTTGTAGTACTAAACTTTAAAAAAATTTAAATTATTTGTTTAAAAATCTTTATATCTAACAATTATTGATCGATGCATGTTTACTCTGTTAATTTAAAATGTCCCCTAAACAAATGTGCCTCATAAAAAGATGTGCCGCATAAAAAGATGTGGTGTTCGAATACCGCCCCACGTTTCATTTTATCATATTAAAAATTCACCTTAAAAACGTTTTATATTAAATAATATTTTTTATTTAATATCTTTTATTTTTCTTATTTTTTCAAACAGTGGGATCCTGCTGAAATAACGACGAACGAATGACGTAATAAATAACGTCAAAATTATTTGAATTCCGTGGTTTTTGACATTATAGTAAAAATTACAATAGCTTCAAACGACATCACTTTCGCCTAATAGACTTTCGTCTCGAAATACAGAAAATGGGTATTCATTTTTTTCAATCTTTATCTCGAACATTTTTCAATATATTTAAAATGCTAACACAAAAATCAATCCTTTTGTCATCAGGTTGTTCTTAATTTTAGGATAATCGAAGAAAAACACAATTTTATGCAAAATTATGGAAATTTCTTTATGGAAATTTCCAATATTTGTTAATTTTTTTTTATTATTTTGCTAATTTAAAAAAGGCTAAAAAAAGGCTAAATAAATTATCACCAAAATTAAAAGCTAAACACAAAAATAAAAGGCTAAATCTAGCTTTAAAAAGACTAAACTGGCAACACTGGTCCTAATTAGTAAATCGTAGAAGTTTCATGTCAAAATTCGAAGAAAATAAAGTTAGTTCAGAAATTTCACAGTTGCCATTAGTTTTGTTATTATTTTTTAAATTTTGTACTAGTAATTTCTAAATTTTGTCTGTTAGAGCTCAATGCACTCTCAAGTATCTGACTGCCTTCGTACTATTCATGCATGAGATGCATTTACAAATTACAAACAATCAACAACCCTGCAGAAAATTTAAATTGATGATTTTCTCTGACGAATCCGAATGGGTTTCTGATTTTTTTTAAATCTTTTTTTTTCTTTTTATAATTTAGTTTATTTTTATAATATATCGTCGTTGTAGAACTAAAAGTCACCAAATACATTTTTATGAAAATCTTAAATTTCGACTTTGTTGGTCATTATTACAAAAAGTAATTAATATATTTTTAAAGTTGAAATACTAATTAATAGATTTATATTTTCTTATCATTTGTTCGAAATATTGAGCTCAACGATCCCAAATTGACAGATCTATAAAGATTTTTGTAAATGAATAATTAGCAATGTAGTTGGTGACTTATAGTTGGTGACGACGATATATATGTTTGTTATTGTTTGGGTTAAATTTAAAATATCTTGTCAAATCGTTAGGGTCTCACTCGAAGTTATTCTAACGAACATCAAGATGATATCATTGTCTGATCAGTTTTGCCTGAATTGAAATATAGTTATCTTATTTAATTAGAATTATTTTGTTAATCGAATTTTAGTTTTAACATAAAATATAATTAAATTGCATTTTTATACATTTTAAAACATGTTTCTAATAACATTTCGATCAGATTACAATAACATGATTTCCAATCAGATTTTTCATTAGTGTCAGATCAGGTTAACTTTAATAGGTTTTAGATTCATTGCCGAGCCTTATCAGGATTATGTCGGGACGCCTTGTCGTATTCTCATCAGGGACGCATGTAAAATGAGGCTAAAATTAAGCATTTTGTCTACAGCTTTTCGTTGGTTCAGTTTATGGCTTTATATTAAAAATCATCGTTTAGAAATTGTACATTTTGTTGTTTTAATTAATGAAATTTAGTCAACAAAATTGAGTATTAGTTTGAAGTTATTTTTCCAAATACTTTTCTCTGTAAGTTTTATGTCTATTATAAAAATCGGTAGACAACATTTATATTTTTGAATACCTATCGATCAGAAATTGGCATATACAAATAAGAGCTATCTAAAATAATGTGGCTATTTCTGTCGATATAACCTAGTGGAAATTTGTAAATGTTAGCCATATTTGTGAGAACATGAGGCGATCAATTCCAACACGTGCTATGTGAAACGAAGTTAGATTTAGTAAAACCTGAATTACTTTTACTCAATGGTAGAATCAAAATGAACAAAATTGTTTTCCATTCCTTATATGTTCTTTATTTCGTTCTGCATATTCAATTTCTTAAGATGTTCATTTTTGAGTCTAATATTTGTAAATCTAAACATTTTATATTTAAGTGGATAGGACGATTTGGGAAATTCTTTTAAATGCCAGTTCAACTTCACACTTACAAAACTAAAAACAAGTTTTCTTGTAATTTAATGTCTACTATTTGGTTAGTGCGAACCTTTCGACTACGAGTCGAAAGGTTCGATCGCAGCGACTGTCAAACACTCATAGAAAAACATATTTCTATCCGACGCTACCACTCGACAGACAATGGCAAACCTACGAGCAGTGTTCTCATTCTACTCCGATCGGAGTAGATTTACTCCATTTTATTTGTATTTTTAAAATCTCTCTACTCCGATAGTAGCATATTCCACTCAGTTTTCTTAATTTTCTACTCCATTTTACTAAAATCTACTCCCTAAAATTGCTTAAATTTTTTTAATTTGATTAGAACAATTTCTTGCGTCCCAAACAAATTGTCCATATCATAATTTTTATAATAACTCTGATTAATTATTTTTCAATTTTACTCCCTTTACTCATTTCTACTCCCCAAAATTTGCATCTACTCCTTTTGCATTGACGAAAAGTGTGAACACTGCCTACGAGCGTAAACTCCACCCATGAAAAGCTCTTACCCGTCGTTCGGGTTTGGCATTAAAGTGTAAGTCTCACCAAAGTTGGCAAGTTCTAATTATTCTGTTGGATTCTGTGCTGTGATTCTGATTTCTTTTTTTTAAGTTTTCCGCTAAATTTACTTGTTTAATCAGTTCATTTCAAATGTATGTAGTTCTTATGCAACACTTATATAGTTCTTATACAGTATTTCATCACCCTTTTACAACGCTAAAGCTGCTCTACATTTACTTTTGGCTGGTAATTTATATTTGATTTACTCAAATGAAGTTTTCTGCTACATTTACTTGCCTTTTTAACAGTTTTTAAATTTTTATGCAGCTCTTATGCAACTCTTACATAAGTAGTTCTTTTGAATAACTTTTATTCAACTCTTACATAGTTCTTCATACATTTTTTTCTGTTGGGTTCATTGCTGATCATTTATATTTGATTTTTTAACTTAACACCTGCTGCTGCTGTTGCCGACTGACTTTGCAGCAACAGCAACAACTGTTCAGTTTCAATGGCCGCAACAATTAACAACAGCAACAACAATTGCTGTTACTTTTATGCTGCTGTGCTGCGTCTTTTTGTGTCTACTGCTCTTTATTTTTTTTTTATTAATATTTATTTATCTGCATCTGTTCACACACTCAACCAACCAACCGCTGTACCGCGCGCCCTTGATTTTCACTACCATCCATCCATTTCCACGGTCTGCCATTAACTCTGAGCCCCGCCGCCGCACATCATGATCAGCATCAACGTGATCTGCAAAATCAACAGCAGCAGCAGCTCATCTGAAGACACTTGTAATCCGAGTGTTACTCACACTTGAGATACATTTTTTGTTTCTACTTCTCAGTTTTGAAGTTGTTTTTGATGTTCGTTTTTCATTCGGAATGTTACATCTTTTGTAATAGATACTCAATGATTTTTGTTGTTATTGTTGTTGATGAGATAAGCTATTTGAAAAACAATTTGTAGCCGATGTTTGTTGGAAAATCGTGTGGAACTAATATTTCTTATGTGAGATTTTGGTCATATTTTTTAAATTTTACTTTTGTCGCACATTCGTTAAGAGTATCATAACATTTGTGGTGCATTGATTGATGATTTGCTCTTGTCAAAAATGTATATATTTGATTAATGCTAATTGATAATTTTTTATAGTAAATTTTACATAGTTTATTGCTTTTTTGAACAGACGGACAAAACGGATAATATTTATACGTACAGTAGAAATTATTCAAAATTCTTATGTTTTAGTCGACTTTTTTAGATTATTAATGTTTGGTTTTGGGAAAAATATATTAAATGCATTTTTACACTGCTCTTAGAATGCTATGGGTTAATAATATATTAAATTTTGTTTATTTTGCTCTGCGGATAATACTATACATGGCACAAACACAAGATTAAGTCTGTTTGTAACTAAAATGTATTATATTATGTGTTTTTGGACATATTTTGAGCTTCGGATAAAACGGATAAAATTTATCCGTTTACTAGAAATTATCCAAAATTGTTGATTAAAATAGTACTAAGCTATTAATGTTTTAATCTTTTAGATTTCAGCATAATTTATATGCATTAAACAAGATATAACAAATAAAGGGTTTTTCAATAAGAGCGCTACAAAAGTCCCTGTCGCTACAAAAGTAGAGCGACAGGGACAGCAAACGACGCCATATTTCTTGCCGCTCCTTTGGCATTTCTCTTCAGTAAGGTTTGCCATTTCATGATGGAAAGATATACGACGACGAGTCGAAATTATTAAAATTTACTACCGAAATTCAAATTCGTATATCTTTCCAGAATAATTTAAATGTTGATCATTTACGGATTAAACTTGGTATGAATAAAATTGGACATGCCGAAAAACAAAGACAAAATCAGTTTGTTTAACTAAAATAGGACAATTTAAGTATTTATTAGGTTATTTCTAACAATGGATATAACTAATAAAGTTGCTCCGTATACTAAATAGTATCAAAAAAATGTTAAAACTAATTAAATTTCCTTTAAATTGTTACGTTTCTTCAAAATTTGTGTACAAAAAAAGTCTACAGATATCGCGAGGACGGAATTGTATTTTATTTGCATTGTATTTATTTAATATAATTAGAAAATGAAAATATTTCGGGTCAATAATTCAGATTTGGTTTTTTTATACTACGGATAAAATTAGAACTACCTCAAAAATAAGTAAAACATATTTTTTAACTTAAATAAGATTGTATTTTTCATTTTTGTAGCTTTTTTGAACTACGGATAAAGCGGATAAAATTTATCCGTTTATCCGAAATTTTTTAAAATTGTTAAAAATAACTAAACCAAGCAATTAATGCATAAATCTCTTTAATTTCAGCATAATTTGTATACATTAAATAAAATACAACGCGGTTCAAAAATAAAAAATAAAAAAAATCAAATCATAACATTTACAAAATAGCAATAAAACTTCCTATAACAAGAAACAAAATAAAAATTTAACAACAACTAACATTATTATTATTATTGTTATTGTAGTAATAATAATTATAGTCGGATAATTATAATCTAATTAATCATTGAAAGCAACAAAAACAAACAAACAACAACAACAAGATACCCTCAATCAAGTGCATGCAAAAATAAATAAATAAAAATATTTAGAATTTATAATTTCGATGCTGGTGCCGCCTGCCGCAAACACATCGACCGACCGATCGACCGAAGTATCTCTGTGTTTTTGTTTTTGTTACTCAATTAGACGCCGCAATATTCAACTCAATTAAATCTAGTGCATTCAACGTCATCTACAACGCGTTCTCAACAACTAATTAATTGTATAAATTGTTCAACTAAAATTTAAGCAAATAAAAAATTAAAAAACAAAATAGAAATAGAAATAAAAACCAAAAAATCCCCCAGCAACTGATAAATGTTGCTGTGTACATTTTTGAAATACATTTTATACTTGCAACGTATATCACAATAAAATATAATAATAATTTATACTATATAACTAAAAGTTAATAAAAAACAAATAAAAATAATAAAAAAAAGTTCAAGAAAATATTGCACAACTTTTTGGGTGCAACCAACAGCAGTCGATAAAGCAGTTGGCGCTACTAGCAGCAGCAACAACTACAATAGCACCACAACAACAGCAACAACAACAGTAACAGCAGTTGCAGCAGATGCAGTGGCAGCAACAGCAGCAGCTCCAGCAGCATGTTTAATTGGAATGCGAGACTTTAGTAAAAAGTTTACTAAACCAGATGAAATGGATATGAAGAAAATACCAAAACCACGGTAAGTTCACAAATGCAACAACAAAACTTATTTTATGTTTTTTTTTCGACTACTTTTTTTCTCCTTTTCACTCATTCTGCTACATATTCTACTAGTTACTACTTTTTCTTTTCATTTTGCGTATTTGAAAATTTTATGAGAGTAGCAAAGTTTTTATTACAATGCGTTGCTGCTGCTGCTACTGTGGTGGAAAATTTTATGAAATTTTCAAAATAAAATAAAAAAAAAAGAAAAGTTAAAGTTTTCGTATAAAGTTTTTAAGCAAAGAATTGAGTGTGTAAATAGAAAAGTAACTGCACAGCAAAGAAATGCAAAAAACGCAGCTAAGCTGTTAACTTTAGTCGTTTGCAATGAAAAATTTGCAAAAGCTACTATGTATTAATACAGGATAATTAGCAGTTTTTATTTTGTTTGTTCTACGTATAAAAAATTGCAAAAAATGTACAATAAATAACTTGCGGATAAAACAGATAATATTTTAATTGCTATATTAATATTAGAAAATGCGTTTATTTGCTAAATATTGCATTTTGTGACTTCTTGCACACTGCGGATAAAACGGATAACTTTTATCCGTTTGCAAAAATGAGTATTTTCTACATTTTTATGACTGCTAATTGAAAATTAATCGAGTATTTCGCTGTAAAATTATAATTTAAATATATTTAATATTAAAAACATCGAACAATATTTCGAATTAATTTTAAATACATTATAAACATTATATTTTTGCATGTGGATAATCAGTTCTTTTAATAAAACAAAAATAAATATGAAAAATATGCAAACAAAGTGCTTATGGATAAAATGGATAAAATTTGATACAGTTTTCTAATGCTAAATTCATTTATATTCAAAACTAAAATGTTTTATACGTTTTAAAATATAATGGATAAGCGGATAAATTTTATCCATTAAATAAAATTCATATTTTGTTAGTTTAATTGCTGTAGATCGTACAAATTATTTCTTTATTAAATTTAAAATATAAAAAATGTAGCAGATAAAACGGATAACAGCAGTAGGCCATTCAAATTAGAGTTATTATCGAACAACAGCAGTGAGCGAAACATATTAGAATTATTTAAAAACATACGGATAAAACGGATAATATATTATTTGCACTTTTCTTATGAAAAGTACATTTATTTGGACAATAATTTATTTCTATGAGTTTTAAAATGCCACAGAAATAATTTTGCATTTTTAACCATTAGTTAAAATTCATATTTTGTGTTTTTTTTAACAAAATTTCCAAATATTAAAAATTAAAATGCAGCGGATAAACAGAATAACAGCATTAGATCATACTTATTACTTTTAATTTTGGATAGCAGCAGTGAGTCATATAAATTGGAGAAATATTTGAGTTGTAGATTAAATTTGATTTGCAGTTTTCTAATGAAAACTGAATTTATACGGATAAAACGGTTTAATTGTAAACATTAGTTAAAAATGAATATTTTGTTAGTTTAATTACTACGTGACATACAAGATTTTTATATTAATAATTTTTTTTATAAATATTAAAAACGGATAAATTTTATCCGTTAGCTAAACTGCATATTTTGTTATAAAGGGTTTTTTAACAAGGACGCTACAAAAGTAGAGCGACAGGGACAGCAAACGACGCCATATTTCTTGCCGCTATTACATTTCTCTTCAGTAAGGTTTGTCATTTCATGATGGAAAGATATACGAATTCGAATTTCGGTAGTAAATTTTAATAATTTCGACTCGTTGTTGGCTCGTATATCTTTCCATCTTAACAACTTATTTCATAAATTTACGTTTAAAAAATATTATTAAATTACAACGGATAAATCGGATAACAGCTGTGGTGTGCCATATACATTTGATTTATTTATAAAATTTTCAAATATAATGCTTACAAATCCTTGAAAAAGCACATAAAATTGATGAAAGAAATACAATCTATGTCATTTCGTACGATTTATGTTGCCTACTTCAAGGCGCTCCATCCAGCGATCCATCTATTCAACTACCCTATATGTGGTGTACGTTTTGCTGACACTTGACATTTTTCATTGCGTATGCGATTAATTGATTTTCTGTGCTCGCTCGTCTTGTAGAAGACGACGACGGCAGGCAGCCATGTCTAAATTGATTTTACTTACAACACATAGACAGACATATGAACCAACACACAACCAACATAGGCACACAAACACACCCGCACACACACATTAGAAAGACAGACACTAAGCTGTCAGTAAGTATTTTATTGCATGCATAAAATTATGTCATTGCTTTGCGGCGACCCACAAAAAAAGGACATTTTTTTTCGCATAGCTTATAAAATTTACTTCAACTTTTACTTTGCATTTTAAACATTTGCCCGGCAGCAAAGGTACTGAAACGCACAACGGACATGACTGACGTTGCTCTTGAGAGGATAACGTAGAATGTGGCATAAGCACATCTTTAGCACACTTAGACAGACACACACACACAGCCACAGATGCACACATATGGATCGCATACGTTCACACTTGTCTGGAGCCAATCCAGGGTATTATAGCCAGCTGCTACCGGTGCTATGCGACCCACAAACGGCACTCAGACTCACACTGACTCTCGCAACATCGACACTGCTACTATCGATAAAGTAAATCTTTTATTTGTGTCTGTCTGTCCGTCCCTCTGTCTGTCTTTTTGTATGTCTGTTATTTATTTTATGTGTGCAAACATGAAAAAAATTGATGTTCACAAAGTACTTTGCGCAAATTTATTGAGTGTGCTCTCACAAAGCACACAAACATGACAGAGACAGTGAAATGAAAGAGAGAGAAAGAGAAGCTAAGCACAAATGTTATATGAGAATTGATTTGTGTTGTTGTTGTCATAAACGATATGCGAATTATAGCTGAAAACCTGAAGGTAAATAAATTGAGAAACTCGTAATTTCAAAATTAATGACTACGTGTTGAGTGGAATATATTAAAAATCTCGAATCTGGATTTCGTTTTGATTTAACACGCCCAATTCTCAGTCAAAGTTTATAATGTTAATAAAAAAACAATAAAAATTGAAAAATATTTAAATATGTGTGACAAATTTCCATACGGTTTTATTCGATTTCGGTCTCAATCGCTGCTCAAAATTATCAAAAAATAATCACCAGAAATTAACGAAAAGCCTCTTACACAAACCTTTTAAGAAACTATAAAGCAAACCGTTTTTGGCAAGCGACATTGCCATTAGTTTTCCGCTGAGTGCACAACGACGGAGCAAAGGACTTGCGAAAGGAAAGGTGGTAACTAGTTACATTCAAGGCTCAATGAAAAAACAATATTTCATCAAAGTAGTTTGTTGAAAGCAGCAGCATTGTTGGCGTGCGAAATAAAACAAATAACTATTATAGGTGGTGTAGTAAAAAAGATGTGCAGGAAATATTCAAAAAAAAAAAAAAATAATAGTAAAAATAAATACAATAAAATACAAATAAATTAATTGGATTTCAAATTATAAAATATGTTCATTTTTTATAAATTTTATTAATAAACTAGCTGTACCCGTGCACGACTCTGTCCCGTAAAATTATTTCCGTTAGGATTCTTCCCCGTACAATTCTTCCCCGTAGTGTTTTTCCAGTAGAAGATTTAGTGTGGTGAGTTTTAGTTTGATGAATTTATTGTGGTGAGTTTTAGTGTGGTGAGTTTAGGTGTGGTGAGTTTAGGTGTGGTTAGTTTTTGTGTGGCGAGATTAAGTAAGATAAGTAACATCCAATTTTAAGTTGAGTTGAAATCGATATGATAAGGGCTGAGATATAGAATACTGAATTTTTGGGTTCTATGGGAGGTGCCACTCCCCTTTGCCCAATCGAGTTTATGTATGGTTTAGGATACTCCATGAACTTTATAGCAAAGTAATGCAAATTGTCAAAAAATACATTCAGTGATTTTGCTATGAATCTGAATTATACACCAAAAATAAAAATGGGCGTAAAAGTGGGCGTGGTCAACGAAAACTATGTAGTGACCTTCTCCTGGGTCTGAAGGATATATATTCCAAATTTTAAGAAAATCCGTGCACAGATGTACGTTTGCATAGCGCACAAACAAACAAACGAAAAATTAGTTTTAAATTTTATTAATAACTTTTGTTATGATTGCAAATATTTCTACTGGATTGGCATTGCACACGTATCATAGTAGCGAGTAGTTATTACAACTGCACAACCATCCAACCGTACATCCCGCTCGCTCATACCTACGCAAACACTGCAGTTATAAATAATTAACTGTTGCTCGCTTGAACGGCTACGACGAGAACGATAGCCGACGACTAGGACGACGACGATAAACGATAACATAAGGACGGCAACGACAGAATGCAAGGACAACGTAAAGTAAAAAGAACGAGTACGACAACGAGTAATGTGGCGGTGGTGGTGGTGACGAGTAGTGAGGCGTAAAAGCACAACGAATGCGCATCTAACGAACAGAAGAATGCTGCCATATCGACGACGACGACTTCGACATCGATGGCAACCACAGCAAGTGTTAAGTTGTTGGTTGTTTTGCCTGTCGTTGTTGTAAAATTTACATTTAATGCAGCATAAATATTGACACGAGGATCAATATATATTTTTTTAATGTTACCTCAAATTTATTATTATTTTTGAATACCTGTTTTATCGTAGTAAACTTAAAAAGTTGGCAACTTTTGTAATACGTTTTGTAAAGCGTTGTTGTTTGCGCACATAAAATAAACAAATTTAACAGGTATTAACTTGATGTTGGTTCTTGCAATTTTTGACTACAACTTTTACGGTTACCCAGCCACCCTACACTGAGTATAGCGCGAATATTGCAACGACTTGTGAGCAGCAACGGCAACAGGCAACAACTACCCAACCCAATGGTTTTCAATTTGCGCGAAAATTTAAAATTTTAATGCTTTTCCTTGAGAGTGCAACAAGAACAACTCGTGGTAGTTGTTGCAACTTTTGCAAATTGTTGCTGTTTTCGCTACAGCGTGTGTTGTCTACAGCAACAACAATTTAAACCACGTTAACGCCAATATAGCGACCGCGAACATATTTTTATTTTCTTTATTTGCTTTGTTATTATTTGTTAATTTTTCCTTTTTTTTTTATTCGCCACTCTGTGCCGTCATCCGCTTGTCAACAATCTGTCGTTCTCAGCAACATGCTGGTGTATGTACGATGCAGCAACAATTAAAATTAAATTAACATAATGTTTGCAATTGACTAAATGTATGAAATTGTGTCAGCAACAGACGTGTTTAAAAAAGTTTTTAAAATTCAACACTTTTTGTAAATATTAATTTTAATATTTTTTTTTTGATTTTTTTGTTTTTTTCTTCTGTTTTTTTTTAAATTTTTTTCTGCTTTTCTTTAATTTTTTGTTTTTTTTTTAATTTTCTGATTTTTTATCTTTTTAGTTTTTTTGTTAATTTTCTGATTTTTTTAATTTTTTGATTTTTTTTAAGTTTCTGATTTTTTTTAATTTTCTGATTTTTAATTTTCTGTTTTTTTTTTAAATGTTCTTAATTTTTTATTTTTAGAGTTTCTTTTTTTAATTTTAATTTAAGTTTTTATTTATTTTAGTATTGAATTTTTCTGAATGTTTTTGAAATTATTTTTAAAATTTATATTTTTTTATTTATATTTTTTTTTATTTATTTTTTTTTATTTATTTTATTTATATTTTTTTATTTATATATTTTTTTTATTTATATTTATTTTCCTATTCATATTTATTTTTTTATTTGTTTTTATTTATATTTATTTTCTTATTTATATTTTTTATTATTTTTGTTATTATTTTTTTTATTATTTTTTGTTATTATTTTTTTTTTATTATTATTTTTTATAAAATATTTTATTATTTTTTATACAATATTTTTTTTTTAATATATTTTTGAATATATATATATTTTTTAATTATTATTTTTGTATATATTTTATTTATATATTTTTTTTATATGCTTTTTAAATATCTTTTATATTTTATTACCCAGCAAACATTTTGAGTCTTTTCAGACTCCTAAATGTGTCATATTTATGAGTGTTACACTCATATATGAGCACTTAAAAGGGGCCATAAAGACTCTCAACGCCTGGGTAGAGAGCACCATTTTTTGATCCCAGAAATCTTCATATTTCTGACACTTTTATTACACCTAAAACACTCATATTTGAGCACTTAAAAGGGCCCATAAAGACTCTCAACCCCTGGGTAGATGGCACTATTTTTTGAGCCCAAAAATCTTCATATTTCTGACACTTTTATTACTCCTATAACACTCATATTTGAGCTCTAAAAAGAGCCCAAAAAGGCTCCCAACCCTTGTATAGAGGGCACCATTTTATGAGCCCAAAAACCCTCATATTTCTGACACTTTTATTACTCCTAAAACACTCATATTTGAGCTCTAAAAACACCCCAAAAGGCCTACAGAAACAGAGCGAAAAATCCGCGTATTTTTGATCATTTTAAAATATTCTTAAAACATTCACATTTTTGAGAATTTTCAGACACTACAATTACTTCATTTTTGCAGTTTTTCTTTCTTCACAAATATATAATGTGTCTAAAATGAATCCAGCACAGCACATGTTCATGTTTAGGAAGACTCCTAAAAGCATCAAAAATAAAAGCATCAAAAATAAAATAATGAGGGCTCCTAAATAACTCCTAAATATGAATCTTTTATGAGTAATATTTTTGAAAGCTCCGAAAATAGTCTTAAATGAGGGCTCATAAAACACTCAAAAATTGGTCTCCTTTATGACTCCAATTTCAGAGCGCTCATACATTGCTTAATGGGTATATTCTATTTTTATGTATTCTTTTTTATATTTGTTTATATATTTTCTTATATAAAATTCTTTAGCCTTGATTTTTATATGTAAATAATTTCATTATTATTTTAATATTTGTTATTTATAACTATTATCTCTCATTTTCTTAAGTTTGTATATGCAGCAAATATTTTGTTGCTTTAACAAACAATTTGTTACAAAGTGTACTGTTTAGTTATATTTTAAATTATGTGTAATATTTATTCTAACAAAATTCCACACAAATTACTCGCTTTAAAAATGAAACCATTTGTAGCTCAATTAATAGTTCGTAATCTTAGTTTGTTCGTTCAATTAGATTGCTGTTTTGACAAGCCACTGCTAATAAAAATACAAATAAGTTTAAAGCACTGACAATTGTTAAAAGCAATTTGAATTTTATTTTGCTTTTGCAGCAAACATATTATGTTCAGCTAACTTTCATGAATTTCCAATTTTTTAAATCTTTTATTTTAATATAGATTTATTGTCATACATTACGAAATGAACAACAACACAATTTGAAAAATTTGTAAATAAATGTTACAGCCAATAAAAGTCATTAAATTTATGATTTCAAATATATTATGTTTGCTGCAAACTAATTTTTTCTTTGCGTGTAGGTATTTTATATGAGCATGTCCACAAAACAGTGTAATATTGCTATCGCACTCTTGCGTCAGGAAGAGCAACACATTTGAGCATTCAAACAAATTCTAGGTTATCCATTAAAATTTGTGTGTAACCTGCAAAGAAACAAAACAAAAAAAAGCCGACAGGGTTGTGCTGAGCTGAAACTCTGGAGTTCTATAGCTCAGCATATAATATGTGTTGGTGACTGAGAATATGTAACTGGGAAAAGACGAAAGAGTATGAGATTCAGTGGCAACTAATAAAAGAGTACTAGATCTCGTTGCGAATGTGAGAAATGCAAAAATGAACATTAAACGAATAAAGTACATTTGGGTGGCAACACTCAGCTCGAATGTTAGCCACCATGCAGTTCAATGTTGTGCTGCATTGTTTAAGTACCTCAAAAAGTTGTGTCGTCTCTAGGTCCAAATGTCGTCCGTCGTCTTTTGGCAGGCGGGTCTCGGGTACAACGATTATTTTGTTATTGTGTCGCCAGTTGTTGCTTTTAATGTTTTGTGACATGTATTTGCTTTTAGATGCATTTTTAGGTAGTAACAGACTTAAGGCGTGTATGTATTTAGATGATGTTACTAATTTTAAATATGTTGCTGATCATTTCACTTATGAGAGGAAAATCAACAATAGCGACTGTTGATTTTTGACAGTTTTTGAAGAATATTTAATTTAAATTAAAAGCAGTTTTTTGTCATACATTATTCATATTGTGTTGATATTAAAAAAAATTGTCAAAAAATAAGATCAAACTTCTTGTTTTTTGTTTTTGTATTTTTTCAGTTTAGTAATTCAAAAATAAATATTTTCATAAATATTCTATACGAGCTGGACCCGTGCACGACTCGTGCCCGTAGAATTCTTCCCCGTACAATTCTTCCCCATAGTGTTTTTCCAGTAGAAGTTTTAGTGTGGTGAGTTTTAGTGTGGTGAGTTTAGGTGTGGTGAGTTTAGATGTGGTGAGTTTTGGTGTGGTGAGATTAAGTAAGATCAGTAACATCCAATTTTAAAGTTTAGTTGAAATCGATATCATTAGGGTCATTAGGTTACAGGGTACTGGATTTTTGGGTTCTATGGGAGATGCCACTCCCTTTTGCCCAATCTAGTTTATATATGGTTTAGGATACTCCATGGACTTTATAGCATAGCAATTCAAATTGTCAGTAAAAATACACCAAAAATAAAAATGAGTGTGGCCAAACAATTTAGATTTGTTCGGGGAATAATTGTCTGGTGAAGATTTGTTTCGGGAATGAGTTCTGTTCGGAAAGAATTGTCTCGCAGAAGATTATTCCGATAAAGAACGGCAGAGAATTGTCTCGTAAAAAATTGTTCAAAAGACAGGAGAAAAATGTACGGTCAGTCAGTTAAGAATTATATCAGGACTGAATTGAGAATCAGAGAACAGTTGCGGGTCAGGTAAAGATATAATTGCTTCGTAAAAGAATTGTCTCGGGAAATAATTGTCGCGGTAAGAATTTTATTTGCAATCAGTTATTTCTGGAGTTATTTCTGGAGTCCACGAAGAAATATATCAGAGAAGAATTGGGGAGAACTATCTCTGGAACGAATTGGAGAAGAGAAGAATTGAATATGGGAAGAATTATTCGAGGAACATTTCCTTTGGGAATGGATTGCCTCGGGAAAAATTTTACAGGACAATAATTGTAAGAGAATGAATTGTCTCATTGATGAATTGGCACACGACAGTACTGTTTCTGGAAAGGACAGTTTTGAGAAAGAGAAGAAGTGCTTAGGGAAAAAATATTCCAAGGATAAAATTGTATCTGAGAACACTTTTATCGGGAGAGAATTAACTGAGCAAAGAATTGTGTCGTGGAAGAAATTTATTTTAAAAATGTGTCGGGGAAGATTTGGTTCCACAAAGAATTGAATCTGGAAAGAATTATAACTGGGAAGATTTGACTGTTCTATCTAAGGAAGAATTAAGCGAAAAAGTGTTGCTTCGGAAAAGAATTGTCTCGGAAATAATTACCCAGGTAATACTAGAGGAAATATTAGTGTATAGGTGTAATAATTTTGGGACTGAAATATCTCAGTGAAACTCGTCCGGAAAACAGACTTTCCGGCTTTCGTAAAATATGAATCATAACATTTCAAAGATTCCCAAACTTACAACAAATTAAGTTTGAAATCAGTTATTGATTTGTCAAAATATCATATTAAACTATCAAAAAAACCAAATATTAACAAACAAACTTCAAAGTGTTTAAAATGATTCGCTAGTACTTCTTTTTGGCCTCAATATTTTCTATTAAATTAAATTTCAAAAGCAACTAAAAAGTTTAATCGAATCAATCTGTGAAATACAACAGTTTTACAAGAACTTTTATTGTGCATTTTGAAGTGTTTCTTATTCTTCTTGCATTCAAAACTTTTTCGGTGTCTCTCGCATATTAAATCCAACGAAAAGTTTTGCAAAATATTTTTGTAGCTTTGGATGCGCTCTACTCTACGTACGTGTGTGTGTGTGAATGTGTTTCTGTGTGTCTGTGTAGAGCGCAAATATTTGTGAAATGTTTTTGAAATATTTAGGAAATTCTGAAGAGCTGAAGTAAGATAGTCATAGCGGTAGCAGAGCTAGCCATAGAAGTAGGTGCTAGCTGTGGAAGTAGCACTTGGTATAAAAAATATACCTAACTATGTAGCAATGATCGCCGTTTCGGAACAGAAAATGTGTTACTCATTTTATTTTTCACTTATTTATTTTTTAGTTTTTTTTTTGTTTTTTTTTTTGTTTTTTTTTTAGTTTTTTTTTTAGTTTTTTCCACAAATTACGTGTTTACGTGCAACTTGGCTGCACTTGAAGGTTGTGTATGGAGCTATTGTTTCAATGTCTAGTAAATATGTTTTTAATTTGGAAAATTTTAAGTTTTGGCATAAAACAAAAATCAGTAAGGATGGTTAGTTCCCATGGTAAATTTTGAAGAAATTTTAATAAAATTAGTCAGAGTTACGGAAGTCTGCTTAGAACGACTATAAATCTGATAATGTTTGCAGAATTAAACGCTTTAAAGTTATCCAGCGGTCAGAAGGATTTACAAATCTTGAAAAATTACGGTAAACTTATAATTCTTAGACAATTTTCTGTCATTTGAGTACTACCCATGAAAGGAAATAGGCATGTGTAACGAATTTCGATTTTCTTTTAAATCACTATTAATCGGTTCTCAAAATAGATTGTTTTTTGTCTGTTTCATTATGAATTAAACTTCTTTTCGTTTGATTTAATTATAGATACCGTAGATTTTGGTGATATTTATAATATACAAACGTTGCCGGAACATAGATCAAAGAAAAGTCGACCGATCACGCAAATTTTCAATACCAGACAGCGTAGATATACAAGTAATCAAAGTTCTGAGTTTTAGTAAAACACCATATAGTCACTATCATGCCAAAGGGGCGAATGTGCAATTTTTGACATTTGCGTTTTTGTACTTTTTTGAATGTAGTTTATCCTCAAGTATGCTGTGCCAAAATGTCATTTTGTTGGATATTTCTAGCCACTAAAGACAAAACCAAAAGGGCGAATTTAAAAAATTGAAAATCTTGTCATGCCAAAAGGGCGAATCTTTTCGTTTTTTCGCCATAACTTTTTATTGGTATAAGATAAAATAGTGGTGTAAAGTCATTTATTATTTGTTTTCAAAGCACCTATCGATCTGCATCATTAATTAAATATTTTGCCAAACATTAATTTGCCATTTATTATTTGGAGAAAAAACTATTTGGCATAATATTTTTAAATAGCGATGCGGTTCGGTTAGATAGGTGCTTTAAAAACAAACAATTAATACCTTTACACCACTATTTTATCTTGTACCATTAAATAGTTATAGCACAAAAACGAAGAGATTCGCCCTTTTGGCATAACAGGATATTCAATTCAAAAAAGTATATATTTTTCTTTGTACGTCTAATATACTCAAAACTGTTGGTCGAATTCTTTTATTATTTAAAGTGCCGGAAAAATTGTAAAACATGTTGTACAACATGTATGTAAAACATTGAAATTGCTGCAGCAAAAAGGCTCAAAACATGTAGCAAATATAATAGATATAAATAAAGTAAAACATAATTTGAAGCAGCTGCTTCTCTCGTTCATAGCATCCAAGTGAACCCACATTTTGTGGTGGAAGAAAAAACATAAAAACTACCCTTTGTTTGTAATATATATGTTTTTTTTCCTATTGCTTTTACTTTGAGGTTAAGTCAGACAAATAAGAAAATTGCGTAAAATAAATATAAAAGGGTCATTTTGGGGTAACCTATAAAATGCAAAATATTAAAATATTATTTATATTATTTAGAAATAATTAAATTTTAAACAACTGTCAAGCTCAAACTCAAGCAGCGCCAAAAAGCCAATAAACTAGGTCAGAAAATGAGCCCACCCGCCCGTAAATTTTACAAGCAGAACAATGACGACGACGAGTACTACAAAAAGCACTTTGTTGTAAAAAAGACCTTTAGAAGAAAACCTTGACAACAATTACGAACGACGCTAATCAATCAAGTCAAAAAAAAAATATATATATATTAACCACTGAACAAATTATGTAGTTTTACGCTTACGGTAACTTAGTGTAAACACAATAAAAACAAAGCAAATAAATAATACAAAAAGAACACTCGAAGAAATAAATATGCGTAATGTGAGAACATATTAAATTGAACTTAAGTATCCTAACAGAAATAAAAAGAAACATATTTTAATATCTTAATAAAATAATTAAATTCTCCTTAACAAACTGCATAAATAAAGTATTTGTTACAACTACAAAATATTTCTTAAAATGACAATTTTTTAATAAGCTATTTGTAAATATAACAAATAGTTTATAAATAATACAAAAATGGTTGTGTCATAAAAACAAGATTTTAGTTATTATATAAAACAATGAAATTCATAAACAAGTTAGCACTGCAAAATATTTCTTGATATAACAAACTCTTTATAACAATAACAAACTATTTGTAAATATAACAAGCATTTTAGAAATAATACAAGAATAGATTATACATAATAGGCAACTCTATAAAAGTATTTAAAACAACAACTTTTACTCAAAATAATGGACTGTTTATAAATATGCAAATATTTCTTGAAATAACAAACTCTTTATAACAATAACAAACTATTTGTAAATGTAACAAACATTTTATAAATAATACAAGAATGAATTATACATAATAAGCAACTCTATAAAAGTATTTAAAACAACAAACTTTTACTCAAAATAACGAACTATTTGTAAATATAACAAATTCCTTAAAAAGGCATATATGGTTTCTAATTAAAATTATTTTTAATTATTTGTTAAAAACACAAAATGCAAGTTAACAAACTGCAACATTCAATATTTAATAAAACAACAAAGTATTAGTTGAAATAACAAACTTTTTATAATAATAACAAACTAAAAATATATTTAATTAACTATTTATAACTTAATAAATAAACTACGTAAAAAATTAAAATAAATTATATTATAAAAAATATGTTTATATTTTCAACACTCATTTCGTTCAGTGTAAAAATAAAACCGATTCTGATGACGTAACCATAGAGCTCATTTATGCATGGTTCTTGGTGATTTAACGATGGATGAATTAGTAGGTGGTAGTGGTGAGGAATAACAGATGAAAATATATAAAAAAAAAACACGAAGAATCAACCTTTACAAATCAAACAATTGGGAACGTGCAAAAATGAAGAGAATCAGGCTAAACGTACGTTGTAGCTAAGAAGTTGATGGTGGATGAAGTTGACAAAGACGACAACAAAGGAGGCAATAACACAGAAAAAAAATATACGCAGAGTCAATAAACAAAGCCACCGTAGAGAGATTTAAAAGAGGCAAAAAGCTGGGTGTAGAGTGCAAAGCGTAACGTTGGGGAGTTTTAGGGAACAATAGTTAAAACCGTTTTGTTTGTAAAACGATGTAGAAAAATTAATCATCTCTGCTGTGTTAGTGATCGGTGTGGGGAACATTGAAGTTCTTTCATTTCGTGCCATACTAATTACAAAAGATGGACAGTGATGGACAAATAGAGATATACGCTGGATAGACAGATAGAAATAGAAAGATAGATAGACGGGCAAAAAGACAGATGAGAGATTGTAATCCAAATATTGGATTTTGCTTTTTTTATATATCTGGCATTTGAATTAATATTAACAAAGAGTTAGTTTGAAACCTATAGACAGAAAAAATAATGATTGGTGTTATTAAAATATTTGTCAATTTAACATAAGAAATATGTTAAAGTTTAAAATGAAAAAATGTTAAAAGATTAACTACCAACAAATGGTAAATTAACATAAAATGTAAAAAAAAGCAAATGTTTTTATAAATAAAATGTTTGTTAAATTAACAAAAAATGTACTTAATTTTAGAAAACAAAATAGTGTTAGTGGTTTTGAAAATACAAATATTTGCTGAGTTTGAATAGAGTTATTTTAGGGAAGGCAAAAATTGAAAAATATTAATTTTTAGCAAAATAATTGCAATTTTAACAAACACATTGTATAATAAATAAAGTATATAATTTTATAAAATTATATATATATTGCTCTATTTATAAAAACAGTAATGTCAACAATTTCAATATGGAGCTAACAAATCAAGTTGTAAATTTTACAAACCTATTGAAATTTGACAAAATGTTTGTTATTTTAACAAACTTATTGTATAATTAATAAAGTATATAATATAATATTATAAAATAAAATATATGCATATTGTTCGATTAATAAAAACGATAATGTCAACAAATGGAATACAGAGCTGACAAATGAAATTGAGAATTAAAAAAAAAAAAAAAATTAACAAACTGTTTGTTATTTTAACAAACACATTATCTAATAAATATTTACTATTATAAAATAAAATATATATTGCTCTATTTATAAAAAACAGTAATGTCAACAATTTCAATATTCAATTTCAACAAACCTATTGAAATTTGACAAAATGGTTGTTATTTTAACAAACTTATTGTATAATTAATATGTATATTGTTCTATTAATAAAAACGATAATGTCAACAAATAGAATACGGAGCTAACAAATCAAATTGAAAATTTAAAAAAAAAAAAAAAATTTAACAAAATGTTTGTTATTTTAACAAACTTATTATCTAATAAATATTTACTATTATAAAATAAAATATATATTGCTCTATTAAGAAAAAGAATAATGTCAAAAAATATAATATAAAGATAACAATAAAGATATAAAGATAATCAAATTGTAAAATTTACAAAAATATTGAAAATTAAAAAGATGTTTGTAATGTTTACTAAAATATTTTATATTAAAAAAAAGTATCAAATTTTACATAAATAGTAACTAAATTTAAAAAAAATCAGCAAATTCAATTTAATTATAATAAAAAATGCAATTTTTTCAAAATATAAAAATTCCAACTAATAAAATATTGTTATATTAACAAAAAGTTTGTAAAGTTTATAAACATTTTGTCATTTTATCAAAGTATTTATTTTAGCCAACAATTCAATTTATTTGTAATAAAAAAAATATAATTTTATCAAAATATTAAAAATACCAACTAATAAAATATTGTAATATTAAGAAAAACTTTGTAAAGTTTATAAACATTTTGTCATTTCATCAAAGTAGTTATTTTAACCAACAAATTTGTAATTTTAACAATTTTATATATTCTTAACTCATTGCACAGTAATTTCAATAATAATTTTCAATAATAATTTTCAATAATAACAAATTAAAAATCATCACAAAACCACAACAAACGCCACGATAACATTTAATTAAAATAATCAACTGCAATACCGACACACGGACGAACGAACGCACGTTCTACGTGCCATAAATTAAACCAAAATTGTGCCGAGTTGACTTAGTAAATATGACCAAATAAATAAATAAATAAATTATTTGCTACTGCTTTTGTTGCTGTTGCTGTTGTGGCTGCATTGCCGACGACAACAACAACAACCAACTATATGTTGCTGAGTCATTTGCAACAACGATTACAGCTGGCGGCTGCCCTGCCCAGCCCACACACACGTGCGCCTGCAGCTGACAAAATAGCTCAAAATACACATGAATTAAACAACAAATAATAAAAATAAAATGAAAATAAAATATCAGCCAGTTGATTCTTGCAATGAACCAGAATCATCGCACTGAATAAATCATTGCAAATGAATCATAAACGATAAAAATTGCAACAAATGAATGAAAGATTTTTTCAGTTTTCATTATTTTAAACAGATTTGCTTAATTTATTAATTGACATTTTTACATGTATTACAAATAGTTTTTTTTCCATTTAGTTGTATAAAGAATTATTTGATTTTATAATATATATAAAATACTAGTGAGAAATTTGATTAGGTAGGTCAGGTTCATTGCATAATTTCTACATTATTTTCTTTGCAACAAGGAGAGAAAAACTTGTTTGCGTTATAAAAAAGGTTTTTCATTTTAAATTATGTCAAGAATTACAATATAGGAATTGTAATTATATTTCAAGATCTGATCATAACTGAAATGCTATGGCAAACGAATTCTGCACCTCTGTATTCAGTGACCGATAGTTAAATTTAACAATCAACCGCTCGTTTTTCAGTGGTAGTTTAAACATAGTTTAAACTACACCCAGAAAAAATACAATATAAATAATAGTTTTTTACTATTAAAAATAGTCAATAGGATAAATTATTATTTAATCGGAAAATACCATTAAATACTAGAAAATACCATGACATTGCCATTGAGATTATATGAAAAGATTTATTTATAAAATCAATAATTGATCAATTTTAATGGGATTTGAGTGCATTTTTTTCTGGGTGTACGTTTACCTAGGGCCAGTGTTTTAGTGGTAGTTTTAAACAGTTTTTCAGTGGCAGTTTAAACTACATTTATTTAAACGTCTCATGTGGTAGTTTATGTTTCATTTACCCCCTTATTTTATAAAACGAAACGAAATATGATTCGTGAAAAAAAACGTCAGAAATTCTAGTGACAGATAAATAAAATAAAAACGAAGACGAAATGAACAAGTAATCAAAAGCTGTCACTGGAATTGTTGACGACTCACTTTTCGTTTCGTTTTACAAAATACGTGGTTTAGTTCCGTGTTTTTATTTTTAATATGCCATACAATACAGCAATGTGGACAAGCTGATATTTAATTTGAGAGAACGAAGAAATTTACAAGAAATTACAAAGCGAATTTAGAAAAGTATAATGCACGACATAATAAAGTAAGTTTATTCAATGAATAATTAAAGAAAGTAATGAAATGTAAACCAGTGATGCATTTTGAGGGTATATATGTTAGTTCTTTACCTAATTGAAATCGCCAAACCCTCTTTTACCCGCTATTTTATCGACTTTAATGTTTTTATGCTGTTTTTTCAGAAATCAGCCCAATTATGAACAATATATTCACGTATAAATATGCTTATAAAATGGATTTCAGAAGGATTCCGACCTGGGAAATTTCCCAATTAAAAAAATAAAAAATTACCCAATTTAACCAATTTAATTTTTATATTTTACCCAATTAAATTTTTGCAAAATGCATCATGAACATCATAGAAATCAGCGCACAACAAACCAAGAGCGTGGACTGCTGAGCGTATAGAGCGCATTTCACATTTTTCTATCAAAAATAATTAAGAGTTTAAACGTAGTTTAACACATCATCATCGGTTGGTTAAACTTCTTTTCAAGTTCATTGAAAAACTCAATTCAGAGTTTAAACGATGTTAAAACTAGAGATGGACGCGTGCTTTTTTCGTGTCAGGCCTGATTTAGTGCAAAAATGCGTGCTAGTTGTTGTGCCCGTGTGTGTCCGTGCCACTAAAATCAGGCGCCCATTCAAGATTTTTCTTTAGTTTCTACTCCAATTTAAAAAAATCCTTTACTTCCAGCATCAGAAAATAAAAATTTCGTGGTATTTTATCGAGGGATAAACACACTTTGGAATATCGGTGTCGGTTTCACACATTTTTTAATAACGGTTCCTATTCTGTTTCTAATACTCGAAACGGTTTCGTTTCTGGATCTTTGCGTTCCCCGACAGGTTCCGATTCAGAAAATAAAACAGCAGCAAAGTCAATTTTGGAATTATTTATAATAAGGGACCATAAAGAATCGGTACCGGAACCGTTTTAATAAAATTATGTGGAACCGGAACCCATACAACTTTTTGGTTGAAACCGGAATCCAACCGCTATTTTAAACATCTTGGAACCAGAACAGGAACTGATACTCTAAAGGGTTTTTAGTCCCTGTTTATAATAATATTTTTCACATTTTTCCTAGTTTTTCACGTGATTTCGTGATTTTTTCATGTTTTGTCGTGCTTCTTCGTGTCTTTCTGTATCCCGTGTTTTATCGTGTTTCTCGTGCGTGCTTTTAAATTTAGTCGACGGGATCGTGCTCGTGCGTGTCAACTATCGGCGTGCCTTCAAAAACAGGCACGCGCCCATCTCTAGTTAAAACCACAAATAGAGGTTAACATCACTGAAAAACTGGACCTTAAACTGTCTATATTCAGAATTTTCAAAAATTTAATACCGATCCTTTTTTTACAACAGAATCCGTGATTTTTTCACGAAACAAAAAAAAAAACAGACATCACATTTCAGAAAAGATCAACTGAAATTCAGAAAAGATTAATTAAAATTAAGAAATTCCATTTGAAATTCCAAAGGCATTTATTGTAATTCAGAAGTTCTATTTGAAATTCATAACATGTAATTCAGGAATTCCATTTGATTTTCAGAATACATCAATTGCTATTCATTATTTCCCATTTCGAATTCAAAACTTTCCATATAGAATTCAGAAAATATTAAATGCAATTTATAATATTCCATTAGAAATTTAGAATACTTTCTTTTCAAATTTTGTGAATTCCGAATGGAATGTTACAAATATATCATTTGATATAATCTGAAAGTCAAATAGAATTTTGAGTTGCAATTGATATGTTTCGAATTTCAAATGGAGTTTCTGAATTACAATTGATCTCTTTTGAATTTCAATTGATCTTTTTTGAATTACATTTGTAAATGCTGTAAAAAACACACGATTGTTTAGAAAATTAATTCGCCAGAAGTTGTTCAACAAGATCAGGTTTTTTTGTAAAATATGGAATAAGTTACATTACGTGGACTTCGCATTAGGTTTACCGTAGTCGACTCTGTTCAGAATTGTGTCATTTGGCAGCGATGACATCGTATTCTGATTGGTGATTGTGAAATAAGGTTAACCTTGACAAATTTCCACTGAGGTACTTTCTACTCAACAAGTCTAATGGTTTGTGCAGCACCGACCTACATTTAAAAAACAAAAATATGAACTACTTGTAAATCACCCAATGATTACATTAAACTTTTTTTTATTAAAAAAAAAAATAAAAACTGAAAATTCAACAAATGTCAGCCATAATTGTTTTGCGCATTTTTGCAAACCTGCATAAATCATTGCAAAAAATTTAATTACATTGACAAAAGAAAAAAAAACAAAAACAAAATATAAAATAAAAAAAATTCAAAACAATAAACAAAAGTCAAAATAATAAATAAAATGCAGCCCAAGGTCATTCAATTTTTAACACGCCAAAAAATATTTTAATTTTTTCACGCTAGCCAAATTTTTGGGTTTGTTTTTTATTGGTTTCATTTTTTGTTGTTGTGTATTATTTATTCTCTCTATTTTGCACTTGTTAATTATGCATTATCTTTATTTATTGCTTCGCAGTTTTGTGAAATTTTATCGCAAACACAAATTGGCGGAATTTGTTGCTGCTGCTGTTGGTTGGCTGGTTGGTTGAGGTTGCTGTTTGTGGCTGCGCTGTGTGTGCGATAAGCGGATCAAAATTATCGACTTTGGGTTATACAAATTAAAGCATTTGTTGTTACACGCTGTTTATGACATTTTTGCAGTTTTTTGTTTTAGATGATTTATCAATAAAAATTTAAAATTTTCACTAAAAATACAATTTTTTACAAACACTTTATTTTTCACTAAAAATGCGATTTTTCACTAGAAATTTAATTGTTTACTAAGAAATGCAATTTGTCACTCAAAAATAAACTGTTCATTAAATAATCAATTTTTCACTAAAAATTCAAATTTCCACTAAAAATCTAATTTTCGACTAAAAATTTAATTTTTCACTAAAAAATTAATTTTTCACTAATTTTCACAATTTTCCTAAAAAAATTCAATTTTTCACTAAAAATCTATTCACTAAAAATTAATTTTTTCATTAAAAATTCAAATTTTCACTAAAAATTCAAATTTTCACTAAAAATTCAAATTTTCACTAAAAATTCAATTTTTCACTAAAAATTGGAATTTTCACTAAAAATTCAATTTTTCACAAAAAATTAAATTTTTCACTAAAAATTCAATTGACATTTTTGCAGTTTTTTGTTTTAGATGATAAAATTTATCAATTATTTTTCACAAAAAATTCAATTTATCACTAAAAATTCAATTTTTCACTAAAAATTCAATTTTTTCACTAAAAATTAAATTTTTCACTAAAAATTCAATTTTTCACTAAAAATTCAATTTTTCACTAAAAATTCAATTTTTCACTAAAAATTCAATTTTTCACTAAAAATTCAATTTTTCACTAAAAATTCAATTTTTCACTAAAAATTAAATTTTTCACTAAAAATTCAATTTTTCACTAAAAATTAAATTTTTCACTAAAAATTAAATTTTTCACTAAAAATTCAATTTTTCACTAAAAATTCAATTTTTCACTAAAAATTCAATTTTTCACTAAAAATTCAATTTTTCACTAAAAATTCAATTTTTCACTAAAAATTCAATTTTTCACTAAAAATTCAATTTTTCACTAAAAATTAAATTTTTCACTAAAAATTCAATTTTTCACTAAAAATTAAATTTTTCACTAAAAATTCAACTTTTCACTAAAAATTCAATTTTTCACTAAAAATTCAATTTTTCACTAAAAATTCAATTTTTCACTAAAAATTCAACTTTTCACTAAAAATTCAATTTTTCACTAAAAATTCAAATTTTCACTAAAAATTCATTTTTTCATTAAAAATTCAAATTTTCACTAAAAATTCAATTTTTCACTAAAAATTCAATTTTTCACTAAAAATTCAATTTTTCACTAAAAATTCAACTTTTCACTAAAAATTCAATTTTTCACTAAAAATTCAAATTTTCACTAAAAATTCATTTTTTCATTAAAAATTCAAATTTTCACTAAAAATTCAATTTTTCACTAAAAATTCAATTTTTCACTAAAAATTCAACTTTTCACTAAAAATTAAATTTTTCACTAAATTTTTTTTTTCTAATAATGCAATTTTTCACTTTAAATGCAATTTTTCACTACAAATTCAATTTGTCACTAAAAATTCAATTTGTCCTTAAAATTTCAATATATTTTTTCTTTTACTGTAAATTTAAAAATTCAATTAAATGGTACAATAAAAATTATATTTTTCATTGAAAATTCAATATTTCACTATAAATAAAATATTATAGTGAATTATTTAATTTTTAATTTATTTAATTGTATTTCTTAATTTTTTTTTTCTTTTTTATAATATTTTACAATCTTTACGAATACGAATTTATTGGAACCAAAATTATTTGTCTCAGCAGAACGTGATATTTGTACTGTGTACTACATACTTCAAGTGAAGATTAATTTGAAATTTTGATTTATTGCTTGTTGGCTTTGTATTTATTAAATTTAGATTTATTGGCTTTAGCAAAAGAATTTCTTATCAGTGAAGCATGTCCAAAGCGAAAGAATAGGGGAAAAAGCAAAATTAATTTAATATTTTATATGGCTTGAAATTTTTAAGAAATTGTATTGCTTTTTGCCTACTTTTTATGCTTTTTGTCCCCTTAAAGCTATTGTTGGACAATCCCTCAATAAATATTCACTGAACTTTTGTGTTATTGTTTGGCTTCTTATTTTTTATTTGTATTTATTTCCATTTTTTGTTTTTTTTTTCTATTTTTTTGTATTTATTTTGGTTATTTTAATTTTGTAATTTTTTAAATTCTAATTTTTGTTTTTTTTTTGTATTTTGTGTGTTTGATTTTTGTATTTTGTTTTTTTTTTGTGTGTTTTGTTTATTTATTTATTATATTTTATATGTCTTTTAAATTTATTTTTTGTATTTTGATTTTTTTTATTATTTCTATTTTTTTATTATCTTTATTTTTTATTATTATTTTTATTTTTTTTTATTATTTTTATTTTTTTTTATTATTTTTATTTTTTTTTATTATTTTTTGTATTTTGTATGATATTTGTTATGATATCAATTTATATTTCTTATGCTTATTGTCCACCAAATGCTATTGTTGGACAAAACCTCAAAAAATATACACTGAACTTTTGTGTTTGGCTTCTTATTTTTTTTTGTATTTATTTCGATTTCTATTTATTTTTTATTTTGTCGATTTTTCTCTATTTTTATTTTGATTTTTTAATTTTGCAATTTTTGTACTTAGGTATTTTTTTTATTCTGTATTTTTTGTATTTTGTTTTTTTTTTATTCTGTATTTTTTGTTTTTTGTTTTTTTTTTGTTGTATTTTGTGTGTTTTTTTTATTTTTGTATTTTATTTTTTTTTTTATTTTTGTATTTTATTTTTTTTTTTATTTTTGTATTTTATTTTTTTTTTTTAGTTTGTCTGGATTTTATTTTATTGCTTTGTATTGTATTTTGTTTTTATTTTTTTTTTTTTTGTATTGTATTTTGTTTTTATTTTTTTTTTTTTGTATTTTGTGTGTGTTTTATTTTTTGTTTTTGTATGATTTTTTGTATTGTATCTCAATTTATATTTCTTACTTTTTTATTATTTGTTGTTTTCAATTTTAGTATTTTTAATTTTTTTGGATTTTTAATTTTTGTCTGTTTTTTTATTTGGCATTTTGTGTTGTGTTTTATTTTCTTGTATTTCTTTTCTTTTATATATTTTTTCTTTGTATTATCCTGTTTATGCATTTTGTATTTTGTTTTTTTTGTACTTTGTATATTTTTTTTATTTTAATTCTTTTTTGTAATTTTTTATGTTTTCATTTTTTATTTGTATTTTGTTTTTATTATCTTCCGTATTTTATTTTGTTTTATTTTTTTGTTTTGCTTATTTCGTATAATTTTTTTGTTGGTCCACCACATCTGTTCATGTTGGCAGCAATATTTAAATCAGTTTTTAATTCATTTAATTTTATTAGCTGCAAGGTTAATATTGCTTTTATTGTTATTAATTTATTTTTTTATTTTCACAATTCCATTTTTTTCATGTTATAGTATTTTTCAATGTTTTTCTGTGCATTTGTTACCGCTCATTTTTGCATTTTTTTTTTGTTCAAATGTAATAATTTTAATTTCACTTTTCTTTGCGTTTTTATAAATTTGATTGATGCATTTAGCGTTAATTTGTTTTTACTCGTTGCTGTTAATTCGTTGCTATTAACTCGCTGCTCGTTATTTTGTCTGCATATTGCGGTCATTAAGTAGCTCTCGTCTCTCTCATTTTTTATTATATTGCTTTGTGTTGTATTTATTAAATTTGTTATCGTTGCTATGCCATAAAATACACAAAAAAATTCCTTGCGGAAAACATAATTTTATTGTTTTCTATATTATCTCAAAAAAGTATGACTAATTTTTGTGTTTGTATTAAGTTTATTTTTAAAATGTACGCTCTTCGGGTTTTTGACCCAGATCTTGCGAACGAACACACGATCTTGACTCATGCTAAAGTCGCCATGTGTCGTTGGCGTTCGTTTGTACTTGCAACCAACAACTATTATACTCAATACGAAAAATCAAACAAAAGAAAATGTAAAAAGAAATAAAGAAACAAAAAAGGAAAATTTAAAAAAAATAAATGTAAAAATATAAAAAACGGCTGTGCACCATCAACAAAGGCCGCTCATCCACAGCAACAGCAACTACATCGCACGTCTGACTCACGTCACCAGTCAGTCAGTCCGTCAACCAGTGACATTTATTTATTAGCACACAATGAAAACGAGGTATACACCATCCCACCTCTTCGTATCGCTACTTTTTCTCTACAGTTTTCTCAATATTTTCTAGTTTTTCTCTACACGCAGAGAAACAGGACATGATCACCGCAACTATACTTTGTTCTCCTCCACGATTTATATTTTTTCAATTATAGTCTGGTTCTTATAATAGTTTTATTGTAGATATTTAATTATATAATGCCTGGAAATAGTAAATTCACGACAATTCACGTCTTAAATATTGTATTGACCCAAGCATTATATGGTTATAACAATTATAACAATTATAAATTAATAATATAATAATTTTGATGATACAGAAATCATATTATTTTAAAGGGGGGGGGGGGGTCAGATCAGTTACGAATTATATTTTTTTTTCGAAGAATCATGTTTTGATAGTCTGCAATTAACAAATGGCAAATTAATGTTTGGCAATATTTTTAAATAATGATGCAGATCGATAGGTGCTTTAAAAACAAACAATAATTGCCTTTACATCACTATTTTATATTCTACGATTAAAGAGTTATAGCAAAAAAACGAAAAGATTCGCCCTTTTGACATGACAAGATTTTCAATTTTTCCAATTTCTTCGTTTTTTAGCTATAATTTTTTATTTTTATGAAAAACACGAAAACCATGTATGAAGCAATTGGTTATTTAAAGTGTTTAATTTTAAATAGAATAACTTTAAATAAATAATTAAATTTAGCTAGTTTCAATAAGCAATTCGATATACAGTAATTCGATATATCAAAAAATACGTCGAAGTATCGAAAAGATACTGTGGCTTATATTGCATCGGAAAAAATATCGATTGTTTATAAAACATCGATTTATTTTGGACATCCCAACAGCAAACATTTTTTTTTTCTGTGTGTACCGTTTACTCTTGCAGAGCGCCTCTCGCACAGCTGCTAAATGACAGGACGCGCTTGCTCGCAACTCATTCATACGTGCAGCCCTGCCTTGCCATCTATTTCGACGCATGAACTTTTCGCACAATGTTTGTTATTTTTTTAGTGTTTGTTTTTGGTTACTATTTTGCTTGGCATATATTATGCAGCCTTAGCATAAACACGCCCCTGGCAATACGCCTGCTACTACCGCACAGGAATACCTCGTATGTCTTAGCCACCTTTCACTTATTCATTCATCTATACATGCGTCCGTCCTTAAATCGAGCCATCCGTCTCCTTTTCAGCATCCACTGTGTTGCTACTACTACGACGCCTACGTTCTTCCCCATTTGACATGCTGTGTTGTCTTTGACGTTGATCAGTTTATTTTCACATAAACGCACAGGTTTTTTCATCAATTCCAACTCCACTCCACCTCTCGAAAACAAGAAATCATTGTCTTGATTTGTGACTTTTTTTCGATTTATTTTGTTTTTTTTTTCTACGACGAATTGTTACTCACACTGAACACAGAGTACGACGCACAACAAAGATGTTGTGGAGTATTTTATGCCTATTTTTGGCTAATGTGCGATTTTTTTTACTGATTTCGTATTTATTTTCATATAGCTGTATATTATGTACACGCTGCAAAAAAAAACATTTTGTGTTTTTTTTACAAATTTAGATATATTACGAATTAATATTTCTATTTTTCGTATGCTAAAAATAGAATTTCTGTCTGTAATTATGAAAACAATCAAAATCTATTAAATATATTCAAATATGAAATATAAAAAAAATAAAATTAATCATTCTTTTTCTTTTTTCTTTCAGGTGAGTAATGTTTACTGTAAAATAAAAACGTAAATTAAACCGTGAAATTTTTTAACAACCATGCAAAAAAAGAAATTAGCTTTAAAGAGGATATTTCAAAAGGTAGAAAAGATACCAAAAAGTGAGTAATTTTAATCGTTAGTTGGAACTATATATCAAATACTAAAATTTGTATTTTGAATTATAATACGAATTGTGTTTAACATTTTTTTGGAAAACTACTGTAATTTATTTCAGAAATTTATTTATTACTAGCTGGACCCGTTCACGACTCGTGCCAAGATTTTGTTAATTCAAAGATATGGAGCGATTTTATTAATATAAAATAATTTTTTTATTTATATCAGGGGCCCGTGCTTCGCAGTGGACGTTTTTATGGGTTTTATCAAATAATAATTCTCCGCCAAAACAACTTTTCTCAAAGACAATTCTTTCTCAGACTGCGCATCTTCTTCCCAGTAGAATATTTCGCCGTAGAATTCTTCCCAGTAGAAATCTTCGCCATAAAATTCTTCTCCATAGAACGCTTTCCGTAGAATTCTTCCCGATAGAATTCATCCCGTAAAATTCATCCCGGTAGAATTGTTTTCGGTAGAATTCTTCCCAGTAAAATTCTTTCCCCTAGAATTCTTCCCCGTAAAGTTTTTCCCAGTAGAAGTTTTAGTGTGGTGAGTTTTAGTGTGGTGAGATTCGGTGTGGTGAGTTTGGTGTGTTGAATTTTGGTGTGGAGAGTTTTAGTGTGGTGAATTTTAGTGTGAAGAATTTTAGTGCGTTGAATTTGAGTGTGGTGAATTTTAGTGCGGTGAGTTTAAGTGTGGTGAATTTGACTGTGGTGAGTTTTAGTGTGGTGATTTTAGTGTGGTGAGTTTTAGTTGGTGAATTTTTAGCGTGGTGAGTTTTAGTGTGTTTGATTTTCTTTTTCTCCTTTTTATTTAATTTTGTTTTTTCATCCTTTTTTATTTTTCTGTTGTTTTTGTGTGATTGCTTTAGTATTATGCTTTTGTTTTTGTGTTTGATTTTTGCTTTTGTTTTTGTGTTTTCGCTTTTGTATATTTTTTTTTGTATTTTGGTTTTTTGGTTTAAGATTTTAGCTTGTGTATGTGCGGAGTTATGTCGTTTTGAAAGTTTAGGTATATAAGAGGTACCAAGCCCATTTGTCCAATCCCGCCCATATATAGTCTATGACACCCTCCGGACTACATAGTATCCTGGTGCAAAATTTCGGTTAAATCAGTTCAGCGGTTTAGACGTGATGCTGGAACAAACAGACAGACAGATCGACAGACTGACTGACGGACCGAGAGTTTTATATATATAGATAAAAAAAAAATAGTGGACTGAAATTTTGATTGGAAAAACTTTACATGATAGTCAAAATCAGCACCTTCAAATTATGTAGAAATAATGTATGAAGTGTTTGTAGGATAAAATATTTAAGATGTGTTATTATTATTAATAACTCTTGTAATATTAAGAAATATTACTCATCATTCATAAGATGAAACATATCATATTAGAGTAAACATTTCGATGGAACAATGACGTTTGATTTTGAAAATCCAAATTAATAATTTTTATTACATTGTTGAAAAGTAGGTCAAATATTTTAAATGAAATGCACAGGAAACACTTCAAATATCTATCTAATTAGCGTCGTCTCTACGAAATACGAAAAATCATAAAATAAAAAAAATTAGAAAACACCTGAGGTATTTGCCGATAACCGACCGCAACGACATCCGCCCACACGCGCAGCTCTCGTGAGGATGATGCTGATGACGACGACTACGACCAGCAACAGCAAATGTCCGTGAAATGCTTTTTTATTTTTTGAGAAAGACGACGACAACGCACAAGTGCTGCTCCTACCAACTAAGTCACCATTCATTCAGTCGTTCGCGTCCCTCTTTATCATCAGTATAACCCTCTATTTCTTTCATTGCTGCTGCGTTGCCATGTTTTTGCATCGATGAATTCTACGGCTCATTGCCATACATAATTTATTTCCAATAATGTCGACGATGATGAAAAAATCTATGTCGCATCAATACCAACATTTATTTTTAGCACAAAATATTGTAGACAATTTTTTATTTTAGTTTAGCTTGACTCTTTGAAATGTACTCGTGACGTTATTTGACGAGGTTGTGCTAGAGTTGAATAGCTTTTTTATGATTGGTAGGATTCTTGATTATACAAAGCTTTTATGGCATTTTTTATATAATAATTAGTTACGAATTTGGAAACGTTTTATTTCAAATTCAAATTATTTAATGCCGATGAATGGAAAAACTGTGACAATGAACAATTAGTAATACTTTTTTTTTGAGAACATAATAGCATAGATTGTATTGCTAAATTCCTGGAATTCTAAAAGTAGTGTACTGTGTCAATTTTATTAATTGCAAGCGAAACTGCATTTTGTATGTTCAGAAACCATTATTTACTATGGATGACGGACAATTCTTCCCTGAGATTAGTAGAAATTTAGCCTATTAAGGTAGACATAACGATGACGTGATAATAAAATACTTATATTTGATCCGATGATCACAGGGAAAAAATGCAATCAAGCCTTAAAATAATTTTTACTGGGAGAAAATTCGTTTTCGAACAATTCTTTCTTGGATAACTCTTTTTCCGCGACATTATTTTTCGGAGAATTCTTTCCAAAACTACTATAATTTTTCTCCGAGACAACTCCCTATACAATTCTATTCCGGACATTTTATTCCCGGACAATTATTTCCCTAAACAGCCCGTCCTTGAAACAAACCCCCTCGAGACAATTATTTCGTGCAAATTTTTCTCCATGTCATTCTTTTCTAAGACAATTTTTCCCGAAAACAACTATTTTCCGAAGAATTCTTTCCTGAGTTAATTCTTGTTATAATCTCGGCGATGAATGATCGGTCTGTGGAATAATTATATCGGTAGAAAGAATTGTACGGGTAATATTAATCACAGAAAATATTTAATATGTGAAATAAAAATCTTTAACAATAGAAGAAATATTTCTGGAAAACATTGTCGCGAGGATGAGTTGTTCGGGGAAAGTTGAACCAATGAGTATGTTACTGCAATACATTTTATAGCCTTTGAATAATTTCTACTAGGAAACAATTCTTTCCCGAACAATTCTTTCCCATGCCATTCTATCCCGGATATCTCTTTTTCCGCGACATTATTTTCTGGAAAATTATTTCCAAAACAACAATAATTCTTCGCCGAGACAACTCTTTACACAATTCTTTTCCGGACATTTTATTCCCGAGCAATTATTTCCCTCGTCCTTGAAACAAATCCTCTTGAGATAATTATTTCATGCAAATTTTTCTAAGAAAATTCTTCTCGAAGACAGCTATTTTCCGGTGAATTATTTTCTGAGATAATTCTTGTATGACGAATAATAGTCTCAAGGGCGAATGATCTGGGGAAGAAATATATCGTTAGAAAGAATTGTTTGTTGAAATTTATTATCACGGATAATTTTTTAAATTTTAATATGTCAAAAAAAACATTCTTTAAAAATAGAAGAAATATTTCTGGAAAACATTGTCTATTGTATACTCGAGACAATGTTTTGCATAAATATTTCGAATCAATGAAAATATAGAATTAAATTGTAACGTTAATGTTTTAATTTTATATTAGAACGAGTTATGAAAATCGTTGCATTTTCGACCAATCGTAAAATTGGAAATAATTACATTGCAAATACCAGAAACCTTGACCAAAACCACAGTAAAAATGTATTTCAATCCGAGAATTTATAGTAATCAATATTCAGACATCAATGAATGACTGTAAAATAAATGCTGATTAAGACCTTTTCATAGTAACTTCTTTTGTCTGGTTTTATTTTTATTTTTTTTTTGTATGTTGCAAACTTTTTGACAGAAATAAGTTCTATATTTTTCACAGACAATGAAATCAAAACTCAACGCTGAAAGGGACAAATGCTATGACATGAGATGAAAACATTTAGGACAGATGTTAAAAAAAGAGTAGGAGAAAGAGTATGATAGAGGAAAAGCCAATGGCAGAGTGAGAGGGTGGGAAGGACGTAGGGGGGCGCCTACAAAATGAACCCTTGTTAACTGTCACTTGAAATTTAAATTTGATGGAAATTTGGTTTTTATGTTAGGTTGTTGCTGCTGTTGTTGTTGTTGTCGTACAACATGTTGTTGCTGTGGTTGTAGTTACAGTTGTTGCTGAATATTTGTTGTTGTCTATGGGTTTACACACATTTTCCTGAACATTTTTGGCACTAGTTACTGCTGATGTTGATCATAATCATGTTGTCATGCAAATTAGTTTTGGCATCAAATTAAATTGCTATGCTTTCTGTCTCACTCAACAAGACATTATTTTCTGGTTTTTCTTTTTTTTTTAATTTTTACTGCTGATACAAAGCAATTTTTAAAATGCAACCATTAGCTGATCTTTAACCCATCTAAGCTAGGATTCTGCAAATACCCAGTATGCCATTCGTATCGAAGTCGTTACGAGATCATTGCGAGTAGATGAAGAAATCATCGGACCCGTTCTCGTAACGATATCGTGCGTTAAATTGGACCTAGATGGTAGGTGGATATCGGAACGTTCTGTCGGTGTTTTCTCGATACGAGAAATTTTTCCAAATCGGAACGATATCAAAGATAAAAATGTTCAAAGTTCGAGTTGCTGCGAAAAGTATTGCGATATCGATTCGATTAATGTTTAAATATCGTATTTTGTCAAAGAATTTGAATGTACGAAAATTTTAAAAAGTTAGAATCGAGAAAGCAACGAGATCGAACTTTATTATCGAAGGTATTCGAGAAACTTCGAGGTATCGAAAGTCTCCGAAACATGTCATACTGGGTAGTAATGGATCTGAGATATGACGGGGAGTGAAAAATCGAAAATTATTTTTAGTGCCTAATAGTCTTAGGTATATAATATCTTAAAACAAATGATTCACTGGTTGGGAACACTTACTTGGACTACAGTTAAGATTTTTTGCATCTCCCCGTAATAGGGCTCTAAAAGATATGGAATGTGAAATTTTTTCAAATAAAAATTCATAAAACATGGAGGAAAATATCGTGCAATCATTGTTTGATTTTTATTCGATGATGTATAAAGTAGCCTAAATATTGTCTTTGCTTTATCAAAATAGAATTAAGAATTCTTCAGTCTTTAATGGGTTAATATATTCGCATTTTACATGAAGATTATTTAGTAATTTTCTGCATTTTTTGTCGGTTATAATTTGCATGATTTTTCGTCTGCCTCAAAAGACCAGCGAAAAACCTGCCTCAAGCAGCTGGCTGACTGCCTCTATTGTTCTTCTTCGTCTTCTTCGCGTATTCACTGCATCTCTCGCATTCATCGTTCGTTCGTTCATTCGGTCATAGGTCAAGGATTTTATTCACTATGCTCCACGTCGTTCGTACGTCGTTCACTTAAGCGGCGAAGTGTTTGATTTCAGCGAGAGGTGGCTTCAGTGATTTTTATATTTGTGGCGATGTGATTTTTGGATGACGAATTTATTTGGTTGAGTTTTTCTTTTTATAAAATTAATCATTATTTTTTCTTTTGAAATCGGTTTTTAAATTTTAAATCTATATATATAAAACTCATTTTCCGTTTCTTTGTTTGTTTGTGCGCTATGCAAACGTACACCTGTGCACAAATTTTCGTAAAATTTGGAATATATATCCTACAGAGGCCACTACATAGTTTTCGTTGACCACGCCCACTCTTACGCCCACTCTTACGCCCATTTATAATTCTGATTCATAGCAAAACCACTGAATGTATTTTTCTGACAATTTGCATTACTATGCTATAAAGTCCATGGAGTATCCTAAACCATATATAAACTAGATTGGGCAAAGGGGAGTGGCTCCTCCCATAGAACCCAAAAATTCAGTACGCTATATCTCAGCCCTAATGATATCGATTTCAGCTAAACTTTAAATCTTTAAAATGGATGTTACTCATCTTACTTAATCTCACCACACTAAAACTCACCACACCTAAACTAACCACACCTAAACTCTCCATACTAAAACTCACCACACTGAAATTCACCACTCTAAATTCATCACACTAAAACTCACCACACTAAAACTTCTACTGGAAAAACACTACTGGGAAGAATTTAACGGGCACAAGTCGATCACGGGTCCAGCTAGTAATTTTATATTATAAAATATCATCTCTTATATTTTGCACAATTCTTAAACTTTGCAGCCTAAAATACATTATATGTCTTTATTAAAAAACTATTTAAATGCATCTGAAATAAATTGCATTTTTAATTTTTAAACAAAACCCCATGACAACTAATAACTCGTAAAATTTAATTAAAAGTTATTGCCAAAATTACTTAACTTTCATCATTAAGTGCTACAACAACGCCATTATCATCACCATTGATTTAATCGTCAACAGCATTAATGTTGTTGCCGTTAACAGCAAAACAAATACCTCAAATGAAGGCCCTTATTGCTCACAGCATACGTCGTTTAGCAATAACAGCAAAACAACATCATCATCATTCTACATCATAACTCTCTACATTGTCGGTCTCATCAGACAGACATACGTAACTCTCCAACACGCGTTACACCTTCAATGCTCGTTCGGTTCGGTTCGACTCGGTCGTTCGGTTCTCTTTGTGTCATGAGCAGCGGCGCTTTTAATACCACTTAATTAGAGAAGATTCGGAAGTCAATCAAGAAATTGCAGCAGCGCCAAAGGCGTCAGCCGCCTTAACATACAGACGGACATACTTTTGTTTGTCAGTGTGTATTGCTTTGCTTAACACACACACATACAAACAAACAACTGTGCATTCAATGGTCGAATAGCAACAACACAGAGAACAAAATGTAAAACGTAATGATGAAATTTGGTTCTTAATTCATAAAATGTTGAATTATATTAAAGAACAGAAAACATTCATTTTTATGAATTAATTCATTAATTTTATGAATTATTTCATTCATTTTATGAATTAATTCATTAATTTTATGAATTATTTCATTAATTTTATGAATTATTTCATTAATTTTATGAATTATTTCATTATTTTTATGAATTAATTCATTAATTTTATGAATTATTTCATTAATTTTATGTATTAATTAATTTTATGAATTATGTCATTATTTTTATGAATTAATTCATTGATTTTATGAATAAATTCATTAATTTTATGAATTAATTCATAATGATGAATAGTTACATTCATTAATGTGATGAATACTTACATTGTTAATTACAAAAGATGAAAAATATATAATTTGTATCAAAAATTAAGATCGTCTAACCTTGATAGATTATATTAAAGCATAATTCTTAAAAGTTATGAACACAAAACATCAATATTATGAAATCATTTAATAATTTGATGAATTTCATTATGCTAAACATTACTTCTTAACTAGAATAACAATTCTTAATAATAATGACTACAAATGAGTTCATAAAATCATTCATCAATTTAATGTACTGTAAAACAGTAAAAATTATTATTATTATTAAAACATCAAAATTACGAATTCATTGATCAATTCAATGAATGCAGTAGAAGTATATGTGAAGACTGGGATTCATCACTTACATCAATAATTACAAAACAACAAAATTATGAATATCATTCATTTGTAAGGTATCCAATCGACATCATTAGTCCTTATTTATTGTAAAGGAAGAATTCTATGTTTTAAATGTCAAAAGAGTTATGTCAAATGAATGTCAAAATTATGATTAAAAAATATGAATATCATTCATTTGTAAGGTATCCAATCGACATCACTAGTCCTTATTTATTGTAAAGGAAGAATTCTATGTTTTAAATGTCAAAAGAGTTATGTCAAATGAATGTCAAAATTATGATTAATTGTCAAATTAGAATTTAGATAGGATATATAGATATAAAACTTTGATGAAATAAAACCAAATCATCATTGAACCGCGAAACAATCGGCTTCTTTTTAATTTAGGCAATTATTGGCTCTAATTTACCTTGACGCTTTAAACTGCCGCAATAAGAAAAACATTACGCCAGTGACATTTTTAAGCGCCTGTACTATATTAGACAGGTCCTAAGAATATTATTTAAAAACGTCCTCCTAAATTCCATCAATACACATTATATTAATAAACAATTCTTAATAGTTATGCACACAAACATCAATATAATGAATTCATACATCAATTTGATGTATGCTGTATTTTTTCTCTGCAGTCGCGCATCCCACACATAGAAACACCTGCACTTTCGCAATTTGACCAAAATCTTGCGGTGGCAACACATAGCGTAAACAGTGACACAGAGATATTCTCGAAATTCGAACAAATCTCGAAAGCGGTGCCGCGCCGCTACCAACCGACCGACCGACCAAACTAGCGAACGTACATACGTCATTCGTACTGACCAACGACACACTTGCGTGTCTCACAACACGTCTCTCAAAATGCATTGCACTTGGGGTATGTCTGTCTATCCGTTTGTCCGTTCATTTGTGCATCATCCGCATAGTTGTCTCTCTGTTGCCCGTCCAGTACATGTGTTTGGCTGTTCTCTGGCTGGCTGTCTGTCTTTCCAGCTGGTTCAGTCAGTTTGTCCCGCTGTGCGTCTAACAGTATTTTCATCGCTTTACTGTTAGTGCTGCAGTTATTTTGAGTTTTTTCTGTACCTCGTTGAAAATTTTGATTATTTTTGCCCTGCTTTTTTTTTTTGCTTTTGAGAGGTGAGCAAACGCTCTGTATTTGTTGCGTTGTATTCACTGTTTCCGACCGCAAAATTGTCGAAAAATGTTTAATGGAAACAAAAAAAAAAACGACAAAAATAGAAATGTTCTGCAGCTGGTGCTTGGAAATAAATCACAAATAAAGTGGAATTAATAGAATTTTTAAATTGCAAATTTTTAGTATTAAAGCCTATAAGAAACTATTTAACGCTTTTATAAAGATTTTCCACGATTAATTTCGCCACGAAATAGTTTTTAGATTCAAGAAAAAATGTTTATTTGGAATAAGGATTCCATGAGAATTTTACTCCCAGTAGTTCTGATTATCACAATAATATAATTGACAATATTTAACCCTAAACTATGGGGCCCAACAAATATTTGAGACGAAAGACTAACATTATTGATTAAGGGTTTAAGTACTACTTTTTCAATTGAGATTTTACAAACTTTACACAATTTCCTTAAGTCTGCCTTTTCTGGCACCACAAATTCTTACGGTCTCTGTTCTTTTACGATAGTCTGTGAAACGTTATCAACCCCAAAAAAAAAAAAACCACATTGATTTTCGACTTCAGGCTTATCAACGTTACACGATTTCATATTGTTAAATGCCCTATACAATGTTATCAGCACGTCAAGTGACGATTATGTGGACTCAAAACTAAAAGGTCTTTAATTTGTTAAAAATAAAAATGTAAAAAATCAAAACTTTGACAGTTCAAATTTGAATAAAACCCGACGACGGACGCTCACGCATCAATTAACTTTGAGTTCAAATGAACGAAGAGAGTTTTTGGAAAACCTTTCGTCTAAGTCGGCACTGTCTGTCCTGTCCGTCTTTTATAGAGCCGCCGGCGGGGTATTTTTTTACATTTTCTATCTGCTGTTTCATCATTTTTTGTTTTCTTTGTTGATTTAGTTGAGAAAACAACTTGGTTGTAAAGTGAATCATGTTTTTTTTCAGTTGGTTCTTTGTTTGTTTTTTGTTTTCGATTTTAATTATTGTTTTTCGAAGCTTTTATTAAAAGTTTACTGCAAGTTGGTTGTGTAAGTCAGTTTTTTTTTTAGAGATTTTGTTTTGATGAAAGATTTCTGATACACCCATGAGATGACGGGGATACATAAAGTTTGTGCGTATACTGTACGGTTCCTTATGAGGCGTGACCATTATGGAAAAGTATATATTTTGTAATATATTCCAGTCCAGTAATGTAATATATTTCATAATCGTTTCGAACCAGGGGCCCTATTCTGATTTGATGAGAAATATAAAATGCGCATGAAAATGAGACAAAAACGATTTTTTTATATTATTAACTGAATATGAAAATAGTTTTTATCTCATTTTCATTCTCATTTTATATTTCTCATCAAACCACAATAAGGCCCCTGGTTTTTAGTTAAGGTTATCAAATCATGAAATCTTCTATATCTTCATATAAAAAGAAATCTTAGTGCATATATTTTTTTAAAAGTCTTCATCATATTTTTCACACTCGCGTTCGTCCGTCGTCTTAAACTCGTCTTTGTCGCCGCCGCCTCATCTAGTAGATTCGTTCGGTGTTCGGTTATTTGCTATTCGTCGCTGTCTGCAACAAATGTGATTGGCAGCACAGGCACGTGATTCGAATAATTCTCATTTTATTTCACAGTTTTCGCTGCTGCTCTTTTTTTTCTGTGTGTGTTTTTTTTCTCATCTCTCTTTAGAGTGCGCTCGATTTCATTTACTGTTCGTTTATTTTTTATTTGTGTTTTTGTTTTTTTTTTGCTGTTTTCGTTTTAAATCAGTCTTGTTCGACTTTCATTGCAAGTATGCGATATTTTTTCACATTCAGTTTTCAATTTTTTTTGTGTTCACTCTTTATGCCCTAACCTCACACTCCCTGCCCTGTTTTGTATCTCCAAACATTAACTGAACTCTGTAGTAGTTCGTTCAATACTTCTCTGATTCTACTTAGAAACGACATCCATCGTTGTGTTTGAACTTTTGAAAGCACATCTCTTTTGTTCTTGTTTTTTTTTTGTATTTCTTTTCATTTTGTTTTTGTTTGCTTTTGTGCCGTTCGTTCGTCTTTCGTTTTGTCGAACTTGTTTGACGATTTAATTGTTTGCTGGCAGAGTTTTTGATTTGTTCAAAAGTTGGCAGAGATTTTACTTGAAACCGATAGCTAAAGATATTCGAAACATTCCTTTCATGGAGTTCAATTCATTGCAATTTATAGTATAGATTAAATGCTTTAATTTTTTTATTTTTTTGTGATTAACGTAATCGACTTGCACAACAACTATAATCGGAATGGGAAGTTATTTATTTTGTATTCAAAAAATATAGTCTTTTTTTCTGATACATTAAATTTTTAGGAAATATGCGTTTAAATAAAAAAATATTTTTTTTGAAAAATTAAAATTATTTAAATTTAAAAATTTATTTTTTATTGAAATTTAGAGAAAGATTGAATATTTGGTATAACATTTAATTTTGACTGTAAAATTCATCTATTAGTATAAATTTTAATTTTTAGTAAACAATTAAATTTTTAGTGTTAAATGAAATTTTTAAGTAAAAATTTAATTTTTAGCTAAAAATTTAATTTTTAGTTAAAAATTTAGTTTTAATTTTTTTAATATAAAATAGAATTTTAATTTCAATAATTGAATTTTGAGTGAAAAATAAAATTTTTAATAAAAAATTTAATTATTTGTGAAAAATTAAGTTTTTAGTTAAAAATTAATTTTTTAGTAAAAAATTAAATTTTTAGTTAAAAATTGAATTTTTAGTTAAAAATTGAATTTTTAGTCAAAAATTGAATTTTGAACTAAAAAGTTCAAAATTGAATTTTAAGTTAAAAATTTAATTTTTAGTTAAACATTGAATTTTTAGTTAAGAATTGAATTTTTAGTTAAAAAATTGAATTTTAGTAAAAATTGAATTATTAGTTAAAAATTGAGTTTTTAATTAAAAATTGAATTTTTAGTTAAAAATTGAATTTTTAGTTAAAAATTGAATTTTTAGTTAAAAATTTAATTTTTAGTTAAAAATTGAATTTTTAGATAAAAATTGAATTTTTGTTAAAATTGAATTTTTGTGAAGGATTTAATTTTTAGTTAATAATAGATTTTTTAGTTAAAAATTGAATTTTTAGTTAAAAATTGAATTTTTAGTTAAAAATTGAATTTTTAGTTAAAAATTGAATTTTTAGTTAAAAATTTAATTTTTAGTTAAAAATTTAATTTTTAGTGAAAAATTGAATTTTTAATGAAAAATGGAATTTTTTAGTTAAAAATTGAATTTTTAGTTAAAAATTTAATTTTTAGTTAAAAAATGAATTTTTAGTTGAAAATAGAATTTTTTAATGTAAAATTCATTAATTGATTTTATCGTTAGAAAAATATCTATGCATTCCTTTGTTAGAAATTTGAAGGTAACTAAAATCAAAACGTGTTGTTTAATATTTATTAAATTGACGAGTCTTAAACCAGATCAAAATTCAGCTAACGTAACGTGACACCAAACACTAGCCAAGCCTCTAACTGCCTGCCTGCCGCCCTCCTACTGTCTATCTATATTTTTTTCCACTAACTAAATTCAACACTTTTCCTTTGAGCGCTGCAGCCAGCCAGCATTCATTTCACCTCATCGCTGAATATTTATTAGATTAGATTAAATGGTTGGTGGCAGCCAGCAGCAAAGCGACAAACCGAGTGAGCAGCCCGCCTCTGGGTTGGATTGGGTTGGGTTGGGTTGGGTCGGTCTGTCGGTTGGTTGGTCGATTTGTGGCATCGCGTCAGCAAAATAATTAAAAATGCTAATTGCATCGCTTGTTGTAACTACACATTGCAACAAAAGCAAAAACAAAAGCGAGACAGACAGACGACGAACACACTTTAAATACGAAAACTCCAAATAACTGGAGCACCGAACACCGAACACGGCGATGCAGCAACATTGGTCCATCAATAAACGAGCAACAAGCAGTAACAGCAACAACACAAAATTCACCTGCGAACCACATTTAAATATTTTGCAAAAAGATAAAAATTGTTGGCTGCTGTTGTTATTAGTAGTTGTTGCTGTTGCTGCTGCCATTTTTATTATTGTCGTTGTTTTGCTTCAGTTTCAGTCACCATTTCGAATACTCCAGTGTTGCACTTCGAACTCACTCATTCAATACATAGTAGATACATCTAACTGCACGCATTTTAATTGCATTTTAAGCATGGCGAGAATTTCTTCGTTTTGCATATTAAACGATCGACCAAACGAACGACAGACGGACGTACGAGTTGATATGAATTTGCAGCAACAACCAGTTGAGTGTACAAACAAATGATTGCCAACACATGTACATCACAGTCACACACGCACACACTGAATGTAACACCCACAAAATATGGTTCGTCAACTTATGTATAATACTGATTAAAACAGGGCTTGCTGCTGACGAAAACAGGGCTGGAACTGTTCCAAATCAAAGGGTATTGAACATTAAAATATAATATTATTAAAAATATTGTTTTTTTTTTAAACTTTTTAATTAAATTAAAAGCAAATTAGATTAAAATGTATTAAGAATTAAATTTGTTTTTAAATATTTCATTAATGTTTAATCTGCAATCATTTCTGGTAGATTTCGGCCTCCTGATTCTTGCTGCGTACTCAGTATTTACCCACTACGTCTATATTTTGTAAAAAATCCATTCAAAGTTGCAAAAAAAGACCCTTACGTACTTTATATCGCACGATTTCGACTTGCTGCATATGCCATCTTTATCATAAAGTAAATTTGAACCTTGCTATACGGATAATTGGAACCAGTTGGGAAGGTTAAATCACATGGGAAATTTTAAAGTAGGGACATTTTATAGTAGGTGTTATTATGATAGTTAGGATTATCAAAATTATAGTCGGTCTAAGCCGACTATAAATACCCTACACATGTGTGTGGTTACCATTCAAAGTGGTATATAGGTTCAGGGTATTCGAATCCTGGAAAAAAACTACATACTTTCAATCGCTGAAGAAGAATGTCCATTCATTTGATACCCATATTTACAAATGGGTAGGTGTACCGAATACCTGTTTTTTTTTTTGGGAAACAAGTCGTTTCGCGGGAAAACATTATTTTCATGTATTTGAGCATGGAGTCAACATATATTTGATCAACATATCTAGATGTAAATTTTATATGAGGTATTTGAATATAAATGGTCAGATCACAGGTAACAATCGTCCGATCTAGCATTTTTTTGCATTTTCAACATAGGTATATAAGTATTCTAAATTATGAGTTTCATTCATCTAACTCTTCCATCACTAAATCGACTCAGGATGTCATGCTGATCAAGAATATATATACTTTTCCATACCGGAGATGCTTTATTCTGGGTGGTACAAACGGCGTACCAAACTGAATATACCCCTTCACTCTTAGTGTAAAAAGAAATTTGTATTACCTAAAATGTATAATTTATCACAATTCTTTAATCTTTCTTAATTTTTGTTTTTTAATATAAGTTCTCGATGTTTTTTGGCTGTCAAATTTTCGAAAAAATGTTTTAAACTTTATCTTACTAAATTTTTACGCAATATATTTTGTGGGGAAACATGATGGGAAAAATATGCATTGCCTAGTATTCAGGTGTATCGAAATAATAAAAAATATATAATGGAAATATTACAAACATTTTTGCTGTAGCAACATTTATGCTGTAACAGCAGCTACTTCAAAACTTTGTGCCAATGCAAAAGTCGTTGATTTGTAATATTGGGGAGTAGAAATGAGTAAAAGGGAGTGGAATTGAAAATATTGCAGAATGGAGAAGAATGGAAAATATTGAAGAATGGCGTAGATTTGATGTAAAAGTAGTACATAATTAAATATAGGAGTAAATTTGATCGGAATGGAGTAGAAATATGCATTAGTATATTAGATTTCAAATAAATTAATAGATATGTTAATTTTAACATTTTTATTCATTCCTGATATAATGTTGTATACTGGGTGGTCTGTTCTAGGGTTGCGATGTATTTGGAACACTCAATGAAATTAAAGGTGAATGTATAAAAGTTGATACAAACGTATATTTAATTATAAATTCTACAATTTTAAGACCATGACAAAAATATTACATTTATTTTAAGATCATAGTTATTTGAAAAATTATTATATTGATTATTAGTGCGGAAGAAAAAAATGTAAGCAATTTTGCAAAAGAGAGTATATTTCAGTAAAATGGAGTAGACAATTATGAGAAAGGAGTGGAAAATTCTATTACCAGAGTAGAGGAGTAGATTTTAAAAATACAAATGAAATGGAGTAGACGTACTCTGTTCTGAGAACACAGCAGCCGCTACTATTTTATACACATTTTTTTTGCTTTTCAAACTATAAACATCCCAGGAATGAACCATATATTCCTCAATTTTAAAACTGTTTTTTGTCGAAAAATTCAAATTTATTCGGTAAAAAACAATAAGAAATTTGAAATTTTTCTTAATTGGAGTTGAGATATTTTTAGTATATTTTTCCAGGCTACAATTTTTAGACAACAACCGAGCAGTTTGAAAATTTTAGATCGGGCTTAAATTAAAATTTTAGACTGGTTGAAAAATAAAAAATAACCAGAAATGTTTGAAAACAGCCGCTGTTAACAGTATAAACTACAGCAATAGCTTCAAAAATTACTTAATTGTCAATTTTGTGCATATGCAATTCAATCCAGTTGATATTAATAAGAAAACTTTTGTCATATTCATCAAGCAAGCTCTCTGGAAGTGTTCGAACATTTTTTGTTTGGGGTTATGTGTGTGAGAGAGAGAGGGAGCGCACATACAGCTATTTGCACGCGCGATAACTTTTATTGGATTTTAATTTTAGGACTTTCCGTGAGTTGAACCGAACTGAATAAAAACAAAACGAAAAAAAAAAATATTCAAATATTCAGTAACAACTGCAATTTATTCAGTGTTTGCCTGCTGCTTTTATTGGTTGTAGTTGTTATTATTCTATATGTTGTTGTTGCTTTATATAGATATTTTTTGTATATTTTGTTGTTACCGTTGCCGCTGCTGCGTCGCTGCTATTTGTGATTAGATTTTCAATACATTGCAGATTCATCTGTCTGTCCTTTTTAGCTTATTAAATGCAATTTATTGCTTTTGTAAAATTTCACAATTTGTTGTGGAAATTTTTCTAATTTTGGTGGTGGCACTGTTATTGCTCGTTGTTGCTGCCGTTGTTCCTCATTTGTAAATTTTTCGCAAATTATTGCTTTGAGTTTAGAAAATATAATTTTCCGAATATTTGGTTTGATGTTTGGCTGCACCAATAAATTGCAGCAAAATTCGCTGTCATTGTTGATTGATTGATATTTTTGTGGTTCATAAAGCAGTCTAGAGAGACGATTTGTTACTTTCAATTTATTGAAATAAACAAATTTTACATAATTTTGCATTATTTGTCAAATTAACAATAATTTCTTTGTTTGATTTCAATCGTGTTTCGCCGAACAATTTTCATATGAAACACAAAAAGTCGATATCACTCATCATGGTAAAATTATTAAATTTTTCCTATGGACAATCCATACATCAATTTTATATAATTCGCTGGTGCTGCTTTTGACTGCTTACCCAGTTTTTTCATATTACTTCACGTTTTTGAGAAAATTGCAATCGTAATTTTAAGCTCTTCTCAGTCACTACTTTGAATAAAAAAAATATTGTACGGTTAAAAAATAGTTTGACAAAAATCGTATACACAATTTTTGTTTTAAATGTCAAGACTAATTTTAATATACTAATAAATGCTAATATCCATATACGTTTTTAAGATATTTGGATTTAAAATCAGAAAATTTTGATTTTTTTTTATACAATTTTTTATAATTTTTCTTTATTTTTTATTTAAAATGTAATGATATTTACGGAGGGAAAAAAGTTCTAAAATCCAGAAGGAATCAAGAAGTATACAAGAAGTGATATAAAAGGTTTTTCAATAAGAGCGCTACAAACGTTTTTTTCAAGGGTTTTTCAACAGGGACGCTACTAAAGTAGAGCGACAGGGACAGCAAACGACGCCATATTTCTTGCCGCTCTTTTGACATTTCACTTCAGTAAGGTTTGCCATTTCATGATGGAAAGATATACGAGCCAACAACGAGTCGAAATTATTAAAATTTACTACCTGTCCCTGTCGCTCTACTTTTGTAGCGTCCCTGTTAAAAAACCCTTTACAGCTAAACCGAAAAAATCATAATTTCAAAAAATGTATTTTCTTAGTTATCAAAAAAAAAAGTAACTTAGTAGAATTATTCTTGAATTCAGTTTTTAATTTCTTAGGTATCAAAAAAGTCACTAAGTAGAATAAGTCTTGAATTCAGTTATTAATTTCTTAGGTATCAAACATGTTGTTGTTGTTTTCGTTTTTTCGATCTTGCTTTGTCGCTATTATGTTTTGTTTTGCTTTGTCCGTCTGTCAGCACCATCTGTTTGTTTGTGTATCCGTCTGTCGATATTTTGAAAACAACTAAAACCAATTATTTCGAAGCTAACATAAAAAAAACATGTTTTGTTAATATTTTATTTGTATTTGTTTATTATTATTTAATCTATGTATATTAATTGAAACCGTTTACTTTACCTTATACACTTTCTCCTCTTCTGCTGCCACTTCTGTTGGTTATGTATAAACCTTCCGCTCGTTACCCATAAGCATTGTATAGTGTATTCAGATAACAACGGAATGAAATCAATTTGATACTTATGCGAAATTGAATCTCAATTTATGTTTACGAACTGAAACCATACCAACATTCGTAGGAAAATTCGTTTTTTCTATTTTTATATCTTTAACATTCATACATACACAGACGCTTGCCGTCTTTTGATACCTAAGAAAAAAAAATCTGCAATCCAGACAAATTGCACTTAGTTACTTTGTTGATACCTAAGAACTTAAGGCTAACAAACAGATGGCGACCACGCAAAACAAAGCATACGAGCAAATATTACGGACAGAGCAATATCGATGAAAACAACAACAATACATGAACACGTGTTCTTTTTGCGAAGAATACAGCAACAATTTTGCGTGTTCTTTTTGGTTTTTAATAATCAATAAATTAACTTCTGAAAAAGCAGTTGAATAAAGTTTGTTTACTTTTGACAACTAAGTAATTTTCTTTCTTGATATCCAGATGACAAATTCTTGAATTTTAATGGTATTTTATTGATATTAGTCAAATTCTACTATTTTTCTTTCTAACTGAATTCTTCTCGAGTTCTAGAATGTTATTTCCTTCCGTGTACAAGTAAATGATGTAAGGTTATCCAGAGAATAGTCCATGGCATATTATTTGAAACTTTTATAAATTTTTATATATTTTGACATCTTTTCTAATAGATAGTTACTTTGAACTATGCTCTATATAACCATAAAGCTTTTTCTTATTTATCATAAGAATCGAAATTGTAAAAAATCGTTTAAAAATAGTCTACATAAATCAACATATTTCAAGTTTAGTTTCAAATATCTTAAAAACAACGGATTATTAGAATTAATATATTATAATTAGTCTTGACAAAAAAAATTGCGTTTAAAGTATTTTGAAAAATTGTTTTTCAACAGTTCTATATTTTTTTGTATTAATGGTTGTGAGGGTCTAAAATTACGACATCAATTTTATTAAAATAATTATAAGAAAAAAACTGAGTATGCAGTCAAAATCAGCAGCCACATTTATGAGATGTCCATGATGTATGAGATGTCCATGATGTATGAGATGTCCATGATGTATGAGATTTCCATGGAACAATTTTTATTACTTTTGTTGGGTAGTTTTATTACAATGTACTTCTCTTTGCTTGTAAATTATGTTAAGGAAATTATGTTCACCGTAAGTATAATATGAATTTTGGCTGCATCGATTAATAATCGATTTTAATACTATGATAATTGCGCACAATTAGTTGACGCTTATAAAAAGGCAATGTGCCGCCTAATGACTTTTTAAATTGCCATATTCGATTTTGTATTGCACTTTTTTTGTTGCAATTTAGTTTTCTTTAATTTTCACTTTTTGCGTTCTACTACATGCTGCTGATCATTTATCAAGCTGTCTCTGTAGCCATATCTATATCTCTCCCCGTTGCACCACAGCCTGCACAACCTTCGTTGGTGCTTAATCACGATTTCCCTTTTATAAAATAATTAATTTTCTACTTCCGTCAAAGTTTTTTTTTTCGTTTTCTAGTTGAAGTTCTAGCTGCTGGTTTTTCTTTAGTTGTGATTTTTTAATCAGACATTTTTTATCCACTTTTATCCAATCTTTTTTTTACTTGTTTTTTTTAATTTATTTTTTTATTTATTTATTTTTTTATTTATTTTTTATTTGATTTTTTTCAAGTTGTCGCTTTTTTCGATGCAAAGAACCGTGACTTAAAATGCAGCTACAGCGGTGGCAATGGTGTTACAACAACAACAAGTATAGCAACAACAGCAGCAACATTCTCAGCAACAAACAACATAAGCGCCAGCTTTGCCGCCGCATTGAGAAGCAAATAGTTGCAATTTCAAAGGATTTTTTTGTATTTTTTTTTTTTTTGGAAAACGACAGCCCTTCGTTTGTTTTTGTTGTCGTTGCTGTTGTTGTTGCTTAATTTACAAAATCAGCAGCAACAGCAGTTGCAACAACATGAAACACGTTGCCCCGCAAGGGTAGAAAATTGTTGTTGTTTGCACTTCTTTCGCTTGTTTTTAATTTTTTCTTTATTTTTTTTTATTTATTATTTTTTTTATCTTGCTGACGCTGTCAATCAGTCAGTCATATTTTTGTTTTATTCAAATTGTAATTTACAAAACGTTCTGTGCCATAATTTCATCCTGTTTTTGTCCCATTTTGTTTTTGTTAAACTCGAGCGCACCTGTTATAGTTCGTCAAACCGTTTTTGACAAACATTCAACAAATTTCGACAGTTATACTACACAGAAAAAAAAAAACTTCAATGTTATTAATTTGTATATACATTTTACTGCAATTACCAATTTCATCCCATTCATTCTGTCATTCAACAAATACTTTTTGTTGTACAACAACACACACGAATTTAGTTTGTTGTATTTCCGAGAAAACTCAATCGCTAACTTCGATGCTGTGTTGTTGTGAACTCACCAAGAGACGTGTATTTGTTTATACCCTACACTAAGAGTGAAAGGGTATATTCAGTTTGGTACGCCGTTTGTAACACCCTGAAAAAAGCATCTCCGGTATGGATAAGTATATATATTCTTGATCAGCATGAGCTCCTGAGTCTGTCTGTCCGTCTGTCTGTCTGTCCTTCTGTCTGTCTGTTGAAATCACTATTACAGAAAAAGTTGAAGAGCTAGAGCAATGAAACTTTAGATTATATTTCTTATATATCTAAGCTGTCTGAACAAGAAAATTGGCATAATCGGTCTATTGTGACCTGAGAACTGACCACTTATGTTCAAATACCTCAAATAAAATTTACATCTACGAATCAATTTTACTGTATACGTGCTTAGGTAAACTTTTTTGGTCAAATATATATTGACATTATGCTCAAATAAATAAAAAAATGTTTTCCCACGAAACTATTTTTATTCTTTTTAATTTTATGTTTATTTTTTTATAATTTGTTATTATATTTTTTTACTTTTTTAACACATATTTTTTGTACTTTTTTTTTACTTTATATTTTTACTTTTGTTTATTTTTTTTATTTTTACTTTTTTTTTATTATTTTTTGACTTTTTTTTTACTTTTTATTTTTTTACTTTTTTATTTTTTTTTACTTTTTTATTTTTTTTTACTTTTTTTTTACTTTTTTTCTTTTTTTCTTTTTTTTTTTTACTTTTTTTATTTTTTTTTATTATTTTTTCCCTTTTTACTTTTTTTACATTTAATTTTTTCCTTTTTTTTTTACTTTTTTTTATTTTTTTCTACTTTTTTTATTTTTTTTTGTTTTTAATATTTTTGCCATACATTTTATCTCGGCCAGGTTTATAATTTTCGGGGAAAAAATTGAATCGCGGATGATTTTTCGGGCTCTAAGAAACGAACGAAAAATCCATTTATTGAAATATTCCATAAAGTTTTTCTTGTGCATGTTAAAAAATGTTCCAGGAAAAATTGACTCGCGGATGAATTGTCCGGGAGGAATTATTCGAGGAAGAATTATCGGGTATGAATCACCATTCAAATGGACGAATATAAATGGAATATTCCTCTATACAAATTTAAATATTTCGAAAGATATTTCTTGAGCCTGCCAAAAATGTTGTTTATAAGGATAATGAGGTAGAATATCTATGAGGGTACGTTTCAGATAATAGTGTAAGTTTCGCGGTTTGCGTTTCTTCCTCTTGAAAACCTTGTATTCTAATAATTTTCTGGTCAACTTTATATAAATCTTTTTATGCAGAAATTATTTTTTCAATTGAAAAACTTTTTAATTGAAACATATAAAATTTAAAACATATCAAAATTTTGACTACCACTTGTTTCCATAAACTATTTATTGCTCGACGACTGCTCTGGAGTTTTATTTGTCAAATTTTGGTCTTATTGTTGTGGTTCTATATTTGTTGCAGTTCTTTTATTGGACTCTCCCCCTATATGCTTAAGTTTTTAGCGCTTACTTCATTCACCCTGCTGCCAGTGACAAAATATAAATTTGCATTTTCAAGTCGGTCGCTCGGTGGTTCTTCATATGAACACTACAAATCTCCCCTGGGTCCCGGTGTCAGCACAAATATAAAAATGTAGAAAATAACAAAAATTAAAATAAAAAAAAAAACATCGAAGTACGTCGAGTAAAATTGGAATTGAAATCCCAACAAAGCGAGGGACCAAATATTTTCAGCCACGCGCATTTCTTTCGTGCTGTTCCTTTTCTTCTTCACCACCAGCACATTTATGTTTGTTGCATATTTTTTGGCGGTTGCAATGACGGAAGATGCAGCCAACAAGCCAGCCGGAGCGGTGCGGTGCGGGCGACCGATCAGAGGACAATACCGCGCACAAGGATATAAAATCGTTGGCCCGCAGGATTTGCGAGAAAAAGTGCAGACAAAGATGGAACGAAAAATACAAAAAAAGTAAAAAACATTACAAGTGGCTGCTTCGCCGTGCAAATTATGGTAAAATAAAAAATGAAATGAATGCAAAAACAATTTGGTTGTATGTAGAAAAAAATAAAAGTTAAACAAAATAAAAAATAAAATGCAGCAGCGCGTGCAAATTATTCCGGTTTTAGTGTGGATAGAACGGAAATCCGTTGCAAAATCGTAATATTTATTTTTTTTTGGTTTATTAAGGATATTTTGTGTGTTTGTGTGGCATAAGGATTTGATATAGGGCGATTTTTTAGTTGAGAGGGAAAGTTTTTTTTTGTTTTGTTTTGGTGCTAGAACAAACCAACATTTTGTATAATAATGAGTGATCGATAATAAATAATGGAATATTTTATAACAACCCAAAAAAAAAAGAATTTGAAGATAATTCGATTAAATAATGATAATTTGTAGATAATTATTTTATAAAATTATTTAATCAGTGAATTTTATGTATTTAGAATTTACAATTTTGACAAAAAAAATTTTTTTTTTCTAAACAAATACAGTGTTTATCATAAATGACAATTTTTCGATATCGTTTCTATACCTAGGTTGAATTGCATCGATCACTCATTGATGTAATACTTAATGAACGATAATAGATATTGGCAAATATTACATACGTACATGATTGATATTAGTATAAACAAACCTTTTAAAAAAACTCTATTTAAAGTTAATTTTTATATTCGATTTTTATATATTAATTATTTTAAAAGTGTACAAGTCTAAGGAATTTATTTTTAAATAAGTTTGTTTGTATTCAAAATATAAATTATCGAAATCGATAATTTACGGGTAGTTTACTTGGTATTTTTTTCATATCGCAAAGATATCGATTGGTTTTCTGGAAAAATGAAATAAAAAACTTGCATAAAAAGAAATATTTTACATGCCAAGTTATCGATAAATACAATTTCTGTGAAAAGATACGTAATAAAATTAAAAAATTATATATTTCAAGTAATTTTTATAATAAATTTAACTGTTATCGATGCCAAGTTATCGATAAATACATTTTATGTGAAAAGATATATATATAATATTAAAAAATGATATATTTTAAGTAATTTTTATAATAAACTTAAATGTTATCGATGATAAGTTATCGATAAATGCTTTAATAATTTAATAGTCATTTTCATCGATATTAGTGATGAGTAAAATAGGCAAAATTCATGCTCTTCCTCTTGCAGTATTGACAACAACAAGCACAAAAACGACATTTCGATGCAAGAATAAGAACGAAGCTATACAAACAGGGACAAGAACAAAACTATCGTCTAAAAATCGATTCAGTTATTCAAGTTATGGGGGATAGACACACATTTTAGAAAGAACATTGATTGTATCGATAAAAATATGTTATCGATAAAAATATATTTATCGATAACATTGTTTAAATTAGTTAAATTCAAATATTTATTATTTTGTTTTTATATTTTGTTTTTATTTTACATAAAAAAGAGACATTTAATTTATCGATTTTGTACTAACAATAAATTAAAAAAAAATCAAATAGTTTTGAAAAATCGACTCCAAAATATTTTTTTTAATAAAATTGGTTTTTAAAATTTCGATTTATATTTATTAAACATTTAGTATTATCAAAAACGAGTTTAATGAAATTGCTTCTGAAAAAAAAAATATTTATTCGAGATTCTAAAAGGTATATACAAAGATCGTTTACAAAAACAAAATAAAAAATCGATTATAAAGGAATGGTTGAATAAAGGTTATTCGATAATTTTTGACTTTGTAATAAAAATAGATTTAAAAAAAAAATATCGATTTAAAAATGTATTTCAGAAATCGATTATAATGGAATGGTCAAAAAACAGTTATTTCATAATTTAAAATTTTCGACATTGTACTAAAAATCGATTTTTAAAACAAAAAAAAAATATTACAAAATTATTTCATATATCGATTAAAAATCTATTTTAAATGTTGATTATAATGGAATGGTTAAAAAAACGGTTATTCGATAATTATTAATTGTAATAAAATATTTTAGACTTTAAAAACTAACACAAACATTTTTTTAAAAAAACTTTCAGAAATCGATTAAAAATCGATTTTAAAAAGTCGATTTTCATAATATCAATTATTATTTATCCAATAAATGTCCAATGAAATTAAATATTAAACAATTAAATTACTTGGCAAGAACTAACAAAAAGCTCTATGCTAGAGGATATTGTCAACGGAAAGGACAACATCGACTAAAAAGGCCCATTTAAAAAATTAATTGCAAGCTCTGCTGAACCCACACAAAGTCGTCTCGCACAGCGCCGTCGTCTTCTATTAAACCCATTTAAGGTCTGTCGTCTGCCTACGTCTCGGCCCCATTCATATATCCATCCATTCATCCATCCTCCCGGTTTATAATGAACTAGATTCTAAATGAACGTCGTCCATACTTTGCGTCGTTCGTTCTCTCCTCGGTCGGCTCTGCACACTGCGAATAAATGGAAATTGTGCTGGAAATGACAAAGAGATGGAAGGACAAAAAGAAGTACATAACGAAAAGAGAAAACAAATCAAATAAAAATATGTAGGAGACGAGGTATATATGGGAACGGTGCGACAAGTATTTTAAAGCTTAAAAGCAAACTGGGCGCAGGAAGCACATTAGACGGATATAACAATGGCGGCTAAAATGAGTAACGACGAAAAGTGAAAGAAGAGGAGTTTGCTACTGAAACAGGCAACAGTTGCCGACATCTTCGTCGGCGTCATCGTCGTCATCGTTGTCAGTGACATGAAATGTTTTTCTATTTAAAAAAATATTTTTTATTTTATTTTAGCTACTTTTTTTTATTTTTGCAATTCTTATTCATTTTAATATGAAGGAGCAAAGATGGATGCTGTTGCGAAGCTGTAGACAGTACGAATGAAGATGACAACGACGACAACGTTAATGGCGACAGCATTTGCTCCAATTTTAGTTATGGACTCTGCCATATTTTTGCATATAATAAAAAAAAATGACGTTTTACAAAAATTGATGTCTTTGCTGCTTAATGCTCTTCGGGATGGATTTTAATTTGGTGGCTGGCATAATGTTTTTTTTTAATAATTTAGGTATATTTTGTTGTTGTTCTTTTATTTCTTTTAAATTTATTTAATTTTTTATTTTGTTTTTATTTAATTCAATTTTTATTTTATTATATTAATTTTTTTTTTATTTTTATTTTAATTTTTTTATTTTTTTTTAATTTTTTTTTAATTTTTTTTTATTTTTGATTTGAACAAAATCGTCGCATATATTTTTTTTGTTGTTGTTTTTTTTTTTTATTTTAATTGAATTTTTATTTTTTTATTTTAATTTAATTTAATTTTTTTTTATTTTTATTTTAATTTATTTTTATTTTTGATTTAAACAAAATCGTCGAATATTTTTATCAACTCAGCTGCTGGTTTTGTTATCGTCAACGTCACCGTCGCCTGGTTGCGGCTGTGCCCAACAAAAACATGCTTGAGACGCTATACCACAACAACAAAACCAGTAGATTTTTATTGTTTTTATTTTCTTTATTTTTTTTTATTTTGCGATAATTTTACAAAAACAATATATGTACGCCAAGTAAACTACGAGACTAAAACAACAATTGATAAGATTGCTAAATCTTTACGCAACAACAACAAGAACGAACAAAACTAATAAATTTCAGCAGCCGTGACATTCGCTGTAAAAGTAGCTGTCAGTGTGTTGTGTTGTAGTGGTCTGCGTTAGTGTTGCCAACTGTTTGTACAGATCGCGCGCGCACATCTGATTAATCGATAAATATTAATGTCAACTTAAAGTTTTATTTACAGCAGAAGGTGCTGATGACGTTGCTACTGCGTATTTTGATAACGACAATAATATGTTTTTCTGGCAACAAGTGTGCCAAAGGCACAGTGACAGACATACAGATATACATACGACGCAATATATTTTTTATCGATGAACAAAAATTTCTTGTCTCAAAATATTACACATTTTCGATACTAGATAAAACCAAGAAAATGTTACACATATTCGATACTAATTAAAACAAGAATCTATAGTTTACGTTGACTTTAGTTTCAGAACTTTGAGTCTCAGAACTTAAAAATGATATTCAAAAGCAAAGTAAGAGAAATCATAGTATTATAGATCTAGTTTCACATATATTATATCGTCACTGACATGCCAAAGGGGCGAATGTGCATTTTTCAAAATGTTGGAAAAACAAATTATAAAGTTTGAATTGCTTTTAAAATTTTGAAAAATTAAAATTTTAATTTTTTTTTTGTTATTATGGTTTATTCATCAATTAGCATAACGTATATACAATTTATTTTTATTTGGAAAACTTTCTGAATTATAAGTAAGGATTTTGTGTGGCTATATCCTGACCAAAACGCAAGTATTTATGTTTTTTTGACATAACTTTTCCTAGGTACAAGATCAAATATTGCTGTAAAGACATTAATTGTTTGTTTTTAATGCACCTATCGATTGGCATCATTATTTGAAAATAATTTTTCGAATTTTTGTTATTAGCAAGAAAATTATTGATGCCGATCGATAGGTGCTTTAAAAACAAATAGTTCATGCCTTCACAGCTCTATTTTATCTTGTACCAGTAAAAAGTTATGTCAAAAATACGGAAAGATTCGCCCTTTTGGCATGACAAGATTTTCAATTTTTTCAAAATTGCCCTTTTGATTTGGTTTTTTGTAGCTTGAAATATCCAACACAAGCATAGACGATTTCGGCAAAGTATACTTGAGAAAAATTACATTTAAAAATGTAAAAAAAAAATGCAAATGTCAAAAATGTTAGTGACAATATGAAATAAATATCGTTATCGAAAAATTGATATGTACCTAAAACTATGGATCATTTTGAGTATTTGTTTAAAAAAAAAGTTTTCTAGATTAAATTATTTAGGTTTCATTTATTTAAAATATAATATTTATTTTTTATAAAAAATATATACATTTTAAAATAGTGGAATATAACGATAAAAATAATATATTTGAAAAAAAAGGCGATATAACGATTTACTTAACTTTTACTTAACAATAGTTGCTGCCAAATAAATGCTTCAAACATAACACAGTATATCGATGTCTTCAAGAAATCGTATTTTCTCAAATTATTTGTTTCGATTATCTATGCGATATGAGTTAAATAATACCGAGCTGATATGGCAAAATTATACAATTTCGTTATCACATTTTTTTTGTTTGTTTAGACGATTGAAATAAATAATTGTTTTTTTTTCGGTGAAATGATTATAAAAAATAAATCACAAAAAATGTTTAAAAGACGAAATAAATTAATGAAATTGTTTATAACTAAAAATCGATAACTAACGATAAACTAAACAAACTAGTTAAAAAGCCATCAACAAATATTGAATCGAGAATAGAATGATTTGAATGAAATCGTAATAAAATGTAATCGATATATTTATTCACACTCAAATTTTTGAGGTAACAACACTGAATTGATAACAGTCTTTTATAATTAAAATGAATTGTTTACTCGTTAAAAATTATCTAGAAATAAATCATAAATGGACGGACGATAACCAATTCAAAATAATCGATTATTTTTATTTCAATTGGTGCAATAATTATAAAACAAAAAATACTTGCACACAAATATATGGCAGCCGAAATAAATTAATGAAATTATTAATAAATAAAAATCGATAACTAACGATAAACTACAAAACTAGTTAAAAAGTAAATCACAAAATATTGAATAGTGAATTAAATGAATTGAATGATATGAACAAAATTGTAATAATCTATAAATATATTTTTTCAAACTCAAATATTTGAGGCATAAATAAATGTAAGACCGCTTCTGATACACCCAGAAAAAATGCCCTCAAATCCCATTAAAATTGGTCAATACGACAATTATTGATTAAATAGTATACAAAAAATAAATCTTTTTCATATAAACTCAATGGTAATGTCATGGTATTTTCTAGTATTTAATGGTTGACTATTTTTAATAGTAAAAAACTATTATTTATATAGTATTTTTTTCTAGGTGTATATAATAAATAATAACACAATCGATAAAAATCAATCTAAAAATAGAAAAAGTTAAAATCTAATGGACGGTAACCATTTCAAAATTATCGATAACTCGATAAAAATAAAATTAAAATTTTCTCAATTAAAAAATTTAATGTTTTTATTATGTACAATACGATTAATCAATGTTAATTAATATCTTGATATTTAAAAATTATCAAAAATTCGAAATAATAATGATATACTAAAAAAAGTAAAACAAATATGTTTTGTACGAAAAGATTTTTGTATCGAGTATCGATTCAAATTATTATAAATGACAAACGTGCTTTTTTGCGATACACTTTTTATTTTTTTTTTATATTTTTATTTATAATGAAATAATATTTGAAATTTACTAGGTGCAAATTTACTATTTACAAATGCAGATCACGAAACATTTGCATCATGCATTTTATTTTATGCCATTGACAAACATAGGATGTTGCTGCACAATGCTGCTGCGTACATTGCAAATATCAATTGCTGGCTGCGAAGAACAGCAACAACAAAACAATAACGCAAGAATGGTTGAGAAACTAATAATAAAAAATAATATAAAAATAAAACAAAAAAAATATACAAAAGTTATTGAGAACGAACAACACGAACGAACACAATGCGCACTTAATACACAATAAATAAATAAATAATTGATTAAGTATTTTGCTGCAAATAGAATAAAAACTAGTAGTAGTAGCAACAATTTTGCTGCCGCTGCAACTGATAATACAAAGAAAAAGAAATAAAGCTGATAATAAAGAAGAAGTGATAAAATAGTCGAATGCGTATGGGGTAAAATCAAATCAACAAACAATCGAACAGATACTTCCGACGGATTAGTAGTAACACGTGAACTAGATAATGAAACAACTTGAAAAAACAGGGGCAAACCGAGGGAAGGTCGGTCAATGAAAATGAAGATTTCAAATAATTTATGAAATATTCTAAACTTAAAATTACTAATGACAAAAAATCCTATTGATTTAATAGTATACAAAAAATAAATATTTCCATATATATACAAAAACAATTTAATATTATTTAATAGTATTTTGTAGTATTTTATGGTATTTAACTATTAAATTAATAAATTATTTTATTGACTAATTTTAATAGGAAAGAACTATGGATTTATATTATTTTTTCTGAGTCTATTCACATTGATTTCAGTATTATATGAGGTATATGCACAAAAGTAGGCGTATCGCAGAAAAAAATGTTACTACCAGATATGGTATTTACCCATTAAATTAATAATTTATCCTACTGACTAATTTTAATAGGAAAAAAACTATTGATTCTATAGTATTTTTTTTCGAGTGTTTTTTCACATTGATTTCAGTATTATATGAGGTATATGTACAAAAGTAGGCGTATCGCATATAAAGATCTGCCGATCACGCCCATTTATACTACCAAACGGTGTTGCTTTACAAGTAATCTAAGTAGTAAGTTTCAAAAATGTAGCGTTTTTTGTTTTTTTGTTTGTAATCATGATGTCAACAGATAGACGGACATCGCTAAGTCGCATAAGTTGTTTGTTACAACAAATTACGTTCGTTGCTAGGGTCATGATCTGGAAATATTATTTTTATAGTTTTACTTTGTCAAAACACGATCAGTTACATGACCAACATGATCATGTCTTTCCTAATAGGATAAATTTCTACTAGGGCCAACAGGTTTGTTCTTGCTAAACAAGAAAATCCGACCGATGACCAGTTGGAAGGGACTTCTGCGACTTGGCAAAGTGGATCTGATAGATCGATGCACACAGAAAAATCATCTTTTGGCATGAGATTGGAAGTTGTACCAACTAACTTCATTCGGTAAAATCGAATGGTTTACAAATTTGCTGGCGGAACTGCCATATTATTAGTCTATGCCCTTAAAATATTAGTCTATACACACTCCTAATTGTTCTAAAACAGTTCAAAATTGGTTGCAGAACAAACTACAACTCTTTTTATTTTGACAATAACAACCGACTAAACGGTTGAGAGAACCGAAAAAGTTGGTTGGGCAAAGAGTTGGTTGGCGCAACAAATCTCTATTCTGTGTGCGTAAATTGGAAAATGCCAAATGGTTGTATGTGATGTTTAAGATTATGCTAAAATTTTAGACTTTGATTTTGAGCATTTTAAAATTGGAATATTTAAAAATGGATTTTAAATAAAGATATCTGAAATAAAAAATTTGAACTATAATTTTGTAAGTCGGTTTAATTTTGTGTGTTAAAAATAAAAAGCTCGTTAAATTTATTTATCTCAGTCCGCCCCTGCTGAGCAATAAACAACATCAACAACAAACCAGCACAAATTGCGAGACCCAATTATTTCTCGAATCTTAAAAATAGAAAAAGTGACGATTGTTTTTATTTTTATTTCGATTTGCAAATATTTTGCACATTTTAAATTCTATTTTTACAGTGCGGCAATAAATTCCTTTCTTAAAAAAAATTGTTTTCCTTTTTATTTTTTATTTGTTTATTATTTTTTTTTTACATAGTATCAATGCATAGCAACAACGACAAACGACAGTTGTTGCTGATGATCTAAATTTTGTGGATTTTATTTATTTTAGCATTTAAAGCGCATGGTTTGTAGGCGTCTATTGGAGGTGCGCTTCACCTCGTGTCTCAATTAAAATTGTTTTTTTTTTTAAATTTGTTTTTTTCGCTCTACTGTTTTCTCTAGGGAGAATTTTAAATTCTGTGTGGTACACCGTTTGTAACACTCAGAAGGAAGTATATTCGATCTCCTGAGTCGATTTAGCGATGACCGTCTGTATGTCTATATATCTGTTAGTCTGTTGAAATCACGATTACAGAAAAACTAGTAGAACTAAATCATTGAAACTAATTCGGATTATATATCTTATTACCTATGATGTCTGTCACAAAAAATGGGCATGATCGGTCAATAATGACCTGTGATACGATATTTAAATACCTCATATAACCCTTATATCTACGGGTGAATTTTCCGTTATACAGCCCGAAGTAAACTTGTTTTCTCAAATAAATATATTCTTTATCATCAAATTTCTACACTCAGAAAAAATTCCTATTAACATTGGTTAATAGTAGAGTTATTGATTCAATAGTATACAATAGTATAAATATTTTCATTTAAACACAAAAACAATTTAATAGTATTTTGTAGTATTTAATAGTATTTCCCCATTAAAATTATAATTTTTCCTATTGACTAATTTTAATAGCAAAAAACTATTGATTTTATAGAATTTTTTTCTGAATGTAAAAAAAGTGTTTTTCACACGAAACGACTTGTGGTGCCCGACAAAAAAATAAACGAAATTCGGTACACTACCCATTCTCACATATGGGTACTTAAATGAAAGAAAATTCTTTCAAGATTGCAAGTTGGGAGTCATTTTCAGGATTCGTAACCCCTGGGGAACTCTGGAACACTTGAAAAGGTAACCGCACATATTATCTGATATGTGTAGGGTATTTATAGTCCATTCATAATTCTTACTTACACCACCAATCGAAATTTACGTACTTCAAAATTACTCACGTGACCTTACCTTCCTAACTGGATTCTGTTTGTTTTTAATTTGTCTATATTTAGTATTTTTCTGTTTAGTTTTGTTCTGTTATGTTTTGTTTCTTTTTATTTTACTTTTGTTTTTGTTTTTTTTTTTCTTTTAATTTTTTATTTTATTTTTTTTATTCATTTTTATTTTTTTGTTATTTTCTATTTTTTTTTATTTATTGAATTTGTGTTTTTTAAATTTTTTATTTGACAGCAACGAATAGCAACACAACGTGAGCTTCTCCAGCGAGTAGCTTGTAACGAGTTGACTTTCTGTGTGCGAGGCTTGGCAACGAATGATGATTATCGTGAAAGTGAATAAATTTAAAATTGATTAAATTGACGTTTCGCCACAAAGCGCAGCTACTACTATTTTCATTAGGAATTTTTACTTTTTTTAAAGCTAAAATTAGTTTTCACTTTTAGCGATTTGATAAACAAACAAGTCGATGATATTTGGAGAACGTCGAACGTATAAAAAAAATTAAAAAAATAATTTAAAAAATAAATAAAATGAAAAAGATAATAAAATAATCTGAGACATAATTAACAAATAAATTGTGTTAGAATTATCTCGGAAAACAAAAAAAAAATAATTATTTGTGAAAATGTTTGTTAAACAGTTTTTCTGCAGTTTCGCTTTTTTCTGCTTTTTAATTGAATTATATTATTAGTGTCATGTTCATTATATTAATAGCCATTTAGCATTATTTTAATTAATAACAACATTTAATCTATTTAACGTTTTGCATTTGAAAGTCAAATAATTATTTAAAAGCAAAAATTCTGTGATGTTTTAATTTGAAGCAATTAGCAGTCACAGCCAGCACAGGAAGGACATGTGCAGCAACAAGGACACGCACTGTTTCAATACAAAAAAATACAAATAAAACAAAAGCCACTGCTAATGCAGTCAGCAGCGTCATAAGGATAATACGAGTATATAGTAAAAAAATTATAAATAAGTAAATACTAGTCATAACATTTACAAGCAACAAAAACAACCGTATAGCGCAGAACAGCATAAGCAACAACAAATACGATCACTAGCTACTCGTCCTGTGGCAGGATAATTGGATCAACGTGAAATGCGAGCCATAAACAAACGAAAAACGACACAACCAAACATTTGAACAAAGCAGCAACGAGTCAGAATAGAACAGAGTGCCAAGTAGCGAGTAACTGGGAAAGAGGGACGAGTGGCGAGTGTGTGCGTGGTGGGTGATTCGTTGGTTGGTGACTCGCGTTAAGTGGTGGAATGTTTTTCCCATGAATTACCTTACGTTACTTGGATTATACTGAAAGGACTTGGATTTTTGTGAAAATTTTTTTTAGGGAACATTTTGAGAATTTTATTTAGTGAAAAATTAAATAATAAAATACAATTTTTAGAGAAAGTTTGATGTTTTTTTGTTTTTTTTTTTTTTGGTAATTTTTTTTTGTTGTTAAAAATTTTTTATTTTTGGTTAATTTTTTTTTTTTTAGAAAAAATTGAATTTTAAGTTAAAAATCGATTTTTTTTTTAATAAAAAATAGAGTTTTTTTTAAGTGAAAAAAGAGTTTTTAATGTGAAATAGATGTGAAAATTAGATTTTTTTTAGTGAAAATTTAAATTTTTAGTTCTAACATAAAATTTAGTAAAAATTTAAATTTTTAGTGATAACATAAAATTTAGTAAAAATTTAAATTTTTAGTAAAAATTTAAATTTTTAGTAAAAATTTAAATTTTTAGTGAAAATTTAAATTTTTAGTCAAAATTTAAATTTTTAGAAAAAAAAAAAATTTTTTTTGTACAAATTTTTAGTAAAAAATTTAAATTTTTAATGAAAATTTAAATTTTTAGTGAGATTTTTTGAAAATCCTTAATATCGTTGGTTTAAGGACGAGATAGAAAATTAAAATGTACTACAGAAAAGATGCTTAGGTTAATGCCTACATTTGATTTTCAGTCAAGAAATCCATATCTATTACCGTTTTCCAGAAATGTTACTATGAAAATTAACATTTTTCACACATTCAGGATATTAAAATAAAGCCACAAATCCTTGGCACCGATAAAGAATCATTCGATTTTAAGCTATGAAAAACTTAAGTACTTTGCAGTTTCATATAAAATAAAAAAAATACTTTTCAGTGCTATTAGAGAAACTATAGCTCGTACGGCTTTGACATATTTGGGAACTTTTTATGTTTTTTTATGCTAAATATTTTACTATGGACAATATGATCCATTTGCAACTCCTTAATATGAAATTAGTCGATTATGTAGATTGATCCTTTGAAAATCATTAAAATTGGTATTAAAAGGACGAGATAGATATTTAATATGTACTAAAGATATGAAGCCTTGATAGTATTTACATTTGGTTCTCAGACAACAAATCCATAACTACTACAGTTTTCTCAATAAACCAACGGTAATATTGCGGTCACTATAGGACCTTTATGGTCATATATCTCGTAAACCTGACGTGATAGGACATAAGTTTGTTTGGTGAAATTTCGCCAGGTTACTCAAGGATTCTAAAAAAATTGTCAAATCTCCATCACTAAATTTAGTGTCGCACTGTGTTATTAATTGAAAATGTCACATTTAAATATGTAGATAATAGAAAAGTTAAAAAATTGTATTAAATCCTCATGAGGTTCATCCCTGTGCAGTCCAAACGTTTTAAAGAGCCCCTAAAAAGGCAGCGAGTGCCTTCAACGAGTGCTTTCAACGAGTGCGCTTTCAACGAGTACGACCGATGAAAGTGACTAGGAAAGTCGTAAAAAAGGGGCCAACGACCAAATGTAGAGGGCGTTGCCAAGGGTTTTGCTTACAGCAATTAAAACCGCGGACTGCACACAAAAAAAAAACACGTGACGGAAATTTGTTGTAAACTGCACGGTTGGATGGTTGGTGGCGTGAGGGCGGTGCACTTGAAAATTCGTTTTTAATGAGTACGACAAACGTGAGGATATTCCCAAGTAATGAGTTGTAATTAGAGCAGAGTCAAACAGAAGGACGTTTTGCAGCTAAGCAGTGCGTTTAGCACTTTGAGCTTTTGAGTATTTTAAAAACCTTACAGTTTTTTTTTAAATAAGTACTTTTTATAGATGTTTTTTAATTTATTTTACATGATAAATTTCAAAATTGTAAAAATTCTATAAATTAAATTTTGAATAGAGCACGACGTAATCAAGCGTGACGTCGTTTTGTTGTTGCTTTTGCTGCTGTCTGTCAGCATCACAGCAATATTGCTTTGAAGCCAGTTGCTACAATAATAACAAATAATAATAATAATCATCATTTTAATGGCAGCCACTAGAAAATTACGCGGAATATAACACAGCAGCTCATTTCAATTTTTAAAATTAAATAAACAATAAAGAGCAGCTTGTGTTGTTGTTAGTTGTTGTGAATCTTGTTGCTGTCGTCGTCGCAACAGCAGCAGCAACAACATGAGGTTGGTCGGCTGCGTGACGACAGCTGAGCTGTTTGTGCAAATAACTGACTTCATTGACAAACAGTCAAGGACAAATATTTATTTCTCTATATAACGTAAATGTACCATATTGCGACACCCTCTTCAAGTTTAACTTTTTAAGCAAAAACGGGAAAAATGTAAGGATTTTGAATTATTTTTTTAAAGGGAAACTAAGCATTGTTTAATTATTTATTTAAATTAAATGTTCTTGATAATATTTTCTTAATATTTATCATGATAAATATACAATTAAATAATATACTAATCGCAAAATCATTAATTGTTCGTAATTCTATCACCGCATTTATATATTTCTGATAAATGTTTTTACAGGTATTTTTATTATTTATTATATTTAGTTTAATTAAATCAATATATATTTTAATTTTTTATCAATTGTGTTTTATTTTATTATTCTCAAGTTTATTAAGACTGAAATAAAAAAATTGATTTTCTTATTATTTTATTTTTATTCAGTTTTTTATTTTATATATTTTTTTTAATTTATTTTTTTTTTAATTTATTTATTTTTTTTTTAATTTAATTTTTTTTTTTAATTTTTTTATTTATTTTTTTATTTATATTTTTTTTATTTAATTTTTATTTTTTTTTATTTCTTTTTTTTTTTTTTAATTTTTTTATATATATTTTTTTAAAGTGTCTCTAAATTTTAGTCTCTTATTATTTTCATCTATATTATAATCTTATAACATAACGTGACTCATACTTATTATTTAAATTTGTACAAAATATATAAAAACGTGCCCTATCTTATCACTGATTAGTGTTAAACTCTGTTATCTGTTCGACGAAATCTTTAGTCGCCTTAGAACCATCTGCCGATTCGTTATTTTTAGCTCGTTTACTATCACTTTTTGTATTCCAAATTCAACAAACTTTTCAAAACCATGCGATGTGTTAAGTCTAACGGTGACAAAGTTAATTTTTGTATTCTTTTATTAAATTAAATCAATAACAGATAATTTAAATATCGAACCATTTGGTTGTATATAAAAGGTTCGACTTGTTTGTTTAAATACCAAGTTATTAGCATTTTGTTTTGGGGGATTTTTTATTCCGCAAAAAACTCGTTATTTAAAAAAAAAATATTTTTTTTTTTTTCAAATTGCCTTTATTATTGGAAAAAAAAAATCTTACGAATAAAAAAAAATTAAAATATAATTACCATACAAAATTGTCTGAAAAAAATAAAAAAATAATTGGCCTAATTTTTTTATTTTAAATTTATTTTTTATAAATATAACTTTTTAATAATAAAAAGTTGTAATTATAAATAAATATATTACAAAACATTTTACTAATTTATGCATGTCGAATAAGATCTACTTGAGAATTGAGAAGTATGGCAAAAATTGAACGAAAAATAAATATTTTGATTGATGAACAGCATTGGTTTAATGAACAGCATTCTTCAATATTATGTATATATTGTCGTTGTTAAACGAAAAGTCATCAAAGTCATTTTTATGAAAAACTTCAATTTCGGGTTTGTTGATTAATATTATAAAAAGTAATTGATACATTTAAAGTTGAAATATCAATTGATAGATTTACAATTTCTTATCATGTGGTAAACAAAAATTGAGATTATCAATTAAAAATTGACAGATATATAAAGATTTTTGTAAATCAATATTTGGCATTTTGAAAATGTATTTGGTGACTTTGCGTTCTACAACGACAATATATTTTGTACTTTTTCAGTCATTCATCAAATTGATAATGAATTCATAACATTGATTTTTGTGATTTTTTTTCTGAGTAGTTGCACTTGCAAAAGCATAAAATTGTTTTTTTTGTGATTTTTTTTCTGTCTACAAAAGCAAGTGCACGTCAGCAGAAAGTGTTTTTTTTTTTTTTTTTTTTTTTTGGAGACAGTACTCCGCTTGTGAGCTCCTCTGTCTGGTCAGTCGCTGCCGAATCTCACGCAATCCATCAGAAAGTGTGTGTTTGTTGTTGTGTTCGATTCACCAGTACACAAGTGTACGTAAGCACAAAGTGTGTGTTTGTTATTGTGTTAGATTTACCAGTACAAAAGTGTACGTAAGCACAAAGTGCGTGTTTGTTGTTGTGTTCGATTTACCACTACACAAGTGCTTATCATCACAAAACGTGTGTTTGTTGTTGTTTATTTTTAAAGTCGACTTTAATTGTCTATGATTCTGCGCCATTTAATTTCAAATGTTTTACATTAATGCTACTAGAACATAGTTCATAGCCATGTAATTAATTATTAAAACTCTTATAAGCGTATTCGATAGTGTTGGAAAACACACCAATGCATTGAAACTTTTTATTATTTCGATTTTTGAGTGAATTAAGAAATTTTAATTTTAAAAGTAAAAGTTATATGAAATTTAAAACAACAATTCTAATTTAAAGTCGACTTTAAAATTTAAATCAGCTTTTTGAATTTTTATTCTTTGTGAAAAATTTTATTTTATAGTTGTAACATACCAATTTTCAAACAATCAGTAATTGCAATAATAATAATAAATTTTTATTTTCTTCTTTCAGGTAAGCAAATGCACCTAATCTTAAAACGAAAATAATCAGGTAAAATTTAAATATTGTTTCAAACCCTAATAATTATGCAGAGTGTTTGGTTCATCGATATCAATAATTATTGGGGGCCATTTTATGACTCAAAAAATAAGAAAATGTTTAATAAAATATGTCTAATTTTGCACCCTGTTTAAGATACAGGGTGTTTAAGAAATACATATTACTGACATAGTCAAAAAAATTTGATTATAAAGTATAATATGTTGATAAATTAATATCAATTTTTTCAATAATGTTTTAAACAATTAAATTACCTTTCCAATGGTATAGCACATCTTTGAAACCCATGATTTCCCCTTTTTTTAAAATGTATGTAAAGTTGAAATTTATAAAAATAAAAACATTTGACTTTATCATTGATTTTCTTAAAATTTCGTTACGAATTACAATTTTTAAAATGTATAATGATAGATCAGTTCATACCCAGTATTTTCTTACCAATCACGGTGATTTTAACCTGGTAAGAAATGCTGCTAAAATAATAATTTTCTTGACTAGGTTATGTCAGTAAAAAGCATTTCAAAAACACCCTGTATTTTAAATTGAGTGCAAAATTAGACATTTTTTTGAATCTCGAATTATTGTCATCGATGAACCAAACACCTTGTATAAACAGAGACGAACTGTTCAAATGAGTCCATCGAATATTTCTTGATTGGCCGTTCAATAAATATTAATATTATAATATAAAAATAAAAAAAAATAAATTTTAAATGGGAAAAAAATAATAAAGTGTAAAAAATTATTAGCACTAAATTTTTCTTGTTTTTTCATTATATGAAATGTAAACATCAATATGTTTATATGCAAATAAAATATTTTTCACATTCAAACATATATATGTTTGCAAGAACGCCGAAATTTATTCATCCTGAACATAAATATGTTTGAACGAAAACAAAAATATGTTGGGCTGTTATTATAATAATGTTTTTCAATGCAATAATACTTTTGTTTGCATAAAGCTCCAAAGATATATGTAATGCCTGCAAAATTATGTTTGGGAGAGCCCTTTTTTTGCAGCGTGAATATATCGTCGTTGTAGAACGTAAGTCACCAAATACATTTTTATGAAAAACTTAAATTTCGAGTTTGTTGATTAATATTATAAAAAGTAATTGATGCATTTTTAAAGTTGATATATCAATTGAAAGATTTACATTTTGATCATCGATTGAGATCATCGATTAAAAATTGACAGATATATAAAGATTTTTGTAAATAATTATTTGACATTTGAAAATGTATTTGGTGACTTTTCGTTCTACAACGACGATACATTGTTATTTAAAGTTAAAGAAATCTAGAAAATAATCTTAATAACATTTTTTTAAACAATTTTAGACAGTGTAAATTGAAAATTTTGGTAATATTAATATTTTTAATCTAATTTCATCCTTTAATTTCTCGTCATTCATAAAAAGCGTTGTTGCCATAAGTTACCTTAAAACGTAATTCGTTAATTGCATTCGTTGCTTTGATGCCGCTATTCGTTACACAATAATTTAACGACTCGTTGTTAAAAAAGGCGAATTGCAAGCAACTGTGCTTCAGTCACTCGTTGCTGTTGCAGTTGTTGCTCGCTGCTTATGCAACAGAGTCAAATTTATATATATTAAACTGTCAGCAACTTTCGTAGACTCAACAACAATAGGAGCAGCAGCAACAGCAGCATCATGTGCAACACTTTTTTTTCTTCTTCTACTGCCGCACACACTCCATGCTTCACTACTTCGCAGTTTTTGTTTTGTCCTCATCGTTCTCAGCACAATTTTCCCCCTTCTCAACAACCTACTACCCAACGCCGCCTGCTGCAGAAAAAACTGCGCGACGGCATCAACATATGCCAACCAATGCAGGCAGCACCGCGAACTGAGCGAGTGCATTAAACTTGCAATTGAAACAATGATTTTTTTTTTTTTTTGGTTTTATTTTAGTTATTGTTGTTGGCGCACATTTACTGGTGCCGCTTCCAGCGACCACTTGTGCACTACAAAAAAAATAATCCAACAGCAGCCAAGCACTTGGCAAACACTGCTCAACAGATTTCAGCGCACACACAATAAATTCGAACTCCATTCGTCTGTCCATTCATTCGTACGTCCGTCCGTCCAACTGTGCACCAACTACTCTTTACTTCATTCTGTATTGCCCTCCCTACTCCGCGAAAACTCACTCTGTGCTATACTCATCAACTTTGCCATTGAAATAGAAACAAAAAAAAAATCTTGCAAATAAAATCATATAAAACGAACGAACCAAACGTACGAACGAAAATAGTTGAAAATGTAAATTCTGAAAAAAAAAATCCGAATCAGTATCGTCGAAAAATTTAGCTGGGTTCTCCTTCCCCGCAACGTTATGTGCTCTCTGCGGCAATACAAATGGCTGCTGTTGAGAGTAGCAGAGTTGACCGGAGCAGCCCTGACAATAGGTCTCAACGACTAACTGCGAATCATAGTTTAAATGGAAAATCAGGATTTAGTTCCATTTCTTTTTGTTTTGATTTCATCATCACCAATAGATGTTACTGAAGTCTCAAAAGATACAAGAGACAAAAGAAAGACATTTTTTGATAATATGTTGTAAGTACGACAATGTTAGTTGTTACAACCAACTTAATTCTGTATAAACGTAATGAATACAGCTTGGACACTGAAATTGCCATATTCGGTTAGCGCTTGAATTATATAAACCAAATGGTTTTAAAATTATTATAAATTGACTGTATCAACTTTTAATGTTGACTGCACAAAACGATTTAACCGTATGTAAGAACCGAATAAGTTGGTTGGGCTGTATGGTTTCGTACCTCAATAAAAAGGTTTCATATATCGGTAGATATGATCATGAGAAAATCATATTGTTGTTCAAGTAGTTTGTCGGATTATAACAAGGAAATTGTTCAATGGTGAACATTTTTCATGACCCCAGAACAATTTTTACTAGGGTAGAGAGTGTATTCTATAATTTGTACTTCTTCGTTAATTTTAAAAGTATTAATAAAGTTTGAGATGGTAGCACATTATAAAACAAAGTGGTTTTTTTAATTACATATTAAATATCGCCACTGTCATGCCAAAGGGGCCATTGTACATTTTTAAAAATGTTGGGAAATCAATTTTAAAGGTTGAAATTCTTTAAAAATTAGTATTTTTTTTTTTTAACTTTTTCTTTTTTTTTGGTTTATTCATCAATAAAATATCTTTGGATTTGGACAACTTTTTGTATTATAAGTACGGATTTTGTGTGGCTATATTCTGACCAAAACGCAAAAATTTTTGTTTTTTATGCTATAACTTTTTATTAGCGCAAGATAAAATAGTAATGCTTTGAAAACAAACAATTAACGCCTTTACATTACTATTTTATCTTGCACCAATAAAGAGTTGTAGCAATAAAACGAAAAGATTCGCCCTTTTGGCATGACAAGATTTTCAATTTTTCCAATTTCTTCGTTTTTTTTGCTATAACTTTTTATTGGTGCAAGATAAAATAGTAGTGCAAAGGTATTAATTGTTTGTTTTCAAAGCACCTATCGATTGGTATCATTATTTAAAAATAATTTTCCAAATATTAATTTGCCTTTTGTTATTTGCAAAAAAAATGTTTGGCAAAATATTTTTAAATAATCATGCCATGCCAATCTATAGGAGCTTTGAAAATAAACAATTAACGTCTTTACATTACTATTTTATCTTGCACCAATAAAATGTTATAGCAAAAAACGCAGAAATTGGAAAAATTGAAATTCTTGTCACCCCAAATGGGCGAAATTTTTTTTTTTTTTGCTATAACTTTTTATTAGTGCAATATAAAATAGTAATGTAAAGGAGTTAATTGTTGGTTTTCAAAGCACCTATCGATTGGCATGATTATTTAAAAATAATTTGTCAAACATTTTTAATGCAAATGATAAAAATTCAAAAAAATATTTTAAAATAATGATGATTGATAGGTGCTTCAAAAACCAACAACTAATGCATCCACGCCACTATTTTATCTTATACCAATAAAAAGTTATGGCAAAAAAACGAAAAGATTCGCCCTTTTGGCATTACAACATTTTCAATTTTTCAAATTCGCTCTTTTGGTTATGTCTTTTGTGGCTAGAAAAATTCAACCACACACGATTTTGACACAGCATAATTGAGGAAAAACTACATTCAAAGATGTAAAAAACGCAAATGTCAAAAATTACACCTTTGGCATGATAGTGACGATATAATAATACTTCAATTAATACAAGATGTTAATTCTCAAAATACAGAATATGTCATAAAATATTGTTTACACGACAATATACTTGTATCAATTACAAAAGATGATATATACACAGATACAAGATTAAGATACAGTTTTATGCTGCAGTGAGTGAACACAATACAAGTTGTGAGGTACTTGATATATTCAGTTTATTCAAGATAAAACATGTTTTATTATAATATCTGAAAGATACAGATATAAAACAAAAAAATTCAAGATGCAGATACAGGAAATATCATAATAGGTACAATGTCTGATTGATTGCCAACCTGTTTGGTTGTATAATTTCAAAATACACATATTTAAGATACAGATAAATGTTACAATTTAGTGTTACAGATACCTAGGTTATAGGTTAAGATACAATCACTATTATAGTAGCATTTCGCTCTCTGAGTAATGTTTTATGTATATCCAGAATATTTGGATTTTTTAAATTCCATACATTCATCACTACTACACACACACTAAATAATCTCATGTTGGTTTTCGTAAATTTTTGTTAAATGTTGCATTTAGACCATGAATAATACGCGACCTACCGTGGCTACAAATCAAAGTGACACCCATTTGTTTCTGTTTCTATTTTTTTGTTGTGTTTTTATCTTGTTTCGTTGTTGGTTCTCTGTTTTTGCAAACGTTGCATTTAACGGAATTTTACAACATGGCTAAAAAAGAGCAACCAACGAACGTATGAAACCAACCAACCAACGACCTCTGAAGCGTCCAACAAACAGCCTGCCTGCTGAACAAACGACGGATGAGCGGACGGAACAGTTGATGACGCAGCGACGGTCTTTAGAACGGTTGGATGGTTGGTTGGTGCACAGAAGAAAAAATATGAATTAAAAATATTTTTTGTAATATATACGAATATTTTTTAATATTAAAGAATTATTTGCCGTATTGAAGAATCTATGAAAATTATTCATCGACAACACTTATTTGAGCAGTGTTTGTGCATGTGCTAAAGTGGTTTGAGAACAAACTAAAAATGTGCGAACAAACGATTACTCAATGTGTGTGAACATATAATTCGCAGTTTCTTTTTCGTAAAATCGAATAAAGAAAATTCTTTGTAAATTTTACTTGTTTAAGATACTCAACAATATTCATAAAATAAATGCATAAATACATTAAAATCATGAATCTTTCTTTCGGTGTGCCTCGGATGGTCGACTGACTGGGGCGAAATGGGTGTTTGTATGGTTTGGTTGGATAGTCATGCAGTAGAATTTTTGGTTGACTGCAATAATAAATGTACGAGAGTTAAATGCGCACACATAAAGCAAACGATGGCTGCTGCCACTTGAATGGGAATTTCTATTTAATGGGCAACGTTCTCTCGACATAGCTGTCTTTCTGTTTGTCCATATGTCTGTCTGTTCATTCGTCCGTCTGTCCGTCTGACTGTTTGTCGTTTTGTTTGACTGCCTCAATGTATCGACTATCAATAGAGAGCTGTGTTTATGTGCTGTAGTCGTTTCTTAATGTCCCAGCAAATTTCTATTTCATTGGCATAAATATCGTCGACGTAAGTTGGCACTTTTTATGCATTTCAAGAATAACTGGTGGCGGCAACAAAAACTTATTAAGTGCTGGAAGGTAACAACACAAGTTCGTCGTCGCCACTGACGCTAATTCGCGGCAATTGCGAAATTAACAGCAACAACCTCAAACTGAGCCACACGACCTCAAATCAACTTAACCAACTCGAACCCAAACAACTGTTCCAACCAACCCAACAAACCAACTGATCTTAGTCAACCTGCGCTTCATCACACAGAGAAAAAGATTCTTCATATTGATGAATTTTATTCCATTTCATTGATGAACAATTCATAATATTAATAACTACAAATCGATACTTTTATGAAGTCTTTAAAAATGTTCTTCATATTGATGTATTTCATTTCATTGAAGAACAATTCATAGTTTCAATAACTACAAATCGATAATTTTATGAATTCTTCATTAATTTGATGAATGAGTTCATCAATTTAATGAAGTGTCTGCAAGAAGATTACTTTTCATCAATTCATTATTTTAATAAATACAATTCGATAATTTTATGAATTCTTCATTCATGTTGATCAATTTAACGAAGTGTCTGCAAAGAAGATTAATGAACGAATACATAAAAACTATGTACATCATTTTGAAGAATTTTATTCATTGACACAAATTTCAATCAAAATTTGAATTCTCAATTGTTTTTTTTTTTTTAAGTTATATTTTAATCAAAAAATAATAAATAATAAATTTACGAATATTTTTTTTTGTTTCATATTTCATATTTTCTTCTAATAATTTGTTGTATTTTTCATTATTTTGGGACTTTACTTAATTTCAGAATTTCGGAATTTCTTTAAAAATGAAATAAACCCTCATTTTTCTGGGGTATTATTTCAGTTATATTTGGGGTGTTATTTCATATAGTTGGGGTTTTATTTTATTTCAGTGGGCTTTGTTTAATGTATTAAATATTTTAAAAATGGGGCTTATTGCGTTACGAGTTATTTTGTTTTTTAGTTTGGGGTTTTATTTCCTGGGTCCTTATTATTCCCTGATTTTTTTAATTGATTTTGTGGTAATACTATAAAATTTTAAATTTCGAATTTTATAATTTTTTATTATTTTCGAACATAATAATTTTTTTCGAAATTATTATTTTTCGAAGTTAATATATTTTTCGAAGATACATTTTTTGAATATTATATATATACATTTTTTTGGAATATTTAAAATTTTTTTTTTTCGAACATTTATAACCAGTTTCTGTATCTCGAGACGCAAGACAGTTGGACGAAAGTGACGTCATTTTAACTATTGTGAATTATTTAAAAGTAAAAAGCATGAAATTCAAATAATATTGACGTAATTTTTACGACATTCCTTCGTTTGGAATACATAAAATATGATTTTCAATCATTTAAAAAAATGGAAAGTTGACATTTTTGTGTAAATCTTTTGATCATTAAAAAAAAATCGAATATAAAAAAAATTAAGCATAGAAAAAAAAATTTCGAACATAAAAAATTCGAACATACAAAATTTACAACACTGAAAAAAAGAAAATTGGAACATTAAAAAAAGAGAATTTCAAACATTAAAAAAATTTCAAACGTTCAAAACAAATTCGAACATTAAAAAAATGTCCAAAATTAATAAAAAAATAAGATTTTTTTTTTTTTTAGGTATTGTAATTTTATTCATAACATTTAATATTTTTTTTCTTTCTGTGCACATTTCCCATTGTTGCCCAATAATTTCTCTCATGAAATTACTACCGACTACTCTGACATTTGGACGCGTTCGCACATTTTTTGTTCCCTGTTGGTGGCCGACCACCAACGGCTGGATCTGGATAACCAAAGCATCCACATACTGTGGATGGTTCGTCCGTCAGTTCAGTCCATCTGAAAATACTACATGCATTACCTACTACATACATACTGTGTCTGTCCGTCTTTTGGCGGCGGCGACATCATCGTCATCATCATCAACATCACCGTGACCATCGTCATCGCCATCGCTTCGGAATTGCAATTGCGTTGGCAATTTGAAATTCTTTGCTGGCATCATTTTCCCCGACCGTCATTGAGAGAGACCCGCAGAGAAATTGTTTAAATGATACAACATTGTGTTTCAAACGAAACAGAAATGCATTTAAATCATTAATAGACCAAAGGGAATTTTGATAAGCGGTAAAAATATTGCGTTTCCAACGTCATTCGAAGTAAAAAGTACAAAAACAGCTGCCTCTGCTACCTGAGGATTTGATATTTGTGTTGGAGAACTAAATTTCATTCTATTCGTTTTGGTTTCAATTGCGGTTCTATTAACTTTTGTTATGTGCTTCAGTTGAATTTTAGAATCCATTAGCAAAATTAAATTAAATTGTTGGGTATAGCGATTTTTTTAAATTCGAAAATTGTTTTTTTTAATAAGAACACCAAAAAGTCAGACAAATTTTAATTTGTTGTGAAATATTTAGAATTTCAAGGAAAATTTAATTTATCTTTTTTTTTAGTGAAAATTTGAATTTTTTTTTAGTGAAAAATTGAATTTTAGTGGCAATTTGAATTTTTAGTGAAAAATTGAATTTTAGTGAAAAATTTAATTTTTAGTGAAAAATTTAATTTCAGTGAAAAATTAAATTTTTAGTGAAAAATTTAATTTTAAGTGAAAAATGTTTATTATTTTGTGAAAAATGAATTTTGAATGAAAAATTTTAATTTTAATTTTTGCTATTTAATGAACTCTTCATTTTGTGATTTGAAGTAAAGCAATTTTCAAAAACCCCCTCTTTTTCATGTCACACCTAACTAACTACGCCACCCCAAAATCCGTTGATGATTCTATTTTTTATATTTCTATCCCCCCCATTGAAAGTATTGACTATGTTATCCGCGGCTTAGCTGCGCTCAGTTTCAAATCCATTGTCAATTGTTTTTATTTTCAGTTCGCGTAATTTTTCTTTTTTTTTTTTGTATTGTAATTCCCTAGGTTTTTCACACTGCTATGTAATGTTTGTTTGGCTGCCGTTGGTCGCACACAAATTTTGTTGTTGTGCTGTTTTTTTTTTTGTGTTAACCCAGAAATATTTTTTGTTTATTTTTATTTTTTAATAATGAAAATTTGTTATTTTTTGCACCTTGTTTTTGTTCGTTTTGTTAATTTTTCGTTGGTCAGACCCACAGTATTTCGGTTTGTATTCGATTATTTGCGAATTTCAGTTTTTCTAGCTGGTTTATTCAGATCAAAGTTCAATAAAATATAATAGCGTACAATTTTTATTAGTGGCAATAAAATGATGCATTATGCTTCCAGAAATCGAATGTTTAATTTTTACTACAATTTTATTTTATGCTTGACTGATTTCGATTTCTGCTTTTAAGTTTTCTGCGTAATTCAGAGGCTATAATTGATCTAATAAATGATCGAAATTTACCAACAAAACCAATAAGATTTATGTGGAAAGAAGTAATCAATTTCATTTCGTAAATTAATTATTTTAAAATGGTATTAGTTTTGTTATGAGTACGTTTTGTATATCGAATAGAAAGTTTTTTTTTTGTCTGAATTTCACATTAAATTTTTATTTTTTGTATTTTTAATTTTAAATGATAACTATTTTCATTTAACTTGTTCGGAATTTCTTGATAATTTCGAAACTTTATTGGGCATTTTTTTATTCTAAATATGAAATGACATATACGAATTTTAATTGAATTATATTTTTATTACACTTGTATATGGTGTAGAAAATTTAAATAGAGCAGGTAATTAGGATTATCGGTCATAATTTGACATTCACTCTCGATCACGGAGGGAAAAAACTTCTAAAATCCAACCGGGAGTGATATATAGTTAAACGGAAATATTCTGGATTTTAAGAAACAGATTAGTTGTCAAAAAAAGTAACTGAGAGCAATTAATCTTGATAATGCAGTGATTAATACCTTAGGTATCAAATACACGGAGGGAAAAAAGTTCTAAAATCCAGAAGGAATCAAGAAGTGTACGGAGTGATATACAGCTAAACCGAAAAATTCTTAATTTCAAGAAATGGATTTTCTTAGTTTTAAAAAAAGTAACTAAGTAGAATTATTCTTAGATTCAGTTATTAATTTCTTGGGTATCAAAAAAGTAACTAAGTAGAATTATTCTTGGATTCAGTTATTAATTTCTTAGGTATTAAAAATGTTGTTGTTTTCGTCTTAAAATTTAATGAACACGTGTTCGTATAGTTGTTGTTTTTTCGATCTTGCTTTGTTTTGCTTTGTCCGTCTGTCAGTGCCATCTGTTTGTTCGTGTGTCTGTTTGTCGATATGTTGAAAGTAACCAAAAGCAATTATTTCGAAGCCAACATAGAACCAGTTGGGAAGGTTAGATCACATGGGAAATTTTAAAGTAGGTGTTATTATGATAGTTAGGATTATCAAAATTATTGTCGGTCTAAGCCGACTATTAGTACCCTACACATATGTGTGGTTACCATTCAAAGTGATATATAGGTCACCAGGGTATACGAATCCTGAAAATAACTACAAACATTCAATCGCTGAAGAATTTCCATTCATTTGATACCCATATTTAAAAAGGTGTAGGTGTACCGAATTTCGATTTTTTTTTGTAACCAGTCGTTTCGCCGAAAAACATCATTTTCATGTATTAGAGCATGATGCCAATATATATTTGACCAAAAAAAAGTTTACGTAAGCACGTATACAGTAAAATTGATTTGTAGATGTAAATTTTATATGAGGTATTTCAACATAAGTGGTCGGTTCTCAGGTCACAATAGACCGATCATGCGAATTCAGACAGCTGTTCAGACAGCTTATTTATATAAGTAATCTAAATCTAGCTCTTCTTCATTGCTCTAGCTCTTCTACTTTTTTTGTAATCGTGATTTCAACAGACAGACAGAAGGACAGACAGACGGACATCGCTAAATCGACTCAGGAGATCATGCTGATCAAGAATATATATACTTTTCCTTACCGGAGATGCTTCCTTCTGGGTGTTCCAACGGCGTACCAAACTGAATATACCCTTTCACTCTTAGTGTAGGGTATAAAAAATATATTTTAGTTTATTTATTGTTTGTTTAGAATTTTATTACCTTATATATATATTTGTGTATATTAAATGACTTCTTTTAATACTTAATGTAATTGAATTGTTTATTTTATTTGTATTATTATTTAATTTAATCTATGTATATTATTTTGAAACCGTTTACATTACCTTATACACTTTCTCCTCTTCTGTTCGTTATGTATAAACCTTCCGCACGTTACCCATAAGCATTGTATAGTGTATTTAGATAACAACGGAATGAAATCAACTTGGTATTTATGCGAAATTGAATCTAAATTTCTGTTTACGAACCGAAACCATACCAACATTCGTAGGAAAATTCGTTTTTTCTATTTTTATATCTTTAAAATTCATACATACACAGACGCTTGCTTGTCTGGCTGTGCTTTGTTGTTCTTTTCGTGAAAACACACACATGCAAACATTGTATATCATGCTGTTTTTTGATACCTAAGAAAAATAAAATTAGAATCCAGACAAATTGTACTTACTTTTTTGATACCTAAGAACTTAATGTCTGAATATCTAGAAAAATTTGGCTTAGTTACTTTCAACAGACAGACAGGCAGACTAACAAACAGATGGCGACCTCGCAAAACAAAGCATACGAGCGAATATTACGGACAAAGCAATATCAATGAAAACAACAACAATACATGAACACGTGTTCTTTTTGCGAAGAATACAGCAACAATTTTGCGTGTTCTTTTTTGTTTTTAATAATCAATAAATTAACTTCTAAAAATCCAGTTGAATAAAGTTTGTTTACCTTTTTGACAACTAAGTAATTTGCTTTCTTAATATCCAGATGACAAATTCTTGAATTTCAGTAGTTAGTCAAATTCTACTATTTTTCTATCTAACCGAATTCTTCTCGAGTTTTAGAATTTTATTTCCCTCCGTGTGTGTTGGTTGGTATTTTCTTTGTCAAATTTAAAAGAACACGTGTTTTTGTTTTCTCGATCTTGCTTTGTCTGTAATATTCGCTTTTGTTCTTTGTTTGGCATTGTCCGTCTGTCATCGCCATATGTTTGTTCGTGTTCGTGTGTTCGGTCTGCCTTTTGAAACTAACTAAGAGCACTTATTCTTGATATGTAGAGATTTTGTTCTTAGAAATCAAAAAAGCAACTAAGAGCAATTATTATTGATACTCAGAGGTTTTTTCTTTTTTGGTATTAAAAAACTACATGAAATCGAAATATAATATAAATTAGAATATAAATTGAAAATTAGTCCTTTTTGCATAAATATCGGTTTTAATGCGTCACGAACTTTTTAAAGTTTATATAGACCTCAAATTCCAATCTCGTCTCGAAAATGAACTTTAGATCGAGATTTTTCTCATCTTAAGATTTTCTAACTAGTCGGGAATTTAATCCCTGACTAAAGGTTTTATAAAAATGAATATAAAATTTAATCCCTGACTAAAGGTTTTATAAATATAAATATTAACTAAAAAAAAACTTCGTTTATGTATAACGGTCCCGATTATGATTTCAATGCCTGATTGAATTTATTATCAAAACAATAAAATGTCCATAAACTTTTTCAAAGAGTTTTTTCAACATTTCAATTGCTTTTAAAGTTTTTAATGTTTATTGTGTCGATTGTCACAGAATTTAAAACCCTCTTCAATTCGACATTTTCACATATGTCTGTCGATTGGTTGCCAATGCGCCAACATAAAAGCAACAATAAATAAAATGCAATAAAACTAATAAAAAAAGGACAACAACAAAAAATAAGTAATCATAAAACTGCAAAAACAACAACTATAATAGTCAAAGTGCAGCTAGATACGAACAAATCTTCCTTCCGCACATTTTGATCAGCCACACAGCCTGCACCATTTCACCTCCTCCTACTCCTTTTCATTCCACGCCTACTGCAACCAAAAACACAGTAGGCCATTGACGTAGCTGCTCATTTCAACAGCCGCCGCCTTCTTTTTCTCTCCACCTCAACTTACTCCATCCTTTTTCTCTTCCTTAGCATCTTCCAGCTCCCTCTTGTTGCAGCAACAACAAATGACCAAACAACGGGCAACAAGCTAAGCTGCTGCTGCTGTTGATTCTGCTGCCAGCAACAATAACGACAACAATGAGAAAAAAATAACAATTTAGTAATAAAATTGCGCTCACATAATATTTTATAGAGAACGACAGACAGACATACATACCGACAGATGAATGGACAGACAGACACTCGAATGAAGCACTGAAAAAACGAACAGCAACATTGCAGACTACAATAACGGCAGCAACACCAACAATATCAACAAAAAAATTAAGAGTCGAGCGACCACCGACCGTACAGACGACGCCAACAACAACAAAAAAAAATAAACTATGGAGAAACCCGACCAAAAATTACAATGAGCATAAATCTTCTTATTTTTGCAAGCAGAGGGGTAGATGTTGGCAGAGCGAGAGTGAGTTTGTTGATAGCATTGCTGGTTGTACACAAGAGAAAATATTTACTATGAATTATAACTCAATGTTATGAATCATACAGTCACGGAGAAAATAATAGGGTCACTAACTTAAACTTATTTAGAACATTTTTAGTTTACGAATGTGACGTTCACTTGTAATAAATTATTCTCAATAGGTCTTATTTTACAAAAGATAAATTGCGAACACCTCAAAAATACACTGAGTTTGGTACAGCCCCTTAAACATAGAAATTCAGTATTCAAAGCAGACAAAAACATAGGGTCACATTAAAAATAATTAAAAATTTATATATTTTCAAAGAAACATAATTTTGAAAGTAATTATTTTATAATCTCCGTATATTTATATAATAATTCAATTTTAAAAATAAAATACGTTACGTTCATTAAAATGTTAAATAAAGGAAGGTCAAAGCCATCGCAAATCAACGAAATCTTTTGGAAGGTCACATTGCACAATGCATTTCTGGTTCCAATGGTCACGAAGGTGGATAATCACAAAAAGTTACTATCAAGTCGGGATCTTTTTAAGTCAGCTGTAGCAATTCAAACAAAGTTAGGAGTCCAAATTTCGACTAGAACTCAGAACTGTAATTTCAAAATAAATGGAACAAGTATATTCTTTTTCTTAGTACCCAGTAAACCAAAACAAGATATGAGCTGCTCACTTGTCAAATCGATTAACTTTTTTTCCTTAATCTATAATGATACGAAAGCGAGAGCGTGTTCGTTAAAAAAGGAAACTCGTTTCTTTAAACCGAACTTTACATTTGTTTTTTTGATTGCTTTCTTCGAACATTTTATCTAGCTGTAAATCGAACATAACAAGTGCAATAACAAACAAAATTCATCGTTGTTTCACTACGAAAACTATAGAGTTTTCCTTAATCTATAATGATACGAAAACGAGAGAGTGTTCGAAAAAAAAGGATACTCGTTTCTTTGAACCGAACTTTGCATTTGTTTCTTCTATTTGCTTTCTTCGAACAATTTATGTAGAGGTAAATCGAATACTACAAGTGCAACAACAAACAAAATTCGTCGTTGTTTCTGTACAACAAGAAGTTTTAGTTGGGGACGGCATTGCTTGGCACCACCATATCGTCGTTGTAGAACGAAAAGTCACCAAATACATTTTTAAAATGCCAAATATTCATTTAAAAAAATCTTTATATATCTGCCAATTTTTAATTGATGATCTCAATTTTTTTGACCACATGATAAGAAAATGTAAAACTATTAATTGATATTTCAACTTTAAAAATGCATCAATTACTTTTTATAATATTAATGAACAAACTCGAAATTTAAATTTTTCATAAAAATGTATTTGGTGACTTTTCGTTCTACAACGACGATATGTAGTATTTATGTTCTCTGCTTATTGTCTACCATACCCTACTGTTGACTGCCATTTTGATTTCATGCTATTGACTACCATGACCTGGCTGTGCCTACCATTTTGCATCCAACTGTATTGCTTTATATACTCAACCTTTGCCTGTCATTTTTCTATCTAATAGTTTTTACACTATAGCAGGAAACAGGCTGGATTTATCCACATTTCCACCATTACCTACCTAAAATCTTCCTATTAAATGTGATTTCAATGCGTGTTTCCTTCCACTTCACTGCTTAATATGTTGTCTGGAGTAGTTTTAAAAAATACATTTATCAGTTTTCAATAAACTTTTAAATGTTTTAATTTATTTTCTGTGTAAATTAAGGAAGAGTGCCTTCGAAATGGCAAAAAATGTGTCGCACGGCCCGAGTTCCGTTTTTATTTAAAGTATCAAGAGAACAAATATTTTAAAATATAATAAATGAGAATTTAAAAAAAAATACAAACAGCAAGGAACGCGCGAAAGAAGAGAATGAAAAAGTATGGCTACAAAATTGAATGCAATTAAAAACGTTAATTAAGTTGTGCTTAAAAACGTATTTATCTCTTGAACTTTGGCAATGAATGAGCCGCGCGCGCTCTCTATCATTAGTTCGCTCTCTTTTTCGAATGGCGACACAACGAACAACGTTTGAAAAAAAAAACTATGTCACAGTTTTTGTTGTGGTTTGCCAGTTTCTTTCATTTTTTTTATTGTATTCTTCTCGTTTGTGGCGCCATTTTAAGCACTTTGTAAAAACAGTTATTGTTTAGAATTAGTTAATTGCGTGATTAGTTGAAATATTCTTGAGGTTTTCGTTATTACCGCTTTGTTTTTGGTGAGAGGCGACGAATCAATTTATTATTTTTACGATTGGATATTTTGTGTCTTGAGCGAGAACTTTTTAAAACATTGAATTAGTACAGTTATTCTTTTCTTATTTAATATATTTTTTTTGCCATTTATTCAATCGAATAAGTGCTTTTAAAATGTTTGTTCTAAACATTTCTAATTTTTAAAAGTTACAAAAAACAAATTAAATATCTACTACTCGTTGGTTTAATCTATATAAGTTTTATTTTTATATTTTAGCTCTTTTTTTTGCCTATCTTAATAACTAATTATAGTATTTATAAAATTGTAATTTTGTTGTCGTCAATGTTTGCCGCAATCTCGCACGAATTTTGCACGTGACCGGTTGTTAATCAGTGGCACAGTCGGTTTTTTTTTTGCATCTATTAAATCAATTTTAATATATTTACTGGAGTCTCTTATGTTTCTTGTCAAGTCATTGTAGTCACACAATACATAAACAATACGCGTCCGTCAGTCCGGTTGGTCGTCACACATGTTCCTCCGTTACTTTGTGTCCACTCTCCCCACTCGCTCAACCGACTAACTGAACTCGTTGTTAATTAGCAAACTTAATCAACGAATTGTATGCGCTCTTTGGCAACGAGTAACATGCGAAGTTTAATGCACGAGTACGATACAGACGAAACGAATAAAGAAGTGAAGTAAAAAATAAAAATTCTTAAACCCTTCTTGACTGACGCGTGTAAACTCAAATAACTTAATAAAAGTTCAAATAAATAATTATAAGTTTGAAAAACAAAAACGTTAATAATACAAATATTAAAATTATTAAAATGTGTTATTATCTAAATTATATAGAAATTTTGAACTATAGTTCATTTCACTTTAAAAACAAAAGTCATAATAATTTTACTTCATACATTTTCTGCCTTTATAGTTTTTCGTAACCCTTTTAATAACGGACATTTTTATATAGAGGAGTAGTTTGATTTGGTTTTTAAATAAAAAATAAACTTTGAAAGTTTGTCTTTGAAAATTAGTATAAAATAATAGAAATATAAATCGTTGACAGATGTATTTGGTATGAGTTGCATTTAGAAAAATATACCATTAAATCAATAATTTTTGACTATTATATGTAGTCAATAGGATAAATTATTATTTTAATAAGTATACAGTAAAAAAAATGTACATAATATTGATGAATTCCGTCTTTCAAACCAGGATTCATTGTATTGAAGACCATTCTTCATAAATATTATGAACAAATTCATCAATATTACGATTCAAATTCATTGTATTGAATATTTCGTTTTTCACTATGATGTTCGCTAGTAGGAATTATTTCATATATAATGAATGCATTCATCAATGTCATTTAATGAACGTGGTATCAATATGATGAAACTGGCAGTTGGTGAAAAATTTCATAATATTTATGAATAAATTTATCATATTCAAGATTTTTTTTTTCTGTGTAAATATCATATAATTTTTGTGTTTATATATATGAAAATATTTAGTCTTTGTATACTATGAATAAACCAGTTGGGAAGTTAGATCAAATGGGAAATTTTAAAGTAGGTGTAAAAAGTTGGTGTATGATAGTTAGGATTATCAAAATTATAGTCGGTCTAAGCCGACTATAAATACACTACACATATGTGTGGTTACCATTCAAAGTGGTATATAGGTCACCAGAGTATTCGAATCCTGAAAATAACTACAAACTTTCCATCCCTGAAGAAATTTCTTTCATTTGATACCCATATTTACAAATGGGTAGGTGTACCGAATTTCGATTTTTTTTTCGGAATTAGAAAATTTTTTTTAAAATATGATGCAATCAAAATACCATCTTGAAATTTTGCATGAACATTAACAATAAATTGACGAAAATTTAGGATTTTGTCCTTTTTAAGGACATCAATTTTGAAGTGCAAGGATAATGACCACGGGCCACATGTTACCGTTTGGAAATTACAACTTAATTTTTCTAAAAGCTTGTTCTATTAGCTTTAAAACGAGCCATTAACGGAGTTTCTAGCACTTCTAGTTCAAGAGATATTTAAATATGAACAACAGTACAAAAGTGATTTTTGGCACTTTTTTTCCAACTTTGAGCCACTGGAAGTAGTGGTCGGAAAAAATAAAAAAAAATTGTTTAGTGAATGTCTCGATACCCTTTATCAGTTGCCAAAAGTTCATTAAGATCGAAAAGGTAAAATCTCAAATTTGACTTTTTTTTGGTCGATTTGGTGTGGAATGGCCCATATACTTTTCCATACCGAGGATGCTTTTTTCAGGCTGTTACAAAAGGCGTACCAAAATGAATATACCCTTTCACTCTTAGTGTAGGGTATAAAAATAATTTATTTCAGAAGCCATTCCTATTAACTCTGTTCTCTATTGGAAATCGTTGTAATGATGCGATTCAATTGTAGCAACAAATGTATAATGATAACGATAAATGCGGTAGTGAAATTTTAATGAACCTTTTATAAAATCAAAAATATATTTTGAGGACTGATTTTGATGTTATTACTTTTTTTTCATTTGCCAAATCGATTAACTTCCATAGGACACCAAAATGTTGTAATATAAATAATGACTACTTAAAATTTATTTAATCTTATTTATTCAATATGGTACTCATATCTGTATTTATCAAAGATCAGAATTAATCTTTATTTCCATTTGGTCTTTTACTGAGAGATATTATTTTCCGATAAATTCAAATCACTTTCGCAGAGATTTTTATTTAAATCTAGAACAAATTGGTTTCTGGTTGAGTGACTTTTTTTTTATTTCAAACAAATAAAGGTCCAAGGAGACCTAAGTATATATATTTTATTTCTAAAAATAAAGAACTTTCGTTAAGAGTTAAGAGGTTTTCACCTTTATTTTTTTTTTAATTAACCAATGCTCAGGGGATGCCCCCGTTACATGCAAAGCACAGTGTTGATCGAAGGGATGATAGATTAAAAGGAGGGGGGAAAGATAGAGAATTGTCGGTGAATGTTTGTTTTGAACTTGCCAATATCAATAATGTCGGAAAAAACAGACGCAGGGAGATTGTTCCCGAAACGTATCGTGCGACTCTATAATGCGCGGTTCTGTTGAGGGCCTAGTGGACAAAATTCAATTGGTCGTATATATACAGAATTTTTTTTGTTGCAATTTATTTTTAATTGGAAAATGTTATTTTGAACATAGCGTTCTTTTTATTGGCCAATAATTTTTTTATAATTGTTTTTTGTCAAAATTTGTTCGCATATTGTTGTTTTTGTCGAATAACATTTTTTTGTTAGAAAATTTCAATGTTTTATGTTTATTCAACATTTTGTTTTTACAAATTATTGTTTTCGAAATTTTTCAAAGATTGTTATTTTTGTCGAATTTAAAAAAAAAATGTTTTCATATTTTTTGAAATTTGCTGTTTTTGTCGACCAAACATTTTTTTAACAATTTTGTTTTTCGGTAAAAATTTAATTTTTAGATTTTACTTACATATCAAATTTTTAATGAAAAGCTACAGTCTATGGTCCAGAAATATTGTGAGTCATCTGAAAAGAGAATTGTGCGATATATTTTGTTAACTATCTCTCGCTGTTGAATCGCTAGGTATAAATAAAAGTTAATCTTTTTGGTGATTCCTGAATAACTCTCACTAAATACCATTTATAAAATAACTCAGTGGAAAACCAACAAATGTTTTGATCTGGATTTTTCCGGATTTTTCAACTCCACTCCACCGAATTTTGTTTGCTTTTTATTGGATGATTGGAAGATTATTTCAAAAGGATTTTCGGTTTTTAATTATATTCTTTCCCCCAAATTTCGCTGACAATAACTGCTGTATAACCTTTGGTTAAAAAAACATACATTGTTGAAAAAATTCACCGCCATGGATCTGGAAACCGTTTTCTTCCATAAAATGAATTAAGCATATGGGCGAAAGAATGAAACAGCCTAAGTGGCTGATCAAATCTATTTTGAATGTCTTCTTTATAACAGGACAACTCTTCAGAACCTTATGTCTACCGCTTTAAAAATTTACTTAAAATTGGATTGAATTAAATCCAAAGTTTCCGACACAACATCCAGCTATTTATATCATTAAATTATTTTGATCTACACAAAGGTCAATGTTGGCTAATATAATTTATGAATCATTTTATTATCAACTTCTCTAGAGATTTTATCTAGCAATGGTCCAAATAATTGTTTTTGATTTTATAACAAATTCTTCAAAATTTTCAAAAAAGAAATCGTACTCTGAAAACCATAAATATATTTCCTAAGTTATAATTCGAAAAATTAACAAAAATCAATAAAATCCAAAAAAATCAAAAAAAAAAAAGTCAAAAAATTATGGATTTTTTAAGTGGATAAAATCCAAAAAACTACAGATGGAGTGGAGTGGATAGCCCCAGCTCTGGTTCTAAGAGAAATATTTATTTTTGACAATTTTCGGTTTTGGTGTGATGCATTCTACAATGTTTATTTCAATTATTATTTCAAAGAGTATTTAAAATTTATATCAACATATTTCTCCACATGGTATTTTATAGATTCTCATATATCAATAATTTTCGAAAAAACTTTTGAATTTTCAAAGCATATGTCATTTCTAATCACCTAAACACTTTTCAATAGTCCTCTGATAAAACACTTTGTAAAACAGTTTTGATATCGCCTTTTATTTAACATTTAATTAAATTGTCTCCACACAAAACATTATTACGGGTTGTTGCTCCTTCGAGTGTGTAGGTGTCGAAATGAGACCCGATGTGTTATTGTGTGTGTGTGAGAACCAACCCAGCGGGACACGAACTCTGCGATTTAAAATGGTTACAATGTATAAGGGCAGCAACACCTTTCATTTATAACAACGTACGACAAAATTCAACAAATGATATATATTGTTAAAGTACGTTAAAATAAAATAAATAAAATGTACGTGTTTTTCTGGATCAATTCGTTCAAGGTTTTTATGTATTTTTATGTGTTACGGTATTTTTTACTGAATGCAAGAAAGATTAGCATGTCATATTTTTAAGTCCATATTATATTTTTATAAAAATAAAGAAAATTTTGGTCGAACGTTTGAAAAAACTTAAATGTACTTTAGTAGTATGAATATGAAAACGGGTTTTCAATATCGATTCATTTACGTCTTTTATTTGCATTTTAAAGGTGCAAGTATCAACAAATTTGTATTTTTAAAATTTAAAAAACCAAATTTAAATCTCATAGTAGCATTTCAAATGGGAATAAAACCTTTAAATAAATTGATATTGGTGGAAATCAAACTCATAGAGATCTCAGCTACAAAATATATATTATGAACATATGATATGCACTCTTGCACCATATTAAATCGCCTGTTTCCAGCTGGGTGGTGCGTTTGTGTGTTTGTGATTTGTATGTGTGCGATGTTGCTGACCTTTTGTTATACCACTTACACGCTCTTAACTTGATTGTATACAAAAACAACAAAAATAATATTAAAATAATATATTTTTTGTGTTGTTTGTTTTTTGTTTTTATTTAAAAACCTTTTTCTTCTTCATAACTACCTACCTACCAGACCCCCAAATACTCCCACAGACTATTCAACTTTTTGCGATAAATCAACGTCATCGTTTTTTTTTGTTTCTTCTTTTTTTTTTTTGTTGCTTTTTTTATATATTTTTTTCTTTGTTTATAATTTTGTGTGTGCCTCTTAACACCATTTACCACCTCCAACTGTTTAGCTTAATTTTCTGACATTCAGTAAAAATATCATAAAATTAATAGTTTCCTTTTTTTTTGTTTTTTTTTTAAATACTTTTTTTTCTAATAATATCTGTCGTTAAGATAAATTAAATTACAATAAATAATACTACAAAATACATTTGAACATTTTTTGTTTATATTAAACATCTTTTTTTAATATTATTGAACTGAAATCCTATTGATCAATTAGTCCTATAATATACAAGAATTTTTCCTGTGTGTAGTTTTCGCTCTTACGAAATGATTTCACTTAAATATAATAAGAAATTTATTATTATTTTTTTATAATTTTCATTTAATGCGAAAATTTCGCATTCTTCCTTTCACCATTTCATATTCCACAATTTGGACCTTTTTGTTTCTATTCTCTGGCGTACAATTTGTCATTTAGTTAGTGAAATATTTGTGGCAATTGCTTCTGCAACTCTCTCTCGCTCTCCGTATAATTTATTGATGTTGCAATTTTGACATTTCATTTGAATTAAAGGGTCGTATTATATTCGAAATCCAAAGTTTACGTCGTCATCATCATCATTGATTCACATGCATATTTAATTTGTTTATAATATTTATAACTTTTATTTGAGTTTGTGATTGAAAAATCTTTAGGATTTCTCTGGGGTTGACTTAATTAAACTGCATTTCAACTAGCATTATGCAGTTACAGCTTTTTAATATAAATAGGATTTCATTTAATGTTTATGGGATTTTAAAGGAATTTCAATATTTAATTTAATGGTATTTCTTTTTTATTTATATAGTATTATTTATTTAATAGTATTAATATTATAGTATTTATAGTATTTATAGCATAGTATATATAGTTTATAGTATTTATAGTATTTATAGTATTTATAGTATTTATAGTATTTATAGTATTTATAGTATTTATAGTATTTATAGTATTTATAGTATTTATAGTATTTATAGTATTTATAGTATTTATAGTATTTATAGTATTTATAGTATTTATAGTATTTATAGTATTTATAGTATTTATAGTATTTATAGTATTTATAGTATTTATAGTATTTATAGTATTTATAGTATTTATAGTATTTATAGTATTTATAGTATTTATAGTATTTATAGTATTTATAGTATTTATAGTATTTATAGTATTTATAGTATTTATAGTATTTATAGTATTTATAGTATTTATAGTATTTATAGTATTTATAGTATTTATAGTATTTATAGTATTTATAGTATTTATAGTATTTATAGTATTTATAGTATTTATAGTATTTATAGTATTTATAGTATTTATAGTATTTATAGTATTTATAGTATTTATAGTATTTATAGTATTTATAGTATTTATAGTATTTATAGTATTTATAGTATTTATAGTATTTATAGTATTTATAGTATTTATAGTATTTATAGTATTTATAGTATTTATAGTATTTATAGTATTTATAGTATTTATAGTATTTATAGTATTTATAGTATTTATAGTATTTATAGTATTTATAGTATTTATAGTATTTATAGTATTTATAGTATTTATAGTATTTATAGTATTTATAGTATTTATAGTATTTATAGTATTTATAGTATTTATAGTATTTATAGTATTTATAGTATTTATAGTATTTATAGTATTTATAGTATTTATAGTATTTATAGTATTTATAGTATTTATAATATTTATAGTATTTATAGTATTTATAGTATTTATAGTATTTATAGTATTTATAGTATTTATAGTATTTATAGTATTTATAGTATTTATAGTATTTATAGTATTTATAGTATTTATAGTATTTATAGTATTTATAGTATTTATAGTATTTATAGTATTTATAGTATTTATAGTATTTATAGTATTTATAGTATTTATAGTATTTATAGTATTTATAGTATTTATAGTATTTATAGTATTTATAGTATTTATAGTATTTATAGTATTTATAGTATTTATAGTATTTATAGTATTTATAGTATTTATAGTATTAATTGTCGCATAAAATACTCTTATAAAACTTCACTTTAAATATTTTATTTTGGACTTTTCTCACATGTGATGTTACGTGAGTCCTTGATTTCCTGTTGGGAAGTCCGCCTACATATTTCCCCATATATATGCCTATCCTATGAAATTTATTACATTTGTATGCAGCACTACAATCTACCTACTCAATTGAGCTCAATTGTGAAGGTGTATTATGACTGTGTCTGTCTGTATGTATTACACAGACACAAGCAAATACTCACACACACATTGCTATAAAGTTAAGCACTACTTGCCTTAAGGGATTTTATTTAATTATTTATTGGTGCTCCACATGCAAACGTCGTATATAGTACATGAAACCATGCAAGTATCTCTGACTCTCGGGGGCATCTTCTACTTCGGCTCTTTGTGGTAGAGGTATTTTTTTTACCATACTTATGATGTCGAATTTATGTAAATGTCATTTGTGTCGGACACTTAATTGAATTGATTTGCATAAAATGAACTGTACAAATTTAGAATAGTATTTTTTCTTTAAATAGTTAAAAAATATATTTTTTATATATTTTGAACTAATGCAGAAAGACTAATACAGATTACAAGAATTAATAGTATTAATACTTATAGCACAAAAACTAATAGTTCAATATAATATAATAAATATAATAGTTGGAAAATAACTAATGCTAGAAGAAAATGCAAGGAGCAAATAGTACAAGAATTAATAGTACAAGAACTAATAGTACAATGAATTACAGAGCAACAACTATTAATTTAAGGTCCAAGAGCCCAAATACTAATAGTTAAAAAATTAATAGAACAATAATTATTTGTACTAGGAACTAATAGTACAAAAACTAAGAGTTAAAAAACTAATAGTACAATAACTAGTAGTAGCCGCGGTAGCTCAGTGGTTAGTGCGTTGGACTGCGAGCCGAAAGGTCCCTGGTTCAAGCCTGGACTGGGGCTAACAACATCTTTTCATAGAAACATTTTTCTATACCGCGCTACCTCTCGGCAGTAAATGGCAAACCTACGAGAGTAAAAAACATTGCCTTTGAAAAGCTCTCACCCGCCGTTCGGATTCGGCAAAAAACTGTAGGTCCCACCACTTTGAGTACAAATATAACACGCACAGCTCAAAAATGGTGAGAGAGCTCGGCCGAAGTTCTATACAGGACTGTAGCGCCAAACTATTATTATTATAATAACTAATAGTACAAAAATTAATAGTACAAGAACTAATAGTACATGAACTGAACTAACGGTTCATGTACTATTAATACATTAGAACAAATAGTGCAAAATCTAATAGTAAAAGGACCTAATAGTACAATATAGTTGAATAACTAATAGAAGAAGAATTAATAGTACAAGAACTAATAGTACGAGAAATAAAAGTTCAATAATTATTAGTACAAATAATTAATATTACAAAAATTAATAGTACAAATAACCAATTGTATAAAGAACTAATAAATACAATTTAAGAACTAATATTAAAAATTATGTATAGTACAAAAATTAATACAAAGAACTAATAGTACAATACCTTATTGTTAAATAACTAAACTAATAATTCCGGAACTTATATTTAAAAAGCTAATAGTTCAATGATTGTAAAACAGACTTTTATTTAAATAACCATAATTTAGCTATTATTTTAAATCGTTTGCTTATATTGACCTTTTGTAAGCGCCGCCGCACAAAAGAAGTAGTCGTCGGAAGGATGTTCGTTCTTGCTGTCTGTCGCTCCTTTTGCAAAGTTATGCATATTTCTTTTTTTCGTTTATTATTTATACACATCAGAGTAACTTTGTATTTATTACGCCTGCTCGAACTTAAGTCCACTTGATGCTGCTCTAATCCTCGAGCAGGCCTGTGGCACATTCAACTTTGCACGAATGTCCTTGAGTCCTTCTGTGTGTGTGTGTCTGTGTTTACCTTGGGTATTTTTTTATAGTTTCTTTTTGCTTTTGCTCTCTAGCAAATTTATTGTGTTTTTAGCCTTTGGTAGACCAAATTTTATATGCTCATTAAGTAGCTTTGTCAAGTTTTACTTTGTTATTCTTTTTTATATTTGGATCTTTTTTTTTATTATTTTTATTTCGAAAGTGTAGTAAATAAGTTACTTTATGTATATTCTTAAATAATTAAGTGCTACTCTTTGTAATTATGTTACTCATAATTATACATTTTTTATCTATTTTTTTTTTTATATATAAATTATTTTTTTCATTTACTCGTTTCTTTCAATTTAAAGTAAAGTAACGAGTAATTCTAGACATTTTTATTTAACGAAGCATTAGCTAATCGTTATAACTGCACTCGTTATTTTTCATTAAACAACGAGTAGCCACCAGTGTCATTCAACGAATTTGAAATAACATATATCGTAACGTTTTTATTAATTTCAATTATATATTGAACGAGAATTACCAAATTTTTTATATGTTAAATATATATTTTAATTTTTAATATTATACAGTTTTTCAATTTTTAAATAATGAGTAAGATATCTTTTATTTATTAATTTCAATATTTTTTGAAGTGTTAATTACCAAATATATCTAATATTTTTATGTTTTATTTTGAAAATGCCAAATATTTCACATTATTTCTGTTTTTATCACTTTTTAAATTTTAGCTGTTATTTTCAGCACTCGTTTCTTACAATATTAGAATAGATGACGAGTAGTTGAGACGACATTTTGTTTTATTGGTGAAATAGTTGCTAGTCGCTATTACTAGACTCGTTATTTCTGTCTCACAATAAATAACGAATAGCTACAGTCTTCCAACGAAATTTAAATAACGAGTACCATAACCTTTTATTAATTTCAATATAATTTTAAACGATATTTATCAAAGTTTTCATACATATAATGGATTTCTATATTTAATTTTAATAGAATATAGTAATTTTATGTCTTTTAAAAATTAAACGTTTTTTTCCATTATTTCTTTCTTTTAGATGTAGGTTAAGTAACGAGTAGTTGTGAAATTATTAGTGACTCGTTATTACTAAACTCGATATTTCTGTCGCACTCAATAATCGACGAGTAGCTATTATCTTGGAACTTAACGAATTTTAAATAAAGAATAACGTTTCATTTAGATGTAGATTAAGTAACGAGTAGTTGTGAAATTATTTGTGACTCGTTATTACTAAACTCGATATTTCTGTCGCACTCAATAAACAACGAGCAGTTATTATCTTGTAACTTAACGAATTAAGTGACGAATAACATTATTATTTATTAATTTTAATATTACAAATAATATCTCAAATTATATGGCTTTTTACTAGCTTTTATTTTAAATATATCAAATATTTATCTCAACTTTGTTTGCAGTATATGCAACCTTTTTATATTATTTAAAGACACTTGCATTTTACCGTTTTATCCCAAACAAATCCCTGCATTATTTCAGCATAATTTGCTGATCTAAATCTGCTGTTTATTTCTTAAATGTTTTCCATTTACAACACCTTTTTGCACAAACACCTTTTGTCTGCTTACGTTTGCTATGTTTTTGTTGTCATTACCATTTCATATACCTTAACCTTACCTTCATTTTACCTTCTCCTCAACTTCCAGCTTACCTTCTATTCCTGCTCAACGCATTCTAAATCAATGTCTTGTGCTCTCATCTTAATGTGCGCGCATTTGCCACACATTGTCTGTCTGTCCGCTCGTCCTTTTGCCTGTCTGTCTGTCGTTCTATCCGTCTAACTGTCAGCCCCCTAATAAACCTCGATTTATTCTCGTAAATCACATGCTGCTTGTCTGCCATTTGCTGTCAGCGGGCGCTGCATGCTTTCCTTGCTCCTTGTAGCCTACATATAAATCTTTATTATATCCTTGTCGCCTTGTTGTCGTCCTCGACGTCGTCGTTTTGATCCTGTGCCGCCTGCTTCTGTCCTGCTGCACCACATATGCCGTCGTACATTCCTTTCTATTGAGTTTTTCACGACACACACACACATATCCTGCCAAAGATGCTGAAAATTAGTTTTCGTCCTGCAAATAAAATATATATTTTTTGTGTTCTTGTTATTTTTCGCACCATCGTCCTTTTTTTTGTTGCCGTTCATTCATTGGTTCGCTTGTCCTTCGTTTGTCTTTTGTGCATGTCATGGATTGTGCATTCGTGTATTTCCTGCATGTGCTTGTGTGTGTGTCTTTGGCATTTTAGATCCTTTTGTTGATCCTTTTGTTTGCGCTCCAACTCTCACACACACACACACAGTCATGAAGCGTGTGCGCAGGATGCTCATATAAAGCTTCCTGTCCTTCTGCTTGCTTTACCACATCAATGGGAATTTATATCAAATGTTTTTCCGCCGCCATTGTCGTCCGCCCACGTCCGCGCGCCGACTGTTGCACCTACGTTTACTGATGAATTTTGTTTTATATAAAAAAATATTTACAATGTTTTTTGTTTCAGAAAAGCACATTTTCAATTGTATACACTCACTGAAAAATAATATAATTGCAGCAAACATATTTAAAGTACAGCTATTATTTTAATGATTGTCATAATAGTTTCATGTTTTAAAATTGATTTTGTTCTTCGTACAAAGCTGTCTGTAATTATATTATGTTTAATTTCTGTGATTAGAATAGCTAATGTGATTAGAATAGTTGATAGTTAATAATTAATAATTGCAGAAAACATATTTAAAGTACAGCTATAATTATAGTTGATTGTCATAATAGTGTCATGTTTTAAAATTGATTGTGTTCTTCATACAAAGCTTTCTGTTATTATATTATGTTTATTTTCGGTGATTGGAATATTTTATGCTTGTGTTAAATAATAAATTTAATGATTGTTTGTTGCCAGAACAATAATTAGATTTAGTTTATTATTTTCTTAAGTATCAAAAAGTAAAACAAAGCATACCCAGGTAGGAATTTCCAGGCTGCAATAAAAGTGCCAGGCTTGTTACAAGCTTGACCAAGGCTTGGTATATCGGGTCAGACACAAGGCTGGCACAATCGTTACTCACAGAATCCACACAGGCCTTGATATATCAAGCTAGACACAAGCCTGGGACAATCGTCACTCACAGACTTTACACAGGCCTTGTTAGTTTAGGTTAGACACAAGCCTGGCACAATCGTCACTCACAGACTCCATACAGGCCTTGATATACCAAGCTAGACACAGGACTGGCACTTTTGTCATTCCCAGATTTCAAACAGGCCTTGTTAGTTTATGTTGGACACAAGCCTGGCACAATTTTCATTCTCGGACTCCACACAGGCCTCGGTATACCAATATTGACACAAGTCTAACACAATATTGAGCCACATATAAAAATTGTCAAATTATCCAAACCGCATATGCTGAAGGATATTCAAAATTCCGTCTCGACAACTTTTCGTCCCATGTCTAATAATGCATGTGTACCGACTTTGAATTGAGTAAATTAAACTTTACTATGGTGACATTTTTGTGTTGTTTCCATGTTTTAAGAACACTTATCTGATGGAAAAAAAAAATGTTTGTTGATGATTTTTTAAACGTCAAAAAATGTATTCGAGAAACTCAACTCTTTGGAGTTGTCTGCAAATTAACGTAAGTATTACTGTTAAATTGGTTGTTAACCTCTTACATATTTATTTATCTACAGACTCAACTCTCAAGTGTGCTGAAATGAATAATGAATGCAATGCCCATGACAAATTATGCCCAATAGCCTGAATCTTCAGGCGTATTACAAGGATTGTTGCAAGTCTGGGGCATAGGTCTTGTTTCAACACTGAGTCACAAGCCTTGGTACAAGCCTGGGGCACAAGCCTTGGTACAATCCTGAATTACAGGCTTGTAACATAGTTATCATTCCAGCCTTGACACAGTCTTGGCACAGGCCTAAAACACAGTGTTGGCACCAGACTGAGAATTAAGTCTGGCACAAAATTTGTCAACGAGCCTGGAATACAGGCTTGTAACATAGTTATCATTCCAGTCTTGACACAGTCTTGGAACGAGCTTGGGTAACAGCGTTGGCACAGGCCTGAGTAGCATTGACTGACACAGGCTTGTGCCGGTCGTTAATTCCTACTTGGGTATGAGCGAATATTATAGACAAAGCAAGATCAATAAAAATAACAATCGATAAACATCAAAATCTTATTGATGAACTCATTCTTCAAACATTAGCTGCGTTTTTTTCATAATTTAAATTTGAGCCGGATCAAATTTTATACGCAAAACAAAAACAAATTTGAGATAGATTTATCGAGCTCAAATTGTTTTTGTTTTGCGTACAAAATTTGTTCCGGCTCAAAATTAAATTATGAAAAAAACACAGCTATTGATTCATTGCATTGAAGAACGATTCATAATATTGATAACTACAAAACATCAATGTTATGAATTCATTATCAATTTGATGAATGACCAAAAAAGTGTTCCTCAAATTAATGAGTGTATGTGAAGAATACGTTTCATCATATTAATGAATATATATGTACATCATATTGATGAATGCTGTTCATCAAATCAAATATTAATCTAAATATTTATTTTTCGTTCATTCGCCATACTGTTTAGTTCTCAAGTAGTTCTTGTATGTTATTTTGTATATAATGGTTGCTTTTTAAAAAAAAAAAGAAAAAAAAAATTGTTTTCGGTCAATTTTTTTTTCGCAAATTTTTTTAATTTTTGGATTTGTATTCGGTTTATTCCAAATTATGTTTTATACTTAATTGACTTCACATTTTTCTTCAGTGGATTATCACTTGTACTCTTCTTACTCAACTTTAACTCTTTCTTACACGGTCTGCTCTTTTTGCACTTTTTCCCAAACGCAGAGACGCACAGTGTTGCTCAACGGCATCGACTTACTACACCACCTGCATTGTCTTTGTACCGTGATTTGTTTAAAATGATAATAGTCGGCGAGAATCAAGTTAAATTGATGTCGCCGCCTTTCTTGCACTCAACTTCTTCAACCGTTCGTCTGACTGTCGTTCGTCGGCATTAATGTAAGTGTTGCGAAAAAAAGCATAGCATATTTCTGGGCGCATAAAAACTAATTACTGCCTGCTTCAAGGTTTTAAGTCGTCCAGCGCATAAAATGTTGTATTTTATCTCGGCACTTTTTACACGTTTTTTTTATTCTTTTTATCACTTATACACTTTTGTTTCACTTTGGCCTTGCATTTATTAATGAAATTTTTGTGTGCTCTTTTTGTTCTTCTTTATTCGTTGCTGCTCGGTGCTAGAATTTTAATGTTTAATTAAAGTTTTAAGCAGTACCACAGACCATGATCGAGTGAAATGAGTGTGTGGTGCGCGAGGGGCAGGTGGTGGTGCTGCTAATGCCTAGCTGGCGCTGTGCCGCCTTCAAAACTTTACGGTCCATCCGTCTATCTTTTACATTGTTGTTGTTATCATAGTTTCTCGTCAGGTTAGCGCTGCTTTCGGTGTCCTTAATTTTCCTTCAACTTGTTTCCACAAAGTGTGCCAAAATTTGCACAACCCATGCAATTATTTTGTGGTTCAAAACTTTGTTCAACATTTTTTTTTCTTTTTTTTTACAAAATAGCTCGAAATGAGTTTTCGAGCTCAAGCATCGCCATTTGGTTGTTGCACTTAATACTGCTTTGCAAAGGCTTCTAATGGAATTTAAAATTTGAAAAATATAATTAAAATCTAAAATTGTAAAATTTAACATTAAACATTTTAAATTACATTAAAAATTAAGTTTTTCACTAAAATTTCAATTTGTCATTAAATGTATATTTTATTAAAAATTCATTTTTTTATAAAAAATTCAGTTATCTCTAAAAATTATATTTTTCACTAAAATTAAAATTTTCACTATAAATTCAAAAAATATAATTTTTCACTAAAATCTATAAAATTAAAATTTTCAGTCTAAATTGAGAAAAATTAAATTTAACTAAAAATTCAATTTTTAACTTTTTTCATTCTTACTAAAAATTTAATTTTTCACTAAAAATTCAATTTTGCACTAAAAATTTAATTTTTCAATAAAAATACAAAATTTAATTTTTCACTATAAATTCATTTTTCACAAAAAATTCAAATTTTCGCTAAAAATTATATTTTTCACAAAATAAACTTTTTTCACTAAAAAATCAATTTTCCACTAAAAATTCGAATTCTCACTTAAAATTCAAATTCTCACTAAATATTCAAATTTACACTAAATATTTAAATTTCTAATAAAAATTAAATTGTTATTTAAAATTTAATTTTTTACTCGAATCTTAAACTTTTCACTAAAAATTAAATTTTATTTTTTAAAAATGTTTTATTATTTTATAAAAAAAAAAAAACGTAGGTAACTCTAGTGCAACGTAACAATTAAATCTGTTACACAAACCTCATAATTAACGAGTAACGAGCGCCGACCGTCACATTCTCAAGCAACCAACAACTCACACAGCACCCAAGAGCCATCTTGAATATCTCCAAGAATCGAATAATAAACACGAACATTTTACGCAGAAAAAAAAATACACGAACAGTAAAAAGGCAGCCCCAATAAAAGTAAAAACAACGAAACACGCACTGCGCTGCTTTGTTTGCTGCTTCTAATAAAATGTTGCGAAATTAATCAATTAATATATTTTGTTTTTTTGATTCGCCATAGACAGACACAAAACACAAACTAACGAATTAATGTCCAACAAATAACAACAAAGTAAATAACGAGTTTCGAGAGAAATGAACTTTGACTAGCGAAAGCGCAACAATATCGAGAGCAACGGCAACAACAACGAGTGAAGTAACGAATTTCTAGAGCAACGCAATTTACTCGTTGTGAATGCAGGGGGGCGCGCGCTGTAGCTGCTACTGCTGTTGTGTGGTGCTTTAATCGAGCGTAGAGCGCTCTGAAAAAGAAGAAGCAGAAGAAGAAGAAGGTCGTTAAGGTGTTAACGACTTGACAGAAAGCTATATAGTGATTGAAAGAGATAGATAGATTGAGTGCGAGAGCGCGCGCGGTGAACAGAAGAAGATGAAAAAGTCACGGCGACGTATGAGCATCGTGTTTATTGCTTTTAATAAAATTTGAGCAAAACATGTGTTTTTTTGTGTGTGAGTTTTTTTTTTGGTTGTTTTTTTTTTTTTTTGTGTTTTGCTTCAATGTTGCGTTGGTTTTTTATATTATTTGTTTTACTTTTAGTTCTTTTTTTATCAATTTTTTTGTGGTTTTTTGTGTGTGTCCCATTTGCTACGCATTTAGCAAACGCAAATAAACCAAAGAAAGGCAAAAATATTTAAAAACATTAATTTGTGCGATTAGCCATTTGATGAAGACAATGAAAAGGGGATTTTTTTTGTTTTTTACTGAATTTGATTTATTCAATATTTTATTCTTTAAGTTGATTAAGTTGAAATTTTTTCAAAAATATAAATATTTTTTATTTGTATTTAAAATTTGTTGTTATTACAAAAAAGTATTAGTTTTTAATACAAATTTGTTATTTTTATTAAACATTTGCCCAGTAGTAAATTTCAGGCGCAAGAAGCTATGCTAGCAGTGACTCTCAATCTGATAGAACCCCTTTCCGACTAAATGATTTCCTTTCTTCTTTTTTATATGAAAAGAACATTTTTGCAGGACTTCCCTATTCGTTTCTCAGAGAACGGGTCTCAGAAGGTCTCACAAAATTGTTTAACCTATTACTGTAAGCATGCCATTAGAAGGTGGGCTAGCAGTGCTTCGCTTTTGTATTTGAAAAATATTAGAAATAGTCACCAAATCGACTGGCGCTGATTCTCTAGAAGGTGTGCTGGAAGTACACTAGCTTCAGTGATGGCAGAATGTGTATTGAGCATGCTAAGAAGTTGTTATATCATGGCTTCTACTGGCAAGGCCTGGACAAATTTACTACTGGGTGGTTTATTTCAAATACAAAAATAGTCACTAAATATTTAATAATCAATTTTACACTTTAATATATCACTAAAATTTTTGTTTTTAAATTGTAAAGGGTTTTTCAACAGGGACGCTACAATAGTAGAGCGACAGGGACCGCAAACGACGCCATATTTCTTGCCGCTCTTTTGACATTTCTCTTCAGTAAGGTTTGCCATTTCATGATGGAAAGATATACGAATTTGAATTTCGGTAGTAAATTTTAATAATTTCGACTCGATGTTGGCTCGTATACCTTTCCATCATGAAATGGCAAACTTTACTGAAGAGAAATGTCAAAAGAGCGGCAAGAAATATGGCGTCGTTTGCTGTCCCTGTCGTTCTACTTTTGTAGCGTCTCTGTTGAAAAACCCTTGAAAAAACGTTTGTAGCGCTCTTATTGAAAAACCCTTATGTTTCAATATTCACGAAAAAAAAAAACAAATAATTAACAAAAAATGTAAAAATCAAATTATTACTAGAAATTAAAATTTTCTCTAAATTTCATTACATTTTTTTTAATATTTTCAGAGAAACTAATGTTGAAATGTGCGTTTGAAATGTAACGTAACAGTCTGCGTGTTGGTACATATATATTTTTCTATTGATAATGTATTTAAATGTTTGTTCAAATTCTAAAATATTGAACTAATTATCCATTAAAATTATTTCGAAGTAATGTTTGAAAAAATCTTTGCAAAATGTGTGTGCTAAAACGATAAAAATAATTTTACTAAAACCAAAATAAATAATACTAAAAAAAAATATAATAAAAAAAATTCAAATTTGTTGCATGCTTCGTATTTCTAATATCAACATTAAACGCCCGCGCGCCAAAACTCACTTCCTGCCGTTCGCCAAACACACAAACAAGCAGAATACAACAAAATAAACTTTATTTTATTACAAAAGCTCTGTGGGTGGCGGGCTTAACGTCAAATGTGGGCGCAGGAAGTATCAAACAAGGTTGAAAGGTCATCATAATGTTGTGGACGAGCGAGACGAGACGAGTGGGACGAACGAGACGACGACGACGTGCAGACGCTTTAAAAGGCTTTTTTTGTTGGCAGCCTAAGCAGGACTAAGCTCGACGGACGAACAGACGAAAGAACAAAAAGACGTACAGAAAGAATGCGAAGGTTCAGTATAAAAATAAATAGCAAACAAAAAGTAGTACGTGGTTTAAAATGGACATTAAGGCGGCGACGCTTATGCAAGTCATGTTGTTATTTAGTTTAATGTGTTTGTGTGTGTGCGGCGGATGTTTATTAAAAGAAATTGAGGTTTTTATATTTTATTTTGCGGCTTACAATATTTCCGACTCATTCAGCAGACCGACCCGTCCGTCTTTGTTGGTTGGTATTGGCGCCGACAGCATGCTACCGGCTGTTGTCCGTTGGAATGTTGCAGTTGCCGCTCTAAATGTTGTTAAAGTTTGTTGCAAAGGTTGCTGCAGTCTGTTGCTCGTTCATGGATGCAAATGCCTACTACTCTACCCCGTTCCCCGCCCTCTCGGAAGCAAGGATTGACTCAAGGAATTAATACATGAATGAGCCGGGTAATAACTTGGTTCACGCTCGACTGACACCTGATGCTGATGCGGTTAAGTTTGTTGTTATCGTTAGTGGTTAGAAATGAAAATATGAGACAGTAAACAGAAAGGTTAGGTCACATGGGAAATTTTTAAAGTAGGGACATTTTATTGGCTGGGGGTAGTATTTAATCAACAGGATTTAGGCAAATTGAAAAATATTAGCTTCATAAGGTTGTTATAGAGGTTTCAAAGCAGTTTTTTAATATTAACTTATTGCCGGTTTCGATAGTTTTGAATAGTATTTCATTTATTTTCTAAAGCTCGAAATGGTTTTTTTTTGTGTATACCACTCAAATTTTCGATAGAACAATAGTATAACAATAGGTCTAAGCATGTCAAAAATCAATAAACATTATTGGTAGCTGCAGTAAGGTTTCAAAAGGGTTGTATAGTATTTTATTAATTTTCTGTAGCTCAAAATGGTTTTATTGTGTAAACCACTCAAAATGTTGATAAAGTAAGAGTAGGTACGAGGATGTAGAAAATCAATAAACAGTATTGGTGACTGTAGTAGGGTTATATAAAAGTTGTGGTGGCTGCACTAGGGTTTGAAAAGAGTTGCATAGTATTTCATGTAGATCACTCAAAATTTCGATAAAATAAGAGGTAGGTCTAAGGATGTCGGAACTCAATAAACAGTGTGGTATCTGCAGTAGGGTTTCAGAAAGATTCCATAGTATTTTATTTATTTTCTAAAGCTTATATTTCTCAAAATCAGATTTAGTTGTCCTAATAGATTCTATACATATGAATACGAAAGGTTTACATGTGAAAGTACTGGTATTTTATTTAGTTTCTAAAGCTCGAAATTAGTTTATTGTGTAGATCATTCAAAATTTCGGTAGAACAAGATGTAGGTCTAGGATGTTGAAAATCAATAAACAGTATTGGTGGCTGCAGTCGGGTTTCAAAAGGGTTGTATAGTATTTTATTTATTTTCAAAACCACGAAATGGTTGTATTGTGTAGACCACTACAAATTTTGATAAAATAAGAGAAAGGTCTAAAGATGTCGAAACTCAATAAACAGTTTTGAAGGCTGCAGTAGGGTTTTAAAAGGGTTGCATAGTATTTTATTTAGTTTCTAAAGCTTGAAATGGTTGTATTGTGTAGACCACTCAAAATTTCGACAAAATAAGTAGTAAATCTAAGGATGTCATAAATTAATAAAAAGTAATTGGTGGTTGCAGTAGAGTTTCAAAAAGGTAGCATAGTATTTTATTTAGTTTCTAAAATTTAAAATGGTTTTATTTAATAAAATATGAGGTAGGTCTAAAGATTTCGAAACTCAATAAACAATTTTGATAGCTGCAGTAGGGTTTCAAAAGGGTTGTATAGTATTTTTTTCTTTTTTAGTTTATAAAGCATACCAGGTTTTTATAGTTTTGACAGATAAAAGGGTTTTTCTTAGTAGTTTCTATGAAACTCTTATTGTTAATGATGCACATATATTTAACACAGGAATTTATAGATGTTTTGAGAGGTGCTAAAACAGTTATTTAAGTAAAACTTAATACTGCACCTATACGGAATAGTAATATTAAATGGGAAATTCACTGCATTTCCTTATTAGTTCAATAGATATTATATAACCGTTGATGAGGTTTTATAAATGTTACATTTTTTACAACAAAAAAAAATCATTAATAAATTCCAACGATGTTTTAACTATTTTTGTTTTATAATATCCATTAAAACAGCCTTTTTAAACCTGTTGTAAAACCTATTGACCTGTTTTTACATATTTTTTTTTTTGCATAATGCAACAACTCATAATAAAAATGTCTTTCAGTTTGTTTTAAAAATTAAATGAACCCTTTTACCGCAAAGTTACAACCTTTACACATGGCTGGCGAATTTCATTGCAAAAAACAAACCGCAACATAAAAAATGATATAACCTAACAGAAGCTAAAGACGAAGGACGAAGGACAGCATAAAAATGCAGCATCTAAATAACTGTCTGAATGTGCTGCGCTGCGCGGCTCTTTCGAGTAATACTTTCGAGTAATACTTTCGAGCACTTTTTATTCTAAATATTTTTTTTCTTCCCAATATTTTTATTTTCTTCAATTGTGGCTCATCTTTTTTGCCAACACATTCTGCTACTATTACCGCTGCATGTCCTGCAACCATAACTATTTATTTTTCATCTTTTTTTTATATGTTTTTCTTTGCTACTACTTGCCGCGACGACGATGACTACTACTAGTTTCAAGTGTTATTTTGGCTGTTTCTGACAGCTGCTCGTGTTGCCACCCTCAGCAACTTTATCATCAACTGTTGCGAGCAACATGACGATGGCAACAACACAAACTGAAAGTGCTCTTCTAAACTGTGTCTCTTTTCCGTCTCTGCAACAACATTTTATTTGTATTTATATTTTTGAACTTTATAGCAATTTTTATTTTATTTTTTTTTTTGCTGTAGTATAAAAATTTCCATTTCCATCACGAAGTCAGTCGCCCATACGTCGACGACTCGGACCCGCTTTTGCCTGTGACTTTGCGAACTCCTCGCTCTCTCTCTCGATTGTCTGTGCTTGGTACGCTATACTTCGTCCTTTGTTCGTTCATTCGTGCCTGCATCTTCAAGTGCTACAAGTCCGCCGTCGTCGTCGCGTTGTTATCCTTTTATGTGCGTGTTGCGCAACAATTTAAAGTTTTTCTTTTGCTGTACGCGTCGTCCTTCGTCCTGCCTGCCTGCTTTGGCATTTTGAGCATTTCGTTCGCATTATCCTTGGCTGCTCCTTGAGCTGCTTGCATGAGTTTACATTTCTTGTTCAACTCTCGACATGACTTTTCGTCCTGTTTGCAGAGGGTAAGCAGTATAAGGAGCGATTAGAAGAGTAGAAGAAGACGTTCTAGAGTTGGGTTGGTTCGGTTGGTTAGTAAGTCGCACAACATAAAGTTGTCTGTCTGTCGCTCTGTTGTGTGGTTGAGGCGTGCAATTTAAATTTATTTTTGTACCATTTAAATGCGGTGAATTAATTAAATGGTCACTTGTTTCAACGTATTGCTCTTTAGATTCGATCCTACTCACTCACATGTAGTTTTTATCATGTGCTCTCTCTTTCTCCCTTTCGCGTATTGTCGGCATGTACATCCATGCGGCCGGATGTCTGTCTCTATCATTTAATTAAATTTCCTAGCATTTAAATATGCAAAATAGAGAAACACGCAAGAGATTTAATGCAGGCATTTAAATGCGTGTTTAAAATGACAATAAATGGTCTGGTCGGCCGGCTGTCCGTCTTCATTGCCATTTGCACAATCTGTTCGATGAACAAATTTAACGGTAATGTTTACGAGAATGTTCAAACATTTACATATAAACATTTTCTATATTTCAAAAGATTTGAAGTTCAATGTTTTATTCTACATTTAACAATTTTGCTTTTAATTTTTGCTATTTATGACTTGGATTTTTAAAAAATATAAATTCTTGGATTATTCCCCTGACAAATCTTTGTAGTACTTTTATTCCACGGACAATTCTTCCTCGAACTATTATATCTCGGACACTTCTTCCCCGAGACAATATTTTCCCCGAGATAATACTTCTCCGAGACAATTAACAAAAAATGAACAATTTTCTTTTAATTTTTACTATTTATCACACCGATTTGTAAAAATAATATTCTTCAATATGAAAAGTCCATGGGAATTCAAGACAATTAAATTTCCTCTCGAACAATTTTTCCTGTGACAATTCTTTCTCGGATATTTATTCCACGGCCAATTCTTCATCGACCACTTCCCTCCAAGACTATACTTACCTGAGACAATACTTCAACGAGACACTTAACAAAAAATTAACAATTTTTACTGTAGATCACTTCAATTTGTAAAAAAATATATTTTTTGGATAAAAAAGAGTCCATTGGTATTCAAGAGAATTCAATTTCATCTTGAGACAGTTATTCCCGAGTCGAATATTTCACGGAGATTTGTTTCACGGTCAATTGTTTCTCGGACTGTTGTTCCCCGATAAAAGTATTATATCGGGGAACAATAGTCCGAGAGTCGAGACAATACTTCGCCGAGGCAATACTTCCCCCAAACAATACTTACCTGAGAAAATACTTTCCTCAATAAATTTTCAGAAGACTAGTCTTCGCCATAAAAAAATTGAGAAAAAAATGTTCTTTTCAGGCTCTTATGTTTATATTTCCTATGAATATAATGAGAATTATGTTAGCAGAAGATAATATCGTCACTGTCATGCCAAAGGGGCGAATGTGCATTTTTAAAAATGTTGGGAAATCAAATTTTAAAGTTTGAAGTGCTTTAAAAATTTATATTTTCTTTAGATTTCTCTGTTATTTTAGTTTATTCCTCAATTATAATAACGTATATAAAATATCTTTAGATTTGGACAACCTACAGAATTATAAATACGGATTTTGTGAGGACATATCCAGATCAAAACGCAAATATTTTCGTTTTTTTTACGATATAACTTTTTATTAGCGCAAGATAAAATAGTAAGCACCTATCTGTATCATTAATAAAAAGTATTTTGTCAAACATTAATTTGACATTTGTTATTTGCAGGAAAAATTTTTTGGCAAAATATTTTTAAATAATGATGCAGTTCGATAGGTGCTTTAAAACAAACAATTAATACCTGAACACGACTATTATATCTTGCACCAATAATTATAGTAAAAAAACTAAGAAATTGTAAAAATTGAAAATCTTGTCTTGCCAAAAGGGCGAAATGACACGCGATTTTGGCTCAGCATACTTGAGGATAAACCACATTCAAAAATGTAAAAAAACGCAAATGTCAAAAATTGCACATTCGCCCCTTTGGCATGATAGTGACGATATGTAATTAATATGTAATATTTTATGTGCCTCGAATTGTATCGGAAAAGAATTATATTGGAGAAGAATTGTCTTGGGGAAAAATTGCCTCGGGGGGAATAGTGTTCTCATGGAACAATTGTCGGAAAAAGAATTGTTTCGTGGAATAATTGACGTTGGGGAGAATTGTCGAAGACGAAATTGTATTAAGAAAGGATTGTCTCTGGGAAGAAGGAAGAATTATTCGGTTTCCTTTGTATCTATGTTAATTCCGTTTTAATATTTATTTATTTTATTAATACATTTTAAGATTAATATAAAATTAATAAATCTCTAGAATGAATTCTATCGGGGAATAATTTCCATAATAGGAAAATCAGTTGGTTCGGGGAATAATTTCACTGCCCTGCATTCATTTTGGTGCAGCAAATATTGGATATATTTATGGCACTGATTTCGAAAATGGCTTCAGTTTGATAAAATTGGCTCTAGCTTTTGAGACATAGCTCATTTTTCAATTTTCCATTATTTTGGTCTTCTTTTATTTTTAAAATACTAACATAAGAAAAGAATGAAATAAGCTTTTCGATATTAGACGCAGAAAACATTGCACTACAATACAAAAATTTGCTTTTATGTGTGAAAAAATTTGTTTCTGAAATATAAGCAAAAGAAATTCAAAAAATAAAACATTTTATAAATAAAATGCACTTTAATATGTTACATTTTCGATTTAGTATATTTTCTTTAAAATTTTATATCTACATTTATCTATTTAACTAAAACATTTTATTTTTTTATATAAAACAATGAATTAATTTTGTTTTTTTTTCTATTTATTTTTAGGTGAGTTTCATGCCGTATTTTATAAATTGAAATTTATATCAATTTCATTTATTACTGGTAAAATGTTCAAGAAGGCACTGGTAAATATAAACTCTGTAAATATAAACCTTGGTAATGATTGGTTGTGATGAGAATGTGATATACCATTGGAAAGTTAATTTAATTGTCTAAAATGTAGCCGCTAAAATGTAGCCGCGGTAGCTCAGTGGTTAGTGCATTGGACTGCGAGCCGAAAGGTCCCCGGTTCAAGCCTGGACCGGGGCTAACAACATCTTTTCATAGAAACATTTTTCTATACCGCGCTACCTCTCGGCAGTAAATGGCAAACCTACGAGAGTAAAACATTGCCTATGAAAAGCTCTCACCCGCCGTTCGGATTCGGCAATAAACTGTAGATCCCACCACTTTGAGTACAAATATAACACGCACAGCTCAAAATGGTGAGAGCTCGGCCTAAGTTGTTATAGGACTGAAGTGCCAAACCATTATTATTATTAATATTTTGACACATAAAGTAACCCTCAGACAACTGAAAGTTATTCCGTCACTGCGGATTTTGAAAAATTATGAATGATTTAAAAAAAAACAACAGACAAATGAAATTTTTACGCTAACTGGTCTTGGGTCACGGCGGTATTAGGTACATTTACGTCATTTCCGAATTCAAAACGATCTCTTTGTTCTTTGTTTCTAAATTTAAAAATTGTGTTAGGCAATGATATTTGACATTTCTTTTTTTTTGTCAGTAGCCTTAAGTCAAATTTAACGAGAAACCTACTTCTAGAACATGCACCCAGAAAAAAATACTATATAAATAATAGTTTTTTACTATTAAAAATAGTCAATAGGATAAATTATAATTTTAATCGGAAAATACCATTAAATACTAGAAAATACCATGGCATTGCCATTGAGTTTATATGAAAAAGACTTATTTTTGTGTACGATTTTATCAATAATTGTCCCATTGACCAATTTTAATGGGATTTGAGGAAATTTTTTTCTGGGTGTATTAATCCTATATATTTTTTAAATGGGTCATTATGAGACTTTATAGAAAAAATCTGTTTAACCAAAATTACTTGAATTATTGTACGATTTTTTTTATTTTAAATAATGCGCATTTTTTGTCTACATGAGAAACAAATATAATAAAAACCCTTAAGTACAACATATTGGAAAACAAAGAAAAACACTTGAACACGTTTTGTAGTCATTTGCATAAAATTCATAACAAAGTCTAAATAAAATGTGTTGAAAAGGAAAAAAATAAAAAAAGAAAATATAGAAAATTAAATAAATAAAGGAGAATATTAAAATAAAAATATAAAGAAAATATTTAAAAAAATTTCAATTTAGATATCAAAATTGATATCAACAGATGAGAAAATATTTATATTTCGAATGTCATTTAAATTTCATTGACTAATTTTTACAATATTTATCAATGAACATCAAAAAACATTATTAGGATAAAATAGATTTAGTTAGATAGATATTAAGTTTCGATATTTTCTTTTTTTATATTTTCTTTCTTTCAAATTTAAATTCTACTTTAACTTTTTTTCTAAAGAAAAATGTATACAAAATATGATAAAATGAATACAAAATATCTCAAATAATGTAAATAAAAACCACATTGTGTTTGTGCGCGCATTGCTTATAAAATAAAATTTTATGCAAGAACATAGTAAAAATTTATTTTATTTCGTGTTTTTTTATTTTCAATATTAAAATTATCACTTTAACCAATTTTCATTAATTAATTTTAACTCAAAGTTAAAAATTTTATGAAACCGGTCCTATGAAATTTAAAAAATTGTTGACCTATATAAAATTACTACATTCTATCTTCTCTCTCTCACATTTCATATTTTGTAATTTGAGTTTTGTAGATTTTTAATTTATTGACTTTCTTCCAGATACAACAGAGTTGCACAGTAGCAATAAAATAAAAATATAAAAAAATACTTGATGTTGATGAATGAGCACAAAAGAATTCCGCGAAAAGCAAAAACAAACAAATTAAGAAATTTTTGAAATAATTTTTAACAATGACAAAAAGTTGTAAAGAATACGAAGAGCGACGCATTTAAAACTTTAAAAATTATACAAAGGCTGTAAGAATAATAAAAACAGCATTAAGTAAATTAATGCAATGCAAACAAAAGAAAACAAAAGCAAAAGAAACAGCAACAAAATTATTTCAAAGTTGACAGCAACACGACGACGACGACGAACAACAACCACAAGAGCAGCAGCAACAGCAACAATTTGCAAGAAAATAAAAACTTTGTAGAAAGTACAAAAAACCAAATTGCAAACAAAATGATTTTCATTAAACTTTGACCAAATATTGTGAGCTTTCCGCATACGGAAGTCAAAACAACTACAATTATAAATACAAAAAAAAAATCAATCTTTTTTTATAACAACTACAATAAATGTAACGAAATTCTAAAGTTCAAGCAACATATTCTAAATATTAATAAGAACAACAACAAAAACAACCAAAAGGTTGTTATATCGACACAATTTTTTGCAAGTAAGTTTGTTGAGACTACATAAAAGTTTGTTGTAACAGCAGCAGTACCAATTGTTTGTAAATACAAATCTGCTGTTTGCTTGTTTGTCTGTTGTGTGTGTTTTTTGTCATTGTTAAAGCACTAGTAATTGTTTGTCAAATATATGTTTCTTATTTTTTATGTAGATGTTAAATCAACAGTCAAGTCTTTTAAAATATCAACAAAGTTTGTTAAAACAATAACAAAGTTGGTTAAACCAACCGTCAAATCTGTTAAAACAACCATAAAGTCTGTTAAACCAAACGTCAAAGCTGTTTTACCAATAATCATGTCTGGTAAAACAACAGCAATATCAGTGTAAACACCATTTCGCTGTTTTATTCTTTCTTTTTGTTATTGTCTTTTCAACAGCCATAAAGTTGTTATCACTATTTAGCAAGTAAGTTGGTTGAAATTACATAAAAGTTTGTTAAATCAACAGCACTAATTGTTGGTATTACTTTATGTGTCTGTCTTTGTAAAGCACTTTTTTTTTTATTTAAAACAACAGCAAAGTTTGTTAAATTAACAGCCAAGCCGTTTAAAACTATTACCAAATCTTATAAAATCACAAATTTCATACCAAGTCTGTTAAAACAACAGTCATATCTATTTAAAGCACAATTTCGCAGTTTTCATCCTTCTCTTTGTCATTTTGCCTTCAAAATCTACTGTTGTATGTATTGTTATTTTGAAAATAGTAGTCAAGTTTGTCAAAACAACAGGAAAGTTTGTTAAATCAGTGGTCAAGTCTTAAAATCATAGCAAAAACTGTTAAAATAAATTTTTTTAAGCCAAGTCTCTTAAAACAGCAGTCAACAGTTTCAGTAGTAAGTTTTGCTAAGTCAACATAAAATTTTATTAAATCAGCAACAACAATTGTTGGTGCAATTGGGCACAAATCTGCGGTTGTTTATTGCTGTTGTTTATTGTATTGTTATGAAAAACAATTTACCGAATAATATTTTTTTTATTAAATCCATTATTTATTTATTTTTTTTTGGTTTTGTGTAATTTGTTAAAATAACAATTAAGTATGTTAAATCTATAGCAAAGGTTGTTCAACAACAGTCAGGGTTATTATTAAATTATAACAAAATATGTTAGTACAAAAGCCATGTTTGTCTCTGTTATTTTTGAATTTTTAGTGTATTGTGTTTCTTTTTGTCATTATTTGTTTCAATTTTCATTTTATTTGTTTGTTTATATTTTTAAATGTTTTAATAGTATTTATCGCTGTTGTTAATGTCCTTTTATTCTACTGTGTAGCTGAAATTCATAAATTTGTAATGAATTAAAGATTGTAAAAATATTTTTGTGACATATAAATGTTTCCCAATTATACATTCTATTCAAAAATGAATATATGTTGTTCATAAAAGATTTATATATTATTTAAAAAACTGTTATAGCAAAAATACGTTATCCGTATAAAATTCCACATTATCCGAACATATATGTTGCATTATAGTCGCAGAATGTTACAATATATTCTCAAAAATTATCAAATACTACTGAATAAGAGATATTTGTAATTATTATAAAACTAAAGATAACTACAGTTGAAAAGGTTATCGAAAATCTTATTCCAATAAGATTAAGACATTATATAATTGCAGAACACTAAATATTACGTTATCCGTTTCATATATATGTAATTATCCAAACACATATTTTGATTCTTTCAACTATTCTGATTATAAAAAACGTATTTGTTGATGTATATAAAGCTTCAAACTAACAAAATGTGTTATCCGCATATTGTTATCCATTATCGAATGTATTCGAAAGCTAAAATATATCTTTCTATGTACCCTATGAATTCTATGTGTTATCCGAATACGTATTCTTTATCTGAGTGCATTATATTATTACTTAACATTATAATGTTAAAGAAATCTCTTATTAACAATATATACTTATTATCCGTATAAAATAATGCACATATTATCAAAGTATGTTTTACGGTTTATATTGTTATCCGCATGAAAGAATCCATTCTCAAAGTACATTTAAATTGCCTTTTATATTTGGAATAAATCTTTATTGAAAATATGTCTTATCCGATCAAAATTTTTATTCGGATAAAGTAATTCATTATTGTGCACTCTTCGAAGAATATTATTTAAGAAGAATTCAGCAAATACGGCATTTAAATATATGTTAAATACACCTTATTCGAAAAATAATTTTATCCGTATAATATTAGCCATTATCCGCCTTAGTGTAAATATACCAAATACTCACATTTCCATTGTTTTGTAACTAGATTTTATCAAAATTTGTTATATTTTGACATTCAATCATTTTTAACTTTTCGATTATTTCTTATAGCATGGAAGAATATGAGCGCCGACAACGAAGAGAACGTGAAAAACATGAGCGAATGCATGAGCGCCATGAACGACAGCAACCGGTCGATCGGGAGGCGCTTCTGTTTCCGGAGCCGCGACGGGTTGATCCCTCGGAATGCGATGATCACATCACCTCCAAACTGGGCGAATACTCCAAGGTGAAAGACTTAATTGGACTCAATACGGTTGGCATCTCATCGTCCGGCCATCGTTCGCATTTCCAGCAGCTGCAGCTACAACAGCAGCAGCAACAGCAACAGATGCCGCCAAATATCGGTGGCGGCGGCAATTTACAAGCAAGTGCCTCTTCCTCCAGCTCATCAAGGTTACCGCCATCACAGCAACAACAATCACACCAGCAACCGCCGCACCATTATCAGCAACAACAATCACGTCAACCGTATCTGAAGCAGGCGGACAATAAACCACCATACAATGGACGCGGCGGTTATCCGGGACAGCCAGTGAAAAATGATTTGCGTTCGAGTAGCGGCATGGCGCCGCCCAAGGGACCACCGCCAATGGCCGGCGCCAACAGTAGTCAACAACAACAACAGTCCTCATCGTCCGCCTCCGCGTCTATGTTGCAGCCGCCAGTGACGAACATCATGCCGAATGGACGTCAGAGCGCCGTTGATAAAATGGGTTCCTTCAATGCGGGCGCAACGTCGGCGTCGTTTCTGGGGCCGCCAGCACCGATGTCTACACATAATGGCCGATTCTCACAGCCGTCGATACCAAAAATGCGCCCAAAATTACCACCAGAGGTAAGTGTTGCAAAGAGAGAATTTAATTGTAATAAAGCTTATACTATTAAATTTATATTATGTTATATTATAAAATAGTTGCATTATTAAAATCAGATACTATAAAATTAAAAGTACATATATTTTTAAATTGGTATTTAGTGATACTATTGTAAGAATAATATTAATATTTTATACCATTATATTTATAGTATAATATACTATTAAATACACAGTTTATTATACTATTAATTTCAGAGTAAATTATACTATTGAATTCATAGATTGATATACCATTAAATTCTTAGTATGTAATACTATTAAATTCATAGTATGGTATACTGTTAAATTCATAGTATGCTAAAATTAAACTCATGATATGATAGATTATTAAATTCATAGTATGCTATACTATTAAATTTATGATATGATATACTATAAAATTCATAGTATGCTATACTATTAAATTAATGATATGATATACTATTAAATTCATAGTATGATATACTATTAAATTCATAGTTTGATATACTATAAAATTCATAGTATGCTATTCTATTAAAATCATAGTATGCTATAATATTAAAATCATAGTATGCGATACTATTAAATTCATAGTATGATATACTATTAAATTCATAGTATGCTATACTATTAAATTCATGATATGATATACTTTTAATTTAATAGTATGCTATACTATTAAATTAATGATATGATATACTATTAAATTCATAGTATGATATACTATTAAATTCATAGTTTGATATACTATAAAATTCATAGTATGCTATTCTATTAAAATCATAGTATGCTATAATATTAAAATCATAGTATGCGATACTATTAAATTCATAGTATGATATACTATTAAATTCATGGTATGCTATACTATTAAATATTTAATGGGATAAATACGTTACAGTGTTTTTTTATCTTTAATAGTATGCTATACTATTAAATTCAAAGTATGAGATACTATAAAATTCTTAGTATGTAATACTATTAAATTCATGATATGATATCTTATTAAATTCATAGTATGCTATACTATTAAATTCATGATATGATATACTATTAAATTCATAGTATGCTATAATATTAAATTAATGATATGATATACTATTAAATTCATAGTATGATATACTATTAAATTCATAGTTTGATATACTATAAAATTCATAGTATGCTATTCTATTAAAATCATAGTATGCTATAATATTAAAATCATAGTATGCGATACTATTAAATTCATAGTATGATATACTATTAAATTCATGGTATGCTATACTATTAAATATTTAATGGTATAAATACGTTACAGTGTTTTTTTATCTTTCTGATTTTTTTTTTAATTTTCCACTGTTTTTTTTCTTCACATCCACAGAATGATATCAGCGAGATTATCAGCGAGATGACCTCTAAATTTAGTGCGCCAACTCCTCTCACGCTCATCGCTGCCACCCCGCAGACGACGATCGAAAACTACAGTCTGAAAGGTCCAAATAAGCATAAGTACTCCTTCGATCCAATCGGTCCACTCATGACGCCACTAATCGAGCCGCTTACACCGTTGATAGAGCCGTTCGCGCCTATACAGCCGCTGTCAGCGCTGCCCGAAGAGCCACCCATGCTGGCGCCAGCGCCAACGATAGCAGCAATAGCGCCGCTGGCGACGCCGATGTCCCGACCAAAAGATCCAATTAAAGCGCTTAAGTCAGACAAGTCTGGAACGACGTCAGTAGTGCCAGCGCTGGAAAAACAAAACTCAACGTGAGTAATACTCGATTAATCGTTTAAAATATAAATTAAAATTTTTAATATTTTTATTAATTCTCGTTTCTCGTCTAGTTTGGAACATGACTTGGAACTGTCTGAATCGGACGATGAACGCAAAAAGCAGTGAGTAACAAGAATAACTTAATGAAATAATTATAAAAAAAGATAAAGCAATGCTTTGAATAAGAAACATTGAGACATATTAATTGAAACAGTTTGAAAGTATTACGGAAATTTATTTTTATCAATATTTAAATTTTAATAATAGTACGTCATTTCGGGTTTTAATGCTAATGCTAACAGTACATCGAAAAGTTGTACTTTTAATTTAATAGGCAACTCTTTTAAATTAATATGAAAATACTATTATTAGAAAAGGGTTTGAATCAATATAAAATTCTATTATAAAACTTTGAAATTAATATGAAAATACTATTAAGAGAAAGCATTTGAGTAATTAAAATCAAAATACCATTAATTTAAATCTTTTAAATACTATTAATAGCCAACTTTTCATTAATTACAAAAAAATATTATTAAAAAATATACTTCACGCTCCATTTTTTGGTATTCTTTTAATATCTCCATCATTTCATCTTTTATTCATTTTTTTCGTCATATTTAATAAATATTGATTATATTTTTTAATAATAATCCCTCCTTGCAGTGTTTCATCGCCACCCAACTCCAGTGAAAGCTCTCAAACGGACTCTAGCGATTCCAGCGAAGAGTCCTCCAAGGGCGACCATCACCAACATCAGCCGCCGCACCATTCACATCACCAGCAACAGCAACATTCACAGCAGGCGCCACCTCTGCAAATGCACCAGCAGCAACAACAACAACATCCACAACAACGAACAAGTTCCAATAATAACAACTCTGGCAGTCAAAATAAACAAAAGAAAATCAGCCAAACAATCACAGCCGGCGGTGGCACCACCATCAGCGGCATACTCAGCAGTGCTGGTGGCGCTGTCGGCAGTGGCAGCCTTGGTTCCGCGGGCTCCTCGTGTTCAGCGCCCAGCTCGGGTTCATCATCCAACAAAACGCCGTCGCCATCTGATACCAACAAATGGAATTTAAGTCGTTATTTCAACAAGGCAGCGACGCAGCAGACGTCGAACGACTGCATGACGCTGCCGGGCGGCGCGCATATTATACCTGAGCCAACGCCGTTAACACCTGCGCCTGCCGCCGCCGCAGCATTGCTGACGTCCGTGACGACGGTGAAGAATGAGAAAATTGTCGATGACGACGATGATGAAGACGAAGACGGCGATGATGACGATGATGAGGATGATGATGACGTTGCCGGCGCCAATGTTGGAGTCGACAGTGTAGTCAGCGCCGCCAATGCTTCGCCGGATGCTTTTCGTCATCCGGGCGCATTTTCAGCGACGCGCAAACCAGAGTTAAGCGTAACGCCGTTGTCGCCTCTGGTAAAACATATGGTGCTGGAGGACATTAAGAAGGAGTCGGACACATTGTATCCGCTGCATCTGATGAAGGGTTTAGCGTCGTCACAACTGCAGCAGCAGCAGGTGCCGCTACTGAACGAGGCAGAATGCGTCGCGATACCGACGAGTCAGATAAAACACGAATCTGCCGTAGCGACCTCAGCACTCATTGCAGGTGGCGTTACGACGGTGACGCCTTACAACAAACAGAGCCCCGCGTCATCGCCGGCGTTGCCAACGCATTTGCGTCATCACCACGACAAGAATCTGGCGCCGGAGCTACGCAAGCGCGCGGAGGAGTTGGAGCAGATGGCTGTGATTTCGGGCATGTCGTCGGACAGCAATAGCAGCGACGTCAGCGATCCGGTGACGGTGCCGATGCCAGGTAACATATATTTTAATTATTTAAAATATGCTTTTGTTGAGCGGTGTAATTTTCAATGAATTTAAACATTTTTTTCTTAGGTCCCGGCGGCACGCTACAAATACCCGGCGTTCCTGCGGCCATCACAGCACTGCCACGTTCGCCCGAGTTGCAGCAGAAGCCACCGCCAATGCTGCCCAATTCGCTGACGGTTACACCCATCAGTGAGACGACAGCGTCACCAGTCGGCGCCGCCATTAAATACAAAACCGTTTCACCAACGACATCGCAACGCGCCAAAAAAGCGCGTAAAAAACTAAAACCCCCCACCGCTGCCATCGACTCGAGTGACGAGGAGGGCGAATACAACTCTTCATCGGCGGCGGCCAGCGCCAGCGTTAGTCCGCTACTGACAGAGACGACAACAGACGTAGCCTTGGCAGCAGCAACAACAGCAGCACCAAATACGGTCGCCACAGCTGCAACATCAGCGGCCAAGAAGGGACGCGGTCGTCCACGCAAAAACACACCCAGCCAAAGCGGCAACATCAGCTCAGCCTCCTCCACGACGAAGGGACCAACGTTAAGCGCCAAAAAAGATGTAGCCGCCACCAAGAAGCCAACGGCGCGGCGTCGTCTATCGCGTCAAAACAGCGGCAATGCCACATCGTCGGCCGCTTCTACGCCGCAGGTGACGCCCACGAAGGCGCATGCAATGAAGCAGCCGCTACCAAGTGCCGCCACCGCCGCACAACGTCACAAACAGCGACGTCAACCGACGCTCAAGAGCAACGAATACATTGCAACGAGTGACGACTCCTCCTCGTCGAGTACCTCAAGTTTTTCCAACTCAAAATCGTCATCCAGCTCGTCGGACAGTGAACTGGGCAGCGCCTCGGAGTCGTCGGCGAATGAGTTGAAACGACAGCGACGCTTAGCGACGGCAGCGACAGCAACTGCAGCACCAACTGTGACGCCTGCACCTGCGCGTCGCATTGTCAAACAGCTGAACAAGCGCAAATCATCGTTGGATGATTTACCGCCCGCCTCAGCGGCAACTTTGGCAGCCACGTCGGTGGCAAACAAAAAAAGTCGAACAGCAGACACAGCAACAGTTGCAAAGACTACAACGTCGAGTACCACGTCATCAGACGACAGTTCAGCGGAAGAATATGGCGGGGCAAATACAGGGGCGGCTGTTGCGATGCTTAATCAAGAATTGGCGACGGCAAACGCTTCTAACACTCATAACGCTAATGCAACGACGCAGCGTCAGTCGCCACTCAAAGCGCCATCTAATCGCAGTCGTCGCACCGCATCGCCTACATCATCCACTTGCTCCTCCTCGTCGACGTCGTCGGCCAGCTCGTCGGCAGCTTCGAGCGGCGAGGAGCAGTCGGACAGTGATTGCGAAAACGCTAATCGCAGCAAAGAGAAGAAGCTGCGCCGCGACAAGCCGAAGAGCGACAAGAACAAAATCAACACCTTGTCGCGCATTTTCAATCCCAAAGAGGGCGGCGCCAAAAAGCAGGGACAGGTTGTCATCATCGATCAGTCGGAGGAGCAGCATCAGCTGCAACAGCAGCTGCAACAACAACAGCAGCAGCAACAACAACAGCTGCAACTACAACAGCAACAAAAACTCATTTCACCAAATGCTGCCTTCAGAACATTGAGTCAGGAGAATCTGTCCTTGGGGGCGGCGACATCGGCAACAACAAATAGTCATAGCAATAGTTCAAACACTGCCGCCGCCACGCCCATACAGTCGCCGCGTCTGACGCCGTCGCACATGAAATCGCCGCGCAATCCGACAGCTGCGGCGGCGCATCTAATCACGCGCACGCCTGATCGTTGCAGCACGGAACGCAAGCTGCAGCAGCGCATACGCACGCCCACACGTACGCCGACGCGCACTCCTACGCCGACTGCGGCGGCGGCCATAGTGCCACTAGCACCAGGTGCTTTTACGTCGCTCATCTGCAAAATTGAGTTGACTCGATTGCTGCGCATTGCACCCGAGTGGCACACGAACGCCTATCGTCTCTATGCAGCCTCGACAACGACGTCTGTGCCAGCCAGTCCGCGCAATCCGGCTGCTGCGCGCACGCCCACAACAAACACGACGCCGCTCTACGATCACGAGCGCATTTTAGCCGCAGATTTGCAGGCGTCCGCCACGCAGTTGCGTCTCAAGTCAACGCCCAACCATATCGGCGGCGGCGGTCAGACGCCCAATGCAGAGCTTTCAATGAGTTTCAATGAACCGCCGACAAAACCAAGACTGGATGACGGAGCGAATGGACGCGCCAGCAGCCGCTCAACGGATGGCGGCTCCACGCCCAAAGAGCTGCTGGCGCCGCCGCCCAATGGCTATACATCGCGTGCGCTGTCAGCAGCTACACTCGGCGGCGCCAGTTCGCCTGCCGCACAAAAACTAATGCTTGGCGTGAAGCATGAAAATATAAAATACGAGCCGGATCTGGATGCGGCATACTGCAATGATACCAAAGCGTTTAAGGGTGGCGGCGTCAACGCCATCTCCGTCAAGCAGGAGCTCATACTCAAGCACGACTATAAGACAGCGCCGCCGGATGAGCTGCGACCCCTGGAGAAGCAGCAGCTGCTCGCCAACTCGCCACTGACCGCTGACTTGGCAAAACCGCGCCGCAAACGCAGCTCAAGCTCTAGTTCCAGTCCGTACAAGGAGAAGAAGCGGAAGAAGGATAAAGACAAAGACAAGGAGAAAGATAAAGAAAAGGAGAAAGATAAAGAGAAGGAGGCTGGCATCGGCGCCGCAGCCGCGTCCAAGGAGAAAGAAAAAGACAAGCTGAACAAGGAGCACAACAACAATAGCAGCGGACGTGTAGGCGGTGCTTTGGGCAGCGGTGGCGGCGGCATCGGCGATGCGCTCGCCAACAACAATCACGTGCAGCCAAACGAGGTATGTTTTTGATTAAATCTTTTATGATTTATTAATCTTTATAGCTGCAACAATTTAATTTTAATTCGCAGAAGGAGCTACTTTTAGACCAACAATTGCCACCCACCAATCACGATCGGTTAGTGGAGAAGCATCAGCCGTCGTCTACTGCATCAGCCTCCAGTCCTGCTTCGCATTTACAAAACACAACAATCACATCAGCAGCGGCAGCAGTCGCAACAACAGCAACGTCGCACATCGCGGCTGTTGCTGCTGCTGCGTCACATATGCCGCCGCCGTCAGCAGTAGTAACAACTGGTGCTGGTGTCGCAGCATCACAACAGCAGCAGCCGCAGCTTTTAGTTGCGACGCCCGCCTCTCTGCCGCCACCGCCGCCGCCGCAAGTCATCTACCGCTCGTACTTCGAACGCGAGGAGGATGCGTTGAGCGACGATTTCAGGTTTGTTGATGAAGAAATTGAATCATATTCATCCAACACCACCACCAACTCCTCCTCCGATACGACTCAAAAAGCACAAAATTTGCCAAATTCAAAAACGTAAAACAATTCATTCTACTAATATTTTTCATTGACTTTTTCTATTCTCATTTCCGCCACAATTTTGATTGATTTCTGCTGTTACTGACGATGTTTTCTAATAATTCCTTGTTTTTGTCGTTTCTCTCAAATTGCAGCAAAAACACCAAATACTTGCAGGAGGCCGTCACGCGCAAACATGCTGCCGATCGTGAGCAGAACACATTCAATCAGGTGACGCTCTATCTGGAGGCGGTCGTGTATTTTCTGCTGTCGGGCGCTGCCATGGAGCAGCATCGCAGCTCCGAGGAGGCCGCCTGGACGATGTACAAGGATACGTTAGCACTTATTAAGTGAGTAATGTGTGCACAGACAATTTCATAAAGCTATGAGTGTTGTTTTTGTTGGTGTATGTGTGATGAAGGACAACATAGTGGAGACTTTGAGACATAGTGGATTTCTAACACTTCACTATGTTGTTCGATTAGATTTTTTTTGTATTAAAGAAAAAATAATATTGAAATGTTAAATTAAGGAAGTGGAGACTTTGGCGAGGTTTTTGCGATGATTATACTAGGGTTTTTGATATTTTTCGATTTGTTTTAATTAATAGTTGATATAGAAAGGTAAATGAAGTTAGTGGAGACCCTTGCAGCCACTTCACAATGTTTGTTTCCATACTGTTAGATCAGTTATTTATTAATATACGGCATAAACAGGTTAAATACATTTAGCGGAGACTTTAGAGAGTATTTTTAATCACTACACTATGTTTATTCGATGCTAGAATTTTGTATATGCGATAAAAAGGTTAAACAAATTCAATAGAGAAATTAGAGAAATTAATGCTTTTTTCCACATAATTTGATGTTTTTTTTAGTAAAAAAAAGGCATAAAAAAGTTAAATAACATTAGTGGAGACTTCATAATGTTCCATATTGTTCGATTAGTTTTTTTTTTAATAAATAAAGGCATAAAAATATTATATGAATTTAACGGAGACTTTTTGTAATTACTTCACTAGGTTTTCTTCATATTGTTGGCTAATTTTTTTTTTATTATTCGGCATAGAAAGGTTAATACATTCAGTGGCGACATCGGAAACCACTTCATATTGATTTTTTCCACATTTTTTGATTATTTTTATTAAAAAGAGGCAAAATAAAAAGGTTAAAAAATGTAGTAGATTTTTTGTTGTAACCACTTCATAATTTCTTTTTCCATATAGTTCGATGATTTGTTTCTTATTACTATATGGTTTTTCAATAAGAGCGCTACAAAGGTTTTTTTCAGGGGTTTTTCAACAGGGACGCTACAAAAGTAGAGCGACACAGACAGCAAACGACGCCATATTTCTTGCCGCTCTTTTGACATTTCTCTTCAGTAAGGTTTGCCATTTTATGATGGAAAGATATACGAGCCAAAAACGAGTCGAATTTATTAAAATTTACTACCGAAGTTCGAATTCGTATATCTTTCCATTCATCGATTAAAAATTAACAGATATATAAAGATTTTTGTAAATGAATATTTGCCATTTTGAAAATGTATTTGGTGACATTTCGTTCTACAACGACGGTATGTTTATGTTATCTTTTGTATTATTTAGCATTCTAAATGTAAAGACCTTTTATTATATTTTACTAATAAATGTTACCACATAAATTCCATTGCTGTTGCTTTTCGAATTCTAAAACATCTGTGTCTTTTTTTTTAATTTTTCGCAGATTTATTTCTTCAAAATTTCGCCATCTACAGGCACAGACGCCCAATGGCCAACACGAAACTCACAACAAGGTTGCTATTTTAAGGTAAATTTTTATTTTAACCAGTTTTTATTTTAATCAGCTATAATTTTTATATATTAAATTTTTGATATTTTTATTTCTAGTCTACGCTGCCAATCGTTAATCTCCCTAAAGCTTTACAAAATGAAACGCATTTTTTGCCAGAGCATTATCAAAGTCTCCAACGAGTTCTTTAAGAGCGGCAAAGGTGAGATCGTCAACGGCAATACGCCATCCTCGATCTCACCATCCAACTCAGTGGGTTCGCAGGTAGGTTTTTCAACAGTCACAACAGTTTTATGCAACAATTTTTAATATTTTACATTTTTTTTAATTTTGTCAGGGTTCCGGTTCGAATACGCCACCCGGCAAAATAGTGCCGCAGGATGTACACACGTCGCTGATGCAGCAACATCAATTTTTTACATATGTCACGAGCAGCCATGATCTTTGGGATCAGGCGGATCGTTTGGTGCGACAGGGTAGTCATACAGGTAAATAATAGAAGAAGGAAAAAAATTGATTAGCAAATACTGCAACTTCAAAATGGATGAAAACGATAAAGCATCGTAGGAAAATAAAATATTCAACAAAATATTTATTGACTCATATAAAATAAAACAGATGCTAGATGATTAAAAGGGTTGACATTAGAGATGGGAGCGTGCCGTGCTTTTTTCGTGTCACGCCCGAAAATCTGAGATCGTGCGTGCAAATGTCCGTGTGTGCTAGTTGTCATCGTGCCCGTGCTAGTTTCTACTTCAATTTAAAAAAAAAAACGTATTTCTAGCATCAGAAAATAAAATATCTTTTAATTTTTAACACTTTGGAATATCGGTGTCGGTTCCACACATTTTTTAATAACGGTTTCGATTCCGGTTTTTTGCGGTCCCCGACAGGTTCCGATTCAGAGAATAAAACAGTACCAAAGTTAATTTTTGAATTATTTATAATAAGTGGCCGCAAAGAACCGGTACTGGAACTGATTTAAAATTGTGTGGAACCGGAATCGAAACCCATATTTTTTTTTGGTTGGAATCGGAACCAGACCCGCTGTTTTTTAAATCTTGGAACGAGAACCGACACCGATATTCCATGTTTTATTCCATCACTGGGACCGCAAAGAGCCGAAATTGTAATCGGAATCGGAACCGCTATTTAAAAAATCTTGAAACCAGAACTGGAACCGATATTCTGAAGGGTTTTAGTCCCTGTTTATAAAGGATTTTTCAATAAGAGCGCTGCAAAAGTTTTTTTCAAGGGTTTTTCAACAGGGACGCTACAAAAGTAGAGCGACAGGGACAGCAAACGACGCCATATTTCATGCCGCTCTTTTGATATTTCTCTTCAGTAAGATTTGCCATTTCATAATGGAAAGATATACGAATTCGAATTTCGGTAGTAAATTTTAATAATTTCGACTCGTTGTTGGCTCGTATATCTTTCCATCATGAAATGGCAAACCTTACTGAAGAGAAATGTCAAAAGACAAGAAATATGGCGTCGTTTGCTGTCCCTGTCGCTCTACTTTTGTAGCGTCCCTGTTGAAAAACTCTTTAATATTATTTTTCACGTTTTGCCTAGTTTTTCATCTGATTCCGTGCTTTTTTCGTGCTTCTTCGTGTCTTTCTATATGCCAAGTTTTAGTCGTCGGGCGACCGTGTCACCTATCGGCGTGTCCGTGCCATCAAAAACAGCCTCGCTCATCTCTAGTTGAAATGTCACGCAAAATATGAATATTTCTGATCTAATCAATTGCTTGATATCAATATTGGGCTCATCGAACAGAAAGAAACTAATTGACATCAAAATTTTTGTATTTTTGGAATTCTGTTTTTTTTTCTAATATCGTCATTTTTTTCTTCATTTTCATTAACCATATTTTAGAATACAAAAATTTGCAGCACTTTACAAAAATTGTTTATAAAATCATCTTAATGTCGAGATTAATTTGAATATGAAAAATTATTCCCTATTCCAATTTTTAGTATTGAAAATTTGTAGTACTTTACAAAAAAAGATTTTCAAAATATTTTAAACCAAGTTTAATTTTAATATAACAAATAATTCTAATAGTTCATTTTGTTTTCTTGATATTTGTATCTAAACTCGTACATTCAAAATTTTAGAACCTTTTCGGACACTTTTTGGAAAAAAAATTACAGAACATTACCAGAATAGTTTTCAAAATAATTGTATACCCAGTTTTAATTATAATTGTACAGGCTTATTTTAATATAAAAAGTAATTTTAATATATTATTTCGTGTCTATATTATTTATATCTAAAATCGCAAACATTCAAAATTTTAGAACCTTTCTAGACACCTTTTGAGAAAAAAAATACGGAACTGTACAAAAAAAGGTTTTGAAAATAATTAAATTATCAGTTTATATTATAATTGTCCAAGCTAATTTTAATATAAAGAGTAATTCAAATATTTCATTTCGTTTTCATGCTGTCTAAACTCGATCGTTAAAAGTTTTATGACCTATTCAAACACTTTTGGGGAAAAAATAAGTTTTCAAAATAAATGTATACCCTGTATATATTATAATTGCCCACGCTCATTTTAATATAACAAGTAATTCTAATATTTTATTTCGTTTTCATGATACATATTTATATCTAAAATCGAACATTCATAATGTTAGGACCTTTTTAGACACATTTTTGATGGAACTACAGAACTTTACAAACATTATTTTAAAATAATTGTATACCCAGTTTAATTTATAATGGTCTAGGCTAATTTTAATATAAAAAGTTATTCCAATATTTTATTTTGTTTTCTTGATAAAAAAAATTACAGAACATTACCAAATTAATTTTCAAAATAATTATAACCGATTTTATAAAACAAATGTCCATGCTAATTTTAATATAAAAAGTATTTCTAATATTTCATTTAGTTTTCATACAATTTATAACTAAACTTTCGAACATTCAAAAATTTAGAAACTTTTCGGACACTATTTGAAAAAAATTACAGAACATTACAAAAATAGTTTTCAAAATAATTGTATACCCATTTTATATAACAATCGTCTGGCTAATTTTAATATAAAAAGCTATTCTAATATTCCATTTCGTTTTCTTGTTATTTATTTTAAAACTCGGACAGGACATTTTCAGACACTTTTTTTGAAAAAATTACAGAACATTACAAAAATAGTTTTCAATATAATTAAATACCCAGTTTAACATCTAATTGTCAAGACTTATTTAAATATTCTTCGTTTTTATAATATTTAGAACTAAACTCGAAGCATTTAAAGTAGCGATATTAATGCCTATGCATTAAAAAATCTTTTTATATATTTTTGTTTAGTACTTCTTTATAAAACAAACAAATATTTTATGAATTGTAACATGAATAAAATTTGAATTTTTCTCCCTTAGATTTCTTCATAGCGCTCGACCAAGAAAACGGCCCTTTAACGCTGCACAGCTCCATGAACCAAGTGTTCAAGTACGTGCAGGCGGGCCTCAAAAAACTCAAGGATGCAATGTCAATACAGTAATCAATCACGCACGCACGCACGCGTCACGACGTATAGTTTAATTTTTCTTTACAAAAACGAAACACACTAAACAAAACAAAATCCAAATCCCTCTATAAAATGATTGTAATTTTATGCATATTTTAATTATTATTTTTTAAACACCTATTAACTATTATGATTATAATTATTAACTATTATAATTATTATGATTATAATTATTATGCTTATTATTATGATTAATATTATTATTATTGCATGAAAGTAGCAGAAACATTAAATGTCCTACGCGCGCCTGCCTTCGGCACTTTTAAAGGCAGCCCAATCAATCACTAAATAATTGTGTCAATAGAATTGTCATTTTTTTTATATACAAACCACCCAATCAATTAAATTAGGCAGATTTTTTATAAAGTTAGCATTTTGTTTTTATTGCCTAAAAAAAATTATATATATAGATATCTAGTTGTTGTTAATTAAATCAGCAAAAACATTTTTAAAATTTTAAAATATTTTATTTCTTAATATTAAAGCAAAAACTAAAACTGCAGCAGCAACAACAAACAACAACTATTTTTTACTGTTATTTTATATAGAAATTAATTTAGCAAATTGCAAAAGAAACAACTAAACTAACAGCAAAATTTCTCGTTAAGTCATTAAAATAAAATAAATTTATTTTTGTTTTTTAAAATGCAAAAGTTTTTCACTTTTAGAAAATTCAAAGAAAACTAAAAAAAAAAAATAATATAGAGTCTCCTGAGTTTTGAGACATTTTAAAACATTTTAAATAATTTTAAGCGTTTTTATTTTTAACTCTCAGCATATTTTTGTTACAATTTTTATTATTATTATTAATTATTAAAATTATTATTATATAAACTAAACACAATTTTATTTGAAATTTTTAGTTGTATAGTTTTAGGCGCTTTTATTTAAATTTTTCTTAAACTAATTATATTGATTGATTGTTTAAATTTAGTTAATTTTATTCTTATTACTAATTATTATTGATGATGATGATTTTATTTAAAACAAACAAAAGAAAAACAAACAAACAAAAAAAGCTAAATTGCAAAGTTATTTGTTTAAGTGTATTTGTTGCAACAACAACAGTTATACAAAAACCACTAGAAACTGCAACTTTGTTGTAAAGCGTAAAACAAACCAACAAACCAACAAACCAACCAACCAACCAAGAAACAAACAAACGAAAGTGCAGTGAACTAATTACATTTTTTATACATTTGTAAAATACTAGTTAAATAAATAAATATATTATATTTAAAATAATTAATTAAACAAAAACAACAGCAATTATTATAAGTAAAAAAAAAACACAACAAACAACCGCAAACAAATTGAGCAACAAACAAATGTAACTAAAGTTTTACTATTTAACATTACAACCAACACATTGTTTAATTCAATGAACAATTCAAATAAATTCAATAAATTTTTAATTGAAATTGAAACGAAATTTTCTTTTACAAAAACTACAACAATAACAACAACAACAGCAGAAAAAGGAATTATTAAACGCATATTTATTACTATTTAAATGTAAAAGGTATAAAACAGCGACAAACATGTATTAAGTAAAATTTTAAAGTTTTTTCAAAAATTTAATCTTATTTTTTTTTATTAAATTTTTGTTTTTTTTTAATTTTGTTTTTTTATTTAATTTTTTTTTTTTTTAATTTTTGTTTTTTTTTAAATTTTTTTTTTTAAATTTTTTTTTTTTAATTTTGTTTTTTTTTTTAATTTTGTTTTTTTTTAATTTTGTTTATTTTTTTTTTTTTTTTAATTTTGTTTTTTTTTTTTTAATTTTTACTTTTCTAGACAAAATTTTTGGTAGGGTCGAGGCAGTTTAGAAACATATTTTCGACATATTTCAAACAGACAAAGGCAGAGTTTTTATCAAAAGCTGTCTATTTTTTTCCCCTACCGTGAATCAGCCATTAAAATTGACAACATTTTACAACCTGCTATACACTTGCCAAAATATTCCATTTATCTGTGTGTTTGCAGGAAATATTGCTGAAAAATGCCAGAAATTTTGTTTTGTGTTTTTACTCGAACATATACTGTCTGACAGTGTAGAGCAATTTAAAAATAAAAACTAACGAATAAATTATTTTTTATTCTTTCCCAATAATATACGACAATTAACAGGCGGACAACAGGTAGGCAACATAAAGGGCGCTACAAAGGTTTTTGTTCAATGGTTTTTCAACAGGGACACTACAAAAGTAGAGCGACAGGGACAGCAAACGACGTCATATTTCTTGCCGCTCTTTTGACATTTCTCTTCAGTAAGGTTTGCCATTTCATGATGTAAAGATATTCGAGCCAACAACGAGTCGAAATTATTAAAATTTACTACCGAAATTCGAATTCGTATATCTTTCCATCATGAAATGGCAAACCTTACTGAAGAGAAATGTCAAAAGAGCGGCAAGAAATATGACGTCGTTTGCTGTCCCTGTCGCTCTACTTTTGTAGCGTCCCTGTTTGAAAACCCTTTAGCAGCCTTTAAGCTGGTTTCCGAAGGAAATTTGTTGCAAAACATGGCTGTCCTTGAACAAAACGCAGATTATAGTATGTGAAGAAATGTTAAGGAGGATATATGGATTGTGAAGGCAGATCAAGGCACCTGCTGACGGCCTGCCAAAACACTGCAGGCTATTCATAAAATCTTTAAATTAAAAGAAAAAATCAATTGGCTGCCGACCGACAACTGCCTTTTAGTAATTTTCCGGAAAACCTGCTACAAGGCAGCCTATTTCAAATAGAATTCCACTAATATCACATAACTCTGCCGTGACATGTACACATTTTTCATCATGCCGATACTCTGCGTGAAACCTGCTGCAGGAACACTGGCATTTAAGAGATAACAAATATATGCGGTGTCCTGCACCTCAAATCTGCCAAGAAACTGCGCTTTTACCAGAAATATGTTCATATTCTGCCGAATATTTTGTCTCGGATTCAATCAAAATTATAAATACAAATTTGTAATTTTAGAATAAAAAGAAAAATTTGTTTACTAGTTATTTTTTTTGTATTTATTCCTACATTTTAAATAATGCATAAATGTTATTTATATTCAAAGCATTTTTTTTATTTATTTCCAATTGTATTTAATTTTTTTATTCATTATTCACAAATAATTTTTTTATTTGAATATAGAATTCAAATTGAAATTTAAAATTAAATTTATTTTGCTGTTCGAATAACGCATAAATGATTGAATAACAATTGAAAAACTAATGAATAAAAATGTATTTGAATAATGCTCTACACTGTTGTCCCTTTTATTATTAAATAACTACCACAATTTTAATTGTGTAAAATTTATTGCTTAATTAAAGCTTCCCAAGACAACATTGGGAACACAGCAGGTTCAATGGCAGAGAAATATTTTATCAAAAGATTACAAGCAGACAAGAGCCGGATTTGTTCTTTGTTACTTTAAAATTCCATAAAATTTGATAATCTGCCATATGCTTCCGACTAACTTACGGAAATAATTTTACTTAAAAGCAGCTTAAACGTTAATGTACCTCATTCCGACATCCTGAACTAAATTCAAGTTTAAAGTCAAAAAATTTAAAAACTTTGTAAATATTTTATGTTGCAACTTTAAAACTATTTGTTGTAACTTGCACCCTTATGACGTAAAACGAATTTGTCAAAAAACGTGAGATATACCAGTGACAGAAACTTTTGACTTGTTCCTTTCTTTCGTCGACGTTTTATTTAATTAATAACAAATTTGTTACTATAATTTCTAAAGTTTTTAACGAATTCGTTTTGTTTTAAGCGGGGTAAATAGAACCAAAACGATGACGAAATGAATATGTTAAAAAAATCTGTCACGGGAATTTCTGACGCTTTTGTTCGTTGTACGTTGTAAGTTGGTTAAGAATTCAAATAATTTATTTTCTCTATTTCGACGTAATGCAAAATCAACAAAAGTACGTAATTCCGTTACAAAAACAGTTTTGAACGTAATTCCGACACCACATGTACATAATTCCAACATATGTTATTTCGGCATATTCTTTAAATTGTTTAATTTTGTTAATGTTAATTAATTTAAAAATGAAATGCAAGACTATTATATCTTACGAAAACAAAAACACATTTTTTCAAAAAAAAAAAAAAAAATTTTAAATTTATCGATTTATCGATTTATTTTTGAAAATCTAGTTGATAAATTTCAAAAAAAAAAACACATCATAAATGTTCCCTCACAAGACAATGCGCCCATATATACAGACAACTAGTAGAAAAGCGACAAACTAATAAACAAATTCAGTATACAATTAAAAAGTGTCGGGAACCAATGCGTATTGACGCTGATTTACGTTCTTTTTATGTGTCAACGTCTACTCTTTATATGTTAAATGTAAAATTATATATTTTTACTAATTTAAATTAGGAAATTACATTGTTACGAAAATTCAGTCTACAGAAAACTGTTCTACATGTTGGTATCTCTGGAATGTGTACAAAATAAAAACTCTTATGTTTGGTTTAAATTATAACAATTAACTTTATTAATTCACTTTAATAAACAACTTTACTAATAACAAATTCTAACAACTGCAACATGTCCACAATTTAACTTGACATTTATCACACGAGGTGCACTCGACCACTTTACAATTACTACTGAAGTGCTGTGCCTCCGATGCGGCGGCCTTATATACTGTAGGCATCAGTTCGACTTGTTTCGAGAACCTTCTACTCCTTTCGTGAATGACGCATGCTATTGGCATCTCATTCGCACTCATGTGTTTTAATGCGCTGATCTTCTATCTCTTGCTCGCACATTGCTGAGTGCGCTGAATGATCTTCCGTCTCTTTCGAATACATTGCTTAGTGCGCTGAATTGTCTTGCGTCTCATTTATTATTGTTGATTGCTTGCACTATGGGGCAAATTACATCTTTTCGTAACAATATGTTTTTCTTAACAGCCCCTGATGGCTCTCGATGGATGCCGAAATATTGGGAATTAATAAAACAATTAAAAATACAAAAGGAGTGTTTTTAAATTTAATTATCATATAAATACTTTTTCAAATTTGTTGTTTTCGACATAACAAAGTTAAAAAAAGGGCAACATGTTTTGCATTTTGATTCGATTGACATGGTTAATAAATATTTTGTACAGTTTATGCGTCGCAATCATATTGTAAAGAAAAAAAAATATGACTCAAAATAACTTAGCTATTGAGCTCATCGATGGTACACTAATTTGTACCAAATGATAAGAAAATGTGAATCTATCAATTGGTATTTCAACTTTAAAAATGTATCAATTACTTTTTGTAATACTTACCAACAAAGTTGAAATTTAATATTTTCATAAAAATGTATTTGGTGACTTTTAGTTCTAAAAGGTTTTTCAACAGGGACGCTACAAAAGTAGAGCGACAGGGACAGAAAACGACGCCATATTTCTTGCCGCTCTTTTGGTTTGCCATATCATGATGGAAAGATATAAATTTACTACCGAAATTCGAATTCGTATATCTTTCCATCATGAAATGGCAAACCTTACTGAAAAGAAATGTCAAAAGAGCGGCAAGAAATATGGCGTCGTTTGCTGTCCCTGTCGCTCTACTTTTGTAGCGTCCCTGTTGAAAAACCCTTGAAAAAAAACGTTTGTAGCACTTTTATTGAAAAACCCTTTACAACGACGATATATTCTAATTAAGGACCAGTTGTTCAGTGCAAATTTAAAGATTGTCACATTTTAAATATTTGTGTTATGTGGACTATAGACGAAATTACATCTAGTTTAAGCAAAGTTTAATTGGAAATGTAACTAAAATGTGGACTTAAGTGCTAAACAATTAGTTGAAATTGATTTGAATCAATTGGAAAATCTTTAGTAGGTACTTAAAAGGCAAACATAGTGGTTTTTGCTACATTTAGTACATTACTTCACATATTTAGTTTTATTTTCTTTTTATTTAGTCAATTTATAGCATTTTTGAAGATATTATTTTTAATTATTTGCAAAAAAGCATTTCTAAAAAATCTTTAAAAGTTTGTAATAAAAATATAAAAAAATCTTTTATTTAATTAATACACATTAGAAACAAAAAAAGCGTTGTTACTTTCGGAATGACGAACAAGTTAAAAATAAATTTAAATTATATTTAAAATCATGTACAATTTGTATTAAAGTTAATTTAATGTAAGTTAATTAGTTCTAACCAAAACAAAAAAAAAAAAAGAAAAAAACTACAACAAAAATGTTTTCTTTTTAGTTAATTTGTAAGCTGAGTAAAAATCTAAATGTTTAACACAAAAATCAATTATATTAGCTGTTAATTAAAACAATTAAAATTAAATTAAACAACAAGAAGAAAATATTGAAATATATATTTAAACTAAATATTAAATTAATTAAAATGGTCGCTAGTTCTGTTGGCATATTTTTAAATTTAACTAAGTTATCAATTAAATATTAAAATAATACTAAATGCAATGAAAATGATGAGCGTTAAAACCAAAAAAAAAACTACATTGAATATTTATATAAAAATAAAAACAAAAACAAAATAATTTAAGATTAATGAAGAAAATGCGCCAAAATTTGTTAAAGCCAACATCACTTCAATTAGTGTTAATCGAATGAAATATGTTGAATTTGTAATGCCGTGATAGCAAAAATGATTAAATCGTAAATTAATAAAGTATGTTTTGTTTAAATAAATAATAAAAATACAAAAAATGCTCAAAATACAACTTTTTATTTAATTTGCAACATTTTAAATTATTTTCGTTTGCTCTATTGTAGTCGGGGATAGTAATCGAAATACGTTTAAAATCGTTACATTTTTTAAATCGATAATGTTATGTGAAATAATCGAAAATATTTTTTTTCTATTTTATAACGAATGCTTTTAAAAATCGAACAGCAAAAATTCAATTTTAGTTAAAGTTTTTTTTATTAAATTTCTAAATATTTTTTTTAAATAATTGTTTTAAAAATATAAAATATACACAAAAACCATACAACACTTAAACAGAAATCGTTACCGATTTACCGCAAACGTGTTTCATTATAAAACTTAAAAATGCATTAATAGTATCAGTTTCAATCCCTGATTGCAGTGAAAAAAAGTTCTATAATACTATATGGTGAGTCAGTGATTTTTATTTTCAGCAACATTTTAAATTAGGACTGTGCGATTAAACAAATAATCGAAATCTCTAGATTAATCATAATTCTGATTAATCGATTAATCAGAATTTTGATTTATTGAACCACATTTTTAACATTTAAATATTTTTTAACATAAATAAAGCAAATATTTATGCATAAAGTATTTCGCGACGCAGAAGTTTATTAATCAGAAATCATGACTAATCAAAATGCTGATTAATCAATTATCACAATTTTGATTAAATGAAAATCTTGTTTAAATGATTAATCAATGTTCTGATTAAATGAAAATCTTGATTATGCTATTAATCAAAATCTATTAATTAATTAATCGAAATCTTGATTAATCATAATTCTTTTTAATCGATTAATCATAATTTTGATTAATTGAACCACATTTTCAACATTTAAATACTTAAATAAAGTGATATTTAATGGTATGTTATATATTTCGCGACGCAGAAGCTTTTTAATCAGAAATTCTGAATAATCAAAATGCTGATGAATCAATTAAACACAATTTTGATTAATCAGAATCTTGTTTAATTGATTAATCAATGTTCTGATTAATCGAAAGTCTTGATTATTATATTAATCAAAAATTGATTAATCAAACAATTTAATGAATCGATTAATCGCTCAAACCTATTTAAAAAGCAAAACTATTTCACAACGCAGAAGTTTTTTAATAAGAAATTGTGATTAATCAAAATGGAATTTAATCACAATGTTGATTAATCAAAATCTTGTTATGTTCTGTTCTGATTAATCGATAATCTTGACAATTCCATTAATCAAAAATTGATTAACCAAATAATTTAATTAATCGATTAATCGCACAGCCATATTTGAAAAGCAAAAGGTTTTTCGCGACGCAGAATTTTTTTTGATCAGAAATTGTGATTAATCAAAATGCAAATTAATAACAATTTTGATTAATCACAATCTTGTTTAATTGATTAATCAATATTCTGATTAATCGAAAAATCTTGTTTATTCTGTTAATCAAAAATTGATTAATCAAACAATTTAATTAATCGATTAATCACACAGACCTATTTAAAAAAGCAAAAACTATTTCACGACGCAGAAGTTTTTTTATAAGAAATTGTGATTAATCAAAATGGAATTTAATCACAATGTTGATTAATCAAAATCTTGTTTAATGTTCTGATTAATCGATAATCTTGATAATTCCATTAATCAAAAATTGATTAATCAAACAATTTAATTAATCGATTATCACACATCCCTATTTGAACAGCAAAAGGTATTTCGCGACGCAGAAGTTTTTTTAATCAGAAATTGTGATTAATCAAAATACTAATTTATCACAATTTTGATTAATCAGAATCTTATTTAATTGATTAATCTATATTGTGATAAATCGAAAAAATCTTGATTATTCTATTAATCAAAAATTGATTAATCAAACAATTTAATTCATCGATTAATCGCACACATCCCTATTTGAAAAGCAAAATTTATTTGGGGGGTTTTACAAACTGTGTCATGTGTGGTATGTAAAATTACCATATAAAACTTCTAGATTGAAATAACGTATTTTCCAGCTTTAGGTCGAATTGCTTATGGATATTTGTAATAAAACGGTTTTAAATTCGATTCTCACTACAGAAATGTGTACGGAATTTGTTTGGAAAAGTTTTCTGTATTGAAACATCGAATTCAAAGTCATTTGTGAACAATTTTTTATCTGAAATTCTACTGAAATTTAAAACAATAAAAAATGTCTAAATCCTCTGAAAATAGTTAGTTTAATTTTCAAAACGTCTTTGCTTTAACTAAACCATTTCCTTTTTAATTTCAAATTGAACCACACAATATTTATTAGTCACCAAAAGCCGCGCGCTCTACCAAGTTAAAACTGCCCGTAACAAGTAACAAAAAAACATATATTCTAAATTTCAAATAGTTTTTTTTCTTTTGTTTTACATACGAAAATATTACATAAACTAAAAGCAATTTCTGTGCAAAGTGTCTTAGGATAAAGTTTACTGTTTAAGCAATTTTATAATTTTTTTTAATAAAAAAAAAAACAGCTAACGAACTAATTTCAACATTGAAAACGAAATGCTTATACTTTGCTATATACCGAGCTTTTTAGCGCCAAACATGCAAAACATTCAAAATATATTTTGCATTTCTAACAGAGTAAACAAAAATTAGCCTGTCTGAGTCATTATAATAAATATTAATAACTGATATATTTATCTAAATAATAGTAGATACAATTGTGCATTATCAAAAACATTCAACAACAATATATAACGAAAACAAAAGGTAAATTAACAAAAATCATCGCCTGATGATTTTACAAAAATTTAAAATAAAGAACAGCTACACAATGAAGCATTATATAAAAGTCTAAAATAGATTTTAATTACATTCATAAAATATATACATCATATACATACATATATATTTTTTAATAAACATAAATAAAACCCAACAAGAACATTTAGTAGTGTTTAAGTCAATCATAAAGAAAATAATAAAAATTTACATCAACAACAAGAACAAGAACAACAGCATTATATACACCAATAGTTATCGTAATACGAGTAAGTAAATTATTCATTTATAGCAGAACCTTATTGTAAATATAGATGACAAGTATTTCGTTTTATTTTTAGCTAAGATTACATTATTTTCACAAAATAACTTCATACCAATTATTGTAATTTCTGCAACGCATACGATGGATGCTGAAATTAACAACGAACTCTATTAGTTTAGTTAAATTTCTACATTCGACATAGGTTTTAAAGCAAATGTGACAAGATTATGTCTATTAGGGGGTCGCACAAAAATGCAGTCAATCTAAAATTAGGCTTTGTTTATTCTATGAGAATGCCAAAAAAATATTTAGGCTCTAATGGAAACCGTTGAGTTTGAAAAAAACCTCTAAAAAATCTGGTTTCTAAAAGTAGCTAAACAAGAACGTTGTTGTCATACAAAACATCATTTTTTCTGCTTACTTTAAAGGGCTTGAACTTACGAATTTTAGTTTTAAAGTGCAAATAACAACAACTCAATTTTGTGCGGCATCTTTTGTCTATATTCATTTTTAAAATACATTTATTACATATATAATAGAACAAAAAAAAAAACAAATAAAGAAATTAAAAATCAAATCAACATCAAATCATTTAAAGGGAAGCAAATTCTGGTAAAGATATAGTTATAATACACTTAGATAATTTTAGTAGATCATTTTGAATAACTTTCCATTAACTAACTATAATTTTGTAAATAACACCGATATACAAAACACCGATATATTTTTGTAAAACTTGAAAATATTGCAAAAACGTTGACAAAAAAAAAATAAAATAAAAAAATAGAAGAAACCAAAATGTTCATAGCCAATATTTAGCATTATAACATAGTTGAAATTAGTATTCATTTCATTAAATAACTAATTAATAACTGTAAAATATATTTTGTACAGCTAAAACAAAAATACAAAAAACAAAATAAAAAAACCAAATTGAATTTAAACACATATATACTAAAAAAAAAAACACAATTATAATAATGATTACGATACTGAATTTGTAAAGTAAAACTAAACAACAAACTATTGCAATTACTGAAGTAGTTGATTAATTTAAAATGAAAATATAAAAATTATATAATACAATAAATAAACTGTCTTTTTTTTCGTTATCATGTTTTTTTTGTTAATAAAATAAATTATTGGAATTTTACTTATTATTTAAAACCATAGTTGTTTTAAAAACTTTGGCAAAGGAAGTAATTCGATATTAAACGTAAGTATCATATTTTTTATGAAATAATAAAATATGCGGCTAATTTTTTTTTAATATTTAATTTAATACATATTTCGTCATATTTGATGTTTTAAAATGATTGTCCGTACAATATGCTGTATTAAATTAAATATTTTTTTACATTTTACAACTATTTCCATTTTATATTTTAATTCAGTTTTTAGAATTTTAATAAAAATATAAATTATTTTGTGAAAATTGCAATTTTACGAATTTAATATCGTCACTATCAATCATGCCAAAGGGGCGAATGTGCAATTTTTGACATTTGCGATTTTGAATGTAGTTTATCCTCAAGTATGCTGTGCCAAAATCGCGTGTCATTTTGTTGGATATTTCTTGCCACAAAAGACAAAACCAAAAGGGCGAATTTGAAAAATTGAAAATCTTGTCATGCCAAAAGGGTGAATCTTTTTGTTTTTTCGCCATAACTTTTTATTGGTATAAGATAAAATAGTGATGTAAAGGCATTTATTGTTTGTATTCAAAGCACCTATCGTTCTGCATTATTAATTAAAATATTTTGCCAAACATTAATTTGCCATTTGTTATTTGCAGGAAAAAATGTTAGGCAAAATATTTTTAAATAATGATGCAGTTCGATAGGTGCTTTAAAAACAAACAATTAATACCTTTTCACCACTATTTTATCTTGTACCATTAAAGAGTTATGGCGAAAAAACGTAAAGTTTTTCAATTTTTCCAATTTCTTAGTTTTTATACTTTAATTTTTTATTGATGCAAGATAAAATAGTGGTGTAAAGGTATTAATTGTTTGTTTTTAAAGCACCTATCGATTGGTATCATTATTTAAAAATAATTTTCCAAATATTAATTTGCCTTTTGTTATTTGCAGGAAAAATGTTTGGCAAAATATTTTAAAATAATGATACCAATCGATAGATGCTTTAAAAACAAACCATTAATATCTTTGCACTACTATTTTATCTTGCACCAATAAAAAGTTATAGTAAAAAAACTAAGAAATTTGAAAAATTGAAATCTTGTCATGCCAAAAGTGCGAATCTTTTCGTTTTTTCGCAATAACTTTTTATTGGAATAAGATAAAATAGTGGTATAAAGGCATTTATTGTTTGTATTCAAAGCACCTATCGATAGGTATTATTATTTAAAAATAAATTTCCAAATATTAATTTGTTTAGCAAAAATCAAATGACAAAAAAATATATAAATATTCAAAATAAACAAAGAGATCAGTTTTTATACTTTCCTCACCTTGTTTAAATACACCTTGATTCGAAACATCATTGTGAAATTTTTTTCAACAAAATCTGAAATGGAGTCACTTAAAAAATGTAAAACTGTTGAAGTGTTTCGACAAAATCTTAGCCGGGTTTTAAAAAACATTAATGACAGCCTAAACATTGATCGTAAGGTGGATCGGGCTGAAATGTGGAGAAACGTGTCAAGGAAATTTTTCATAAAAAATCTAAATTCGATTTCAGCAGAAAAGTAGCTGAAAAATGCAATTGCTTCGAATCAGTGGTCCGCAAAGTGAAAAGGAAGTTGCCCTTAAATCGTACATCGTTCAGAATGTCTCAAATCGAAATGCCACAAAATCATTGACGCAAGAAATAAATGGTTTTTCAATAAGAGCGCTACAAAAGTTTTTTTCAAGGGTTTTTCAACAGGGACGCTACAAACATTTCTCTTCAGTAAGGTTTGCCATTTCATGATGGAAAGATATACGAGCCAACAACGAGTCGAAATTATTAAAATTTACTACCGAAATTCGAATTCGTATATCTTTCCATCATGAAATGGCAAATCTTACTGAAGAGAAATGTCAAAAGAGCGGCAAGAAATATGGCGTCTTTTGTTGTCCCTGTCGCTCTACTTTTGTAGCGTCCCTGTTGAAAAACCCTTTATTTGACATAAATGTATTTGTTGGGTTTTACTTCTACAAGGATAATATGCGATCCATACCATGAGCGAATAAAACAAAAGATTAGAAGCAGGTTTTAACTATGTCAGATATAGATGACAGGAAATGGACAGAGTCGAACGATAATAAAAAAATCCATGATAAGGCCGAAACCATTAAATAAAAATTTAATGTTATAGTATATTGTTGCTTATTCAAACAGTGAATCTTAGTTAGTTTCACTTAAACAATTACAGTTTAAAATCATTTAGATGTCACAGGGTATACATACAGTGGTGGCCACAGAATTAGAAACAACTTTAAATATATTTTTATTGAAGTACCACACTTTATACATATATATAGTAATTTTGGTTTTAGTTTGGACTATACTCTGGATCATTTTCTTGTTTATCGTTGGATTATAAATACTAAATAAATAATTTAAAAATTGTCTAAAACTCACAAAATGTTCAGACTTTATTTCTTAAAAACGAATAAGAATATTAACATTCATTGGTATATTAAAATTAGTCTTGACAATTATGAGTATAATTGCGTTTAAGGTTTTTTTGAAAAACTATTTTCAACAATATTAAAATTAGTAATGAATCGTGGCTGAAAAGGTTTTTAAAATTACGTGAGCACTTTTCTTAAAAACGTTACGTTATATGAAAAACTGAGTATGCAATCAAAATCAGCACCTTATGAATTATTATCAAAATCCTATTTTTTCCTAATACGTAACATTTTTAAGAAAATTGCATCGTTATTTTGAGGCATTTTCATCGACTGCTTAGAATGTAAAAAAAAATTATATTTACGTTTGAAAAATAGTGCCCCAAAAAACCTCAAACGCAATTTGTCTTATAATTGTCAAGGCTAGTTTTAATATACTAAGGAATGGTAATTTTCTTATACGTCTGCAACATATTTGGATATAAACTCGAAAATTTGTATTTTGATTTTAACACTATTTTAATGTTTTATTGTGTTTAGACAATTCTATATTATTAAATTTATATTGAGTAGGTAGGTAAAGCGGGACAGACAAATAAATTTAATTTCACGGGGTACCCTACTTATAAAGTGAACTTCTTCCCTGCAATTTTCTAAATTAAAAATGTGAAAATAAAAATTTGACCTCACGGGCTTCCGCCGTATAAAGTAAACTTCATTCCTGTAATTTTATATATTATAATGCAGTGATAGACATTTCTCAAAAAAAAGTATTATCTATTCCCCAAGATACTCACCTTACTATCTGGCCCGATACTGCCTACCACCCGTGCGATACGTCGTCATCTTTGATTTCGGTACTGAATTTAAAAAAGCGTCAAGCACCTGTTGCCTCACAATTTGCTTCTCCTCAAAGAACTCCTTCTCCTTGTCACGTCCTCATCGTCTTCGTTATCGTTCTCACCTAAAAAATCAAGGCTGTCTGAAGAGTAGTAATGCCTATAATGATGTTGTTCCTGCTGCATCTGCAACTGTAGCTCAGGCTGAACATTTTGTCCAATAAACTCGCGCAAGATATAACCACGACCACGTGTTGTACCGCTCGGTGATAATTTCCGGCATTGATGTTTTTGCAAAGTCCCTAATGTTATTGTTTTTGTTTCCACGGTTGCTGACTTCAGGCAAGGCCACTGGAAAAAGCATCTGCGGTGCGACTGGAGCAGACGCCCAAGAGACTTTCGAGAAGGCAGCGTTGTCGATCTTTTCGAAGCTACTGCGTTTTGAGTAGCTATTGCTTGAACGCGAACGCTGCTGCTGAGCGCCCAGTAGCGGCGCCAAACTTTGGAGTTCTTGTTGTGGTGGTTGGAACTGATGATGTTGCTTTGTAAAAGTACCAAATGCAGCGACGGCGGCACCAGGACAGTGCTGAAATTTATTATAAAAATTGCGGCTGCCAATGTAGCACCTGTTGCTGATGTTGTTGAATGGCTGTGTTTTCTTAAAGTTATAAAAATCTATGTAGCCCTTTTGCACCAAGTCGAAAGCAATTTCAAAAAAATTTAGAAAAACAAAAAAAATAGCGGCCACTCGCAAACTTACCGCCTTTTGTGGCATATTTTACGCCGCGCTCTTTGAGGTCATTCACCTTTTTGACAGTTTTTCATTTGTGTTGTCCTGGTCAAGCATTTCATAATTTCAATAAAAAAAAAATTTAAGCAAAGAAATGAATAACGTCTTTTCTCTTTTTGCACCACGATCTTTTACGATTTGATTCGGTTTCCGTGAATTGCGCGGCATTGCCAGTCCGAAATTTTTTGTAGTGATTTCTCTAATACCCAATACTTTGTATTCGAAATTGGTTTTGTTATCGATAACGAATATTTTTGTTGAATACCCAAGCAACCATGGTTGAAGTATATACAGGTTAAGTCATCTTTCAAAATTCAGTCGCCATTTACTTTTTTTGAGAACTGTTTGAAAGACTCAACATTTCTTTACGAAAAATTTAAAACAAAACATCAATGTTTTGTTTACAAATTCATAAAAAAATTAAACTCAAAATTTGAAAATAATTAATTCAACACTTTAGTAATTTACAAGCTGTCTATGGGCTCCAGAAGAACACCGCAGTGTATAACAAAAGTGAAAAAGTGACTTTGTAGTTTGAAATTTTAATAAATTAGCCAAATTAAAGAGCAAAAAAAATAACCTTGAAATAAAGTTTAAATTGACAATTAATTGTTGTTTTTTTTTTTAATTTTCTTATTGACATTCTCAGCATAGTGTATGCCAACTAACTGTCTAGATGAACTAACCTGAATATACTTCAACCATGCAAGCAACAATTTACTAGGCAGCTCAAATACTGTTAAGTTTCTGGAAGGATTTTGAACAGTATTTACTTGCCAGTAAAACTAGTCAAAAACTGGTCGGTTACTGGTAGGGATTTGAAGAGTATGAAACTATATAACATTCTTTTTGTTGTAGATGCTTTTCGCTGATCAAGAAAACGATTATCAGCCCTAAAGAGGAACTTACCAGTCCCGTGGAGATGGGAGCATGTTCCCAGAGCAGACGATCGCCGCATGGAAAATGCAGAGACGTAAGACAAGGTCATGCAAAGTAAGAAGACTCAATTGCGAAGCCGTCGCAACCACGACACGTATAGCAGTGCAAAGAGATCGAGCACCTCTTTATGTTTAGTTTTGTAAATTAAAAAAAATAAAAATTAATTTTGACATTATTTTATTTACTTTTTACATGTCAAGTTTCTGGCAAGCTTTTGGCCAGTTTTTGATCAGTTTATGGTCAGTTTGTGGCCAGTTTTTGGCAAGTTTACTGCCCAGTAACCGAAGAGTTTTACTGGCTAGTTTCTGGTAGGACAATGCGTGACATCGCATTGTTTTACAATAAAATTTACAATAAAAATAAAATTAAAAATTAATAAAATAATTTAATTTTTATTTATCGTCATATAGGAAAAAAAACAAAAATATTTGCGTGTTGTCCCGAATATAGCCACACAAAATCCGTATTTATAATTCAGTAAGTTGTCCAAAGTTATTTTATATACGTTATGACAATTAATGAATAAATCAAAATAACAAAAAAATTGAAATAAATTTTTTTAATAATTTTTAAAGTTATTCAAACATTAAAATTTGTTTTCCCACTATTTTTAAAACTGCATATTTTCCTTTTTGACGTGACGATATATGAAAATTGTAAATTTAGAGATTTTTATTAAATATTTTATTTAATTTTTTGGAGTTAAATGCAATATTAAAATTTATAGTCTTATTTTTATTGTAAATAAATCAGATATGTAGTGAATTATAAAACTTAACTTAAATATTTTGTATTACAAATGATAAACACTACTCAGAGTATGGAGTACTTCCATAACAAAAATATTCGTTATCGATAACCAAACCTATTTCATATACAAAGTATTGCGTATAAGAACCATCCCTATAAAAAAATATTTGTGACTGGCAATGCTGCGCAATTCACGGAAACCGAATCAAATCGTAAAAGATCGTGGTGCGAAAAGAGAAAAGACGTTATTCATTTCTTTGCTCAAATTTGTGTTTTTTTTCTAAAATTTATGAATTGCTAACAGGACCAAGACAGAAAAAAATGTAAAATTGCCAAACAGGTTGATGACCTCAAAGCGCGCGGCGTAAAATATGCCACAAAAGGCGGTAAGTTTGCGAGTGGCTGCTCTTTTCTGCTTCTTCTAAAATATCTTTTGAAATTGTATTGGGCCTGGTGCAAAAAGGCTGCATAAATAATGAAGAGACATTTTGGTAACTTTAAGGAAACAACAACAAAAACCACATCAATTCAACATCAACAGCAACAGGTGCTACATCGGCAGCCGCAACATTTTACCATCAACTTTTATAATAATTTTGAGCGCTGTCCTGGCGCCGTCGTCGCTGCATTTGGTAGTTTTCCAACGCAACATCATCAGTTCCAACCACCAGAACAACATCTCGAAAGGTTGGCGCCGTTACTGTGCGCTCATCGGCAGCAGCGTTCGGGTCCAAGCAATAGCTACTCAAAACGCAGTCGCATCGAAAAGATTGACGGCGCTGCCTTCTCGAAAGCTGCGCTGTCTCTTGGAGCAGACGCCAACGCTGTTCCAGTCGCACCGCAGATGCTTTTTCCAGCGGCCTTGCCTGACGTCAGCAACCGCGAAAACAAAAACAATAATACTAGGGACGCAGCCATCTTTGCAAAAACATCAACACCGCCAACTTCCGCTGCGCTTTCATTGCAATTATCACAGCGCGGTACAACACGTGGTCGTGGTTATATCTTGCGCGAGTTTATTGGACAAAATCTTCAGCCTGAGCCACAGCTGCAGATGCAGCAGAAACAACAGCATTATAGGCATTACAACTCTTCAGACAGTCTGGATATTGTAGGTGAGGACGATAACGAAGACAACGGTTACGAGGAGGACGACGACGACGAGGAGGAGGAGCAGTTCTTGGAGGAGAAACAAATTGAGAGGCAACAGGTGCTCGACGCTTATTTTAATTCAGTACCAAACCCAAACATGGCGACGAATCGCACGGGAGGTAGACAGTATCGGGCCAGACGGTAAGGTAAGTATTTTCTAATTAGATTTGATTGGATTTTCTATTATTTTTTCTAGTATTTTTCATTATTATTTTACTTTAATAATTGTTTTAAAATATGTGTTTGTAATATTGGTCCGTAACTATAGTTAACAGTAATCGAATCTTAAGTTTAATAACAATTTTTTTTGAAAGTTTTTGTATGAAAATAATTATGAAAAAGTTGTACATAAAAATAAGCTCGAGTTTAATATTGTCTTTAGTTACGCACCATTATTTTTTAATAATCTTATAAATGTGTTTCCTAAATACCCCCAATATCTAATATGGAAAATTAAATATATTCTCATCAGTGTAAACCTTTGAATTTATGTAAATCAACCTTCTCGTCTGTCCTGTATTCCTATCACATTTAAATTAGAGATAGGCGCGTGACTGATTTTGGTGGCACGAACACGCCGATAGCCGGACTACTAACGCATGCAGAGTATGATAAAGCACGATATATAAAAATATACCAGGTTAAACGCGAAAAATATTTTAGTAAATATATAATTAAAAAATTAAGTTTGAAATTTTGTATATATTAACCATAAGTAATTTTTAAGAAAACACAACGAAATTTTTATTTCCAGATGTTGAAAGTAATAGTTTTTGTAAATTGGAGTAGAAACTAAAAAATAACTTGAATGTGCTATTTGAGTCACTTGGAAAATTGGAGGAGTAGAAGTGAGTAAAAGGGAGTAGATTTGAAAATATTGCAAAATGGACTAAATTTGATGTAAAAGGAGTAGAAAATTAAATATAGAAGTAAATTTGATGAAAAGTGAGTCAAAATGAGCATTAGTATAATTTAAATAAATTAATAGATTTGTCAATTTTTTAAGGTTTTATTCATACCTGAATTTATGGGTTTTCTATAATGCTGTTGTATAATGGGTAGTCCGTCCAAGAGTCCTATGGTGTATTTAGAACATCCAATGAAATGCATGGTATTTTCAAAATTTTCCATAACAAATTTGATACAAACGTGATAACTTCTATAATTTAAAGACTAGCGCAAAATTGAGGGAAAGGAGTATAAAATGCTAGTACCGGAGTATAGGAGTAGAATTTAAAAATACAAATGAAATAGAGTATCTTGGTACCAGTACCGGAACCTATATTCCAAAGGGTTTAAATCCCTGTCAGGGAACGCAAAGAACCGGTATCGAAACCGTTACGATTTTCGAAACCGCAGACTAAACCGTTATTAAAAAAGTGTGTGGAACCGGAATCAAAACCCATATATATTTTTTTTTGGTTGGAACGGAATCGCTATTTTAAATATTTTGAAACCAGAACCGTTTCCATTTTCGGAATCTGAATCATTATTAAAAAAAATGTGTAGAACCGGAACCAATATATATATTTTTTATGCCCTACACTAAGAGTGAAAGGGTATATTCAGTTTGGTACGCCGTTTGTAACACCCAGAAGGAAGCATCTCTCATGAAACTCATAACTTAGGTTACTTACAGTGTTCACACTTTTCGCCAATGCAAAAGGAGCAGATTTGAAAATTTTGCGGAGTAGAAATGAGTCAAAGGGAGTAGAATTGAAAATATTGCAAAATGGAGTAGATTTGATGAAAAAGGAGTAGAAAATTAAATACAGTAGTAAATTTGACGGAAAGGAAGTAGAAAAAGGCATTAGTGTATTAGATTCAAATAAATTACTAGATATGTTAATTTTAATATTTTTTATTCATTCCTGATTTTATCGATTTTCAATAATGTATACATCAATACAGTGTGATCTATTCTAGAGTTGGGGTGTATCTGAAACACCCAATGAAATACATGGTGTTTTCAAAACTTTATTTATTAAAGTTGATTCAAACGTATATTTAATTAAAACTTATACATTTTAAAGACCATGTTATATTTATTTTACAAATAATTGATCATAGTTATTATTTAAATTATAATATCGACAATTTATTTGGTCCGCGAGAAATTGTTCTCATCATATTAAAAAAATGTAAGCGATTTCTGCAAAAGGGAATAGCTTTCAGTAAAAGGGAGTAGAAAATTATGAGAAAGGAGTAGAAAATGCTACTACCGGAGCAGAGTAGTCGATTTTACAAATCCAAATGAAATGGAGTAGATGGTTACTTATATACCTACGCTGTATGTGCGAAAAAATTGGCGAGATCGGTCCATTGTGTCCTGTAGTCTGAGCATTTATATTCAAATAACTCGTAAAATTTACATCTACAGATCACTTTTGCTGTATACGTGCTTAGGTAAACTTTTTTGGTCAAATATATATTGATTTCATTCTCAAATACATGGTCCGCGAAACGAATTTTGGTTCCCAAAAAAAAAAAAAAAAAAAAAACGAATTCGGTGTATCTACCAATTTGAAAATATGGGTATCAAATGAATGGAAATTCTTCAGCGATCGAAAGTTTGTAGTTATTTTCAGGATTCGTATACCCTGGTGACCTATATACCACTTTGAATGGTAACCACACATATGTGTAGGGTGTTTATAGTCGGCTTACACCGACTATAACTTTGATAATCCTAACTATCATAATAACACCTACTATAAAATATCCCTACTTTAAAATTTCCCATGTGATCTAACTTTCCCAACTGGTTTTTAGTTGGAACCGGAACTGAAAACGCTATTTTAAAAATCATGGCACCAAAATCTGAACCGATAGTACAATGGGTTGAAAGTACAATATAATGGAAGAATGTGTTTTGGACATGCTAAGTAGAATCTTGGGATAAAATGAATTATATCGTCGACGATACTGCAATACCGCTCAACTAGATGTGAAGATATCGCATTAATTTGTCTCATAATCCTGTTTTAATTGATATTTTGATCAGATAAATTAATAAAATGCCATTATACACAATTGCAGTATAGATACATAAAACATATCTTGTTCTTCGTAAAATGTATTTGTAGGCGATATTCGCAATTGCAGATAAGCGGTATTGCAGTATCATCGATGATATAATGCATATTTTAAAATTATTCGTCATTTGTAATACCGCGTAGTTGTCTGTCCATAACATAAGTGTTTTTCTCTTCGAATGTATGCCTTATATCCAGCAGTACTCTGCTACGCTGTTTGTGTTGACTTAGGTCCTGCCGCCCTTGGTATAGAGTTGTGCAGTAAAAAAATCGCATGACATTTCCACACGCAAGACACAACGGCGCACAATACACATGCAATGTAGTATGTGCGCCAGAGTTCAATGGTCTTTTGACACAAATGATGTCAAGTTGGGTCTGCCAGCTCGGCTGCTGGGTGGTGGTTTGCCGCCCGCCATCCGCGCCTGCTGCCTGCCCTGCGGTGTGTTGTTTGTTTGGGTTTTATTGCGCAGATTATGTCAGCCAAATGCTTCGGTTGCACTAGCACCAGCACCAGAGCAGCAGCAGCAGTTGCGGCGCATGACGCGGCGCGGTGATGCAGCCCGACCGAACGACTGTTTCGCCGACATGCGTTTGGAGTAGAGAAAAGTGCCGGCAGCGGCGGCGATAGCAGCTACAACCTAACCCAATGTTGTTTGTGTTGTTGCGCCTGCAAAGTGCTTGCAATTGCAGTGCGAGCGCATTTTCATGAATGGTTTTTTCGTGAGCGACGAAAACATTGCGAATGCTGCTAAACTCATAAAAAGCATAAAAAGCTATTTTTATTATTACAAATATTTGTAGCTTCATTGAAAATTGAAAATTTTAAAAATCATTTACAATTGAATTGAATTTTTATTGAATACATTTTATACTCTATAAACTGCTTTTTGCATTGTCGGCTCTCTGCGCTCTTCTGTGCTCTTTGCCTGCATATCCTGGCTGCACTGTGCCGCCAGCAGGATATGCGCTTTGCCTTGCAAAATGTTGGTCCTTTGCGTTTTGCCATAAACCCAGCCGCAGCCATTTAGTTCTTGCACTCTCTGAACGCAAGTTGTATTTTTCTGTGTACAATTTTTGTTCAACAAAAATTTATAAAAAAAAAAACAATTAACACAAACGATTAAAAAATTCAAATTAATTAAGCAAAAAGTTTTTTAATAGTTTTTTCAATTTTTAAATACAAAAACATTTAACATTTTATTGCAAAAACAAAAAGAAATTGCAACGCAATTCAGTGAAATGCAAATTGCAAAAAGTTAAAAAGCATTGATTTTGCAGTGGTTTGGCGGCTGCGACGCTGGTTTTTTTCAAAAACACTTTGCATCAGTTTAAATGCAAGGCGTTTCTTTAGGCGTATTTGTAACGTAAGCAAATTTATTTGAATATTTTTTATAATTTTTACCCAACCCTTTTTCTTCGTTCCTTCCTGCCCCTTCACACGCCCTCTGCGCTTTCTTCTCTATCCAATTTATTGCGTTTTAAGCCACCCACTCACTACTCGGACCCATATGTATCTGGCTATATGGCCATCTCTTTTCATTGCTGTCGCGCGCTCTCCCTCTTTCGGTGGCCCATTTGCTGTTGGCCGCTACGTTACTCCAGTTTTGCTGTCTACAACAACAACAAAAGCAACTACAAATACTATCATCATCATCATCATCGACATCATCGTGCGTTGTATTATTCTGTGCCTTAGTTTAACCCACAATTTCAGTCTGCTTCTGCTACTCTCGTCGACTTTGCCGACTGCCTATTGCCTACTTCTAGGCGTTGCAACGTTGCATCCTCGCGTTGCTGCTGCTGCTAAAAACAGCTGCTTGCTGCCGCACCTTAAAATTTAGTAATCTTTTTTTTTTCTTTGTGCATTGTAGTTTTTAATGTGCGCCGCCTACGCTATTTTCTATAATTTCTACTATTAGTCGAAAGGTTTTGGTTTTATATTCATTGCTTTTTGACTATTTGCTCATTTGCTTACATTTACAACCGGCTTCCGTTGCAACTACACTGCAGTTATTCCAGGTTTTTGTGTCGCTTTTCCCAGAACCTGCCTCACTGTGCAATTTTATATCGATTTGCAGTTGCTCTGGTGCCCGTCCGTCCGTCCATTCGTTCGTTTGTCTGACTGTGGGTTTTGTGTGTGTTTTTGTTGTTGTTTTCCAAATGCATGTATACATTTTTATTTGCTTTATGGCTTAGTTTAGGGTTTTTTAATATTCAATATATTGCATTAAAATTAACTTTATTTATTTATTGTATAGTTTGTTTTATACAGTTTCATAAAATTTAGTTTATTATTGCAAAGCGGTTAATGCACGGCGACCTGTACAGATCTATTGTGCCTATCAGTTTTATTACCGGTTCATCGGTCTTTGGCAGTATCGATTCTATAGCTCTTGGGAAATATGTTTGCGGTTTCAGTACCGGTTTATTCCGTTGTATTGTTTTTAGAAATTAATTTAATTTTGAAATTAAATTTGTTAAGTGATTCTCAAGTATTATAGATTTTAAACCAAGTATTGAAACCTAAACGGGTTTCTTGCGAAAAGCCAACATCAGTCAAATGTAGGTACACTGTTGAAATGTTTACATATTAAAAATATATTTTTTGTTTCATAAATTAAATATAACAATGCACATAGAACTCAAGTTAACAAAAAAATGCATGATTTTAAAATTAACTAATAAATTACACATAAAAGCAAATAAAAAAAATAAGAAAAATAAATTTCAGTGCATATGCGTGCTACACAATTGACAATTGTTCACACTTTTCGCCAATGCAAATGGAGCAGATTTGAAAATTTTAGGGAGTAGAAATGAGTAAAAGGGACTAGAATTTAAAATATTGCAAAATGAAGTAGATTTGATGTAAAAGGAGTAGAAAATTAAATATAGTAGTAAATTTAATGCAAAGGAAGTAGAAATATGCATTAGTGTATTCGATGTAATATTTTTATTCATTCCTGATTTTATGGATTTTCTATAATGTTGATGTATACAGGGTGGTCTATTCTAGAGTTGGGGTGTATCTGAAACACCCAATGAAATACATGGTGTTTTCAAAATTTTATTTATAAAAGTTGATATAAACGTATATTTAATTATAATGTCTACATTTATAGGCCATGTCGAAAATATTACATTTATTTTACAGGTAATTGATCATAGTTATTATTAAAATTATAATATTGACAATTTATTTGGTCCTCAAGAAAATGTTCTCATCATATTAAAAAAATGTAAGCAATTTTAGAAAAAGGGAGTAGATTTCAGTAAAAGGGAGTAGAAAATTATAAGAAAGGAGTAGACAAATGCTACTGCCGTAGTAGAGGAGTAGATTTTACAAATCCAAATGAAATGGAGTAGATCTACTCCGATCGGAGTAGAATGAGAACACTGCAAACGCCTCTAGCGTAGCGACAAAAACAATACAAAACACATGCATAGTCGGACGACGAACGACACTAATGTAGCAAAGAAAAAACAAACGAACAGCTTTGTCTATTTTGTTTACACATCTAAAGTCCGTTGTTCTGGGACAAAACACATGCATAGTCGGACGACGAACGACACTACTGTAGCAAAGAAAAAAGAAACGAACAGCTTTGTCTATTTTGTTTACACATCTACAGTCCGTTGTTCTGGAAAATATTGTTTCTCAAAAAACAACATGTGAATATTTTTGTACAACAAGAAAAATATATTTTGGGAACCCCAGATTTTATTAAATGATTAATGGCATTTAAACATGATTTGTAGTTTAGATCTTCTATATAAAATAACTTATTTCTTTTTCAATATCGGTTAATGGTTGATTTTCGTACAACGGCTTCGGGTTTAAAAATTAAACGGTTTTAGGGCCAGTTTTTCAGTGCTAGTTGAACTTAGTTTGTGGTTTAAACTTAGTTTAAACTCAGAATTTATTTTTTCAGTGAACGTCAATCGCCGTTTAAACTTAGTTTAAACGATCGATGCTGAAGAGTTTAAAACTCGTTTAAACTTTCAATTTTTTTGACATGAAATTTTCTGACAATACTTTTCGTTATTTTCTGCTGCTGCGTCGTTTCACAAATAATTCATAATTTTTATATTTTAGCACACTATACACTAAAAATAAATTCTCCCGTGAACTTTAGTTGCTCGATCTTTTGCTAAAATTTATAAAATTTTATTCGTTTTTTCTGAAACAACTTTTTAATTTATTTAATTTTTAATCAGAAGTCAAAAGAGGGAGAATTATTTGTCTTTAGCCTGTAATGCCAAAGGATCTGTGTTCTTTCTAATTATTCCCTGAAAAACTGGTAAGAAAATTTAACGTCTTTTAATTTAAAGAGAAGATTAATTAAACGGAGTTTAAGCTACGTTTAAACTAGCATTGAAAAATTGGCTCTTAAACGTATATCGGTTACGGTTTCAAACCTTGCTTTAAACTATATAATTTGGTCGGGTGTGGTTGGGTAAAAGTGGGCAGAAAGTGAAAGAATACCTCACTTTTTCGGGGGGTACACATAAAGGGTACCATTAGCCTTCCAATGATGTCCGCTATCCAAAAAATAAAAAATTGGTAAAACAGTTTTTGGGCCCCTTTTGGAGGCCATGGACCACCGACCATGGTACCATTCGATTTCTCACGATTTTTGCTACCGATTTCTGAATTAAAACATGCTTCGCTCTTTTTCCACTTTCCGTCTACTTTTAAAATCATTGGCGCATATTCATAAACAATTTAAAATCAACTTTCTTCTTTAATTTTAAAGTTGACTCTAAATTGTCCATGAATATGCGCCATTAATTTTATCATAAATCTATAAACTACTCCCAGAAAAAAATACTATATAAACAATAGTTTTTTACTATTAAAAATAGTCAATAGGATAAATTATTATTTTAATCGGAAAATACCATTAAATACCAGAAAATACTATGACATTGCTATTGAGTTTATATGAAAAGATTTATTTTATGTATACTATTAAATCAAAAATTGTCCTATTGACCAATTGTAATGGGATTTGAGAAAAAAAATTTCTCGATGTAATATCCTATTTTGGAGTATTTGGATTTATTGATTCGTAAATATCGTATGAATCCTTAATATATCTGAAAACTTTCTTTAAAAAGGATACTAAACATCTTGTCTGGAGATTACATCGGCCCCTCTTACGAAGACCCACACGTTTCAATTTTCTTACGAATAACAGCACGTTTTTCGTAACTACGAAAAGAAGCATAAATTCAATTTCACCACGAAAACAATCACATCTTTATAATACCCAAGAAAAGGAGCATATACGTTTTTTAGCCACGAAACGAAGCATAACTCTATTTTGGCCACGAAAACAAACACTTTTACATTTAGCTACGAAAAACAGCACATCTATCATTTCGTCAAGAATAAAAGCATATATATTTATTCAAGAAAGCTATACCAGTAGACGGTTTTGTGCACAGCAGCATACATAGTTGGAAAAAGGTGTTCCTTTGGGATTTGGCCAGAACCCACTTGTGTCATTGGAGATTTTTTTTTGGAAAAATTTGTTTCTTTGGGATTGGTTCAGAACCTGCTTGCGTCATTGGTCTTTTTTTTCGAAAAATTTGTTCGTTTGGGATTTGGCCACAACTCACTTGCGTCGTTAGACATTTTTTTTTTAGATAAACTTGTTCATTTGGGATATGGCCAGAACCCACTTGCGTCATTGGCATTTTTTTATTTTTGGAAAAATTTGTTCGGTTGGGATTTGGTTCGGTTGGGATTTGGACCCACTTGCGTCATTGGAAATTTTTTTTGGAAATTGTGTTCCTTTAGAATTTGGCCAGAACCCGCTTTCGTTATTATTCATTCATTAACCATTGATTGGCCAAATCCCAATGGAACAAATATATCCAAAAAAGAAACGAATTTTTCCGAAAAAAAAATGTCCAATGAAATGGGTTGTGGCCAAATTCAAAAGAAACGAATTTTTCCGAAAAAAATGTCCAATGACGCAAGTAGGTTCTCGACAAAACGCACCTGCAGGTGTATTTATGCCCATTAGAACAACTTCATAAAAAAAGTTCCAATGACTCAGCTGGATGTGAATCTATTATTCATTGAAACAGTATCATCAAAAAATGACAATGACACACCTGAAAACCATGTCATCAATGAAAAATCAACAAATTTGGTCATAATACCACCTTCATCATTAACATTTTATGACTTCTTACCCACAAAATTTTCGATTGGGATATCTGTATTGAAAATACATATATGCTTTTATTACTGGTAATATTAAAAATGTGCTTTTGTTCGTAGATAAAATATAAATGTGTTTCTATTCGTGGAAAAGATGAAGTTATGCTTCTGTTCGTGGAGAAAATGAGAATCAGTTTTATTTTGTGGCTAAAATAAACTTATGCTTGTTTTAAAGAAACATTTTTTTTAATGTGCCGTTTTTCTTAAAAAAATTGAAACGTGTGGATTTTCGTAAGAGGCGTCGGAATAATGGTACACGCTATATATCATCGGTGCACACTAAATTCAAATTTTGTCCTTTAAGACATATTAGGATAGGAAAAGATCTTTGAAAAGTTCTTTTGGCGTATACGTAAAAATGTCAGCATTGTATATAAGCTCTCAATATAATAAATACAAATTTGAAAACCGAGAAAAATTAAAAATAATAGAGGTCGAAAGCTATCATATGCACTACAAAATAATAATATTTTCCGATAATTACACAATACAATGATTTTCTTCTTCTTCACTTTAAAAATGTTTGCCTTATTTCACCTTTTTTAAAATGTTGCTTCAATTGTAAAAAACCATTTAAAAGTGAGACAGAGATTACATACGTAGCTACATTAGTTACGAAGAAATTATAATTTAGTTTTGGTTTGTTTGTGCTTTGCTTTCACCGTTACATTTCTTTTTGCATCACAAATGTGACCATATAATCGGACTAGGATGATTCGGGTTAAAGATGAAATTTAATAAATGTAATTGATTTTATTTCAAATTTGAATTAATATAAATAAAAACGTTTTCTTATTCATACACCCAGAAAAAAATACTAGTAGTACTAATAGTTTTTTTTACTATTAAAAATAGTCAATAGGATAAATTATTATTTTAATCGGATAATACCATGACATTGTCATTGAGTTTATATGAAAAGATTTATTATTTGTATACTATTAAATCAATATTTGTCCTATTGAACAATTTTAATGGGATTTGATGAGATTTTTTTCTGTGTGTACCAAGAGAAATCTCATACATACAAAAAAATGTGCCAGCAAGTTATACAAATGCATATTAAATGCAAATAAAAACCGTAAACAAATTGATATAGACAAATTGTTTTTACATAAATGATGCTCAGATTAATCCATAGTTCCACGTACATATCGATTTTATCAAGTGTGGAAAATACTGTAATAAACAAATTCGATACAATTGAAATGTAAATGCATTCGATATCGATCAATGATTGTTTAAAATACCTCAAATCGTAACTGTTACGGATGTCAGACGACAGAGGGCATTGTGTATATTTAGGTATTCAGTAAGGTTGAGTGCGAGTTTGTCTAAATTTGAAACTAAACTAAATTTTGTCGGTAATGTAGTGTTTACTTTTCAATTTAACCTTTCGAGCAATATAAATTGAACTAAATAGAATGACAACAACACACAGGGTATGATGTATTGATTACCGATTTTACCAAATTCCGTTTATCGAATTGGATTCGATTGAAAACACCTTACACCATGTAAAACTACAAACGCACACACATCCTAAATACATATTTTGTTGTACAAAGAAGAGATATTTCTTCTAATTAAGAATTTTCGTAAATTTTCACCTTCAATCGAACTTTAAATTTTTTACACAAAAAAAAAAAAAACAAAAAACAAAAAAATTATTTTATTGTATAAAAAAACGAATTCTATAAAAATCCATGATTTCAAATATTTTTTATTTTATTTCAAATAAGTTTACCAAATAATTAAAAAAAACACACAAAATTTAATTGAAAAAATCGAATCCTTAAAAGAATTTCCTAAACGCCCTAAAAATATGCAATAATTTCACAACTTGCAATAAAAATATTAACATCAACAGCAGTTGCAGTTAACAGCGCTCTCTGTTCCTCTCGCTCTCTGCATTTTACTCTCTGCTGTTCGTTTAACGCTCTCATTGCATGTTATTGCTCTCAGTTATTCACTGCAATTGTGTACGGCGGTTGCAGCAAGCCTCGCTAATCTTGGCGACACTTTGAGACTATTTTAAGCGCTCTTTATTTTTATGTGGCTCCTGCTGCTCCTAGCTCACCACAAATGCTGATGCTCTACTATCTGTATGTCTATCTATCTGTCATTCAGTCTCGTACATGTCTGTGCCAGTTACAGACTTTAGCAACGTCTCGTATTGCTCTTGCATTGGTTGGCTCTACCTCAATAACAACGACATCGACACCAACATATGATAATCTGTTATAATTTCATTCACCTTATTTTTGTTGTTGGTCTTTGAACAAGAGCTGCCGCTGCTGTTGGGTGTTAAAAAGTCCACCCTTTCTTTGTTCAATATTGTTGACGGTTTATTTTAGATTGTTGTTGGTATTTGTTGAGTTGAGCACTAAATCGTTTTTATAATGCAAATCATTATTTCGTCATTGTAGAAGAAAACTCAACTTAAAACATTTAAATAATGGGTTTACAATAATTATTTTTGAAATTTATGAATTGGTTTTATTAATATTAATCAAATAAATGAAACAATAAGTTTTGTGCAAAATGTATTTATTCAATATGAAATCACCTTGTTTTTTGGTTTTCAATAGTCTACATTTTATTTCATTTATCTTTTGTTTACTGCTAAATGTTATCAGCTTCTAAATGATAACAGTCGAGTTTCGATAATGTTTAATAACTATTTCAACCCCTATTTAACTATTTCATTAACTACTGTGGTGAATTTCAATTATAGCATGTGTTTAATTTGTAGCTTGAATAATTGTTAAACAAAAAAACCTTATTTGATTGAACGAACCACCTTATTTTATAAAACGAAAAGACAGTCGTCAAAAATTCCAATGACAGCATTTGTTTACTTGTTTAATTTTTATTTCATTTAAAGCACTAACATTCTGTCACTGGAATTTTTGACGTTTTTTTGACGAATCACTTTTCGCCTCGTTTTACGAAATAGGGGATTAAGTTTTAAAGCGAAACAAATCAAAAGCCAAAGTAAGGTGCTCAACAATTAAACTTGAAATTTACATAAATGCTGGGCTATCTTTTTCAAAATGTGTCGAATAATTAATTGAACGTAAAAGTTCAAAATTCAATCATCCTTTGGTTTAAGGTCAAAAAGTAGAAGCAATGTGCTACTCATGTGCAACTCTTGTGTAACTCATGTGCAACTCTTGTGTAACTCATGTGCAACTCATGTGTAACTCATGTGTAACTCTTGTGCAACTCTTGTGGAATTCTAGTGCAACTCTTGTGAATTCTTGTGCAACTCTTGTGTAACTCTTGTGCAACTCTTGTTCAATTCTTGTGCACCTCTTGTGCAACTCTCGTGCAACTTTTGTGCAACTGGAATTCTTGTACAACCTTTGTGGAAGAATTCTTGTGCAACTTTTGTGGAATTCTAGTGCAACTCTAGTGCAACTCTTGTGTAACTCTTGTGCAACTCTTGTGCAACTCTTGTTCAACTCTTGTGTAACTCTTGTGCAACTCTTGTGCAACTCTCGTGCAACTTTTGTGCAACTGGAATTCTTGTACAACCTTTGTGGAATTCTTGTGCAACTCTTGTGGAATTCGTGTGTAACTCTTGTGGAACTCTTGTGCAACTCTTGTGGAATTCTAGTGCAACTCTTGTGGAATTCTAGTGCAACTCTTGTGGAATTCTTGTACAACCTTTGTGGAATTCTTGTGCAACTCTTGTGGAATTCTTGTGCAACTCTTGTGGAACTCTTGTGCAACTCTTGTTCAACTCTTGTTCCACTCTTGTTCAACTCTTGTGCATCTCTTGTGCAACTCTCGTGCAACTTTTGTGCAACTGGAATTCTTGTACAACCTTTGTGGAAGAATTCTTGTGGACTTCTTCCACTCTTGTGGAATTCTTGTGGAATTCTTGTGGAATTCTTGTGCAACTCTTGTTCAACTCTTGTGCAACTCTTGTGCAACTCTTGTGCAACTCTTGTGCAACTCTTGTGCAACTCTTGTGCAACTCTTGTGCAACTCTTGTGTAACTCTTGTGGAATTCTTGTGCAACTCTTCTTCAACTCTTGTGAAATTCTTGTGCAACTCCTGTGCAACTCTTGTGCAACTCAATAAATAATTTTCCTAATTTTTTTTTATAGTGTAAATGTATTAAATTCCGACAGCCTACTTAAAACTCAATTGTTAACCTACAAAACATAAGGTAGCCACATGTTTTTAATTTCGAAAAATATGTCGGAAATAATTTCAGTGAAAATTATCCCTTTTTTTAATTGCCGATACTTTGTAATGTGATTTGTTTTAAGAAAAATATTAAAATACTCCTAAATTAATTTAAAATGCACCTTGGCGTTTTTTTTTTATATGTTTGTGATATTTACATCAAAAATTCATATTAGAATAAAAAAAACTGAAATACCAGAATAAAAATCAGTTGTCGTAGATGATACATTTACCTTATATTTAATGAACACATATTTTAAATAACATTTGTTAGAATTCGTAATCAATTTTTTTAAACGTCAAAACACCACAACGTCACAATGTTTTTTTCATTTTTGATTTATTTCATTTGGTGTATTTTGATCATATATTAAACTAAAAAATCTATTTCATATTTCAATGCAATTTTAAGCACAAACATTTGTTTACAATTTTCCGTATTCACCACTATGCTGTGTTGAAAATACTCTTGACTGTGTCTACTTCGCTATACGGACGCATTTATTTTTGTATTTCAAATGCTGTTCTTCTCTGCACTACGTTGTAGAGTCGTTGTTGTTTTCTGTTTTTTTTTTGGTTCTTCTATTTGTTTTTGTTGTAAGCTTATTATTTTTCTGCATATATGCTATACGTTTGAATTTTCCCCCAATAGATTTTCCCCAACACAGCGCAACGCACAGTTTTTAGTTTTCAGTTTATTTCTGTTCTGTTGCGTTGAAGGAACGTGTTTTTTCTTCTTTCAGTTGATTTTTTCCTTAATTTTTGAGTTTCGTTTCAATTTCGATTTGATTTACGTTTTATTCGGTTTTATTTTGGAAAATCATTTTGAAAAAACCACTACAAAAAAATATAAAAAAAAACAACAACAACGACAACTACAAACAACACCAAAAAATATATAAAAAAAAAGAAACTTTGAATTCTTACAACTTAATTTGCACTTTACAACAATTTATTTGAACTTTGTGTTTCGTTTGATATTCGAAAAACGTTTCGTTTCGTTTTCTTGATTTTATATTATAAGGTGATTTTGAAAACTGCTGTTTAACTATCTATCAAGTGTTTCGTAATCGTTGCTTAAAATCATTAATACTGTCACTTAATCTAATTTGGTTTTCCGTTAGTTTTACGTTTTATCTACCATATTTCATTTCGTTTTAGCGTCCATATTGTGCGTTGGTTGCAACGTATACGTAATAATAAAACTTTCGTTTGATTAAAACGCAAAGGTATGCGTGGCATTTTTTGCAAAAACAAAAAAAACTGCTTGTTCAATATTTATATAATGTGTTATTTTGAAATGGCAAAACATTGCCCCCCCCCCATAATCCCATCCATTCATCCTTTCTTTTTAACCTCACAAGCAATTAATTCACTTCACAATGTCTGCTCCTCTTCGCACAGCTAACGTGGCTGCTGACTTTTCTTCCTTTGCTCTGCTCTTCATATTTCACATGCGTTGTGTTTTTCTTTTTAATTTTTTTATTTTTCAATTTTAATTTTACTTTTTTCTACATGTTTTTGTTCTATTTTTGCATCATGCGACTATCGGAAAATGTAAATATTTTGGGATTCTTTTCTTCGTTTGCGCCGCGCTGTTGCGCCGGCTGCCGTGCAGTTCAATTGATGTCATTAAATACTTAACCTAGTACTAGGCGGGCGGCTCAAGGAAAGAGGCTGTTAGGAAGTTTTAGATTTCGACTTACTAAATAAAATGCTGTTGATATTTAATGTTAAATGCAATGAGAATTAAGTATTTTGTACGAAATAAATAGGAAATGTGTTTAGTAGTAAATTTTAAAACTTTAGAAAAAATATTAAATAAATTTTTTGTGTATTAGAGAAAGCCCAACAATGATGTGTATACAAAGTACTGAAAATTTATTCGAACAAAAGAGTACTGAAATTTATTGAATATTTTTGAATACATTTTTTGAAAACTTAAAAATAAAAACTACATTTTTGGTATTACAAAATACTGCAAATAGGTTTGAAACTGAAGCAAAAGGTTACGAAACTTGTGATCAAAATTCAAAAGTGATCGACAGTTGATTTGCAGGGTTATGTGTTAAAAGGTTTTTCAACAGGGACGCTACAAAAGTAGAGCGACAGGGACAGCAAACGAAGCCATATTTCTTGCCGCTCTTTTGACATTTCTCTTCGGTAAGGTTTGCCATTTCATGATGGAAAGATATACGAATTCGAATTTCGATAGTAAATTTTAATAATTTCGACTCGTTGTTGGCTCGTATATCTTTCCATCATGAAATGGCAAACCTTACTGAAGAGAAATGTCAAAAGAACGGCCCCGTTCATGTATTTCCCGGTTACAACGATATCGGCTGCAATTCGTTTGAATATTGATTGAGTATCGTGTGACTACAAATGTTGATTCATGTATCGAACGAAACCTTGAGTACGCTCGTTTTAAGAGTTTTTTTGTTTCGAGCATATAAATCATATGACAAAGCAAACAAAAAATATTAAAATTTTTGTATATAAAAAATAGTTGGCAAAACAAAAATATTGAACAAACGTTCGATTCAAAGAGCAAAACGAACGAAACGTTTGAAATACGTTATACCAATTTTAGACGAAGGGGACGGGATACGAATCGTAGTCACACGATAATAAAAAGATACATGATTTGAAGGTTAATATTAAATAAGAAAACATTGCTACCGATTCTTGTTAATCGATTTTTGTATGTTATTCATTTAAATTAAAATATTTTGTACTTATTCTGCGAAATGGGGTATTTCCTTTTTACTTTTTGATATTTTAATTTTTTAATTATTTTATCTTTATTAGATTTTGACTTTTGTTTTTTTTTTGTGTTTTTGATTTTCTGTTTCTTTTTGTGTTTTTGATTTTGTGTTTTTGTTTTTGTGTTTTTTCTTTTATATTGTTTTTTTTTATATTGTGTTTTATTTTATTTTTGTATTTGTTTTTTGTGTTTGACTTTGTGATTTTTCATTTACTTATTTTTTTTCTTTTGATTTTGGATTTTTTTTTAGCTTTTTTCATTTTGCTTTTGATTTTGTGTTTTTGTTTTTGATTTATGTTATTGCTTTTGTTTGAAGTATTTGTGTTTTTTTGTTTTGCTTTTTTTATATTTGAGTTTTTTGTCCACGTCCATATATACCATATGTCACCCTCCGGACTCCATAGTATCCTCGTTTAATATTTTAGTCAAATCGGTTCAGTGCTTTATACGTGATGCTGGAACAAATAGACAGACGGACCAAGATTTGGGTATACAATTGAAATTTATATATAATATAAATTGTATAGCCAAATATCTTATAAAATATATATAAAATTATATCAGAAATTAAAAGTCAAATTATTTTTTAAAAAACCTTTATTTCGGCCATATTTCCGGCAAACACAAGATAAATGTAATATTTTCGAAAGTGTATAGAAGATTTTCTAATTTTGTGGAATTTTATTGTCAGATTCACAGCATATTTTGCGAACGTCATAACTGCTTTGACCCTGCCAAATGTTTTGTCTTCGGAAGTACAACCCGAAACAACATTTTTCTAACATTTTTCAGTAATATTTCGGGCATATTTCCGGCAAAACATATAAATGGAATATTTTGGGAAGTGTATAACAGGTTGTAAAATTTTTTGGAATGTTAATGACATATTCACGGAATATTTTGTAAACTGGCAGAAACAGTCAACTTGTGATACAAAATCCGTCGATAAAATGTTTCTAAGCTGCCTCGAACCTGCCAAAAATTTTAATAAATAAGTAATAAAAATGTTAATACTAAAAAATGTTTTACTAAAAAATTTAGTTCAATACAAGTACTTGTTATATCAATACTTAGTACATACTTGGTATATATTTAGTATTTATTTAGAACATATTTATTAAATATTCAGTACTTATTTTGTATATGTGTAACAATTAATATATATATTTCGTACATAATTATCAGAATTAAAGTACGTACTTGGTACCAATTAAATGTATTTAATACTTACTATTTTCAAACGCATTTGGTATTTATTTTGTACATGTTTAGATCAAAATATGTAGGTTCATATTTAGTTATATTTGAAGTTTAATGAACATAATCTCATGTATGCATTTAGTATTTATGAAGTACATATTAAAGTACTTTTTTAGTGCATTCATATTCCATATATATCTAGCACAAATTTAATTAAATTCAAGTACATGTTATATAAATATTTAATACCTACTTAGTACATATTAAGTACATTTAATACACATGCTAATAAATCATCTGCTGCTGCTGTTGCTTTGATCTTTGCTGCTGTTGCTGCAACAACGTGCTCACTTGCTGTTGCGCATGCTGCTGCTGCTGTTGTTGCAGTTTCTCCGCCTATTTTTAACATTTTATTAAAATTGAACAAATATTAAAATTAGCCCCCAAACCGAAGAAAGAAAGGAAGGAAGGTATTTCCTCGCGCGCAATGTGTGTGCGTGTCTTAAATGCTATAAATATTAATTAAAATTGAAAATTGCAGCGTTGAAAAATTAACAAAATATTCAAAGTGTTTTTTTCACTACACTTTGTGCAGTGCTGCTGTTGCTCATTATGATTTTTAATTATTTGTGTTATTTTTTCACTCTTTTATATCATTTTATTTATGCTGCTCTCTTTGACGTCGTCTTGCGAGAGTAAAGAATTAGGTTGTTAATTAATCATGAATGTTTGCAACATTTTTTGCAAATTTTATAATTTTGCTGCATGATTTATTTTGTTGTTGGCGACGATTTCTTGCATTTTCATTCTTTTATTAATTAATTCAATTTTCTAATGACCTTCTGTGGGTTTTTAAGCGCAATTTTATTGACACAATTTCTAGTGATTTTTATGGCTTCCAACAATTTACAACCCCCTCAACAATTTTATAAAATCCAATTGAACTCAATGTTAATTTCTGTTTTTTTATACTTAACTTTATTTGCAGTTGAAAACATTACAACAAAAACAATTTGAATTAGGTCGAAATCCATTTAAACCAAACCAACCAAAAAAGAAGTTTCGTTTCGACTGTCATCAATTTGTGATTTCAAAAATCTAAAAATAATAAAACATAATTTTCAAGCGTATTTGAAACTTGCAAACTGCTCAAGACTCAAGGCAGCTTAAAGAAGGGACTCGTTTGTTTTATAAGGTAAGCTTTGAATTTATTACAAAAAAAAAGTTCATTTTTAAACTGATTTTTATTCTATTTCTTTTCTTTTCTTTTTCTCTGTTTTGTTGCAGCAAATCGAAAACATAAAAACAAAGCTAAAACAAAAAACATAAAAAAACAAATTATCAGTATTATTGTTACCGAGTTGTTTTTGTAATTTGTAAAAAACACACAGATTGTTTCTTCTTCTACTTCTACTTCTCTTTTGTTGACTTTACTAACTAAATAGTACTTCTTCTTCTTCTACTTTATAAAATTTACTTTAATTACCAATTTTACTCTAAACTTTCTAATGATGACCAGCAGCAACATCATGGTGGAGGGTCAGCAGCAGCAACAGAATGGCAGCGGTGTTGCTGCAGTTGCCGCAGCAGCAGCTGCTGCCGTCGCCGCCGCAGCCAACAACAATAACGCCAACACCAACAACAACAATGAGCCCGATCCGAAGACAAATCTCATTGTGAACTACTTGCCGCAAACCATGTCGCAGGAGGATATTCGCTCCTTGTTTGTGAGCGTCGGCGAGGTGGAGAGTTGCAAACTGATACGCGACAAGGTCACAGGTTGGTATTGAAAAAATTTGAAATCGAAATTTTATTGGAAAAAATTGAAAAAATTTAAAAAAAAAATGAAAAAATTTAAAAAAAAATTTAATATTTAAAAAAAAAATTTAGAAAATTAAAAAAAAAAAATTGAATTCTGAATGAGAAATGGAATTTTTAATGAGAAATCGTGTTTTTAGTTAAAAATTGCATTTATCGTCAAACTTCAATTTTTAATGATAAATTGAATTTAGAGAAAAATTAATTTTCAGTGAAAATTTGAATTTAAAATAATAAATTGAATTTTGATTTTTAGTAAAAAAAAATGTACAGTTAAAAATTAAATTTTTAATTTTTTTTTTAGATAAAAGTTGAATTTTTAGTGAAATTTGAATTTATAGTTAAAAATTGAATTTTTTATGAAAAATTTTATTTGAAGTGATAAATGGAATTCTTAGTGAAAAATTGAATTTCTAGTGAAAAATTGAATTTATAGTGAAAAATTGGATTTTTGGTGAAAATTGAATTTTTGGTGAAAAATTTAATTGTAGTGAAAAATTTAATTTTTTAGTGAAAATTAATTTTTAGTGAACATTTTTTTAATGAAAATTAGGCTATTTAATTAAAAATTGAATCTTCAGTGAAAAATTAAATTTAAAGCCAAATATTTAATTTTAGTGGAAAATTTCATTTTTAGGAAAAAAATGAATTTGTATTAAAAATTTTATGTTAAAAATTAAATTTTTAGTTAAAAATTAAATTTATAGTTAAAAATTAAATTTTTAGTTAAAAATTAAATTTTTGTTAAAAAATAAATTTTTATTAAAAATTAAATTTTTAGTTAAAAATTCAATTTTTAATTGGAAATTAAATTTTTAGTTGAAAATTAAATGTTTGTTAAAAATTCAATTTTTAGTTAAAAATTCAATTTTAAGTTAAGATGTAATTTTTAATTAAAAATTAAAATTTTAGTTAAAAATTAAATTATTAGTTAAAAATTAAATTTTTAGTTAAAAATTAAATTTTTAGTTAAAAATTAAATTTTTAGTTAAAAATTAAATTTTTAGTTAAAAATTCAATTTTTGGTTAAATTTAATTTTTAATTGAAAATTCAAATTTTAGTTAAAAATTAAATTTTTAGTTAAAAATTAAATTTGTAGTTAAAAATTAAATTTTTAGTTAAAAATTATTTTTTTTTTAAATTTTTAATTCAAAATTTAATTGATTGTTAAAAATTTAAATTTTAGTGCAAATTTGAAATTTTAAATAATTTTTTTTTATTTCAGGCCAATCTCTTGGCTATGGCTTTGTCAACTACGTAAAGCAGGAGGATGCCGAGAAGGCCATCAGCTCATTGAACGGTCTACGTCTACAAAATAAAACCATCAAAGTTAGTATTTTGTATAATTCCTCGTAAAGTTCATATATTCTAAAATACACACATGTTGTAGGTCTCAATTGCCCGTCCTAGTTCAGAATCAATTAAGGGAGCAAATCTGTATGTATCTGGTCTTCCGAAGAATATGACACAACCAGATCTCGAAGTTTTATTCAGTCCATATGGCAAAATAATTACCTCAAGAATTTTGTGTGACAATATAACAGGTATGATTCATTTGTTGGCTGCTTGTAAAATAATTTTATTTTCATTTTCCTTTATTTTTATTTTGGTTTTTGTGCTACACTAATTTTTGGCAACCCCCCTTAATGACAATGTCTACTCTACAAGCTTAACTTAAATAGTACGCCGTTCCATACACTTTTAACTATATACATTTTACACAATTAATAAATAAACTTGCAATATTTACACAAAAAATAATAATTGTGCTACAATTTTAAACACTCTGGATTTTTATAAATTTATATTATTTAAATCCTATACATTTTTAAAGCAATGCAACCTTTACTTCTTTTGCTTGTCTTGTGTCCTTGCTATCAACGTCCTTTTTTAGTTTTCTTTTTATGTGTTTTCTTTTTTTTTATAAAAAAATAAATTCAATTTAATTTAATTTGTTTTTCTATTTTTTTATTTATTTTTTAAATGCTTGAAAATGCGTTTACCGTTGACGCATTTAGCTGGACCCAATGATTCGGGTAGGTAACGTACATTTTTATTTAAACACATCCATCCACGTCCTTTCGCCTGTACTTATTATACATTTACTTGCACTCTAGCGTCCGCATATTATGTTCATCTATAGTTTGATTAGGCTCATTTGCTATTTTTCCTATCAATTTTAATTCATTTTATTTATTTTCATTTTGTACATAAAAATCCAGATACATTTTCCAATTCATTTTTCAACATACAAACAAACTCAAGACAAAACAGTTCACCCAACAACGACGCGTGTATTTTACACTTACTCTTCATTGTTTAAATTTTAATTATTCATTCATATAATTTAGTTTTGTAATTTTATTCACTGTAATTTTAGTTCTATTAAGTTTCATCAATTATGTTTCATCTATTAAGTTTCATTAAGCTTCTGTGAAGCTGTTCCCCTTTGGTTGTTTTAAAGTGCCATATTAGCTGAACATTAATTTTATTAAAGTTCTTTTGCGCTCTATTAGGTTTTTTATAGCATTATTTGTTGGTTTAAATTGCGGTTCTTTTAATGTTTTATCGACAATGTATTTGTGGTTTAATTGCCGTATTGCGATATGTTTTTGATGGTTTTATTAAAGTTCTATAATATTTTGAGATTCGTTTCAGTACGCTTTAATTTTAGTTTTGCTCATATAACTTAAATTTTTCTTTAAATATATTTTATTTCTAACAAATGTCATGGTTTCAAAAGGGCTTTAATGAATTTTAATTGTATGTTATGTATAACTGCATTTTTGTGGCTATTTGGTGCTATAGTGTTTTTTATAACTTCATTGCAGCTAATTTAGTTCTTTAAATATTGGTTCCATAGTGGTTTAATCATGAATTGGTTATAGCTTCTTTGTGGTTACACTAGGGTTTGAATGTTTACTTAAAAATTGGTTAGAATTATAATTTTGAAATAGTTTAACAATTATTATACTATAATGTCATAAATGGTTACACTTTATGGTTCAATACGGTTTTATTATAGCTGCTTTATGGTTTTATGCTGGTTCCAATTTGGTTTCAATGCGGTTTTTTTAAAATTTCACTAAACATTTTTGTTTAAGTTCTGTTTTAGAATATTTTATTATATTGCAATTGCCAAATGGTCATTTTAAAGCGTTTTTATTAGAACTTTTTTTTATATTTTCATTGTGATGTCATTTTTCATCCTAGTTTCATTATGGTTTCAATGCGGTTTTATTATATTTTCACTGTTAAAAACCATTATTGTTTCAGTTTGGTTTCTGAACCATTACATTCAGTTCAATTGAATTTTATTTAATATTGGAGTAAAAAAAAGCATTTTTATCCCGATGGTTTCATTCATCTTATTTATGGTTAAAATGCGGTTCCAATACAGTTCCATTTGAGTTGCATTATAGTTTTATAATTGTTTTATACTACTTTAAACATATAACAAATATCTTTTTAACGCATTTTTATTAGGACTTTATTATATTTTCATTGTGATGTCATTTTTCATTCTATTTTCATTTTGGTTTCATTGCGGTTTCATTGTATTTTCACTGTTTAAAACCATTATTGTTTCAGTTTGTTTTCTGAACAGTTGCTTTGTGTTCAGTTGAATTTTACTCCAATATTATAACATTTTCATTCAGATGTCATTATGGTTTCAATGCAGTTTCATTTATGTTATTTGTGGTTACAATACGGTTCCAATACAGTTCCATATGAGTTGCATTAAAGTTTTTTAATTGTTTTATAATACTTTAAACATTTAACAAACATTTTATTAGATTTTTATTATGGCTGTTTTATTCGAATTTGTTATAACTTCATTGTGGGTTTTAAAATATCGTGTCAATGCGATTTCATTATAATTTCAATATACAAAACCGTTGTTGTTTTGGTGCAGTTTTCAATAGTTACATTGTGTTTAGTTTTATTTTGATTTCATTGTGATTGCGATGACGAGTTCATTATATTACCGACGCCGACGTTACCGGTGTCATTATCATTTAAAAATAGTAATGCTTATAATTTTCTAGGTCTTTCTAAAGGCGTTGGTTTCATACGTTTCGATCAGCGTCATGAGGCCGATCGTGCCATCAAAGAGCTGAACGGCACAGTGCCGAAAAATGCCACCGATCCCATAACCGTGAAGTTTGCCAACAATCCGAGCAGCAGCAAAGCTTTGGCACCGCTGGCCGCCTACATAGCAGCGCCACAAAATCCACGTGCACGCGGTTTTCCCGGCGGTGCTGCAGCGGCTGCCGCAGCAGCTGCCATACATCATCCCTCCGCAGCAAGTCGTTATAGGTGAGTGTTTTTTTGGTGGTATTTATTTCTTCATTTTTAAAGTAATATTTGAGAATTAGCTTTATGTAACAAGTGCAGAATTATAAAATATAGAAAATTAAGTTGCTTAAAATTTGGTTGATGTTGAAAATAATGTTAAGGAATAGGTTGCAGTTCTTTAAGACACCAAACACCAAGAGTACATTAACCTTTGTGAATTATGTTGTATTAAAAATTGTGAATTATATGAGCATTATAGAGAAAAAGTAAAGAATTATGTTCCGAATTTGAGATTAGGAGGAGAATAAGGTGAATAAATATGTAGAGCAATAGTTTGAGAATTGTTTGAGCATTAAGTAGATAATTAGGTGGAGAAATATGTAGAGAACTAGGTAGAGAAACAGTTAGAGAATTAGATGTAGAACTTGTGTTGAGTACTAAGTTGAGAATTAGGTAGAGAATGTTTTGAGAAATATGTTACCAATTAAATGGAGAATTATGTAGAAATTGTGTTGAGAATTAATTGCAGAATTAGGTGGAGTATTATGTGGAAATGTGTTCCAAAATATTTTGAGAATTAAGTAGTGAAAAAAGTAAAAAATAATGTGGAGAATAAGGTGTAGAATTTGTTAAGAAATATATTGAGAATTAGGTGGAGAAATAGTCATAGAGTAAAGTAATGAATTGGGTTGAAAATTATGTAGAAAATGTGTTGAGAAATATGTTAAAAATTAGCTGTAGAATTAGGTGAAAAATTGTGTTGAAATTTTGTTGAGAATTACGTGAAGAACTAGTGAATAAGGTGCGGTATTATGTAGAAAATGTTTTGAAAAATATGAGAATTAGGTGATGAATTAGGTAGAGAATTAGGTGGTGAATTCTAAAGAACATTTTTTGAGAAATATGTTAAGAGTTAGGTGGAGAATTAGGTGGAGAATTATATAGAAAATGTGTTGAGGAATATGCTGAGAATTCTGTTGTGCGTTATTTTAATAATGTATATTTAAATTTGCAGCTCGGTCATTTCACGCTACTCGCCACTGACCGGCGACCTGCTGGCCAACACCATGCTGCCCGGCAATCCCATCAACGGCTCCGGCTGGTGCATTTTCGTCTACAACTTGGCGCCCGAGACTGAGGAGAATGTTTTGTGGCAGCTCTTTGGACCCTTTGGCGCTGTGCAGTCGGTTAAGGTAGGCGCCTGGATCTATTTTTTTTATACACATATCGAACCCTTTTTAAATATTGTGCCCTGCCTTGCAGGTTATACGCGATCTGCAGACGAACAAGTGCAAGGGCTTCGGCTTTGTGACAATGACCAACTACGAGGAGGCTGTGGTCGCCATACAGTCCTTGAACGGCTATACGCTCGGCAATCGTGTGCTTCAAGTCAGCTTCAAGACAAACAAAACAAAGCAAACGTAATTATTAACGAAGCTCGCTGCTGCAACCAACAGCATAGCCGCGCTCGTTGCACAGAGCAATGGCGGCAGCAGCAGCAACAGCAACATCATACTTAAACACAGTAGTAGCAGCAGCAGCAATAACAATAGCAACAACAAGAAGCAGCCACCAATGAAAACACAAACGCAACCACCAGCAACTGCTGTCGGAGCAGGAGCCATCGCCATCACAGCAGCAGCCGCAGCAACATCAACACCAACAACAGCAGCAGCTGCAACTGCAAAAGATACGCCTGCTATAAAGTCAGCGCAACAACAGCAACAGACGATTATAAAAACTTCCAGCAAAATCATTTACAACAAACCGCAAAATCAGCTGCAGCTGCTGCAGCAACAACTGCAAATGCAGCAGGAAATCGCGCAGTTGCTGTCGGGCGTTAATGCCGCTGCTGCTGGCAGCAACAGCAACGCCACCACTGCAGCGCAAACGCATGCCGTTGGTGGCAGTCGTCAGCAGCAGCAACAGCAACAACAGCAGCAACGTTTGGCCAATAATGCAGCGGCTGCAGCAGCAGCGGCCGCGGCAAATGCAACCACTTCGAATGCTGCCAAAAATTCGGCGCTTTCGACATTTTTGCCACTTTCTAATTTATTTTTTTAAAACCTTAAGTTTTTTTTTTGTTTCAGTTTAATGCGTTACTACTTTTCACTTGTTTAATTAGTTTAAGTTTGGCGCATAATGCTTTTGATTTCATTCAATTTTTAAACTGTATTTTGAAACGTCTTTGATTCGAGTTGAGTTTTGTTAAATTAATTTATTTTGTAAGCGAAAATGTGTTTTGAATTATGTTACTGCTTTTAAAGTGTTGAATATTATTTATTTATTAATTATGTTTTATGTTTTAATTGAATTTCGTTTCTTTTCTGTACTCATTTTGTGCGCACTTTGAAAATAAGTTTAAAATGTTTGTTTTTCTTTTTTTAGCTTTACGCAGTTTAAAAGTTATTTTTATTATTCATTCATTTAGTTTGTAAGCGCTTCTATATTAATTGATTCATTTCTGAAAACTTTATTTTGTTTCACACGCTATTGTTTTTTGTAATTCAGCCTGAGTTTGCGTCTCTTATTTTAAATTATTTTGCTGTCCAAGTGCAGCTGACAATTTTCAAAATTTAGCACTAAATATAAGCGGAAAATCTTATACTTTTTATATACATTAAAAAAAACAAAAAAATCTTTATATTGTAAAACATTGCATATTTTTCGGAGATCATGTTGTAAACTCCCCTCAAGTTATACCATATATAAATATTAATTAATATAAAGAAATGTCTTTTTTTCTCAATATTAAGTCATGCAATATATGCTCTATTATGTCTGTCTATAGTGGTGACTTTTATAAATATGTTAAGCATACAATAAAATTAAATAAAAAAATTTGCGTAATGACTTGAAATTAACTAATACTAATAATTGAAATAAACAGCAACAATACGAACAACAATACGAACTAATCATAGAATGTTTGTATGTATGAAGCAACACAGAAGCTACTCTACTGAATTCCAAGAAGTAAAAAGGCACTCAAAATGCAGTAAATTCATGAAAATGCACTGAACAAAGGCGGCTAGAGCTGATAAAAGTTTTAAAGTAAATGAAGTAAAAAAAAAATACATGAGAAGTACTAAAAAAAATTAGTCAAAATAACAATTAAATTAATTATTATAACAAATGTGTTTTTGTTTTTAATATTACTACAATTTAAAAGAAACAAATAGTTGAAAAGTCAAATACAAATTGTGTAACGCTATATTATAATATATATTATATTAAATACTTATTATATATACATAAATATTTCTTTATAAAAAATAACAAAACAAAAATTATAACTAATATTGATGTGTATTTTTATTTTCATTTTATAATAATTGAACCAAGTGTTTTAGCGTCTGTGCCCAGTTTAAGTAGTGCGTATCAAACATGTGGTTAATTTTTTTGTATAATGTAATTAATATATTACATGTTTAAATATGTTTAAAGCATATAAAGTAGCTCTGAGTATGATCTAAATTATCTTCAAGTGCGTGCACAATATCCAGCTGCCGGGGAATATAGTAAAAATCATAGTTTAAAGAACTATTTAAAAAACTAACTGGAAATGTTCTGCAGCACACTAAAGTTTTGTTAATGTCAGTTATGAGTTGAGTGTGTTGAAATTGGTTTTGAAATGTGCATAATTTACAATTGATATTTAAACATACCATCTCAATGTTAATAATTCTAGATTTAGCTATTTGAAATTATGAATTTTTTTAAGTTCAATATTTAAAATTACATTTTGAATTTCCAACCACCTAAAATGTTTTATGTAATCTTATTTTGAAACTGAACAAATTTAATAAGTAAACAATTTATTTCGCTTTTTAAAATTAAATATTACAATTTTTTAATGTAAAATAATTTGTTTACTGATTGCTATTCACGAATAGATGAAGAAATCACACGATATCGATCACATTCCTGTAGCGATAAAGCAACAGATCGAACTTTTTTATTGAAGTAATTCGAGAAAGCTTCGTGACGCAGAAGATCTCCGAGACAAGGTTTATTATTTATATCATATCGTCGTTGTTGTTGAACGAAAAGTCACCAAGCACATTTTTAAGAAAAACTTAAATTTCGAGTTTGTTTATTAATATTATAAAAAGTAATTGATGCATTTTTAAAGTTGAAACATCAATTGATAGATTTACATTTTCTTATCATGTGGTAAAAAATTGAGATCATCGATTAAAAATTGACAGATATATAAAGATTTTTAAAATCAATATTTGGTATTTTGAAAATGTATTTGGTGACTTTTCTTTCTACAACGACGATATTTAAATTTCACAAATGCTCTTGTAAAACATATTTTATGTGTTCAGGAGATTTAGAACATCTACACGGAGGAAAAAAAACCTTTTAAAATCCAGAAGGAATGAAGAAATATACAGAGAAATAAACAGCTAAACGAAAACATGAATCATTTTTAAAGAATCACTTCCACTTAGTTATCAAAACAGCAACTAAGTGCAATTATTCTTGATATGCAGTGGTTTGTCTTAGTTGCCACAAATTTTGATCCATTAAAGTTTCGCTTCACCTATTTGGAACTTGAACTGTAATTTATGGGTAGATTAAAAATAAAAATAATAAAGATCCTGCGCAGTGCCATTAACGTGAATGTTTGTCCTGTAATAAAAAATAAAAAATATGCATGGCATAATAATAGAAGTCTTTACGAACAGAATTTTTTGAAAAATTACAACTCTAATTTAACAAACGATTCAAGTTTGCGGGTTAAACCTACTCCCTCTAAATTTTTACGCGCACCCAAAAAAAAGCAATTTGTGGAAATTTATTAAAATTGTGATTTTTATTTAATTTTTTTAAATTATGCTTTTGCGGATGTATATTTTTCAACACAACTTTCCATAAACATATGTAGTGGATGTTATAAATATGTCGTGTTTAATAATATAAATTTATTAAATTTTAAAGTAAATAACTACATTATATATAAACATGTTCCTATTAGGTTCTTCATTCTATACTTGCCACATATATGGAACATAATACATTTAATAATTTGCCACTTTTTGAAACAAAATAGCAGCAAAGTTAATTCCGCCCTTTATTGTATATGTTCTATTATCAGAATGAATGACTTATATATCACAGCATTGCTACATATTATTGCGTATGTTCCATACATGTTATTAGTCACCTCTATGGGCATACATATTATTAGTTTGCAACACTGGTGTCAGAGGTAACTTAAAAGGCACACATATGCCACAATAGTGTGTAACAATGGTCGAGCCGTGGTTGCTTGGGTTACAGACAAAGCAAGATCTATAAAAACAACAACAGATACATGAACACGTGTTCTTTTCTCGAAGAATACCGCAAACATTTTTCGTGTTCTTTTTGGTTTTTAATTTCTTCTCAAAATCCAGAAGAATAAATCTTGTTTACTTTTTTGATAACTAAGCAATTTGCTTTCTTAATATTCAGATGATAAATTCCATAATTTTAGCTGCATTTTAATTGATATTAGTAAAATTCTGATATTTTTCATTCGAGCCACTTCTGACTTTCAAATGGAAATTTTTTGAATTACAAATGGAAATTTCTGAATTTCAATTGATGTCTTTTTAATTTCAAATGGAATTTCTGAATTTCAAATGAAATTTATAAATTTCTGAATTTCAAATGAAATTTTCTGAATTTCAAATGGAATTTCTATATTTCAATTGATGTCTTTTGAATTTAAAAGGAATTTCTATATTTCTATTGATGTCTTTTGAATTTCAATTGGTGTCCATTGAATTTCAAATGGAAATTCTGAATTTCAATTGATGTCTTTATAATTTCAAATGGAATTTCTGAATTTCAAATGAAATTTCTAAATTTCAATTAATTTCTTTTAAATTTTAAATGGAATTTCTGAATTTCAATTGATCTTTTCTGAATTACATTTGTAAATGGTGTAGAAATTATTTCGTTGTTTCTCGGACATTATTCCACCAATAATTGGTGGAATAGTTTTTGAAACATCTCAAATCCAGTTTTTCAAATAATACATACTTTTTTTTTATATGATTTATTTCAAATAGATTTCAAATGATTGATAGAATTGAAAAAGTTAAATTGAAAAATGAAAATTGAAGGATTGTTAAATGGAGACAGAGGTGACTAGAAGTAATGTTATTTTTATTAATTTATAGCAATAGTGATTTTTTGCGATATGCACAAGAATGCTTTATAAAAATAGTTATCTTAATTTAGAAAAATACTAAATTAATATTTTAAAACTGTCCAATAAAACCAAATAACATTTTTGTAGAAGACACATTTTTGTTAAATGTTTCTAAAACTTGCAGTGATGATAATCAGAATATATTATATTTTGTGCTTTTCTAAATTAGGGCATCGAATTATATTCTGGAAATCGGTTAACAAAAGAAAATATTAATAATAGTTTAACAATACTAAAGAAATACTTTTAAACAAAAAAAATCGACGAAACATTAATCATTAAAACTCGAAACCAAAGACGAAATGAAATGAATTTTCTTCGAATACAACGAATACAAATTGTACTACTCATTTGTACTACAATTTGTACTACAAACAAAAGGTAAAACGTCGTGTTTCATTTAATAACTGCAACAAAGAGAAACAAGTACCCCCCCAAACAAAGTATATAATTTAAAAATTCATTAATTTCACAAGATATATGCCAAAATAGTAAAAGCACAAAATCGATAAAATAATTAAAAAATAAAAATAATTAAAAACATAAATTTTAAAGAAATTAAAACAATTATTGAAAAAAAATGCGAAATAAGCGCAACATTTAATGATTTATTATATATTAAAAGTTTATAGTAAAAAGTAAATTGGAAAACATTTTAGTAAAACTAAAAATAACAAAAGAAAAATACCTAATTAGACAAATTTTAAACGGTGCTTCACAGAGTATTTTTCTTGTTAGAGAAACATTTTTACTAATTAAATGCATTAAACATATAGAAAAAAATACTAATTTAAAAAGATAGGCGCATAGTCTTAGACAATTTAAAGTCAACTTTAAAAATATATTCGACCTTTTTGACAAATTTAGTAAAGAATAAATAGACAAAAAGCTGATTTTGACTTATGATTATACGCCATAAAAATATATTTTAAAAGGTATTTAAATTACAACAAACAGCATATATTTTTCACATTTATGCCATCAATTAATAATTTTGAATTAAAAAAGATCAAACAATTTCTATAGTATTTTCTTCCGTCAGCAAGTTCTTCCCTTTGACGTGTGTATAGAGCCTGATCATGCGGTTCATGCACTATTAATTTAATAGTATATTATATTATAGGCTGCATAGTATATTCTACATCGATGTTGTGTAATGATATTTTATTAAAAACTAAACAACTAAATGTATACGTGGCACAATGAACAATTTTAATATTGAAATATAAAAGAGTTTTATAAATAGTTTTAAACTCATTTCCTTGGAAATTATTTTTAATTTTAATTTTTAATGCTTATTGCATATTTATAATATCGAAATGGAACAAAAAATTAAATTATTCTGGTATTACACTCTTAAAAACGTTTATTTGTTTAATCAACATTTATAGATTTAATAGTTTTTCAAATAAAACTATTTTTATATCACTAAACTCAAAATTTATTTAATAGGATTCATATTAAGTTTATTCTACACATAGATATTTTCTCTTTTGATATTGGTTTAGAATTAAGGAAAGAGTTAGTTGTGACAACCTAAATCATTCGGTTAATGAGATTGGAAGATTAAGTTGAATGGGAAATATGGTGTAATGCACTATGATAGTCTTAGTCAGTATCAACCTTCATCAAATACCCAATACTTATTTAGTATTGAGTGATGAAATTAATATTACCGTTTGAAGAGGTGCAGAGGTTTCCAGAATTACGGAATCATAAAAATTACTCAAAAGATGCAATTGTGTGGCTGCTCAAAGCCCAATTATAATACTAGAAAGTCGAAAAACGCTAATTCGATCAAGATAATATATACTTTTCCATATAAACCACGTCGCCTTCAGCGTGTTACAATCGAATTATATAGCATTTTAGTATAAGCTATAAAAAGTTTGTAGTAACAACTAAATTCATTTGGTTAAAACTTAATTTCTGCAAAGTGATTAGTACTGCCAAATTCGGTTATCACTGCAGATAATATCGTAGACACACCAAATTGTTTTAAATCGGTTGTAGTCCAAAATAAAACCTTTTAGCTTTGGTTATCAGAATTGACCTAGCATTTGAGATAACCGAATATCAGGTTGTAGAGGTTGATTGTCGCAACACAGTTACACAAAAGTTATATTATTTGCTGAGAAAAGTTAGCTGTATCAACAACATTTATTCGGTTAAAACATAGTTTCTAAAAAGAGTAAAATTCGGTTAGCACTACAAATAATATCACAGACACACACCAAACTGATCTATATTGATTGTAGTCGAAACAACAACCTTTTAGTTTTGGGAGCTCTGAATAGAGGTTAGTATTTGGTATTTGAAACTGCTTCATTAGGCTGAGATAAGAAAAATTAAAAGTTAGTTGTAATAACTAAATCCGTTGGGTTAAAAATATTAAATCTACAACCTTTTTGGTTTTGGTCATTTTATATTCGAGAGTACTGAATAAATTATTCCCATGCTGTGTTTATTGATTAATTTTAATTACAGAAATTATTGAAATAATATTTTTAGTGTATTTTTGTTTTTTTTCTTATAACATTATTTTGAAATTTGTTTATTAGATTTGCAATTTAAATTATCTTTGAATATACACTTTATATATCACATTTGTTAAATTTAAATTTCAATAAAAATGTTTTTGAATTCAAAATTTATGTCAGTATTAATATTAAAACAAAAAATAAATGATATAATGTCAAGAGTTGTGAACGAAATTTTATAAATATACACATTACTTAAGTCATTACATGCATGTATTAAATATTAAATAATAACAAAACTTTTTTCATATAATAAAATAAATTAATGTGAAAAGAAAACCCAAAAAAATAACAATAAAAAACAATGAAATAAGCAAACACCAAATTTTATAAACGTTATATTAATTAATATACACAGGCAGAAAAAAATATTGTAAAAATAAGTATAAAAAAAGCAATCGATTTTTTTTCTAAGAAAAAAATGCATTTTTTAAACTAAAAACATTTTTAACAAAAGATTTTATAAGCTGTTCAATGCGCATAAATATAACAGAGAAAACAAAAATGAAAGCACAATAATATCAATATGAAAAATTATACGTTAAATAGGGTGGCATATAATAAAGAAGGGATTAGTTTTAGAAATTTTAAATATTTCAAAATCATACATCAAAAAAAATATAATGTTTGTTCAGTGTTGAATTGAGCAGTGAAAGTCCATTAATGAATAAAAATGAGGCCTTTTATTCATAATGGGTCCAAACTAAAGAGAAACTGGAATTATTTTTCTGAAATAAGGTCTCAGTTTTCAGATCAGAATAAATTCACGATTGAATGCAGTATTGGAAAGTCATGTCTCCACATATATACCACAGTAGAAATCGTAATAGGATCATGATAAGGAAATGATCATTGATTTTTTCCATGTCACAACCTTATCAGTTACATGACGAACATGTTTTGATAATTTCTACCCTAATAGAGAACATTTCTACTACGGTAGAACATAATGCGCACACGCAGAGAAAAAACATGGTTGTGGTGATCATATTTGAAGCACATCATACTATGATTGGGGGTTATGATTGTAGGCAATCAAATAATGTGTCTAATATGATCCTCAGTAACAATAGTACAATTTTCTACAACCATACCATGGTCCTTAGTGACTATACCTCTAATTCACATAACCATAATACGATCCTCAGTAACCATATCCAGATTTCACACAACCATACTATAGTTGTCCGTGACCATATACAGATTTCACAAACAAATTTGAAAATACTATTCTTTGATTGTGACAACCATCTATGATTGTTGTAGCATGGTTGTTGAGATCATGTCGCAACCATATGAATACTAGACAGAAATTTTCTGACTTGAATACTTACGACTGAATTCATAAGTACTCTAAATTGAGGTCACAGTGTTCTGGACTGAGTAAATTTAATAATTCTAACCTGAATTCATTACTGAGTAGTAATTTATGTAAAGCATACAATTTTGAAACATGTTTACGTGACTGAATTGACAGGTCTGACTTTTCACAACTGTTTTAAATTCTGAATTCATGAAGTCGTCTCATTTTCGGATTTTAAAGTAAATAATAACTGAATTTATTTTTTAAATTTAAGACTAAATTCAATACTCAGATTTGAATTTAGTACTCAGTTCATTCATCAGTTCAGTACCCATTCATCATGATTGTCTTATTTCTTGAGTTAAAACTGCATACTAACTGCTGTACTTATCTGAATTTACGGCTCAATTTTCAGATCTAAATAAATTAAATAATACAGGCCTAAATTCAGTACTGAAAAGTCATGTCGATATAACAAACAATGTTCAGACAAGAATAGAGACTAAATTAAAGTCTAAAATCATAAGGACTGCTTTATTTTCAGAGTTTAAACTCAATGATAAATGAAATTTTTTCTGAATTGAGCCCTCAGTTATAAGGACTGATTCATATTCAAACTCATATCGGAATTCAGTATTGAGAAGTCAATCCTGAATAGCACAACAATGTTCAGGCATTAATACTGAATAATTACCAATAAACACTATATTTATCTGAATACTGTATAAAAACTGAACATTTTTGTTGAATTGTGGTATCAATTTTAATTACTGCATAAATTCAATAAGTCTGGACTGCATTCAGTATTGAGAAGGTTTGTCTGTATACACATAAACAAATGTACATTATATTGAAGAATTCCGTTCTTCAAACCATGATTCATTGTATTGAAGAACCATTCATAATATTTATGACTAACGACATCACTGTTATGAATGTGATCATTAATATGATGTACGCTTGGTAACTGACAAAAAAGTGTTCGAAAAGTGTCAGAAAAAAATAGTATATAAATTTATTTTTAGTTATTCATAGATATAATGATTATTTTCATCAATATGAGGATTCAAATTCATTGTTTTAAATCTTTTGTTCATATATATAATGAATACATTCATCAATATATCATTTAATAAACAGTGGTATCAATATGATGAATCTGGTAGTTGGCGAAAAAATGCATAATATTTATGAATAAATTCATAATATTTATGAATAAATTCATCATATTGATGAATATTTTTTTCAATATTCAGCTATGAATACGGGACTGAATTGTTCAAGTTGGTATATTGACTACTGAATTAAATTGTAAATTCATGAAGACTTTCTTTTTATTGAGTTCGGACTCTGGAATTACTGAATTGTTTTCCTGAATTGAGGCCTAAATTACGAGGTCTGCATAATATCAATACTCAGATTCGTATTTAGTACTGCGATATTAATTAGCACCCAATGTTCAGGCATGAATTCTGGACTAAATTGTTTAGGCCTGAATAGTTACGACTGATAACTGAAAAGAAAACTGAGTGAAAACAGAAATTCTTTCTTTCGGAATTGCGGTGTTAGTTTTCAGTTCAGAATTAATCTAATAATTATGAACTGAATTTAGTACAGAGAAGTGCACAATGTGTTCAAACATAAATATTGGACTGAATAGCTCATACCTAAATATTTTTAATTAAAACTGAACCTAAGTCCTCATTTCAGGGGAGAGTTTCAGTTATTATTCAGTCGTTACGACTGAATAATAACTGAAACTCTCCCCTGAAATGAGGACTTAGGTTCAGTTTTAATTAAAAATATACCTTGATATATTTAAAATGTCCGATAACTTCATGGTCCGATAACTTCAGTAGTTACGACTGAATAATAACTGAAACTCTCCCCTGAAATGAGGACTTAGGTTCAGTTTTAATTAAAAATATACCTACTCAGAACTGAATTCAACAATGATTGCTAGAATGTTCAGACATGAATACTAAACTGAATTGAGCAGGCTTAAATATTTCAAACTGAATTCAATACTGAACTCATCCAGACTAACTATTTCGCTGCTGGTAATTCATACAAATTTGGTATTTCTTACAATTTCCAAACACCCATTGGTTTGTGCAAAGCGAATGAATTAAATAAGAGCCTCTTAAAAATAATGTTAACATAGAAAAACGCATATCTTCAAAAGAAAACATTTTTAAAGCATATTAAAAGAAACCAAAAAACAATAAAAAGGCGACTATAAGTGATGAAAATATAAAAAATAAATATAAAAGTAAAAATTTGTTCACTTTTGTACTTTTACACCGAGAACGAAAAGCTGAAGTAAATTTAAAATTGTGTAAACCATTTATAATGTTTAATGGAAAAAAACAAAATCAACAGAAAACCCACAGAACTACAAAATATAATATATAAAAAAGAAAAAAAATACAAAGATCCTGTCAGTATTAATAAAAATAATTGTTCGTATTGGAAAATTTGCTATAACTCTATATAAGATACATACATATATAATTCATGTGAAAAAAATTAAGTCTTTTTTGTTAGCTCTATTAAAGCTCTATAAGAGTTCTATTAAAGCTCTTTAGTACTTGTTTAGTTTTAACAGAGCCTGGCGCTAAAAAGGCAAACCTTTTCAAGAATTTTCAAAAGGTTGTGCATAACTCATAAACTAAGTTTATGTTTTATTTCATTGACTATTACGGGTTCTTTCGAATTACAATTGTTCTCTGCTAATTTATTTTTATTTACATATAGGCCAACCATTTAGCACCTACTTTTCCAACACAATACAACACAACCCGTCCAAAAACATAAAAAATAAATAAAAAAAAAACAACAGCGAAGAACCCATAGTTTTTGTTTTTTTAAACGCTTCTAGAATTCAAATTTTGTAGAACATTCCACAAACTTACGCAGATATTAATTGCATTTTAAAATTACTTAAATTTTGAATAGTATACAACAGTTTTTTTAAGTATTAACTAAAAAAATTAAATTTTATTCAATACATACTAATTATTAATAAACTTAACAAACTTATTGTGTCTCTGTGTATGTTGTAGCGTAGCAAATACGTAAATTAAGTGAACAAAAAAATTAGTAAGCATCATTATTATTATTACATTATTATTATAATTATGATAAATATTAGCAAAAACAAAAAAATCATTACGACAAGTATAAAAAAAATCTCAATTCAATTAAATGATGACAAACTTAAACATACAAATAATTACAAACATTTATTGTATTGAAAAAGAAAAAAAAAATAATGCATTATTAATATTTAAAACAAACATATGTGTATTTGTGAATGTTATTAATTTAAACATATAGTTAATATATATATATAAATTAATTAATTATTAGACTATTTCTCTCTCACTCACACATACAGACACTTGCTCTATGCATTATTAGTGCTACTCTTAGTCAAAATATTACTTAGTAAAAAAAAAAGAAAATAAAAAACTTAATTTGTTGTTTCCCATTGTATGCGATTTATCATCTTAATCTCTAAACTAGTCAAAAGAATAGGAAAATCATAAAATAAACACAGTTTGATTTAATTACTCAGTCATATCTACTGCATTCTTGTGCTAAAGTCTAAAATTTAGTACTAAATTAAAAATGGTACTAAGCGGCATAGTCATTTTTTTAATATATGTGAGGTACTATTTTGAGGATTTTGTAAATTTTTTAATTTATTGAGTTTCTAGATGTTTTAATAAATATTTTTAAGGTTTTAGTACTACATTCTGTACTAGTTTAATATTTATTTAGTTCTACCATATAAAGATTGATTTCAGACAAGGAAAAATGTATTTCATATTGAATTCAAGTAACCCCCAGACAAAATTATTGGCAGGGTCAGGCAGTTCAGAAACATTATTCGAAAAATGTCGAGTAGACAAGGGTGGAGTTTGTATCAACCGCTGCCTGTTATCTGGCTGTTTCCGAAATATTTCATAAGTCTGCCATTAAAATTTCACAAAATTTTACAACCTGCTATACACTTCCCAAAATATCCATTTATCTGTGTGTTTGCCGGAACTATGACTGAAATATTCGTGAAAAATTACAAAAAATTTGTCACGGGAGGTTATCAAATGTTGTGGAATTTCAAAGCAAGATTTCCGGCATATTTTTGCCATGAGAAGAAAATATGCAGCTTTCGATACAAATTAAGATTGTTTTTAGTAACTAGAAAATGTCATTAAAGATTATTTTATTGTCGGTATTAGTTGTATATATATTTTAATTTAGTACTCAACATTATAATTTAGTGCAAGAAAAAGTATTTTGAACACAAATTTAAATTCATTATCAAATACTTCATTACGTACTTAATTGTGTACTTGTATTCGAGAAAAAAAACCGAAATACACTACAACAAAATCTATCTATTGAACTACAAATGTTTATGGAATAAATAAATTTCGAATTACAAAAATTAACAAATTGTTTTATTTCGAGAATGTAAAGGGCATATATTAAATGAAGAATCCAGTTGAAGAACGTGGTAAGTAACCAAAAATAAATTTCGAGAAATATGTTTTCACTTTGGCATTCCTTTATTATTTAGCCATAGGTATTTGAAGTCCGAAGTATTTTTTATATGGTAAATAATTTGTAGTTACTTAATATATACACATAACACGATTATTCAAAAAATAACCTTACCCGTTTTTCCACTGGAGTCTGCAAATATTCTTTTACAGACATTTCCAGAAAAATCTCAAGCCCGACGGAAAAATTCAAATTCATCTTTGAAATAACGATAGATTTGAAATCTTAAATAAGTGAATCTAAATCTAAAAATTGTTTTCCGTTAACTGTAATGTATTAAAACGAGTTGGGAAAGTAAGGTCACATGGGGCGGATTTTATAGTCGATCGTGCCCGACTATGGAATACTCTACACCTTTGGTGGGGATATTAATGCGGGATATTTAATTGCATACCTTAATTTTAAAGTTTTTAATTATGCTGAACCTCCCCACCCTCGGAATATTATTCACATATCAAAAATTTACGTCTTATATCCCCATAAATTAAAAAATTGGTATAAAAGTATAAAAAACTAATAAAAAAAAATTAAAAATATAATTGGCGGACCTCGCCTATATTTAAAATTTTGTAAGGCTAATATTTCAAAGATTTGATTTTAGTAATTTACGGATCAAATTTCCACTATGAAAACTCGGGAAATAATGTAAAAAATATATAGGCGGATCACACCCAATTTTGGACCACATATTTTTAGGTGAATTATAACAATACGTTTTAAATTTTATAACTATATCTTGAATACTTTTCGAGTTATTAGTTCCTAAAGAGTTATATAAAAGTGACTTGTATGGGAGGTGGGCGTGTCCGTTGACCGATTTGGCTCATTTGCAAACTCAGTTCCTATTTTTGGCTAAAATGTATTGAGAGGAACTTTCATCGCATTCTGATTAGTCTTTCTCAAGTTATCGTGTATACGGACATACAGACATAGCTAAACGGACTCGGGTAGTGATGCTGATCAAGAATATATATACTTTTCCATCACGGATACGCCTCATAAGGGGCGTTACAATATATGCACAAAGTTAATATACCCTGTACCTCATAGGTGTAGGGTATAAATACGCATAAAGTTTTGATTTTGGGTGTCCTATTGTCTCGACCGGAACCAAAAAGATACATTTATTATCATATTAAACTAACAACATTTTATAAAGAGTTGAATCCTCTGTTTCTAAAGCAGAATTGCTTCGGACTTTTCAAAAATGTAAACACCGATGTTTTTAACAGCTAATTGAATTCTGACACATCCGGAACTTTGAGTACCACGTATATCAAAAGATATAAATTAAATAGTGATCGATCAGGTACAAAAACTTATGTCCGTCGCACAGTGGTTCAGGAACGTTTTTCAACGGTCAAAATTCTGTATCTTTTGATGTAGTGAATATTTTGGAATTCGTTTTTTTCTTTGTTTGCAAATTGATGAAATATGTTTTTAAGATACTAAATCCGGTCTATAATTAGCCAAAGTTTAACTTTTATTTCTTTACCACTTTTAGTATATACAACAAATAATTTATTTGTTGTAAAAATTTTTTTATTACCATTTGGTATGATTGATAATATTAGATACTCAAAAATATATATTTTTCTGGTTTGAAATTTTGAACCTGTGAAATTTTTAAAAAAGTGAAAATTTGTGTATTGGTTTTTCTCACTTTGAGTTCTAATATCTCCTTGAGTTTTAAAAATTTTGCACTCAAATCACATTTTCTTAAATACTGGATATTTTACCTATACTTTTCAAAAAGAAACGATTGTCATACTTTTTTATTTTAGGTGCTATGGAAGATATAAAAAAGTTAATTTTTTTTTTCAAAATTTCGATTTTGAACATTCATAATTTCTGCTAGATAAAAGCAGTTAAGCTTAATAGTACTTTAAGTTATTGGTAAATAAATAGCCTTTCACCCCATACCCACTCTTACTGCCGGGACGTTCCGACTCTGATCGCTAGATGCGTTAAAGCTGAATTTAGTCGACATTTTTGAATTTGAAAACCTTCAAAAGTTATTACGTTGAAATTGATTTTAACTTATAGAAAAATAAATACCCTTTCATACAATATCAACTTTTACTAATAGTGCGAATCCTGACCGATAGAGGCGTTATAGCAGAATTTAGTCGAAAATTTTGATTTTCTTAACTCAAAACCTTTAAACGTTTTTAAGATGAAATTTATTTTAAAATAGCTTTTACAATTCACAAATTTTCAATTTTTAAAAATTTTCACAGGTTCAAAATGAAAATTTTCACAGGTTCAAACGGTTTTATACTAGTTTTAAAAAGATTTATAAAAATTATGAAAAATACTTTAAACTCATTAACGGTTATTGGGTAAAATAATTCGCAGATATATGTAAGTTAGATTATCGCTTTATCGAATTTATTCAAACACAGTTTTTAGGAAACGATTGAACTTTTATTTTGAATAAAATAAAGCGAATATAAAATAATTTTATCAATTTTGACAATACAAAATTTCTAAAAACAGAATACTTAAATCAAAAATAGTACAGTATTTCTAGCACAGTATTTTAGCACAGTGCCACAAGATTATTAAAATGCTATCTATATAGGTGGTGCATATATTTAAGGGTCTGATTCCATGCTTCAATTTATAAAAAAAAGTTCTAGGGTACATCTTGAACAGTACACCTATATCTTGAACACACAATGCTATACAGGGTATTACCAAATGCGTTTTAAAAAAGTTGATACAAAATTAGTTTTAGTTATAACTTCTACAATTTAAAGCAAAAAGATTTCATTCTGTTTACAGATAATCCTTTATATCATTGGGTGATCCAAATAAACCCTAATTCTAGAACCATTTCTTTCATGAAATAAACCAAGGAAACAAAGTATTTGTGGACTTCCCTGTATAATAAATATACAATGGCGAAGATTTCCGAACTTTTCGAATTCTAAACCGTAACGACAGAGCAAAACCCGTGTTATAAGAATTCTTAAATCACTTCAAATAAATTTGAAAGCTGAATCCGACATACTACTATTTATAAATTGTTCTATGAATGCAACATCTACATAAAATAATCGCAATTTAAAAGCCTTAAATAATTCATTTGTAGCATTTAATTGTAACATTTAATTGAAATTCAAAATTATCATTACAACAATCAGCTTAACTCCATAGAGTATGTTTAAAATTCTATGTCAATTGTTGCCACAGGCCATACAAAACACACAAATATTGGCAACAACATTTTAAGCCAAACACAACCATTGTCATCATTTCACATATGACATACCCCCCAATCTTCCGAAGGCTTTCAGCAATTCATACATCTGCCCTATGATGAGCTCGGTAATAAAAGCAAAATCTACTCCATATGTCCGATGATGCATCAACGTGTTGGCGACGATGTACAGACTCATTGAACCGCATATCTAACATGTTGCCGAACAAACAAAAGGTAGCCAGCTGTACAGGATACAGGCAGAAAAGCAGGAAACACCCCGGATCATAGTGACATTAAATACCACTGAACTATGTTGGGTACTATGTATGTATGTCAAATATACATTAAGTGGACGCTATAATCACAACGATGACAATGTGTTGTGTATGTGGTTTTGTGATAAGACATACAAGGACAATTCAAGTGACACTTGAGAAAGGTGATAATACGAACATAACGTAGTTAGTAACATGCACAATGTGGAGGTCTTAAGTTTCCAGATTAAGACTTTGAACAATTTACTAATTGAATAATCAATATGCATGGAATTTCACAATAACTAAGAGTATTGATTTTCACTGTATAATTAGAAAAAATCTAAGAAAAAAATTTGAAGAAAGAAAATAGAAACAATGCGGTATAGACAGACTACTTACCATGTCATTGGGTCAGCTGTAACGAAACTTTTGTGGCTTCCCGTTTGAAAGCAGAGAAAGCCCTATTGTGAGAGTGGAAATGAGGAATGTGCGTTGATTTTTTAGTGAAGCATTGAATTTTTAGTGAAAAATTTAATTTTAAGTAAAAATTTTAATTTTTAGTGAAAAATGAAATTTTTAGTGAAAAATATAATTTTTAGTGATAATTTTAATTTTTGGTGAAAAATTTAATTTTTAGTGAAAAATTGAACTTTGAGTGAAAAATTGAATTTTTGGTGAAAATTTTAATTTTTAGTGAAAAATTTAATTTTTAGTGAAAAATTTAATTTTTAGTGAAAAATTTAATTTTTAGTGAAAAATTTAATTTTTAGTGAAAAATTTAATTTTCAGTGAAAAATGGAATTTTTAGTGAAAAATTTAATTTTTAGTGAAAAATTGAATTTTTATTGAAAAATTGAATTCTTATTGAAAATTTTTAATTTTTAGTAAAAATTGATTTTAGTGAAAAATTGAATTTTTAATGAAAATTTGAATTTTTATTATAAAATGTAGATTTTAGTGAAAAATTTAGTTTTTAGTAAGTTTAAGTCAAGAACTGCTTGTTTTATTTATAAATATCTGCATAATTTAAACCGACCCGAATCATTGCGACAATTGTACCTTGCTACAATTCGAAGCAACTTTGCCAAACATTTCCGGCCACAAACTTGCAACATCCGGCGTAAGACATGCAATGGTGCGGTTGGCCATAAACGAGACTTTAGGCCATGAATTATGCTGCATAGTTTTAGTCACGCAACTGTCCAATTTCTGGACAAAACAGCAAATTTAGGCAATTTCGGATTTTCGAATAATTAAGCAGAATAAAACGCTTTAATATGCACTATGTAGATTAAATTGCCATAATTAATTTTGCGCTGTAAGCACAAAATGTGGCACAAAGGAGAAACAAAAAAAAAATATGAGTGGAAAAATATGTTTCAAAGGAAACGCATAAAAAATGCAGCATCGGCAAAATCTGCGCGCCAAAAACTTTGTTCGTCAGCCGGACGCTTTGTGTTTTCGCGCGGTGCGCTGATGCTTACAAAATGGCAGAGCATTTCCGGCGCGCTGCCTGGTTAAGGATGCTGTAATTGTCTATGTGTTGGTTTTAATATGTGAGGTAGAGAGTGTTGAGAGTCTGAATTGACGACATGTGTAAATTACACCGACGATTAATATTCCATATTATACCATACTACGCCATGAAGTTATCGGACATTTTAAATATATCAAAATTGAAATTATATTTTATTAAATACCATTCGCGATTAGATTTAAATTTTAAAATTTGTATATTATATAAATAAATATTATCTACATTATCTACACTCATATGCAGTTAATTTCGATCACACAACACTGGTTGGTTGCGTTTTGTGCGCATTTTTTTTTTAATTCTTTGACGTGCAGTTTTAACGCTTCAAATATACAAAAGCTTCAAGAATATCCACAAAAGAATGGCTTTAGCATTTACGAAGAATTTTACTTGAAGCAGTTTAAATATTTCAAGAATTTCTTATATTTTAAACTTTAAACCAACACAAATTAAAAATATTTTTAAAACAATGACATAGTAGCCATAGTAGTGATAAAATTTAATTTTCAGTGAAAAAATGATTTTTGTTTTTAGTTTAATTTTCAGTGTAAAATTTAATTTAGAGGGATAAATAAATTTTGTAGAGAAAAATTATTTTTTTAGTTATAAGTTGAATTTTGATTAAAAAATTGAATTTTGAGTGAAAAATTTTATTTTGAGTGAAAAATTTAATTTTGAGTGAAATATTTAATTTTAAGTTAAAAATTGAATTTTGAGTGAAAAATTGAATTTTGAGTATAAAATTAACTTTTGTGTCAAAATTTTAATTTAGAATGAAATATACAATTTTGAGTGAAAAAAATTGAATTAAGTGTAAAACTTAATTTTGGGTAAAAAAAAAAAATTTTGAGTGAAAATTTAAATTTTGAGTAAAAAATTTAAATTTGAATAAAAATTTGAATTTAGAGTGAAAATTTTAATTTTGAGTGGAAATTTAAATTTTTAGTTTAAAAGTGAATTTTGAATGAAAAATATAATTTTTAGTAAGAAAGTTGAATTTTAAGTGAAAATTTAATTTTGAGTAAAAAAAATAAATTTTGAGTGAAAATTTAAATTTGAATAAAAATTTGAATTTTGAGTGACAATTTGAATTTTGAGTGAAAATTTGAATTTTGAGTGAAAATTTGAATTTTGAGTGAAAAAATAAATTTTGAGTGTAAAGTTAAATTTTTAGTGAAAAATAGAATTTGAGTGAAAAATTGAATTTTGAGTAATAAATTGATTTTTGAGTAATTAATTTATTTTTGAGTGAAAATTTTTATTTTGAGTAAAATATTGAATTTTAATAGTAAAAAATTGTATATTGAGTAAAAAAAATATTTTTTAGTGAGAATTTTATTTTTGAGTGAAAATTGGAGTTTTGAGTGATAAATTAAATTTTGAGTGAAAATTGGAGTTTTGAGTGAATAATTTGATTTTGAGTAAAAATAAATTTTTTAGTAAAAAGTTAAAGTTTGAGTGAAAAATTGAATTTTTAGTGAAAAAATAGAATTTGATTGAAAAAATTAATTTTGAGTAAAAAATTTAATTTTCTGTGAAAAATTTAATTTTGAGTGATAAATTAAATTTTGAGTGAAAAATTGAATTTTATTGAAAATTTGAATTTTTTAGTGAATTTTAAAATTTTAGTTATTATTGGATTTTAAGTGAAAACTTAAATTTGTTAGTGATAGTGAATTTAATTTCTAGTTAAAACTTGTTTAATATTCGCACTTTTAATGCTTTAAAGCTGCAATGAAAGCTTCGTTTCGTGTTGCCAACGCTGTCACAGGAAACAGCATGTTGCCATCGTGTGCAGCAACAAAGTTTCAAATCACACACATGCGACTGTGACTGTGTCTATGGCTATGACTCTGACTACGTTGCACAAACACTTCCGGTTGCAATTGTTTTCGAAACCTCCTGCGAGTCTCTAAGCGCCGCGGGAACACTTGATACGTTGTCGACTGTTGCCGTCGTAACAAACGGCGGAAACATGTTGGCGGCGGCGGTGCAGCCTCTATTGCCACCGCCACTGCCGCCAAAGTCTGCCATCCGCCCGCCGCCTGTTTTGTTGCGCTGCATAAATTTATGCAGCAGATAGCGTTGTGTGTCACACAATGGAATACAGCAGCTCTTAACTCTAGATATTGTCAACATGACCCAGTTGGAAATTTGTTGCAGTTGGCCACAGGGTGGGTGTTGGTGTCGGCAGTTTGGCTTTAAAGCGTTTAAGTTATTAACTGGCGAGTGGCTGTCAAGCTTCCGCATTGAAAGCACAAACAAAGCGCCAAACACTGAAACAGTTATGAAGCTCTGAAAAACTACCAATGCGCACTACAAAATACGGACCAAATGAAATAAGTAAGTTCCAAATAAAATATTCTCTAAAAGGTACTTTTTAATATTTTTAAATTTTTGGTATATATTTTCGTTGTTAATTATTTATTTTTTATTGGATATTATTTTATTATTAGTCCCAACATTTGGGACTAATTTCATGATTTTGTTGGGTGCTATATCACTTTTCATCCTACTGATTTATTATTATTATTCATCCCAATGAAATAAAAAACCTATATTTATAAACCCATATAAATATAAACCCATATTTATTTTGGGGTTTATTTCATTGGGCGTTTTTTTAATACGTAGTACCTGCACGGAGGCCTACAAAGGTTGGCCTTGTTTTTACACCTTTGATAAAGTTCGCTTGATGTGCTCTCTATTCTTGTTTTCTTCTTGTTCCTTTTTTTCTTTTTTTCCTTCTTCTGTTGTTGTTTTAATTGTAGTTGCTGTTGTTGTAGTTGTTTATTCCTCCTGTTCTTTGATTGTTGTGCTGCGTTGCGCTTTTGCTTGTGACTCCTCTCTCCCCCTTGGCCATTTGTTTTCCGTTTTGTTTAGATATTCAAGGATTTGTTTCCAACTGTTGGCGGCGGTGATGGCGACGGCAGGATGTGGGCACATCGTACAAAAAGGATGCTAATGCTAGAGCACACAGAAAGGACGAACGCAGTGCAAAGCTAAATAAACTCAGTTGAGATTAAAGCATTTTTGAATAATCTGACACAGTGGTCGACGTACAATAACTTTTATTTTAAATAATTGTGCAAATAAAGGGTATTATCTAGTTGGCGCTTAAAAGATATTGTATCTGAAGGATGTAAAATAGTGCTAAGAATTACTTTTTCACTATTTTCGTTTTATCTTTTTTTATATAATAAATGCAGATTGTATCTCATAGATACAAATTGTATTTAATAGATACAAATTGTATCTAATATATACAGATTGTATCTAACAGATACACATTGTATATAATAGATACAGATTGTATTCAATAGATACAGATTGTTTCTAATAGATACAGATTTTATTGAAAAGATACAGATTGTACCTAATAGATACACATTATATATAATAGATACATATTCTATATAATAGATACATATTGTAACTAATAGATACATATTGTAACAAATAGATACAGATTGTTTCTAATAGATGCAGATTGTATATATTAAATGCAGGTTGTATCTAATAGATAAAGATTGTATCTATTAGATACGGATTGTTTCTAATAGATACAGATTGTTTCTAATAGATGCAGATTGTATCTAATAGATACAGATTGTTTCTAATAGATACAGATTGTATTTAATAGATACAGATTGTTTCTAATAGATACAGATTTTATTGAAAAGATACAGATTGTACCTAATAGATACACATTATATATAATAGATACATATTCTATATAATAGATACATATTGTAACTAATAGATACATATTGTAACAAATAGATACAGATTGTTTCTAATAGATGCAAATTGTATCTAATAGATACAGATTGTATCTATTAGATACGAATTGTTTCTAATAGATAAAGATTGCATCTAATAGATACCGATTGTTTCTACTAGATACAGATTGTATTTAATAGATACAGATTGTTTCTAATAGATGCAGATTTTATTGAACAGATACACATTGTATATAATAGATACAGATTCTATATAATCGATACATATTGTAACTAATAGATACAGATTGTTTCGAATAGATACAGATTAAATCTATTAAATACAGAATATAAACTTTATCAAGACACAAAATTTAACATTAAGATGCAAAAAATTGTATCTTAAGATTTATGTTTCCTCATTTCTTCATTCATCTCATTGTTTAAAAAATGTAAGAGGGTTACACTTTCCAAAATTCTTTATTTTTCTGTTTTAATACCTTTTAAATGGGTTTCATAAGTCATGCATTTTTCATGTTCCACTTAATCTATCGACTATTAGCTTCCACTTGGTTTATGCCAGCCGGCGTGGTTCAAGTTTTCACATGTTAATCCCAAAGATACGCACAACCGGAGCGGGCGTTCTGCATTTATTATTTACCGCCTAGATATTCTATGAATTATTTTCATGTTGCAGTTTCTGGCGCAAAACTTATTACTTTAAGTAGCGTGCGAGACATTTAGCCACGTAAACATAAAAAGCGCCATGGCAGACAGACAGACAGATAGACATACAGATAGACAGACAGCCATAGACACAGATACAGATACAAACACACTCAAACGTAGAGGAGGCTGCTACATGGCTGCACCTGAAAATATGCTACGCTTTGCGTTGCTCAGCAAATGTTGCTGCGGCGCTACGAAGTGACCCCCAAATTAAAAGCGACCAATAAAAAAATCAATAACAACATAATACCCAAGACATAATATATGAAACCGTACCCAATGAAAACCACCAATTTGGTTGATGCTTTTTCAAATTTTGTATTGAAACTGACACAAAAATAGAAATTTTAAATTGTTACAAAATTGCGTCAACATGAAATTTCCCCTAATTTATTGATATTCGACAAAATTGTGCTGTTTGTTGATGCTTTGATATTTAATAATAAAAAATGTATTAACCCCAATAAATCAACGTCCAAAATGTATGAAGGATGGTCCAAATGTAATACCAAAAATTACACTAAATAATATAATTCCAAAAACGGTAACAAAATAATTTCTTCAACATTTTGATTAGTTGTGAAATATTTCACATATTTGTTAAAGTTTATTTGAGGTACTATTTTATTATGGGATTTAATTCATTTGTGATTTTTTTTTGTGGTGACTTACACAAAACCTGTTCTGAGTAGGGCTGTAATCATTAAATCAGCCTTTTGATTAATCAGAATTAATAGACTAATCTTGATTATCTGATTAATAAAATTTGTGGTTAATTGATTAATCAGAATTTTTTAATAATTCAAAATGAAACAATTATATACAACATTTGATTTGAAAATTATAAAATATGAAATATATAAAATATTTATGAACTATGTAGTAAAACATATTAAAATATTTTGCGAGTAAAAACTAAATTAATCTAAAATTCGAAATAATCATTGAATCATAATGTTGATTAGTCCGAAACATGAGTAATCAGTGTGAATATAAATCGAAAATCTATATAAATCCAGTGATCAGAAATTAATTAATCTAATTACTTTATTAATTGTTAAATGCACAGCACTACATAGTGCAGGTATTTTTTACTTGGGTATACCAGTATCCTATTAGTATCCAGCCAGTTTTACTAGTCACTTGTCGAGTAAGGGCAAGCGATGACACGCACTTTCTTATAGGACTGTAGTGCCAAACTATTATTATTATTATAACCGACCAGTTCTTGACTATTTTTACTAGCAGGAATCTACTCCTCAAATCCCCACCAGTAACCCACCAATTTTTGTTTAGTTTTACTAGGGACATTCCTGCTTTTGAACAATCCGGCGTGGCCGTACGTGTACGTGACATCAAAATCTGTAATTTAAATCAGTAACCAATAACCTATCAATTTCGACAAGTTTCCAGTGACGGATATATACTCCTCAAATTCCTACATAGCAGTATTTTTGCTGACTAGTAAATTGTTGCTTTGGTAATTTTAAGTCATTTAATTGGGGGTTAATTTAATGAGAGTTATTTTGTTATTAAATTTGGGAACTCTTGATTATTGCCTTTGATTTATTAGGAGTTATTTAAGTTTTTCGTTGGGTATTATTTCATTCTAAAATAATTTTCAGAATTTAAAGTCTAATTTTTTTAATATATTATTACGAAAATTCAGTCTACGGAAAACTGTTCTACAAGTTCTTATCTCTGGATTGTGTACAAAATAAAAACACTCTTTTAAATTATTAAAATTATAACAATTAACTTTATTAATTCACATTAATAAAGAACTTTACTAATAACAAATTCTAACTGATGCCGCATGTCCACAATTTAACTTGACATTTATCGCACGAGATGCACTCGACTACTTTTCAATCACTACTGAAGTGCTGTGCCTCAGGTGCGGCGGCCTTATATACTGCAGGCATCAGTTCGACACGTTTCGACAAGCTTCGACTTGTTTCGAGAACCTTCTACTCGTTTCGTGAATGACGCATCTATTGGCATCTCATTCGCACTCATGCGCTTTAATGTGCTGATCTTTCATCTCTTTCTCGCACATTGCTCAGTACGCTGTATGATCTTCCGTCTCTTTCTAACACATTTCTTAGTGCGCTGAATTGTCTTGCGTCTCATTTATTATTGCTGAATGCATGCACAATGGGGCAAATTATATCTTTTCGTAACAATATATAGGGTGATTGGTTCATCGACGTCAATAACTCGGGAGGTGATTCTATGATTCAAAAAAATTTAAAATAAAAATATGTCCTATTTTGCGCCCAGTTTTAGATACAGGGTGTTTAGTAAATGCATATTACTTACATAGTCTATTCAAGACAATTGGTTATAAAATTGAATCTGTTTATAAATGAATATCAATTTTTCACGCATATTTTAGACAATTAAATTAACTTTCCAATGGTATATCACATTCTCATCACAAATCACCTCCCTAGTTATTGACCATTGATGAACCAAACACCCAGTATATATATACATTTTTTTGGATTTCATTGGGGGTCGTTTCGTAGCCATAACTGCTGCATTTACGGCGCTTGGCGGGAAATATCTTTTTAACTCTACGCGCAGTAAAAATATTCGTATTTTTATACAGTGCAATAAAAAATATTTTTTACAACAACTTAACCGTTAGATAATTGCCGAGGCAGCTTGTAACAGAATATTTAAAAAATAAGGAAAAATAATAATAAAAAGCAGCAGCAACTCCATTAGTTGCTGATGTTTATAAAATGTTTGCAGCTTATTTTACGTTGCATGGATTAAGAGCAGCAGCAGCAGCAACGTCGCGCTTAATGGCTTCGCTGCTAAGGTGTTGCTCTTTAATGGGAGGGTGGCAGTCAGCTAGGGTGAGAGTGAGGATATGCGTGGCTGTTAGTAGACATTATAAATTGCAAAAATGCACTTTAATTACTATTATCAGCAACTTGATTAAAACTTGGTTAGGCCCAAGTTAATTAAGCGCCTAAAAGGCTGCAATTTCAGCACCTACTGCTGCCACTAATCAACTTTACAAGCACCAACAACATCATCATCATCACCAGTACCTGTGCCCACATCATCAACATCATCGTTATCATCATTATGCGCTTTCACACATGCGACAGCTTAATTTAAGTCGTGCTCCAAGCGCGACCCTCGACGCAATAAATTAGTGCGCTTCGCCTTTGCACACGAGTAACACGAACACACGAACATACAAACATACGAACCCATCTGGTTGGCGCCCACGACTACGGCACATGATAACCGATGTTGTTTGTCCGAACCACATCGGCCGACATCAGGTGCACAGCGTGATTTCGGTCGCTTGCTCGTTCAGTATATTCGTCTGTCTGGAATTTTATGTGTTTGTAGGTGTTGCTGTTGTTTTAGGCGAAAGTGTGGTACTCGATGTCTGTCTGGTTGTCTCTGCATCATCTGTTTGTTTGTTGGTTTGCATGTTCGTCATTGCACTTTTCGTGCTTTGCCGCCATGTTTAATGTGTTCATGTGTGTGACCAACAAACCACCCAACTAGGCAGACCGACAGACAGACAGGCTGTCAGGCAGAGATATAGACTCTCTTGTCTCAAATGAAGCACTCGAAATGGCGAAATTAAAATGTTGGTTGCAATATTTTTATTGGTTCCACCATTTTCATGTTCGTTTTGTTGTTTCAAAATTTACAACATGTTATTGGTTTTGTTGTGGAATATTTTTTTTCGTTTTTTTCTTTATCGTTTCATTTTTCAATCATATAATTTTTATTTTCTTTTTCATTTTTGCTTTTGATTTTTTTTAATTCATTTCCTTTATTGCTATTTTCTTTTTACATGGAATGCTTTTTCTTTTTATGTTTTTTTCAATTTCTTTTCTTATTATCTTTTTCTATTTTGATCTTAACTTTGTTCTTTTTTGGTCTTTTTCCTTATTTCTTTATCTTTATCTTTATCTTTATCTTTTCCTTTTCTTTTTCCTTTACTTTTACTTTTTTTCTTCTTCTTCTTCTTATTTATTTTTATTTTTCTTTTTCTATTTTTGTTTCTTTTTTAATTATATTTTTAATTTTTCATTTTTTCTCCTTTTTCTTTACCTTTACCTTTACCTTTACCTTTACCTTTACCTTTACCTTTACCTTTACCTTTACCTTTACCTTTACCTTTACCTTTACCTTTACCTTTACCTTTACCTTTACCTTTACCTTTACCTTTACCTTTACCTTTACCTTTACCTTTACCTTCACCTTTACCTTTACCTTTACCTTTACCTTTACCTTTACCTTTACCTTTACCTTTACCTTTACCTTTACCTTTACCTTTACCTTTACCTTTACCTTTACCTTTACCTTTACCTTTACCTTTACCTTTACCTTTACCTTTACCTTTACCTTTACCTTTACCTTTACCTTTACCTTTACCTTTACCTTTACCTTTACCTTTACCTTTACCTTTACCTTTACCTTTACCTTTACCTTTACCTTTACCTTTACCTTTACCTTTACCTTTACCTTTACCTTTACCTTTACCTTTACCTTTACCTTTACCTTTACCTTTACCTTTACCTTTACCTTTACCTTTACCTTTACCTTTACCTTTACCTTTACCTTTACCTTTACCTTTACCTTTACCTTTACCTTTACCTTTACCTTTACCTTTACCTTTACCTTTACCTTTACCTTTACCTTTACCTTTACCTTTACCTTTACCTTTACCTTTACCTTTACCTTTACCTTTACCTTTACCTTTACCTTTACCTTTACCTTTACCTTTACCTTTACCTTTACCTTTACCTTTACCTTTACCTTTACCTTTACCTTTACCTTTACCTTTACCTTTACCTTTACCTTTACCTTTACCTTTACCTTTACCTTTACCTTTACCTTTACCTTTACCTTTACCTTTACCTTTACCTTTACCTTTACCTTTACCTTTACCTTTACCTTTACCTTTACCTTTACCTTTACCTTTACCTTTACCTTTACCTTTACCTTTACCTTTACCTTTACCTTTACCTTTACCTTTACCTTTACCTTTACCTTTACCTTTACCTTTACCTTTACCTTTACCTTTACCTTTACCTTTACCTTTACCTTTACCTTTACCTTTACCTTTACCTTTACCTTTACCTTTACCTTTACCTTTACCTTTACCTTTACCTTTACCTTTACCTTTACCTTTACCTTTACCTTTACCTTTACCTTTACCTTTACCTTTACCTTTACCTTTACCTTTACCTTTACCTTTACCTTTACCTTTACCTTTACCTTTACCTTTACCTTTACCTTTACCTTTACCTTTACCTTTACCTTTACCTTTACCTTTACCTTTACCTTTACCTTTACCTTTACCTTTACCTTTACCTTTACCTTTACCTTTACCTTTACCTTTACCTTTACCTTTACCTTTACCTATACCTTTAAATTTACCTTCCTTTTCTTTCCTTTCCTTTTATTTTCTTTTCTTTTAATTTTTTTAAATTCTTTTAGAAGCTTTTAAATTTTTTAAAATTCTTTTTAATTTTTTTTTTATTCTTTTTAATCAATTTTACGTATTTGTCTTAAAACTCTTTCGAATTTTTTTGAATTATCTCAGGTTTTTGTTATAATTTATTTTAACTCAATTTTGAGTTTCCATTTAAATACAACTATTTCGTCACCTATTCGTCCTTCTACTCCTGCCTTCGTTGAGATGTTGCTGCTCTCGTTTTATGTTGTTGTGTTATTGTTAATGTTATTGTTGTTGTTAATATAGTCTTCGTCATTGCAAGTGTCACGTCATGTCATCAATTGCATTCGTCGTCGTCGTGTCATCATCATCGTCGTCATCAAAAGCTGTCGTTGCTGTCATCAATCATCTGCGTGCTGTCGCTCTTTCCGCAGCTGATACAGCGCTGCATCCGTTTCAAACTGAGCTGATGAAATTGCAGCAATACAAACGGATGATTGCAACAACAGTAGCAATAATAATGACAACAACAACAATATACACACCTGCAACAAACAGAACACGTTAAGAAACAACAAAAAACAAAACGTATGTTGTCGATGGGCAACAACTGTTGTTTTCTGCCCATGGCGTTAAAACATGTGCAAAATGTTACAGTGTCTGTGAGCATTTCATAGGTGTTGCTGTCTATGTTGTTGGTAGAGGTGTGGCAACAACAGCAATATTATTGTTAGCAATTGTCGGCCTAACTAGAGGCGTAGGAACAGAAATGGAAAAAGGAATTTATCGAGTTCAGATCTTTATAAAAATAGCATTTATTTTAATTTCATTTTTAAATTTTTATATTTCTATTTTTAATCTTTTTATTTTTATATATTTTTTATTTATTTTGCAAACTGCTCTCGAAAGTAGACCTCATCCTGTTCCTGCTCCTTCTCTAACTTCCAGTTGCAACTGCACGACAGATGTTGCTCGCCAACAGATGTCGCTGATACACATTGATAACAAGACAAAAGCAATCAGCATCAAAATCAACAGCAGCAACGACAACAACAGCAACGGCAATGGCAACAGCAACTGTAGAGGCCTCAGCTGCAGCCGCAACATCAGTGACAGCAATAATAAAAGTAACAACAACTGCTACAAGCAGCAACATCATCAACAACAGCATTGGTAGCAACAACATCAGTGGCAACAGCAGCAGCAGCACTTCTACCAACAACAGTTAAGACTTTTTTCGGTTTTTCGCTATGCGTTTCAGAGACAACCGCCACCCACAACCAAACCAACAACAGCAACAGACTCTTTGCTGCTGAGGCAGCCACCTACCCACCAACCCAAACACCTAAGTAGGTGAAGCTCAACAACAACAGCGGCAGTAGCAGCAACAAACGAAGCACAAGTCAGTCTGCTACCAGCTGCACACGGCAAATACTCAACAAAAAAAATTGGTAAAGATATTATTGAAAATGTTTAAACATTATTTAAAATTTTTACATATTTTTTAAAATTATTTTGAATGTTTTCATAATATAAACCAGAATCGCATTTATATCTGACCATAGCTGCCAACTTTGTGAGATAAATCTACTTTATCAGATTTTTTAATTGCCGGTAGATAAAAGATATCTACCGACCAGGTTTTTTAATTCCGTGTAAGATTTTTCTTACAGAAACATTTTTTTTATTCTCATGCAGATTTTTATGTTTTTTTGTATATTTCTTTATTTGATTTTGTAAATGCTATCGAATTTTAAATATTATGGCGCATAATCATAGACAATTTAAAGTTTTCTGACATTTTATTCTTTATAAAATTTGTTAAAAAAGTCGACTCTAATTTTAAAGTTGACTTTAAATCGTCTATAAATGCCTTTACACTACTATTTTATCTTATACCAATAAAAATTTATGGCCAATAAACGAAAAGATTCGCCCTTTTGGCATGACAAGATTTCCAATTTTTCAAATTCGTCCTTTTGGTTTTGCCTTTTGTGGCTATAAATATACAACAAAATTACACGAGATTTTAGCACAGCATACTTGATGATAAACTACATTCAAAAATGTAAAAAAACGTAAATACCAAATATTGCACATTCACCCCTTCGGCATGATAGTGACGATATGATTTATGATATTTTAATTAATATGGTTTGATGAACAAAATTCAAAAATATGATGTATACTTGTTCAATAATATGATGAAACGGAGTCTTCGCATAATTGGCAATTAAATATTATTAATTGTGCTTCCCCCAGTAATGACTACCATATCATACTGCCATTTAAAGGGTTTTTCAATAAAAGCGCTACAAAAGTTTTTTTCAAGAGTTTTTCAACAGGGACGCTACAAACAGAGACGCGACAGGGACAGCAAACGACGCCATATTTCTTGCCGTTCTTTTGACATTTCTCTTCAGTAAGGTTTGCCATTTCGTGATGGAAAGATATACGAGCCAACAACGAGTCGAAATTATTAAAATTTACTACCGAAATTCGAATTCGTATATCTTTCCATCATGAAATGGCAAACCTTACTGAAGAGAAATGTCAAAAGAGCGGCAAGAAATATGGCGTCGTTTGCTGTCCCTGTCGCTCTACTTTTGTAGCGTCTCTGTTTAAACCCTTTATATACCACTTTTATTCTTACACTTTAGCAGGAAATAGGCAGTTCTTTTTACAATTCATCCAAAGCCATTAGACAAAATTTCCGGCATATTTCGGCCAAATACACAGATAAATGGAATAAATTGGAAAGTGTATAGCAGGTTGTAAAATTTAGTGTATTTTTAATGGCAGATACACTTCCTATTTTGAGAACGGGCAGAAAATAGATAGCTTGTGATAAAAAACTCTGTTTGAAATATGTCGAAAAAATGTTTCTAAACTGCCACCAACCTACAAAAAATGTTGTCTGTGGTTGTTTCCGATTTTATTTTCATTTTCCCGCATACAATTTTGTCTGGAGAGCGGTTTTAAACGGATATCGGTTTCGGTTACGATGGGTTATTGTGGATCACGACAATTCTTAAATTGTCAACTACTTGAAACAGAGTTGATCTACTGTGTTTTCTCTATTATAGACGCGTTTTCATATTATTCCATCCAGATGCTGGGATGCATTTTAAGATTTTTGGCGATTTTTTATACTTGATGTCGTCTTTTTCCTAAAAAAAAAGCTCCAGGAATTGTATTTCATTTAATCGATCGCTTACAATACAAATTCCTGGGTTTATAATTACTTTTTAAGGACGCAAAAATATTAAAAGCAAAATAATATAAATAATATTGTATTTAAAACATCATTCTACGTTATAAGGACAGCGTAATGAATGCAGTTTATACAATATCGAATATATTAGAATGTTTGTTAAATTTTTGTGCATTAATACTAACAAAATTTGTCCAGATTTCTGCATGTTTTGGCCAACGCGTCGCTGCAGACTTCGCTGTCGCCGCACTGGGTGCTGGTTGCGCTTCTATTGCTGCAGCAGTAGCAGCAGCAGCATCGAGCTTCGGCTTCGGTTGCACTCGTTGTTATTACTGCGTTGGCCATGGCGCAATGTAGTCGCAGTCTGCGTCAGTATTAGTTGCATGTTCGACAAGCACAGTGTGTGGTGTGTGTGAGTGTGTGCGTGAATTAGTAGCGAGTGTGCGTGCGTGAGTGAGGCGTCGTCTTTGTCTTGGGCTGCCGCGGCTTTTATGATTTTAATTGTTGTTGGTGGCGCGGCAGTTGGCAGTGTTTGCGGCGACTTGTTTAGTGAGTGTAGCGGCGGCGGCAGCAACAGTAGCTAGCAGCAACAGCAAAAAAGACTCATTCAACATTATTACCAAAAAAAAGTGAAAATTTAAAAAGTGACTTTAAAAAAAAAAAAAAAGATTTTCAAAAAATTAAAAATAAAACAAAATAAATTAGCTGCGAACAAAAAAAAAGTGTTTAAGCCAAATAAAAGCGCGAACGCTGCTACAAGAGCAACGCACGGAAATCAAAAGGTCCTGCTGTTCGATTTATTTATTTGTTTTGCGGTAAGTGAAACGCGCCAATTTTTCAAGTTTGATTTTGGCGATCTTAACAAAGCTTTTTACTTTTGTTGTTCTTGTGATTCGTATTTTGTTGTGGTCTTCAGCTGCAATCCGGCACAGCATAATGTTTGTCAAAGGATGTAGCAAATACTTTTCTGCATTGGATATCTTCCGTTTCCGCTTCCTGTTGGCAAAGCAGCTTTAAAAGCAAAAACGTTTATTTACTGTACAAATCAGACTGATTCAAGCATCATTCAAAACTAAATTTGATTATGGGATTTTTACACTTCTATAAAATTTAAGTAGGAATAAAAATAATATTATTCCAACAACTTATTTACAAATATTGTTCTCCTTCAACGTTATATTGGAGAGAAAAATCAAATGATCAAAAGATATAAATCTCAGTATTTAATTTCAATAATTAACAATTCTATAATTGTTAATCAGCCCAATCGTTAATAAAATATTCCCTGTAATTTTTTCTGTTTGGAAATATTTTAATATTAAAATTAATTTTTTAAATTTAATTGAAAATTGATTTTAAAGTAACATTTTAAAATTGTATTTCTCATTAGTATTTATAAATTTGTTTTATATTATTTTTTTTTAAATGTATATAAATTTAAAATTTAACTACTTTTCACGAATAAAATATTTCATAATTTATTTAAATAAAAATATATTTTTTTTTTCGAAAAAAATCCCTCCCTATTATTCCCATATAAGAAATTGGGTCGTAAATAATTTAATTTGAAATGGCCATAATTTAAAAAATTGGTGTATTTCTTAATTCTATCTTAAATACTTTACTAGTTATGTGTTCGAAATATGCTAATCAATAAAAGCATTGAAATATTAGCATTCATTAGTAGACTAAAATTAGTCTTGTGAATTCAATGAAAATTTTCAAGTTTTTATTTGTAAAAAAAAGCGAAAGCTCCCAAATTGTTTCCAAGTTCCAACCCAGTATGCCATTCGTATCGATATCGTTACGAGATCATTGCGAGAAGATGGAGAAATCACACGATATCGGCCCCTTCTCGTAACGATATCGAGCGTCAAATTGGACTTAGATGGTAGGTAAATATCGGAACGTTCTGTCGGAGTTTTCTCGATACGAGAAATTTTTCGAAATTGGAGCGAAGAAAAAAATGAACAAAGTTCGAGATTCCTGCGAAAAATATTGCGATATTGATGTGATAAATATTTAAATATCGTATCTTGTCAAAGAATTTGAATGTAAGAAAATGTTTCAAAATTAGAATCGAGAAAGCAACGAGATCGAACTTTTTTATCGAAGTTATTCGAGAAAGCTTCGAGGTATCGAAGGTCTCCGAGACATGGCAGACTGGGAATTAGAAAAATTAAAATAAGTGAAGAAAAATATTCAAATTTTATTCCAAGTTGATGACTTCCTTTATGGTTTTTTCTTACGATGCGTTAGGTTCGCCGTCAAGAATCCAAGAGACCAGGAAGTTATAAGTTCATTTATCAAACAAAGTAATCGAATAGCATTGGTATTAATATCTAATGGTTGGTAATAATTAATCGATAATTATGTCGACAATGATAATTAAAAATACTGAACTGTGTCTGTTTGATGCAAACAATTCTATTTATTTTTTATTCTAAATAGTGGGTGAAACGGCTCCAATATATAATTGCTATTTTCTCAAAAATGTTATGTAATAGAAAAACTGAGTATGCATTCCAAATCCGCACCAGCAAATTATATAATCGTTATCATAGGTTACAACTGACAAAGGGTCCCATGTAGAAATCTAAAAATTGGATTAATCCGTCCTCTCACTTTTAAAACATATGTGTAGAAATGTAATGCCAATATTTCATAGTTTTGATTTTAATAATTTACGACTAAAAGAACCATAATGAAATAAGTAGCGTCGGTAGCTCGTCTGGTTAGTGCGTTTGACTACGAGCGAAAAGTCGCTGGTGCGTTCGACTACGAGCCGAAAGGTCCGCGGTTCGATCCCCAGCGACTGCCAACACTGCTACCTCTCGGTTGTAAATGGCAAACCTACGAGAGTAAAACATTGCCTATGAAAAGCTCTCACCCGCCGTACGGATTCGACAATAAACTGTAGGTCCCACCAATTTGGGTATAAATATAACACGCACAGCTCAAATGGTGAGAGAGCTCGGTCGAAGTTCTATACAGGACTGTAGCGCCAAACTATTATATTATTAAAGTTAAACAAAAATGTCCTTGGATCACGCCAATTTTTAGAATACATATTTTAAAGTGAATTCTAATAATATATTTTACATTTTATAACTAGTTATTGGAAGCATTGGTTCCTTAAAAGTTGAATATAAGTGACATGTATTCGAGGTGGGCGTGTCAGTTAACCGGTTTGGAGCATATCTCTATTCAGAATCAGTTTTTTGCAAAAATATATTGCAGTAATATTTTATTGCATTCTGACCAGTAGTTTTCAAGATACCAAGACAGACGGACATTGCTAAACGTACTTGAGTAATGATACTTATCATTATATATATGCATTTTCATATCGGTCACGCCTCCTAAGTTACTTACTTACTTACTTAAATGGTCCTTACAACCGTGGGTCGGTTTTGCCCGCTGAGATGAAGCCGCGCCAGTCGGATCTGCTTTTCGCGCGCTGACGCCAGTTAGAAATACCAAGCGTTGCCAGGTTGTCCTCAACTTGGTCTTTCCAACGCAGATTTGGACTCCCTCTTCTACGCACCTTCTTGGCTGGAGTGTTTTCATCCATTCGTTCGACATGACCTAGCCAGCGAAGCCGCTGGATCTTGATGCGCTTGACTATGTCAATGTCGTCGAATAACTCATACAGCTCGTGGTTCATCCTGATTCGATACTCGTTAGCAAAGCAGATAGGGCCAAAGATTTTACGGAGAATCTTTCTCTCGAACGCTCCCAGTACTCTCTCATCGGTGGTGGCCAGCGCCCATGTTTCTGCACCATAAAGTAGGACGGGCATGATGAGTGACTTGTAGAGCGTTATTTTTGTCCGGCGAGAGAGGGCTCTGCTTCTCAATTGCCTACTGAGCCCAAAGTAGCACCTGTTGGCAAGAGTTATTCTCCGTTTGATCTCCAGGCTCACGTCGTTCTTGCTGTTTACGCTGGATCCCAGATAGACGAAGTCCTTCACAATGTCGAACTTGTGGGTGTCAAAATCAGCTTTTTGTCCAAGACGCACGGACTCTTTTTTGCTTGTTGACACAAGGAACTTCGTCTTGTCCTCGTTCACCGCTAGACCCATTCGACGCGACTCTTTCTCCAATCTGGAGACATTGCGGCGTATAATCGTTCCCTTATCGGAGTGTCGAAGGCGGCTTTATAGTCGACTAATAGGTGGTAGGTGTCGATCTGTTTTTCTAGGGTCTTTTCCTGGATTAGGCGCAATGTGAAAATCTGGTCTATGGTGGATTTTCCAGGTCTGAAGCCGCACTGATAAGGTCCAATCAGTCTGTTGACGATGGGCTTCAGTCTTTCACATAATACGTTCGATAGAACCTTGTACGCGATATTGAGTAGGCTGATCTCACGGTAGTTGGCGCAGATAGTGGGATCCCCTTTCTTAAGGATTGGGCAGAGTACACTGAGGTTCCAGTCACTTGGCATGCTTTCATCCGACCATATTCTGCTTACGAGCTCGTGCACGCTCTCTATTTGCTCTTCGCCTCCGGTCTTAAACAATTCAGCAGGCAGGCCATCAGCACCTGCGGCTTTGTTGTTTTTCAGCCGAGCAATGGCTGTTCTGACCTCGTCATGGTCGGGTGGCGGAATCTCAACGTCGTCATCAAGTACTGGGGTTGCCGGGTTTACTTCTCTATCGGTGGAATAGCAGTCATCATCACCGGTCAGCAGTTTAGAGAAGTGATCCCTCCATATTTTCAGTGTGCTCTGGATATCTGTCACTAGATTTCCGTTCTCATCTTTACAAGAGGAGGCTCCGTAGTGGCATTACAATATCTGCACCTCATACACGCTGCAAAGAAAGGGCTCTCCCAAACATAATTTTGCGGGCATTACATATATCTATAACAACAGTATTATTTCATTGCCAAAATTTTATTTTCGTTCAAACATATTTATGTTCAGAATGAATAATTTTCGGAGTTATTGCAAAACATATATATGTTTGAATGTGAAAAACATTTTATTTACATGTAAACATATTTATGTTTACATTTAATTTTAATGTAAAAAAGTAAATTTATTATATCAATTCTAATATCTCCTTTACACAATATCATTTTTTCTCTTTTTTATATTATATAATTATAAACTTAAAATTTTATTTTTTGTGTAATAAGCACAGCTTTTATTTATACTTTCTATTTCCATCTATTGTTCCTATTTTGATTTTAGTGAATTACTGATGAATTGGATATTTCACAAACAGCCACTATCTGGTATTAACAGTAATTGGCGGTACTTAAAAATTCTTTCACCAAAAAGAACTTTTGAACTATATGAAAAGTATTAATGTGAGTGCTACTGAGTGCTAAAAGTAGGCAGCGTTGTTTTTTAATTGTGATATCGTAATGCCAAAACATACATATAATCAAAATAATGCTATTATTTTTAAATTCGTTGTCACTCAGTAACAATCAGGAATAACCAAAAACATATAATACAAAGTATATTTTATTGACGTTGGGTGTGTTAAATAGCAGAAATATCAAACATACATATATTAATATAATACTTATAAAATTATATATTTCTACAGAAACATTAATATTTTAATGTAAATACTCGATTAAAGCGATTTATGTTTAAATATCGTATAATAATATTTGGGTCTGGTACAATAAGTCGAAATTTAAAATATCGAAAATAAAAATACCGAAGACAAAAATGTAGAAAATAAAAATGCCGAACCTAAAAATGTCGAAAACAAAAATGTCGAAAACAAAAATGTTGAAAACTAAAATGTCGAAAACTAAAAATGTCGAAATTTAAAATGCCGTAATCATTTTTAACCGAAAAAATGTCGAAATAAATGCATAGTAACAAAAATAGCGATTCTTGTGTAAGAAAAATATTTTAGTAAACAACAATTTTAAATAAGAAATAACATATTCGTAACACAGACACCAAAATTCTGAGTCCGGTCGTAGCGAAAATCCAAATCTTCGCTACGAATTCAAATTTTTAGCTACTTTAGGATCCGTGCGTAATGGAATTCAGGTTGAATATGTCCGAATATGTTCCATTCCGCATAGATCCTAGAGTAGCTAAAATTTTGTATTCGTACGGATATTCATATTTCCGCTACGATAAAAATCCATTGATATCGCAGAAGGTGAGTTGCAACCCCTATCTATTTGGTGTGGCTCAAGTAAGATTTGAAATTTGTATTTCTACATTTTGATATTTCGACATTTTTTGTTCATATAAAAAAAATGTGTGCAAGTTTTATTTTCAATTTTTTTTTCGACATTTCTGGCTTTAAAATATTTTTTCAACATATTTTGTTTCGACCAAAAATGGTTTCGGCATTTTAATGCTTTTAATATTTCGACATTTTTAGGTTTCGACATTTTATTTTTCGGCATATCGTACGAATCCCATAATATTTCAATCTGATTAAAATAATTATAGAATTCAATTATAATGTAATTAGATTTTACTCCTAATATAATATTTACTCCTAAATATTTCATTACATTCAAACATATTGAAAGAAATCTTTTCTATCCGTGTAGGTCGGGTATAAAAATCAGTCAAATCGATTAGAGATAATGTTGGAAATACAGAAAGAGAGACAAATCGATACTGAGATTTAGGCGTAGATATGTCATGAATACACTCGACCAATAATATGGTTAATTCAACAAATATTCCTCGAAACAAATTATTTTTGGATGAAAAAAGCTTTGTATGAACATAAATTCAATACAAAGCTTTTTCTCCCAAACATAATTTGTGGGAATATTTATTGAGAATTGGCCAGGCATAGGAAATTCATTATAAAATGCTAATCATTGAATTTTCTCCAAATTTGAAACTGTATCGTTTATTCCAATTTAATTTTTAATACTAATAAAACCGTAAACTATATAAATCATATCTATTATATACCAGTAGCCGCGGTAGCTCAGTGGTTAGTGCGTTGGACTGCGAGCCGAAAGGTCCCCGGTTCAAGCCTGGACTGGGGCTAACAACATCTGTTCATAGCAACTTTTTTCTATACCGCGCTACCTCTCGGCAGTAAATGGCAAACCTACGAGAGTAAAACATTGCCTATGAAAAGCTCTCACCCGCCGTTCGGATTCGGCAATAAACTGTAGGTCCCACCACTTTGAGTACAAATATAACACGCACAGCTCAAAATGGTGAGAGAGCTCGGCCTAAGTTCTTATAGGACTGTAGTGCCAAACTATTATATATTATTATTATTATTATTATCATTCTATGAAAAAAATATAAAACATTTGTTATTCATATAATTTTAGTTTATATTTATCTGTTATTAATTGAAATCAAAGTTATAAGAAATGATTCTGGAGTTCGAAATAATAAAATTAAACACTTATATAAAAATCGTAATTAAACAGTAACGAACACAAGGCAGAAAAATGAAATTCAGTCCCTGCTTATATATCGTAAATTTCAGAAAATATTTATATGTTCAGTCACAATACACATAAGCTTCATGTGCGTTAAACGATTTTTGCGTAAAATGTCCAAAAAGTTATTTATAAAACACTTTAAAAAAATAATACAATGCAAGACTTGAGGTTTTCAAGTTATTTTCCAAGTAAATATTAAATTATTGTGCTAAATTTAACATGCTTTCGCGTTACTGTGATTACAATGAAAATACTAATCAAACCAATTTATTCAATTGAGGCACATTTTACTTGTTACGCCGAGATGAGCTCCGCTCAAAATTTAGTGTGTGCCCAACCGTGTTCAAGATAACGTTGTCATCATCTGTGATACCATGACGAAATTATGTTGGATTTTAATACATATATTTCTGATTTTATGTGTGCATAAAGCGAGTGCGACGAGTAAGTTTATTTGAGTTTTTAGTGCTTTTTATATACATAGATGGGATTCATGTCAAAATGCGTAAAAAATGTAAATAGTGCAATATATTTCAATTGAAAATTTTCAATTGAATTTAATGTAATTAAAATTGCGAACTTCTATGTCACATTTACTAAATTCTAAGAGAAATTGAGACATTCCCTTAAGAAATTCTGAAAATTTCAAATGAAATTTCCTTTCAAAAATCGCAAATTAAAAAATCGAAAATTAAAAATCGAAATTGCAAATCGAAAATTAAATTAAAAATTAGATTTTTCTTTAAAATTTGAAAAATTCTAAAAAAAAAAATCAGATTATTCATATGAAAATGAGAAATTTAAATTCAAATTAAGGGTTTTAATTCAAAATTTCTAATGTACAAAATGAAATTGAGATTTTCATATTAAATTTTCTCAATTTATCATGAAATTTAAATTTAAATATACATTTTCTTAATTTCTATTGAAAATAGTATAATTTTCTGATCGTAAATTTACGCATTTGAAATGAACTCCCCCACTTATTGTAATTATTCTCACACACATATTTTTCACGAAAGTTGCTGCTCGTACACGTCTCTTGCGTGATCTATTTATTGATTACGATGCTGGTGCTAGACCCGCACATAAAGGGGATATCATTCATATTCTGTTACATCTGGAATTGGATCACATTAATTTCATTTTGAAGGAGGGCGCGTTCAATTTTCAAGGAAAGCTGGATGTGGTAATAAAATAATATAATCGAACATGTTTTAAAATCATATCAAAAAGATTTATATTGTATAGAAAATCGACTTGTGGATTGAATTGACATATTTATGTGTGTTCTGAAATTCACTTTCGATCAAATTACAAATAATTGACAACAAAAATCATAATATTGACATGCCAAAGGGGCGAATGCGCATTTTTAAAAATGTTGGGAAATCAAATTTTAAAGTTTGAATTGCTTTAAAAAATAGTAAAAAAAAAATATATATTTTTTATTTTGATTTATTCATCAAATAGCATAATGTATATAAAATTTCTTTTGATTTGGATTATAAATTAGGATTTTGTGTGGCTATATCCTGACCAAAATGTAAATGTTTTGATTTTTTGCCATAACTTTTCATGGGTACAATATAAAGGTGCTGCAAAGGCATTTATTATTTTTTTTAGAGCACCTATCGAATAGCATCATTATTTAAAAAAAATTGCCAAACATTTTTATTGAAAATAACAAAACTTTGATGCCAATCGATAGGTACTTTGAAAACAAACAATTAATTGCTTTACACTACTATTTTATTTTGTACCAATAAAAAGTTATAACAAAAAAACGAAAAGATTCGCCCTTTTGGCATGACAACATTATGAAATATGCAACAAAACCACAAACGATATGGCCAGTATACTTGAGCAAGAACTACATTCAAAAATGTAAAAAAATGTCAAAAATTACACAGTCGCCCCTTTGGCATGATAGTGACGATATAAGAATCTTTTAAAGATATTTTATTGAAATATCAAATGTTGGAATAACAAATTTGATTGAATTTAAAATTTGAACAATTTCGATTATGCTGTATTATTATAATTTAATTTTAATATTACATATTGAACTATAATTTTTAGAGCTGGCAAGATCGTAAATTACACTGGAACCCCCAGGATTATGGCAATCTGACGCAGATTCACGTGCCAGCGCACACTTTGTGGGTGCCGGACCTTGAGATATACAATACTGCCCCCGATAAATTTCTGCGTATGCAATACAGTGGCATGGTCATGGTCGATCACACGGGTCGCACCCTCTGGGCAGAAACAGTTGAGATGAACATATTTTGCAACGCAAATATGCGCTCGTGGCCAAACGATCAGCACTCGTGTAAAATCATTATTGGTTCTTGGACTCACAATGGTTTCGAATTAGATTTTGTTAAAACCGGTCTCAACCAAACTTTTAATTTCGATGTCACTAAAATGTTGGAAAATTCGCAATTTAAAGTTTTAAACTTTTCATTGGAGCATGTGGCAACACTGTATAGTTGTTGTGAAGAACCCTATATAACGGTAAATTATCTCTTGGAAATTGAACGTCGTGCCGCATTTGGGGCCGTATTTCATGTTCCCGGAATTTGTGTGGTTTTACTCTCGTTGGCTGCATTCTGTCTGGAGCCACAACGTGCCGAGAAATTGGCACTAAATGGGATATGCCTAGTGATTCTTACAACGCAGTTAATACATTTTGGAATGCATATAGGTTCGGTCGCACGTAATCTTCCCCTAATTGGTTGGTATTATTTGGATAAAGGCTCAGGTTCTGTATTGCTCTAATATTTATCAATCTTTCCACAGTTATCTTTTCGAGCATTAGTTTTGTGTTGGTTACTCTGGGCACAGTGGTCTCAGTATTTTCACTGAGAGCCAGTCGTTCTAAAATAAAATCAAGTCTACCACCCGCCCTGAGAAAAGTTTTGACTAGTAGATTTGGTACTATGCTCGATCCATATAAAGTACATGCATTGGACATGGAAAATACTGCAATGCATTATCAATCGGAAGAGGTGAAACTGCAGGAGTACAGCAATTTAATACCGACGGGGTCCTGTCCGGATGAGTGGACACGATTTTCTGTGGTTCTGGAACGATTATGTTTTATTGTATTTTTTGTGATTTTTATAATTTTGGGTTGTAGTTGCTACACTTAGATATGATTAAATTTGAATTTTTGAATTTGATTTAACGAAAATAAAATAAACAGCAACCAATTGGATTTTTTTTAAATTTATAATACTTTATTAGGTTAGAAATGTACATAAAATATTTTAAAGAAAAAGTTTACAAACATATAGTGAACAATTTAATATTTAGTAAACAACTTAATTTTTAGTAAAATTTTAGCATTTATGCAAAAATTAAATTTATATTGAAAAATTTAATTTGAAGTAAAATACGGAACGTGAAGAACTGAATTTATGATAAAAATTTAATTTATAGTGAAAATTTAATTTATAGCGAAAATTTAATTTTTTAGTGAAAATTTAATTTTTTTTAGTGAAAATTCAATTTTTAGTGAAAAATTGAATTTTTCGTGAAAAATTGAATTTTTAGTAAAAAGTTGAATTTTTAGTGAAAAATTGAATTTTTAGTGAAAAATTGAATTTTTAGTGAAAAATTGAATTTTTAGTGAAAAATTGAATTTTTAGTGAAAAATTGAATTTTTAGTGAAAAATTGAATTTTTAGTGAAAAATTGAATTTTTAGTGAAAAATTGAATTTTTAGTGAAAAATTGAATTTTTAATGATAAATTGAATTTTTAGTGAAAAATTTAATTTTTTAGTGAAAAATTTAATTTTTTAGTGAAAAATTTAATTTTTAGTCTTACATTGAATTTTTAGTGAAAAATTGAATTTTTAGTGAAAAATTGAATTTTTAGTGAAAAGTTGAATTTTTAGTGAAAAATTGAATTTTTAGTGTTACATTGAACTTTTAGTGAAAAATTTAATTTTTCATGAAAAATTGATTTTTTCACTAAAATTTGAAATTTTAGTTAAAAGATGAATTTTTAGTGAAAAATTGAATTTGTAGTGAAAAATATAATTTAAAGTGAAAAATTGAATTTAAGTGAAAATTTGAATTTTTAAAATTTTAAAAATTTAATTTTTAGTGAAAAACTGAATTCTAGTGAAAAATTGAATAATAAGTGAAAATTTGAATTTTTAGTAGAAATTTGAATTTTTAGTGAAAAGTTGAATTTTTAGTGAAAAATTAAATTTTTAGTGAAAATTTTAATTTTTATTGAAAAATTGAATTTATAGTGAAAAATTGAATTTTTAGTGAAAAATTGAATTTTTAGTGAAAATTTGAATTTTTAGTGAAAAATTTAATTTTTAATGAAAATTAGAATTTTTAGTGAAAAATTAAATTTTAGTGAAAAATAGCATTTTTAGTGACAAAATTAATTTCTAATGAAAAATTGATTTTTTTTTTAGTGAAAATTGAATTTTATAGTGGATTATTTAATTTTGTGAGAGATATATAATTTTTAGTATTATTTTCTAAAAGTCTTTTGCATGTTTCTACTGGGTTATCGTATATCCGTCGACACCTTCATGATGAGCAGCGCGTCAGTCGTCGGTTCATAATTTTGGCACACCACGTTGCTTCTGCTGCTCTCTCTCGCTCTCTCTCGCTCAATTGAAATGCAAATTATGCTGAGCTCTGGCTGTTGTTTTGTTGTAGTGGTTACAGCGCTCAAGTGTTGAATTCCAACACCAAATACAACAATTATTACAAGGTGCTCTTAAAACAGCGTCCATCCGTTAGGTTCAGCGATGCGAGGAACAAATTAAAATAAAAAAAATAAATTCAACAAAGAAAATATGCAAAAAAACATTGGAGAATTTAATAAAAAAAAAAAAACATTTAACACAGCAGAATAAAATGCACAGAATAAAAATTTAAATTTTTTTTTAAAAAATTCAAAAAAATGAAAAAAGTCTTTGAATTCAATTCAGAGCCAACACTCAACACTCGTCGTTCGTACGTTCATTCGTTTTCTAAAGCTTTTTGTTCAACCTAAAGCTCAACCTGCATTCAGAGCTTAATAGGGAGTACGACTGATGCGTAGGCGGCGAATGTTTGAGACTGCACGAGGCGTGGCAGCGTAGCGTGGCGCAAATGCTGCACTCGTTGCTCATTTGAAGGACAAAATAATTAAAAGACTCAACCGTGCAGAAATCGCATTTCCTACAGTTTGCGGTCCTTGTTATTTTTGTCTTTTTTTTGTTAAAACTGTTCGTTACTCATTGTTACTTCATTTGACTACTTCGCCTCCTGCTCGCGAATTTAAAACGAGTTTTAATGTTAACCCTTAAAAGCACATTGGAACCGATAGGAACCAACCGATTAAAATCAAATAATTGATTATCGAATTTTTCCCGCTGCGACTTTGTAAATATATCTTGATCCAAGCGCCTCAATTTTGAAGTCCGGGTCCCTAGCGGTTTGACCAAATAGATCGACCAAAAGTTTTTCAGATTCGCGAGACGTATAATAATGTTTTTTCAGCTCAAAATACAAAATCAGACTTTTAAGGGTTAAAATGTTCTCACAGTTGACCTCGTGAGCAGCTCGTATAATGAGTCTTTTTCATCTTTTGTTGTTTTTTTGCACTTGCAACATGGCTCTGAACAACACTTTACACTTTTACATTATAAAAATTATAAAAAGATTTGCAATAATATTAATCAGCTTTTAATGCGGCTTGTAATTAATATTTGTTGTTGATGTTTAATACGGCATTTCAACAGTGAAATTAATTCAAAATTATACTGTCATATAAATCGAGAGTCATTTAAAAACAAAGTTATATAAAATGCACTGCGTTAAAAATGGATTGAATTAGTTTTTTACATTTTGCAATTATCACTGGTTGTCGAGATATTGGGTCCAAATATGGCAAATTTGACCACATAGATATGTTTTAAATTATTTATACCTTCTATCAGACTGGCTCAATTGTAAACATCTATGATTGCTTTAGAAAGTATTTTTAATGAGCTGTGCAATAAAAATATGTATTTTGGATCAAATAATTTTATTAATCAAACATATTGCATTTTAAAAACGTTTTTGCGGTTTTTGAAAAATAGCCAGTTTTTATTTCTGTTTTTATATTTTTATATGATAGCTTGTCTTTTTTCCAAAAAAAATGATGTATAAACGAAAATGGGATTACGAGCATTGAATAATCTACAAAAGTTTAAAGTTGTAAGAACTGATGTTCTCATACAAACTTTGCTTGCGTACACACAGAAAAATAAGAGGGATTAATCAAACCGAAAAAAGTTTTTAATAAACCAATTCAGGTGGTTAATCTAATCGACAAAAAATTGTTAAAATAAATTGAGACATTTTTAACCATAAAAATAGTTAAACTAATCGTAAGAATTGTAGCATATAAATTTAACCATGAAAATGGTATGACTAACCACTGAAATGGTAAAGGTACTATTCTCAACCACCAAAATGGTAAAACTAACCAAATAAAATTGAAACTTTACTATTTTGGTTGGTAATCACCGAAAAGATGGTTCCGACGCAATTATCTCCTCTTCTCTCTTTACGATGAGAATATCGAGATATTGATGCTTTGAACAAAATGAAACAACTCGTTCGTTAATATTCAGTGACAAACTATTCGTAGACGTGTGCTTACGTACCGGTTGATTTAATTGATTTTCAATTAACTAATAAATTAAACCATTTAAAATGAGTTTTTGAAATAGTAAATTGTTCAATATATTGTGTGTTCTGCAGAAGGATGATCCAGATAATCCTGTCAATTCTGACAAACTTAGCTTGTTGTAGCATGCGAGAAAATTCTCGCATGCTACGCAAGCTAAGTGTATCAGTTTTGTGTCTCCAAAATTATGTAGAATGTTCAATACTCGTAATCCCATGTTCGTTTATACATCTTTCATCCAAATCCGAACCAAAGCGCAAATATTAATTATTTGTTTTTAAAGCATCTATTGATTGGAATCATTATTTAAAAAATAATTTTTCGAATTTTTGTGATTTGCAAGAAAAATGTATAGCAAATTATTTTGAAATAATGATGCCAATCGGTAGATGCTTTAAAAATATAAAAAAAGCAAATAATTTATGCCTTCACACCACTATTTTATCTTGTACCTATGAAAAGTTATCACTTGTAAATGCAAAATTCGAAAAATAGAAATTCTTGTCATGCCAAAAGGGAGAATCTTTTCGTTTTTTGGACTAACTTTTTATTTGTAAAAGATAAAATAGAATAGCTGTAAAGGCATGAATAGCTGTAAATAGACTTCAAGACTTTTTGGTAGTCATAAATATGTAGCACATTAGCTTAAGATCCTGCGTTCACACTCAGAAGAAAATGTCCCATTCAATACATAACTAGCTGGACTCAAAGATATGGAATTCAAAGATATGGAGTGATTTTATTAATATAAAAACATTTTTATTATTTAATATCAGGGGCCCGTGCTTCGCTGCGGAAGTTTTCATGTGTTTTATAAATGTAGTAACAAAATAATAAAGGGTTTTTCAATAAGAGCGCTACAAAAGTTTTTGTTCAAGGGTTTTTCAACAGGCACGCTACAAAAGACTATTTCGCCGTATAACTCTTCCCAGTAGAAATCTTCGCCGTAAAATTCTTCTCCATAGAACGCTTTCCCGTAGAATTCTTCCCGGTAGAATTCATCCAGTAGAATTCTTCCTTGTTGAATTATTCCCGTAGAATTCTTCCTGGTAGAATTCTTCCCGTAGAATTCTTCCCGGTAGAATTCTTCCCGAAGAATTCATCCCGGTAAAATTTTTCCCAGTAGAAGCTTAAGGTTGGTGATTTTAGGTGTGATGAGTTTTAGTGTGGTGAATTTTTAGTGTGGTGAGTTTTAGTGGGGTGAATTTTTATGTGGTGAATTTTATTGTGGTGTGTTTTAGTGTAGTGAATTTCAGTGTGGAGAGTTTTAGTGTGGTGAGTTTTAGTGTGGTGAGTTTTAGTGAAGTGAGTTTTATTGTGGTGAGTTTTAGTGTGATGTATTTTAGTGTGGTGAATTTTATAGTGGTGAGTTTGGATTTTAGTTTTATGATATTGCTTTTGTTTTTGTATTTTTGCTTTTGTTGTGTGCTTTTGATTTTGTGTTTTTGCTTTTATTTTTTTTTGTATTTGAGTTTTTTGTTTCATTTTCGTAACTGGTGAAAGTGCCGAGTTTATATCGTATTGAAAGTTTAGGTTGTATGGGAGGTGCCACGCCTCTTTGTCCAATCCCGCCCATACATAGCCTATCATTCCTTCCAGACCATACCGCATCTGCGGCAAAAAAAATCGGATCAGCCGTTTGGACGGAAAAGCGGAACAAACAAACCAACAAACGGACAAACCAACAAAGAGATTTATTATATGTATAGGATATAGGATGATTTAATAATTTGAATACTATTGAGTATAACGGTAGAAATATTATTGTTTTAAAGTTTTTTCTCCTATAAAAAATGACTTTACTATGTGGTATATAAAATATTCTTTGTGATATAAATAATACATCGAAATTCCATTCTGAAATCCGAGTAAAACTAAAAATAATACAGGTCGAAAGCTATCATTTATCAAATTTTCTAATAAAATTATTTTTCTAGTTCTTCATCATTTTATACAAGTTGGACTTTTTTTCACTTTTTTAAATTTTGCTTCACTTTGGGACACTACCATTCAAAAATGAAACTGAGAATTAATTGGATTATTTCAGAAGAAATTATAGTTGAGTTTGGGTTTGTTTGTGCTTTGCTTTCACCGATACATGTAATCATCACATGTGTAACCATATGGTCACACTAGGAGAATACGTGTTAAATAGAAGAACAAATGCTCTTTTAAACATCTGACCAAACAATAATTGAATTAGATGTATTTAACAATGAAATATAACATTTCCAACATTTTAGGTTCATGTTATACACATTTAGTAGTGTTGCATACTTTTAGCAGACGTGCACAAATGTATGCAGCATTGAAGTGAATTTTAATGAATGCATTAAATTTGCATACATTTAGGTGTCAAAAATGAAAAAAAACATACTTCAAACTATTTCCTTTTGATAAAAATGAATTAAATTTATAAAACTTTGAAGAGCACGAAAATATGTTGTACGTCGTTTTAACAAAAAAAGTATATAACATAGGCCACCACACAGTAAAGTGTCGTAATTTTGCATAATTTCGAAAGGCTGCCGGGAATCTGATCGAATTACAAGTTTTATAACATTTACAAAAAGTGAAAAAAAAAACAGCACGAAAAGTATTACATCGGCCATGTCTCTACAAATTGCAATTAAAAAGTTTCTTTTTATATTTCGCCAACAACTTGTGCAAACTGTGCGCGCATTTTTTTTAAATTAACAGCTGGCGGCATTAAAAAAATGAAAAAAAATCGCACCCGAAACACTTCGATGCACTCGATGCGTCATCAACGAGCCAAAGGTGAAACGATTGCATTTCGGTGGAGTTAGGCGCTGCTATAAAAATAGATGTGTTTTTATTAGCATACTTTTGGGAGTGTCATTGAACAACACACAACCACACGTACATGCTATGCAAAATGTATTCCGGCTCGTTTGCATCGTTGCAGTTGAGCAACTTTAAAACCACTAATAAAAGCACTAATAGTTCAGAGTGCGCCTAAAGTTATGCCGTAAAAAGAAAAATAATAAAAAATTCAGCAAAAAAAATAACAGCAAAATTATGGCTTCTCAATGTGCTTGACTTGAGTGCGTTGCCAATGCCACTCGAAGCTCAAAACAACTCAAAAACTAACAGCACGAAACTGCACGATACATAAAACCGTCTGTTATATGCGGTCAATAACTCAATTGCGGCTCAAGTAACTTGCTTCACAATTGGTTTGTTGACAGTGACACGCATTGCTCAAAAACAACGCATAATCGGCACAGGACAAAACTGCACGAAAAAGAAAAAAAAGTCAGTTATATATGGAAAAGTCTTCTTAATGCGCTTATAGATTTTTGAGTTGCCAATGCCACTAGAAGCTCAAAACAACTCAAAAACTAACAGCACGAAATTACATAAAATACATAAAACCGTCTTTTTTCAATTTATATAGAAAAAACCCAGGCAGGCAATAATTTCATACACAATCAAAGCGTTTGAGTTTGGCGCGTTTTCAGTGGCACTCGAAACTCAAAACAACACAAAAACAACAACATGAAACACATGAAAAATAAAAATCATCTGTTATATGTGGCAAAAATTCAATTGCGACTGTCAATAACTTCATGCACAATCAGTGCGCTTGAGTTTCATGTGCTTCCAATGCAACTCGACGCAAAAGTAAATACCATGAAACTGCCTGAAAAATAAAACCATCCGTTTTATGTGGCAAAAATTCTATTGCGACTGATCTAGGCTGGCAATAACATCTTGTACAATCAATGCGCTTGAGTTTGGTGCATTTCCAATGACAGTTTAAGCTCAAAACAATATTAAACCAACACTGCACGAAACTACACGAAATATACATATCCTCTTTTATATAACAAAAATTCAATTGCGGCTAAAGCAGGCTGGCAATAACTTCTTGCGCCATCAATGCTCTTGGGTTGAGTGCGTTGCCAATGCTACTCGTAGCTCAAAACAACGCATAAACGAACCGCACAAAACTGCACGAAAAATAAAAATTATTTTGTTTTTGGCAAAAACGCAGTTCTTGTACAATCATATACGTTGTGCCGTACACACTTGAGTCAGTCACAAAAATTCGCTGCTGTCACGTGCTGTCATAATCAAAACCGAAAGAAATAGGAAATGTATGTAGAAGGACAGCACGAAACTTTGCCACTTGTGTGTACAAGTGGTCAGTAGTCGCAGGACACTTGAGAATATCGCAAAAACTAACTCTACGAACTGAATTGTTAAATATGCATTTTTTTTAAAGGTAGGGGGAGTGCACAAAAGCAGCGAGTCAATTGTAAAAAAAAATTGAAACTAAAATAAAATCTACAAAAAAAAACTCTAGTGCTTGAAATAAAAGTTCAGTTCTGATTATGACAAAGTTTGAAAGCGAATGGTTTAGCTTGGTTTTAGAGATGATGGTTTTAGGTAAAAACAAAAGTCATTGCATATCTTTAGGATGCAGAGTTTTTAAAAATGCAAAATGTGCTGATGTAGACGAGAATAGATGATAAGAGAGAAAATTTAAATATTTGAAAATGTCATATTAAATTTTTGCTTAATATATAAAATATAATAATTGCATGCTGCAAAATTTTGTAGTATGCTTCTTGGTAAAAAATTTAAAAATTAATAAATCATAACATTGAAAGTGTAAGCTATAAAGTTGATGAATATTATCACTATATATAAATTAAATATAACCTACTTATTAAGCCACATATAATTGCGATGTTTTGCAAAAAATGTTGTATAATTTTAGGTTCAAACTATGAAATAAGTCTAACAAATGCAGCAGACTTGACAGAAAATTTGCATAACTTTCGTAACATGAGACAAAATATAGATAATCTGTAAATTATAAATGTTTCATTGATTTAATAGGAAATTCATGAGAAATTTAAATATACAGCGCCAAACTTGTTTATTGAAAATAGGCTGTGGTTAAACATCATCTAAAAAATACGAATTAAAAAAATGTTTTTATTTGATTATTAATCCAAATTGTTCAATATGCCTCTCTCCGTAATATGCAACTTTTGCCAAACGCAAACCCAAAAGTATGCAACAAATTTTGTATTTATTCCAATAGCTTGTCTTTAATTTGCATTTTCATTTCTAAGCAAAAGCACACATTTTATGAACACTTTAGATTTCAATTTGCATTCTAAAATTATGCAAAAAATGTTTTTGCTTTATGCTTATCCGTTGTTATAGTGCCATGGCTTTGCTCCCAGAGGTATGCAACAAATTGTAAGTCATACATATCACATGTTTGTCGACTACGAACGATGGATGACATTTTATTTTTTCAAAATTACGAAGCTACAATAAAAATGAAGAAGAGAATATTTAAAAATAAAAAAAAACTCTAAAATTGGAAATCAACAAAGTGTAAACAAGAAGTTGATAAAAAGCTTTTATGCAGACAGACACCGCCTTGAAAACACCAAACAAGCAGCACTTCTTCGTCCTTTTCCTCTTCACTCTCGCGCTACCACGCTCACTCTCTTCATCTTGAACTGTCTCTCTTCCTGCATCACAACATGCTGCACTTATTGACAAATATTTCTTTGGCTCGAAACTCGTATGCATTTCATCGATAGTCAGTCTCAAAAAACAAGGACGACAAATTTCTGCGCATTTCATTCGTACCTTACAGTCGACGTCGCTGCAGCAGCGGCAACCATTTTTGTTGCTCACTTCCGGCAGCATGACATTTTATCTCGACTACACAATGCATTGACTGCTTTGTTGTTTTTTGTGCCGTATTTTTATTCAGCATTTTATGCTTCATTCTATTTTGTGTCTGTCGCAACGTCTGTCGGTTTCATGTCTGTCTGTCTGCATTTTTTGGGGTTGGGCAATACCAAGCGGAAATGCAAAATTTTTCGTTTATCGCAAAATTGCGCAGTTATTGTGGCAATATTGCATTGACAAATGCGCTGACAAATATGATGCAGCTGCTTGCCAGAGGAGGAGCACTTTTTAAAGAGTGGCTTAAAATCATATTAAAAATGCTGCGACTGAAAGGAGTAATGAAAAAATTAAATATGATTTTGAATAAATGATTGTATTAAATTTGAAAATTAAGATAAATTGAATTTATATTTTATTTTATTTATATTTTATTTAATGAAAAATTAAATTAATTGAAGTTTTGAGTGAAAAGTTCAATCTTGAGTGGAAAATTATATATTGAGGGAAAAATAGAATTTCAAGTGAAATATTGAATAAGAACTGAAAAAATAATTTTTAATGTAAATTTGAATTTTTAAGTGAGAAATTTAATTTTTAGTGAATAATTAAATTTTGAGTGAAAAATTTAATTTTGAGAAAAAAAAAAAATTTAGTGAAAATTTTAATTTTGAGTGAAAATTTTTGATTTTGAGTAAAAAATTTAATTTTTCGTGATGGAGTTTTGAGTGAAAAATTAAATAAAAGTTCAATCTTGAGAGGAAAATTATATATTGAGGGAAGAATAGAATTTCAAGTGAAATATTGAATAAAAACTGAAAAAATAATTATATAATTTTAATTTTGGGAGCAAAACTAAATTTTGAGTGAAAAACTAAATTTTGAGTGAAAAATTAAATTTTGAGTAAAAACTAAATTTTGAGTGATATTTGAATTTTGAATGAGAAATGGAATGTTGAGTGAACAATGGAGTTTGAGTGACAAATTAAATATTGAGTCAAAATTTGAATTTTGAGTCAAAATTTAATTTCTAGTGAAAAATTTAATTTCTAGTGAAAAATTTAATTTCTAGTGAAAAATTAAATTTTGAGTGAAAAATTAAATTTTCAGATTTCATTTTGAGTTAAAAATTAAATTTTTAAATTTCGATTTTGAGTGAAAAATTAATTTTTATGCTCAAAATTATATTTTGAGTGAAAAATTAAATTTTAAGTGAAAAATTAAGTTTTAAGATTTCATTTTGAGTGAAAATTTAATTTTTAAATTTCATTTTGAGTGAAAAATTAATTTTTAATTATATTTTGAGTGAAAAATTAAATTTTGAGTGAAAAATTAAATATTAAGATTTCATTTTGAGTGAAAAATTAAATTTTTAAATTTCATTTTGAGTGAAAAACTAAATTTTAAGTGAAAAATAAAATTTTGAATAAAAACTAAATTTTGAGTGATATTTGAATTTTGAATGAGAAATGGAATGTTGACTGAAAAATTGAGTTTTGAGTGACAAATTAAATATTCAGTCAAAATATATATTTTGAGTTAGAAATTGAATTTTGAGTGAGAATTTAATTTTTAGAGAAAAATTTAATTTTAAATTTTTAAATAGAAGAACAAATGCTCTTTTAAACATCTGACCAAACAATAATTGAATTAGATGTATTTAACAATGAAATATAACATTTCCAACATTTTAGGTTCATGTTATACACATTTAGTAGTGTTGCATACTTTTAGCAGACGTGCACAAATGTATGCAGCATTGAAGTGAATTTTAATGAATGCATTAAATTTGCATACATTTAGGTGTCAAAAATGAAAAAAAACATACTTCAAACTATTTCCTTTTGATAAAAATGAATTAAATTTATAAAACTTTGAAGAGCACGAAAATATGTTGTACGTCGTTTTAACAAAAAAAGTATATAACATAGGCCACCACACAGTAAAGTGTCGTAATTTTGCATAATTTCGAAAGGCTGCCGGGAATCTGATCGAATTACAAGTTTTATAACATTTACAAAAAGTGAAAAAAAAAACAGCACGAAAAGTATTACATCGGCCATGTCTCTACAAATTGCAATTAAAAAGTTTCTTTTTATATTTCGCCAACAACTTGTGCAAACTGTGCGCGCATTTTTTTTAAATTAACAGCTGGCGGCATTAAAAAAATGAAAAAAAATCGCACCCGAAACACTTCGATGCACTCGATGCGTCATCAACGAGCCAAAGGTGAAACGATTGCATTTCGGTGGAGTTAGGCGCTGCTATAAAAATAGATGTGTTTTTATTAGCATACTTTTGGGAGTGTCATTGAACAACACACAACCACACGTACATGCTATGCAAAATGTATTCCGGCTCGTTTGCATCGTTGCAGTTGAGCAACTTTAAAACCACTAATAAAAGCACTAATAGTTCAGAGTGCGCCTAAAGTTATGCCGTAAAAAGAAAAATAATAAAAAATTCAGCAAAAAAAATAACAGCAAAATTATGGCTTCTCAATGTGCTTGACTTGAGTGCGTTGCCAATGCCACTCGAAGCTCAAAACAACTCAAAAACTAACAGCACGAAACTGCACGATACATAAAACCGTCTGTTATATGCGGTCAATAACTCAATTGCGGCTCAAGTAACTTGCTTCACAATTGGTTTGTTGACAGTGACACGCATTGCTCAAAAACAACGCATAATCGGCACAGGACAAAACTGCACGAAAAAGAAAAAAAAGTCAGTTATATATGGAAAAGTCTTCTTAATGCGCTTATAGATTTTTGAGTTGCCAATGCCACTAGAAGCTCAAAACAACTCAAAAACTAACAGCACGAAATTACATAAAATACATAAAACCGTCTTTTTTCAATTTATATAGAAAAAACCCAGGCAGGCAATAATTTCATACACAATCAAAGCGTTTGAGTTTGGCGCGTTTTCAGTGGCACTCGAAACTCAAAACAACACAAAAACAACAACATGAAACACATGAAAAATAAAAATCATCTGTTATATGTGGCAAAAATTCAATTGCGACTGTCAATAACTTCATGCACAATCAGTGCGCTTGAGTTTCATGTGCTTCCAATGCAACTCGACGCAAAAGTAAATACCATGAAACTGCCTGAAAAATAAAACCATCCGTTTTATGTGGCAAAAATTCTATTGCGACTGATCTAGGCTGGCAATAACATCTTGTACAATCAATGCGCTTGAGTTTGGTGCATTTCCAATGACAGTTTAAGCTCAAAACAATATTAAACCAACACTGCACGAAACTACACGAAATATACATATCCTCTTTTATATAACAAAAATTCAATTGCGGCTAAAGCAGGCTGGCAATAACTTCTTGCGCCATCAATGCTCTTGGGTTGAGTGCGTTGCCAATGCTACTCGTAGCTCAAAACAACGCATAAACGAACCGCACAAAACTGCACGAAAAATAAAAATTATTTTGTTTTTGGCAAAAACGCAGTTCTTGTACAATCATATACGTTGTGCCGTACACACTTGAGTCAGTCACAAAAATTCGCTGCTGTCACGTGCTGTCATAATCAAAACCGAAAGAAATAGGAAATGTATGTAGAAGGACAGCACGAAACTTTGCCACTTGTGTGTACAAGTGGTCAGTAGTCGCAGGACACTTGAGAATATCGCAAAAACTAACTCTACGAACTGAATTGTTAAATATGCATTTTTTTTAAAGGTAGGGGGAGTGCACAAAAGCAGCGAGTCAATTGTAAAAAAAAATTGAAACTAAAATAAAATCTACAAAAAAAAACTCTAGTGCTTGAAATAAAAGTTCAGTTCTGATTATGACAAAGTTTGAAAGCGAATGGTTTAGCTTGGTTTTAGAGATGATGGTTTTAGGTAAAAACAAAAGTCATTGCATATCTTTAGGATGCAGAGTTTTTAAAAATGCAAAATGTGCTGATGTAGACGAGAATAGATGATAAGAGAGAAAATTTAAATATTTGAAAATGTCATATTAAATTTTTGCTTAATATATAAAATATAATAATTGCATGCTGCAAAATTTTGTAGTATGCTTCTTGGTAAAAAATTTAAAAATTAATAAATCATAACATTGAAAGTGTAAGCTATAAAGTTGATGAATATTATCACTATATATAAATTAAATATAACCTACTTATTAAGCCACATATAATTGCGATGTTTTGCAAAAAATGTTGTATAATTTTAGGTTCAAACTATGAAATAAGTCTAACAAATGCAGCAGACTTGACAGAAAATTTGCATAACTTTCGTAACATGAGACAAAATATAGATAATCTGTAAATTATAAATGTTTCATTGATTTAATAGGAAATTCATGAGAAATTTAAATATACAGCGCCAAACTTGTTTATTGAAAATAGGCTGTGGTTAAACATCATCTAAAAAATACGAATTAAAAAAATGTTTTTATTTGATTATTAATCCAAATTGTTCAATATGCCTCTCTCCGTAATATGCAACTTTTGCCAAACGCAAACCCAAAAGTATGCAACAAATTTTGTATTTATTCCAATAGCTTGTCTTTAATTTGCATTTTCATTTCTAAGCAAAAGCACACATTTTATGAACACTTTAGATTTCAATTTGCATTCTAAAATTATGCAAAAAATGTTTTTGCTTTATGCTTATCCGTTGTTATAGTGCCATGGCTTTGCTCCCAGAGGTATGCAACAAATTGTAAGTCATACATATCACATGTTTGTCGACTACGAACGATGGATGACATTTTATTTTTTCAAAATTACGAAGCTACAATAAAAATGAAGAAGAGAATATTTAAAAATAAAAAAAAACTCTAAAATTGGAAATCAACAAAGTGTAAACAAGAAGTTGATAAAAAGCTTTTATGCAGACAGACACCGCCTTGAAAACACCAAACAAGCAGCACTTCTTCGTCCTTTTCCTCTTCACTCTCGCGCTACCACGCTCACTCTCTTCATCTTGAACTGTCTCTCTTCCTGCATCACAACATGCTGCACTTATTGACAAATATTTCTTTGGCTCGAAACTCGTATGCATTTCATCGATAGTCAGTCTCAAAAAACAAGGACGACAAATTTCTGCGCATTTCATTCGTACCTTACAGTCGACGTCGCTGCAGCAGCGGCAACCATTTTTGTTGCTCACTTCCGGCAGCATGACATTTTATCTCGACTACACAATGCATTGACTGCTTTGTTGTTTTTTGTGCCGTATTTTTATTCAGCATTTTATGCTTCATTCTATTTTGTGTCTGTCGCAACGTCTGTCGGTTTCATGTCTGTCTGTCTGCATTTTTTGGGGTTGGGCAATACCAAGCGGAAATGCAAAATTTTTCGTTTATCGCAAAATTGCGCAGTTATTGTGGCAATATTGCATTGACAAATGCGCTGACAAATATGATGCAGCTGCTTGCCAGAGGAGGAGCACTTTTTAAAGAGTGGCTTAAAATCATATTAAAAATGCTGCGACTGAAAGGAGTAATGAAAAAATTAAATATGATTTTGAATAAATGATTGTATTAAATTTGAAAATTAAGATAAATTGAATTTATATTTTATTTTATTTATATTTTATTTAATGAAAAATTAAATTAATTGAAGTTTTGAGTGAAAAGTTCAATCTTGAGTGGAAAATTATATATTGAGGGAAAAATAGAATTTCAAGTGAAATATTGAATAAGAACTGAAAAAATAATTTTTAATGTAAATTTGAATTTTTAAGTGAGAAATTTAATTTTTAGTGAATAATTAAATTTTGAGTGAAAAATTTAATTTTGAGAAAAAAAAAAAATTTAGTGAAAATTTTAATTTTGAGTGAAAATTTTTGATTTTGAGTAAAAAATTTAATTTTTCGTGATGGAGTTTTGAGTGAAAAATTAAATAAAAGTTCAATCTTGAGAGGAAAATTATATATTGAGGGAAGAATAGAATTTCAAGTGAAATATTGAATAAAAACTGAAAAAATAATTATATAATTTTAATTTTGGGAGCAAAACTAAATTTTGAGTGAAAAACTAAATTTTGAGTGAAAAATTAAATTTTGAGTAAAAACTAAATTTTGAGTGATATTTGAATTTTGAATGAGAAATGGAATGTTGAGTGAACAATGGAGTTTGAGTGACAAATTAAATATTGAGTCAAAATTTGAATTTTGAGTCAAAATTTAATTTCTAGTGAAAAATTTAATTTCTAGTGAAAAATTTAATTTCTAGTGAAAAATTAAATTTTGAGTGAAAAATTAAATTTTCAGATTTCATTTTGAGTTAAAAATTAAATTTTTAAATTTCGATTTTGAGTGAAAAATTAATTTTTATGCTCAAAATTATATTTTGAGTGAAAAATTAAATTTTAAGTGAAAAATTAAGTTTTAAGATTTCATTTTGAGTGAAAATTTAATTTTTAAATTTCATTTTGAGTGAAAAATTAATTTTTAATTATATTTTGAGTGAAAAATTAAATTTTGAGTGAAAAATTAAATATTAAGATTTCATTTTGAGTGAAAAATTAAATTTTTAAATTTCATTTTGAGTGAAAAACTAAATTTTAAGTGAAAAATAAAATTTTGAATAAAAACTAAATTTTGAGTGATATTTGAATTTTGAATGAGAAATGGAATGTTGACTGAAAAATTGAGTTTTGAGTGACAAATTAAATATTCAGTCAAAATATATATTTTGAGTTAGAAATTGAATTTTGAGTGAGAATTTAATTTTTAGAGAAAAATTTAATTTTAAATAAAATAATGAATATATAGTAAACTAACAGACATTTAATTGTAGGTGAAAAATATAATTTTAAGTAAAAAATTGAATTTTGAATAAAAATTAAAATAAAATCTGAATATAGACTGAATATTTTTATTTTGAGTGAAACATGGAATTTTGAGAGAAATTTTTAATTTATAGTGAAAAATTATTTTATTGAAAATTTGATTTTTTTTGAAAACTTGAATTTAAATTTTTACAGATCGTGTTACATATTTTTTAGCCCTACTGCCTTCTCATCATTATTTGACCAAACTCGCACATTTTGTTGGGTACTTGACAAACTGTAACGGAAGTAGTTGGTAGGTACTTTGCGCACAGTTAGTGGGCGCTGTCGCCACCACATTTGATGCCGCACTTAAAAGGCATCGTTTTTCGGTGGCGCTGGTACAATTAAAGCCTCTACAATGGGGGGCCGAATGCTGTAGTAACTGCAAAGTGCAAGCGAGCTGGTGATACAAGGCAATGAATGCTGTTATTGTCGTTGCACTCGCACAGAAAACATTTCGAGTGTAAATTAAAACGCAAATTACAAACATAAACTTTGGCCAACAACTACAGCCGAACAACGCCAACTACAACGATATAAATTGCTATTGCAACTGCAACAACTTTAACTGCAGCAACAACAACATTAATAGCAACAGCAACAACAACAAATTACACATGTTCCAATTAGAAATGGCCAACGGAATTCAAACGAAAATTCGCAGAACTTTACCGAGTGCACGTTGAGCACGAAGTGGGAAAGTTTTGAGGCGAGATTTGCGCGTTGACAGCGCCAACGAGAGATAAACTTTTGGGAAACCAGTTGGGGTTTTTTTTTGATAGGTCGGATATAGTTTGCGAATTTTGTAAATGTGACTTAAAACAATGAATTTGTAGTAGTTCACATTTTTAAGCATTTTATTATTTAAGTATTTAAAATGTTAAAAATAAATGAAAAATTTAAAAATAAATTTATTATTTTTCAACTTTTTTAATACTTCTTATTTCAATTTGGCAACCTCTCGCCAGCAAAGCGCTTTTGTCTGCCGCTATTGAAGCGTGAAAATTGTAAAATTGAAAACGGGCTGCTGCCATCGACATTGCAGACTGACAATCCATAAATTGTGTCAAATACTGCATTTCCATTCATTAAATCGAAGTGCGCCAAACGGAAGCATAAAAATAGCCAATCGTATAACGTCTCTGCCAGAGCCAGAGTCTGCACGAACGATATCCGAATGATTGCGAAATGGCGCACAAGAAGTGTTTCCGGTTTCCAAATGAATCGCTGAAAAGCTATGAAATCAGGGATGTTTAAAATATCCTTCAATTGTAAATTAATAGTTTTTTTGTATGTTTTTTTATTTCTTGTTTAAATTTATTTCAAATAAATTTTATTTTATTTGTATTTCAAAAATGTATTTTTTAAGTTTATCATTTTTCAGTTATAACAACCAAACTATTTCCCAGGAGACATTTTGAGTCTTTTATATGAGCACTTAAAAGAGCCCAAAAAGGATCCCGGCCCCTGGGCCCATTTTTTGCGTCCATAAACCTTCATATTTATGAGGCTCTTATGTCTCCTAAAACACTCATATATGAGCACTTAAAATAGTCCAAAAAGACTCACAACCCCTGGGTAGATAGGGCACCATTTTATGAGAGGAAACACCTTCATTAATATGAGATTTTTATTACTCCAAAAACCCTCATATATGAGCACTTAAAAGAGCCCAAAAACGGCTCCTGACCCCTGGGTGGAGTGGGCACCATTTTATGCGTCCAAAAACCTTCATAATTATGAGACTTTTATTACTCCTCATCCCTCATATATGAGCACTTAAAAGAGCCCAAAAAGGCTCCCGGCTCCTGGGTAGAGGGCACCATTTTATGCGCCCAAAAACCTTCATTATTATGAGATTTTTATTACTCCAAAACCCTCATATATGAGCACTTAAAAGAGCCCAAAAACAGCTCCTGGCCCCTGGGTAGAGAGGGCACCATTTTCTGCGTCCAAAAATCTTCATTATTATGAGATTTTTATTACTCCTAAAACCCTCATATATGAGTACTCAAAATACACACAACCCCTGGGTAGAAAGGGCACAATTTTATGCGTCCAGAAACCTTAATATTTAAACTGAAACAGTCATATATGAGCACTTAAAAGAGCCCAAAAAGCATGCCAAAACTTGAGTAAAGAACACGCTTTTAAGAGCCCTAAAATTCTTATATTTATAATCATTTTAAATATTCTTAAAACATTCACATTTATTTATTACTTCTAGACCTTCATATATGAGCACTTAAAAGAGCCCAAAAAGGCTCCCGGCCCCTGGGTAGAGGGCACCATTTTATGCGTCTAAAAACTTCATATTTATGAGGCTCTATGTTTCCTAAAACACTCATATATGAGCACTTAAAATTGTCCAAAAAGACTCACAACCCCTGGGTAGAGAGGGCACAATTTTATGCGCCCAAAAACCTTTATATTTATGAGGCTTCTATTGCTCCTAAATCACTCATATATGAGCACTTAAAAGAGTCCAAAAAGGCTGCCAACACTTGAGTAAAGGACACACTTTTAAGTGCCCTAAAATTGTTATATTTATAATCATTTTAAATATTCTGAAACTTTTTAGACGCCACAATTACTTAATTTTCCGAAATTTTTTCCTCTGTAAAATTATATAATGTATCTTAAATGAACATCGTACTTGTTAATGTTTTTCTTAGACCCGACATCAGAGAGAAAATGCATCCATTTCAAGCAAAATTCATGAAATATTTATGTTTATCTGTTCAGCTACACCAATGTATTGAATTTTTATTTTATATCAAATACAAAACCAATATAAAATATCAATTTTATTTCAACAGTAAACTCATAAAGCCAGGTTAAATAAAATAATTTGTGTCTCAAATTTCTGAGTGCTGCTAAAATGCGCTTAAATTTGATGCTTTTATGAGTTTCTTTTAAAAGGGCGCTCATGAATGTGACTCTTTTATGAGTAAAATTTTAGAGCGCTCCTAAAATAATCTAAATATATACCTTTTATGAGTTCATTTTATGGACGCTCAGAAACAATTTGAAATTTAATGCATTTAGCAGTCTAAATTATGAGGGCTCCTAAAAAATATCTAAATATGACTCTTTTATGAGTAATATTTAGGAGTGCTCTGAAAACAATCTTAAATAAAAAACTTGTATGAGTTTTTTTTTCTGAGGGCTATTAAATTTGATAAAATGTGTATTTAAATTGAGACGTTCAAAATGTTGAGGATGTTCAAAATGTTGAAAATGAAATTGAACACTTTTCATCTTTTTTAATTTGGCAAAATTTCAAATAAAATTTAGTCTTTTCATTTAAAATTGATAAAACTCCTAATAAATTTAATATTTTTCATTTAATATATCGAAAAATTTGAATTAAATAATGTTCTATTTTAAAACGTTTTTATTAGGTTGCTTTCTTGTCTGCCTATTCGGTACAAATTTTGTAATTGATTTTAAACCTTCTTCGCGATGAGTACATTTGGTACATTTTTATTGTTTGTTTTCAAAGCACCCATCGATTGGCATCATTATTTAAAAATAATTTTCCAAATATTAATTTGCCATTTGTTATTTGCCAGATAAAAGTTTGACAAAATATTTTTAAATGGTGATGCCAATCGAAAGGTGCTTTAAAATCAAACCAAGAATGCATTTACATCACTATTTTATCTTGCACCAGTATAGAGTTATAGCAAAAAAACAAAGAAATTGGAAAAATTGAAAATCTAGTCATGCCAAAAGGGCGAATCTTTTCTTTTTTTATCAATAACTATTTATTGGTGCAAGACAAAATAGTGATGTAAATGCATTCTTGGTTTGATTTTAAAGCACCTATCGTTTGGCAAACATTTTTCTTGCAAATGATAAAATTCAAAAAATATTTTAATATAATGATGGTGGACTGATAGGTTGATTTTGGTACAGTAAATTTGAGGAGAAACTACATTAAAAAATAGAAAAACGCAAATGTCAAAAATTACACATTCGCCCCTTTGGCATGATAGTGACGAAAGTGACATGATAGAATATTCCAAGTTCACTGCAAAATAATAATCTGACTTGGAATTTTCTCATTTAGCAATGGAACACTTCAATTTGATGTGCAGTTTCATTTGGAATTTAAGGCATGTCAAATGAAAAATATCAATTTCATTTAAAATTGTTTAAGAATTTTATTTGCAAAGTCTCCATTTCAATTGGAATTATAATAATAATAATAATATAAGCATCAGTCAAGCCTGGACTGGGGCTAACAACATCTTTTCATATAAACATTTTTCTATGCCGCGCTACCTCTCGGCAGTAAATGGGCGAATCTTTTCTTTTTTTATCAATAACTATTTATTGGTGCAAGACAAAATAGTGATGTAAATGCATTCTTGGTTTGATTTTAAAGCACCTATCGTTTGGCAAACATTTTTCTTGCAAATGATAAAATTCAAAAAATATTTTAATATAATGATGGTGGACTGATAGGTTGATTTTGGTACAGTAAATTTGAGGAGAAACTACATTAAAAAATAGAAAAACGCAAATGTCAAAAATTACACATTCGCCCCTTTGGCATGATAGTGACGAAAGTGACATGATAGAATATTCCAAGTTCACTGCAAAATAATAATCTGACTTGGAATTTTCTCATTTAGCAATGGAACACTTCAATTTGATGTGCAGTTTCATTTGGAATTTAAGGCATGTCAAATGAAAAATATCAATTTCATTTAAAATTGTTTAAGAATTTTATTTGCAAAGTCTCCATTTCAATTGGAATTATAATAATAATAATAATATAAGCATCAGTCAAGCCTGGACTGGGGCTAACAACATCTTTTCATATAAACATTTTTCTATGCCGCGCTACCTCTCGGCAGTAAATGGCAAACCTCCGAGAGTAAAAACATTGCCTATGAAAAAGCTCTCACCCGCCGTTCGGATTCGGCAATAAACTGTAGGTCCCACCACTTTGAGTACAAATATAACACGCACGGCTCAAAATGGTGAGAGAGCTCGGACTAAGTTCTTATAGAACTGTAGTGCCAAACTATTATTATTATTATAATAATATAATAGTTTGGCACTGCAGTTCTGTATAGAACTTCGGCCGAGCTCTCTCACCATTTTGAGCTATGCGTGTTATATTTGTACTCAAAGTGGTGGGACCTACAGTTTATTGCCGAATCGAACGGCGGGTGAGAGCTTTTCATAGGCAATGTTTTTTCTCTCGGAGGTTTGCCATTTACTGCCGAGAGGTAGCGCAGTATAGAAAAATGTTTCTATGAAAAGATGTTGTTAGCCCCAGTCCAGGCTTGAACCGGGGAACTTTCGGCTCGCAGTCCAACGCACTAACCACTGAGCTACCGCGGCTACATTGGAAATAATATAACTGATAAATTTCGAATATTAGGGAGAACTTCAAATAAAATGGACGATCATTTTAAATTGGTAACCATTTCAAACTAAATTCAGAGTTTCGTTTTCAATTTAAAACTTTTTTTTCTATTTGAAATTTCATATATAAGTTTTTAATGATTTAGAAATAGCTTTCTTTATATTAAGAAATAGTATTCTGCAAAATTTTATTTCTTCTAGTACAGAAACAACAAAAGAACGTTCGTTAATTATAAAAGTGTCATTTTTTATACCCTACACCTATGAGGTACAGGGTATATTAACTTTGTGCATATATTGTAACGCCCCTTAGGAGGCGTGTCCGGTATGGAAAAGTATATATATTCTTGATCAGCATCACTACCCGAGTCCGTTTAGCCATGTCCGTCTGTCTGTCCGTCTTGCTGTCTTGCTGTCTTGCTGTCCGAATACAGAATATCTTGAGAAATACTGATCAGAATGCGATGAAATTTCGTCTCAATATATTTTAGCCAAAAATAGGAACTGAGTTTTAAAATGAGCCAAATCGGTCAACGGACACGCCCACCTCCCATACAAGTCACTTTTATATAACTCTTTAGGAACTAATAACTCGAAAAGTATTCAAGATAAAGTTATAAAATTTAACACGTATTGTTATAATTCATACAAAAATATGTGGTCCAAAAATAGGCGTGATCCGCCCACTTTTTTTTTTCATTATTTCCCGGGTTTTCATAGTGGAAATTTGAACCGTAAATTATTAAAATCAAATCTATAAAATATTATCCTTACAAAATGTTTGAATATAGGCGTGGTCCGCCAATTTACATTTTTCTAATTTTTTGTATTAGTTTTTTATACTTTTATATCAATTTTTTAAATTATGGGGATATAAGACGTAAATTTATGATATGTGAATAATATTCTGAGGTTGTGGAGGTTCAGTATAATTAAAAACTTTAAAATTAAGATATACAGTTAAATATCTCACCAATGGTGTAGGGTATTCCATAGTCGGGCCCGACCGACTATAAAAGTCCGCCCCATGTGACCGAACTTACCCATGTGACCTAACTTTCCCAACTCGTTTTTATTGGTATTATGCAGGTATTTGTGTGTTGAACATTTCTTAATATTAAGAAGTTATATTCCATACATTAAATAACATTTGCGCTTAATTTTTTTCTGTTATAGTCTTTCATTTCACTTTTTTTGTAAAAGTCTAAATTTTTGGACGGATATTTTGTCATTTAATTAGTAATTTTTTTATTGTATAATTTACCACAATTTTACTTAAGATGCCTACATAATATTAACTGTTTGTGAAACCACTTGAAATGTGCTCTTTTTTGAATTGTCTTTGTACCCTTTTCCTCTCACTCTCTGACACACACAAACAAACAAAGCGCGTGCAAAATAACGATAAGTTTTTCGCAAATCGCATTTTCCACAAATTTGCGTCTTTGTCTTTGACGTTGTGGACAAAGCATGTGTTTGTTTTTGTGTGTGCGTGTGTCGTAAAAGTATCTGTGCCTGTGTCGTCTGTCTGTATAAGTGTGCGTTTAAGTATTTATCTGTTCGAGTATTGGTGACATGATTCTCAACGGCTGCGTTGGCCCCGACTAATTGAATTAAATTGATGCCTCTGCTGAGGCTGAATTGATGCGTGGTGGTGGCTGTCGGTTGGCGAACGAAGAACGGTGGTTGTAGCAACCGCACGGCATTGATTTCGGGTCGTTGTCATTGATGTTGATGAAGAGGAGCGGAAGGAGGGGAGTAGGCGGTGCCTAGTAAGTGGTGCATACTGTGGTTTAAAAGTTCCAGTAGGTGTTTTTAGTGATGCTGTTACTGCACCCGTTGATGTCGGACGGTGGCTGAATGGTGGTTCACCTATTGATTGCTGCCCAGCCTTGCACAGTCTGCTGCGTGTTTAATCGAAGCTTTTAGTCGAATGCAGCTGAAATTCTGCCCCCCGCACTACGAAGCAACTCATTGATGTCGGTGTGTGTGTGTTTGTCCGTCCGTCTGTTTGTGTGTCTGTCTGTCTGTGCATGCATTAGTTTGTGTATGCTGTGCATCCTTGTATTAGTAGTGACTGCATTTCAATGGCTGCCTTTGTGTTTCAAATTTCATGTTAAACCGTTGATGAGATTTTAGCACAAATGCATTAAGCTTTTAATTTTGTAGATGGTTTTAAGTGTTTTTTTAGTTGTTTTATTTGTAACTTAAAAAATATATATTGATTATAAAAAAATTAAATACACAACTAAATCATAAAATAAAATTTATTGTATTAAAAAAAGACTTTAAAAAAAAATACGAAAAAATGGTGTTTTTTTTTTAAATAATTACATATCTCTTTTATTTATATACAATGATATTTATTTTTACTATGTTGATGTAATAGTTTTTATAAGGAATACAAAAAATTAAATTTTCTGCATTTTTATGCAAATGTTTACTACATTGTATTTAATATAAACACATTTTATGTTTATTTATTAATTTATATATCCTGTAAGACAAATTATAATATCTAAATGTATTTTTACTACATTCTGTATTAATATACAAGAAAATTGTTTAAAAATTACTACATATCGTCACTATTATGCCAAAGGGGTGAATGTGTAATTTTTGACATTTGCTTTTTTTACATTTTTGAATATAGTTTATTCTCAAGTATGCAAATAACAAATGACAAATTAATGTTTAACAAAATATTTTTAATTAATGATGCAGATCGATAGGTGCTTTGAAAACCAACAATAAATGCCTTTACATCACTATTTTATCTTTTACCATTAAAGAGTTATAGCAAAATAACGAAGAGATTCGCCCTTTTGGCCTGACAAGATTTTCAATTTTTCCAATTTCCTCGTTTTTTTGCTATAATTTTTCATTGGTGCAAGATGAAATGGTAGTGTAAAGGTATTATTTATTTGTTTTTAAAGCACCTGTCGATTGGCATCATTATTTAAAAATATTTTTCCAAATATTTTTTCCTGCAAATAATAAATGGCAATTTAATGTTTGAGAAATTATTTTTAATTAATAATGTTAATAGATAGGTGCTTTAAAATCAAACAATTAATGCCTTTACATTACTTATTATCTTGCGCTAATAAAAAGTTATAGCATTAAAAACAAAAATATTTGCGTTTGTGTCAGGATATAGCCTCACAAAATCCGTATTTATAATTCAGTAGGTTGTCCAAATCTAAAAATATTTTACATACGTTATAATAATTGACAAATAAACCAAAATAACAGAAAAGTTTGAAAAAATATAAATTTTGCTAATTTTTAAAACACTTCAAACTGTACAATTTGATTTCCCAACATTTTTAAATATGCACATTCGCCCCTTTGACATGATATTGTATTTATTTTTATGTATTAGTGTATTTATTTTTATTACATTCTGTGTTAAATTAAATTTATAAAGAATGTTGACTTATATTAAAGACTTATACATTTTGTAATTTAATCACATTTTGTTGTATCATTTTATAAATAAATGCCACAAAAATAATCTAAAATTGTGAAAAAATTAATAAAATTTTAATTTTTTAATTTTTAATACAAGATGTATTAAAATTTCCATTTTCCATTGTAAATTAGTCAAATTTAAAATGAACTGGAGATTTTTCTATTTTACATTTAAAATTCATATAATTGGATATTTTCATTAAAAATTACAATAGAAAAATTAGTCTTGGGTTGTCAAAAAAAAGAAAAATTAATTATTTGATTTTGAATACAAATTATATTAAAATTACTTGATATTTAAAAGAAATATTGCATTTTAAGATTATTAGTAAATTATTTATGTAAAGTACAATATATTTTTTTCCATATTCCGAAAAGGACCAACAATTTAGATAGGTAATTTCACGAAAATTATACGCTGTAGGCAAAAACTAAGTATGCAGTAAAAATCAGCAATCGCGAATTATATAAATATTATGTATAGGAGTTTTCTAGTTTTGTACAGACGAGTTTTTTCTTTTCAAATTTAAGGTAATTTAATTTGTCTAATATAAAAGAGAATTGAATCTTAAAAATTAAAAAATCCAATTTACATAATCGCCTTGTAATAGCGCGATAAGCAGTGCGACACTCTTTAAGCCCTAGCAAAAACTATGTGACACATTTGCCACAACCACGAAAAGATTTGCTAAGCCGATTCAAAATTTTGTAGATTTAATACTCATGACGTCAGTTTATTTTTTTTTTGTTATTGTTGTTAAATGTTGTTTTTTTAATTTTTTCAAAATTTTATCAGCTTTTTCATTCAACATTTGTCACAATTTTTAACAACTTTTCACACTCAACTCAAGCGCAAAATAAACGTTTATTATTATTTTCATATTTTGCAGCATCCGTGAGGCAGGCATTAAATTGTCCAAAGTGTCAAAAGTGAAATATTTACGCTGCACTTGTGACCCCAAGTGGGGGCGTTGTTGGCGTCATGTGGGAGGCATAGATTTCGCTCGATTTGAAATGCGTTCAAATGAAATTAGTTCTGATTTTCAAGCGAAATATATGTTGCAAGGTGTGCAGAAAAACTTATTTTAAAAAATGATTTTTAATAAATTTTTTTATTTTTTTATTTTAATTAAATTTTCAACTGAAAATGAATATTTTAATACGAATTAATTTTTTTTTGACTAGATATTTTTTTCACACTAAATTAAAACTTTTTCTAAAAAATCAGAGCATTCCATTTTATACGAGTATTTTTTGGTAGTTCGGGTACCCGATTGTTATACCCTGGAATTACTGTTCGAACTAGGTCGGTATAGTTCGCAATATCCGCGTAGTTCGAACTACCCGGGAGAGATCTGATAAGTATTCAATTTATCTCAAAAAATTTTCTTTTACACTTAAATTCAATAATTAAAATTAAAATTAAAAAAAAAATATTTCAACCAAAAACATATCGTACATAAATTAAAATTACATTCATTTTTCATTGAAAAATGAAATTTTCATTAAAAAAAATTAATTTTCACCCAATAATAAATTTCTGACTCAAAAATGTATTTTTCACTAAACATTTATTTTCGACTCAAAATTTATGATTTTTTAGCTCAAGAATGAGTTCACATCAAAAATTAATTTTGCGCTTAAAAATAAATTTTTTACTCAAAAAATAATTTTTAAGTCGAAAAATATAGAAATACTCTATAAAAAAATATATATATTTTTTCACACAAAAATTAATTTTCCATTCAAAAATTAATGTTTCACTCAAAAATTAATATATCTCTCAAAAAAAAAAAATGTTTTTCCAATATAAAATTAATTTTTCACTCAAATATGAATCTTACACTTAAAAATGAATTTTTTACTCAAAAATGTATTAATCATTGAAAAATTTATTATTCACTCAAAATTTAATATTTCACTCAAAAATGAATATTTCACTCGAAAAATATAGAAATACTCCATAAAAAAATTAAAATAATATTTTTTCACTCAAAAATTAATTTTCCACTCAAAAATTAATTTTTCACTCAAAAATTAAATTTTCACTCGAATATGAATCTTATACTCAAAAATGAATTTTTGACACAAAAATGTATTTATCATTCGAAAATTTATTTTTACTCCGAAATTTATCTAAAAAAAATAATTTTTTCACTCAAAAATGATTTTTTTACTCAAAATGTAAATTTTCATTCAAAAATGATTTTTCATTCAAAAATGAATTTTCACTCAAAAATTTTTCGCTTAAAAATAAATTTTGCATTAAAAAAATAATTTCTAACTCGAAATGTAAATTTACATAAAAAAATTAAAATAATATTTTTTCACACAAAAATTAATTTTCCACACAAAGAAAAATGTTCCACACAAAAATTAATTTTTCACACAAATATGAATCTTATACTCAAAAATGAATTTTTTACTCAATAATGTATTTATCATTCAAAAATATATTTTTTACTCAAAAATTTATATTTCTCAAAAAAAATAAAATTTTCACTTAAAAATGATTTTTTTACTCAAAATGTAAATTTTCATTCAAAAATGAATTTTCATTCAAAAATAAATTTTCACTCAAAATTTAATTTTCACTCAAAACAAAAATGTTCATTTATCACTAAAAAATTTATTTTCGACAAAAAAATATAATTTTTCGCAAAAAATAAATTTTCAGTCGAAAATTGTTTTTCACTCAAAAATATACATCAGACTTCAAAATGTCATTATCACTCCAAAATTAAATTAAAAATTCATTTCCACTGAAAAATTAATTTTCCATTAAAAAATAAGTTTTTCACTCAAATATGAATGAATATTGAGATTTTCATTAAAAAAATAATTTTTCACTTTTAACTTAATTTTTCACTCAAAATTAAATGTTTATACTCAAAAATTATTTATTCACTCAAAAATGACTTTTTAATCAAAAATTAATTTTACAAATTTACGATTTCTAATTCGAAAAGTAATTTTAAAAAAATAATAATTAATTTTAACTCAGAAATTAATTGTCCATTCAAAATTTAATTTTTCACTGAAAAATTAAAATTTCACTCAAAAATTAAATTTTTACTCAAAATTGATTTTTTCACTCAAAAATAATTTTTTCACTCAAAAATTTTTTTTTACTCAAAATTAATTTTTCATTTAAAGTTGATAGGTATATTTTCCCTTATTTTTTTTTTTTACTTAAAAATTAATATTTAACTAAAAATATTTTTTTATTTAAAAATTCAAAATCTTCTCCTCAAAATTCAATTTCTACAAATTAAATTATATATAACTCAAATAAACATTTATTCTCAAAATTCAATTTATCACTTAAAACATTAAAATATTTTACTGAAATAAATGTTTCACAATGAATTAAAGGATTCACTAAAAATTTTATTATCGCAAGTTTTTCGATAAAAATTAAATTTATCAGTAAAATTAATTTTGAAGAGTGTATTTTTTATTAATTTTTTGTATTTGTGTTATTCTTATATTTTTTGTCCAGCCCAAAACCATTCGTATAAATTTCATCTGAATTTAGCGGGTTTCAATATTGCTGTAGGCTGCTTTTGGGCGGTCTATGTACAGTGTACACAATACAACCTCAAATGAATCTCTCGCCTCCCCTCGTCTGACCCAAACCTGTAACCTGTGCAAATTAAGTAGATTTTTGTTTTACAACGATAAAGTATCAAATAACAGCAACGACAACAAGCGACAGTGTCAACAACATTGGCAGAGGCAGCGGCAGCAACAACAATTGTTGCTGAAAACGAAAAATTGTCATTGAGTTGTTGTAAATGTTGATGCCAAGCATTCATTTGTTTAGTGTCTGCTCAGAGAGATAGAGTGAGCGGCAGATGAAAGAAGCGAGAAGAGGGAGAAGGCATAAGGCTGATTGTTCCAATAGTTTTAAAGCCTTGAATAACAACAACTACAACATATACAATATAAATACAACAACAATAAAAGCAACAACAATAAATTGCAAGTCTTCTAAATTACATTTAAAATGGATGCGATACAACTCTCGTTGAGTCTCGTCGTTCGGTAAAATGCAATTTTTGTTTGGCGCGCCTAAAACTATGCAATGCATTGCTCGATATTTTTGCTGTCGTTGCTGGGTGATTAATTAAGCTCTGCCGTGCAATATTGACAAAAAGTGTTGTTGCTTGTATGCAATATGCAAAAATAATTGAATTTCAAAAATTGCCTATCAAATGTAAATATAAATAAAATTTTGTTTTTTCCATTAAAAAGAACAAAAATAATTAAAATTTATTTGTTGCACATTTTTAGGTGAAAAACTTGCGAAAAAAAAATGTAAAAATTAATTAATTCAAGTATAAAATAGTTTTTTCAAAAATATAAAAATTTTATTCTGTATTCTTTTTTATTGTTTATTAATTTTATTCTTCACTAAACAAATTCAATTCTACATTAAAAATATTTTTTTTTTATTAAAAATTTAAATGTTCACTAAAAATTCAAATTTTCACTAAAAATTCCAATTTTCACTAAAAAATTCAAATTTTCAATAACAATTAAATTTTTCACTCAAAATTCAAATTTTCACTAAAATTTCAAATTTTCACTAAAAATTCAAAATTTCACAAAAAATTCTAATTTTCACTCAAAATTCAATATTCAATAATATTCACTATAAATTCAAATTCTCACCTAAAATTCTAATTTTCACTCAAAATTTCACAAAAAATTCAATTTCCATTCAAAATTCAATTTTTCACTCAATATTCAATTTTTCTTTAAAAATTCAAATTTTCACTAAAAATTCAAATTTCCACTAAAAATTCAAATTTTCACTAAAATTAAAATTTTCACTAAAATTCAAATTTTCACTAAAAATTCTAATTTTCACTCAAAATTCAAATTTTCACTAAAAATTCAAATTTTCACTAAAAATTCAAATTTTCACTAAAAATTCAAATTTTCACTAAAAATTTAAATTTTCACTAAAAATTCAAATTTTCACTAAAAATTCAAATTTTTACTAAAAATTGAAATTTTCACTAAAAATTCAAATTTTTATTAAAAATTCAAATTTTTACTCAAAATTCAAATTTTCACTAAAAATTAAAATTTTCACTATAAATTCAAATTTTCACTAAAAATTTAAATTTTCATTAAAAATTCAAATTATCACTAAAAATTCAAATTTTCACTATAAATTCAAATGTTCACTAAAAATTCAAATTTTTTCAAATCAAAATTACCACTAAAACTAAAAGTTTCACTAAAATTTCAAATTTTCACTAAAAATTCAAATTTTCTCAAAAATTCAAATTTTCACCTAAAATTCTAATTTTCACTCAAAATTTAAAATTTCACAAAAAATTCAATTTCCATTCAAAATTCAATTTTTCACTCAATATTCAAGTTTTCTTTAAAAATTCAAAATTTCACTAACAATTCAAATTTTCACTATAAATTCAAAAATTTCACTAAAAAATTAAAATTTTCACTAAAAATTAAAATTTTCACTAAAAATTCAAATTTTCACTAATACATAAATTTTCATTTCATATTCCAATTTTCAGTACATATACAATTAAAAATGAAATTCTTCACTAAAAATTCAAATTTTCTCTAAAAATTAAATATTTGAATGTAATTATAAAAAAAAAATGTTGGAATAACTGAAAAAAATATATTTTCAATTTTTGTTTAATTTTATTTTTCGTAAATTGCATATATAATTTTAATATTTTTTATTAATGTACAAATGTATAAATCATTCATTGCGCTCTAACTGAAAATCAATTTCCGTTTCAACGGAATCGCATTAAAATTTAAATTTTTTTGTGCAATGAAAATCACAAAAAATATAAATCTGGCATAAAATTTAAATCATATAATTGACCACTCCAAATCACTGCGAAACATATTTAAAATCGTCACACACACAGACAGACGCAGCCAACCGAATACAGATGAGCGTTAGCAGCAACGAGTAGCATTTGTAACGGTAAATTAATTAGCCACTCGCTGTGTTTTGCGGAAGCGCGCAATTTGAATAGGTAACTGTTTCGATTCGGCAAATTAAATTTAACAATGGCGACTCTGAGGGCCATGTAACGCAGGCAAAGGATTTGGGTATGCACTTGGTTCAATGGTTATTTGTTGTTAATATTATTGTTGTTATTGTCGTATATTTAATTATAACCAAAATTGAATTTATGAATTTACGACTTCCTTTCGCCCACGTCCGCTGCATTATGCACTCATTGAATAATACACTCGAACACCAGAAATTTACACGAAATTGATTTGCATGTGGCTGCCTCTGGGCTCAGTAGACCCAACAATTTATAACATTAATTTAGCCTACATTTAGGCGCTGTCCGAATTTAAGTGAATTAAGCAAAACGACACATTTTTGCCTGGCACTAATGCCATACAATGGAATTGGGAATTAATGTGAAATGCTTTAAATTATTAAAATTTACAACATTTCAATTATTTTGCTACGTGGCGAGCAAAACAAATGAGTTGGAAAATTGGATTGCATAATGTGACACAGGTTCGTTTAATTTGGAGCAGGCTAAATAGAAAATAATATTTTCATTAAAAATTATATTTTCACTCTATATTAAAAATGAATTCGAAAATTAGATCAAAATGCTACTATTATTCAAAAAATATTTTCACAAATATAATTTTTTTATTAAAATTATAGTACTAAAAATTTAAAAACTTAAAATATAAAAAATATTAAAGTAATTACATAATTCCAGCTATTAACTTCTGATCCACGAATCTGCTCCATACTTCTTTATTTTTTTTCGTTTATTTTTTTTTCTTATTTTTCTGTTTTTCTCCGCTTCAAGTTAATTTTGTTGTACCTAATATTTCCACGTCTGTCTGTTGTTTTTCTTTCGCATGAATAACAAAATTTCAGCTTGTTTGACATGCCTAAATCCATGCTTTATTTTTTTGTGCTCGTTTCTTGTTTAACTTGCGCCGCATATTTCATTGAACAGCATTTAAATAATCCGCAAATATTTGCTGCTCAATTCGTCGTCATCATCATCGTCGTCGTCATCGTCAATGTCTTCCGCAACGTGTTGGCTAATTTATCAACGGTTGTGCGCTCCATCTCCAACAGTATTCCACTCAGTCTCCAACTCCAGCTCGTCTTTTTATTGCATTGCATTTGTTGGAATTGTGAACGACCTCGAAAATACGAACAAAAAAAAGACGACAACTGGCAATAACTGGGTGTCGTGATGCATCGAATTAAAATACCGGAAACGGAAGCAAGACATTTTCCAAAGTAAATGGCGCATTTGAGCCAACAGAGAAATGTGTGTGTGTGATTTTGGCATTTTTGGCGCTTTTAAATGCTTCAAGGAATTTTAGAATTCAAGACGTAGCTCAAGGTGGTGGTTGTCACGGTGCGTTTATTTCGCATTTTTGATGGAAAAGCCAATGGGAAAATAGAAAAAGTCAACTGAAACAGACAAGGAACATTACATTTTAACAAAAACAGTATTTTTTAGTTCAAACATCAATATTAAAATAATTAATTGTTGAATTTTAAAATTTAGAAAGCCATTCGCCAAGATCAAAATGTATTTTTTTGTCACCAAATTAAATCTCATTAGACAGATATATTTGAATATATAACAACTTTTGTAAAATAACTATTCAAATTTTAAGCTCTAGAATGACACTAAATTTTAAATTAAATGCTCCGGTATTTTAAAAATATGCTAAAAATGTATATTGCATATTATAGGCTTTACTTGGTGTCAACCAGGAATTAAGAGAGCATCAACTTGAGTGCTTAACCCGTCAGTTACAAGCAACTGCTATTTAGTCATCCATCAGACAAATAGCCCCTATTTCCACGTCTTCTTCTTCGACTCCTTTTCGGACTTCTTGTTTTCTTCATCACTGCATTCATCTGTCAGACAACATCAGCCATCAACACAAAAGCCAACAACACGCGTGTTTGAACGCATAGTAAGTCTATTTAACTGTCCGTCTGTCTGTCCAACTGTCCTTCTATTCCTCCGCCCTTTCGTTCTTCCAGCTCTGCCACAAAGGTTTCTTCTTTTAGCGACGCTACTTTTTGGCCTGTTTACAATTTTCCCGGGCTTTCGTTGCCTTGTTCGAGGGTGTTTGTTGTGGCGACGGCTACTACTGGGTTCAGGCAGGATTCATTGCATGCTGAGCCTTAATGCGTCTGTGACCAGAGGGTCTTGGGCAGCATTGCAGGAAGGACGCTTGGAAAACAATAGAAAATCAAAATAGCAACCGGCTTCTAAACATAAAGCACAAGAAGTGCAGAAGAGCGTAGTGTTGAATTAGAGCAAGAGAGCATTGAATTTAAAGCATGCGATTTATTCTGACAGCGCCTAGTATAAATGCTGGTTTGTGTATTTGCTAAATTTTGGGGATTGTGTAGAAACTATAGTTGTTTGAGCGAAACTAGTGATGTGATTTTTCAATGTAACTGGTTAATATTAAAATTTATATTTTTTTAGAATTATATTTTTATTTAATTCCACACCAAATCGACCAACGGTTGGAACTCACCTTCTTCGCTTTCAATGAATTTTGTGCAACTGATAAAGGGTATCAAGATATGCATTACTGACATTTTTTTATTTTTTACGCCCACTAATTTCAGAGATACAGTGGTTCAAAGTTGCAAAAAATGGGACAGAAATCACTTTTTATGGTTGTTCATATTTCAATATCTCTTCAAGTAGAAATGATAGAATCCGTTGATGGCTCGTTTTAAAGCTAATAGAACAAGCTTTTATAAAATTTAAGTTGTAACTTCTAAACTTGAACATGTGACCCGTGAAAATTATCCTTGTACTTCACTTTTTAAAATTCCGAAAAAAATCACATATTTTCTTGTATTAATGTAAATGTGCATGCCAAATTTAAAGATGGTCGCTTCGTATTTTAAAAATTAATTTTCTAAATTTTTACATATTTTTTGTATTGAAAAAAAATATATATTTTTTCAAAAGTAAAATTTGCAATAATTTTTTAATGTATTTGTTACTCTGTAACTCTGTTGTAGTTGAAGTAAAAATAAAAAAAATTGGTCAGTACATATCTGGGTACCCTTTATCAGTTGCCTAAATTTTATTGAAATCGAAAAGATAAAATCTCAAATTTGCCTTTTTTTGGTCGATTTGGTGTGGAATGGCCCATATATTAAACAGTAGCTTAGTGGTTAGTGCGTTGGACTGCGAGCCGAAAGGTCCCCGGTTCAAGCCCTGGACTGGGGCTAACAACATCTTTTCATAGAAACACTACCTCTCGGCAGTAAATAGAAAACCTACGAGAGTAAAACATTTTTATATGAAAAGCTCTCACCCGCCGTTCGGATTCGGCAATAAACTGTGGGTCCCACCACTTTGAGTACAAATAAAACACGCACAGCTCAAAATAGTGAGAGAGCTCGGCCTATGTTCTTATAGGACTATTATTATTATTATTATATATTAAACAGACAATCGCTTTGTGAGTTTATAATATATATTTTCGATCTTGGTCACACTCTGACTTTATTTAGTTTATCAATTTTCCATATTTTTCGAAAGTGCAATGGTTGTTTGTGGTGATCTCTTCATCGAAACGCGAATTTTCAAATAACGCGAATTTTCAAACAAAAATCGATATTAAACCGATACTTAAGGTCAGACTTTGACCCTTATTAAAAATATATGTATTTCTCTATACATAACATGTCTCTATTTTCGATTTTTTAAATACTGAACAAAATAAAAAATATTAATAGTGCCTGTTATAATAATCACTGTTTCTATATATTTTATCAGATTTTGCTCGTTATTGAAACAGTAACAAAATTGTCTAACTATAACATTTCCACTTTTATAGTTTATTGCGTTTGTGAGACGTTATTTCATTCAATTTGGAAATTGTCGATTACCAAATTAACGGGTACCAAAACGCACACTTTTAGGTCCCGTCGAGTCCATTTCTTATATTCGGATTTCTGCAGAAAATTATCCACATCGACTTTCTTATCCAACAGAGCTTTTTAGGGGGTTGACCTTTTCTCGATTTGAAATCATGAAAATAGATTGTCAGTCTAGTAAACAACAAAAAAAAAAACAATACCAACAACCAGTATTTATCATATTGATGAATTCATTCAATGAATTAATTCAAACTAAATTTTGTCTCAATTTACACATTTACACATTTATGTATTTATAATTCTTATAAGTTTATAATATTTAATTTCATAAATTTTATCAGAATCATAAATACATAAATGTGTAAATGGAGACGAATTTTAGTTTGAAATGTGATTTTATAAAAAATATTGAAAATGAAAAACATTGAAAAAATACGATTTTAGTTCAAGCAATGAAATCATCAATATAATGAATAGTGGTTGTTGGTAGAATTTTTTTGTGTGTATACATACTTTAAAAACTAAATAAATATTAAACAAAATATTTGTTCAAAAAATACATACATATTTTATTAATGTTCAACTCTCAATATTGCTTGACGGTTTCAGGTTCATACAAAAAAATGTGAAATAAATCATTCCAGTACCGGTTCTGGTTTGCATTTCTTTTTATTTCGATTTCAGTTTCGATTTCGATTTCAATTCTAGTTTTAAAATGAGTATGTCTTTTTAAATCTAAAAAATAGGATTGCTACGAATGTGAGCAAAATAATTAGAATTTTGTACAAGATCATAAAAAAATATGGACAAAAAGTAAGATAAATACGATAATTTAAACCAAGATTTTTGAAAAATTATATTGAAAAATTGAGTTTCCTTTTCACTGATATTTGCTAAAACAATTATACTTAATAAATATTCACATGAATTTTTTTCTTCCGAAGAATTATTTAATTGGAGAAATATATTATGTATGAGAATATCTCTTCCAAAATAGGCTGTATTTTTGTAAACATATTTTTATATTTATGTTTATACAAAAAATGTTAGAAATAAGAAAGTCTGCAAAATATTTGTATAATTATACAAATTATTTTGTAAATATGCATAAAAAGTTCGGGTATTTTTTTTTAAGTAACCGAATACTACTATTCTGCATGTGGCTTGAGCATTTGCAATATTTCTCGCATGCAATAAATATCTCTTTATACTTATTTCAGCGCCATATTTACAACCCGCTACAAGCCACCCCCCGAGGCAACTGTACAAAAGAGAATTGAACTGTCAAGTGCTTTGACAGCTGTACCCAGTCCTGATAGACACGGTCCGCACCCTTTTTTCGAGTACTAACACATGTACGTTTTCATTCCCGTCTCTCACACACGGACATGTCCTATGCGAGGGTGTTTTATTTTTATAGTCTCTTCTCATTTTTATGGCAATCTCATTTTATGCAGCATTTGTGTGTGTGCGAGAGAGAACAGTTAAATTTTTTATTGATTACACGCGTTCGGCGGGCGAATGCGCAGGCGTTTGTTGTGTAAAATCGGAAGTTGCCAGGATTATCGTGGAAATGTAGCTTTATCTCTCATTTAAATCGAAAAAAAAAACCTCTGAGTATTTATGACCTGCTATAAACACTGCAAAGTCGTAAAAAGTAAGGTGCGTTTTCGCAAAAATTTAACTCTTTGCAAAAGGGATATTTTTCGTATTGGTGACAGAATGGAATAATTTGAATATTTTTGAAAGAAAATATTAATGGGCGGTTAAATATTATTCTAAAAAAAAATGTTTTTTACGAAAGTCGAAATGTTTTAAATTTCAAAAATCAATGCATTTATAAAAATTCAATTGGATTTGATTTTTCTGTTCCAGGACTCGATTTTCAATACAATATAAATGTATTTATGTTGAATTTAATTGACATATATTCGAAGTTCGACCATTAGTCTATTTAGTTTATATATAATATTCAGTTGAAATCGGTGTAAAATTATTTGTTTCAAAATATAAATTTCATCTACAAACTGTGAAGACTTCCTTGAAAACTAGTTTGTTTATGTATGTACAATCGGGAATATTTAAACTTTAGATCGTTGGAAATTCGATCTTGTAAATTCGTAAATAAATTCCATTTCAAAAAAAATCCAGTCATGCATTTTTAATACCAATATTATTTCTAGAATCCGAAGGTATCAGAATTTGATTTCGATGTAACTTCGATTTGTCGATTCGATATCTATTCATTATTTTATCAGTATAATCAGCTTTGATATCACACTAAATTCTTTGGCATTTCGAAATTGGTTCATTGCAATATCGAAACGAATGATAGACTGGATATATTGGATATATCAAAATGTATTTTTCCCAACTCAAATTTTATTTTGTAATTGGTAATGTTCTGAATATTTCTAGCAAATCTTTTTTTATTTACATGAAATTTTTGTACCTGAATTTTTAAATTTAAGATGGGAATGTGATATTTAAGAGATCAAAGCATTATAGATTTTTCATAGGTGGTATTTACTCTCGGAGGTTTCAATTGTCTGCCGGAAAGGTAGCTTCGCATAGATTTTTCTATAGTCTAATAGACTAACCAGTCAAGTTACCGGCGCCACGGAATCATATCATGATTTTCACTCGTTTTGATAAAAAAAAACTAATATAATATGAGGTAAAAATATTATATGAGGCTAAAAATTTAACTTTACTTCAATATAAGAGGTAATATATAAGAAAATACCACGGAATAATAACTAGGTGGTATACAAATCATGAAAATACTACTGACTTTGAGGGGATTATTAAAGTTTCCATTCATTTTCTGTTTTTAATAGAACAATAATACGAAAAAGTAACTGGAAACATATATTTAAAATTCAATTATAGCGCATGTAATCAAAAATTAACTGTGAAGGTTCTTTGTATTTTTATGCGATAATGAGTCACAATTGTATCCTGTGCGGAAGTAAATGCGAAGAGTATGAAAAACAAGCAAAAATATAATATCAATAATAACAGAAATATTAGACAGAGAAGAAAACAAAACTAGAGACATACAAAATATAAAAACCGGGAAACACCTAGAATAACAATGAAATCTGAGAAAATACGCAAGAAAAACGCACAAAACAGAACAACGAACAATTGGGGAGAGGGAGAATGAATGTACGGTGGACGGACAATACGTATGGCTTGTTAAATAAGAACGGAAAATCATGACTGAACTGAGCGACAAAAAGGTGGAAGAGCCATAAACGAATTACAACAATAGCAATGATAACAAAAATAATTAGCACGCGACTGGCACCAGGCGAGCGACTGACAGTCAGAGAGGAAGTGAAAAAGAAAGAGAGCGCAGTGCGAGATAATAAATGGAGAGCGTAGTATATGTTACGGCTATAGTGGGTGCTAGAAATAGGTGATTTATCGTATGGTGGAAGTGGGGTCGAACTAAAGAAGTCGCATGTGTGCGAGAGCGACTATGCGTGTGTGCAATAACTCGCATGATTCATGCGGAGAGTCTACTATAGTGATTTTCTCGCTCTGTCTTGCCACCGCATTAAAATACTTAAGTGCGCTCCAAATATATTTTATAGCAAACTCTATACAACAACAACACAAAATAATAAAGTCTCTCTCTCTCTTTCTTTTTCTCTATTTTTTTCGTTTTGTTCATTTTTTGTTTTCGGCCTTCCAGGGGTGGTATTTGGATAACGTTTAGCCGCCATGGATCCCAGTGCTCTACAAAACATGGACCGGGACGCATTAAAGAAGCAAATCGAGAATATGAAGTATCAGGCTTCGATGGAGCGATGGCCTCTATCCAAGTCTATTGCAGAGTGAGTACAAAAATTAAATAATACTTAAAGTATTTTGTTATTATTTCAAGTTTTAAATCAAAGATAAGATTATTTCTGTGGCACCTTTTTTGTAATACAAAATCGATTTGTAAAGTTTAGAAAGACTAGAAAAAGTGCAGACTATATGAAAAATATACAGACCCCCTCACCCAAATAAAAAGTGATAAAAAATAAAAAGTGTGGGAAATGCGAAAACTTAAATAAAATACTTTCAGTTTATTCCAAATATAGATAAGATATCACAAATATAGCAGAAATTGTGCGTCGTCTTTATGTTGTTTGCATTTGTATTTTTATGATAGGGTCTGTGATTTTGTTTTTTTTTGTGGTGATTCGTTCTGTGAGACAAAATGTCTGGGTCGCGCAAAATTTGGTGTCAAACCGTTGTGTAAAAGCAGCAGCAGCACCTGGCGACACAAGAAAATCGCTAAAAATGGTGGTAAAAATGGTGAGGCTGCCGTTCGTTTGTTTGTGTGCGCAAAGATTTGTCTGATAAAATGTTAAAAAGACTAGAGTGAAAAAAGCGACGGCAAATAAAGATAACGCTATGAAAAATAAAAAAAAAAACATTTAGTAAATAAAAATACTTTAAAACCTATTAAAAGTCAGAAAATGTGTATAAAAAGTTGAAATTACCATTTGAAATGCTTTAAATAGCAATCCGCGTATTCATGTTCAAATAGTTTTTTTTGAATAACATTTTTTATGTACATGTGTGCATTTTTAAAATGCCAATAAAACTCAAAATAAACAAATAATAAATAAACTCACAAAATTAACTTTAAACATTAATTGATACCCCAGTCTGCCATGTCTCGGAGACCATCAATGCCTCGAATTTTTAGCAAATAACTTCGAGAAAAAAGTTCAATCTCGTTGCTTTAGCGATTCTAATTTTTATAGTTTCCGATTTCATACAAAATTTGAAATTTGAAATTAATAAATTGTCCAAATTTCAGCTTCTCAGGTGGTGTAGATTCAGAGATTTGGTGGTTTAAAATTAGAAAAAACTGTATAAAAATCACAAAGGTGGTGCTAATCAATTAAACGTAACTTAAGCTGTAGTCAACCAAAATAAAAACAAAGGTCTCATTTTAAAGATAATATAATTGCCAAAAATACGTCGTACAATTTCTGTACTACGTTGATTTAATAGCGGTCAGTTTAAAACAAAGTATATTTCAAAAGAACATATCTCAAAAAGCAACCTTTTTAAAATTTTTAAATTAATATATGTTTAAGGTTGACTTTTTATCTATTATTCAAAATTTTAAATAGAGTGGTAAAATCACGGGTTCTGAAATTATATATAAAAATGTTGTATTTCAATATTTATTTGTTATTTTATAACATACATGCTCAGTAATAAAATTATTCTGCCCTTAAAATTCTCCATTATCTTCATTTTATGTTGTTTCACTATACTTCCAAATTTCATCAAAATCTGAGATGGTGCTTCCAATCACTTGGTTGATTTGATATGGAATGACTCATACATTTAAATTAATTGACAAGATACGATATATAAACATTTATCGCATCGATATCTTAATATTTTTCGAAGCAATATCGAACTTTGATCATTTTTTTCATCGATATCTTTCCAATTTCAAAAAAATTTCTCGTACCGAGAAAACTATGACAAAACACATCGATATCTACCTAGGTCCAATTTTACGCTCGATATCGGTACGAGAAAGTGTCCGATATCCTTTTTCTCGCCTTTAACTCGTAACGATTTCGAAACGAATGGCATACTGGGAAAATATTCATTTTGTAGATTCTCTCTACACTGTTCAGCCGTATGATTAATAATTTTGCATTCGATTATTTCGCCCGATATATGAAATAGTATGCTTACCTATTAAACTAAATAATTGCCTTTACATCACTATTTTGTCTAGCAAAAAAATGAAAAGATTCGCCCTTTTGGCAAGTCAAGATTTTCAATTTTTATAATTTCTTCGTTTTTTTGCCATAATGTTTTATTGGTGCAAAATAAAATAGTGCTGTAAAGGTATTTGTTGTTTGTTTTTAAAGCTTCTATCGATTGGCATCATTATTTAAAAATATTTTTCCAAACATTTTTTCCTGCAAATAACAAATGGCAAATTAATGTTTGACAAAATATTTTTAATTAATGATGCCAATAAATAGGTGTTTTAAAATCAAACAATTAATGCCTCTACATTACTATTTTATCTTCCGCTAATAAAAAGTTATAGCATAAAAACAAAAATATTTGCGTTTTGATCAGGATATAGCCTCACAAAATCCGTATTTATAATTCAGTAGGTTGTCCAAATCTAAAGATATTTTATATACGTTATAATAATTGACGAATAAACTAAAATAAGAGTAAAAATTGAAAAAAATATAAATTTTGCAAAATTTTAAAGCACTTCAAATACTAAAATTTGATTTTCCAACATTGAAAAATGCACATTCGCCCCTTTGGCATGACAGTGACGATATGATAGACTTAAGAGCGAATTATTTTACTTTCGGTTTTTCTACACAGAAAACATCAATTTAAATAAATTTTGTTAATAGGTCAAAAACATTAAAATATACGGTCATGCTCCAGTTTTCGTTCGAATTCATTTAGAAATTCTTAACAAACGGTTTTGAATTCGATAACACAATACAATAAATTATTTTCCATACAAATAAAAATAGTTCAAGTCAAAGCAAACGGATTGAATTCATTTGAAAAAAAAATATTGTACTGGGACATCGAAAATACTGTTTGTTTAACAATTTTATATGAAATTCGATTAGAATTCGGTTAGACCGATATTATTGAAATATCGAAAATTACAATCGTATTTTTACAAAGACTTTTTCCAAAAAACATATTTTTGTAAAGGTTACAATAATGAACATTCCCAGCAAACCAAACGAGCTCTCAAAGATATCGACACGATATCGTGTATCGGCCCGAATTGTCCTATTCGATAATCTCTTCATAGGTTTCTCGATAAAAACGAAACTATCTAGAATGATATCTTTATATATATTGATATTAAAATTTTTTTTTTTTTTTTTTTTCTAAAACAAATTTTACAGAAAAATTGTTTTTTAACATAAAATCTAGAGAGCACATAATCCAAGTTCAAAATATTTTGAATTTCACATCGCAAATTTATCATTATTTCATCGAATTAAATATTATCGTCATCGTTTGTAGTGTTCTTTCTTTCTCTTACTTATCACTTTTGCAATAATGAAATGGTTTGATACATTGTTATGGGTTCTACTAGACTTTTTAAAATACGTTTATTTTTGGATTGAAACATTTAATTCTGGAACAACAAAAAAAAAGAAACTAATGCAATTAAAATTAAATTTACTATGATTTTGTCGAAATCTCTTAAAATAAATCTATTGCTCAAGGTTTTGTTAAATTTTCTCGAATGCGAAATTTGTTATCGCAAATCCAATCGGAAAATAAACAAACGATTATTTATAATTTATGCAATTTAACTTCCTCATCTCCTTCTTTTTTTCTTCTCCTACTACTGACAGTGTTGCCACAATATTTTCGGATTTATCTATAAATCTCTTGCCACAATCATCATAAATACCATATACAAAAAATACAAGAGCACTTTTTTTATTATATATTTTATGATAATTTAATCGCATGTCACAGTGGTTCTGCTTTTGTTGTTGTATCTCAATGCAGCAGCGAGGGGGTCGGATGTTGTAATTCGCACAGAACAGCGGAACGCGAAAAGTGCGACACATAAAAATTTACGACAAACATTGGCGGCACTTTTGAAGTGACTTTTGGCGCCATTTTGTGATGCTGCTGCTACTATTGCTACTGCTATTGCTGATTTGTACAAATCTAGGTCTCGGCGCATCGCCGGTCGTATCTATGTCAAGTCTGTCAAACGTGACTTGATGATTTTGTTTTGCAGATATTTTTATTTTATATTTTTAGCTCATCTTTGACAGCTACAAATTAATTAACGTGCACATAAAATTGAAACTCGTTAATTAAATATTAACGCGTCGCGTTACTGCATTAATGGTGGTCGTTACAATGGCAACAAAAATGAGGCGGCTGCTAGTGCTGCCTAATTGAAGCGTAGCCTGTGCTAATTAATCGGCTGTAGACCCTGTTAACCTCTGGTTTCTATTTGGTAGGCAATAAATAATAATTTCGCTTGTAGAATGTAGGGCGGCACCTTGAAGTATGACGGCAATTTTGGTTTTTCTATTTTCGCAAATAAATATTTTTTTTTTATATTTTTTCACAGTTTTAAAATTCCCAAATGAAATTTTATTTTTTATTGATATTTATTATATATGAATTCTGAAAGATATTCTCATGTAAAATGAAAACTATTTAAATTTCATTTGTTTCTTATTATATTTTAAATGAAATATTTGCATTTTATATATGAAATATTTTTCATTTTAAATGGGAAAATCTTCATTTTATTTTGAATTTTACCCATTTGAAATGGATAGTCTCAATTTCGTTTAGATTTTATCAATTTCCATTGAAAAGTCATGAAATTTGACAATTTAATTTGCAAGGCTCTCAATTTCATTTGAAAATAATATAGAACAATTCAAGCAAATATTGCTTTCAAGTTCTTATCATGCAGAGGCTTTGTATTAAATCGCTTTAAGACTGCGCAATAAAACAAAATAATAAAACATTTATTTTTTTTTCTACTTTTTTTTCTACTTGGCGTGCTTAAATTTTCTCAGAAATACTTGTTAAAGATTTAGTTATTATGTAGGTTTTAAAAACAGATACAGTGTATAATTCTTTATTTAGTTAAAAAAATTGTAATAAATTGTATATGTCGTTGAAGTAAATAAACGAAATAAAATATTATGAAAAAAGGTACTTTAATATCAAACAATTAATGCCTTTACAACACTACTTCACCTTGCACCAATAAAGAGTTAAAGCAAAAAAACGAAAAGATTCGCCCTTTTGGCATGACAAGATTTTCAATATTTCCAATTTGTTCGTTTATTTGCTATAACTCTTTATTGGTGCAAGATAAAATGATGTAGTAAAGGTATTAATTGTTTGTTTTTAAAGCATCTATCGATCGGCATCATTATTTAAAAATATTTTTCCAAATATTTTTCATGCAAATTTCAAATGGCAAACTAATGTTTGGCAAAATATTTTTTAATAATGATGTCAATCGATAGGTGCCTTAAAAACAAACAATTAATGCCTTTACAGTACTATTTTATCTTGCGCTAATAAAATGTTAAAGCATAAAAAACCAAAATATTTGTGTTTTAGTCAGGATATAGCCTCACAAAATCCGTATTTATAATTCAGTAGGTTGTCCAAATCCAACGATAATTTATATATGTTATAACAATTGATGTATAAACCAAAATAACAAAAAAAAATAAAAAAAAAACTAAATTATACTAATTTTTATGCACTTCAAACTTTAAAATTTGATATTCGAACATTTCTAAAAATCCACATTCGCCCCTTTGGCGTGACAGTGACGATATGTTTTACGGCAATGTTTTACTCTCGTTTGTTGACTGCTGAAAGGCAGCATCGTATAGAAAAATAGTTTATATGAAAAATTGTTGACAGTCGCTGGGATCGTACCCGGAAATTTTCGGCGCGTAGTCCAACGTACTCACCAATCAAGTCACCGACGCTATGATAGATATACATTTTTAATTATTTGTTAGAAATAAAAAGAGCATCGTGTAAAAATTGTCAAATGTATAAAAATGTTTGTAAGCCACAAAAATTTAAATTTATCGATTATTTTTTTTAATAATTGTTTTTAAATTTTGTTAATTTATATAACAAAAATTGATGTTTTTTAATGCTAAAAATTTCTTTTGATAAACATATAGTTTTTCGTATTTAACTAAACTTATTAGGCACACCGTTTGGAATTTTTTGTAAATCCCGATTATTGAAATTGTTTGGTATTTAATTTCAGTTCTATGATCTACTTTCTACTTTCAGCATAAATTATTAAAATTAAATATGTGCTCTGTAATTACAAATTGTCGAAAATATGTTTTATTCTGTTATTTTTTAATAAATAAATTAATAAATAAATAAATAAATAAATAAATAAATAAATAAATAAATAAATAAATAAATATCGATAAATTAAATTTATATCCAAAATCCATTTAAAGCTGTCAAAAACACCTTAATTTCAATTGCTTTAATTGCACTATCGCTCATATTTAGTCTTAACGTTTAAGACATATTATTAAATTTTTCTTTTGGGCGCCACCAGGTGCCTTTTAAAATGCACATCACTCATACGCAGCGTGACACGTTTTTCATTTAGTTTAAGCCGCTGTTCTCACACGCATAAAGCCTTTAATTGAAATTCAATTAAATTAAATAAATACAAAAAACATGATCGATATCAGTGGCATGAAAAACAATAAAAATTGTCACACACGCGTTTTATTCGCTGGATAGATAGATAGATAGATAAAACTGTCACAGACATTAAACAAATTAATATGATGAAATTTTATGCTGCAGCTTTTGTGTGCTTAAAAGCTTAAAATAATATTTTGGAAAAATATACTATACAACAACTACTAAAAAATGTATATATCTCTGCCAATAATTTAATACTTTTCTTATTTGTTCTCGGTTGTTTATTTTATTTACGGCACACACATGATGAATGATGTTCAAATAAATGTTTGCTTTATATTTTTTCTAATTTATTTATTTTTTTACATATTTTCGGCTTGTGTATGGTGTGAATCACTGATTGAACTATTTGAAATTTTAATAATTGTTTTTTTGAAAAAAAATGTTTGTATTCTTTTTTTATTCTATAAATTATATTTAATTTTTTAGAGTGATATTTGTTTGGAATTGTTAAAAATCTAATTTAATTTAAAAACCTTTTATTTTATTATTTTCATAATTTATTTTTATTGTAATTAATTTATTTAAATAAAATATTGTAATACATTTTATTTTATGCTATTATTTACATAGCTTGAAATAAATTTAGTATAATGCAATAGTTTTTGTAAATTTTGTAATACATTTTATTTTATGCTATTATTTATATAGCTTGAAATGAATTTAGTATAATGCAATAGTTTTTGTATCATGCAATAAATTTTGTGCAATACAATAATGTTTGTGTAATGCAATAATATTTGATTTCGGTAATAATTTGTGTATAATACAATAATTTTTTTTAAAATACAATATTTTTTGTATACTGCGATAAATTTTGTATAATACAATAATTTTGGTATACTGTAATACTTTATATTTTTAATTTTTATATTATACAATAATTATTGTATTATATTTTAATTTTTATTTTGCTGTATTTTATGATATCTTTAGTATTGTATAATATATTTTGTAATAATTCTAAAATATAATAAATTTTGTATTATGCAATAATTTATGTTTATTTTATTTAATTTTCTTGTATTATGAAATTTTTTTACATTTTATAAATAAAAATTACTGCATAATTCAAATATGTTTGCATGATACAAAATTTATTGAATTAGAAAAAAACTGTATATAATGCAATATTTGTTATATATTACAATAATTTTTGTATAATGCAATAATTTTTAAATAATGCAATCATTTTTGTATTAAGCAATATTTTTTATTAAATGAAAGAAATTTTGTGTATTATGCTATTATTTTTATAGCTTGAAATAAATTTAGTATAATGCAATAGTTTTTGTATCATGCAATAAATTTTGTGCAGTACAATAATGTTTGTGTAATGCAATAATATTTGATTTTGGCAATAATTTGTTTATAATACAATCATTTTTGTAAAATACAATATTTTTTGTATACTGCGATAAATTTTGTATAATACAATAATTTTAGTATACTGTAATACTTTGTATAATGCAAGAATTTTTAAATAATGCAATTTTTTATAAAATTATGTATAAAATTCAATGAATTTTGTAACATGCAAACTTATTTGTATTATACAATAATTTTTATATTGTACAATAATTATTGTATAATATTATAATTTTTATATTGCAGTATTTTATGATATCTTTAGTATTGTATAATATATTTTGTAATAATTCTAAAATATAATAAACTTTGTATTATGCAATAATTTATGGTTAATTTATTTAATTTTTTTGGATTATGAAATATTTTTTACATTTTATAAATAAAAATTACTGCATAATTCAAATTTGTTTGCATGATACAAAATTTATTGAATTAGAAAAAAACTGTATATAATGCAATATTTGTTATATATTACAATAATTTTTGTATAATGCAATAATTTTTAAATAATGCAATCATTTTTGTATTAAGCAATATTTTTTATTAAATGAAATAAATTTTGTGTATTATGCTATTATTTTTATAGCTTGAAATAAATTTAGTATAATGCAATAGTTTTTGTATCATGCAATAAATTTTGTGCAGTACAATAATGTTTGTGTAATGCAATAATATTTGATTTTGGCAATAATTTGTTTATAATACAATCATTTTTGTAAAATAAAATATTTTTTGTATACTGCGATAAATTTTGTATAATACAATAATTTTAGTATACTGTAATACTTTGTATAATGCAAGAATTTTTAAATAATGCAATTTTTTATAAAATTATGTATAAAATTCAATGAATTTTGTAACATGCAAACTTATTTGTATTATACAGTAATTTTTATATTATACAATAATTATTGTATAATATTATAATTTTTATATTGCAGTATTTTATGATATCTTTAGTATTGTATAATATATTTTGTAATAATTGTAAAATATAATAAATTTTGTTTTATGCAATAATTTATGTTTATTTTATTTAATTTTTTTTATTTTGAAATATTTTTTATATTTTATAAATAAAAATTACTGCATAATTCAAATATGTTTGCACGATACAAAATTTATTGAAATTATAAAAAAAAAACTTTAAATAATGCAATATTTATTATATATTGCAATAATTTTTGTATAATGCAATCATTTTTAAATAATGCAATCATTTTTGTATTAAACAATATTTTTTATAAAATGAAATAAATTTTGTATCACTTCTTATATAATTCAACAAATATTTTGAAATATAATAATTTTCGTATAATGCAAACATTTTTGTATAGTGCAATTTTTTTTGTATAATAAAATATGTTACGTATAATGCAATTACTTTGGTTTAATGCACAATTTTTGTATAGTGCGATATATTTTTATATAATACAATAATGCAGTAATATGTGTAAAATACAATATTTTTTGTTCGACGCAATAATATTTGTACAATTATATTTTTTTTATACAATACATAATTTACATTATTAATTTTATTATTTAAATACACAAAATTTCAATTAAAAATTTAAATTTTATTTATTTTGCCTTAATTATATCAGCTTTATTTGTCTCATTTATTGTTTATTAATTATATACAAACAATTTTACGCTCCACTTGCAAATCGCACTCCGACTCGTTTCACTCAAAACTCACTCACGACTCCCAACTCACTGGCAACGTCATCAACATCATTAAACTGACTACACAAACAAGCGCTCATATTGTTTGTTATTTGTGACAATTATTATTTGTTGGTTTCGGTGGCGACACTACAAAATCTACCCCAAGCTTTGTTTATTTATTTGCCACTTGAAACCGTGCGTGAGTTTTCGCTGTTTTCGTTCAATAAAATAAGACAAATATTTACATGCGCTGCATATTGTCAAAATTATTATAAAACATGTCTCAGAGAAACACAAATATTTGTGTGTTTTATTAACATGTATCATTAAATAGTGTTGGTGAAGTTGTTGGCTGTTGAGTGGCATAGAAACAGCTTTAGTTTTAGGTGTTTCATTAATTTACGGATTTCCCTAGAACGCAACTTATACCACCAGTTGTTTAGCTCAATTTGCACTATGTATTGATTTCAGTATCGAATTTATTTCACACGTCAATTCAGACAAATAATAACAGTTAAATCGTTGTAATTAAAATGCGATTGTTTTCCATTTTTGTGCGTACTCTATGAATAGCTGTTTTTATGGCAATGATACTAGGTTATAATTTATGATAGTTGTCTACGGCTTTAGCGTAATCAATAAATTGCTTTATAAATGATTTTGGACTGGTCTTTGTTATTGTTTTTGAATAATACTAAATGAAAAGATTTTATTTATGGTTTTTTTTATATATATAAAATATTTCTGATTTTGAAAAATCTAATATTTTCTCAATGATCGTATTATTTATGCATTATAAATTATTAAATTAATAGTAAATAAATTAATAGTATATATTATGAAAGAGTCGGTAGCTCAAGGTTAGTGCGTTGGACTGCGAGCCGAAATGTTCCAGGTTCAAGCGTGGACTGGGGCTCAGAACATCTTTTCATATAAACATTTTTCTATAGCGCGTTACCTCTCTGCAGTAAATGGCAAACCGACGAGAGTGAAACATTGCCAATGAAAAGCTCTCACCCACCGTTCGGATTCGGCATTAAACTGTAGGTCCCACCACTTTGAGTGCAAATATAACACGCACAGCTCAAAGTGGTGAGAGAGCTTGGCCTAAGTTCTAATAGGACTGTAGTGCCAAACTATTATAATGAAATCATTAAAATAATAGTACAAAAAAATTGTATAATTCTTAATAGTACATATTAGAATATAAATAAAATTATAGCATTGAATTAATAGTATGATCTATTTAATTATCAAACTAACCGTATATATTAAAGATCTCTTTTATTAATAGTAGATATTATTAAATCTATAGTACATTTTATTAATAGAATAATAGTATAGATAATTAGTACGTATTTTTTAATGAATTATGTTAATATAATTTACTATTAGTTCAATGATTTATTAATCTGACAAATTTTAAATCATTGCATTAAATATAAATATTATTATATCATTATATTAATGTTACATATTATTAAATCATATATTTAATATCAAAAATAGAATACTAAAAACTATAAAATCATTAATAATACATTTTATAAAATATTTCAATTAATAGTTTATATTATTAAATTAATAGTACATACTATTAAAACATAGAATTAATAGTATGTATGATAAAAATAATTGAATTAATAGTCTATATTAAAAAATAATTGAATTAATATTGCATATTATAAAATCATTAATTAAAAAAAAACGTTTTCACTCAATTTTTTTTAATATCTTACTTTTTTGTGTAGCAAGTATATTAAAACACTTGCTTCGTTATAAAAATGTATGACTATGCCCAAAAATGTTGCCTATTTCCACACATGTTATTATATTATGCATACAGAAAAATGCTAAAAATGCTATTACTACACTTTATTAGCATTGACATTGAACCAGTGCCATTTAAGGTTAATAACAATTTAAAAATAAATTAAGCCTAAAATTCAGCAACAACGAAATGAGCTGCCAGCGCGCATCAAAGTCACAAAATTAAGTCAAGACGGCAAAGCCCCAAATGTATACCTTAAAAAAAGGCGCATATAACCATCTTCAAGTATATACAACTTCAATGTTGTCGACAGAAAATAACAAAACCAAAAAAAAAATGATTAAACTCAAACAAAAACCATGTCAAGTCCCTCTGAGGTCGCAGCGAAGGAAGGCAATGTGAACGTATATCTCGCAAGCAATTTATTTTTATGCGTTGCCCAATTTTATACATTTTTATTATTCTTTGTATATCATGTATGTACACACAAACATGTTTTATACGTGTTTTTATTTAGCAAGTTCATAAAAATATGTATAAACTCATGTAAAATTTTAATTTTCAACTCGCTTTATTATGTTGTATCATGCAATAAATAAAAATTGTAAAAATATTTTTTAAAAGAACGATAAATAAATTATTTTATTAAATTGTGGTTATAAATATTTGTACCTATGTATATTTTTGCAGAAAATTGTATTAAAATGTATTAATATAGGAATTGATTAAAACTAAATGACATGCGACATTTTATTATATATTGCGTAAAACTGTAACTTTAGTACTATGCAACTATTTTTGTAAAATTCAAAATATATTTGTGTAATGCAATAATTTATGTAGAAGGCTAACAAATTTGGGAATTACAATAATTTTATATTATGCAATACAGTTGGTCAAAGCAATAGTTTTTGTAAAATGTTGTTTGTACAAATCAATATTTTTTGTACAATACATTTATTTTTGTATAGAGCAAATTTTTTTGTGTTATACGATAATTTTTATATCAAGTGATAATTTTTGTTTAATTAGTACTTATAATGGATAGTACTTATTAATGCAATTATTTCTGTATCAGGCAATAATTTTAGTATCAAGTAATAATTTTGGTATAAAGCAATAATTTTTTTATAAAGCAATCATTTTTGTATATTGTGATAATTTTTATATATTATGTGATATATTTTGTATAATGTTATATTTTGGGTATTATGCAATAATTTTTCTATAATGCAATAATTGTTATATAACGCAATAATTTTGTCTATCATGCAATAAATTTAGCAGCAAATAATAATTTTATAATTATTTTTGTATAAAGAAATTATTTTTGTGTTATGCCATTATTATAATATCAAGTGATAATTTTTGTATAATGATTTATTTATAATATAATAATTATTATTGATGCAATCATTATTGTATAATACAATAACTTAAATATCAAGTAATAATTTTTGTATAAAACAATAATTTTTGTATTTTGCGATATTTTAGTATGAAGTGATAATTTTTGTATAATGTTATAATTGTGCAATAATATTTCTATAATGCAATTACTATTATATAATCACTTTTCTATAATGCAATAATTTTAATAGCAAGAAATAATGTTTTTGTGATACTTTTTTTATACGATGTGATATATATTATATAATTGATTAATTTAAGTATTATGCAAACATATTTCTAATATGCAATAATTGTTATAATACGCAATAATTTTGTCTATCATGCAACAAATTTAGCAGCAAATAATAATTTTACAATTATTTTTGTATAAAGAAATTGTTTTGTGTTAAGCGATAATTATAATATCAAATGATAATTTTTGTATAATGATTTATTTATAATATAATAATTATTATTGATTCAATCATTTTTTTATAATGCAATAACTTTAATATCAAGTAATAATTTTTGTATAAAGCAATAATTTTTGTATTTTGCGATATTTTAGTATGAAGTGATAATTTTTGTATAATGTTATAGTTTATATATTATGCAATAATATTTCTATAATGCAATAACTATTATATAATCATTTTTCTATCATGCAATAATTTTAGTATCAAGAAATAATATTTGTACAATATTGTGATTTAAATAACATACAATAATTTTTGTATAATGCTATAATTTTTGTATAATCGAATAGTTTTTGTATAATGCAATAATTTTTATATAATGCAATTATTTTTATATAATGCAATAATGCAAGTATAACATAACTGTATAAGTGTTTTTTTCTGACAACTATAAATGTCTATAAAATTAATATAATGTATTTTTTATCATGCGCTAATTTGAATACTTTAATTTGTGCAAACTAAAAAGTAAATATTACAATTTTGTATTGTGCTATTTTTTGAAGGATGAGTTCTTATATTGTGATATTGTTGTTTTTTTTTTGTCAAATATTTGTATAAAATATTAAAAAATATTAAACAGAATTTTAGCACTATGTGTATATTTTATATTTTATGCCATGCGATAATATTTTAATATGAGATATTTTCTTTAATGTCAAGGTATCTTTCAATTAAATGTCAATAAATAATTTTGGTGTCATTGCTTTATATTTAATATAATAATAAAACAAAATAGTAATTACATTCAAGAAATTCATCACTTTGAGAATAATGTATATATCATGCAATATATTTTTTAAATTGTAATATATTTTTTAAATTGCTATAAATTATTCAATTTTTAATTATGTCCTAATTACTTTTGTTTATAAATCACCTAAATAAACAGTTTTCTAAAAAATACATCATCTAAAAAAAACACCTATCAAACTTTGCCTAATTAATGCGAAAATTTAATATGTAAAACTTTTAGGGGTGTCGAAAAACAAAGACCAACTGACAAACAACAGCGCATGTTCATTCATTATGATCTGCGTATTAATTATTAATATTAACTTAATGGCAAAATACGCAAAGATGATATTTTTAAATATGTTGCTGTGGCTGTTGCTGTTGCTCGTGCTTGACTGTTGCTGGTAGTCATTGTTTTCTTTAGCTTCAACATCTTCTTTTTCTTCTTTTGTCGGTTTCATGCTATTATTTTAGGCACGTTTGTTTCGAATGTTGCTGGATTCGTGTTTCCGCGGCAAAGGTGCGAAGTATTTTACAAATGAGCGCATTATTAATATGACTTTAATTATGTGTTTGAATAATTTATACACCTAAAAAAAACTGCTGCTTTGATTAATCGGCAGAAGCTGTTGAAATTTATAGCAAGCGATAATTGTTTCTTTTTTGTTTATTTTTATTAATTTATTTATTTGTCGTATACAATAATTTTTGAATAATGAACAAATTTTTGTGTAGTTCAAAAAATTGTTTATAATGCAATAATTTTTGTATAATGCAATAATGTTTGTGTAATAGAATATTTTTTGTGGAATGAAATATATTTACTTGTATAACACAATAATTTATGTATAACACAATAATGTATGTATAATGCAATAATTTTTATATAATGCAATATATTGTGTTGTGTAATGCAACCATATTTGTGTAACACAATAATTTTTGTATAATGTAATTTTTTTTATAGAATACAATAATTTTTGTATAATGCAATCATTTTTGTATAATGTAAATGCAAACATTTTTATATTATGCAATAAATTTAATATAATGCAATAATTTGTCTACTATGCTTTACAAAATAGAAAACACCTTGAAAATCAAAATCCCCCATAACAAAGTTTTGTTCGCACCATTAAAATATGTGAAAGTTCAGCTGGTGCTGGTGACTCCTGCCGCTGTTTCGCATGCAAATAAGTTTTTTTTTATGGCTGCACTTCGATCGCATCATCATTACTTAGCATTTTGTGCTGCCGATATTGTGTTTGTTTTTGTTTCTATTATTATTTTTATTTTTATAGCTGCCATTATTGTCGGACATGCCAATAAAACTTGCTGCAAATACTTTGAGCGTCGTGGCGTATCCTGCGCATATCCTGGAAAATCGCGTTGCCAACTTTTCGCATAGTACGTGTCTTCCTGTGTGGGTATTAACGTCTGTAAAGCAGCGTATTATGAGTCTATTAGTGCTTATGCAGTGCTTATTGCTCTTAGCATTAATATCTATGGAGTATATAACTGTTATTGAATTTTATTGAAGGGCACTAATACCTTGGCTAATAGCAGCATTATTAATATTGTTAATAAGTAGTCATGATATTCATTGGAATATTCTATTTAGAAAGTGACAATAATTATTATAACATATATATATCTTCTTTTATTTTATTGAGATTACGGAAAATCAATAAAAATATATATATATCATGATAGAAAAAATCTTTATATAAAATATAATTACATTTAAAAAAAAAATATATGATAGAAAAAATGTTATGATATAATTTTTATTTTTGAATAAATAATATTGCAAATATAAATAAATAAGTTTTTTTTTATGACTGCACTTCGATCGCATCTATTTCATGATTTGTTTGTATATTATTTATTAAAAAAAAAACTTATCTCTTGCAAGTTTTTTCTATCATTTTATATTTTTTTCTGACATAAAAATATATTTAATATATTGGCCTTTTACGAAGTTTTTCAAATAATATTTCTATCATAACTATGTTTCATGTAATAAAATGTCATACAACGATTGTCCAATCACGCAATATATAACATTCAAAAAATTTTAAAATAAACTAAATTATGTCTCTTATAAATTTTTCTATTGTTTTTTTATTACCTGAAATATTATTTGATTATTGATACTAAACATAAAATATTTTTTTGTCGCATGCAAGTTTTTTCTATCATGTTATAATTTGTTCTTGCATGCAATTATATTTAATATAAAGTGTGTTTATGAAGTAATTTCAAAGATCTTTTCTATCATAATTATGTTTTATGTAATGACATTTAATGCAAAGATTTTTCTATAAAAAATTATGTCTCTTATAATTTTTTCTATTGTATTTTATTACATAAAATAATATTTGATACACCTACGATATATTATTATTATTAATATATAAAATGCGATAAATTGTATACCTTCTCTTATATCGCTATACAAATTTATTTACATTACTGCACACAAAATGGTTACTCATTTAATGAGTACACAAACTTTGTCCTCCAAAAAATCCAAATGACAGATACAAAAATATATCAAATTTATCGCGTGCAATAAAATTTGTTTCAGTGCAACTCTAAATTCGGCTGCCTGCCAATTAAACGCCAAAAACCACACAACAATTTGCTGTCAATTAAGCAGAGCAACTGCACATAGTGTCGTCTGGCAATGCCACGCCTGCCACGTCACACCCCCACACAATACACACAATGCTGTCAGTCAATTGTAGTGCTGTTCGTAAAGTGTAGCCCCACAGACACTGCGTGTTTGTGTAACTCGTTAACCAAACTCTGGTCATAGACACCAACACTAACACCGAAACAGTTAACGCCAGAAACACAGTGTTATTTATTGACATATACACTACGCGGTCCACGTCCGGTGCCTTTTGAGCAGTAACGGGTTTTTGAGATTAGCACAATAAATCACAGATTCCGGAGATTAGAACCAAAATAAATTGTATAAAACTAAAATATGTTTTTAGATTTACGATTAAAAGAGTTCGAAAAAAACAGAAATACATTACAACACTATGCGTGTTTGTTGAATAAAAAGATTTTTTGTACCGATTATTGCGGTTTATCGGAAATGGAAATATAGCTAGCCCTTCGTTTGATTCATTAGTGTCAAGGTTTGATTGAGCATCGCCCAGTGCATGTCACGCAGAGTTTTGCCAAACATGTGATGGATGGTGTCGCTGGGATTTCGAGATGAGTTACAGATCACCGCTTGTTGGTGCTGCAAGACAAGGAACTGCTGTTGTTGTCACATTGGTCAACTCCAGCAAGCAACCATTAATTCAGAATTCGATTTGCACATCCTTCAAAATGTTGTGCAAATGAATTGATTGAGCAAGGACCTGCTCAATAGTAGCAGTAGGCTTCAGTAAGAACTGGGATTGTAGCAGTACTAATATCGTATGTGTGAATTTAACACCGAATAATGAATGTAAATGTTATGCATAGTTTAGTCCTGATCAAATAGAATACATTTCATGACATTTTTATGCACATTTTATTTGATTTGCACATTTGTATAATGTCATTTGATCATAATAATCATTTTTGCATAATTTTTGTATCATGCTATATATTAGAAAAAAAAAATCAATATAATTTTAATGATTTTTTTATAGCGCTCAATTTTTCAATGATATTATAAAATATATTGTAATATACGATAATGTTTGTTTTATGCGATATTTTTTTTTTATTAAATGCGGTAATTTCGTATCATTCTGTAATTTTTTATCAAATGTTCTATTAAAAAAATAATAAAAAAATTTATAAAAAAAAATATTTTAATTGCGTGAAAAACTATAACTAATTTACTATCATGCCATTTTTTTTTATTTTATTCTTATCAATCAGTTCGTGTGATTTTTTTGTTGCTGCGATATTATTTATTTGTTGCGATAAAATTTTTATGATACGATAATTTTTCGTGCGATCATATTTTGTAGCATGTTTTAATTAGAAAAGCAAATTGTAAACTATACAATTAATGACAAATATGATTACTGCAATTCAGATCTCCTTCATATTAAAAAAAAAAATTGTTCTTTTTTTGTTTACAATACAATAGTGATTGTTCGAAGTTTTGTTGATAAATTTTATTTTCTATCATAAGATAATTTTTTGTATCATGAACATTTTTGTATCATGCAAATTTTGTATCATGCTAAATTTCTTTCTATATGAGTACATTTTTTTATATCGTGCAATAATCTATAAAAAAATTAAGCTATATATTTATTAATATTAAAATAGTTATAAATTGTGTGACATATTTTTATTACTTTCATGTATCAAATCTTTTTTATATCAAGAATGAAGAATGCAAATTTTGTATCAAAAATTCTTTTATTTGAGTACATTTTTTTTAATATCGTGCATTAATCTACAAAAAAAATTAAGCTACATATTTATTAATATTAAAATAGTTATAAATTGTGTGATATATTTTTATTACTTTCATGTATCAAATCTTTTTTATATCAAGAATGAAGAATAGAAGTACAATATTTTACTTAAATCACTCAATTCATGTGATGTATGTATTCATTTCTATGATGCAATTTAATTTTTCAATCATGAGATAGTATTTGTATCATGCGATATTATTTGTATCATGCGATAATTTTTATTCAAAAATTTTACATCTAGCTATAAATTCTGTAAATATCAGTATTAGTATATATAGCGAAAATTACTGATATATTTGTTTATCATTGCAATTATCAAATCTTCTTTAATCATAAAATTTTCATGTACCTAAATTTGTAAAAAAATATTTTTTTCCTATCATGCGATTATTCTGTGACACAATTATCATGTACTACAATATGTGAAAAATGATTTTTTCTTATGAGCAATAATATTTGTATCATGCGATTATTTTGTAACACAAGATTTCTGATATTTTTTTGTTACTTTAAAACTATTATATTTTCTTCATAGCCTGAAATTTCATTAAATAATCAATTTATTTCGAGTGTTCTACGCATTTTTTATGTCTTGATTTGTATTTTCGTTGTTGTAATAATATTTATATCATGCGATTATTTATGCATCATGCGATCATTTATGTTAAAAACTCTTCTAATATTAAATTATGTCATATTATATTTATCAAATTATAGTATTTAAAAACCTAATATATCATGCAATTTTTTTGTACGAAAATTTACGAGATATATATATTTTTTGTATATCATACAATATTTAATTATTAAATAAAAATCCTCCATGTACTTGTGATACACCGAACGCGCATTAAAGTTTGCTAAAAATACTCAAACTGTTATTGACGTTTCCCACTGCAATTAAGTTATATTGATTGTCTGGAAAATGCCTCGAAAAAGCTCTAAAATAATTGCAGTGTCAGCCGCAGCATTTATAAATAATAGGCATCGTTCAAACGCAATAAACTCATTAAATTGCAATGAACCGAACACAAAAAAGCAGCTGTTCCAAATCTCACAGGATACAGCGCCTCTGCAAATGTATAATAAATTAAAAGAATTCATAAAAGAAAATAATTTTCTTTATTATTTTTTTTTTTGTTCACTGTCATTTTCAACTTGTAGCTCATTCATTAGCGCTTTAAATTGCAAGCAGCGTGGGCGAGCGCCTGCAAGTATGCAACGTTTTTTGCGTTGTTGCTTGCTTGCTTCATTACTTGCATTTATAAAAATCTACATTTTTTTTATGTGTAATACAATTTCTTGCGCCAAGTTGATTTTGAATTCATTTAACGCCTGGCAATGAAAAACAATTTTCCAGTTTTTTTCGAAGGCACCTGCTGCAGTTCCAAAGGCGTCTTTCTTTGTAACCCAACTGTATACTTTAAGTATTATTATTTAAGTTTTCTTGCGAATGTTTTTTTGTGCGAGTTGTCGTTCCTTCGTTTTGTTGCCCTATTCTTGATGTTGCTGTTGCCAATGTCCAGCTGTTGTTTGTTCCACTCGGAAAAGTTGTCGCTGTCGTGTTGCTGCTGATTCTTCAAAACTTTTCCATGTTTTATTAAGCATTGCAAAGAAAAAGGCAGGCAGATATTTTGCTTTAAACTACAGCAGAGTAGAAAAGTTTCCGACGTTGTTGGCCAATTTAGAAATTGTATTTTAATGAACAATTTTGTTCTTTGCATTTGCAGCAGAACAATAGCAATGGCAATAAATTATGTGACATTCGAATTTTTATGCTAATTAGAATTTATAAATCACTGGTGATTTATTGTTTTTGTAGTTGGAAATAAATATTTGAGATTTATTTCCGTAGTGCGTTTGACACAATTGACATTAATGCAAAATTTTGAATTATTAAATACAGACATTTTATTCATATCAAATTAGTTTTTGTATTTTAAAATAATTTCATAAATTTTCTACTTAATTTAACATAATTTTAAAGTCATATTTCTTTTTATTTTTATTTATATTAATTTTATTTTTATTAATTATTATGAACAAAATTTGAATTTCATATTAGTTGAATTATTTGCATTATATAAAAACAAAAAAATATATTTTTATAATTTTGTATTACCAGCAAAATTTCAAAAACATAATTTTTGTATTATAATACAAATTTTATGTAACGAAATATTATTTGTATTACAATATAATTTTTGTAACACAATCTTATTTTTGTATCAATATATAATTAAGTATAATAACATAATTTTTGAATCATGGTATAATTTAAATAGCAAGATATTATTTTTGAATCACAACACATCGTTTGTATAATATTTGATTTACTATTAAAATATTTTTAATACGACATAATTTTAGTGTCAAGATATAATTTTTAAATCATAATATTATTTTTGTACAACCATCATTGTATCACAATATAATATATGCATTGCGACAAAATGTGTGTATCACAACATTAATAACATGATATAAATTGTGTTCATCATTTTTGTATTATTATCCATTTTATGTATCATGACATAATTTTTCTATCACAATATACATTTTCAATCAAACTATAACTGATTTTTATTACGATATAGTCTTTGTATAATAAAATTATTTTTATGTCACAATATTATTTTGTATTACGATATAATTTGTACCTCACAATATTTGTATTACGATATAATTTTAGTATCACGACATAGTTGTTATTTCACAATTTAAAAATTTTGCATCAAGATATAATTTTTGTAGAATATCTCAATTTTTTTATTAATATATAATTCTTGTATCATGAAATAACTTTTCTATCAGTATATAAATATTTTGTATCACGAAATAATTTTATTATTACGACATATATTTTCATGCAAAATATAAATGATTTTTATTACGATATATTTTTTGTATAATAAAATTATTTTTGTGTCACAACATGATTTTGTATTACAATATAATTTGTACCTCACAATATTTGTATTACGATATAATTTTAGTATCACGACACTTATATATAATAATTTAAAAATTTGCTTCAAGACTTAATTTTTGCATAATAAAATTATTTTTCTGTCACAATATCGATGAAATTCTTTGTAATACGATATAATTTATGAATAACCACAATATAATACCACAATATAATATTTGCATTGCGACAAAATAATTGTATCACAACATATATGCCAGGATATCTATTTTTTGTTACAATAATATTTTTTGTATCATAACATAATTTGTGTATCACTATACAATTTTTATATCACGATATAATTTTTGTATCAAGACATAGATTTTCTATTACAATATAAAAATTTGGTATTACGATATATATTTTTGTATAACAATACAATGTTTCGGTGATAATAATATTATTGTATCACGATGTAGTTTTGTGTTATTACATAATTATAGTATCATGATACAATTTTTATAATACGACATAATTTTTTTATTGCGGTATAATTTGTGTGAGACGAAAAATTTAAAATTTCTGTACAAATATTATGTATTAAAAATATAAAATTTTTGCTATCATATTTGGAAAAAATTATAAAATGCTAAATGGTTTTTTACTCTCATGTTATTACTTTAAAAAAAATGTTGGTATATAATTTTAAAATTTTGAATTCAATTATCATCTGTATCAGAACAGAACTTTTTATAACAAGTTGTTTATATATATATATATATATATATATATATATATATATATATATATATATATATATATATATATATATTATTCTCTTTTATTTTAATAATATGGGATATTTCTTCAAATTTTGTAACTAAAAATAAATAAATAATGAAATTAATTCTCACATGAGATTTGATTTTTTTTTTATTGCAATTGACATGTAATGTATAACATAATTTATAACATTTAATGTATAACATTAAATGCGACATATTTTCCAAAAGGCACAAACAAATTTTGTATTAAAAATAATTTATATTTCATCAGTATTAGTTTTTAAAGTGTGAAATAAATTTTTAGTATGCAATATTTTTTTTTTTGCAAATTGATGGTATATTTTTTGCAAAAGTTAATTATTTCTATCATGCGATAAAATATAAAGTTTACGATACGGATTCCAATAAAATGTGAAATGTAATGATATTTGTGAAATATGTTTAAAATATATGTATTTGTCGCATACGATTGAAATGTCTGTAATACTCAATGCTATTTTCTTTTGTTCTATTTTTAAAATCGCATGCGATTTAAATGGTTTTATTGCACTATATACCTCTGATGCTTTTTCGTCTGCTCATCCACGCAGCAGTTGCCACTTCGTCTCAGATAGACAGACAGACATTGCTAATCAACTATTTGTGTTACACGCCACGCCAATAAACACCTCAATCACCACAAATTGACAGCTTTCCCCCCCTGCATCTCTTCTCATGCAGCGAAGTAACATGCGAAGTCTCTCATCCAGTCGCACAGCCTCTTTCTTTGCGTTTTATCTGTCTCCGCCCTCTCTTTATTGCATTCTGGCGCATTTCATCAATCAAGACAAGATACAAGAAATGAAAATTACAAAGTCTGGCAGTAAAAAATGTTTGATGTGGAGTAGAAAAATGAGAAGAATGCACGTGAAGCATCAATAAAAGGCAAAGGCATGGCGACTGCTGCTGCAGAGAAAGTGGAAGAAAATAACAGAGGTAGCTATTAAATGGTTGACTCTATTATGCCAACGGTGGCAGCGGCAAATGCAAGAACCTGCATTCAACGACAGACTATCAGTCAACAACAACAACAACAACAACAACAATAATAAAAGAATGCCAAATACAACAGCAACATAGCATGCTGTGCATTTTATGACCATTGAGTGGAAAATCAATCCACATACATAAATCTCTCTCTTTTAGCGGAGTGAGAAAGAGTGCCACTGTGGGGTGCAGGGAGACGCACGTCGTCTGGGGACCGTTTGTTGATTTATTTTTTTGTTGGTTCTTTTTTTTCTCATGATATAATTTTGCTATTTCATGCTTCATGCACGTTGCGCATTTTTCACATTGATTTTTTAATATTGGCATATCTTGCGATTACACTGTGAGACATTTTATGAAATTTACAAAATTTTATGTTTTACTGCAAATCATTTGATGATAATTTTGAATATTTTCTTTTTCGCCATAACTTTTTATTGATACGAGATAAAATAGTGGTATAAAGACATTAAGTGTTCGTTTTTAAAGCACCTATCGATCTGCATCATTAATTAAAAATATTTTGCCAAACATAAAATTGTCATTTATTGGCAGGAAAAAATGTAAAGCAAATTAATGAATCAGATCGATAGGTGCTTTAAAAATAAACAATAAATTCCTTTACGCCACTATTTTATCTCGTATCAATATAAAGTTATGACGAAAAAACGAAAAGATTCGCCCTTTTGGCATGAGAAGATTTTCAATTTTTCCAATTTTTTCCAAACATTAATTTGCCATTTGTTATTTGCAGGAAAAAATGTTTGGCAAAAGATTTTTAAATAATGATACAGTTCGATAGGTGCTTTGAAAACAAACAAGTAATACCTTTACATCACTATTTTATCTAGTACCATTTAAGAGTTATAGCAAAATAACGAAAAGATTCGCCCCTTTTGGAATGACAAGATTTGCAATTTTTCGAATTTCTTCGTTTTTTTTGCTTTAATTTTTTATTGGTGCAAGATAAAATAGTAGTTTAAAGGTATTAATTGTCTGTTTTTAAAGCACCTATCGATTGGCATCATTATTTAAAAATATTTTGACCAACATTTTTCCTGAAAATAAAGAATTACAAATTAATGTTTGGCAAAATATTTTTAAATAATGATGCCAATAGATAGGTGCTTTAAAAACAAACAATTAATGCCTCACAGTTCTATTTTATCTTGCGCTAATAAAATGTTAAAGCATAAAAAACCAAAATATTTGCGTTTTCGTCAGGATATAGCCTCACAAATTACGTATTTTTAATTCAGTAAGTTATCCAAATTCAAAGATTTTTTATATACGTTATAATAATTCACGAAAAAACCAAAATAACAGAAAAAATTGAAAACATTTTTTTTCGCTAAATTTTAAAATTTAAAATTTGATTTCCCAACATTTTTAAAAATGCACATTCGCCCCTTTGGCATGACAGTGACGAATTTATGTTAAAAAATTTTAATTTTTTGAACAAATAAAATTAGTTTGTTCGAAATGGAAACTTTTTTCCAAGTAACAATTCCAACCAGTATCCAGACAGTTTTACTAGTCACTTGCCGAGTAACTAACAAGCGATGTCAGTCAATTTCTGACGAGAAACTAGAAACTAGAAAACTTTTCGGTTTCTGGGCATTTCCCTACCAGTAACCGACGAATTCTTGACTAGTTTTATTGCATGGATTTAATTTTGAAATCGCTACCAGTAACCGACCAGTTTTTGACTTGTTTACTGGCAGGGAACTAATCTTCAAATCCCTACCAGTAACCAACCAGTTTTTGACTAGTTTTACTAACGGAGATATACTCTTTAAACTGCTAACAGTAACTAACCAGTTTTTGACTAGTTTTACTGCTGACAGACCAATTTTTAACTAATATACCTGGCAGGGATCTTCTTATTAAATCCCTACCAGTAACCGACCAGTTTTTGTCTAGTTTTCACTGGCGATTATATTCTTCCACTTCCACAAAAAACTTAGTAGTATTTGAGCGACGGTTGATTTGCGATAGGATTCAAGAAAATAACAAATTGATTTACTTAATGCATTTAATATAAGAATTTTCTCTGCGTGTACATTAAATGCAATAGTATCAGAAAATGTGGTAAAATCATAAATTTTGATTTGATGCACGTTGTTGCTGTTATTGAAACGAACGATTTTAACGTTTTACGTTATAGTTAATGTTGATGATGATGCTGATGATGTTGATGTTGATGTTGATGCTGATATTGATGATGCTGTCACTAGTGTTGCTGTTGCTGATGAATGCAGTTGCGGTTGCTCTTTTCTTCATCATGCAATAATGCAATTTTATAGCAATATAAATTACAATTTTATATTATGCGATATTTGCTTTTATATTAAAGCATAATTCATTTAAAATGCATTTAAAATGCATCTTAAATGCATAAATTATGCGAATTTTAAACTTTAAATGATTTATAGCCTACCCTCAGGTGCCTGCCAAAATAATTAATATATTATGCAGCATACTTGAAGGCGTATTTAAATATTTAAATAGCACACAACAGATTAAACACAATTTATGTGTAATGAAGAGCTAAATATTTGCTTGTTTTTTATATTTATTTTTATTGCCATGCTAATAATGATACTGTCCCCCCCGTAAGACCAGATACCAAGTGGTACGTACCACTTTGCTGTTGTGGCTCAGTGTCGCGCGCGCAAATAGTGGCTGCTCATTTAAATTAATTAATATGCGTCTTATTTCAGCTCGCTGGCTGTGCTAATAAAAACACTTTGTCGGCGACTCTATTAAGAGAGTCAGAGTTGCAAGTACGAGTCACGTTTCAGTTTAAACAGTATTAATGTGGCAGCAAAACGCACGGGAATTACAAATTTCTATTTTATTTGGAATGTAGAATTTGAGAAATATTTAAAAAATTGTGCTTTAATATTTTAGTGAACTATAAAAAATCTTAAAACTGTGAAATACATATCGTCACTCATGCCAACAGGACGAATGTGTAACTTTTGACATTAGCATTTTTTCAAATTTTTGAATATTGTTTTTCCTCAAGTATACTGTGCCAAAATAGTGTGTGGTTTTATTGGATATTTCTAGCCTCAAAAGACAAAAAGAAAAGGGCGAATTTGAAAAATCTTTGAATTTGTCATGCCAAAAGGGCGAATCTTTTCGTTTTTTTGCTATAACTCTTTATTGGTACAAGATAAAATAGTGATGTGAAGGAATTAAATGTTTGTTTTGAAAGCACCTTTCGATCATCATCATTATTTTAAAATATTTTTTTAGAATTTTTATCATTTGTTAAAAATATGTTTGGCAAAATATTTTTAAATAATGATGCCAATAGATAGGTGCTTTAAAATAAAACAAATAATGCCTTCACATCACTATTTTATCTTGCACCCGTAAAGAGTTATAGCAAAAAAACTAAGAGATTCGCCCTTTGGCATGTCAAGATTTTCAAAATTTCCAATTTTTTCGTTATTTTGCTATAACTCTTTATCGGTGCATGATAAAAAAGTGGTGTAGCGGTATTAATTGTTTATTTTTAAAGCACCTATCGTTTGGCATCATTATTTAAAAATAGTTTGTCAAAAAAATTTCCTGCAAATTACAAATGGCAAATTATTGTTTGCCTAAATATTTTTAAATAATGTTGCCAATCGATATGTGCTTTAAAAATAAACAATTAATGCCTTCGCATTACTATTTTATGTTGCGCTAATAAAAAGTTATAATATAAAAAACCAAAATAGTTGCGTTTTGATCAGGATATAGCCTCACAAAATTCGTATTTATAATTCGGTAAGTTGTACAAATCCAAAGATATTTTATATACGTTATAATAATTGATGAATAAACCAAAATAATAGAAAAAATTAAAAAAAATACTAAATTTTATTTCCCAGTCTGCCATGTCTCGGAGACTTTAGATGCCTCGAAGCTTTGTCGATACAAAAGTTCTGTCTCGTTGCTATGATAAGATACAATATTTAAACATTTATCAAATCAATATCGTAATATTTTTCGCAGCAATCTCAAACTTTGATTTTTTTTTTCTTTGATATCGTTCCGATTTCAAAAAATGTCTCGTATCGAGAAAACTCCGACAGAACGTTTCGATATCTACCTACCATCTAGGTCCAATTTGACGCTAAATATCGTTACGAGAACGGGTTAGATATCGTGTGATTTCTCCAGCTACTCGCATTCGTACGGATATTGATACGAATGGCATACTGGGTTCAAACTTTAAAATTTGATTTCCCAACATTGTAAGAAATGCACATTCGCCCCTTTGGCAGGACAGCGACGATATATAATTTTTTAAACATAAAATATGCTTCACAATTTATATATTTTGTTCTTAAAGTACGCTACAGAATATATTTAAATATATTTATAAATGTATTCATCGCGTAAGTTCTTTTGATTCGATTAATAAAGATATGCCGTGTTTTAAAACCGCTCTTTAAAAAAATCAAAACACTTAAAAGTATGCATCACAATATATAAATGAATTTGGGTGTACTTTGAAATATACTACACGTTATAAGATATAAATATATTTTGTAATTTTCTGAAGAAAAATTTCACTATAAATGCTAAAAAATATGCAATGTAAAATTTGTGCTTTGCAGTCTTTCTACAGTTTGCTTCAAAACAGTCTAAAAGTATGCAAAGTTTTAATTGTTTTATGCACATAAAACCCAATTTGCACCTAAAAGCATGCTATACAATATTAAAATATTTTTAATATAAATATAATGAATTTATAAAGTATTTCAAAATCTGTGTTTGTGTTTTTCGCATCAAATGCACTAAAGAATGCAATGTTAAAAATCGCCATATACTAATAGCAAAGTAAGAATTTGCCTGGCGTCTTGCAATTTATATTTTGAAGCATTTTGCAATTTTCTATAAACGCGTCTAAAAGTATGCAATAGTTTTTTTTCTAGTTATACGCAAACAATTTAATATGCAATGAAGTAAAGCTCCGTTTATTTGATGGTTTTCACAAACAATTGCTATTGTTTGCAATTTTAAATTTAATTTTTTGGTTATCTTTGTTTTTTTGTCTGTTGTGTCAGCATTAAATAAAATGCCAAAATAACAAAACACGCATAAATATAATTTATGATCAACCACCTTCTGACAGGCAGAGGCAGTAACAAAAATTAGAATTTTGTTTTTTTATTTTACTTTTTTGTATGTATTTGATATTTCTTTTGTATTTTTTATATGGTTTTTATTTTTCATATTATTTTTTTTTTTAGTTTTAAGCATTACATAATTTATGATGTTGTTAAAATAATGCGAAAATTTGTTTTTTCCTCGACACGAAGCCCGCCAAATACAAGCATGTGTTAAAAACATAATTTTTCGTTTATTTATTTTTTGTTTTTTTTTTCTTTTTAAAATAACAAAAAAAACGACGGCCATAAATTAAGCAAACAAAGTCATGCGAATTGCCAACAATTATGTTATGCTGTCGTCATGGTTTCTCGTTTGCTAATTGATGACAAGTGAATTTATAATGTTTCATTTTCTTTGGCATACTTTTAGGCGCAACCAAATATTTTTATTGCATGTGTTTTGTAGCATTTTTTGCCAAGCACAGCTGTATATTATTGTACTGCTTCTACTTCTTCAGTTTGCCATTTTAATTGCCTACATATGGGCGGCATTGTTATAAAATCTGTTTGTCTGCGCAAATGGCGACGATGATGTGGCTTTATGGCAGTCTGTCTAGCTTTTTGTCAAGCGTATAATTAAGGCACAAGCGTGTTGCACATTAACGGTTTGTCTTTGTTCCCGTATCTCGCAGAATCTTCAAGTTTCGGTATGCGCCAAAATGTAGGCAATTTGTGTAATTTGTTATACATATTTATGTACCTACTTGAATAAATTATGGTCTAACAAAAGTATGCAATGTTTTTGTACTACTTGTTACTGACTAAAGTATGCAACGTTTTTTTTTTTTCAATGACTAATTACTTTAAAAACACTTTCAACTCTTTAATAAGCCGCTAAAACTATGCAATATTTTTTTAAATTTTGTTTTTTGTGTTCAATGTATTTTTAAATATTTTCTGAAATCTAATATTTTTAAAATAAATATTAAAATGCAGTAAAATACGTTGTTAATAGCGCCGTAAATTCTGCAATGGTTTTTTTATAATTACACGATATACCTACTGCAATTGTTTAATTTACATTTAGATTTGGTGACTGCTAAATATACATTGCTATATATACATTTTAAAGCCTGCTATAAATATGAAATGCCATTCTATATAATTCATAGCTATGTTTTTTGTTGCTAATATCTATTAAAAGTTTGAACATGTATGTTCAATACTGTGTTCAACTTTAATTTCCTAAGAAGCACATTCAACTCTTTAATATGCCGCGTATTCTATGCAAGAAATTTGTCATTTTAGCATTTTAGTTTTTGTCGAATGTATTTTTAAATATTTTGCTTAAATTGCTTAATATATGCAACGTTTTATTTTAAAATAAATATTGAGTTTGCGTTAAATGTTGCGACGCACAAAAAAAAGTTTTCAACAGCTGCATAAAGTATGCAATGTTTTTAAACCATTTCGTGGTATGCTGTATTTGTTTAATTTACATTTAGATTTCTTGTCTGCTAAAAGTATGCAGCCGGTTTTTTTACTATATTATTTTCAAAGCTGCTAAATTATGCAACGCAGTGCCACGCTATTTCGGAATAACTCAAAAATAAAATTATTATTCACACTATACGCTTTACTACGTTATTCTATGATTGTTGCCTTAAATATGCAAAACTTTGAAATACTTATAAAGAATTTTTAAAGCATGCAAGGCAATTATATTTGTGTATGTAGCTATTTAATAACTTTAATCTGAAAAAAAAATTTTGCATAATTTTAGACATGCAAAAAAGGAATGCTATTTCAAACTAATTTTCAAAGAAAATGCAAAGAAAATGCAAAGAAAAATGCTGCAAATATTGTATTTATTATTAAAACAGACAAAATGTAAGAAAACTAAAAAAATTTTGTATATTTGAAGACAAAAAAAAAATTGTAAATATATGCATTTTCGGGCAACTTTTAGTAAACCAATAGAAAAAAAATTAGCATAAATTTATTGTAATTTGATACCTAAAAATATGAAAAAATGAAAGAAAAATAATTGTATATTTTAAGACATAAACAATTTAGAAAAATGTAAATCTTTTAAAAGCATGCAATTATTTTTTAAATGTTCATATTTAACGCCACGAACCACTTCTTAATGCTGTCCATTTTAATGTCAAACAAAAGTACTTCGATTATTATTTTAATTCAAATCAAAGCAATTGTGAATCTACGTTGTTCAATCTTTTCCAAATTTTTATTACATATGTTACAAACACTTAAACTGTTCCAAAAATTTACTAAATCTGTTCCAAGTGTATGCTAAATCTGTTGCAATAGTTTTCTAAATCAGTTCCAAAGATATACTAAATATGTTCCAAACATTTACAAAATTTGTTTCAAATATTTAATAAATCATTTTCAAATCTACGCCAAACATTTACTAAATCTTTACCAAACATTTACAAAATCTGTTTCAAACATTTACTAAATCTGTATCAAATATTTCCAAAATCTTACCAAACATTTACTAAATCTGTTCAAACATTTACTAAACCTCTTCCAAACATTTGATAAATCTGATACAAACATTCACTAAATCTGTTCCAAACATTCACTAAATAAGTTTCAAACATTTACTAAATCTGTTACAAACATTTACTAAATCTGCTACAAACATTTACTAAACATTTACAAAATCTGTTTCAAACATTTACTAAATCTGTACCAAACATTTTTAAAATCTGTACCAAACATTTTCAAAATCTGTTCAAACATTTACTATACCTCTTCCAAACATTTGATAAATCTGATACAAACATTCACTAAATCTGTTCCAAACATTTACTAAATAAGTTTCGAACATTTACTAAATCTGTTACAAACATTTACTAAATCTGCTACAAACATTTACTAAATCTTTACTAAACATTTACAAAATCAGTTTCAAACATTTACTAAATCTGTACCAAACATTTTCAAAATCTGTGCCAAACATTTACAAAATCTGTTCAAACATTTACTAAACGTCTTCCAAACATTTGATTCTGTTAAAAACATTTACAAAATATGTACCAAACATTTACTAAATATGTACCAAACATTTTAAAAACCTAAGCCAATCATTTTTTTTATATGTTCCAAACATTTACTAAATCTTTACCAAATATTAACAAAATCTGCTTCAAACATTCACTAAATCTGTTCCCAACATTTATTAAATCTGTTACAAACATTTCCTAAATCTCTTCCAAACATTTCCTATATCACTTCCAAACATTTGATAAAACTGTTTCAAACATTTTAAAAATCTGTGCCAAACACTTATTAAATCTGTTTTAATGCCAAACAAAAGTACTTCGATTATTATCTTAAATCAAGACTAAGTAACTGTGAATCAAAGTCATGCGTGGTTGTGCCCCATGCATCCTATGTTATTTATCCAAAAAAAGTATGGGGGGCTTTTATCAAATTCAATGCCAATTTATTGCCACTTAATTGTTTGGCTGTGCGCTCAGTCGTTATCATCATCGACGATATTCGTTGATTTCGAATTTTTGCTTTGACTTTCTGCCTAACTGGCAGCATTTCTATCAAACATTGATTTGCTCTCTTCAGTACTACAATTGATTGATGATGATCGAACTGAGATACGCTACGAGCAATGTCGGCGCCCCGGGGCGCATAATAAATGTGGTCGACATGCGGTTTATTTTGTTATTTAAGTTATTGGCTGTTGCGATGTCGAGAGTTCTGAGCTCTAAGTGTGGCACATTAATGGCGGAAATGAAATATTAATGTGGCATAAATCAATAGTATTTGATGCTTTTAATTTATATAGCCTACTTTGGGGAGTCGTTTTTATGTGAGTCATTTATTAATTTGCTTGTTTATTGATGAAATATTTAAGCATAATCTGAAGTTAAATATTTAAGCCTAAAAATTAGGCAACACATTAAGTTAGCATATTTAAAATGTATACTTTAAGGCATTTAAATTAAAAATATTCAAGTATGTAAAACCCCAAAATTAGGCAATGAAACTAATACAGATGTTGACAATTTTTAATTGCATACATTAAGGCATGTCAATTGTATTTTAAGCATTTAGGCTTATTTTAATTTTTCTTTGATGAACAATCTGTCCTTAAACGCAAGTTTAGGAAACACAGTTTAAAAAATCTTTATTTGCATACTTTGAGGCTTCGCAATAGTTTTAAAAAAAATTTTATGAGCTAATTTAATTATTTATATTATAAAAAATCGGCCGTTAAGCTCAAAATTGGGCAATTTGTTTTTAGACAGTAGTTAGACAATTTATATTGCCTACTTTTAGGCATATCAGTTATAATTAAAGCATATTTAGAGCTTATGACCTACTTTCAGGGATAACAGTTGTAGTTAAAGCATGTTTACAGCTTAGTTTACTGTTTTTATTAAATGAAAAAAGGAGTTAAGCCAACAAATAGGCATTTTTTTAAGACATTAGTTATACAAATTATATTGCATACTTTCAGGCATATTATATGTATTATTTAAATCGCAATTGCATTCAAAGAACTTTCCACTCATATTGTGCTATTTTTATATTATAAAATCAGCTTATAAGCACAAAACTCGGCAACATGATTTACACAAAAGTTGGAAAAATTACACTGCATATTTTAAGTCAAGCCAGTTGTATTTTAAACCATTTTATAGATGTTTGTATTACATACATTGTATTATTTTTATCTTATATAAACAAATTGGTGCGTGCCGCCTTTCTTTTCTACTCATTTTTCTTACTTTTCTATCACTTATATCTTTGTTAAATTCAATCTATTTCAGTGCGCTATTTGAATTGCAAATTTTAATTTGCGCAAAAGTCATCACATAAAAAATGCAGCATACTTTTTGGCTAACAGCTAAAATTTGTAGTCTGCTTTTTGGCATTTGACTGACAATCAACGCGAGCACATTGTTGTAGTAGAAAAGAAAAATTATAAAAGGGAAAAAAAATTTTAAGAAGACGCAAGGCAGACAAAATATGTTAAGAATACATTTTGTATAAGTCGTGCAAAGTATGAATGAATGAATTTGCCATCAGCCTAAAAGCCGGCAACACAATAGCGAAATTCATAGACATAGTCAGCCTCCTTATGGGTAGCATCTTTATGAGCAGCTTCTTTATGGACAGCCTCTTTATAAGCAGCCTCTTCATAAACATCTTCTTTTTTTTTATTCTTGAGATATAGCCTCTTCATAGCAAGCATCTTAATATGCAGCCTCCTTTTATAAGTTGCTGGACTATATTACATGAAAATAAAACCTAGAGAAAAACTAAAGAAAATCGCTTGCATTTTACTAAACTGTGTAAAAATCAAGAGTTCTGCTGGGATTTTCAAAAGAATGCCGCGTATCTGTTCGACGCATTTTCTACAACAAAAATTAATACGTTGCAGACGACGTCTACTGCTATTACTTATGCCAGTGCTGCTACTGCTCCTCCTCCTCCTACTACAACTACTTTATTTTATTTTCTTATATCATTCCTTGCTTTTCTAGTTGTTTCTGAGTTTTATTTTTAGTCGCATAACGCACAACTATCGTCGTAGAGATGCATATCTGGTGCGAGGTCGTACTTCGCACACGCAACAGCAGTAAAAAGGCGTGTCAGAGAAGTGTGGGTCGGGGGAATTAATGCCACCCTCTGCTGTCATGCATTACTGAGCACATGGTGTCAGTTTCGTTGTCGTCGACGTCGTTTAAGCAAATGGGACCAAGTGTCGCTACTCATTTTACGAAATTCTTATCTACGCTACATCTTCTTCATCTCTATACCTTCATTAACTCAATGTTCTTAGACTTTGGTAGTTTACACAACTTTTTCTAATACAATTTATGCAGTTTTCCTTCCATTTTCATCGCCCTAATTCTTCCAAAAACCACATTTCTTTATAATAAATTTGGTACTGCATAGCATACTTTAAGACTACTGATATCAATTCTTGAATGCCGGGATTTTAGCTAAATTATGCCAGATTTATCGTAAATATTTAGTTGAGATATCATCAAACATTTAAAATATTTATTCCAAACATTTACTCAATATGTTCAAACATTTAGTATATACATATTTTCCAAACATTTTGAAAATTTATTACAACATTTACTACACATGTTTCAAACATTAACTAAATCAGTCCCAAACATTCACACAATATGTTCAAACAATTATTTTATACGTTTTCAACTTTGCAAACATTAAGTAAATATGTTCCAAACATTTACCTAATCTGTGCCAAACACTCATCAGTTTCAAACATTACTAAATCTCTTCCAAACATTTACAAGATCTGTTACAAACATTTACTAAATCCCTTTCAATGATTTACTAAATTTATTCTAAGCATTTACTAACCTGTGCCAAACAATCATTAAATCTGTTCCAAACATTTACTTAAACTGTTTCAAACATTTACTTAAACTGTTTCAAACATTTACTAAATATGAACCAAACATTTACTTAGTCTGTGCCAAAGATTTACTAAATCTCTTCCAACCATTTTCTAAATCTTTTCCCAACATTTACGAAATCAATGTCAACATCTTACTAAATCTTTTCCAAACATTTACGAAATTAATTTCAACATCTTACTAAATCTTTTCCAAAGAGTTGCTAAATATGTTCCTAATATTTACTAAATCAGATCCAAAATTTACTAAATCTGTGCCAAGCATTCACTAATCTGCTCCAAACATTTCTGAAATTTGTTTCAAACATTAAATAAATCTGTTCCAAACATTTACTAAATCTGATTCAAACATTTACTAAATCTGTTCAACGAAATCAGTACGAAATCAGTTTCAACATCTTAATAAATTCTTCCAAATATTCACTAAATATGTTCCAAAAGTTTGCTAAATCTTTTCCAAACAGTTTCTAAAACGGTTCCAAACATTTATTAAATCTGTTTCAAACTTTTAAGAAATCAGTTTCTACATCTTACTAAATTTTTCCAAACATTTAATAAATATGTTCCAAACATTTACTAAATCTGTCTCTAACATTTACTAAAACTGTTCCAAAACATTTATTAAATCTGTTACCAACATTTTATAAATCTGTTCCAAACATTTGCGAAATATGTTTCAAACATTTTGTAATATGCTTTTCCGAGATGATTACCATGCCTAAACCCAATAACTCTCTTTTTCCCAGAAACCAACATTCATAGCATACTTTTAGACACTCTTGGTTAGCGCATTCTTTTGCAACCTCTCTCTTTCATTATTAACTTCTGTGCGCTTCGAAGTTGAGCCGCCCTTAAATGCTGCAACATAAACTCTATGCCTTGAGTTCAGCGTCAAATGAACTGCGCCTCAAATGCTGCTGCCACTTAATACAAAGCGCATTTATTTTATTTATCTTCTGTTGCTGCTGCTTCTGCCTAAAAGACGGACTACATTTTAGAATTGCTTTTATCTTGAGCTAATTTATTTTTATTTAGTCGCGCGCATAAATCAGCGTTACTCGTTTCAAATTGTTTCGTTTTTCATTTTGTGGCAGCGCACAAAAGTATGCAATACTCTGTGTCTCTTCCTCGTGCTGTATGTGCGCTGTTAATCAGGTGTTTGCTGCCGATACTCTCGCAAATCGGGTGCAATTTATCTCTTCTGACAGCGTAATTTTATATTTTTCTGTTTGTGGTAGCAAAGCGCGCTAATTTATATATATTTCTTTTTAAAAAATAAAGCAGCATGCTTTTAGGGACAGCTGGCATTGATTTAGAAATATGTGCAAAACTGTTATGTGTGGCAGCGTATATAAATTAAAGGCTATATAAACTTGAATAAGTATTTATTAGAATAAAAAAATGCAAAAAAATGTTGCATACTCTAAGGCGTAATCAGAGTCAACGCACAAAAGTTCATAGTCTACAGAAACAAATTGGCCGTTGTGTACAACAAACGAACTCGACAGACAGAAAGATAGACAGACAGATGGATTTCAGACAGCTGACATATTTATGGGCGCACGATACATGTATCGAGTTTTTCAGCTGCAGCTTTTTCTGTTTCTACTTCTTTTGAATGCATTGCAATCGTTGTAAAATGATGGATGGACAACATTTGTTCTGCTTTGCTGCATTCTATTCCAATGTTATGGCAATTTACAGTAAGCATTGCATACTTTTAGGGAGCTAACATAACATCCTAAGTAATTGCATACTTTGGGGCATTTGATAAATACAGTGTGTTTGTGATTGAAAACATCATGCTTTACGTTTGTGTTTACGCCCTAAGTTATGCAATATAAATTAGAAACCTGGATGCTAGTTGAAAAATTTTAAAATATATTTTAGACAATTTTTTTTTATTTTGCAGTGGTATTATATAATATAAAACAATTCAATTCTAAAATTCAATAATTTCATTGACAATATTAATGCCTGATAATATGCAAAAAAATTAAACACCAAAAATAGTTATTTGATTTTATCTACTTATAGAATTTAAGTAATTTAAAAGTTATGTTTTCATTATTGTCCACATTTTCAATTTCGCTAAATGGCAAAATATTTATGAAATAATTTCAAATCATTTCTGTTTGTTCAAAAAACCACGACTGAATAAAACAATTTGTTTGCTGCACAAATATTATTATTTGTGATTCTTCTTGGTTTTCTATTTTTTTTAATCATATAAAAATTTCATAATTTTTTCATAGACTAAACCGACAAATATTGCGCCGAAATAAAAAAAAAAATCCCACGAATTTCTGTTTTATTGACATAACAAACGTCACAAACGTGCCTCGCGACGACAGCCAACCAACCAAGCAGCCAAAAACAGTCATAAAGCGTTGCCACCATAATTGAATATCATAACATGGTTCGTTCGACGCTGTGCTCTAAATAATAAATGATGAACTGAAAAAAAAAACAAAAATAAATAAACCTAATAAAATAAGTAATTTATTTGCTAAATAAATAACAAAACAAAGATGACGAAAATAAGCATTGCCTACTTTTAGGCATCTAACGACTAAATTCGAAAATAGTAGCAGAGTCCGTTCGTTCAGTGGATTTAGAATTCGACAACACTTCATAACGTACGACATGCGCCAGGGTTAAATTCAACTGGGAGCCTCCTGGTGGCTTTGACTCATTTAGTAACAGTTTTCGAAATTGAGTTTTCACTCGATTTTTTTTTTTTTTGTTGTGGTGGCATTTTTGAAGTGGTAACGGGTACTGCAAAAACGTTATAAAATCCGACAACAATATCGACAGTATCAATGTCCTTGACATGTTGCACCGCGCCAGTTAATTGAATTATTTCATTAGTTTGAGTGGTTCGTTTAGACGTTAAAATGTGCTGCATGCTTTTAGGTGGCTTTGGCAAAAGTTGCCATTGATTAATACGCTGTCTACTTTTGAGGCAGGCGGTTGAATAATTTGTTTTTGAATTATTATTTTTGCATATTTAAAGGCTTAAAAGCACAACTCGGTGTTAGGCGTGTTTTGATTGCCATGTTTTTAGGCAGCTGCATAAGTAATGAAGCTGTACTTTAGGAAGTGTTTTGCATGCTTAATGCTGAGTTTTGTTTTTCATTTAATAATGCAGAAATATTTTAAATTAGTTGTTGTATAAATATTTTAATTTTACTAATTTTTAAGTTATGCTATTAATTAAAATCTTTACTAAAAAATTACAATTTCTCACAGAATTAAAATTTGGCCAATTCTAATCGTATTACAATTTTCACTAAAAATAAAAATGTTCAGTCAAAATTACAATTTTCAGTCAAAATTCCTATTTTCACTAAAAATTCTGCTTTCCACTCAAAATTACACATTGCACTCAAATCTAAAATTTTCACTCAAAATTACAATTTTCACTAAAAATAAAAATTTTCAGTCAAAATTACAATTTTCAGTCAAAATTATAATTTTCACTCAAAATTATAATTTTCACTCAAAATTACAATTTTCACTTAAAACTACAATTTTTCACTCAAAATTACAATTTTCACACAAAATTATAAAAAAAAAATAAAAATTTCACCCATAATTTAAAATTTTCACTCAAATTTAAAATGTTCACTCAAAATTACAATTTTCACTCAAAATTACAATTTGAACTCAAAATTACAATTTTCACTCAAAATTATAATTTTCACTCAAAATTATAATTTTCACTCAAAATTATAATTTTTACTCAAAATTATAATTTTCACTCAAAATTACAATTTTCACTTAAAACTACAATTTTTCACTCAAAATTACAATTTTCACACAAAATTATAAAAAAAAAATAAAAATTTCACCCATAATTTAAAATTTTCACTCAAATTTAAAATGTTCACTCAAAATTACAATTTTCACTCAAAATTACAATTTGAACTCAAAATTACAATTTTCACTCATAATTACAATTTTCACTAAAAATTACAATTTTCACTCAAAATTATAATTTTCACTCAAAATTATAATTTTCACTCAAAATTATAATTTTTACTCAAAATTATAATTTTCACTCAAAATTACAATTTTTACTCTAAATTAAAATTTTCACACAAAATTATGAAAAAAAAAAAAATTTCATCCATAATATAAAATTTTCACTCTAATTTAAAATGTTCACTCAAAATTACAATTTTCACTCAAAACTACAATTTTAACTCAAAATTACAATTTTCACTCAAAATTACAATTTTTACTCAAAATTACAATTTTTACTCAAAATTACAATTTTCACTCAAAATTGCAATTTTCACTAAAAATTACAATTTTCACTCAAAATTATAATTTTCCCTCAAAATTATAATTTTCACTCAAAATTATAATTTTCACTCAAAATTATAATTTTCACTCAAAATTACAATTTTTACTCTAAATTTAAATTTTCACACAAAATTATAAAAAAAAAATAAAATTTTCATCCATAATTTAAAATTTTCACTCTAATTTAAAATGTTCACTCAAAATTACAATTTTAACTCAAAATTACAATTTTAACTCAAAATTACAATTTTCACTCAAAATTACAATTTTCACTCAAAATTACAATTTTCACTCAAAATTACAATTTTCACTCAAAATTACAATTTTCACTAAAAATTACAATTTTCACTCAAAATTATAAAACAATTATTATTATAAAAAATTACAAATTTCACCCAAAATTTAAAATATTCACTAAAAATTTCAATTATCACTCAAAATTAAAATTTTCACTCAAAATTAAAATTTTCACTCAAATTTAAAATTTTCACTGAAATTAAAATGTTCACTTAAAATTAAATTTTGCACTCCAAATTAAATTATTCACTCTAAATAAAAAATATTACTTAAAATTTTCACTAAAATTAAAAATTAAATTTTGACTTCAAATTGAAACTTTTACTCAGAATAAAATTTTTACACAAAATTAAAATTTTTTCTCAGAATTACATTTTATATTTTTGCTACTCTTCAAGACCTACAACATTTAAATTGCTGCTTATCTACAGTCTTCATTGCCCTGTTTTAGGCGCTATGATTTCAATTTTCTTGAAGTGCAAATTAAAAATGCTGTCCCAGCGATGCCAACTAACTGCTGCGAATTGCCATAGAGATGCCAATCACACACAAGGAAGCTCCTTGTCTCCCCAGCGTCTAATCGCATAAAACTTTTGGGACGTAAAAAAAATAAAATGAAAACCAAGATATATATAAAAACACGCCTGCGGCGGACAAACCTAAAACTTTTGTTTAATAACATTTTCCACCTGCTTGTGTGCTAGCAAAAAATAATAAAAAAAGGAAAATAGTAACAAAAATTTTATAAGCTGCCTAAAGATGCGCAAAATACTAAACAGCTTTTGTCTGCCTGCACAAGCGAAAGCAACACAAGGTTGCAACCCTTTTTTTTGTTGATCCGCGCCTAAAGCTAGGCAAGAATTTTTTCTCAAATAAGCTCAATGTTTTCGTTTGTCAAAACAAAATGCGTTAAGGATTTAAGACAAGCTAAAGAAAAGGACGAACATGGGGCAGAACTTTTGTGATTTGATTCGGCTTTATTAATAACTTAAGAGCAACATATTTTAGTATTGAGTTAATCAAATTCTTTAAGTATGTATCTATTTTTATTTTATTTTATTAATGGTTTATGAATAAATAAAATATAAAAATATTAAAAATATATTTTAATTATAAAAGTATTAATTATTTAAAATAAATTTTTATTATTCAGCGCGCTACCTACTCCATTCAACAAAAATAATTCAATAATTAAAGCATACAATGGACCCTTCAATTAATGGCATAAATTAAGCATTGCATACTTTTGCGCGCCTGCTCTATAAATAAGCGCTCCAACAAAATACACACATGGCATAAATGCCAAAAGTCAAAAGTCAGCCAAAAAATATGCAATAATTGATGATGCAGCGCCATTGCTTCCGTTATTAACTCAATTTCATTTTCAATTATAATCGCAAATTATTGTGCAATTGTTAATGAAACAGTAATTGAATCATCATCATCATTTTCATTTTCAACATCATAGCATCCACAGATAGTCGAAAAAAGTAGTGCTGATCGCCAAAGCAAGCGAATGATTGCGCTGTATTTTAGTTGCATACGTTGCGGCGTTTGTAGTGTATATAGCGAGTATTAGCAACTAACACAAATGAAACATTGTTATAAAGTTTGTAAAATATTATTTTGTTGTTGTTGTTGCAATTCCTTGCGGCATCCATATTCGAAATGCCATGACAGCAGAAACTTAATTCCGAGCATTATTTGCAAACAAACAAAAAAAAACGAAGAAACAAAAAAACGGAAAACAAGACATACTCCATAGCTACTACTCATGCAATTTTCCACAAATTCATGTGCAAATTGAGCGATGCCACTACTCGTCTTCTTCATCTTCTCACTCGACTGCTGCACACAAAAAAAACGTTGCATAGTCTCAGGGGAAATTGGAAATAATGTGTTGCAGAGGCTGAGGAGGGCGAGGACGAGCACGGCAACGAACTAAAGCTGCACAATTGAAATAATAATAAATTGGAGTTTGATGTAGTGATGGTATGAAGAACAACAACACAAATTTGCTTCATATAGAAAATAACAAAATAGCGAAGATGAAAAAAAAAAATAGAAAACTAGAAATAGAAAACAAAATCATATTAGAAAAATATAGTAAATGAGAAAAGTGTTAAATTTATTGCATAAATATCCCAGAGGGATTCGAATGGAGCGTGAGTTTTTGCAGTTGATGTCAGTTATGTTGTCATTGTGTGGTAAAATTGCTCAAATTGAATGGTATTGGTTGCAAATTGTGTTGTGCGCTGTGCGGTGGTAGTTGACTTTTATTGAATATAGTCAGAACAATGTTTAATAAATGGGTGTTGATGTGTGACAAGATGGTAGTTTATCATTGTTTCACGACAGTTTGTATTGACAGTTGGTAATTTTTAAAAATTCCTATTTTTCAAATGCATTTTTATTAATTTACATAGCAAATTTTTTTTTTTTCAAATTACAAATTTCAATGAAAATTGAAATTACAACATAAAAATAAAAATTTCTAGTCAAAACAAAATTTAAACACAAAATTTAAATTTTCACTCAAAATTAAATTTTTTCTCTCAAAATAAAAATTTTATCCGAAAATTAAAATTTTCACTCAAAATTAAAATTTTCACTCAAAATTAAAGTTTTCACTCAAAATTAAAGTTTTCACTCAAAATTATACTTAACTCAAAATTAAAAATTAATATTTTCCTAAAAATTAAAATATTAAAAATTGAAATATTCACTCAAAATTAAATTTTTCACTTAAAATAAAAATATTAATAAAATTAAAATTTTCACTAAAAATTAAAATTTTCACTCAAAATAAAATGTTCACTCAAAATTAAAAATATTCATCCAAATTAAAATTTTCACTAAAAATTAAAATTTTCACTCAATATTAAAATTTTCACTCAAAATTAAAATTTTCACTCAAAATTAAAATTTTCACTCAAAATTAAAATTTTCATTCAAAATTAAAATTTTCACTCAAAATTAAAACTTAAACTCAAAATTAAAGTTTTCACTCAAAATCAAATTTTTCACTCAAAATTAAAATTTGCACTCAAAATTAAAATTTTCATTCAAAATTAAATTTTTCACTCAAAATTAAAATTTTACTCAAAATTAAAATGTTCACTCAAAATTAAAATTTTCACTCAAAAATAAAATGTTCGCTCATAATTAAAATTTTCACTCAAAATTAAAGTTTTCACTCAAAATTAAATTTTTCACTCAAAAAATAAAATTTAAACTCAAAATTAAAATTTTCACTCAAAATTAAAGTTTTCACTCAAAATTAAATTTTTTCACTCAAAATTAAAATTTTCGCTCATAATTAAAATTTTCACTCAAAATTTAAATTTTCACTCAAAATTAAAATGTTCACTCAAAATCAAAATTTTCACTCGAAATTAAATTTTTCACTCAGAAATTAAAAGTTTCACTCAAAATTAAAATTTTTACTCAAAATTAAAATGTTCACTCAAAATTAAAATGTTCACTCGAAATTAAAATTTTCACTCAAAGTTAGAATTTTCACTCAAAATTAAATTTTTCACTCAAAATTGAAATTTTCACTCAAATTTTATATTTTCACTCAAAAATTAAAATTTTCACTCAAATTTTATATATTGACTCAAAAATTAAAATTTTCACATAAATTAATTGTCACTCAAAATTAAAAATTTTACTTAAAATTTAAAATTTTACTCAAAATTCAAATTTTAAGTTAGAATTAATTTTTTAAATTTAAAATAATTTAATGTACCAAAAGTTCAAAATTTGAGTTTATCTCAACATATTTTTGAAGCATTTTTTTTTTCGTTTGACCTTTGTCACACATTCTTCCGCCTTAATTACCCCAGATAAACAGCAGAGCAGCAGCTGGCCTTTGTTGCTGCGCCTGACAACATGCAGCAATAAATATGTGTTTTGTTAGCAACAACAATCAGAGAGTGCTACCGAAAAATTCCAAAATTTGTTTTCTTGGCAACAACTTCTTCAGCTCTGGCTCAGTTTGCTCACATTGTTCACATTAGCTTTGACTCAGCCGGCAACTCATGCCGTTGTTGTTTAACAAAATTGTTGACACTGAGCAATTTATTGGTAGCTGCAAACTTTGGACCACATTATTTATGTTGTTGCTGTGCGAAGCCAAAAAGTCGAATTGTCGTCGTTAGTGCCGAGCTTCGACTGTTTTATGGTTGCATATATTTTAAGGAAATGGCAAAATAAATTTTGAGGCAGGAATTCGTACAATCAAAAACTATATTTTGTTTAAGTTTTACTTTAATGCAAGTCTTTAAAAAGAGTAAATTTATAAAAATAATTAAAAATTGTGCTCAATGCAAAATGTGACCGCTTTTTTGTATCCTTTTTTTTGTAGAAAAATCCAATTCTAAACTCCACAAAACAAAAACTATTTTCTTCCTATTGTTCGTTGTGCTATTGTTGCAATGTGTAAGAAGCATACATAAAATTCAAGTTGCTGCGGGCAACAATTTGGCTTCACAGTTTCGCACCCACTTCACTCTCGTTTCGCCAAGTTTTATTTTTTTGGTACGCATTGTAAGCAGCAGATTTGAACAGAGTCTGCAGTTTAAATTCCAAAGATGTGTGCCACAAAAAAAGTACAATACAAATTAAATGCAACGAAGAAGTTGAAAAAATAAGAAGTGACAGCTAAAACATGTGTCACGTGGTTGATGATTCTCGACACAGAAAAACAGGGTCAAAAGTGGGCCACTCGAAACAATGTGATGTGATTTGCGTTTAGCTAAAGAGCACTTGACTGAAATTTAGATTGCGTTCAATTTCTTTTTTTTTCTAAAAATGAGCACACATGCATATAAATTTTAATTAAACTCACAGAAAAATAACATTTTAAGGTTTTACGCAAATTTTAAATTTTTACTCAAAAATTTTTAAACAAAAAAAAATGTTTACTCAAAAATTAAATTTTTAATCTAAAATTAAATTTTTACTCAAAAATTAATTTTTAATCTAAACTGAAAATTTTAATCAAAATGAATTTTTTACTCAAAAAATTAATTTTTACTCAAAAATGAGTTTTTTTTACCCAAAAATTAGATTTTTACTCAAAAATAAAATTTTCACCCAAAAATTACATTTTTACTCAAAAGTGATTTTTTTTTTTACTAAAAATAAAATTTTAGTAAAAAATAAAATTAATACTCAAAAATTAAATTTTTGGTCAAAAATAAAGTTCTTACTCAAAAATGAAAATTTTAATCAAAAATTAAATGTGTACTCAAAAATGAGATTTTTTTTCCCAAAAATTAGATTTTTACTCAAAAATTAGATATTTACTCAAAAATTAGATATTTACTCAAAAATAAAATTTTTACTCAAAAATAAAATTTTGACTCAAAAATGAAATTTTTACTCAAAAATGTAATTTTTACTCAAAAATGTAATTTTTACTCAAAAATGTAATTTTTACTCAAAAATGTAATTTTTACTCAAAAATGTAATTTTTACTCAAAAATGTAATTTTTACTCAAAAATGTATTTTTTACTGAAAAATTTAATTTTTACCCAAAAATTAAATTTTTACTCAAAAATGAAATTTTTACTCAAAAATTATATTTTAACTCACAAATGAAATATTTACTCAAAAATTAATTTTTACTTATAAATTATATTTTTACTCAAAAATAAAACTTTGGCTCAAAAATTATATTTTTACTCAAAAATTAAATTTTTACTCAAAAATGTAATTTTTACTCAAAAATTTAATTTTTACTCAAAAATTAAATTTTTACTCAAAAATTTAATTTTTACTCAAAAATTTAATTTTCACTCAAAAATTTAATTTTTATTCAAAAATTTAAATTTTACTCAAAAATTAAATTTTAAACTAAAAAATTAAATTTTACTCAAATTTATGCTCAAAAATGAGTAAATTTTAATATTCTTTTACATAAAATTTCTTAGTGAAAATTTCATTGTGACAAAAATTAAATTTGGTCTTACACAAACAGCAACATTTCACGGTGAATTCATTAAATAAGAAAACTAGAAGTAATGCCAGCCATAAAACGGTAGTAAAACCGAAAGGTGAGAAGGCAGCCGTGCCAAAGTTGCATGTAATGCAGAATAATGTCAGCTAAATAATGCAGCGCCGTGCTTTGTTGCCTTCTGTAAACGAGCGAGACTCAGTGACTTGGCAATTGTTGCCAGCTTAATTTGATCAACAAAAAAAAAAAAAAGAAGCTTTTCAAGTTCTTTTGTGATTTTGCTTCTTCAACTATATACTGATTTAAAGATTTTTTTCTTTTTATATATTTTGCTACTTTATCGTTTTAAATACCTCTTCAACATTTTGTACTTGCCGTGAATATAATAAAAATGTTGCATAATTTATGGCTGCCAAACACTTGTTGTCACTCGCAGAGGTGCGAAATTATTTAAATTATTTAAAGGTCACCTAGGGCTTTCAAAATTTAACAACTGCCTATTAATTGTTATTAAAAACGTAATAAATACGATAATTTTAAATTGGTTAAAAATCATTTAAATGCTTTTTTGACATTTGCATTCTTTATATTATTTATCTCCTTATATTTTGTAATACGTGTTAATGATTTTGTTTTTCCATTCATTTTTCTTGAACCTTTTGTAGCCTTTTGCAATCGGACACCATCCAACTACTTAGTGTAGTGAGTGGCATAATTTTATAGTCACGCCCAACGTTATCATTTTTATCGGCACAAACTGAAGATGTCGTTGCTAAGTAGGTATTTTTCTAATTTACCTTATGTAATGTACTTTGTTTTATGCACCTCTTCAAGCACAATTGATTTTCTTATTGGCAAATAGGTAAAGGGTTGCATATTGTTAGGCATCGTTAGGCTTTGCATGCTTTAAGCGCCAAAATCGATTTGCAAACGTAATTATGGCATATTTTTAGAATTAATTCGACAAAAGGTCATAGGTTTGTTTGCCTATTTTTAGACCTCACTAAAATAGAGTTTATTTGCTGACCTTGGTATTGCATAAGATGAAAAGTCTGCTTTTAGGCAGCATTGCTTTATTTAAATCCACTACAAAAAATAGTAGCATAATTAATGGAACTATTTTAAAAATTGTATTATATACAATTGAAATAATAATTTGATTATATTTTATATAAAACATATTATATATTTATTATAAATTACACAAATCAAAATATACGGCAGTTTTCTTGTAGTAAATCGGTAGATTTTTGGCAGAATCATAAGATAGATTGGCAGAATTTACAGGGAGCAAAAATATGTACTATGATATTTAGTAAATACACCAGCCTTCTACTGTTGATTTTTGCAATTTTTTTTAATGCTATTAATGAGCTGCTTATTTTGCAGGTTTTTATCAAAATACCAAAAGGCGGTTGCTGGCATAGATTTTTTTTTTCATTATTCAGAATAGCTGTCGCAAGATAGATTTTAAAAAAGAAGTTTTGTTGATTCGACGACAGTTACAATATTAAAAATATAGTTTTTTTTTTTAGAAATGCCTGCATCAAGGCAGATTTTAGGCAAAACAAGGCGTGTTGATTATATTTATGAAAATATTAATATCCTATATTTTGAAGGAAGAAACTGATCACTGGAAGAGATGTACCAAAGAAAAGTACATTGCAATAGTATTAAAAATAATAAAATTAATTAAGTTTTTCATAATATTAGTTATTTCAAAACAAAAGTGTTCAAAAAATATTATATAAAAAATATAAAAAAAAATATTCAAAAATATAATCAAAAATATATCAAGAACATTCAAAAATATTTAATATGTTTTTGTACATCTTTGTTTTTGGAGAGACAGGTGACCTGTCATAAATTCTGCTATTTTCTGCCTTTGCGATTAGTTCTATGAAAGACAATAGGCAGATTTTTGATACAAAGTCTGCCAAAAACTCGCCAAAAATCTGTTTGAAATTTGATGTATTAACATGCTTGTTGGCTGCCTGTTACCTGTCGTAAATTTTGTCTGAAAAACAGTCAAAATATATTTCTGTCTTTATCTGCCTTTACATTTCATATATTCCATCACATTCATATAAGAATTATATGTTGATAGAAACATTGTTTTTGTCTTCCAAAAAACTGCAGAAAATCTGTTGATTTCCTACTTGAAATGTTTATTTGCCTGTCAAGTGTTTATTTGCCTGTCAATTACCTGCCGTATATATTGTCTAGGAAGTGGTCACAATATCTTACTGCCAGATCATGGCCTTTATATTTCTACACGCTGCAAAAAAAAGGGCTCTCCCAAACATAATTTTGCAGGCATTACATATATCTTTGGAGCTTTATGCAAACAAAAGTATTATTTCATTTTCAAACATTATTATAATAACATCCAAACATATTTTTGTTTCCGACCAAACATATTTATGTTCAGAATAAATAATGTTTGGCGTTCTTGCAAACATATATATGTTTGAATGTGAAAAACATTTTATTTACACGTAAACATATATATGTTTACATTAAATTTTAATGTAAAACGAGTTAGGAAAGTTAGGTCACATGGGTAAGTTCGGTCACATGGGGTAGATTTTTATAGTCGGTCAGGCCCGACTATGGAATACCCTACACCTTTGGTGGGATATTTAATTGCATAACTTAATTTCAAAGTTTTTAATTATGCTGAACCTCCCCACCCTCAGAATATTATTCAAATATCAGAAATTTACGTCTTATATCCCCATAAATTAAAAAATGTATATAAAAGTATAAAAAAACTAAAAAAAAAATTGAAAAATATAATTGGACTGACCACGCCTATATTTAAAATTTTGAAAGGCTAATAATTCATAGATTTGATTTTAATAATTTACGGATTAAATTTCACTATGAAAACCCGGGAAATAATGAAAAAAAAAAGTGGGTGGATCACGCCCATTTTTTGACTACATATTTTTAGGTGAATTATAACAATATGTTTTAAATTTCATACCTATATCTTGAATACTTTTCAAGTTATTAGTTCCTAAAGAGTTATATAAAAGTGACTTGTATGGGAGGTGGGCGTGTCCGTTGACCGATTTGGCTCATTTTCAAACTCAGTTCCTACTTTTGGCTGAAATATATTGAGACGAAATTTCATCGCATTCTGATCAGTATTTCTTAAGTTATTCTGTATTCGGACAGCAAGACAGCAAGACGGACAGACAGACAGACAGACAGACAGACAGACAGACAGACGGACATGGCTTTAGCGTATATTTTGTTTGGAAAGGCAGTCAAAATACTGTTCTATCATTATCTATCTATACATTTCATATAACATATGCATAAAAACTACCATCTGACTTGCCAGATAACACATATGTTTTGACACAAACTTAGTTTTTTTTTTCTTTCGAAACTCTGCCGCAAATCAGTTGACTTCCTACTTGAAATCTGCTGCGTTAATCTGCCTGTTGCCTGTCTATTCCCTTCCGTCTACTTTGTATAGGAAGCGGACACAATATTTTGCTGCCATGATACTTCCTTCATATTTCTATAAATTGCCGTTAGGCTCCCATCTGTTGGTAGAAAGCAGGCAGGTTTTGATATTACCTCCGTTTTTGTCTGCCAAAATTCTGTTGATTTCCACCTTTAAATCTGAAGTATTTGTCTGATTGTTACCTGCATATTACCTAGCGTAAATGTTGTCTAACAAGGCAGTCAACTAATTTTGCTGCCATTATCTGCCTTTTTATTACATATGTCTGTCTCTTTATTTCATCACATTTAAATTGCAGTCTGCCTCTGTTAGATAACAGTTATATTTTGATACAAACTTCACTTTTGTCTTCCTAAAATCTACCGACCATCTCTTGATTTTCTGCTTGAAAGCTGCTGTGTTTATCAACCTATTGCCTTTGACTGGCTTCTGACTTTGGCAAATAACATTAAAGTTTTTGTAGGAACTTCGAAAAATCTTATGACTTCCTGTTTTTCAGGTTTTCTTTTTGCGTGCCTGCCTTTTGCCCGTCTGTGACCTGCCAATATTAAGTCTTTTGTTATATATTTCAAATTTGCGATATGCAAATTAAATAATATCGCTGATTTGTATATAATTTATGTAGTATGCATTTAGGCAGTGCAACTGCATTTAGTTGTTGCCTTCTTTTAGGCATTAAATGTAATTTAAAAAAACCCTTCAGCTGCACTTTGTATAAAAATTTGTTTAACTAAAATTGCATTAAACCTTCAGGTCCAACAAAAACTCATTATGAGCACCATGATGATGCATTATCATCATCATCATCATCATTGGGATGCGCAATAAATCCCTGCCTTGCAGCTGATATTGATGATCAATACTTTCGTTTTTTCAACATTTTTCAAACTATTATAAACTCTATCCCATTTTGTGGCATCTTCGTCGTTGTTAGTTTTTTTTTCAGTTTCAATTGGCGCCTGAAATGCTGCAAGTTTTTAATCAAGGTTCGTGCGCTGCGCTAGTAAAAACAATTTTAAACTCAATATTGCCGCGTCGTCATAAGGTTTATTGTATTTTCAAGCTAACTTTTTTATTATTATTTTTTTTGTATTATTTTATGTAGCATAACCTCGAGGCGTTAGCGCTTAGCACTAATTACGTGTTCATCGCACATGTTAGATGGCGGCGATGGCGGTGCTGGGTGGTGCGACTGCCACCTTGTAGTTGGCGTTTAATTAATAGCGCCCTGCCTGCCAGTCAGTGAAGCGAACTTTAATTGATTTTGACAGCAATGGCGTTGATAGTTTAAAGCATAACTTAGGGCGCAGTTGTTTTTTCAAAACACTTACTTGCTATGTATTTAGGTTGTGACACAAATATTAAATTTTGTTATGAGATTCATTAAAATAATGCACAAAATATATACTTAAAAATGCAAAGAAAAAAAAAATAAAGTTTTGTTAACGCTTGACGTGCCCTAACCATGTAGTGCCTTAATGTATGCTATAAAAAATGTTTACAATGCGTTCATGGCGCATGAATTATTTATGCCGAAAATTTGATTACAAAAGGACACTCACACACAGAGTCCTGCCATGTACAAAGATACACTCATGCACTTGAAAATATTTCGAAAATGTTTTGTCGCTTTTGTTTTGCAGTCTTCTGTGATACACAGTGCAAAAAAAGAAATTTTATAAAAAGTAATATGTAAAAAAATGTAGAAATGTAATCAAAAGTATACAAAACATAAAGAAAAAATGTAGTAAAAATTAATAAAAATGTAGTAAAAATTAAAAAAAATGTAGTTAAAATTTAAATTAATTAATACATTTGTAGTAATATATATTTTATTTAGTTTTTAATATATTGTATGAAAAATATTCTAAATAACTGCATAAATTTATGAAATTTCTATGAAACATAAATATTTTAAATTTAGTAAATTTCAAAAAGTGATTTCAAATGTTAGAATGTTGAAAAAAATTTTAATTGATGTGTGGACATTTTTTTCACACAATTTTTTATTATTTTGATATAAAATAATGTTTGGGGAACAAAGTTAAAATTTTTTGACAATTTATGTCTCAGGTGTAATTATATGGGCACTCTCAGAAAAAAAAAATTTTATTAAAATTGGTCAATAGGACAGTTATTGATTCAATAGTATAGAAAAAAAAATATTTTCATATACACACAAATTCAATTTTATAGCATTTTGAAGTATTTAATGCGATTTACCTATTAAAATAATAATTTATCCTATTAACTAATTTTAATAGCAAAAAACTATTGATTTTATAGTATTTTTTTCTGAGCGCAGTAATTATTTCAGGGGAGAATAGAACTTTTATTGGGAAGATTTATTTCGGGTAGGAACTTTCTGCCTAAGAAATTTGTAAAAAGAATTGCTTTTGGAAATGATTTTTAACTGCGAAATGCTCAAGTATCATGGAAGGTATGGTCAAGGAAAGAAGTGTCTCTGAAAAGATAATGAACTGAAGGGAATTTTATCCGGGAAGTATTATCTGTGGAAAGAAATGTTTTGGGATAGAATTGTCTATTGAAAGAAATGATTATTGAAACGTGCCAGGAAATACATTGTGAAAAGATCGTCGTTTCGAAAATATTTTTTTTTGTTTCTGGAAAAATTAATTGTCTGGAAAATAGTATCATGCAGCAATTTTCTCTAAAATTCAAAACATTTTTTTAATTGAAAATTATGATATAAAGAATGTTTGCAGTAAATCTTAATTGATAATTTTAATCTTTTCACACATTATTTTTCTCTGTAATACATTCATTTAGATGTTTGTTATTTTGTTTGCCATTGTCTGTCTCTTTTTGTTTGTTTGCGGATAACAAGCATTGTGTACCGCATACATTCTTGGACGTTTTTTGTGTACATTATGAGGAGAATGTGTTTGTGTGAGTTTGTGTGAGGGCTCTTGGCATTATGAATGTGAGTCTCTTGTCGTGTTTGTCTCTCTCTATCACTGTCCGTCTGTCTTTTTCGTAATTTCATTGAAATGTTGCAGTGACTGTTTTGTTGTTACTGCCTCGTATTCACATCTTTATTATTCAGCTGCTGCTTCTACTGTTGCAAATGACAAAAAAATTAAATAAAAAAAATGAAAAATGCAACTAAAGAATTTAGGCGAAGCAGCATCGTGTGAAGGTCAAGCGCTTGGATGCGAACCATTGCTAAGCAGGCTGTCAGCCACAAACTATGCCACGTTTTATGCACACTGATTCTACGGTGTTTAAACAGTCGACCAAGCACACAAGATTTATTTATGAGTAAAATTTGTTAATATGATAAATATTTAGTGTTTCTTTTAATTTATAAAGTAGGTTTGAATTTAATATTTTTGTAAATTTAATAATAAAATTTCAAGGAAAATGGAAAACTATTTTTATTATGAATTAGAATTTTTAGTGTAAAAGTAAAATTTTAGTGAAAAATTTAATTATTAGTGAAAAATTGAAGTTTTAGTGAAAAATTTAATTTTTAGTGAAAAATTGAAATTTAATGAAAAATTTTTAGCTAAGAATTGAATTTTTTATTGAAAATTTGAATTTTTAGTGAAAATTTGAATTTTTAATGAAAATTTGAATTTTTAATGAAAATTTGAAGTATTAGTGAAAAATCGAATTTGTAGTAAAAATTTGAATTTTTAATGAAAGTTTAGTGAAAAATTGAAATATAATGAAAAATGGTATTTTTTGTAAACAAATATAATTTTTAGTGAAAAATTGAATTTTTAATGAAAAATTGAAATTTTAGTGAAAACTGAATTTTCTGTTTAACTTATTTTTTTTAGTTAAAGTTGTTTTTTATTATTGAAAAAATGATTTTTATTAAAAAAATTATTTTTGTTAAAAATTCAATTTATAGTGAAAAATGTAGTTTTTCGTGAAAAATTAAAATGTTTTTCCATTTTCCCAAAGTTTTTTTTTTTTATTGAACAAAATGATTTTTATTAAAAAAATGATTTTTGTGAAAAATTCAATTTATAGTGAAAAATGTAGTATTTCGTGGAAAATTAAAATGTTTTATTACAAATATTTTACACTTGAGTGATTTCTTAAATAAAAATGAATGTCCCTAATAGCAACACCTTTCCGGCATGTGCGCCTAAAATTAGATTTATTTTTCAACCTAACATTTGATGTCATTGTTTTCGCGCATCACTGCGATGCAGCAGGCATTGTGTTCAGTTGCTGATGCGGAAAAACAATTGCTCGACTCTCAATTGTCGAGGACGAGGCCGAGTATAACATGCGACGGACATTTGGTTCTTGGCAACAATGCCTATTTGCGCGCAGCAACTACTGTGATAATTAAGTTGGCATGAAATTTGTTTGTCTACCGAAAATAACGAGCGACATCATAATAAAAAATAAAAAAAATGGATATCTCAAACAACACCGAAAATTGTCAATTGTAGCTGATGAGCGAGCTCTGGCAGTGGCCAGGCGCAAATAATAGAAAGATTAGCCTACTTTTAGGCGCACTAAATAAAGGCGCAGTTACATCGTAAAGCAAGAGGGATTTTATTGCCTTCTGCTGCTGTTGACAGCTGACTTAATCCTCTTATTAGGCATCGCTAGTTACCAAGGCCCCTTGCTCCAATGCCTGCTCCACTCCCTCGCTCTACACCCACAAAGTCCACTTCATTGTCAGGACAAACTTGTTTTGTTATTGGCTTAGTTTGTGTCTGTGTGTTTTTGTCGTAGCATGTGTTAAGCCTGGTGTAAGCCAGACAGACACAAGCAGTAGCAGCCGTCTTAAGACACTTTTCTGCATTTGCGCCCGAAAGCATGCACTGAAATTGTGTTGTGCTGTGTTGTTGTTTGGAAACATCGTTCATAAATTTATTAATCTTTTGGCCTCTCTAATAGTAGCACTTGGGGGACTCGTTTGTGCTATGAGTTTTCTAATGGGTCCGCGCGCTCCTTTGCCATGAAGTATGCAATGATATTGTGTGGCTCATAAATTTTGCTTTGGCGCAGGAGTTACTGTTTTTGGCCAAGAGCCGCATCGAAGCCATAAAGACATCACATTTGGCCAAAGTTACGAGTTAGCGAGAGAGTAACTGCTGGGGGCATAAGCAAGCCGAGTGCATGCGGCAGTATGCAACATTTGTTGTAAGTCATATTTTCGAGACTACTACGTTGTTTGTGACAAATAAATTTGATATTTGCTATGTTCGCAGCAGTCTAAAGCATGTCTGAGCGGGTAGAAAACTTGCTAAAATTAAAGCATAACATGCATTTAGGCGTTGATAAAATTATTAATGTAATTAGGCGAAAGTTGTATGCAATTAAATTAAGCAGCACACTTAATTCAATAAAAGGCTTTCAAAATCATGCTCGAAAACACACAGACTTTGCTTATTTCGTTAATAAAAGCCTAAAAGCATGCAACACATTTCACAAAATAGCTCTAAAACGCTCGCACTTATAATAGAGGGTATCATAAAAAAGGTTTCACATCATACAGTTTATTTAAAACGTTTACATAAAAATGTCTGCTTGGTGTTGATTTGATTTCCTGCTGTTTGCGCTTAGTGGTTTCTTCAATTTTTTATATTATTTTTTATAATACAGTTGCTTCAGTGTTTATTGAGGCGTGTGATTTAAATTTAATTTGCTGCTGATTGAAATTGACAGGCAAATTTTGCGTGCTAAAACCAGACATTCCGAAAAGTGTTGCATATTTTAGGGCATACAAAAGGTTTTATTCGTTTTTGTTTCTTTAGGTATTTTTTGCAATTTAAATGTTTACCTACATATTAATGGAGATTTAAATATTTTAAAATTAAAGCATACTTTGAGGCATATTATATATTTAAAGTTTTTTTTAACAAATTTGCACTACTACTTTCGATAATGTTGTTATTTTTTTAGTATTTTGTGCAATTTATAAACTAAATGCTTGCATATTTAACTTAAATTTAGATATTTTATAAACATTGCCTATTTTTAGGCATAACTTTAAATAACTTCGCAGTAATGAATATCTTATATCAATCTTATAATATTTAAAAATTAAATACCTGCAAATTTAGTATATATTTTTATTTTTCAAAAGTATTGCATACTTTGGGACATATTTGGTTTTAAATGTTTTTAATGATTTTAAAATAGTTTTGCTACAAAAATTCTTTTTATGAATTTTAAAAATTAAATGGGTTCATATTCAAGTAAAGTATTGATTTTATAAAATATTGCATACTTTGGGGCATATTTAGTTTTTAATGTTTTTAATAATTTTGTAATAGTTGTATGCAAAAATTTAATTTATTAATTTAAAAAACTAAAAATGTTTTAATATTCAAGTAAATATTGAGTTTAAACAATATAGCATACTTTAAGACATATTTTACATTTTTTTAATTTTAATTAAGTTGCATTATATGCTTAAAAGTTATATGTAAAATGAATCAATATTTAAAAAATAGCTGCATTAAAAATATTTTAAGCTTTGTGTTTAATTAAAAATCCTTTTTTTTGTAATATTGCCTAAAAGTATGCAACAAAAAATTTAATTAAAATATCGTGTTGATTCGAATTTAATAAGCTTATTGCCAAATATTTGCATATTTATTTAAGCACGCCTCTGTTCGCAACAAATAACGCCCCAAAGTATGCAAATATTTAGTATTACTTTCAATATTAACTAAAGTTTGAACTCTGCCATGCGCTGAACCTTTAAACATTCATTTAAAAATCATCAAAAGGTTGTGCTACAAATTGACACTAAGCAAAACGGACAGCAGCACATTAATGTTGCCTGCCTTTAGGCACAATGTAAAATAAGCAAATGTTTTTTGAATATGCAAAAACAACAGAACAAACAAATGCAAAAAAAAAACTTTAGTTGTGGAAAATTCAATAAATATTCAAATTTTTTGCAGTCTCGGGTGTGATGTTTGTTTAAAGAGGGCAAGGGGCAACCAACAGCAAAAGGTGTAAAGTTCAGAAAACAAAAATATATAATTTATGATGTCCTTAGTTGTTGCCCTAACCAGCTAATGTCAACACAAATGTATTTAAATGTGGCGCACACAGCAAGGACGTATTCATCAATAGTCGAGACAGGCAGAGAGACAGTGAGGGTTCTTGTGCATGTTCTCAATAATAAATGGCCTTAGTGAGAGGGTGACTATTTAATGTCGTAGATAAATTTTTTCTTTTGTTTTGCAGTTTATTTTTTTGTCATCATTCTTATGCTTTAGCCACGACTTAACTTTAGGGTTGCCCCACACAACTGAGTGTCGTCAAAAATACTGAAGGTTTTTATAGCTAAATTCAAATCAATTGAGCGAAATGTTGTCAAATTGATTGAAATTGAGTTTATTTTGTTCTATGGCACATTTATTCAAGCGTTTTATTGAATTTTTGTCTTTTTTTTTTTTAGGTATTTGCCAAAATTTTTGTTTGCGCAATGTGCTGACAAATTTGACTGCAAATAAAGGGTTTTTCAACAGGGACGCTACAAAAGTAGAGCGACAGGGACAGCAAACGACGCCATATTTCTTGCCGCTCTTTTGACATTTCTCTTCAGTAAGGTTTGCCATTTCATGATGGAAAGATATACGAATTCGAATTTTGGTAGTAAATTTTAATAATTTCGACTCGTTGTTGGCTCGTATATCTTTCCATCATGAAAAGGCAAACCTTACTGAAGACAATTGGCAAAAGAGCGGCAAGAAATATGGCGTCGTTTGCTGTCCCTATCGCTCTACTTTTGTAGCGTCCCTGTTGAAAAACCCTTGTAGCGCTCTTATTGAAAAACCTTTTAAACTCGATGTCTTGTATATTTTTTTTAATATTATAATAAAAATGTATATTTTTCAAAATTTCTACTCTTATTTTATATATTTTTTTTATTTATTATAATAACATATTTCAGTATTTTACTTTTCTAATAAATTTCTATTTTTCATTGTCTACTTTTAGGTGAGTATTTGAAGTTTGGTTTCAAAAATAAAATTCGACAAATGCTACTTGGTTAATGTGTGCGTAAGTAATGCTTTAAAAACGTTTTAAATATCAAAATTAATTTAATAATACTTATTTTTTAAAAAGAAATAAAATGTGCACCTAAAGTATGCAACACAATTTTACTTAAAATGTTGAGCATATTTTAAAGAGTCCCGAATGCATTTAATATAGCTTTTTTGTATACAAATTATTGAAATAAAAACGATTCACTATATTAATTACGAATATTTTATAAAATGTTTCAAGATATATTTAATAGCAAACCTCTAAAAATATCAGTTTACAGTTTTGCCTTAGCAACTTTTAAACTTTCTAAGTTCAACAAAAAAAAAAAATATTTGACTGCTACCCTTCAAAAAAACTGTTCAATGTTTTTCCAACTGCGTATCAACTGCAGATTCAAAATCCCGATAAAAATGAATTGTGCAAAATCTGCTGCAATTTTATACGAATTTCATTTAATACGTGACTTTCTTAAAATTTGTTCCTCCTGTTTCACTCTTTTTCTACTACTTTTTTTATTTTACTCTTCTCCAATCTTTATCGCTTATTATGCTGGCTGCACAAAAACCTTGTCTTGCAATTACTTTAAAAACTTTGCAGAGTTTTGGTTTTTTTATTTTGCTTTCGCAGCCAAATTCTGGCAGCCGTCAAAGCGCACGTAGTACGTCGCACAGAGTCACGTCAGCAACATCGTTAGCAGTGGCTCTGCGTCTGCCACATGCACTGCTTTTTCTACTTTATTGTTTGGTCGCAGTGGCAGCTCTGTTGAGCCATGTTGTGATGCCATGTAATGCGTTTTGTCATATAAGGCAACCGACTATTGTTGCTGCTGCGGCTGACTTGGCAACTAAAAAGTCTTCAACTTCAAATATGCAGTTTGAAGTCTGCAGTCTGCCAAATTCTGCTCAAAGTCAAGCTGAAAAATCACTTGCGCTGCTTTGGCAATTGAAGGCGTTGTGCATTCGACTGACATGCGGCACGTTTTGTCAGCAGCAGCTTCACAGCAACAATTGCAAAATGCAGTCTGTCGATGATGACATGCCTAAACGGCATTTACAACGCCATCTAGCGTTGATTGCATGCCATCGATTTGCCGCAGATTTGCCGCATAGTTTTGCCAAAAACTATAATAATTTAAATAATGCTATACATTACTTAAAATATTGTCTTATAATACTGCATACCAAAAATAAAAATATATCTTACACTATATTTGGGCAGAACGCCAAATAGTGAGTCGTTTATTATTATAGTAGAAAAAACATTAAAACAATAGTATTTATACCTTTACATTCATTAATATTGAAATTATTAAATTAATGTTACTCATTTGTTTAATAATATCAAATTCATTAGAAAGCATTTCAATTAATATAAAAACATGATTGATACATGAACCATTAAATCAATAGTCATACCATTACGTTTTAATGGGACATTTTAAACGGAGTCCACTTTTGCAACAGCTAATAGTTATACAGGCGTCAATTATAGAAAAACAAAAGGTATACAAAATTAAATATTTTTTTTAAATAGTTAAAATCATGTTCTAAAATACTGCGTACCAAAAATAAGAATATATTTTTTTAACATATTGTGAAAAATGAATTAACTTTTCAAATTCCAAAATTAAGCTGAAATATCACTCATACGTCATGGTGATTTGCTTCATTATATTTAATCAATATTAAGAAATACATAACGGATTTTTTATTGAAATATATCAAAAATGTGCAAGAAAATAACGTGCATGAAAAATACGTTCTTTGACTATTAACACTTTTTGAAAATATTACTAAAATTAGAGAAGTTGTTTAAATCTGCCACAAGTAAGCATTACGCATAGTTGCGCTTTAGTTATAAAAAGTGAAACGAAAACTTAGGTAATTAATGTATTTAAATATTCAACACTATGTTTTATAATACTACATACCAAAAATAATAATATCATTTATAAAAACACTGAGAAAAATCAACAAACTTTCATGAAATAAGTCACAAGTAAGCATTACGCATAGTTGCGCTTTAGTCATAAAATGCATATCTAAATTTAGGTAATTAATTTATTAAAATAGCCAAAACTATGTTTTCTAATACTGCTTACCAAACCTAATAATATAATTTACACAAACTCACAGAAAAATTAACGAAATTTTATAAATGCAACATTTTCTCAAATATAACTCATACGTCATGGTGAGCAACTGTTTTAATTTGCGTCTAATTGACTGCTAAATTGCTACTATTTTAATAAAAATAAACTAAATAAATACTTTCTTCAAAAAACTACATTTTCACAATACTTTTTTCATACTACTATTATTTTATAACACTTTCATTAAACAATTTTAAAAAAAGGCATTTTCAAGACAGTTTTAAATCCATGCTGTCTTCTGCTTCAACATGACACACGCATGACAGTCTACTGATTTAAATTCGCAGGCATTAATAATTATGTTGCCCCCGGCATTGCAATGCGGCAGCAACAAAAGAACTAACGAAGCAGCAAAATGCAAACGAAACGAAAAAGTTCGTAAAAACCCCAAAAAAAAACAGAAAATTTAATCAAAAAAGCACTATTTCGATTGTAGTTGTTGCTGCAAATTTTCTTGCAGTGGCAACTGACGATATTGCTACTGTTGCCGCGCACAAGCTGTCGCGCAATGATTGCAATTTTGTGAATTAAAACAAGACGCGGGGGCAACGGGTGCTGAACATGCAACATAATGACATTGATGATGTAAATGCTGTTTGAAAACTCATGCTGCTGCTACTGTTGTTGATGATGATGTTGCTGATGATGAATTTGCGACAGCAACATTATAACAAGCAACATGCGGCTGGCAAAAGTCTTTTGTTGCTGTGCTCATTTAAAGCGCACATTAAAGCGTCAAATGATGCTGCAGATTTTTACATGAATTCTACACTCAGAAAATCCTACTAAAATTGGTCAATAGGACAGTTGTTGATTTAAAAGTATACAAAAAAATAAATATTTTCATATAAATTTAAACACAATTTAATAGTATTTAATAGTATTTTGTACTATTTAATGGGATTTACCTATTAATATAATGTACCCTTTGACTATTTTTATAGCAAAAAAACTATTCATTTTATAGTATTTTTTTCTCAGTGTAAATATAAAATAGAAAAAACACTGCTTAAAAATGTGTAAAACCAAACCCTACAAAAAAAAGAGTGCAAAAAGCACAAAAAGCTCGTTGGCCTTCGAACTTTAATTAAATTGAACGAGCTTTGAATGCAACGAGCGCAGTCATTGATGCGCGTTAAGCGCTTAATACGTATGCAAATGGCGAAAGGACGACCGCCGACAGCTGTGCCAACAACATGGCACCTAAAAAAAGACCACCAAAAAAAAAACCAAAAAAGAAATTTAAACCACTTGCTATAAACTATAAAGCAAATCCATTGCTGCAACCAACATCACCTTCATCATCTCCGTCATCATCATCATCTTCATCCTTGTCTGATTAACATTTCGTTTTTAGTTGGCATTCAAGTCGCATGTTAAGCCAACCGACAAGAATAACAAGAATTGTGCAACTGACAGCCGTGCAAGAGTCGTCGTCATCATCATCTTTGGCGCCACCTGCCGCCCCCCGACAAAATAAAAAGGATTTACATATCCTTGTGACTTTGCCGCATGCATTAAAAACAGCAACAAGTCTTGCGCTACGTTCGTCCGTCTTTTAGACTGTCAGTTAGTGAGTCCTTCGCACTCACTCATACAAGCTATGTATATCACTTACACCCATCCTTGACTGCTGCATTTAGTCGGTTTTTCTTTTTTGTGATCCTGCTGTCGACATGCTTTTTGCCTGCCCGTCTGTCTGTTGTAAATGTTTGTGTTGTTGCCAAAAACTTTTGCCAACACATTCGCAAATTTTAATTTATTAAAATGTCTGTGAATTTTTGTGCAGCCACCTGCAACGTTTTTGCCATACTGTGGCCGTCAAAGGACGCGTTTTTTCTTGTATTTGTTTTTGTATATTAAATAAAAAAATAAAGTTCAATATGTTTTTGCTGTAATTGATTAAAATTATTGCACACCATGGCGTTAGAGTGATGTTTAAGTAATTTTTGCGATTTTTTGCAGCATTTGTTTTGAACATATTTTTATTTTTAGTAAGCCATATTATAAAGCAGTATTTCAGCTATTATATGGCATTATTAAAATTTAAATAACTTTTGATTTTATTCATAAAGGTAATATGTTGAAGAAGCCAAGCTGTTTCTCTGTTTAAAGGATTTTATAACAACATGAGACAGTCGAAGAACGCAAATTTATTTTGTTTTGCATTTTAAAAATTATATTTTATTGTTTTTTTTATGTATATTTATTAAAGTACATGCAGCAGATCACCGTGACGTATAAGTGATATTTATACGATTTTTGCATTTATGCAAGTTTGACGATTTATCGCAGCGTATTAATAAAAGCTATTTTAATTTTTGGTATACAGTATTAAAAGACATTGTCTTAGCTAATTTAAGAAATTTTTAAATTTTTGATAGTTTTAATTTTTATATAACTAACGCGCGACTATGTGTAACCCCTAGTTGTGGCTTATGTATTTAGGAAAACAAAACACTTTTCTAATCTAAAAACTACATAAAGGCATTTAATAGTTAAAGGGCACATTTTTTGCTTTTATCACATTACAAAAATAATTCTATATCGTTTTGTATACATTGATTACATTAAATGCAGCTGCTCACCGTAAGTAATATTTAATCACTTTTCGCATAATACAAAATTTTGGCGATTTTTACAGCTTTCGTAAAAGAGATATTTATATTTTTAATAAGCAGTATTATAAAGCATAATTTCAGCTATTATATGGAGTTATTAAAATTTTTGAGATTTTTAATTTTTTTTTTTCAAAAGCGTGTTTATGCTTTTCCTTACTTGTGGTAAATGCGCTTTAGCAACCAATGAACTTTTCGGATTTAATTATTAAAAAAAAAATACTAGGAGGAGTTTTATGTGCATTTTCAGTACAAAAAAAAAATCAACATGTTTTTCTCGTATATGAATCAAATTTAATACTGCATCTGCTCACTGGGGCGTATGAGTGATATTTAAGTGATTTTTGAATTTTTCAAAGTATCGTGATTTTACTTAGCATAATCATAAATTTTAAATATATATTTTGTATGCAGTATTATAAGAGGATATTTAGGCTATTAAAACAAATTATTTAAAACTACTTCTGCTTTTTATAACTACCGCTCTACCATGCGTTATCCTTAATTGTGTCTAATGGACATAAGCAACCAAGACAATTTTCTGTTTTACAGATTTTTCTTTGCGTAATCATATAATTAATTTATATTTTTGGTTTGCAGTATAATAAAAGAATATTTTGGCTTTTAAAATAAATTGTTTAATTTTTACTATTTCTGCTTTTCTTATCTATCACTCTATCAATGCGTTATCCTTTAATGCATAAGCAACAAAGACAATGTTCTGATTAAAAGATTAAAAAATTACAAACAAATAATTTTTTTACATTTCTGTAAAAAAAAACATAAGAGTTTTGTGCATTCAGATCAAAATTAATTTAACTTGTTCACCGTGGTGTCATTTTTACGTGAAGCCTGCCAAAATTCGTTTTTTGAAATATTTTGCTCAAAAAATATAAAAACGTCAAGTTGTACCATTAACATCTGAGGAAATAGTTGCACAAAAATTATTTCCTTAAAAAATGGTTCGAAAATGCAATTCAAAAAAATTATTTTTAGTCGTGTTCTTTGTGCATAACAAATATTTAATTTTTTTATATATCAAAATAGTATTAATAGAAATATCATTGAATACTAGTTTTAAACAGATCTTTTCTGATTATTAAGAGCTTAACAATATTATGATGCATTTATTTGTAAGTTAGCAACAATTCTTCAAAGTTAGCTGTACAAAATGTTTGAATTTTTGGTATATTGGATAGGTTGCTTCATATAGCCACCACGAGTTACGACTCCTATTTAATGATCAGTTTTATAGAGGATATCTGCTTTAGAAGGTTCAAGAAATTCAGCTACTTATATCTGTTAATCTGCATGCTGCAGATCTCTAAGTTTGGCCTTATTTGATGAAATTTTTATAAACAATTGTTGTATTTGTGGTATGTAATAAGTGGCAGCTGTCAGAAAGCCTCCATAATTATTTTTTTAACGGTTTGTATTTACACTATATATCTATGTACAAAAATTTAGACTTTTGACCAACTAAAATGTAATAATGAACCACTGTGCGTATGAGTGATATTGAAGCCAATTTTGCTTTACTGAAAGTATTTTGTTTTTTCTCGGCGTACTTAAGAAAGATATTTGTATTTCTATTACGCAGTATTATAAAAAGGTGTATTGCCCAAAATACAAAATTATCAGACATTATTTTTTTTTTATTAAGCATGAATAATGCACGATTATGTGCAGCCCTTTATGTATCTTATGTACTTAAGCAACAAAATTATTTCACTGATTCAAGGCTTCTTTTTTAAATATATTATTGGTTTTTAAACATAAAAATGTAAAAAGTACATTTAACAGTGATTTTGCAGGAATTTCTCAACTTGTACAACATGTCGAATGAGTAAAAATTTGTAACCTATACATTTTGCTGCTGTTTCGAAGTGGCCCTAAATGAAATACTTGTTTTTTAAGTAAGCCATACTTTAATTATAAAAGTTGAAAAATAAAAATATATATATATTTTTAAAAATATACCTAATTTTAGCACAAACAAAATTGTTGCTTTATAAAATGCAAAAAAAAAACCGTTTTTCATTTTGCAGCACTTACATTTTTTAAAATGCTCAAATATAAATTAGTACTAAAAATTCAATGCGTCTACATTTAATAATATTTCAAAAAATGCGCTGATTGCAAAACTTTTTGCGAACAAAAATATTAAAAATATTCTCTAAAAATTTTTCCAATAAATTTAGACCAAATCATTTTCGGTTTTTTTATTTTGGATGCCTTTTATACGTGTCAGACGTAGCTGCAATGCAAAGTTTTAGTTTCAATTTCCGCGCTTTAATTTAATTCGCAAAAGTTTGGCGCGCATCGAGCTCTTTGCCAACTTTGGCCGCAACGAGCGCACTTTGCTCTGCAAAATTATGTTGGCAACGTGAAAATAATAAGTTGCAAATGTAGCTAAATTTCAAAAGCAGCAAAAGAAAAATAATACAAAAAACAACGAATAAAGTGTCAAAAAGTTCAAGCGTTATTTGTTTATTTTTGAATAATTCAGTCGAGATCCGTGCAAAGTGCGTTTACAAAATTCATAATCTTGCAATTTGAAAGTTTTGCATAATTTTAGGTGCTAAATTAGATACGTAACTCAAACTCTGTGTGTGCGCAATGCATTTGTAATAATAAAATTGAATAATAAAATTAGTTTTATTGTTAGCAGTTACCACTTGAGTTGATGAACAAATTAATGTGCTGTGTGTGGGCCTAAATTAGGCAGAATTCATTAATGGCTTTCATTAATTAAAGTCTATAAAAAGGACGCACAAGGTCAAGAGTTGTTGAAGCATAAGTAAGACGTGCCTTGTGTCGTGTGTGCTTGAAATATAAAAAAAGAACGCAAACGGAAGTGAAATAAAAGATGAATGTGACGCATGTCATAACGGTCAACAGCATAGCACAATGGCGGCAGCCGTTGTAGAGCCAGGTTAAATGGTCCAAAAGCAACGTAGCAACATGAAGCACAATGGCAACAGCAATAGCAAAAGGTAACAGCAGCAACAGTAAAATGACAATGACAACGATAACAACATGACAGACAATAAATGAGTGAACATAAAAGCAACAGTAGCAGCAACGGAAGGAAGTAAAAACGTCATTATGACGAAGGCAGCAACAGAAAAACAGCAATCAAAAAGGTTGATGGTGAAGAAAATTAAGCAAAAAAAAAAGAAAAAAGAAACACAAAAAATGATGCGATAAGTAGTAGAAGGAGAAAATAAATTAATGCGCATACATTAATCGTAGTTATGCAGACAGTTTTGAATAATTTATCACATGTGTTGAAAATGAAAAAAAATTAAAAAAATAATAAGGAGACAATGAAGAATAAGTGAAAGTTTGAGCTCGACTGATTAAGACCAAAAAAGTGCAAAGTAGAGATTACAAAATTTTAAAAGTGTTTAATAATTTAATTCATTATTTCGTTTCAATATTTTATACAGCATTTTTAATCCATCTTTTGTGTTGTCGTCTTTTTTGAATAATTGCCATTTCAGATATTTTATACATTTTTTTACATACGATAAGTGCGAGTTAAAAATAGTGAAAGAAAAATGGTTTATTACACTATGATACATGCAAATAATATTAAAAAAACTAAATAATAAAAAAAAAAAAACAGAAAAACTGCGTTCTATAAAAAAAAAGTTCTAATAAAATATTTATTTTTTATTTGACTGAGAAAAATCTCCTTACGCAACAAATAAAATGCCAATATTAAAATTTTAATAAAAACTATGATCGATTACATTCATTTTATAGATATGAATGTAATCTTTTTGCTTTGGGCTATAAATTGTAGAAGTTATAATTAAATATACGGTTGCTTCAATTATTCTATAGTTAATTTTGAAAACACCCTGTATATCACTAGGTGTTCCAGATATACTTTAACTCTAGAACATTTTTTTTATAAAATAAACCAAGGAATCAGTCAGTAAAATATTTGCACCCCAAAGCGGACCACCCTGAATATTTATTCTACATCATATTTATTTCTACATCATTTTATACATAATTTTTCAAATTATTTTATACATTGTTTTATACATAACTTTTTACATTTATTTATAAGTGATTTAATGCATTATTTTGTACATCATTTTATACATTATTCCATACGTTATTTTATACATTATTTTATACATTATTTATACATCATGTTATGCATTATTTAAAACATAACAACATTTATTTCATATAGTTTTTTGTACATTATTTTATACATCATAATATACATCATTTTATACATCATGTTATATACAATTTTATACATTACTTTATACACCATGTTATTCATATTTTATACTCCATTTCAAACATCATTTTATACATCATTTCAGATATCTTTTTATACATCAGTTCAGATATTTTATTATTTACCATTTTATATATCATTCCATACATTATTTATACAAAATTCTTTACATTATTTAACTTATAATTTTGTACATTTTATACATTTTTCTTATAATTTTGTACATCATTTTATACGTCATTTTATACAATTATTTTTTAACATCTTTTTATTATTTGATAAATAATTTTATACATCATTTCTTACATTATTTATACATTATTTTGTACATTTTTTTATGTATTCTTTTAATCGTCAATTCATAAATTATTTAATACATACATTATACACCATTTTATACATCAAATCAGTTCATATCATTATACAAGATAGATAAAGGGTTTTTTAACAGGGACGCTACAAAAGTAGAGCGACAGGGACAGCAAACTGCGCCATATTTCTTGCCGCTCTTTTGACATTTCTCTTCAGTAAGGTTTGCCATTTTATGATGGAAAGATATACGAGCCAACAACGGGTCGAAATTATTAAAATTTACTACCGAAATTCGAATTCGTATATCTTTCCATCATGAAATAGCAAACCTTACTGAAGAGAAATGTCAAAAGAGCGGCAAGAGATATGGCGTCGTTTGCTGTCCCTGTCGCTCTACTTTTGTAGCGTCCCTGTTGAAAAACCCTTGAAAAAAACGTTTGTAGCGCTCTTATTGAAAAGAACTTTAGAAGTTTAAAATGTTCATATCATTATACATTATTTGTACATAATTTTTACATTATTTTATACATCATTCTTACATAATTTTATACATAATTTTTTTATAATTTCATACATTATTTTACATACTTTTTTTTAAATTTTTTATACATTCCTCTATACATCATAATATACATTATTTTATATATAATAATATACATCATATCGTAAATTATTTATACATTATGTGTACAGAAATATATAAAAATAATGTAAAGAATTATATGATTTGTACATAATTATTTACATTATTTTTTACGTCATTTTATACATCATTTTATACATAAATTTTTACATCATGTTATACATCATTGTATACAATACAATATACATAATTTTATACATTATTTCATACGTCATGTCTTACATAATTTTATACATTTTTTTCATACTTTATGCATCATTTTATATTTTTTTTTACTATACGAATTTGTTGAATTTACACAAAGTATTAGTAAAACTAGGATTATGTATTTTGACACAGAAATACAAAAATAAATTATTTAACAAAATTTTGTTGTTTTTTGAGCATTTATTATAAGCATTAATTTGTTACTGTCTTGTCAGAAAATCAACCTTTTTAAGCCAACTTAGCGCTGTCGTCTTTTTTGAATAATTGCCTACGAAATTGTAACCCTCTTCAATGTTTTTTTGTTTTTTCACAAACCGCATACTAAGTACCCGTCGTACAGCAGTGTTTGACAATGCCAAACAATTTGCACTACAATTAATCACGCGCACACTTGGGACAAAGCCTAGTTTTAGGCACTTTAAATTTAAATATGCGTTTAAAATTTAAAATATGCCTGAAAAAGCAGGCAATTTATAATAAGAACATGTAATATTTGTAGTTTAAAAAAGGAAAAATGCAAAAAAAAAAAAGTGTTTTATAAATTATTATGCCATACTTATTAAAATTAATGTGATTTATGCAAACGAATTAAAATCGCTAAGCCAACAAATTGAATTCTTTATTTTGAGTCAAAGCAATTTGGCAACTCTGCTACAAATGACAGCATCAGCCGCAAATTATGCAAAAGAAAGTTGAATCGTGGTTTCTGATTAACAGCCAAAAAGTATGCAATTGATTTCATTCATTTGAAACTTTAATGAGGCTAAGCAAAATTAATATATGCAAAGACAAACAAGACGTTTAATTGGATTAACAAAAAAAAACAATAAAATATTCAACATTTATTGTTTTTTTTTTTTCAAATTAAATAATTATGCTTAAAGCGCCAAGCTGTAATATTTATAAATTATGTGACAGCTCAATGAAGTGTGAAAAGCATACAATGCGTGTGCGTTTGTATCGTGTTATCCTGTTTAAGTCTTTGAGGCTATTGTCCTTGCTATTGACAACTTTTGCAATTTAAATAAAGCGTCTGAAATTGGATTTTATTTATATTTAATATTCACAAAAAGAAAAAAAACACCACACATTTAAGCTGCACATTTATCAGATTGGGTTGCTGACTTAAAACAAACGTAGTTGACTCATGTTATTGTTGGTGGTTAAAATTTTGTTTTTATTTTTCGTTTCGTTTGTCTGCAAAAAGCCACACGAAGCAGTACAAAATAATTTGTAATGGCTTGTAGCAATTATTTGTGTGGCGTCACAATGTATGTGAGGTTTTTTTATATTTTCACTTTTTATTTTTTATTCTTATTTTTTTTTTATTTTTTTTTTTCTTTTGTAAAACTTTCTGTCGCCGCACATTAAAAACGAAGTTAACTACGTTAAGCCTTGCTATGCCAGTGACTGGCTGCTTAAACCGCAAACATACTTTGTACATTGCGCCTAAAAGTATCCAAACCGCAAAAGCTGCCATTTTTTTTAATGGGTTTATTTATGGCATTTGTAGGTTTTTAAAAAGAGCTATTTTAGTTGTATTAGCTCACAGTTTTGTCACAGTTTTTCTATTTAATTGTTTTTCCGCTTATTCTACTTTTTTTAAATTTTTTAACAAAATTGTTTGTAATATTTTCGTGCATTTTTGTACATTTCCCTTTTTCAACTTTTGTACAACATATTGTACTTCTTTATGTACTTCAGTTTTTACTTATTACTTAATATTTTCATATTTTGTTTGTACTTCATCCATTTTTGCAGTATTATTTAATATCATTCTCTACTTTTTTTGTTGTTTATACAGTATTTTTTAAAATTATTTTTCATTTTGGTTATTGAACTTTTTTGTTATTCTTCAGTACTTCTTTTTGTAAAACTGTCTACATAGTTTATGTCTCATTATTTTTTCTTTCACTGAATTTAATTTTTGTTCTACCTTTTTTACATTTTTTGTTTTATTCTCTTTCTCTCTTAAATATCCTTTTTTATTGATATATCATTTGCAACTTATTTTGTAATACACACTGTATTTTTTACTTACTTTTGTAGTTTTTGAATTTTTTGTATTATTTTTATTTGTACTTCTTTTTGTACTACTCTACTTAACTTTCTACTTAACTTTCTACTTAACTCAACCAATCATGTCATTATCCTTTCTATAATTTATTTTGTAATACTTTGTATATTATTTATTATTGTTTGTGTCTTTTTTTGTACTTCTTTGTGTACTTCTTTTTGTACTTCTTTATGTACACCTTTATGAACTTCTTTTTGTATTCCTGTTTTTACATATTATTTAATATTTTCATATTTTGTTTGTACTTCTTTAATATGTTCTACTTAGTTTTGTACTGAATTTGTTATTTTATTATTTTTGTACTTGATTGTGAACTTTTTTTATTATTATACTTCTTTTTGCACTTTTTTTCATAATAAAGGGTTTTTCAACAGGGACGCTACAAAAGTAGTGTTACAGGGACAGCAAACGACTTCATATTTCTTGCCGCTCTTTTGACATTTCTCTTCAGTAAGGTTTGCCATTTCATGGAAAGATATACGAATTCGAATTTCAGTAGTAAATTTTAATAATTTCGACTCGTTGTTGGCTCGTATATCTTTCCATCATGAAATGGCAAACCTTACTGAAGAGAAGTGTCAAAAGAGCGGCAAGAAATATGACGTCGTTTGCTGCCCCTGTTGCTCTACTTTTGTAGCGTCCCTGTTGAAAAAAACTTTTGTAGCGCTCTTATTGAAAAACCCTTTACTCTTTTCCACTTAGTTTAGGCCTCGGAGATTTTTCTCTCTCTGTAGTACATTTTTTTCTTACTTTCATGTTCAATTTTTTTATTCCTTTTGTCCTTCTTCTTTTTGTACTTCGCTGTATTGTAACATCATTTGCATTTAATTTTGTACTACAACTTTATATTTTTAATTATTTTTAGTACTTGATTTTGAACATTTTGTAGTATTTTTTTTTGTACTACTCTACTTAACTTTCCACTTAACTTAACCAATCATGTCATTAACCTATATATATACTTTATTTTGTACTACTTTTTATATTATGTATTACTTCTTTGTGTCTTCCTTTGTACTTTTTTGTGTACTTCTTTTTCTAATTCTTTCTATACTTCTTTTTGTATTCCAGTTTTTACATATTATTTAATATTTTCATATATATTTTTTTTCCATTTCAATTTGTTTTTGTTTGTACTTCTTTAATATGTTCCACTTAGTTTTGTACTAGATACAGAACTTTTTTTTATATTATTATTGTAGTTGATTTTAAACTTTTTTTATTAATATACTTCTTTTTGTACTACATAACATACTTCTTTTAAAATGCTCTTTTCTACATAGTTTAGGTCTCGGTAATTTTTTCTCTCTCTGTAGTAAATTTTTTTTTCTTCCCTTCATGCTCCTTTTTTACTTCTTTGTGTCCTTCTTTATGTACTTCGCTGTACCTCTTATATGTTAATTTTTCATTATTGTTACTATCATATGAATTTATTTTTGTACTAAATATTTTATATTTTTACTTATTTTTTGTACTTGATTTTGAAAATTTTTTTGTATTATTTTGTTTAGTACTTCTTTTTGACTACTATTATAATGCTTTTTATATTACTCTTTTCTACTTAATTTAACCTATCATGTTTTTATACTTCCTGTATTTAATTTCCACTCCTTATATTTTGTTTTATTACTTCTTTGTGTTCTTCTTTGTAAACTTCTTTTTCTACGTCTTTTCGTACTTCTTTTTGAACGTCTATTTGTACCTCTTTAGTAGTATTTCATATAAAATTGATAAAAGTTTATTTTTCATCACTCTATCATAATTTCCATTATATTTGCTCTTCTAAATTATTTTTTTTGAGTCATGTTGCTTTTTTTTGTTTTACAATTTTTCTCTTATTTTTTTGTCCTCTTTTCCTGCCCTTGCCTTTTTCCGGCTGTGTGTGTGTGTGCGGTTTTTTTGCACATTTTTCACTCGATACTTCTTGCGCTCTAATTCGTTGTTAGCAGCAGCTCAGTGAACAGTTTCCATTGTAATTACTTGGTTACTTAGTTGCTTAAGCGCAGTCAACGACTTTGCATTGTGTACATTGTTGACGTTGCAAGTCAGCAGCAGTTGGTATAGGAGCAGCAGCAGCAACCGCTGCAGGTACTTATGTTGTTGCTCTTGCTGTTGTACACATTGTTCGACATGCATTATTATGTTATGTTTTAATTATGATTATGTTCTCAACTGCTTATCGGAAAACAGATATTCGATTAATATGAATTGATTAGCAGACAATGCCATTGTTCAAATTTTAATTAAATGCAAGTACTTAAGTCTTAAATAGATATTAAAAATAATTATCAATATTTAAACATTAATTTTATAACATTAAATTACATTTAATTACAATTGATTATATGACAGTGCATTATATTATGTAAAATTACTTTAAATGACATTGAAATACTTTTAATTACATTGTAAATTACATTAAATTGTGTTCATTTACTTTAAATTACATTAAATTTGACTAAATTACAATTTATTACATTAAATTACATATAAATCATTAAGTTACTTTAGATTACATTTAGTTACACAAATTATTTCAATTACTTTCAACTACTTTCCATTACTTTTCATCACTTTCAATTACTTTCACTTACTTTCAATTACTTTCAATTACTTTCAATTACTTTCAATTACTTTCAATTACTTTCAATTACTTTCAATTACTTTCAATCACTTACAATTACTTTTAAATACTTTCAATTACTTTCAATTACTTTCAATTACTTTGCATTACTTTCCATTACTTTAAATTACTTTCAATTATTATAAACTACTTTCAATTACTTTCGATTACTTTACATTACTTTCAATTACTTTCAATTGCTTTCAATTACAATTAATTACATCTATTAAAAGAATGTAAACCTTGTAAAATATGAATAACGCATCACGTTGCAATCATTAAGATAAATTTATAATTTTTAAATTATTACATATTTTATAAGACATTTTTTTTTTATTTGCTTTCTCTTAAATTCTTCATTAATGAAGCACAAATATTAAATTCTTGATATATACGTAAATGTATTTGCTTTTAAACGATTTAACGAAAATCATCTCCTACGTCTTCTGTTTCGAATGCGAGACACGTGCGGTTTGTATGTCGCCTAGAAGACGGCAACGAAAATCTAAAATTATAACGAAGCAGTTGCATGCACGTTCGTTTTGTGCTCGCTCGTTCGTTCGTTCGTGCCAAATGCACGTTTGCCAAACTAAGTGAAATTTTTTCCATAAAACCATTTCAAACAGATGCCATTTTGCAAATATTTTGAGTTACAAATTTTAATTGACTCCCCGAGACCAGACCACTTCAGTTCAGTTAATTATAATGAAAACTTTTAGCAGCACTCTGTGGTATTTTTTATGATCGGCCGGAGAATGCGTTCCAATTTTTATGAGGTCATTTCAGCTCATGTGGTGGCTACAGCGGACCAAAGGCCTTGATCGGGTACATTTTATGAATGTTATGCACTAAATATCAGTGCATTAAAAATAATTAAAATTTGATTTACAAAATAAAAATGTATAATTACAAATTAAGACCGAAAACTAAAATTAAAATGTTCACACAAAAATTATTTTTTTTTTACTTCTGAAAATTCATATTTTATGCTACTTCTCAACTTCACTAAAAACTCATAAATTTTCATTAATAATTTAAATTTTTACTCAAATTAAATTGTCACTGAGTATTTTTTTTTTTTTTAAATTAAATATTTCACTCAAAATTATTTTTTTCATTAATCATTAAAATCAAATGAAATTATTCATTAAAAAATTTAATATTCACTTTTCAATATTGAGTAAAAATTTATGCTCGGGAAACATTACTCAATCCAAATTAAATTTTTTCTTAAAATTAAATTTTTCACTTAAAAATAAAATTTTCACTCAAAATTACATTTTTCATTCAACATAAAATTTTTCACTCAAACTTACATTTTTCACTCAAAATTACATTTTTCACTCAAAACTACATTTTTCACTCAAAATTAAATTTTTTACACAAAATTACATTTTTTACTCAATATTATATTTTTCACTCAAAATTATATTTTTCACTCAAAATTAAAATTTTCACTCAAAATTAAATTTTTTACTCAAAATTAAATTTTTCACTCAAAATTAAATTTTTGACTCAAAATTACATTTTTGACTCAAAATTACATTTTTGACTCAAAATTACATTTTTCACTTAAAATTAAATTTTTTTTCAAAATTACATATTGCAATAAAAATAACATTTTTCAATCAAAATTTAAATTTTCACTCAAAATTACATTTTTGACTCAAAATTACATTTTTACTCAAAATAAAATTTTTCTCTCAAAATTACATTTTTCACTCCAAATTACATTTTCACTCAAAATTACATTTTCACTCAAAATTACATTTTTCACTCAAATTACAGTTTTCACTAAAAATAAAATTTTTCTCTTAAAATTACATTTTTCACTCAAAATAAAATTTTTCACTCAAAATAAAAATTTTCACTCAAAACTGTTTTTTTTTCCTCAAAATAAAAATTTTCCATTAAAACTAAAATATTGAATAAAAACTGAAATTTTTAATTATTTTTTTTTATTTTTTTTATTTAATCTATTTTTTATTTAATCTTTTATTTATTTAATCTAGCAAATGATTCTTTTATTTTTTACTCTATCATAATTGCTTTTACCAAACCCTCACTCATACATATTATCGCAATATTTAATAAAATTCATTTAAAAATAACTTTGTGACCGCCGACAAGAGCTGAAATTTTGAGCTATAATTGGCAACATGCTAAACAGAATTTAGCCCTGTTCGCAAACCGCTTATTAACCTTTTGCCTGACCTTCGAAGGTAACCGCAAAACGGCGGTGTGTCGGATGGACAGACGGACGGGCGGATGTTGGTTTTTGGGTCGGTCGACGTTTGTTGCGGTTTTATTTGATGCGCAAATCGCGTGGTTAAAAAACAAAAATAACACAACAATATTAAGTCACTCAAAAATGCATAGCTTAAATTGTGCAGCTGAAATAGTTGCTGACGAAAGCAGAACGAACGACCAACCAAATTGCCACAATTTTCGAGCGGTGCAAATGCTTGTTGTTGGTAGTGGTGGTGGTCCCGGTGGTTTAATGATGTTGTCATAATTATAAATTCAAACCGCAACAAAGCTTTTGTGATATTTTACAAAAAGAAGGACAGAATCATCAGTCAGAATAATTACGAGCCTTCGAAAAAGTGACGCACACATTTTCTATTAAAAAACAAAAACTAATTAAGCTGAAATAATGCAAAACACCCATTAAAAATATAAAATTTGTGAATTTTTTTATTTTTTGCCACAATGGAATCCATAAAAAGTCACATCAAACGTGGCAAGTGCTCGTGGAGAACGGACCAAATTATCAACCTGATGAGTTTTTTGTTTTTATTTTTCATATTTTAAGTATCTATAAAGAGTTTCATGGAATATGTTATTTTATGAACGCCTCAAATGCTATGCAGACAGCCAACAGACTACGACGATACAAAAAATATGGCGCAAATATGAAACTCAAGTCTGTTGAGTGGTTATAAAGACATAACGACTTATTTCAGCACACTTTACTCTTGAGTTTCACATTTATGAATTTTTATCGCATGGTTGCAGGAGGCAGTCAGGGTAACAAGGGGTACTCGCCATGGCAAATGGTCAGAAGCAAGGGTAGCTTTAAAAGTTTTACTTATAAAATTGAATTTTTATCTCAAAATTCAATTCAAATTTCAAATTTTCACTCGCAATTAAATTTTTCACTAAATATTACACATATCATAAATTCAATTTTCACTTAAAAATTAAATTTTTCACTCAAAATAAAAGTTTCCAATCAAAATGTTCATAGAAAACTAAATATTTCACGCCATATTAAATTATTAACTTAAAATTTAAACTTTAACTCAAAATTCAATTTTTCACTCTAAATTTAATTTTGCACTCAAAATTATATTTTTCACTCAAAATTACATATTGCAATCAAAATTACATTTCTCACTCAAAATTACATTTTTCACTCAAAATAAATTTTTTCACTCCAAATTACATTTTTCACTCAAAATTTAATTTTTCACTCAAAATTATATTTTTCACTCAAAATGACATTTTTCTTTCAAAATTACATTTTTCACTCAAAATTATATTTTTCACTCAAACTTATTTTTTTTGTTAATTACGCAAATGATTCTTTTATTTTTTACTCTTTCATGATTGCTTTTACAAAACCCTCACAAAATTCAAATTTTCACTCAAAAATTATATTTTACCCAAAATGCAAATTTACTTTCAAAATTAAAATTTTCACTTAATATTCAAATAAATATATTTTTTATTACATTTTATAAATTTGAATTATGAATATTTCTAAATCCCTAGTTACTGCTGATTGGTTGTCAAAATAAAAAAAAAAAACTCACACCTAATACAGACAGATTTCACGAAAGCAGTTTGCACATTGTGGTCATTTTCACGCGCACTCACGCACGACGTACATTGTAGACCTCAAAGCCACATGAGCTCTGCACTCGTGCTACGAACCACAGCGGCAACTAAAATGTTGCTGCTGTTATTTAGATATTCTGTTTTTGTTGTTTTGAATATTTTTGAAAATTTGAAATTTCGGTTATTTTTAGTCAACTTACGCAACGAGTGCGTGATTTAGTTGTGACAATTGAGAGTATGACTAGTCGAGTCTGTTGTCCATCTCTCTGTTCATCTCTCCGTCTCCCTCTGTGTTGCTGTTAAATGCGGTGACTACTGCGCGCCACAAAGTATGCAACACATGCGGCATTGGCGCCTGCGATTGGCTAAACTTGGGCCTCCAAACTTTTTGCCTCTAATTGCTTTTATTAGAATTGTTGTTGGTGTTGTTGTCAGAACTACTTTTGTGGTTTCTGTTGTTGTTTTTACTCAGTTTTGTTTTGTTGTATTGTGTTTCACTCGTTGACTGCTAAACAAATTTATTAAGTGGAAAAGTTTAAGCCGCTTAATATCAGCAACTGATGCCGATGCCGCATGCGACGTTATGCCGGAAGTACGTGCTGCGGTAACCATTTTGCTGCCATTTTGTGCACAGAAAACAGACAACGGCAAAATGAGCCACTCGACCAGTTTTTGGCGCTCCTGTGTTTGTGCAGCAAATATGTTGCATAATTTAGGGCGTCATGTGTGTGTCCATCACAGAGTAGCACATCATCCAGTTTGATTTAATAGCGCGTTGAGTTCTCTACGCATAACACATACGCACCACAATACATAAAACACTCACACTCTAAGGCAGGCCTTTGTATTGTACGCCCCTCTTATAGTATGCGGCCTAAAACTATGCAACATTACCATGCTTGTTCGTTGCTTAAGTAAACTTTGGGTGCAAATTTGGATATTTAGGGTTTATGAAATTTTCAGTTCGCTGTTTAGCAAACAATTTGTGCTTTTAGGCGCGTCAATTTCGGTTTTGGTTTCTTTAGGGATCTAATTTCTATATATTTCGTTATTCGACCTTTTCGATAATTTTTTCATATAAATATTTTTTTTTAAAGGATGTTTTTTTTTAATATTAGTTATATTTTGAACTAAATAATTCTATATTCTATACTTTTTTAAAAATTTCATACAATTGGCACAATATAGATTATACATTGCATACTTTAAGGCATTAATCAAATAAAGTATTTTTCTTATAATACTGTATAATGTAGCCAATATATCTAATTATCCTAAATTGTGTGTATTATGCTCCTTTTAAATAAGCAAAAATAATACTCAAAATTGTTAAACTTGACTTAAAAATAAACCGCACATTAGCTGCCCCGCCTTAAGTTATGCAATGTTAATTTATTTAGCTACTTTAGTCGCTAATTAAATAGAAATCTTTTAAAATGATAAAAAAATGTTTAAGTTCTTTGCGGAAACGTTGAAAAGAACCATCTACTCTCCATCTGCTAATGAGCACCGACCAGTCATTTGTTGTCGTCTTTTAGGCGCATCTCTTATTTTGGTTTGTGCCACTTAATAACCGCAATTACGTTGATTTTCAGTTGGCTAGTACAACCTGGCCGCAAGTTTATATTATGCGGGTGCCTTTGCTTATAAATTTTATTTTTTTTATAGCGCACTTTTAGGCGGCAAATTAGCAACTGCTTCTGCAGTGAGTACTTTCGGGTGATGTAATCTGATTTAAGTGCGGCATTGAAAGCTTATCTCTGGCCAGTGGATGAACATGAACTTGTTAAGTTATTCAATGATATTGAAGTAGTGATGAACATAAATTTTTAAAAATAAAATTAAAAACTTAATTTAAAAAAATATATCTATGTTTGAATTAAAAGAGTTTTTATTTATATTATATATTAAAATTTTTAATCAAATTTCAATATTCAATATCATTTTCAATATCATTTTTTACTCAAAATCATCAATATTAGATTTTTCACTCCAGATTAAAATTTTCACTCAAAATTAAAATTTTCACACAAAATTAAAATTTTTACTCAATATTAAAATTTTCACTCAAAATTAAAATTTTTACTCAAAATTTAAATTTTCACTAAAAATTAAAATTTTCACTAAAAATTAAAATGTTCACTCAAAATTAAATTTTTCACTCAAAATTAAAATTTTCACTCAAAATTAACATTTTCACTGAAAATTAAATTTTTCACTCAAAATTAAATTTTTCACTCAAAATTAAAATTTTCACTCAAAATTCAAATTTTTCACTCAAAATTCAATATTGCACTCTAATTCCATTTTTCACTCATATTTCACATAAAATTCAAATTTTCACTAAAAATTCAGTTTTTACTCAAAAATTCTATATATTATTTTTTTGCCTCAAAATAAATTTTTTCACTGAAAGTTAAAATTTTCACTTAAAATTTAATTTTTCACTCAAAAATCATTTTTTTTTTACCATAATTCAATAAACATATACAAAATTCAAATTTTTTAAAATTAATTTTTTCACTCGAAATAAAAATTTTCACTCAAAATAACATTTTCACTCAAAATTAAAATTTTCACTCAAAATTAAAATGTTCACTCAAAATTAAAAATTTCAATCAAAATTAAATTTTTCACTTAAAATTCAATATTGCACTCTAATTCCATTTTTAACTCATATTTCACTCAAAATTCAAATTTTCACTGAAAATTTAGTTTTTACTCAAAAATAATATATTTTTTTGTGCCTCAAAATCAAATTTTTTCACTGAAAATTCAAAATTTCACTTAAAATTTAATTTTTCACTCAAAAATCATTTTTATTATCAAAATTCAATATATTATACAAAATTCAAATTTTCACTCAAAATTAAATTTTTTACTCAAAATCCTTTTTAATTTTTTACCGAAAATTAAAAATTCAACATCTTACATAGTTTTGCTCACAAAATAAAATTTATTTTTTACATTTTTGCTCTCAAAAAATAATTTCTAACTCAAATCCAAAAAAAGAAATAATATAACAATTTTATAAAAATAAAAAATGTAATACATATAATTTAAATTAAATAAATCAAAAATACTTGAAATTTAAATACACAAAAAAAAGCAAATATATGAAATTTTTAAATTAATATTTTATTCAAAAACTTTAATAATTAAATATATGCAAAACATTAACAAAACATAAAACATTGTTCAACGCTGCGCCACACTCTGCCTTCAATTGGGACTACTTATTATTCATATGCTGTGCGCATTGAAGCCGACCAAAAATATCGAAAAAAAACCCATACAATGCATATACTGTGAAATGACATTTCCGCTTCCGTTTAAGAGCTGCACGCGTGTCCTGTGTTATGAACCAACCGAGCAACAGACTCACCAACGAACACTCAACAGTTAACGGGCAGGGTTGCCAGGTACACAACGCAATGCTAAAATATTAACGTATGAATGGCAAAAATCATTTCACCCAAATGGCAGCCGCACGCGCTGACGTCGTCTGCGCTACATTAAATATTTACCCGACATGTGCCATAAAAATAAACGTACGCTGTACATTTTAATGACATTCGCTGCTGCCATTTCTACTTTTTTTTGATTTCTGTTTTTTTTTTCAACATTTGGCTTTTGTTTGCTGCAATACAAAGTACATAAATTATTGAGCCTCAAATAAGAAATAAAGTCACTGATACGCATTGCCTTACATTCTTTGCTATTTATATCAGTCGCAGTATTTGTTATTTATAAAATCATTATACTGCCACTCACGACCAACCACCGTCAATTACAGTCAATAAAAATTATGGCCAAAGCAATTTTCCAGCAACTCAAAGCGAAAACCTTGACGTTTGCGTCTGTTGCGCATTTCTTACGATTTAACCCTAAACTCTACAACATACACAGAGCTCACTTTATGGCCTGCCTTATGTGCCACCGTCTGCCGCGTGTCCTTCCGCTTGCCTGCTTGGTCGCTTTAAGTGACTCTGTTGCGGCAACCCTTGGCCTTGGCTTTGGTAATTTTCTTGGCATTAGTTTGGCATGTGCTACGCATGCAAAACAGCTTTTTATATCGGCCATAAACGCACGTACGTGTCAGCAAATATACACAGCAAAATATACACACTGTTGTATTTAATCACACACGAGCAGTACACATTTGCATTAACTACACGCAGAAATATTCGATAATGCGTCAAAAATTATTATAAAAATTTTTAAATGCAACAAATATATTTTCTTGTCAGAAGTGGTACCTTTATTAGATTCACAAATATTTTTACTAGACATCTGCACAAATGTATTTGATGTACAAAATATGCACTACTGCACTCTACAGTATTAAGCGTATTTTGCAATGACAGTATACTGTGTTATAGTGAATCCTCCTTGAGCGACTTCACTTCAGTATTTATTTTATTGGCGTCAAGTATTGTCCACACATTTTTTACAAAATATGCACTACTGCACTCTACAGTATTGAGCGCATTTTGAAATGGCAGTATACTGTGTTATAGTGAAGTCTGCTCCTGCGAATTCACTTCACTACAGTATTTATTTTATTGGTGTCAAGTTCTGTCAACACATTGTTTTGTAAATGTTTTGTAAAACAGAACCAAATGACACTACTCTCGCTGAACATGCAATGATTGCAGTGAGTGAGGGGAACGAGAAACGAGTGAGAAGGCATATTATAAAATATTATATAATTTTCTTATACATTTTGTTTATTTATATATTTCAATATTAATGAAAATTCCTTAGAGTAAAAATGATGAAAAAAGTAAAAAGGAGTTCATTTCAGTATTTGAATTTTTATTGCACATTATTATAGACCTTTTCACTACAACTACGTTTTGATTGTGTTTTGTTTTGACACTACTTGGTGCTTTGATGTTGTGAGCAAGACATTCATTTGATTTTCAAGCACAGAGTCGGCGACAGTAAATGTTTTGATATAAAATGAATGTCTTGAAATGGATTTTAAAGCATATGTCTTCTATTTACCATAAATTGTCGTGCATATTTCCACAGTTTACATTGTATATAATCTTTATGAGTGCTGTGTACCTTAACAAATATTCAAAAATCATAATTTAAGCCTTTAGTTATTATTTTATATATTATTCTCCAAGTGTAGCATTCTACCATTTCAAGTGACTGTCGATAATATGGAAATTTTGTATTTTGTATGCATTTAGAATTTTATATTTTGTATTTATATTGCTTTGACACAACACATGAAGAGCTTAAGTTACAATTTCCCGAAGAGCTTACCTCCGACAATCACTTTTCCACTGCTACATCTCGTCCCACTTTAACTTCTCCTTGCTCTGCAATACAAATACCATTGATCTGTGATTTCTGAAATGAGCAATATTAACCCCCTGCATTTACATTTGACATACTTTGCGGCGCATTTGATTTCTAAATAATTCAATTGTTAATATTTGTCAAATGCGTCGTCGACATTTTAATCGGCAGGCAGGCGTTTTGTTGGTGTGCAGTAAATATTGCGGAATTATTGAAATAATAATTCCTAAATTACGAATGTCAGCAAATCGATGGAAATTTTAGAATTTTCAATTGAGCAAATAACGTTGTGCGTCTTGACGTTTGAGTATTTTATAAATACACTTGACGTAGGAGTCACATTTTGATATTGATTGTAGGCGTTGTATTTCAAGAAGCTTAAGGTAGTTCTTCGATATTTTTATTTTTGTTGCTATATGTATAGAATATTTTGTGATTTTATAATATATATTAGAATGATCTCTGCACTTAGAAAAAAATGTCAATTAAAATTGGACAATAGGACAGTTATTTAAAAAAATAGTATACAAAAAATAAATGTTTTTTATATAAACACAAAAATAATTTATTATTATTTAATAGTATTTTGTAGAATTTAATGGTATTTGCCTATTAAAATAATAATTTATCCTATTGATTATAATAGCAAAAAACTATTGATTTTATAGTATTTTTTTCGAATTGCTAGAATTGTTCTAGAATTAAGTGACTGGGATAGAATTATGTCAGGGATGAATTAGCTCAGGTAAATTATGCCAATAGATAGGTGCTTTAAAAACAAACAATTAATGCCTCGACATAACTATTTTATCTTGCGCTAAAAAAAAGTTATAGCATAAAAAACAAAAATATTTGTGTTTTGATCTGGATATAGCCTAATTCAGTAGATTGCCCAAATCTAAAGATATTTTATATACGTTATAACAATTGAGGAATAAACTAAAATAACAGACAAAATTGAAAAAAAATATAAATTTTTCTCATTTTTAAAGCTTTTCAAACTTTAAAATTTGATTTCCCAACATTTTTAAAAATACACATTCGCCCCTTTGGAATGCCAGTGATGATATCAAAATATCAAATTCTAATTTGCAAATTTAATTTTTAAAATTTTTAAATATGGCTGAGTTCAGGATAGCAGCATTTTCGCTTCACAAAGACATTCTCAATTAATGGTTTTACAACATCTCTCGATAATAGATATTGTCATATACAACTTCTTTATATTTCTATATTTTTTTATATATTTATATTTTTATCTTTTTATAAAATTATATTAAAAAAAATGCATTAATTCTAAATCTATATTTTTTTAATTTTGAGTACCTCGTTTTAATTATTCTTCTCATATAACTTTTGAAATATGTCTGTCTACCAAACCATTTGAAACACGTTTTCGCATTCAAGCGAATCTCAATGTTTACCACACACACATTTCCACTTTATCGCTGCTTCGTTCTACAAATACTGTTGCCGTCTCTGTTGTGCTTCGTTGGCGCGCAAGATGGCGTCACTGCAATTGCAATGGCGGCGCCTTCCGCTGTATTTGTTATGGTGGTAGGCAGCACCTGCATTGACTGCTGTCGAACAAGCGAAAGCTGTTGATAACAGCGAAGGATAATGCTCAAGAACAGTCAAAGCAGCGACAACAGCAACAAACAATTGGCAATGTGTTGCAGCGGCTGTGTCTGTGATTGCTTGTGCTGCATCTAATGAAAACGCGTTGCTAACGACAGCAGTTGTTAGTGTTTCTACTGTCTGTCTGTCTGTCTGTCTGTCTGTCTGTCTGTCTGTCTGTCTGTCTGTCTCTTTGTCTGTATCTGCTTCTATCCATAGTCGTCTTTATGTCTGTCCATATTATCGTTTCGCGTTGACGTCTGTCAGTGTCGTTCAATATTGCTACCGCAGCCAGTGCTGCCTCTATATTTTATTCATTAATTTCTCTCATTGTTGTTTTGCTTGTAATTTGCATATATTTGCTGTGGTTGTGGATATTGTCGTCGTATTTTTCTACTGCTCCATCGACTTCTCTTCTTTCCGCTACTCTACTCCATCAGCTGCTTTACTATCTTCTTCTCTCCTTCTTAGCCATCGACGTTGTTAATATTTGCCGTCACAACTAATTTCATTGTCAATCGTTGTCAGACACGACTGTAATTTGCGCTCATTAAGATTTATTGTCGACTTTTGATGTCGATGCAACGATATTTGCATTTTTTATTAAAAAATTACTGAGTTTGTTCTTTTTTTAACTTTATTTATATTTTTATAATTTTCACTAAATATTCAAATTTTCATTAAAATTAAATTTTTCACTAAAATTAAATTTTTCACTAAAAATTCAATTTTCACTCAAAATTCAATTTTTCACTAAAAATGCAATTTTTCACAAAAAAATCAATTTTTCACTAAAAAAATTCAATTTTTCACTAAAAATTTAATTTATCACTAAAATTTAATTTTTCACTAAAAATTAAATTTTTCACTAAAAATTCAATTTTTCACTAAAAATTAAATTTTTCACTAAAAATTCAATTTTTCACTAAAAATTCAATTTTTCACTAAAAATTCAATTTTTCACTAAAAATTCAATTTTTCACTAAAAATTCAATTTTTCACTAAAAATTAAATTTTTCATTAAAAATTCAACTTTTCACTAAAAATTAAATTTTTCACTCAAAATTCAACTTTACACTCAAAATTCAACTTTACACTAAAAATTCAATTTTTCACTAAAAATTCAATTTTTCACTAAAAAAATTAAATTTTTCACTAAAAATTCAATTTATCACTTAAAATTCAACTTTTCACTAAAAATTCAATTTTTCACTAAAAATTCAATTTTTCACTAAAAATTCAATTTTTCACTAAAAATTCAATTTTTCACTAAAAATTCAAATTTTCACTCAAAATTACATTTCTCACTAAATTTTAAGTGTTTAACTAACATATAAAAATTTCCGACATTTACTTAATAATTTTCTTAATTTCCACCATCCTTCATTTTTTTGCCCTCTCCCGTAATCAATACCGCATACAAAGCTATAAAATTAAAAACCATAAATTTTCATTTCTCAGCGCATAACAAATAATAATAAAAACTGTACTGAAAATAATTCTAAAAATTTAATGGCTTCACATAAAACATTATGTTGCTGCTGTTCATTAATTTTAATGTTCTTCAAAACAAAAAAAAAAGAAGGAATAAAGAACAAAAAAAAAAGTGCCAAACAATGCATGCAGCAGCACTATTAATCCGCGCATCCTGCATTCTGGCGCCATTAAAACCAGAAGTGGGTGGGGCGACGCAATAAATTTCGAACAACTGTAGGAGACAATAATAAAAAATGCGCATATGTTTCACTCACACACATACCAAGCCATTGGCACTTTATTGCCCTAAAGTATTTAATGAAATTTTAAAATAGTCTTAAAAACCTTTTTATTGCTCTTTTTAGAATACTTTTTCTTTTGGTAGTCATTAAAGTTAGTTAATATTTCTAGACTCATTAAAAATTTCTAATATAATTCTTTTCAATTATAAAATCCAATTAAATGCAGAAAACATCATCTGAAATACGGAGCAATAGCAACCGGAAGTCAAACTTGTGTCATTTCCTTTCGTTTTGTTATTTATTAATTTTCTGCTCATTTACAGTCAATACTGTGACTCTTTCATTCGTACATGCATTCATTTATTCTTTCATTAATTCTTGCATTCATTCATGCATCATTCAAATTTCATTCTATGGCACCTGTTTTCCCTTCGCATATTTCCCAACCTCACTATTCTATTTAACGTTTTCACGCCTTGTCGTGTGCTGCACGACCAGCTGTAAAATAAATATCGCAAAAAAACAAAAATATGTCACTCTGTTGGCAACACTGTGGTGCTAAAAGCGCTGCTAAAAACCATGAAAATAACTAAATATGCAGAACTCAAACAGACCATAGAATATGGCGCTGTTTTTCTGCAGTTTTTTTCACCCTTCCACAAATTGTGTTACAACTTTTGCTACATTTTCTCCTAAACCTTTTTCTACAACATCCCTATACAATTTTCTACATTTCATTCACCTCTTTTCCACTTCTACCACTTTTACCGCTTCACTCTTACCCTATTACAAAACTCGGCCCATCGCTACAATTCATTTAGTTAGTTCTACACCTTCTTCCATATCCTCTAACTTATTTTACCCTGTTCTACCTTTTTCAACCTATTTTCCCCTGCCCTACTACAAACCCCTGCCCATTAGTTCTATTCATTTAGACCCTCCAGCCTTTAGCAATTTGTTGCACGGTACTATTTTTCGTTTCCAACATTTTAAACATTGCAATGAATGAATAACACTTGACTCTAGGGCTTTTGTGGAATTTTCTGCTTTAGTTTTTAGTTCGACTGAGGTCGTCTTATTATTTAAAACTATACCTCAACTCAGCAAACCACGTTACATTCAACATGGTTTCATGTTGGAATATTTAGCATTGCATATTTTTGCTGTGACGATTTGTTTTAATGCGCAAATTACTTGTTAATAAAGTCAAGCAGTCGACCATCTTAATAGCCTTCTAAAACTTTTGACTGCAACTCAAGCGTACAACTCAAGTGTTTGACAAGACGTATGAGCAACATTAAAGGCGATGGCTCACTTTGTAGCGTCATAGCTTTGGTAATAGTTGAGGGATTTTAACGAAATCAATCTTAAATTAAAAATTATATTTCATTTTAAACAAAATATTAAAAATATTATACAAAAATATGTAAGTTTTTGCACAGCTGCGCTTGAAATAGATATGCACCATCTGACGTATGAGCAACATTAAAGGAGATGGCTCACTTTGAAGCGTCATAACTTTTTTAATAGTTGAGGGAATTTAACAAGGTTAATCTTAAATGAAAGATAACTGTTCATTAAATTTGAAATATTAAAAATTTTGAACAAAAATAAGCAAGTTTTTGCACAATTGTTCTTGAAATAGAAGCGCACATTCTGATGTATGAGCAACATTAAAGACGATGGCTCACTTTGTAGCGTCAAAGCTTTGGTAATTGTTGAGGGAATTTAACAAAGTTAATCTTAAATTAAAGTTCATTTTTCATTTCATCCTAATTATTAAAAATATTATTCGAAAATAAGCAAGTTTTTGCACAGCAGTGCTTGAAATAGAAAGACACAATCCGACGTATCAGCAACAGATGTTGGCTCACTTTGTACCGTCATTAAATTGTTAATAGTTAAGAGATTCGAACAAAGTTTATTTTATCTGAAAATTAATCTTTTATTTATTAAGATTTCCAAAAATAATTATTGGAAATATGCAAGTTTATGAACAGCTGTACTTCAAATACATGCGCAATATTTGAATAAAGTCAATGGCTAACTTTGTAACAGCTTTGTAACAGCTTTGTTTATTGTGGCTGGATTTTAACAAAATCAAAAATAAATTGAAGCTATTTTTTATTTATTCCGAAATATTAAAAAATAACAAAACAAAATTAGACAATTATTTCATAGTACAACTTAAAATAGATGCGCACTACCTGACGTATGCATAACATTTAACATAAGTTAAACCGAAAAAATCTCCATCATATCTAAAGTCAAATTATTGAAATTTTAAATATAAATAGGGTAGTTTATCAGATTTCATTAAGAATAAAATTTACAATAAATAAAATACTTTAATACATGTAACATTAGAGACAATGGCTCACTGTTTATCATCCTAGTTTTGCAAAATGTGGATGGATTTTAATGAAATTACACTTAAATGAAAAATCATTTTTAAGTTATTTATAAATACTTCAAATATTATATAATAATTTTCCAATATTTGCGCAGAAGCGCTTTAAATAGACTACACGTACTACATGACGTATGAGCAACATTTAACTAAAGTTTAACTTAGCCCAACTCGTTCAATTGTTAAAGTAATTTAATGAAATTTGAAATATAATTAGAGTAATTTGTGTGCTTTTATTGAGTACATAATACACAATAAATAAACTAATTTAAGACATGTTTTTTTTTATATTTCCCCACAAGGTCATCGTTGTACACAGTCTCAGGTAATTGCACATGTACGCTATACAAAATAAAGCTGCTAAAACTACAATCTAGCATTAACGAACAAATAGTATAGGTATTTGAGTGAAAAACACACACAGCGAAAAAAAGAACCTCAACCCTGTACGTAATTGAATGTCATTCAATTGAATTGTATGTGCAATTGTAAACGGATATTGAGCGACATTGAACATTGATATAGTTGGCAGGACAATGAAAAGCAAACAAACCGTTGTTACAATGTAAATAAAAAAAGTAAAAAAAAACACAGAAAAAAGAAGCTCGAAAAATAACACAAAGAAAAAGACACAAATTTCAATTTTATTTTCTTGTTTTGCACCAGATTGGTGCTAGGGCCTCTTTCTGCGCAAAGCCCACCGCCTGTATTTGGCCATCAATGTCGTCGCTCTGTTCAATGTTCAGTCATTTGTGGCAAATTGAATGCATTGCAAACAATTGCCTCGCCAGCCATTTTGGGGCACAGCAAAATTGAGGCCGCAGCAGGAAGTATTTCCAATGTTATCAGTGTTCGTTGTGACAAATAAAATTATAAAATAATAAAAATGTGGCCAAATGAGGCTATTCTGATGACTAAACAAATTTGTTGCATACTTTGTGGTAAAAATATGCATATTTATTAATTTATATAAATATATTAATGAAAAATATACAAAATGGCAGCATTGAAATTAATATATTTATATTTAAATAGAGTTTCGTACAAAATAAATTAAAATAAAAAAAAATTAAATATGCCTGAAATTATGCAACAAAATGCAAACCTTGATTAAATAAGTAAAAATTTATTTTAGACATTTCGACGCATTTGAAAAATTTTGCACTTCCTTAATTATAGAATTTACCATAAAATGCCATTTAAAACCGCAAATACCAGCAGACCATGACCTAAAACAAATATGCACCTAAATGCATGCAACGCATTTTAGCAGCTGCTGTTGGTTCTTTTTTTTTATTTTGGCCATATTACGCTTGGGGTCATTGGCGCTTTTTTCTCGTTTTGTACTTTTTCATTTCGAGTTCATTAACTTGGTAGGCTGCAAATGACTAGCAACAAACAGACAGACAGAGAGCCAAACGATTTTCGTTGCAATTATTGACGTTGTCCGGGCCATGGCATGGTTGCGTTTGTGAGATTTGCGTGGTTGTTGTGTATTACGAAAGCCCTTTAGCTGTTCTAGTGTTGGCGCAATTTGGACCAAACGGCAGCAAAGTTAAACACTGCGTGATGGCTTTGAATGTTGGCTAATTAACGACAAGGACAGTGTATGGTTGCGGGTACTGTTTTTGACACAGTGAAACATTGCATTTTGAATGATATTAAATTTGTTATTAGTAAAACAAAAAATTTAGTTTATTTGAAAAACTGCATTTTTAGTTAAAAAATGAATTTTTAGTAGAAAAATTGAATTTTAAGTGAAAAATTGCATTTCTAGTTCAAAATTTAATTTTTAGAGAGAAATTTATTTTTTTTGTGTAAAATTGAATTTGTGTGAAAATTTGAATTTATAGTGAAAAATTAAATTTTTAGTGAAAATTTGAATTTTGAGTTCAAAATAATTTTAATGATAAATTTATTTTTAGTGAGAAATTAAATTTTTAGTGAAAAATTGAATTTTTAGTGAAAAATTTAATTTTTAATGAAAAATTGAATTTTTAGTGAAAAATTTAAATTTTTAGTGAAAAATGAATTTTTAGTGAAAAATTGAATTTTTAGTGAAAAAATTGAATTTTTAGTGAAAATTTGAATTTTTAGTGAAAATTTTAATTTTTAGTGAAATATTTAATTTTTAGTGAAAATTTGAATTTTTAGTGAAAAATTTAATTTTTAGTGAAAAATTTAATTTTTAGTGAAAAATTTAATTTTTAATGAAAAATTGAATTTTTAATGACAAATTGAATTTTTAGTGAAAAATTTAATTTTTATTGAAAAATTGATTTTTTAGTGACAAATTGAATTTTTAGTGAAAATTTGAATTTTTAGTGAAAATTTGAATTTTTAGTGAAAATTTGATTTTTTAGTGAAAAATTGAATTTTTAGTGAAAATTTCAGTTCTCAGTGTAAAATTTTGAATTTTTAGTGAAAAATTTAATTTTTAGTGAAAATTTGAAATTTTAGTGAAAAATTAAATTTTTAGTGAAAATTTGAATTTTTAGTGAAAAATTGAATTTTTAGTGAAAAATTGAATTTTTAGTGAAAAATTGAATTTTTAGAAAAAAAATTATTTTTAAGTGAAATATTGAATTTGTGTGAAAATTTGATTTTATATTGAAAATTTAAATTTGTAGTGAAAAATTGAAATTTTTGGTGAAAAATTTTATTTTTACTGAAAAATTGAATTTTTAGTAAAAAATTGCATTTCTAGTTCAAAATTTAATTTTTAGAGAAAAATTCATTTTTAGTGAAAAATTGAATTTGTGTGAAATTTTGAATTTTTAGTGAAAATTTGAATTTTTAGTGAAAAATTGAATTTTTAGTGAAAAATTTATTTTTTAGTGAAAAATTTATTTTTTAGCGAAAAATAGAATTTTTAGTGAAAAATTGAATTTTTAATGAAAAATTGAATTTTTAGTGAAACATTGAATTTTTAGTGAAAAATTGAATTTTTAGTGAAAATTTGAATTTTTAGTGAAAAATTGAATTTTTAGTGAAAAATTGAATTTTTAGTGAAAAATTGAATTTTTAGTGAGAAATTAAATTTTTAGTGAAAATTTGAATTTTTAGTGAAAATTTGAATTTTTAGTGAAAAATTGAATTTTTAGTGAAAATTTGAAATTTTAGTGAATATTTGAATTTTTAGTGAAAATTTGAATTTTTAGTGAAAATTTGAATTTTTAGTGAAAAATTGAATTTTTAGTGAAAAATTGAATTTTTAGTGAAAATTTGAATTTTTAGTGAATATTTGAATTTTTAGTGAATATTTGAATTTTTAGTGAAAAATTGAATTTTTAGTGGAAATTTGAATTTTTAGTGAATATTTGAATTTTTAGTGAATATTTGAATTTTTAGTGAATATTTGAATTTTTAGTGAAAATTTGAATTTTTAGTGAAAAGTTGAATTTTTGGTGAAAATTTGAATTTTTAGTGAAAAATTGAATTTTTAGTAAAAATTGAATTTTTAATGAAAAATTGAATTTTTAGTGAAAAATTGAATTTTTAGTGAAAATTTGGATTTTTAGTGAAAAATTGAATTTTTAGGGAAAATTTGAATTTTTAGTGAAAATTTTAATTTTTAGTGAAAAATTGAATTTTTAGTGAAATGAAAAATTTAATTTTTAGTAAAAATTGAAATTTTTGGTGAAAAATTTTATTTTTGGTGAAAAGTTGATTTTTTAGTGAAAAATTAAATTTTAATGAAAAATTTGATAATTTACAATATATACATTGTCTACCAGGCAGTGTCAAAAGTGCGCTTCTTTCTGCTTGTCAGTTTCCTCAATTTTTATTTTTTTTTTGCTGTATCAAATTTATTGGTCCCCCACTGTGATAGACCCCAATTCGGCGAATAAAGGACAACTGAATAAGTGGCAACGCCCAACACTCACACGTGAGTCGAACTGCGTTGAATCTGAGAATTCAGCCAGCATTGAGCTGGCTATTGGGAAACAGCTGCGTATGGCGCACAGTACACAAAAAAGCGAAAAAAAAGGGAAAAAACAAACAAAGTCTTGTAGGTGGTGGCTGTTTAAATTACGGATTTTGCTCTCAGCGAAACGTGATGCACATTAAAGTGACAGCACAGGCAACAGAGCATGAAGCTTGACAAGGATATGGTGTAGAAACAGAAAAAAGGAGGAAACAAAAAAAGAATCAGGTTAAAGTTAAACCTTGCCACCCCTAAAAGGTGAATGGAAGTTGTTTTGTTTGCTGATGAAGCATCCGAAGAAATTAAACTCAACAAATAATAAATATAAAGAAAGAAATAGAAAACACTGTAACTTGTAAAGAAAATAAATATTTGAGCTGATTTTGTGGCCGCAAAGGATGCACGAAAATCTAAGACAAATGTTTTGTTAAAGCGCTTTAAGCAGGAGCGGCAGCAACAGAAGTTAAGTTTAAAAGCTTTAAAGCGTGCTTAAGTATTTAAGTTTTTGAAAGTTAGCAAATTAATCATTTTAAGCGTTGGAAAATATGGGATTTAGGTAGTCAAATTATAAAAGTTTTTAAGTCTAAAGAACTCAACAAATATATAAGTCAAAACTTTGATTTTTAGCTTTTAAAAAGCAGCAGAAATTAAGCTTTGAAGCTTTTTAATTTAAAACTTAATTCAGAGTTGTAAAATAAAAATTTTAAGCACTAGATTAATTGATAAAAACAACATAAATTAATTATTTAACATTATATACTAAAGCTTTAAAAAGCTCGCATATTCATAATATTTACAAAGAGTTGCAAATAGACGATGTATGCTTTAAACAAATTTAAATGTTGTGAAAAACTTCAAAAAAATAACTCTTTAGCAGCTATTTGCAGTAAAGCTATGTAGCTTTTAAAAGCTCTTTAATATAAAGAATACTTCAAAGTTGCTAAATCTTTACCTAAGCTACTTTAAACAGGTACTTAATAAAACAGTTTCTTTATAAACTCAAACAAATACAAAGTTTAAACACTAAGAGACACCGAAAAAAACCAAAGTCAATTTGCTTTTGTATTGACTTAAGCTCTCAAAGCAACGGAAATTAAACTTTAAAAAGCTTTTGACCTTTGAAGATTAATATTGAGATATAAAAGAACTTCTTTGAACATTATTAGAACAGTTTTTATAAATGCTACAAGTGAAAAAATACATAGAAAATTCAAAATTTATAAATAATTAATTTCCTAAAAACATTTTGCTTCATTTTTAGAACCATGATTTTTGGGGTGAAAATAACTTTCATAGCTTTGAAAGTATATATCGTCGTTGTAGAACGAAAAGTAACCAAATACATTTTTATGAAAAAATTAAATTACGAGTTTGTTGATTAATATTATAAAAAGTAATTGATGCATTTTTAAAGTTGAAATAGCAATTGATAGATTTACATTTTCTTATCATGTGGTAAAAAAATCAATTAAAAATTGACTAAATCTATTTTTGGCATTTTGTAAAATTTTTGGTGACTTTTCGTTCTACAACGACGATATAGCCTTCAAATACTTTTCCTTTCAAACTATAGAACACACAGACTTTCAAACAGACAAAAAGTCAAACTTGCTGCAAGTATTTGCCGGAAATTACTGAGAATTTGCTTACGCTTGATTAGCATGTACAATACACACTGTATGTCCTTGGACAGGACACAGACTTGATAACGGCTACATTAGAGCTACACAGTACTCGACAATCATCTGGTTAAATCTTAAGTTTGGTCAAATGAGTCGGCAGACGAATGTACAGCGATAGTCATTTAGTTAAAGAAGACTGAAAGAACTCTTAGAATAATCTAAAAATAAAATTAAATTAGTTTTTAGAGAATAGTTCATTTCTTTAAAAAGCAGGCACTATCGTTGATAATTCTTTCAAGGCGATTTTAATTATTTAAAATCGCTTTAAATTTAAAATTTACGTATGTCGCACACGTGAACAAAATTATGAAATTTTTGAACAAAACGATTTAATTTTCAAATTTGTTTTTTACTATTACATAAATAAAAGATCTACTAAGAACAATCTATAACCATTTTTTTTTTAAATATTTTCGTTTCCTCGCCTTAACTTTTTATTGGTATAAGATAAAAATGTGGTAAAAAAAAGATAAAAATATTTTGCCAAACATTAATTTGCAATTTGCTATTTGCAGGAAATTTTTTTTGGAAATATATTTATAATTAATGATGCAGATCGATAGGTGCTTTGAAAACCAACCATAATTGCCTTTACATCACTATTTTAATTTGTACCATTAAAGAATTATAGCAAAAAAACGAAAAGATTCGCCCTTTTGGCATGACAAGATCTTCAATTTTTCCAATTTATTCGTTTTTTTGCTTTAATTTTTTATTGGTGCAAGATAAAATAGTGGTGTAAAGGTATTAAATGTTTGTTTTTAAAGCACCTATCAATTGGCATTAATATTTAAAAATATTTGCCAAACATTTTTTCCTGCAAATAACAAATGGCAAATTAATGTTTGACAAAATATTTTTAATTAATGATGCCAATAAATATGTGCTTTAAAAACAAACAATTAATGCCTTCACATTACTATTTTATCTTGCGCTAATTAAAAGTTATAGCTTAAAAAACAAAAATATTTGCGTTTTGATCAGGATATGTCCTCACAAAATCCGTATTTATAATTCAGTAGGTTGTCCAAATCTAAAGATATTTTATATTCGTTATAATAATTGACGAATAAACCAAAATAATAGAAAAAATTGAAAAAAATATAAATTTTACAAATTTTTAAAGCACTTCAAACTTTAAAATTGGATTTCCCAAAATTTTTAAAAATGCACATTCGCTCCTTTGGCATGATAGTGAGCCTTCAAAGTTAGTAAAAAAAATTGCATTTAATACATAAATATATGAAATACATAGTGGAACATAACTAAAATATCCTTGTACATTCTTTGAAATCATTCAAATTGTATTTAGGCTTTTTCAAACTACAACTTCTGAAGAAAATGTAGCTTCCGGTTTACAAGAAAACTGTAGTGAAATACTACCATTTTTGTTATTAATTTTTAATTTTATTAATTTTTAATTGTTTCATATTATAACTCAACACACACAAATTATACAAAGTTTATATTCACACAAATTTATATCCATAGTGTGTAACCAAATATAAAAATAACAAAATTCCATTAATTCATCTACATTTCGTAAAATTTCACCTCAAAAATTTGCGTAATATTATGTCAAGTTAATAATTTTATATCAATTAAACCTAGAGATATCCTTTATTCACACTAACTTTGTTTTGATTAAAATAAATGTGGTAAAAAATAAAAAAAAAATCATCCCGATATATTCTCCGGATTAGCAGAAATTACATGGTAAATATTACCATTTATTTTAATTTCATACATTTGTGTACTTCGTTGTAAATTTATTCCAAGCTATAGCCTTTATTCACACTTACTTTTTTTCTAATCACAATGAAAGTGTTACAAAATAAAAAAAAAAAAATATCGTTCCCGGATTGGAAGAAATTACATGGCAAAAATTACAACTTTTATTCTAATTTGATACATTTGTGTACTTCGTTGTACATTTATTTAAAAAAGACTGCAAGCAATATTCTTTCTTCGCACTAACATTTTTCTGATCACAATCAATGTGGTCAAAAATAAAAAAAAAATAAACCCGATATCGTCACTACATTAGGAGAAAATATATGGCAAAAATTACTATTTTTATTCTACGTTTATACATTTGTGCTTTTTTTCGTAAATTTATTTCAAGGACTGCAAGCGATATCCTTCATTCGTACTAAATTTTTTCTAATCACAATCAATGTGGTAAAAAATAAAAAAAATATTATCCCGATATCATTATCGGATTAGGAGAAATTACACAGCAACAAATTATTCTTTTTTTTCTAATTTCATACATTTGTACCCTATTTTTGTAAATTTATTTCAAGGACTGGAAGCGATATTCTTCATTCGCACTAACTTATTTCAGATCACTATCAATGTGGTTAAAAATAAAAAAATAAATTATGCCAATACCGGCTTTAGCTTTTGTCAAAATCACATGTCAAAAATTTCAAAAAAAAAGTTTAAAAATGTGAGCAAATTTTTTGTAAAGCAATTGAAGACATTTTGTAATGCATTACTATACCCTGATATTTTTCTTATTTAGTTAAAGAAAAATAAACGAGATCTACCAATTTGTGTTGAAATTATATAATTTTGTTTAAAAAAAGTGCCTTTGTGTTTACCGTGCGTCGCAATACCAATATTTGACAAAGAACTGGGTTTTTTTGAGTTTTTTTGGTCCACAAAATGTCAAATATTGATACGTTTGAAAGACGATTATTTTGCATTCAAAAATAAAATTCTAAAAAACAAGTTCGACCTAATTAAAATTTGAATTAGATTTTTCAAACGGAATTAAGTAAATTTTGAAAATATGAACCATATAAATAGTATCCACTTTTTTCTTTTAAATAAATTTATCCGACATCTTCTACTTCAACATCGATTGCAATACAATTCGATTGATAAGAAAAATCAAACTAAATTCATTCTATGGAACTTGTAGGGATTTAATTCCTTTGAAATACGTATATCTATTGTTGAACAATTTGATTTATTTAAAATTTGAATACTATTTGGTTCGGAAATCAAAATATGCATGATAAATCACAATTATCTTTTGTAATTTATGAATTCAAATCAAATTTCCTTTAATAAAAGACAATTTACCAAAAAGTTTAAACTCTAAAGCCCTATACAGAAAAAAAAATAAAAACTGATATTACTCACTCGAAATCTTATTTTCTTTTTCTTGTATTTCTTTTCCAGTCACTTCTGTTTCTATCTTTATTATTATTTTGTACATTTTTTTTCCTTACTGTATCTTCTATTTCTTCCACTTGAAAGTCCTCGGCTTTACCACTTGAATTCTTTTCCTTGACAACCACACAGCCAATTTATAGCATTTTTGGTTTATTATTTTTGTAACCGCTCGGTCTAAGGTTTCTCTTGCTACTTTTGGCTTTCAACGTTAACTTGAAAATATTTTCTATTTTTAATAAAAAAAAAAACAATAAAATAACCATGCAATATTTGTGCGATTTTGTTGTTTATTGCTTCCGCAAATTCATGCTGAACTTTTCGATAAATTGAATGCTAAAAATATTTCGAAGGTTTTGTTTATTAAAGCTTTCGAGTACTCCCGCTCTCTAGTTTTGCTGCAAATAACTCAATTTTAGTGATTTCTGTTTGTACTGCTTTCAAGTATTTTTAGTTTCCTATTTGCAAAATAAAATTTGCGCAAATTACAGTTGACATTTAATTAAACATTTTCATGCACATTGTAAATTGCATTAATTAAACCACAAAATCTATTTGTTTTGTCAAACCAAAAATAAACAACTGCTTTGTTTAGCATTTTAAAGTGATAATTACAGTGATATTGCACACAGCCATATGGGATGCACAGATACTCCTGGGACTCACACTAATACATTTAAATAAACAAAAACAAATATTTGCAAAGTATTCCGACAGATGTGTGTATGTGTGTTTTGAGGTAATAAATTAATGCTTTCCCTGGAACTCATTAACGCAGAATTTATTTATGCCACATTCAAATATTTCCGACCAACCGTCCGTTCCTCCGTCTGTCCTGCGTAGCTGTGCGACAGGATTTATGTGTGGTTGATGTATTTATAAGTTTTATAAACGAATTAATTAATCATGCCACATCAGACACACATAAACACACACTTGAATGTGAAACTTTGCGGTTTTTGTTGCATTCACCATTATATCTGTGCGTTGTATCTCTATGCCATGGTGTGTTGGAAGTTATGGGTTTCGGAATTTGTATCTGTTAAGTTGGAAGTGTTGGTGGCAATGCGTTAAATAAATGTTTTAATCGCATTAGCAAAGAATGCTGCAATTAAATGCTTGTTAAATGTTTCAATGATAATTGTAATTTAGAATTTATTTTTAATAAATTTTGCATATTTTAGGAATATATTTTGTGATAGGAGATTCTATTACACTTTGTTATAAAATAATAAAATACATTAAATTAAAAATTAAAAATACAAAAATACAAAAATCAAAACACAATATACGAAATACAAAATAATAAAAAAAAACCCAATATAAAATGCAAATTGCCAGACACATTATACGTAATAAGAATATCAAATATAATGTACGAAATACAGATTTAAATATTAGGTTCTCAAAGATTGCCACTTTATTTTTTAGTCTAAGAATTTTAGAATTATAATAACGAAAAATAAGCGTAAAGGCTACTTTGTAAAATCTTTTTGGTTAAAACTTAAAAGCGTTCAGCAAAAGCTATTTAGCAAATTTTATTAGTAAATTATTGTAAAACTTTCGTAAAATATTTAAAGTTATTTTTAAAACCTTAATAACCTTTTGTTTATAACATTTTTTAAAGCTTTTTTGGTAAAAACTTAAAAGATTTTGGTAAAAGATTAGAAGATTTTGATAAAAGCTTAAAAGATTTTTTGGTAAAGCTTAAAATCTTTTTAGTAAAAGCTTAAAAGATTTTTGGTAAAAGCTTAAAAGATTTTTGGTAAAAGCTTAAAAGCTTTTTGGTAAAAGCTTAAAAGCTTTTTGGTAAAAGCTTAAAAGCTTTTTGGTAAAAGCTTAAAAGCTTTTTGGTAAAAGCTTAAAAGCTTTTTGGTAAAAGCTTAAAGCTTTTTGGTAAAAGCTTAAAAGCTCTTTGGTAAAAGATTAAAAGCTTTTTGGTGAAAGCCTTAAAATCTATTTGGTCAAACCTTTTTTGGTAAAAGCCTCAAAACTTTTTTGTAAAAGCATAAACGCGCTTTGATAAAAGCTGATTGGCAAGAGCTTCAAAAAAAGCTTAAAAGCTATTTGGAAAAAAAAATGTTGGTAAAAGCTTGAAAGCTTAAATCTTTTTCGTAATATCTTTATAGCTTAAAAGATTTTTGGTAAAATATTTATAGCTTTTTATTAATAGATTTATAGCTTTTTGATAAAAGTTTTATTCATTTTGGTAAAAGCTTTAAAGCTTTTTATTGTAAAAGAATAAAAGCTTTTTGTAAAAAGCTTAAAAGCTTTTTTTTGTAAAAGTTTAAAAGCGTTATTGGTAAAAGCTTAAAGGCTTTAAATAAAGGGGATTTTTAAAAAAATCGTTAAATAAAAAGTCTAATATTTTGTGTTATGTGAGGTATATTTACAAAGGAGATTAGTGTTTTAAATTTTTATTTTTCCATTTTTATAAAGGGTTTTTCAATAAGAGCGCTACAAAAGAAAGATATACGAGCCTACAAAGAGTCGAAATTATTAAAATTTACTACCGAAATTCAAATTCGTATATCTTTCCATCATGAAATGTCAAACCTTACTGAAGAAAAATGTCAAAAGAGCGGCAAGAAATATGGCGTCGTTTGCTGTCCCTGTCGCTCTACTTTTGTAGCGTCCATGTTAAAAAAACCCTTTATAACCTAAAAAAATAATAAAAATATTTTTTTTTAAAATACTAACCAAATTCAATAATTTAAATGAAATCATCGGATGTGCAGAATTTCAAACCACCAAATTTATACGACCTACAAACACAAGAAACAGATACAGAAACAGGATATGCTATTGAAAACTACGTACATGAGGCAAACATATAAACGATACATGATACAAAAATCAGATACCGTTACATGTTTCATTTATGTAAATGATACAGCTAAACAATACAGCTACGAAATACCAGATAAAAGATACAATTAACTCAAAGTTACCACAAACTTACTGCAAAATAATATTTCACATAAAATATTATTTAAATTCGCTTTAAAAATGCCTAGCAATTATAGAAAATGCAAACTCCCAATGAATTCCAAAATGAAGATATCTACAAACTACAGTTATTAGATGTAAAAGGAATTTCCGGAAACCGTAAAGCAAAATACATATACAATGTTACAGATAGAGATAGAACAAACGTGTGAGATAAAGTAACAAAAAATAATTCAAAAATTCTCAACTTTGCAGCCACAAGGGCGCCCTCCAAAGGCTTTTGGCATTTTGCCAACATTTCGGTCGGTACGGGAGGTGGGGTGTGGGCCATGAAAATATAATGCATAAAACTAAAGAAAACAAAAACACAATTTGTCTGTCTATCTAACTGAATGGCTGTAGGTAGCCTGGAAGGCGCAGGCAGTCAGGCCTAAAGGCAACAATTTCGAAACAATATGATGCGGACAAGCAAATGTTTTAGCACAAACACACACACGTACACTAATCAAACGTCTACACACCCATCATATGTTCATCCGACATTTATACAGACCGACAGATAGGATTTAAAGAGGTTTATCGTATAACAACCGTGACGTTAAAGGACGAAGCGGCTGGTGTGAGTATTACCGAAAGGGAATATGAATTTTACATGAAATATTTAAAGACAACCCTTAAATAATCGCTTCCCAGTGTGAATTGTCTTTAATCAGTGCTCAATGGTGCCTCTAGGTCAGGACAAACACGCAGATAATGGAAGATTTTTAACTGTGCAAAGCAAATTTTAAAATTTTTGAAATTTAAAAAGCAGATTCGCCGCATATCTTGAGAATACTTACAAAATATACAGCTTTTGATAAACACTACGACTTTGTCTGCTTAAAATAACCTTTCAGTTATTTTCCACAAATTTGACCCAAATATTCGAATTTGTAACAAAAACGTTCCGTTGCCAAATTATGCTGGGAATCTGGATCTAACATGATATTCTATATATGATATTCTACCAAACGCTTCCCACAAACATTCAATTATCTGTGTGTTTGCAGTAAATATTTCTGAAAAATGACAGACATTTTTTCTCGGGGACGTTAACAAATTTTGTGGAATTTAAAAGGCAGATTTCTGACAGATTTTGGGGATGAGCAGAAAGCTTTTGATATAAACCCGAATAGGTCGATATCGCATTTTTCTGTCTAAAATCTAACAAAAATAAAACATTTTTACTGCTTTCTACAAACTGTCATCTGTGTGTTTTCCGGAAAAATAAAGAAAATGTTCTCTGGATGTCATCACTGTAGTAAATTTCTGTTGGGATATCATGCAGTAACTCTTTACCTTTGCCGGCAACCAAAATCGCAACCGCAATCGCAGCATTGTGTGAACCGCAAACGTTCACTAACAATTCATTCGTTTGTCTTAGCAGTAAAAGCTTTTTTCGGGTTCGGCAACAAAGTAAAAGCTTTCGTGTGGTAGGTATTAGTTGCAAAAGTGAAAAAAAGTGAGAAAAGTGTACAAAACATGAAAAATAAAACATTTATGTTAATTTAAAGCAAAGCATTTGTGGTTTGTCCTCGCAGCGCATTTTGTGCTTTAAGCAGAAGGTTAAAATTTAAACTTTTAAGCTTTGAACCTTCGCTTGCACATCCCTGTATTTTAGAACATACGATTTACAACGTATATAAAAAGTGCATAAATTAATTCTATGCTATGCAAATAAATCGCACATGTGAGTGAGTTTCGAGTGAGTTTTTTTTTTTTCTATTCTAAAGAATGCCACGGATGTATGAACGGAAAGAGCTTTATGCATACATCATATGTGTGGTGCATAAAGCGTGTCTAATTCCCAAGTGCACTCTTCATGACAAAGTTTCTTTCAAGTGCTTGTTGGCCAAGCATTTCAACAATGTTGTGACCCACCCTCCAATTGTTCATTGACAATTTATGCAAATTCACTCTGCTGACCACATGCAGTATGTAGTACCACCTATGCTTTTAAATTAATATAAAAATGTAACTTGTGAATGACGACAAATTTAATGAATTGCAAGGGTTTGTTTTCTTAAATTTCTCATGAATATTCAGGCAACAATAAAAACATCGTCATCATCATCATTTAGAATAATGGTTGCATGCTGTAACGAAAAATCCCATTCAATTCAAATCCCATTTCGATGGCACGACGTCTGCCATTGAATGACAATAGAATTGAATGCGCAGATTCGAGCGGAAGAAATCGTTGTTGCCAGCAATGGCGCTGTAAATCCAGCTTAAAATCGCACAAAATCAATGTTTTCACAGGACCTCTGCTGGGTGTGACTGAGGGATGGGAATTGGGTGTGGTGTGACAGTTTTTGTATAGGTGTTCGCATCGCACGCCCCCCATTGAGCACCAGCACAACTTCAATGCGTTCCACTTGAATGTGATATCGCCTGCAGCGATATGCGGCGAAGAATTTACATATAAAGCTTAATAGGATTTTTTTCTTTTTTGTGGGGAATAAAATTTTGCTTCCAATTTTTTTTCCAATTTTTTTTGTTATACAGTTTATAATTTATATTGTTAAAATACAAAGCAGTTTTAAAAAGAATGATAAAAACTAAAATATTCAAATAACTAAAATACAATTCAAATATAAATGAAATGAATTTATGCTTTTTTTATTAGAGCTTTTATCAATGGCAACAAATTTATTAGTAAAAAACTTTTTAAAATTTATAGTACATAATTTTTCACGAAATCATATAACTTTTTTAACTAAAGCTTTCAAATTTTTATCGTAAGCTTTTAGCATTTAGTTTCTTATTATTAAAATATTTTAATTAAAAGTATTAAGCTTTTATTAAAAAACTTTAATGTTATTCCAAAATAGTTGACCAAAAAGCTTATGAATTTTTTTAATATTGTACCTAAATGTATTTACAAAAATGTTCTTACTATACGGCGTAAAAACATTTTACCAAAAGCTTTAAAAATGTATACCAAAAAAAACTGTTTAGAAAAACAGAATTTACAAAAAAAGAAGCTTCTAATCTAAGCATTTACCAAAAAGCTTTACCAAAAAAAAATATTTTTAGCTTTTGCCAAAATCTTTTAAGCTTTTAACGAATTTTTTAAGCTTTTACTAAAAGGTTTTACAAAAAGTTTTTTCCAAAACTTTTAAGATTTCTTTAAAAGCTTTTTTTTATTAAAAGCTTTTGGTAGTTTTACCAAAAAAAAAAATTTAAGCCTTCACTAAAAAAAACTTTTACAAAAAAGGCTTTCATAAAACAGCTTTTCTAATCTTATTAAACAAAAAAAAAACCTTTTAAGCTTTTACTTTATGAATTTTTGAAGCTTTTAATAAATGGTTTTACAAAAAGATTTTAAGAGTTTACCAAAAGCTTTGAATTAAAAAAAAAGATTTTAAAATTTTACCAAAAAATAAATTTAAAGCTTTCACAAAAAAAAAATATTAAAAAAAAGACTTTTATAAAACAGTTTTTTCAACTCATATTAAACAAAAAAAATACCATTTAAGCTTTTTATAAAAAAAAAATTGAAGCTTTTAATAAAAATATATAAATGCTCAAGCACGGCAGCATAATGCAGCCAAGTCCCTTCCTCAGCTGTCTTTCTCAACCGATTCTTTCACTTCAAGTCAGTTAAAACTGCACTTTCCGATGAACACAATAATATTTCAAATATTTAAATTTTAAATTAAATTTTTTTTCAAGATTTTAGTTCTCGAGTCGTCAACAAAAATTGACTCAATTTGGTTGATGCTTTTTCAAATTTTGTATTGAAACTGACACAAAAATGAAAATTTTAAATTGATACAAAAATGCGTCAACATGAAATTTCATTTATTCGACAAAATTGTGTTGATTGTTGATGCTTTGCATCAATCGTGTGATTCTAGCTTAAGAAGCGAACATTAAAGACAGTATCAACTTTTTTAGAAATTAATACTTGAGAAAATTGTAAAAACAGCTGATGCTATTTTAAAAGCTAACTTTATTTTCTTTATTAGTTAGGCTGATAGATAATTTTAAGCCAACTTTAAAATTAGTGTCGAATTTTTTCGACAAATTTCATATGGAATTAAATGTCAAAAACTGATTTTGATTTTAAAATTATAACGTAAAATGAAACGAAATTCGTAATTCAAGTGACAGATTTTTTTTTTAATTAAATAAATTAAAAACGACGACAAACTAAGCAAATAAATAATTTGTGTCACCGGAATTTATTATTTAAAAAAACATTTAAGAAATTGTTTAATATTCAAAACTTGAATAGAAAGCCTGACAACTTTTATACAAATCGAAGCATTTAAAACGAAACTGCTATTTTCTTCATATTGCATATTGCAGTAAACACAAATTTTCGTACAATATACATAACTAATTTGGACAAAAATGACTTCAACACCATGTTGCTTGGCAATAACATGAATATGTTAAAAGACAAACCGGAAATGTAAGAAAAGCACGTAAGATTCCGTTTGCAAAATTGCAACACATTAAAACTGCGACAGAAAGTAGTACAACGAAATACTCCAAACTTTTGCTCAGCTTACGAAAGCATCTTCGAGTAGCTGTATTCTTTTTAGTTTTTTCCTTTTTTCTTTCTTTTGATTTTGTGCTATTGCATGAAATTGCAAATTTTGCATTTCTTATTTGTGACACTCAAGAGTACTCAGAGATGCGAGCGAAAAGACAGACCGACCGATGGCAAAAAGGCAGTTAGTAGGCAGTAGTTCAATTCAAGCATATTTAGTATATAACTTTTGAAAGCTCTCTCGAACATGCATAAATATGTCAATTGAGGTTGAATTTATATTTTTTTTTATGGTAAAGGATGAATACAACTAAAATTTAACACTTCTGGAAATATTAGGTATTAAAATTATATATCGTCACTCTCATGCCAAAGGGTCGAATGTGCAATTTTGACATTTGCGTTTTTTTACATTTTTAAATGTAGTTTATCCTCAAGTATGCTGTGCCAAAATCGCGTGTAATTTTGTTGGATATTTCTAGCCACAAAAGACAAAACCAAAAGGACGAATTTGAAAAACTGAAAATCTTGTCATGCCAAAAGGGCGAATCTTTTCATTTTTTTTCTATAATTTTTTATTGGTGCAAGATAAAATAGTGGTGCAAGGGTATTTATTGTTTATTTTTAAAGCACCTTTCGATCTACATTATTAATTAAAAGTATTTTACAAAACATTAATTTGCCATTTGTTATTTGCAGGAAAAAATGTTTGGCAAAATATTTTTAAATAATGATGCAGTTCGATAGGTGCTTTAAAATAAACAATTAATACCTTTACATAACTATTTTATCTTGTACTATTAAAGAGTTATAGCAAAAAAACGAAAAGATTCGCCCTTTTGGCATGACAAGATTTTCAATTTTCGAATTTCTTCGTTTTTTTTGCTTGAATTTTTTATTGGTGCAAGATAAAATAATGGTGTAAAGGTATTAATTGTTTGATTTTAAAGCACCTATCGATTGGCATCATTATTTAAAAATGTTTTGCCAAATATTTTTTCCTGCAAATAACAAATGGATCGATAGGTGCTTCAAAAACAAACAATTAATGCCTCTATACTAATTTATCTTGCGCTAAAAACACAAAAATAATTGCCTTTTGATCTGGATATAGCCTCACAAAATCCGTATTTATAATTCAGTAGGTTGTCGAAATCTAAAGATATTTTAGATACGTTATAATAATTGACAAATAAACCAAAGTAATAGAAAAAATTGAAAAAAATATAAATGTTGTTAAATTTTAAATCACTTCAAACTTTAATATTTGATTTTCCAACATTTTTTAAAATGCACATTCGCCCCTTTGGCATGACAGTGACGTTATTAACTTAAGGTATTTTTTTACAAATTTTTATTATATTTTAAAACAATTTTAATTTAAAGCATAAAGCTAAATAATAAATAATTACATGCTTTTTATTAATATGTCAAAAAAAGCTTTCTTTTCGCTTTTATCAAAACCAAGTAAGCATTTGCATTGACCGTCACACTCTTTTGTTTATAATTCACAGAAAAGAATTTGTGCTTATTGAGTTTATATTTTTCTCTATTTACAGAATGCGCTCGTTCATCGAGGAGAACGAGAAAAACGATCCGCTCATCAATGCCCCGGACAAGAAGAACAATCCATGGGCCGAAAAGGGCAAATGCGTTATTATGTAATATTATCGCAAACCAACTAAAAATCGAAATAGTTTTCAACAACTACAAAAAACTATAAACTCAAACATATTACAACAAAAACAAAATGATCAAGAAGAAGAAGAAGAAGAAGGAGAAGCTATTTATAGCAGCAGCAGCAATAACATTTTTAATGAATCCAATGAAATCCCTTACAACAGCAACAACATAACCAGTAGCCAATATATTGCTGACAAACCGATTGGTTACTATTACAACAACAGCAGTTATCATAATTACAACAACAACAACAATTACTATTACTACAACTACAATTTGAACTACAATGAGCTGCAAGTGGAGCGAAGCAAAACGGAGCAATTTCTGCAGCACATGCGCCGACGCACCCTACGCGAGATACTGCAACGACCAATTTTAATCCATTTCGTAGCACTGCTCATTTGGATCTATACGCGCATGCGCACGATACTGTACGAGGCATGGTTGAGGCGACAACGATGGCAGTAGAGGCAAAAGAGAGAAGGAGAGCTTTTTACGCTTTAAACAACAATAACAAACTGAGAGCGAAAACTTTAAAAGCTTGCGATGTTGTCGAAAGCATGGAAAAGCATTTAAAGTCGACATTAAATGCTTTTAAGGACAGCAAAGATTGGAACTGTACTGAATATCAGCAAAACCAGAACCAGAACAACAAAAATACACACTCTTCAATCACCATGGCAACCCTTAACAATTCACCAAAGAAAATATCAAATAATTCTCACAACATCCACCACATCAAAATGATCCTCAGCAATGCGAAATAACTGTTTTTCTGTTAACTCATACTTAAAACATGTTTTTCCGTTGAACTTCACAACCCCCCACCAATCCTCTACACTGTAACCAACAGCTCAAAAATTCCAAATCCATTTTCAGCCTACTACGCACTTGATGCACTCAAAAAAAAAACTAAATTTATTACGTTGATATGAAAATCCAGAAATATTAATAAAAATAAATTTCAAAAGCTGCGAAAATTCAAAAAAAAAATAACATCATGCTATCTACTACGAAATACGACTACTACTTTTTTAACCTACTATTTGAATTTTCTTTTACTACTTTTTCGTTTCGTTTACGTTTTATTTTGCATCACTTTTTGTAACTCACTCCTTTTTCTGTTACCCACCACCACCACTACCACCATTCAAATGCATTTGTACCATTTTAGCTTTTGAGTTTGAACTTTCAAAGCTTTCTAGAAGCTAAAACTAAAAATAATACCACTCAAAATCATATAAATTTTGAAAACGTACGTAAAAGTACAACGTATTCTAATGAAATCAACTACAAATGAAAAAATAAAAAACCTGAACCCACCCTACTTTTTTAGAAACTGTTATTCGTGACAACTATTTTTTTCGTAACCCACTCAAGCTCAAATTGTGTACTTGAAATTGAAAAAGAAACCAAAATAAAAACGTATTAAATCAAAGAACCAAAAGGTTTCTCAAGCTCTAACAAACTACAACATGTATTAATTGTCTACTACTTTTTCACAAAAAGCTTTTTTTCTAAATTGGTAGACATAAAAAGCATGAGAAACACGTAGCTTCTATGACACAAAAACACAGAGACCACAACACTTTGTTTTAAATTTTTGTTGTTGAACTATTTTTGTCCTTTTGCTACTACTATTTTGAGTACTAAAAAATACTACAATTTCGCCACCACTAAAGCCTTTAACAATTGCAAACAACAACCAAAAGAAAAAAAAAACAAAACCAAAATAGCATAAGATGCCAACACTAATTAGTTAATGTGAAAACTGTCACAAAAATTAGTTTGAAAAATTTGTTAACCACATAAATTGTTAAAATTTAGTAGAGAAATTGCAAGAAATTAGTCAAAAACCAACAAATTACTTAGTTGCATTTATTTTTTATTGAATTAGACAAAATCTAAAGCCAAAGCTAATAGCGCTCCGAGCTTTTGTCAGTGTTGACGTGTTGAATTTTGTGGCGCAAAGTGTTGCCTTGGCGCAGCGTCTGTACTTCTAGTAGAAGCGGCTGTGTCTTACTAAAAGGCAACACTGAAGCTCAATGAATTTCAGCGCATCACCTAAATAAAGCTGCTCTTAAGCTTTCAATTGCCAAACTAAAAAAGCTTTAGTTTTTCATTTCCTTTAAAATACACAAAAATTAGCGAACAAATTATTCGTAAACGAACAATGTAGCATTTAAAATTAATTTTTTTCTAAATACGTAGTAAATTAAAACAACTAATTTAAAATTAAAACAAAAACGTACCAAAAAATAAAAAGCTTTTTAGATATACGAGTAACCCAAAAACCATGAATGGCGCGTAAAAGTATTTTTTTTTTTAAGTAGCAACAATTTTTAGCATATATATATAAAAAGTAAAACAACAACATATGAATTATATACTACTAATATTTATGATCATATTATATACAACAAAGACATGCATTATATAAAGCAACAACAACTTTAAACAAAAAAGTAGTGATCAGTACCGAAAAACAACCACTTATTATATATATATAGTATATTATATATTATTATTATGATTATATTATATACATTATATATTATGTATTAATTAGCCAAGTAAATATATATTATATATATAAAAAAAGCTAAAAGAAAGCTTAACAAAAGCTAACACTTTATATAAAATTTAGCGAAGGACTTTTAAGCTTAACAAAAACAACAACCAACTACAAAAAATGTGTAGCATTAAAATTGTGTCCTTCTGCGTTTTATTAGTTTTGTGTAAAAGCTTTTGATTTGTTAACAAGTTAAAAAAAAAACTTTTAATTTTTATTAAGTTGAAATTTTTATTTATGACAACATGACAAAAATGAGGTTACCAAAATAAGACAACTAATAAAAAACTAAAATCATCAAATCAAACGCAAATGTTGAAAGCTTTAGCTTAATAATTAACATCATAACTGTACATGAAAGCTTTTATTAACATCTTAGAGCTTTTAGAGCTAACAACAGCGCTTCATATAAGCTCGTAAAGCTTTTATTTGTACATTTTAACAAAACGAAAAAAAAAGCTTTTATTTAAATTGAAAACAACTTTAAAAGCATTAGAAACTAATTATTATTATTAAGTATCTCTCAAATGAAAACACAACAACAACAAAAATCAAAACAACAACAACAAAAACATCATTCACAAAAACAACAACAACTAGTAGCAGAAGAACAAGAAAAAGGAGTCGTCATCCGTTTTAAGTTCGAAAAAACGAAAAAAAGACATAAAAACGAAAATTCAACTAAAATTAAGTTACATAAATATTTAGTAGAACACACAAAAAAGTAACACATATTATTATTAAACATTTAAATTTAAATTTAAAATTAATTAATTAAAATTTAAGAAGTAGCAGACATTAAATTCTACAAGAACAACAACAACATGATCAACTGCAATAACGATGGAAGCTTTGAAAGCTTCAAAGCAGTGAAAGCAGTCAACGGCAACAGCGTAATCAACAGCTAAAACAGCCGTTAGTGAAAAAACGTGCTTTTTCATACGAAAGCTTTAAAGCTTTTCTGTACACAGCTTCAGAGCTTAAATGTATAAAGCTTTTGAGATTTTCACAATGCCGCGCTTTGTCCAAAGTCAACGTGCAGAATCAACAAGACATCAACCACATGGAGTTGCTGACAATAAAAGGCAACAACAAATCGAGAATACCAACAACAACAAGAAGAACAATTTACAGTTTAAGGGTTGGAACAAATTAAAAACGTCATCAACACCGCAAAATTTTTATTTATGTTAATTAAACAAAAAGAAAATCTGTAATTTTTGGTTTTTCTGCGCGCAGTAAATGAAAAAATAAAATAAAAAACAACAACGTAGTAAAAGTAATTTTAACAAAATAACAACAGCAGAAGTATTAAGCAGTGCTAAAGAGCATAATATGTAGTAAAAATAAAAAAAATTGTAGTGAAAATAGTAGTAATAACAAATACAAAAATAAAAGCTTCAAAAAAGCTCTACGAAAGCATTTTAGTTGGTAAGATTTAAACACAAAAAAAAATCAGTCAAAGGCAAACGAAACCACGAGCAATGAATTAATGGAAAATGTTTAAGGAAAACGGCACGGAAAATGAAAAACTTTCAAGTTTTTTCATTTTCAGCATTAATTACAACAATTATAGTTGAAACAATTATAGGAAAAAAACATGTAAAAGCTTTCAAATGTATGACACTATACTCGCACATGTATTGTGCTTTTAAAAAGCTTTTAACGGTAGCTTCACGCTGCCATTAAAAGTTTTTTGTAAAGCGCTTTGTATTGCATACCGCGTGTACTACAAATGAAAGCTCATGCGGTGAAGGATGTTTAAACAATTATTAAAAAAATATTAAAATTAAAAATTATTAATACATATATACTATATAAAATTATTGAAACGTTCAAAAAGTAGAAAACTTTCAAAAAATTTATAACATTAACAACAATAACCTAAAAAATTAAATACAAATATTTAAAGTAATTATAACAAAACTCAAATAAATTACACACGAAGTTTATAACACAGAAAAACAAAAATAAATTATGTATTACAAAATCTAATGCCAAAGTAGTAACTTAGCACACAAAATAAGAAATGAGCTTTTAAGCTCGCCAACGCTATTTTTAAGCGTCAACAATAAAAATTAATCACTTTTCTCCCAATTAACTAACTTTCCAATTGCTTGCAGCTTAACGTAGCTCAAAAGAAAAAAGAAAACAAAAAAAAGCTCTCAAAAGCTGCAGCGTAATTCTTAAAGCAATGTAAGCAATTTCTAATATTAACTTTTGAAACATTCTGAGCAAATTACTTTAAAACATAAACTTCAGGCGTTATAATTACCACAGTGCAAGCAACACAGCAATATCTTTTACGCAACTTTGAAGTTTTATGAAACAACAAAAATAGTACTTACAGCATATATCACTTTTAAACCAAACAATTAAACATTTTTAACTTTCTCACATGATAAGGCGTTTTTATGTGCGGAGCTTTTAAAAGCTCACACAATATAATATGCAAACCAATTAAAGTATAACAATTCAAACTAGTAGCGAAAAATTAAAAAGTTAATTAATATTATAATGAATACTGGCGATGCTCATAAAAGCTCGTTTAGCGAAATATTTTAAAGTTTAACTAAATAGTAAAAAAACAAAATTATTGATGTTGTTCGTAAAAATGTGTGTTAAATGAAAATGTTTACTCAAAAACAATTATTATTATTATCATATTAAATGTTTAAATAGTTACTTAATCCCGCGAGCAATGGTGCGAAAGCGTGCAAAGCCTCAAAAGCTGTGCGCGAAAGTTGAGCCATCTATATTCGAAAAATCAAAAAGTACACTTATGATTGTGCAGTTTGTAGCAAAACGAGCAAAGCTTGCGAAAGCTTCAGGTTGCTGTTGTGTGGAAGGCAACGGCCGCTAGAAGCTTTAGTGTGCTTTGCTCATAACGTAACGAAAAGCACAACGGAAAGCTATGTCAAAGCGAAAGCGAAAGTTAAAACAAAAGCTCAAGCAAAGTTAGTAAAGCTCAAACGTATGGGAATCTTTAGCACGAGTTAAATGTTAATGTTAATAATGAAATAAAAAAAAAAGAATTATATATTAAAACAAAAAAGTTACTTATAAAAATTACTACATTATACACTATATATATATATTGATATTGGAACCTAATTAAGTATATTGTGCCCTTTTATTGTTATTATAAGAAATATAAGTTTTAAATATTTTAATTTTGATTTAATAAGAAATATTATAATTACTAAAAATATTATATAGGCTAAGAATTTCAGTACCGTTAACACTTCAAACAACATCATCGAAGTGATAGACTTAAGTTTAACTTTTAATTATTAAATGAGAGCTAAATCATTTAAGAAACATTTTAAAATTAACAAAGACAATTTTAAGAGTTTAAAACAATTAAACAAACAATTAATGAATTAGTGTTCAATGCAAATGCAACACATATTAAACAAAAAACAAAAAAAATCATTATAATTAACAAGAAATGAAAATCAACCTTCTACTTAACAATTATTATCTGGAAAAAAAACAACATTAATTAAAAATGGAAAACAAAAAAAGTATTCAGAAAATTTCTTCAAGAAATAAAGTAATAAAAACTTTGACTAGCGGAGAACAACTACCCACTAACAAAAGAAAAACAAAAAAAAACTAAATTGTCTGGCTTGTGTTTTATTTAGGCGCATCCCTGCTGCCACGCCCCACGCATCCTACAATCCATTCCTTCCTCGCCAGCCAAGCAACAAAACTGTTGTCGGTTTTGGAAAGGCACTTTCCATGTACTTCCTTTTCCCATTATTCCCGTATCCCATTATTTTGCAATTTTATCGTTTCGTTATGCTTGATATTTAGCTTGATTTTTTGAAAATATATTTCAGGAAATGTGGCTTTTAAGCCAGCAATTATGCGACGTTGTAAAGTGCTTGTTCGGCGTTTTATCAATTTGGGCGGATTAGTTTTATAGTTCGTTGGTATTTTTTTTTTCTAAAAGCTGTTCTGAATTTTATAATGCAATGGAGAAAACAATTTTGCAGATTGAATTGAATTCTATGAATGGCTTTTCGAAATATGGTAAAAGAAGTAAGTATTGAAAATGGTATTGAAATTAAAAGTTATAAAAGAAGTAAGTATTATAAAATGGTAAAATGGTAAAAAATAAATATGAATTTATTCAAATATTTTGATAATAATAAACACCTTTTAAAATTTTGTATTTTCGAATACTAATTTTTTAGAATTTAAACTCTTTCTGTATTTTTGATAAAAATAATATCATTTTCAAGATTATGAGATTAGAAAAAAAATACTCTTTATTTCTTTTAAGATATGACTAAATATTTCACACAAAAATCACGTAAGTATTGACCGAAATAAGGAATCAATATGAACATAATTCAATTCCTATAAAATGGGATATATTTTTGTCTGGTTTCTTTCGACCGACTTCAAGAATTTAAAGACTAACTTAGATCATATAAGATCATATAATCACCATAAAATATGCAAAGTTTCAGGGCGTTACGATGCATTTTAGCGAAGTTTATGCGATTTTAAGTCAAAACTTAAATTTCACTGTTTCCGTAATATATGATAATTTAATTTAGGATAATTTATCTATATCTATCTATTATCTATCATTCATCTATATCTATATATATAAAACTCATTTTCCGTTTGTTCGTCCGCTATGCAAACGTACACTTGTGCACGGATTTTCCTAAAATTTTGAATATATATCCTACAGACCCAGGAGAAGGTCACCACATAGTTTTCGATGACCACGTCTACTTTTACGCCCATTTTTGTTTTTGGTGTATAATTGAGATTCATAGCAAAACCACTGAATGTATTTTTCTGAAATTTGCATTACTATGCTATGAAGTCCATGGATTATCCTAAACCATATATAAACTAGATTGGGCAAAGGGGTGTGTCACCTCCCATAGATCCCAAAAATTATAATTATATCGATTTCAACTAAACTTTAAAATTGGATGTTACTCGTCTTACTTAATCTCACCACACAAAAACTCACCACTCATAAACCCACCACACCTAAACTCACCACACCTAAACTCACCACACTAAAACTCACCACACTAAAACTCACCACACTAAAACTCACCACACTAAAACTCACCACACTAAAACTCACCACACTAAAACTCACCACACTAAAACTCACCACACTAAAACTCACCACACTAAAACTCACCACACTAAAACTCAACACACTAAATTCATCACATTAAAACTCACCACAGTAAAATTCACCACACTAAAAATTCTACTGGAAAAACATTACGGGGAAGAATTTAATGGGCACGAGTCGTGCACGGGTTTAGCTAATTTCCTATAAAATATGTCTAAATCATGTAGGCCTCTACAACGTAAAGTAGCAATGATATAGTAATTTTAGGTTAGAAACTTGATCTCCCTGGTACGATAGGTCCTATATCAATCTTATTCAAAACTTATCTTGAGGCTTTTATTATGCTTACTAACAAAATTATTGGTAATAAGTACTTCGAATTTTAAACTTGATTTTTAACTTTGAATCAAATTTTATATAGTTATATAGTTATGATTGACAATTTTACTAAATAAATAAAAATTTATTTCAAAATTTTATAATTTCACAAGAAAATCAATAAAAATGCATTAATTAAAATTATTTCTTAACTAAAAATTGTATTTTCCACTTTAAATTCAAATATCCACTACAAATCTGAATTTTACAAAAAAAAGTCACTAATAACCCCACTAATGAAATGAGAATAAAATGGACATCTCATACATCAATTCTACATAATTCTTGGGTTCTAATTTTTACTGCATACTATTTTTCTATATTACTTTACGTTTTTAAGAAAATTGCTATCAACATTTCAGAACTTTCTTAGACACTTTTTAAAATAAAAAAGCCACAGTCTCTTTAACAACTAAATTTTCAAACAACCTGTAAGTACAATTTTTCTTTAAATTATCAACACTACTTACAAAATATCACCAAATTCATTAAATAGGTTTTTAAGATATTTGAAACTAAACCCAAAAAAAAAAGATATTTTTGTAGACTATTTGTCGTTGATTTTTTTTTAGTATTTCGGAATATAGAAGAAATGATTTATGATTATGCAGTTCATAGTTAAAACCTACCTTCAAGATTACTAACTTTTTTCCACCAGTACTAATTTTTAAATATTCCCTATTCACATAATTTCAGTGCAAAAATGTTAAAATTTAAAGAAGTTTCTAATGTCTGTTTATTTCACATAAAAAATACTTTTGCTTTTTTTGCTACACATATACAGTGTAGTAATAATATTTTTTGATTAAAAATTTGTTGCCCTGTGCTTAGTATTTCACACAAAACTCCTTTATCGTTTTACTCACTAGTTTTTTTTTTTTTTTTTTGGAAATCTACTTGGATCTACAGCACTCAGACAGACAATATCCATTGTACGGTGTAATCTATTCCTTAAGTTTTGTGGTAAATATCACCACGTGCGCCCATGCTCACGCCGGGATTCGAATCCGGGACCGTTAGAATGCAAGTCCAACGCTCATTCCTCTGGACTGCTGAGGGCGGCTACTCTTAGTAGTTCTGGAGTTCCATGCCCCTTTGTCTAATCATACACTAAGAAAATAAGATGTTTATGAAAGTCTTGCTGCAAATATCCTTTAAGTTCCATAAGTTTCAATAAAGTTGCAGCAAAACAATTAATATTTTTTAAATATGGCATATATGCAGTTAGTTACGAGATGTTTGCCACAACAGCAATGGAAATTGAGATATTTACAGTTGACTGATAGCAAACATCTAGAGTTCTTGGACATTTGCAGCAAAACTTTTGAGGTATTTTGACATTTGACTACCATAAAAAAAAGAAAATGGCGTACTTTTTCCTTTAGCTCGATTTATCCACAACAATTACGTAAATTCAATGATTTAAAAAAGCATCAGCTCATCAAATAATACATTTTAATGGTAAAAGTGAAAATAATATTTCCCGGGATTGAAATTATCAACACGTGATGGAAAATATTTTTTTTCAGCGTTTACTTTGATGACAGCAGCGCCGGGCCAACTTGGTTCTTCCGCGAAGAAATCTCAAGGCGTTGTACAATTTTACCTTCGAAGGATTTATAAAGACGATGGCGATATATAATCAGGATACTGTTTTAATTCTAGAATAAATAAAAATAATTTGGTTCAATTCAATAAAAATTACTCCGCGAATTCTAATGGAGTACCTTTTCCAAATATTCATCAACTATCTTCCTATTTAATTGATGGTTGCTATGAATAATCGTAAATTTGAAAGATGATTGCTAGCAATATTTATCGTATTTGACGTATGCTTGAGATATGGTAGTCTCAAAAACGATCTAAATAATTTGTAAATAACTTGATATTTAGGGCTGTCATATTTCTGGTAATCATCTTTGTTTTCTTAGAGTACTCATATTCTACTTGACGAATCTAATTATACATATCGTTGTTGGAAAATGTTGATTTCGAACATATTTTCGAAAAATGTCGAATATTTTTTTTTTTTTTTGGAATATATTTATTCCGAAACTTTTTTTTATAGAAAATATTTACTTTCAGCACTGTTTTTGTCATTCAAAATTTTTTAACCTTTTTTTTTAAGTTTTCAAACATTGTTGTTTTTCTCGAATAATTTTTTTTATGGAAAACAGGCTTCGGAAAGCGCGCCTAAGAGCACGCAAAAAATCTTAAAACTAGCTCTCAAAGCATATTTATTCAGAACTGTAAACAAACTGCTCATCGCAGACAACAGCGCACTCGCTTTGACCTTCGAGCGCTATTGTTTTTAGCCGAACTCAATTTATGTTGAGCCGCAAACGAACACAACGGCTCGGTCTACAGAGTTTCGAGCTGTTACGCTAACGCGCTACTCCGAGCACCACAACATTTCGACCACTCGTTTGGCTCGCTCTTTTTGTAAATTTGCTTTAAATGCATATTTAATGTTCTATATTTAGTAATACCTGCATAAAACAACAGAAGAACTGTTGCAAAGATATAATTTAAGCGAGCAACTCCGAGCAGCTCGGAATGTAGGAGCGCTGTCATTTCGAGCTCTTCATTTAACAGAAGATTGAGCAGCGAGTAAATTGCTACAGCTCGGTTGGACTATTGAAGTTTAGCTAGTTCATGTTTCTCACAGTAGCGAGTTAACGACTGCTGCGACTTAAACACATAGACACTGAAATATTGTTTATGTCAGAAATACATACGATCGCACTCTATTTGCGAACGTCCAATTCCAAAGCCTGATGGAAAATATTGATTCATGCATTTCGTTATTAGGTTGCTTTCTTGTCTGTCTGTTCGGTACAAATTTATTAATTGATTTTAAACTACCTTCGGGATAGCTAGCTGCAGACTTGAGATTTTAAATATTTCCACGAACTGGATGACAATGCAACATTATCGTTTTCTTAGCATCCGGTTCATCACGGTTCTATCGCCATGGTTCCATAATAAAGACACTTTGAAACATGAATATTTTTAATTTTAATAATATAAGGTCTTTCGAATTTATTCAAACAAAAATCTAACTGACACAAAAAAAAATAAGAAAAATAAAAAATATGAAATAAATAATATTTTTTAATACAAAACGTTTTTAAGGTGAATTTTTAGGATAATTGTAAATGAAACGTGGGGCCTTAGATAATATAGTACATTGGATGTTCACATGTAAAACGTTTTATAATATTAACTATTTTTATTAACTATTTTTTTAAGCTTTTCGAACATTGTTGTTTTTGTCGAATAACATTTTTTTTTGGAAAATGATGATTTCGAAAAGGTTTTTTTTTATTAACAAATGTTTTTTTCTAATTTTTCGAACTTTTTTGATTTTTTCGAACATATATGGGCCATTCCACACCAAATCGACCAAAAAAAGTCAAATTTGAGATTTTTACCTTTTCGATCTTAATGAACTTTTGGCAACTGATAAAGGGTATCGAGACATGCACTAAACATTTTTTTTTTATTTTTTCCCACCACTACTTCCAGAGATACAGTGGCTCAAAATTGGAAAAAAAGTGCCAAAAATCACTTTTGTACTGTTGTTCATACTTAAATATCTCTTGAACTAGAAATGCTAGAAACTCCGTTAATGGCTCGTTTTAAAGCTAATAGAACAAGCTTTTAGAAAAATTAAGTTGTAATTTCCAAACGGTAACACGTCGCCCGTGGTCATTATCCTTGCACTTCAAAATTGTGGTCCTTAAAAAATACCCTTTTTAAAATTCTGAAAAAAATCCTAAATTTTCGTTAATTTATTGTTAATGTTCATGCAAAATTTCAAGATGGTATTTTGATTGCATCATATTTTAAAAAATAATTTTCTAAATTTTTTTTTTTTTTGTATAGAAAAAAAAATTTTTTTTTGAAAAGTAATTTCTAGCATTTCTAGTTCAAGAGATATTTAAGTATGAACAACAGTACAAAAGTGATTTTTGTCACTTTTTTCCAACTTTGAGCCACTGTATCTCTGGAAGTAGTGGTCGGAAAAAATAAAAAAAAATTGTTTAGTGCATGTCTCGATACCCTTTATCAGTTGCCAACATTTCATTGAAATCGAAGAAGGTGAGTTCCAACCGCTGGTTGATTTGGTGTGGAATGGCCCATATATTTTTTGATAATGATGAACATTGCGTTGATTTTGTCGTCCAAACATTTTTTTTTCGAACATTATCGAACGAAAACGAAAATTTTCAAAAATAAAGGTTTCAGACCAAAACCATTTCTTTTTTGTTTCTTTTTTATTTTAGTTTTCGTTTTTTTACTGATTTATTAAATGTTATTTAAAAAGAGTTATATAAGAACCTCCTAAAAGATTAACCTTTATCTCTGACTTTAGATTAACACAATAACGAAAAGAATCAGGCAAATGCGTCGATTCGTTTTTTAGTTATGCTCTGAAACACACAGTACAATTACCTAGTTTTTATCTCTATAGATTAATTACATAAAAGAACACCAAAATAAAGTTCACAGACCATATTTTAAAAAGTAAAGCTTATAGGAAAAAGTTAGTGATTTTGTTAGTTAATTTGGACAAAGCCCTGGATAACAATAAATTATTTTCTTTTTTCTCATAAGATTCTAATAATTTCAAAAATTTTAAATATAACACAACATTTTCAGATCCAAATATCTTGAAAACGTATAAAATTATATGTATATGCATTCATTGGTATATCAAAATTAATCATGGCAATTCAAAGAAAAATTGCGTTAAAGTTTTTTGGAACACTTAAATATTTGAAATTGTAGACGAAAATGCCTATAGCATTTTTCTTATACCATTACACCAAAAGTAGCACCATCGATTTATATAGAATTGATCTATAACACAGATATAAAAAATAGTCTTGAGTAGTGTAATTTTAAATTTTACCACTATGAAATCTCGAAATTAGTGATGGGTACGCAAAATTAATAATCGATTATCGACTCTTCGATCAACTATTTTCAATTCAATTTTTGAAATCGATTAATCGGAGCAAATAATCGATTTTAAATCGATTTTGGACTTTTTTCCAATAAATGTGTTTAAAATAAAAATAAAAAAATAATAACAGTTTGTTAAATTAAAATTTATAAATTGTATGTATGCAATTCAATTTATATGCAGTCGCATTTAGAAAACAATTACCAAGTGGACTTTTCGGATTTACGATTATTTGCATGGGTTATGTATTATGGCTTCATACAAATATAAGCATTTTCAGCCCAATCAGTGATGCCAACTCATATTTCCATTTTCCCCGATATTTTTTATCAAAATTCCCCACACAAATGTAATTTAAATACACTAAGAATATATAGTGTTATCACTATATTTTTAATAAAAATTAAAATAATTCATAGAACAAATATTACGCAATATGTTATTCATTTAATACGTTTTTTTATTTCTTGATTTCTCTAATTTTCGAATGACATTTATCAGTCGTCATAAATTGAGAAAAATTACTTGTTATTACCAAGTACTGCTATATTTAATAATTAATGTCCAGTTTTTCAGTGAAAGTTTAAACTTAGATTAAATATATATTTCAAAAGTCTATAGTTCTAAATCAAAAAGTCCGACTTTCTTTAAACTTTACCGACAGATAGATAGACAATTAGTACTCAGTTAATATGAAATTTTAAATATATGTGACTGAAAAAATGGATCATATTAAACAAATTAATTATATTAAACTTGGTTTAAAGTATTACTGAAAATGGGTAAGATAAAAATATTTTTGAATAGGAGCAAACTATTTCGAAAATTAAATTTAACCATTTAAAAACGTGTATAAAAAATGTGCAGTTGTAAATATATATTATTTTCAATTGTTTTTTTTAATTTTGATCATTTTCGTCATTGATATTTTTAGTTTCGAAATTTTAAATTCCCAATATTCGCTATCTTTAAAATACGGAAAACAATATTTTTTCAACTATTAAGGGGCATGTCAAATTTGCAGGTCTTACATTAAGTAAAAATTTATCCTATATTTAAAAACATAACATCAGATACATTCAAAAAATGTTAAATGACATTAAAGAAAATAGTCAAATAAGCTGACGACATTTTTAAAGTCAACTTTATTTTATTATTTGTTTAGAGTGATTGTGTTTCATTAAATTTTAATGTGAAATATCAAATTAAAAATTAAATTTATTTGAAATTTTGTATATTAAACATACTTTAATTGACTGTGAGTTGTTATATAATTATTCTACTATCAAATCTATATCATCGATTTCTTCGCATGAAGAGTCCACATTTAAGTGCTTTTTGTGTAAATATGAGTTTTTAAATTCACCGTCTGGAATTGCTATGCTATAAATGATGATCATCTGTCCTGCTTAAGGAGTGGTTCTCCCACATTACGATAGCACTTTCGTCGGATCTACTTTTTTGATTTTATCTAATTTTTTGAAATAAGATAGAACTTGACTTGGGGAATAATACTGATATAAAATACAAATAATAACGAAAAACAAAATCCAACATAACCAAAACCACAGGAATTAGCAAAATGAAAATAAGATTTGTACCAATTCGTATATTTCTTATTCTTATTTTTAAAATAGATTATTTCATCTGAAAAATCGATTTCGATCGATTTTTTAGCATGTAAAATCAACTACGAAAAAATCGATTTTCGACTTAAATCGAAATCGATTTACCCATCACTACTCGAAATAAAAAACTCTCGATGAAAACTATTATGCTCCAGTGTTTTGTATTAGTTTTTGAATTTTAATTCATAAAAAATAACACGAATTATGCCGCTTTTACCAAGTATATTAACGAATTTACTTATAAAAATTACTACATTATACACTATATATATATATTGATATTGGAACCTAATTAAGTATATTGTGCCCTTTTATTGTTATTATAAGAAATATAAGTTTTAAATATTTTAATTTTGATTTAATAAGAAATATTATAATTACTAAAAATATTATATAGGCTAAGAATTTCAGTACCGTTAACACTTCAAACAACATCATCGAAGTGATAGACTTAAGTTTAACTTTTAATTATTAAATGAGAGCTAAATCATTTAAGAAACATTTTAAAATTAACAAAGACAATTTTAAGAGTTTAAAACAATTAAACAAACAATTAATGAATTAGTGTTCAATGCAAATGCAACACATATTAAACAAAAAACAAAAAAAATCATTATAATTAACAAGAAATGAAAATCAACCTTCTACTTAACAATTATTATCTGAAAAAAAAACAACATTAATTAAAAATGGAAAACAAAAAAAGTATTCAGAAAATTTCTTCAAGAAATAAAGTAATAAAAACTTTGACTAGCGGAGAACAACTACCCACTAACAAAAGAAAAACAAAAAAAAACTAAATTGTCTGGCTTGTGTTTTATTTAGGCGCATCCCTGCTGCCACGCCCCACGCATCCTACAATCCATTCCTTCCTCGCCAGCCAAGCAACAAAACTGTTGTCGGTTTTGGAAAGGCACTTTCCATGTACTTCCTTTTCCCATTATTCCCGTATCCCATTATTTTGCAATTTTATCGTTTCGTTATGCTTGATATTTAGCTTGATTTTTTGAAAATATATTTCAGGAAATGTGGCTTTTAAGCCAGCAATTATGCGACGTTGTAAAGTGCTTGTTCGGCGTTTTATCAATTTGGGCGGATTAGTTTTATAGTTCGTTGGTATTTTTTTTTTCTAAAAGCTGTTCTGAATTTTATAATGCAATGGAGAAAACAATTTTGCAGATTGAATTGAATTCTATGAATGGCTTTTCGAAATATGGTAAAAGAAGTAAGTATTGAAAATGGTATTGAAATTAAAAGTTATAAAAGAAGTAAGTATTATAAAATGGTAAAATGGTAAAAAATAAATATGAATTTATTCAAATATTTTGATAATAATAAACACCTTTTAAAATTTTGTATTTTCGAATACTAATTTTTTAGAATTTAAACTCTTTCTGTATTTTTGATAAAAATAATATCATTTTCAAGATTATGAGATTAGAAAAAAAATACTCTTTATTTCTTTTAAGATATGACTAAATATTTCACACAAAAATCACGTAAGTATTGACCGAAATAAGGAATCAATATGAACATAATTCAATTCCTATAAAATGGGATATATTTTTGTCTGGTTTCTTTCGACCGACTTCAAGAATTTAAAGACTAACTTAGATCATATAAGATCATATAATCACCATAAAATATGCAAAGTTTCAGGGCGTTACGATGCATTTTAGCGAAGTTTATGCGATTTTAAGTCAAAACTTAAATTTCACTGTTTCCGTAATATATGATAATTTAATTTAGGATAATTTATCTATATCTATCTATTATCTATCATTCATCTATATCTATATATATAAAACTCATTTTCCGTTTGTTCGTCCGCTATGCAAACGTACACTTGTGCACGGATTTTCCTAAAATTTTGAATATATATCCTACAGACCCAGGAGAAGGTCACCACATAGTTTTCGATGACCACGTCTACTTTTACGCCCATTTTTGTTTTTGGTGTATAATTGAGATTCATAGCAAAACCACTGAATGTATTTTTCTGAAATTTGCATTACTATGCTATGAAGTCCATGGATTATCCTAAACCATATATAAACTAGATTGGGCAAAGGGGTGTGTCACCTCCCATAGATCCCAAAAATTATAATTATATCGATTTCAACTAAACTTTAAAATTGGATGTTACTCGTCTTACTTAATCTCACCACACAAAAACTCACCACTCATAAACCCACCACACCTAAACTCACCACACCTAAACTCACCACACTAAAACTCACCACACTAAAACTCACCACACTAAAACTCACCACACTAAAACTCACCACACTAAAACTCACCACACTAAAACTCACCACACTAAAACTCACCACACTAAAACTCACCACACTAAAACTCACCACACTAAAACTCAACACACTAAATTCATCACATTAAAACTCACCACAGTAAAATTCACCACACTAAAAATTCTACTGGAAAAACATTACGGGGAAGAATTTAATGGGCACGAGTCGTGCACGGGTTTAGCTAATTTCCTATAAAATATGTCTAAATCATGTAGGCCTCTACAACGTAAAGTAGCAATGATATAGTAATTTTAGGTTAGAAACTTGATCTCCCTGGTACGATAGGTCCTATATCAATCTTATTCAAAACTTATCTTGAGGCTTTTATTATGCTTACTAACAAAATTATTGGTAATAAGTACTTCGAATTTTAAACTTGATTTTTAACTTTGAATCAAATTTTATATAGTTATATAGTTATGATTGACAATTTTACTAAATAAATAAAAATTTATTTCAAAATTTTATAATTTCACAAGAAAATCAATAAAAATGCATTAATTAAAATTATTTCTTAACTAAAAATTTTATTTTCCACTTTAAATTAAAATATCCACTACAAATCTGAAATTTACTAAAAAAAATATATTCACTAATAACCCCAGTAAAGAAATGAGAATAAAATTTTCCTATGGACATCTCATACATCAATTCTTCATAATTCTTGGGTTCTAATTTTTGCTGCATAACGTTTTTAAGAAAATAGCTATCAACATTTCAGAACTTTCTTAGCCACTTTTTAAAATAAAAAAGCCACAGTCTCTTTAACAACTAAATTGTCAAACAACCTGTAAGCACAATTTTTCTTTAAATTGTCAACACTACTTACAAAATATCACTAAATTCATTAAATAGGTTTTTAAGATATTTGAAACTAAACCCAAAAAAAAATATATTTTTGTAGACTATTTGTCGTTCATTTTTTTAGTATTTCGGAATATAGAAGAAATGATTTTTGATTATGCAGATCATAGTTAAAACCTACCTTCAATATTACTAACTGTTTTCCACCAGTACTAATTTTTAAATATTCTCTATTCACATAATTTCAGTGCAAAAATGTTAAAATTTAAAGAAGTTTCAAATGTTTGTTTATTTCACATATGAATTACTGAAAAATAGCTGTTTCTACTTTAAATGTGTAGTTATGATATTTTCAAATTGCATGCTAAGTATTTTTTGATTCAAAATAAGTTGGACCCGTGTACAGCTTCGCCCGTGCGAATTTTTTTAAAACCCTAAAACATTTACTGACGTCAACTCTTTGCTTGACAAGCAAATGAATGTTTTGCTCACAACAACAAAGCTCCAAGTACTGTCAAAACAAAACTGCAGTGAAGTCAAGTCACTCAGTGAAACTTCAGCATAATACAGTCGACTGTCATTTGCGAAATGAATTACAAACTTTAGTAGTTCATATTTGCAGGGGAACCTTCAAAACCATTTCTGGAGATGTCTAGTAAATATCACCACGTTCAAATATCACCCATGCTCACGCCGCGATTCGAACCCGGGACCTTTAGAATGCACTGACATTACTTGGTGCTTTGTTGTTGTGAGCCATTATTTCCATTTTAATAAAACTTTAGTATTAAGAGGTCAACAGTAATAGCTTTTTTGAAGTTATGTTTACATGGCAAAAAGATAAACAACCACAATATACATTGCTGTGCCAAATTCCATGAGTGTGGCTATCTTCAGTACACAAATAGTTTGAATTATAAGTTCAGTTTTGCCACGGTCATTTGTGTACCTTAGGTTGTGAATTTCAAGAAAAATCTTCTCAATGCGCACTTACTTCGGAAGATTAAGATCCTACCCAAATTTCATGTTCGTAGTGTCAAATTTCGATTTTTCCTAAACCACTCCTGTATTGAGACCAGAGATCAGAAATAACTATTAACCTTTATATCCATTTTGTTTTTCAATGAGAGATATTATTTTTTAAATAATATAAAGGTCTTTGGTGGAGAAATAATTTATATTTTAAAAATAAAAGTCTTTGTTTAATGGTTATTATTAGACAGAAAAAACTAAATTACTCTCATTTATTGGGAATTTGAGTTGTTGTTACATAAATTGATTAGAGAAACATAAAAATTCGTTGTTTTAAAATGTTGATTTCGAACATTGTGCTGTTATTGTTGTCCAAAAAAAAATATATATATATACATTTTTTTCGAAAATTTTCGAACATTGCTGTTTATGTCGAATAATTTTTTTTTTGGAAAATGGTAAATTCGAAAAAAAATTTATAGAAAATAATAACTTTCATCATAACTTGTCATTAAAATTTTTTTTTAACAATTTGTTTTTCGAAATTTTTTGGACATTTTTGTTTTTCTCGAATATTTTTTTTATGAAAAATATTGATTTCATGCATTTTGTGGTGTTTTCGTTCAACATGTTTTTAACAATGTTGCTTAAGCTTTTCGAACATTGTTATTTTGTCGAATAACATTTTTTGGGAAAATGGTGATTTCGAATACTGTCATTTTTTTTGAACTTAGTTGTTTTTTGTTCGAATAAGGACTGCGTCGAATAAAATTGTCCGGTACAAAAATGAAAAAATCTAGAAATCTAGAAATCGAATTTTTATGGAATAAAATATTTTATTTTGCAAATTATTTTTAGATTTAAAAAAAATATAAAAAACCAGAAATTAATATTTTTTAATAAAAAGTTTTAATTTTTCTGGAACCCCTTCCATTAATGTTGTAATGGTAGTGTCCGACACCCTCAGAGCTGCTGAAGACCACTTTCTTTTAAAGTCGTGAAGGTCTTTGGCCACTTTTTTGTTGTCTTCATCTCCCTTTTTACTAAAGCCCAGTATCTCTCAATCGGCATCAATAGTGATATGAAGCGGGGTCAGGCCAAAATAATGTGGACACTTCATGTTGGCGTAAAAATTGAAGCAATCTCTTTTGCAAACATTCCTTCACATATATTTCGCTATTAATTGTACCCGATGTCACGAATGAGCTGCTCCTTTTTCCACAACTGCAAATGCCTGCCAAACAAGGAATTTCTTTGGGAATTTTGTAATTTTTTTGATTTGAATTTTTCAGCGGCATTTCCTCGAGAATCGGCTGTATAAAATTCCTGCTCAGGTAGCTGAAAAAAGGCCGCTAAAACATAAGTTTCGTCGTCCATTATGCAGCAATCGAATTTTAAAAAAATCTTGGTTCAGCTTTTTGCAGTTTCATTCTTGACGGCATTTCTATCCGGAACTTTTTGGACCTTGTACGCCTTCAGCCCAGCTTTTTTCTTAGTCCTGCGCACGAAAGATTCTGAGCAATCCGCCTTTCTCGCCAATTTCCTTCCCGATATGCTTGGATCTTTCTTTAAAATATTCACAACCTTCTTCGACTTTTCACGATCATGTGGGCCTTTTTTTACCAGAACCTTTCTTCCGATCAATACTCAGGTCTTCCTTAAAGCGGTTGATAACGCGAGAAATGGTCTTCGGGTTAGCCCCTACCACCTTGGCAATTTTTTTAATAGACCAACTAGGTTGTTTTTGAAAAATTTTAATTATATTTTCTCACACTTCCACTTCGTTTGCCATTTTCGCGTTAAATAAATTTTGTATTGACAATAACTGACACAAATTATTTTCTGCCATTTAATTCAGAGCTACTATGATCAAATTTTTTTAATTTGAATCTTGCAATAGCACATTATGGGAAGATATGATTTTTTTCGAACGGGATAGCCACAAAATTCTGTCTGACAAAAATTCCGTTTTTTTTTTTCCAAAAAAAAATAATTCTGTCTGACTAAAATTCTGTTTTTCAAAATTCTGTTTTACAAAATTCTGTTTTTAATATAATTCTGTATATAAAATTTCTGGTTTTTTAAAATTTGTTATTATTCATGAGATATGAAAAAATACTATTGCTCTGAATATAAATTCAAATATGTACCCTATATTAACGAATTCCTCTTCACTTAAAACCCCCATTTCATAATGATAAAAAATAATATTTTGTCTAATTATTTATTAAGAATTAAAGCCAGTTTATTATAAAGAAGAAATATTACATAAAAGGTATGTGTTTGGTTTGATATTTATTCCTTGGGTACAAATTATGCAATATGTAATAAATAATTCAACAGCATAATGCATTTTAAAAATCGATTTAAAAGCAATTCATATTAGTGAAAAATATATTAATTTAACAGAAAAAAATTAAAAATAAAATAAAAAAACACAAATTAGTTAAAACGAGTTGGGAAAGTTAGATCACATGGGTAAGTTCGGTCACATGTGGCGGACTTTTATAGTCGGTCGAGCCCGACTATGGAATACCCTAAACTCTTTTTGAATATATTAGTGGTCTAATTTGGTGGGATAATTTTTAATAATTTACGACTAAAGTTCCACTACAAAAAATCGGTCAAAAATGAATAAATTCAAATGTGGGCGGATCACGTCCATTATCAGAATTTTATACGCAACCCTTTTCGAACATTATCGGACAGAAAACAAAATTTTTCAAAAATAAAGGTTTCAGACCAAAACCATTCCTTTTTTTATTTTAATTTTCGTTTTTTTACTGATTTATTAAATGTTATTTAAAAGAGTTATATAAGAACCTCCAAAAAGATTAACCTTTAACTCTTTAAGATTAACCTTTAACTCTGAGATGAATAAAATAAAAAAAAATCAGGCAAATCCGTCGCACAGTGGTCCAAAATTGAAAAATGTTGGCCAGAATTCTAAAAAATATGTCTATATCGATTAAAGACAAGTAAACGTTCCATATGTTATTCAAATTCGTGTGATTCGGTATAAAAATTGCAATGATCTGACTATTTTTATACCCTACACTAAGAGTGAAAGGGTATATTCAGTTTGGTACGCCGTTTGCAACACCCAGAAGGAAGCATCTCCGGTATGGAAAAGTATATATATTCTTGAGTCGATTAAGCGATATCCGTCTGTCTGTCTGTCTGTCTGTCTGTCCGTCTGTGTGTCCGTCTGTCTGTCTGTTGAAATTCCTACTACTTTTGAAGACCTAGATAAATGAAACTTATAACTTAGATTACTAATATACCTACGCTGTATGTGCGAAAAAATTGGCGAGATCGGTCCATTGTGACCTATGATCCGACCACTTATGTTCAAATATCTCATATAAAATGTACATATAAAGATCAATTTTTATGTATACGTGCTTAGGTAAACTTTTTTGGTCAAATATATATTGACATCATGCTCAAATACATGATAATAATGTTTTCCGGCGAAAAGACTCGTGGTTCACAAAAAAAAATCGAAATTCGGTATACCTACCCATTTGTAAATATGGGTATCAAATGAAAGAAAAATCTTCAGGGATGGAAAGTTTGTAGTTATTTTCAGGATTCGTATACCCTGGTGACCTATATACAACTTTGAATGGTAACCACACATATTTGTAGGGCATTTATAGTCGGCTTAGACCGACTATAATTTTGATAATCCTAACTATCATAATTACACCTACTTTAAAATTTCCCATGTGATCTAACCTTCTTAACGGGTTTGTTTAGAAAAAGTTCAAAATATTTTTTATTTAGTCAAATAAGAACATAGAATTCATAAAAAATTCGTTTAATAGAGGTAATATTAAGAGAAGGAGGATAACGCAAATGAAGGAGAAGATTATAAAGAAGCCATTGATGAAGAACACCAAGAGTTTTAAACTTTTTAATCGTCTCACACACATCCATTTCTATTTTATATTAAAAATCCAATTTTTTACATATAAAGTTAGTTTTTAATATTTGAAAAATTTAAAAACTGATTTGAAATGCTCCTACATCTGGCAACAAAACTGCATTAAAAGTTTAGGGGAACACTTTAACTTTTTTAACAATTTACTTTTTGTTTAAGAGGCTAACATATATTGTAAGATATCTTATTGGTCCTTTAGACTAGTTCCGTTTTTTGTTGTATTATAAGTTGTATTATAAGGATATATTTATATAATTATCATAAAATAATATGAATAGCATATCTACATTATCAGTAATACTAAAATCAAAACACACTAAAACATGCATTTTTATTAATGAAAAAAGTACTTACTTTGAGAGTCAATATCTGCAAATAAATATAAAATTCTTGGATACATTTATGGCCTGGAATGCTTATAAGTGAATTATAATACTATTGCTAGCATTTTAATTTTAAAAAGTATTGAATTTTGGCCAGCTTTTATTCACTTTTGGACCAGTGTGCGTCGATTCATTCTTTAGTTATGCTCTGACACACACACAGTACAATTAGTTTTAATATATATTTATATATAGATTGATTACATAAAATAACACCAACATAAAGTTCACAGATCATATTTTAAAATGTAAAGCATATAGGAAAAAGTGTGTGATTTTAATAGTTAGTCCAAGCCCAGTATAACAATAAATTATTTTCTTGTTTCTCATAAAATCCCAAATGCTAAAGAAAAAATAATTAAAAAAAAAAAAAAATGTAGATCCAAATATCTTAAAAACGTAATACATTAATTGGTATATTAAAATTAATCATGGCAATTAAAAGAAAAATTGGGTTAAAGTTTTTTCGAACATTGCTATCTACAGTTAAATATTTGAAGTTTTAAACGAAAATGCCGATAGCATTTTTCTTGTAAACACCAAAAGTAGCACCATCGATTTAAATAGAATTGTTGTATAGGATTAGCACAGATATGAAAAATCGTCTTAAGTAGTGTAATTTTAATTTTTAACACTTTGAAATTTCGAAATAAAAAACACTCGATGAAGCCAATATACTCCAGTGTTTTGTATTAGTTTTTGAATTTTAATTCATATAAAATAACACGAATTATGCAGCTTTTACCAAGTATATTAACGAATTTATATTGATTTCACTGATTCCATAAGACCTGTTCCAATAAATTAAAAACCGACTTGAAGATCAGGCAATCACACCAAAATACACAAAATGTACTCCCTCTACGAAGCATATTCACTTCTAATGTGCTCAAGTGAGAAACTTCATTTCTCTGGTGCCCTTAGAATCAACTTTAGTAATTCAAAAACTGACATAAAAATTTTAAAACCGAATAAAAAATTGATTTCAATATTTAATTTGCATTCTTTGTTATTTATTTTTTTTGGGCAGCTCAAAAATGTACGGTAAGTAACAAAAGAAATTAGAGAAAAGGTCATAAAGCAACAAAAAAAAGTTCAGCTTTCGCTTGAAGTCTCAACTTATTCAGATTTATAACAAAGCTCTGCTGCGTCAGCTTTATAAAGTTGAAACCAAACTATATAAAAATGATATGAATTACAAAAATAAAAATAGCTTTCTTAAGTTTTTGTTAAAAACGCATTATAACTTTACAAAAACACAAAAATAAATTACTTTCAAAGTTTTTTGGTTAATAATATTTAAAGCGTTATAAACAAATACAAAACTTTATGGAACAGGTGCGCAGCAAACACAACAGCTCGACGACGCAAACTCGAAAAAATAAAAAACACACAAAAATGAAATGAAATGAAAAAACAACAAAAGCCAAGTCGTAGGTACCACCGAAAATGTCAAAACAACAACCACAAAATAAAAACGACGGCAATGACTTTGACAGAACCACAACAACAACAACAACCATATCTTATCGGCCGACCAAAACCGAACAAGTTAAAGTTTGCTGATAACAACAAAAGCAGCTACAACCTAAACAGTACCGCCCAACTACAACAATCACAACAACAGCTCTACTAATAACGAAAATTCGATCACTTTCGATTTTCGTCGGCTGTAGGAAGTCGCTATGTTATTTGGCCCCGCCAACACCAGGCGCACAGCACCAGTCACTCGTTGCTTTCGGTCGTCACTTTCGTTACGAAGTCGTTGGTTGCTTTCGGCTTCCGTATTCCGTGTTCGTTCGGCTTCGTTGTAGTCAATCGTCGTAATGGCGCTGTCGCTGCTGCCACTGTTGCTGCCGCGGAGTCAGGTTATTGAACTCGTTACTTTTTCGGGTTTGTTGAATCAGCACAACGATTTGTGTGCGGTGGAGTATGCGGTGCGGCGCACATGTAAAAAGAGAGTTATAGAGAGTGGCTTGTTTAGTGTGTTTAAAAGGTTTTGGGAAAGGGGGTTTTACATAAAGCGCGTGTGTGCCAGCTAGAAACACGTGTTGTTTCTGTTGCTTTCGCGTTGAGTTACTCTTGCTGTAAATCTTGGTACATTTTTTTTTTGTTACAGAAACAAAAATTCAAAATTTTAGAAATATTAAAAAAATTTATATATATTTAATAAAAAATTATTTTTCACTAAAAATTCAATTTTTTTACAAAAAATTCAATTTTCTCAATAAATTCAATTTCACTAAAAATTTAATGTTTGACTAAAAATTCAAATTTTCAATAAAATTTAACATTTCACTAAAAATTCAAATGTTCAATAAAATTTGCATTTTTCTAAAAATGTTATTCTTCATTTTTTTGACTAAAAATAGATTTTATGTAATTTTTCACTAAAAATTCAATTTTTCACTAAAAATTAAAGTTTTCACTTAAAGTTATTTTTTGCACTAAAAATTTAAAATTTGACTAATAATTCAAATTTTCAATAAAATTTAATTTTTCACTAAAAATTAAAATTTTCAATGATATTAGCATTTTTCTAATATGTTATTCTTCATTTTTTTCACTAAAAATAGATTTTATGTAATTTTTTACTAAAAATTCAATTTATCATTAAAAATTCAATTTTTCACTAAATATTCTATTTATCATTAAAAATTCAATTTTTTTTCTAAAAAATTCAATTTATCACAAAAAATTCAATTTTTCACCAAAAATTCAATTTTTCACTAAAAATTCAATTTTTCACTCAAAATTCAATTTTTCACTAAAAAATCAAATTTTCACCAAAAATTCAATTTTTCACAACAAAATAAAATGTTTACTCAAAATTCAATTTTGAACTAAAATTCAAATTTTCACTAAAACTTAATTTTTCACTTAAAATGAACTTTTTCACTATGAATGCAATTTTTCACTCTACATTAAAATGTTCACTAAAAACTCAATTTTTCACTAAAACTAAATTTTTGACTTTTCAATTTTCACTAAAAATTGTTCACTAAAAATTCGTTGTGTCACTAAAGATTCAGTTTTCTACTAAAAATTCAATTTTCCCACGAAAATTAAATTTTTGACAATCCCCCTAATTCGTCGAAAATATTAATAAACCCCATACTTTTTTATTTGATTTTGAATTTTAATTCTTTTTTGGAACCTATTTATAATATACTATCTGGACCCGTGCACGACTCGTGCCCAGATTTTGTGAATTAAAAGATATGGAGCGGTTTTATTAATATAAAAAACATTTTTATTATTTATATAAGGGGCCCGTGCTTGGCTGTGGAAGTTTTTAATTGACTTTATAAATGTAGTAACCAAATAATAAATCTCCGCCAAATCAACTTTTCTCAAAGACAATTTTTTTCTCAGACTGCCCCGTAAAATTCTTCCCCATAGAACGCTTTCTCGTAGAATTCTTCCCGTAGAACTCATCCCGGTAGAAATCTTCCCGGAAGAAATCTTCCCGTAGAACTCATCCCGGTAGAATTGTTCCCGGTAGAATTCTTTCCCGTAGAATTCTTCCCCGTAGAGTTTTAATGTGGTGAGTTTAGGTGAGGTGAATTTTGATGTGTTGAGTTTTAGTGTGGTAAGTTTTAGTGTGGTGAGTTTTAGTGTGGTGAATTTTATTGTGGTGAGTTTCAGTGTAGTGAATTTTATTTTGGTGAGTTTTAGTGTGGTGAGTTTAAGTGTGGTGAGTTTTAGTGTGGTGAATTTTAGTGTGGTGAGTTTCATTATGGTGAGTTTTAATGTGGTGTGATTGCTTTTGTTTATTTTTTTTGTATTTGAGTTTTTTGTTTCATCTTTTAAGCTTGTGTATGTGCTGAGTTATGTCGTTTGGAATGTTTAGGTTGTATGGGAGGTACCACGTCCCTTTGTCCAATCGCGCCCATATATAGCCTATGACACCCTCCGGACTCCATAGTATCCTGGTGCAAAATTTAAATCGGTTCAGCGGTTTAGACGTGATGCTGGAACAAACAGACAGATAGACAGACAGACCGACGGACTGACGGACTGACGGACTGACAGACGGACCAAGAGTTTTATATATATAGATTTCATGCAACGTTATTGTATTTATATTTTTTGAACATTTCTATCATTGGATAATTATAATGATATAAATATGATATATTTTTTTAATTATATCCGACCTTTCTACAAATGTAATTCAGAAAAGATCATTTGCAATTCAAAAGACATCAATTGAAATTCAGAAATTCCATTTGAAATTCAAAAGACATCAATTTGAATTTAAATTGGAATTTGTGAATTTTTGAATTTAAATTGGAATTTCTAAATTTTAATTAATGTCTTTTGATCGGATCTATCGGATACTATTAAACTAAAAGTGCCTTCAAATGCTACCAGCAACCTTTCTTTATTAGTATCGACTGTTCTGGTACAGAGCAGTTTCCTCAAACTAGTACAGAGATTTTATTCAGTCCGAATAGAGCTACTTGCCTCATATTAGATTCATAATCTAAGTCGAGAAATGGCTTCGCCAATTTCAGAAGCATGAATTGGATGTATACGTTATATATTTACCGAAGAATTTTCAATAATTAGTTGAAATTGTCGACTTAATTGGTAACTAAAATCAACTAAGAACCTTTTAAAATAAAAGACACGGTTTTTTTTATAATATTTAGTCTTTTTCTTTATTAATGTGTGTATGTGTGTCTTCTTTTTGAGTGTGTTGTGTATATATAACATTTTTTATATTCTTATGCTGCGCCGCTTTTGTAGATTCCAGCAATCTGAAACTTTTAAAATGAATTCTGTTGAAAGTTATCTGCATTTCTTGATTTACACAATGTCTATTAATAACTAATTGAATTCGCTTAAATAATTTATTTAATTAAATTTTACACTATTATTGTTGTTTAATAATAAAGTTTTTTTTTTTTAATTAAAGTATTTTATAAATAACTTTAATTTATTTCAAATTATTAGTTTAATAATATTTATAAGTTAATATTTATATTTTTTACATTAGATTTTACAATAACGAAAATATGAATTTTTGTATTCTTAAATATTTCATTTTTATAGCAGTTTTATTTTAATTGAAACGAGTTTTTAATTGTTTAAAGTATTTAAAAACAAAATATATACACATATATAATATTATATGCCTCAGTATAGAGTTTTTTTTTATGGAAATGTTTTTTATTTTGTAAATTTTACAAATGCCTAAATCATTAATTACGTAATAAATGATGTACTTTAAGTAATTGTTTTTAATTATATAATTGTATATTTTTGTTTAAAGTGCATTAAATTATGCAATTTAATAATTTTTTTAATAATATATTTTTGCATGTCTTAAATTCAATTTACATAAAATACAGAAATACATATCGAATATAGTGAATTGGTTACGACAAAAAGGTACGCAATTCAAACATAAAACACAAATACAATTATTATATATAAGAGTTATTTATAAGGTCACGAAAGGGTTAAACAAACAACATTTAACAGTCAAGCAGTCATATGACTGATTGCTACACACTACGCACAGTAGTCGAAATACCAATTGACACGTTCAAACGTCAGACGCTATAGTGTGAATCAGGGGTGGACAGGGATGAAATCATTTTACCGAGCTACTCGTTTTTGAGCGGCCGAAAAATTGTATATATATTTTTGACGATGTTTTGTTTTATATTTTTTTAATATTCTTTTATATTCATAAAATATAATAATAATATAATAGTTTGGCACTACAGTCCTATAAGAACTTCGGCCGAGCTCTCTCACCATTTTGAGCTGTGCGTGTTATATTTGTACCCAAAGCGGTGGGACCTACAGTTTATTGCCGAATCCGAACGGCGGGTGAGAGCTTTTTCATAGGCAATGTTTTACTCTCGTAGGTTTGCCATTTACTGCCGAGAGGTAGCGCGGTATAGAAAAATGTTTCTATGAAAAGATGTTGTTAGCCCCAGTCCAGGCTTGAACCGGGGACCTTTCGGCTCGCAGTCCAACGCACTAACCACTGAGCTACCGCGGCTAATATACTGAAATATATTAATGTGTCATTCTCAATTTAAATCAGATCAAAACAATGCAATCATCGAACTATTAGTTCCACAAAATATCCTTTTCGGAGCAGTCTATAAACCTGTACAATCGATTTTTTTTTAGTATGAACAGAACACAGAAAATTAATCTTTATATCGTTTCATATGGAACTTTTTGAAAATATCCTTTTATGGATCTCCTTTTTAAAGACCTATTTTTTAAATATCTCAATTTTAAAGATCTCTGTGTTTAAGATCTCCATTTTAAAGATTATTTTTGAATGATCTATTTTTTAAAGATCTCTTTTTTAAATATATATTTTTAAAATTGTAAAACCCTCGTAATAATATTAAATAAAAATATTTAAATCAAATAAAAAATACTAAAGTATGTCGAAAAGTATTTAAATATATTATTATAATTTATAATTGATCTTTTTGTAGTCAGAACAAATCGACATGCTGCTATTAAATATGCAAAAATACTGCGACATTAGGGGCGAAATTAAATTATTATGAAATTCATTATTAAACGGTTATAGTGATGAGAAAATGCAAAAATAAGATATTGCAGTCATGTTCTTGCATTTTTTATTCCAAAGTAGGTATTGTTCTTGCACCGGATCTGTACTTGTTCTTGCAAAAACTGTAATAACTAAGGTCTTGTAGTCATGTTTTTTTTAGTTTTTTTTCTCTTGCAAAGTATGTATTGTTCTTGAATTAGATTGTTTCAGATTTCTATCGGATGTTGGAATATGCTGGTATTATATAATATGGTTTGTGTCTATGATATTATTTGCTATGGCTACCGCACTAATATTTCCATCAACAAATCATTTTAAATTGAATAAATTTGAACATTACAAATAACTTATCATTCTTTTAATCTCATTTCAAAAAAAAAATGTGTCTGTGTGCAGCAATTCAATTGCAAAACTCAGCTCAACATTTAGATGGAACAATTGAATTCGTAATTTTAGTATATTTCATGAATTAAATATTTTAGGGCTGTGCGATTAATAAAATATTCAGTAATTGATTAATCAAGATTTTCGATTTAACAGAACATTGATTAATCAATTATCAGTATTCTAACTAATCGAAATTATGATTATTTGTTTCAACAGCATATTAATTAATCAAAATATCTGTTTAATAAACTTCTGCGTCACCAAATATTTTAAAATACTTTACTGTTATTCTTTTTAAAAGTAAATATTCACTTCCCAGTATGCCATTCGTTACGATATCGTTACGAGATCAATGCGAGTAGATGGAGAAATCACACGATATCGTCTCCGATCTCGTAAAGATATCGAGCGTCAAATTGGACCTATATAGTAGGTAGATATCGAATCGTACTTTCGGAGTTTTCTCGATATGAGAAATTTTTCGAAACCGGATCGATATCGAAGACAAAAATGATCAAAGTTCGAGATTGCTGCGAAAAATATTGCGATATCGATTAGATAAATGTTTAATTATCGTATCTTGTCAAAGTAATTGAATGTACGAACATTTTTAAAAATTAGAATCGAGAAAGCAACGAGATCGAACTTTTTTGATCGAAGTAATTCGAGAAAGCTTCGAGGCATCGAAGGTCTCCGAGACATGGCTGACTAGGTTTATTTAAGTTGACAAGATTTTCAAATGTTGATGAATATGGTGAATTTTCACTTAATCACAATTATGATTATTCACGGTCCTGTTTAATCTGAGTAATCAATTAATCAATATTTTTATTAATCAACATTTTGATTAATCGTACATATTATATTTATTTGTTTGACAAATTATGTATTTATTAATCGGCTAACTGATAAAAACTTCGTAATACCAATCCACCCCTGGTATGCATTTAACAGTGTCAGTGTGCGGGCTGCTTTAATCAAACATTTAACATAACATTTATATGGGTGTGTCTGTGTGGACGAAAGAGACCTCAAGAGACACTTCGATCGCAAAAACACAGTCGCGGTTATAAAATTAGTTTTTTTTTTAAGATCTAAGTATTACTTTGCAATAACTTATAAAAATAAACAAAATTGTCTAGAAATTAGGTACACAAGATATAGATATAACTTATTGAACTTTAAGGATTTTAAATTAATATACTAAATATGTCATTACACTATAAACAATTCATACATCATTTCATTTCTATATTATTTTTATATAATATTACATTCTTAATTCTTAGTTTTTCTTATTAAAAAAATACATGATGTATGAACTTTCTATAATAAAAATCGTATTAATTAGTTAAATATAACATTATTTATGTAAATTGTGAAAAACGTAAGTAGTTTTGACATTTTGATAAAATAAATTGGTTATTTTATAGATAAAAATATGAAAATTTAATGCAACTCTATACGCTTCAGTCAGTGCCTAATGTCTTAATACTCTTTCCTGCATTTGTTTTATATATTTTTATATATTATTTTATTATTCAACTACTATGTATATATTTTTCATTATCTTTTTCAATTCTATTTTCATCAGTTCATCTTTGTAAAAATTACACTTGCTTTGCTACTACACATATTTCATCAGTTCATAATTTCATCTAATCTTTATTTATTCATTCATTCATCATTTTTTTAAACTACATATATATTTTGTTAATGTTTTTTAACACAGCCAATCAACAAAGTAGCTGTCGATTTTTCTTTTTTTCTAATTTTGACAGCACTTTTCTCAACTATTTCTAATTCTGCTACTTGTATTTTATATGATTTCATCATCATATCATCGTTCACCCAGAAAAAATCCCCTCAAATCCCATTAAAATTGGTCAATGGAACAATTGTTGATTTAATGGTATACAAAAAATAAATCTTTTCATATAAACTCAATGGCAATGTCATGGTATTTTCTAGTATTTAATGGTATTTTCCGATTAAAATAACAATTTATCCTATTGACTATTTTTAATAGTAAAAAACTATTATTTATATAGTATTTTTTTCTGGGTGTTATAACAAACGTACTTCAATCACAAATTGCATTCAAAATTTTGTTTTAGTTTTTGTAAAAATGTTTAATTTAAAATTGTTTGAATTTTTTAAAATCATATTTGAATTGAAGTTTCCCTTAAAAAAAAAAATATTATAACGCAAATTCAGATTTTCAAAATTCGTTATTTTGTTCATATATTTGAAATTACGATCATTTTGAAACATATGATCAATTTTTAAATCGACTCTATTTTTCAGTAAAATATAAATTAGCTTTGACATGATCATGACCAGACCACGTTGGTCTTGTAATAATTATACAATCATAGGATTCAAACTCTGCAAGCATATTTGTATATTTTTCATTGGTTTCAAAAGTATCATAGTTTAAAATATCGGATCAATATCAAGTTGGAAATAATATTGTATGTTTCAACCAATTATAAAAGTGTGGATTATGTCAAATCAAATGTTAGGGTTTTATAGGGCACAATTTATTTTGAAATTCATCTATTTCGAAAAACGAAAAATATTATTTTGTGTGAAATCTATTTTTGAAGTAGCCAGTACTCTATTTTAATTAAATGGTTATTTTGCTATATTTTTGTATTTATTAGTTCTGTACTTTTGTGTATTTGCTCTCTATATACAATGGATTTTTGTGGGTATATTTCATTGATCCTATATGGTATTACTTAATTAAAAGTTTTGCGGAAAATTAATGAGAATATTTAAAAACATAACTCTTAATAGAAAATATTATATAACCTAATATTCAACATATTTTTCATATCCACCATAAATAAAAATCAGTTCAAGAATAATTTTGATCACCAATTTGTTTTTTATAAAATATAATTTTATCTCAATACAAATTTATTTTCTGAGGGAAAAAATTCCGAGAATAATAATTCATGATTCATTTTTCACCGCAACTGAAAAAATAATTTGGGCTGTGCGATTAATCGATTCATCAATTTGTTTGATTAGTCAATTTGTGATTAATTGATTATTCAAGATTTAGATTAATCAGAACACTGATTAATCAAAATTGTGATTAATTAATTATTTAATATTTTAATATTAAATTTCGGATTAACAAATTTCTGCGTCATGATATATTTTGAACATTTAAAATACTAACTTTTATTTTTTAATTATTTAAAATATATATTTTTACTTTATTTATGTTGAAAATTTTCAAATTTTGATTAATCAGATTAATTAGGTTTCTGATTAATCAGTATTTTGATTAATTGATTAATCATACAGCTCTAATAAAATATTCAAGTAATCAAACTATTTTCATCGTCACTGTAAAAAAAGAGAAACTAATAAGTGCGTCCAAGTTTTCTCGCCGGTACTGTCAATGAAAATCAGCCATTTCATGAACAATTTTTTCGCGGAATTTTATCCCACAGAAAAAGAATAATTTTTTTAATAATAGTTATATTTTAGTAGAATTATATTTTACAAAGAAAAACATCCAGGGAAAAATTATTCAGGGTAGGATTGAAAAATAAATAAAATAGGTAACAAGGCTCTCTGCAAAAGTCTAAAAAGACTTTCTGTTGCTATTAAACAATATAAGAATTATATTTTTATAATTTTTGATGAATGTAAATTATTCTGCGCGTGTTTTTATTGTAAAATGTTTTATGTAATTTTAGCATCGGTTATTTGAGAATTTGGAAAAATACGTTGCAATTTTGGTTTTTAACTATTTTCTTTTTTTTTCATTTAAATTCTATGGTTATTTCATTTGCAATTTGTTAAGTGTAGAAATGCTATTTAATTTAATTGTTTTGGGCAAAATTACTAAAAGAATTTAAGTATATTTTTATTTGTTTTAATTTATAATAAAAGTGCAATTTTTGAATGTTATGCTTTGCAGTTTTATTTTTGCAAATCAACGGATTTTGTTGTCGCTTAAAATATTTTTGGCTAAACTTTAATTTAATTATTATTTTTTTATATTTGACATATTTGCTAATTAAACTTTAAAGTTTTTTATTAATGCACTTAAAAAATGTACTATTTGAATTTTTATTTATGCTAATCTCTATCATTATCGTCAAAACTTTTCAATATCATTTGCTCAGCAGTTGCATTAAAATTTTCGGTATACTTAAGTTTGGGGTTTTTTTGGTTTTTCTTTAAATCATAATTAGCTTAACAAACTTTTTATATTACTAAATATGAGAATTCGTAATAAATCGAAAATAAATCTGTTTCAAAATTATGACAGCACTTGGTACATTTGTTTCTTAAGAGGTCGGTAATTTTTGAGTAAGAAATAATTTTAAAATATATTCAAAGTGCAATTCCTTTGTAATTCTAAATTGTTGTAAATGCATTGTATCTTCTTTAGCTTTTTGTGAGCTTTTAAATAGCGCGTAAATAACAAAATTTTAATAAACACAAACGTCCGACAAAGTTCTACGTTTCATGAACCCACACACTCAGAAAACAGTTTCTTAATATTCAGAAAAATGTAACTTGAATATTTGGAAACTGATTTTGAACGCATGAAATAATTCTATATATTCTGAGATAATGTCAAGAAATTAAGTATCTAAAGGGTTTTTTAACAGGGACGGCGACAGGGACAGCGACAGGGACAGCAAACGACGCCATATTTCTTGCTGCTCTTTTGACATTTCTCTTCAGTAAGGTTTGCCATTTCATGATGGAAAGATATACGAATTCGAATTTCGGTAATAAATTTTAACAATTTCGACTCCTTGTTGGCTCGTATATCTTTCCTTGAAAAACCCTTGAAAAAAACTTTTCTAGCACTCTTATTGAAAAACCCTTTATTACTCTAGTTTTTCTAGATTTGTTTGCATTTTCAAATTTACAAAAAAAAATAATAATAACTTTAACTTTAGTTCAGTAACATATAATAAGTTTGACACCTTATACAAACATTAGTTTTATAAGTTTCCGAACACTTTTGGTATTTATTTTGAAAAGGGTCAAAGTGACTCATTAACAGAAATTAGTCCAAAATATTTAAAATGTATGGTGTTCAGTGGTCAAAAGTAAAATTTAATGAGAAAAATTAGTTTTAAACATTTTAAACGTACTTTTTGACATACTTTTATTAGTGGGTCATTTTGACCCTTTTTGAACAAATTTTCAAATAAGATTAAGAACTCTAAAAATAATAATTATTAAGAGTTGGCATGTACTAAGTAAATGTTGCTTGCAAATTTAACTATAGGTCACTAATGACAAAAGTCCTTATATGATTTAAATTATACATGTTTTTTGGTATTTTTAATTTTGACAGTTGTACGCTTTTTTTAATTTGTTTAAAAATGTACAAAATGTTACATTAAAAATATTGATAATCAACATATATTCTGAGCAGTGAAAATTTAACGAAGGCTAAAATAATTTAACCCTTAATTTTTTTCATTTTCAAATAGTAATTACTATCAGTTATAAACAGTTTTGAAAAAAATACATTAATAAAAAGTGATACAAGGGTTAAATTTGTATTTTATTTAAATACTGATATACGACAAGTAAGAATTAAAAAAGTTCTATCTTATAAGTTATTTCCTTACTGGGTCATTTTGACCCTTTATTTAAATAAAACATAAAATCATTAAAAACTCTCAAAAATAGTAATTATAAAGAGTTGACATGTACTATGAAAATCTTTCTTGACAAATTTTACTAAAGATCACTACAGATAAAAATCGACAAAGGTTTCTAATTATAAATGTTTTTTAATGTTTTATAAAAAAAATATGTATAAAATTTTAAAAGTTTAAAATGTTCTAAAACATCTAAAAAAACAAAAAACTGCAAGTTAAAAGTGTTATATAAATATTGTTAACCAACTAAATCATCATTTATAGTATAATTTAGACACTTTGTTAAGTTATTATTTACTGGGTCATTTTGACCCTTTTTGAAGAAAATTTAACAGAACGTTAAAAAAGCCTAAAAATAATAATTATAGAGACTTTAAATGTACTAAGTAAATGTTGCTAATCAAATTTTAGTATATGTCAGTAAAGAAAAAATCAACAAAGTCTTTATAAAAATGTTGTTTTATAAAAATACATTTTTTGTATCAAATTTTAAAAGTTCAAAATGTTCTAAAAAAAACGTAAACTGCAAGCTAAAAGTGTGATATAATTAAGATCAACTATCTAAAATATCTTTTAAACACTTTAAGACACTTTTTAAAGTAGATATTAAAATGAATAAGAAATAATAAAACTGGTAAATATGTTTTAAAAAATAAATTATCGACATGTGACGTAAAGTGCTCGACAGTAACGTAAAGTATTTGAAGGAAGAACACTTTTGTGCATTTTGATCATAAAAGTTCTATTAAACATTTAAGTACTTCATTACTGGGTCATTTTGACCCTTTTTAAGGAAAATTTAACAAAACGTTAAAAACTCCCAAAAAAAATACTTAAAGAGTTGACATGTACTAGGTAAATGTAGTTTGTCAAATTCTACTATTAGTCACTAAAGGAAAAATCGACAAAGTCTTTAAATTATATAAGTTTTTTGATGTATTATAAAAAAATCCAAAATTAGTAAGAAATTTTTAAGAGCTTAAAATGAACCAAGAAATACTGAGAGATATCGGAGAATTTTCAGAATATAATGAATTGCTTTTTGCATGTGTGCTAAACAGTGTTGGACGCTGTTTTATAATGACATTAATTTTAATATAAATAGAAAATTTTTGTATTAATATAAAATTTTAAGCTATATTTAAGACAAGTAAACGCGTGTGTATGTGTGTTTGTATACAACAATGTTGATTTTTTTTTTTCAATTTTTATACGTTTTAAATTTTTATATAGTATTATTTTTTTTATTTCTATTCTTTTTAAATTTTGAATGCATTTTATATACATGAAACTTTTTACACTTTATATAGCATATTTGTGAATACTTTTATTTTAAATATTTGTGATTTTTATTTTATTTGTTTTTGCTGACTTAATTAGCATTTAAATATATCTATATATATGTTATTAATAATAATGTGTGTGGTGTATATATAACTATATTTGAATGAATTAATAGTATATACTATGAATGCAATAATATATCGTGTATAGAACTCTTAATTGTTGCTTGAATCGTATATATAGATTTCTTTTAAAGGGTATTTTGTATGCTTTGTTTTGCTTGTTTTATTTTTTTTTTTTGACTACTTACTATGTTTAGTTTGAACTTAAATAGAGGTATTTCTATTTTCCCACATCTCGCCAACTTTGACCACCGCCAACTACTAAATGTTTCGACTTTTTACAGCACTTTACAACACTTTCAACAGTTTTCAGCGTTTTAATTTGTTAACAGTTTTTATGTTTTCATTTATAAAAGGTATTTTTAGGTTTTTAAATAAAAATTAAAATATATATAAATAAAAAAATATAATAAAAGCTATTTTAAGATTTGTAAAAATAAGAAATAAAAAAAAATGAATAAAACAATGAAACCTAAAATGGTCTTTTATTTTAAATTAAATATTTATTAATTTTATTTACTTATGAAATTATATATGTATATATGTATGTGTGTATATATATATCATATATTTATATAGGTATATTTCCAGTTATAAAAGAAGTTCCCAAACATAATTAGATTTAACTTTAAATTATTAGAAAAAAAAAAAACACTAATAAAAAGCCTGCTTAACTTGCATATTAAACTCTGAACTTTTTCGCCTTTTTTTAGATTAATTTTTATAATTCTTTTTTTAACACTTTAAATAAATTTACTAAATTTTGTTAAAACAATGCGCAGCTTAAAATTAGCAAAAGAAAAAATAAAAAGAAAATATTTACAAAAACAAAAATTAAAATAATAATAAAACAGTAGCAACAACGTTTCAATGTAATAATTATAATAATATTAATAAAACTTAAATTTAAAATTTACTAAGAACATTTTATATATATTTTTTTATTATATATATTAAGACATTTTTAATTATTTTTTATTTATGCTTTGTTTTTAAAGCAAAAAAAATTTAACGTAGAAATAAAAGTTGTCAAAAACAAATTATAAAATATGCAGAATATAACAAACATGTTTAATTAGACAAATTAATAATTAATTCAATTACAGTGCTAATTTTACAAAAATAATAAAGCAAACTTAAAAATTTACAATTAAATTAAATATACAGTTAAATTAAAGCCTTAATTCAAGAGAAATTAACAATTTAATTAAATTTGATATAAACTAAATTAATTATTTCTAATTAAATTCAATTTTCAGTTCAATTATATTTGGAATTCAATGACATTATCTATTTAAATATATTTCATATTAAAATAAATTTTAAATTCAATGAAAATTCAATTTCAATTTTCAATATAATTAAATTTCCAATTCAATTAAATTTCCAATTCAATTAAATTTCCAATTCATAATACTCAAATACAGTAATATTTTTAATTCAATTCAAATTTTCAATTCAATAAAATATCCAATTCTATTCAATTTTCAATTCATTTAACTTTTGAATTTAATTTCTCATTCACTTATATTATCCATTCAATTAAATTTCCAATTCAATTAAATTTACAATTCAATTAAATTTACAATTCAATAAAATTTCCGATTCAATGAAATTTTCAAATATTTTTGATTTTCAATTTTTTTAAATTTTCAATTCAATGAAATTATTAATTCAATGAAATGTTCAATTCAATGAATTTTTGAATTCAATTAAATTTACAATTTAATCTCACTTATATTATCAATTCAATTAAATTTCCAATTCAATGAAATTTCCAATTCAATGAAAATTCCAAATTAATGAAATTTTCAAATAATTATGATTTTCAATACACTTAAATTTTCAATTCAATAAAATTTTCAATTCAATGAAATGTTCAATTAAATGATTTTTTGAATTCAATTAAATTTGCAATTTAATCTCAGTTCTAATTCAAGTAAATGGTTAATTCACTTAAATTTCCAATTCAATTAAATTGCAATTCACTTAAATTTCCTATTCCAATTAAATGTTCAATTCGCTTTAATTTCTAAATCAATTAAAATTGTAATTGAAATAAATGTTCAATTAACATACATTTTTCAATTCAAGTAAATTTTCAAATCAATTAAATTTTAATTAAATTTTATTTACCATTCAAAAAAAATTTCACAATTAATTAAGTATTAATATCAATTATTCCATTTCATTTAATTAAATTAAATATTTTGTTAGTTAAAATGTTTAATGATTTACAATATTGATTAAATTAAATATATTTCGCAATTCAACAACACCTTTAATTTAATTGGATTTAAAATATAACTCAATTGAAAATTAAATTTAAGAAATTTCATAGAACTTTAATTGTTTTTATTTCCATTCAATTCAATATCCATGTACTTGACATTTTTAACATGATAAAATTTCAAATAAATTTCAATTAAAAAAAAACATTCAATTAAATAATTAATTTTGGCAAAATAGTTTAATTAAATGTTACTGAATTCTAATGATAATTATAAAAAAAATTCCAATTCAATGTTTGAAATCAAATTTAATTATTTCAGTCAATTAAAATGCATACTTAATTAAGTTCTTAATTAAATTAATATTTTAATTAAAAAAAAACAATATTTTATTTAATTGTAGATCGCATTTGATTCAATTAAATTCATAACGCTTTGATTATTCAACGCAATCAAATTGCATACTCAATTAAAATCTTAATTAAATTAAAATTTCAATTAAATTAAAACTTTGCGCCATTGAATGAAATTGAAAATTATAATACAATTGCAATTTAATGATTTACAACAAATTTAATTAATTTTTGAATTATTTTACGCAATTAAATTGCATACTCAATTAAGTTCTTAATTAAATTATATTTTTAATTGAATTAAAATTTAGAGTTTAATTAAATTTTTAATAATTGCAATTAAATTTTTAATAATTGCAATTAAATTTTTAATAATTGCAATTAAATTTTTAATAATTGCAATTAAATTTTTAATAATTGCAATTAAATTTTTAATAATTGCAATTAAATATGCCATGGAATACAATATTATAAACCAAAAATTACATTTCAAATTTAATAAATACAAATTCATACAAATTAAATTCTTAGCGCATTTAAAATTCACATTCAATTAGATAATTCATTCAATTAAAATTTCACTTAAATTAAAGCTTCAATTTAATCAATTATTTAATACCTAATTACTTTTCAATTAAATTTCAAATTAAAACCATATTTTCAATTATTATATTAAACGCTTGTATAAATTTTCAATAACTTTTTTAAAAAATTAATTTAATGCTTGCAACATTTTATAGATTTTTTTATTTTTTAAATTATACATTGTATATTTTTTTAATGCTTTGCTTAATTGTTTAATTGAAATTAACTACATTTATTTAACTACAGCTTGTTTGCAAAACTTAACTATTAGAGTTTTTAAAGTTTACTATTTACAAATAATAAAATTAATAAATTTAAGTATAAAATTTAAGCAAAATTTAAAAATTTATATTATATATTTTTTTTTAAATAAAAAAATTCAAAATAAAGCATTCATAAACTTAATGAAAGAAGATTTTCCAATTATTTTAGACTTTTAGTATAATTTATAGCAAGGATTTTTTTAACTTGGTTTTAGTTCTCTTTTTGTTTAGTTTTGTTGTTATAATTACTTAGTTTTTAGTTTTAACAAATTATCACACTGAAAAATATTTTCTTTTCTATGCTTATCATCCGCCAGCTTCTTCAACTTCTACTCTGTTTTTCTATCTTTCTTCATCATCACACGCATTGGTTTCAACTTTTCAACTAGCGTTTGCTACGTCTTAAGTGTATAGATTTATATAAATATATTTATTTAATTAAATTTCTTAAATTTAGAATATATTTAATTTACACAAGGTTTTTTTTTTCATTTATTTTTAGTTTTTTTTTTTGTTATTCTTGCAGTTGAACTCATTAGCTAAATTTATTTAGGTTTTAATTGTTTTTACATTATGCCGGGTTCAGAAACAACATTTTGAAGTATTTTGCAGAAACACAGAAAATTTTGGTTAATTAATGGAAATTTTAAATGAAATATATGTGTTTTAATTATAAACAATACAAATTGAATGAGCACTGGCATTGTAATTGGCATAGCCAACATTGTTTGGCTGAGTTTAGAAACCATTCGTAAATTTAATTGATTTAATTAGTTTTATTGTTAAATGTGACTTGTTGAAGACAATTATTTTAATGTAGCTAAATTTTAAATATAAAATCAAATTTACCAAAAAAAATTAAAAAATAAAAAATTGAAAAAATAAAAATTAAATTTGAAAAAATAAAAATTAAATTTGAAAATCAAAATTTATAAAATTGTTATAAAATCAAAATATATAAAACAACTAAAAAGTATAAAAATATATAAAACAACAATTTATGTTTACCAGTATACGAAAAATCCTGAATAAGAACCATTTCGGATTCCACACATTTTGGAAGAAAATGGAACTCAGATCAATTTTTTGGTTGGAACCGAAATCGCAATTTTAAAAATATTGGAAACAGAACCGAACCGGAATCGATATTCATAAGGGTTTTAGTTCCTGGTGTATACAACAAAAACGATTATTTTCAAATAAAAAAAAAATAATAAATTCGAAAAAAAAATAAAAAAAAAAAATAAATTCGAAAAAAAAATAATAATAAAATTATTATATAAAAAATATTTAAAATTTGAATAAAAAGAAAATTAAATAAAAAAAATTTAACAAAAAATTAAATAAAAAAAATTTAAAAAAAAAGGTAAAAAATGTATACAATTTATATTTTAAAAAATATATGGTAATATTAAAGCAATAAAAACAAAAATATTTATATAAAAAATAAATCCATAAATTAAAATAAAATTGATTGAAAAATATTAAAAATTAAATAAAAAAACCTTTCGAAATAAAAAAAAAATAATAAAATATACAAAAGCATTATGAAGCATAAATCAATTTATATAAAAAATAAAACTAAATTTATCAATACAAACATTATTAATAACTCTTTTTTTATTTAATAAAATAAAAAAACTTAATCTTTTCACATTTGAACTGAAGGGGTTTTCAATAAGAGCGCTACAAAAGTTTTTTCAAGGATTTTTCAACAGGGACGCTACAAAAGTAGAGCGACAGGGACAGCAAACGACGCCATATTTCTTGCCGCTCTTTTGACATTTCTCTTCAGTAAGGTTTGCCATTTCATGATGGATAGATATACGAATTCGAATTTCGGTAGTCAATTTTAATAATTTTGACTCGTTGTTGACTCGTATATCTTTCCATCATGAAATGGCAAACCTTACTGAAGAGAAATGTCAAAAGAGCGGCAAGAAATATGGCGTCGTTTGCTGTCCTTGTCGCTCTACTTTTGTGGCGTCTCTGTTAAAAAACCCTTTACAATACAAATAAAACGAAGCAAAAATATCATTTAAAAAGAAAAAAATGAAAAAAAAAATTAAAAAAAGGAAAAAAAAATAAAAAAAAAATAATAAAAATAAAAATAAAAAACTAAAAAGAAAAATTATATATAACAACAAATATATATTTTTTTATTTAAGACAAATATTAAAAAAAAACATAAAGCTATAAAAATAACAACTTTTAGAATTAAATAAATGATTCAAGAAAACAAACATTTAAAACAAAAACTTTGTGATAAATTATAAAAAATAAAATAAATTAAATAAAAAAATAAAAAACTTTACAATATTTTATATAAAAAAAACCTGCTTTAGTTGTTTATATAACAATAATTGTACACAGCAGAAATGACGAAATCGAATTTCATCATTTATGACGTATGAAATATCTGTCCTTTAGAAAATCGTATTTGATATATCAAAAACGATTTTAAAAGGACAAACATTTCAGTTATGACTTCAAACACCTTATGTTATCATAAATATACAGAGTGACCAGCTGTCATTTATTAGAAATGTAATCAATATTTAACCGTACGCAAAAAATATCGATCCAAGAGCAATATTAGTGAATGATTGCTAATAATTCTCACTGGGTAATTTATAAAATTAATGAAATTTAATTAAAATTGTATACAAGAATTGTACAAAACTACAAAAAAAAAATATAAAAAAAATAAAATATAAAAAAATATATATATATAAAAATATATATATATAAAAATATATATATATAAAAATATATATATATAAAAATTAAAAAAAAATAAAAAAAATATATAAAAGTAATTTAAAGTTATAAAAGCAAACATATAAAAGAAAAATGATATATAAAAAAAGAAACATAAAAAGTATAAAAAAATAAATTAAAAATGTAAAAAAAATATAAAAAATAAAAAAAAAATTAAATAAAATATAACAAAAAAAAATTAAAAAGTTATTCAAAAAACAAAATAATATAAGAAAAAAAATATAAAAGTAATTTAAAGTTATAAAAGCAAACATATAAAAGAATAATAAAATATAAAAAAAATGTAAAAAATATAAAAAAATAAAAAAAAAATTAAATAAAAAATAACAAAAAAATTAAAAAGTTATTAAAAAAAGAAAATAATATAAGAAATGACAATTATTAAATAAAAAAATAAAAACAAATATTTTAAATAAAAAAGGTTGTACAGAAAAATAAAAACCACCAAACATTCTAATAAATTAATAAAAAATATTAAATTAAATGAAGTTGTTAAAAAACAAGAAATTATAAGAAATCTTAGCAAATATTTTAAATACAAAAGGTTGTATAGAAAAATAAAAACTACCAAACATTCTAATAAATCAATAAAAAATATTAAATTAAATGAATTTTTAAAAAGCAAGAAATTATAAGAAATCTTAAAATTAAATATAAATAAGAGATAAATAAATTGAAATCTTTTAAATAAAAAAAAATATAAAGAAAAGCAAAAAGTATGAAACCAACAATGAACTTTTTTTTGTTTACATTGCATTAAATTACATTGATTTAATCAGTATTTAACAAAAATCTAAATAAAAAACCTTTCTTAATTCGTAATTAATTCAATACCAATGCCCTGCCATTCAATGCCAGTAAAACCATTTAATTAGTTTGAAAAAAGGCCAACATTGTGCTCTGCTTTGTGTTTTGGTATAACTAACTTCGTTTTCTAACCTGCTGCGGCTGCTATACATAACAATAATGTGTATTTCTGTTTAACTATTTGCAACACTACTTTCAACTGTTTGGAAAACCGTGTTGCATTGTGTTTGTTAGTGTCTATTATATACATATATATATAGTATGCATTTAGTAGTATATATAAATAAGTGAATATATATATAGAATTATTTTACTTGTGTGTGTGTGTGTTTTAAATACAATTTAGACGCGTTTTGCTTTGCTGACTTAAATAACATTTTACAATATATATAATAATTATATAATTTTCAGTATCGTTTGAATCATAATGTTTGATAATAAGTATAATTGTTACAATAATTAATCATAATATTTATAGTTTTTTTTTTTTTTTTTCTTAATAGCTTTCATGTTTGTTATATATTTACTTATAGTACATAATATACTATATAATATATTTAATCGTATTTATATATATTGTTGTTGTTGTATGTATGCGCATGTATATAAAGATGCTATAATTTTTGTTTTTTTTCATATTTGCACTTAGTTGCTATAATTTAATTAAAAAAAAGAAAGTATTTAATATAAACGATGCAACGCAAAACGTTTTTCAAACAAATTATTTTTTTTTGTCTTCTTTGTTACTATGCGTTGCTATAAAGTGTAATAAAAAAAATAGTTATAATTTTAACGCATTTTTTTTTGTGTGTTTTTTTGCTAGAATTTTTTTGACGCTTTCGTTTTGTAAAAAATGCTATTTTTTAACGGTTACTTTAAACTTAAAAAATAAATGCTAAAAATTGTTGATTTTTTTTCGTTTTTTTTTTTGTTTTTGTATGTTTTACTATTGCACCGCTCCGTTTTTGTGTTTGTTGTAAGTAGCTGTTGCTGCTATTGTTGTTATTGTTGTATGGTTTTTTATTGTTGTCCGTGCTGCCGGTGTTTGCAATTTACTTTTTAGGGTCACCTCGAGGCGCTGCTGCCAAAGAAGTCTTCTGCAAAATTGAAAAAAATTAAATTTAAAATTATTAATAAACAAAAAAAACTATATAAAAAATATGTCATAAAAAAGTAAAATTTAAAAGAAACAGGTTTTGTTACATTAAAGAAGTCTTTAACTATTATTTTTAGGTGTTTGTAATACCTAAAACACTTTTTTTCTTAAAAAGGGTCAAAATGACCCATTAAAATCGAATGTAGTAGGTTAATATGTTCTACAATTAGAAGAATATATATTGATATACATTATAGATACATTTTGCGTTCAGTGATATACACTAAAAGAAAATATAGAGCAACCTTTTCTAGAGCATATAAACGCGCTTAGTTTAAATGGGTCATTTTGACCCTTTTTGTACAAAATATATAAAATATACTTAAAAATGCAGTAAAACAATGTTACTGACTATGTTGGCTATATTACTGAATACAAAATTTACCAAAAAAAAAAATGACAAATTTTATAAATGATGAATAAATAGCAAGTATAAAAAGGTATAAAAGGGTTAAAACTTTCAACATTGATGTTTCTCTTTGGAAGTTATAAACAATTCTATACATTTTATTTCATGTCCCAGCTACATTTTTATTGTAAATATTACCAAATTCTCCTTTAATAAGTAATTTAAAGTTATAAAAGCAAACATAATAAAGAAAAATGATATAAAAAAAGAAATACACAAATTTAAAAATACTTAAAATGTTTATATAAAATTCATATTTTAACTCACGCGTGGGCAAATCGAAACTGAAACTTAGCGTCGGATCCGGCGGCGTATTCAGCAATGTGGAGGCGTTACCCTGCTGTTGTTGTTGTTGCTGCTGCTGCAATGAATTCTGCGCCATGCCCAGCGGACTCTGCGGTGTGGTGACACGCAAACCAGCGCCGGGTCCAGCACCAGATCCGCCACCACCACCACCCGGAACACCATTGTTATTGCCCGCATTAGTTGTCGTCTGCTGTTGCTGCGCACGACCGCTGACGACAGCGCGTAACTCTTGCTTCACGAACTCGGAGGAATTGGCAGCGTTGCCAGCTGCAAAACAAGAAATTATAGCAAATTTTATAGCAAAAAGCAAAAACACAGAGTTTATATGAACTACAAACATTTCCAAATGAAATTAAGAGATTTTCTATTTAAGATTATCAAAAATTTCATATTAAATTTAGATTCTTTCATTAAAAATTAAGAAAATACTAAAATAATTTTAGATTTTTTAATTTGAAATGCGAAAATTGAGAAATAAAATGTAATTGGAAATAAATATTTACTAGAAATCATTAACATAATTCCATTTTATATTTTATTTAAATTTTTAAAATTTTCAATGAAAAAAATTTCATTTCTTTTATTTTTTCTTCATTTTTAACGGAAAATCTGAATTTCATTTTAAATTCTACCATTTAGAGCTGAAAATTCTCATTTTAATTTGAAATTTTTTAAATTTTAAATAAAACATCTGAATTTCTTTGGAATTGTCAAATGAAAAATTTCATTTTAATTTGAAATTTTCTCAATTTCAATTGGAAATGTTGAATTTAAATACATTTATTCAATATTATATACAACAATATTTACTATATTATGTACATGTTAGCCACACAACAATAAACAACGAGTGGTGGAGAAGAAGGCAGCACGAAGTGGATTTTTTATTTTTTTTTTTTTTTTGGTTGGTTGATTTTTTGATACAGGGTTCTTCAAAACATTTACAGGGTACAATACGCACAGCTATATAGAGTGCGCATTGTTTGTATAACATTATTCGACAGCAAAGTATAAATAAAAATTATGAAAAACATAAAATACGCAAAAATAAGAGTTGCTATAAAAATTATAGCAACCACTACAACAACCGAATATCACCGAAAAAAAGCATAAAATCAAAAATATGGTGCATTTGAACATTTATTGCATGTGACTGGGTTGTTATGAGGGAAAACCAAATGGTTGCTAATATAAAAAAAAAATAAAAACTTATTTTAAAAAAACCAAAAATAGAAAAAAAAATACAAACATATAAGTGCGCATGTGTACGTTTTAAAAGCAGCTGCAAAGTGCTGGATTTTTCTTAAAATACTATAATAGAAATATTTACAACAAATTTGAAATACGAAAAAAAAAAAATATATTTTTAAAATTTTCTTTTTTTACATTTTCATGAAATTTAACCACGAATAAGTTGCTATAAAAAATTAAAAATTTAATTCATGTTATTTTGTAGCAATCAAAATTATAGCAAATGAAATGAATGTATTACAAAAATCTATTATAAAGCCATTAATATGTTGATATAATATTAACTATTACTTTTAAATTATAGTTAAATCAACATTTATTTTGCTATAATAAATGTCTTCAAAATTTAATATAAAATATATCATCACAATTGTAGCTAAAGGGTTTTTCAATAAGAGCGCTACAAAATTTTTTTTAAGGGTTTTTCAACAGGGACGCTACGAAAGAAGAGCGACAGGGACATCAAACGACGCCATATTTCTTGCCGCTCCTTTGACATTTCTCTTCAGTAAGCTTTGCCATTTCATGATGGAAAGATATACGAGCCAACAACGAGTCGAAATTATTAAAATTTACTACCGAAATTCGAATTCGTATATCTTTCCATCATGAAATGGCAAACCTTACTGAAGAGAAATGTCAACAGAGCGGCAAGAAATATGGCGTCGTTTGCTTTCCCTGTCGCTCTACTTTTGTAGCGTCCCTGTTGAAAAACTCTTTATAAAATTAAAACTAAAAAACATGTGCCATAATATTATAGCAACTAAACCATTTTTTGAATTAAATAAAACAACTTTTCGGTCAACTGTTTAGACAACTTTTCATTCAACTTTTCATTCAACTTGTCAGTCAACTTTTTCAGTCAACTTTTCAGATAACTTTTCATATAAAATATGTAGATATCATTTTACAGCAAAGTAAAAATTATATTTTGATAAAAAATGCTTATTATGGATTATATAAAATTATAGCAACTCCTATTAATAGCACGAAAAAATCAAATAATTAAAAATTATAAAATTGAATTTTATATTAACATAAATTATGTCTTTGTAGTTCCAAAAAATTATAGCAAACAAAATAAGCTTTAATTAATGTTAAAATATTAATTAATAATTTTAAAAATTAATTTCAAATTTGACATTAAATTATAGCAATCACAAAACATCAGCTACATCGGGTTGGAGTTTGTGAATGTTTTGATTATTTACAACAGTCAACAGAAATAAACACACAGGCCATGAGAGGGTTAAACGATGGATGGGCGGGCGGTCAGCTGTTGCAGTGTGTGTGTGTGTGGTTGGTGAATTAAACCGTGTGAGCGGAGGTGTGGTGAGTAAAACTGAGAGTGTGGTAGAGCATAGTATTTTTGAATTAACTGAAACCATACTCAGTTATTTTGGTTTTCGCTATTTTTGAATAACATTGGAAGAAAAATTCAAATTTCAACAACTTTTTAGACAACCTTTCAGACAACTTTTCAGACAACTTTTCAGACAACTTTTCGGACAATTTTTCAGACAACTTTTTAGACAGCTTTTTGGACAACTTTCAGGCAACTTTTTAGTCAACTTTTCAGACAACCTTTCAGACAGCTTTTTGGACAACTTTTCAGACAACTTTGCAAACAACTTTTCGGACAACTTTTCAGACAACTTTTTAGACAATTTTTCAGACAACTTTGCAAACAATTTTTCGGACCACTTTTAAGATTACTTTTTAGAATAAAACATATATCAGTTTACAAAAATAGCTTTTTCATTCAATTATCCAATTTTAGTATAAAACTGAATGCACATATTTCAATTAATTTTAAAGATATTTCGATTTAAACATAAAAATTTGGTGTTTCAAGACCATATTTTGTATGTAGTTAGTAAAGGTTGCAGTTACTTCAAAAATGCTACATTTTTGTGCAGGAATTCATTGGCTACTGGGGTGTTTTTGGTAAAACGTGGTGTGATTGCTTGCAGGGTTGTGATTGTGGTGAGTAGTGGTGGGTTTTTTTTGTATGTTGTTGGTTGGTCTTACCGCTATGTGTGCGACCATAGAAATCATTAGACGATGTGGCAGCCTGTCCCGCATGCTGCATGTTATTGTACATCATGCCGCCGTATCCGGCACCACCGCCGCCGCCGCCTACGCTGTTGACGCCAGAGCCGCCATTGTGGCCGGAACTGTCGCAGGGCGTCGTTGAGGCAAAAGCGCGCGGAGAGCCTGTTGTTGTGGTCGTTGTTGGTGTGGGAAGGTGGAACGATTTGTAGATTTGTGATTAAGCATTAAATTTTTATAATAAATTTCAATTTATTTGAAAATAAACTAAATCTAAGGAGCTATTGCAGGGTGACAGCGCGTGCTATAAAATTATAGCAAGAAGTAGATGCAAAAAAGCTATATCAAATAACGTCGGAAAATGCTAAAAAATAGCGTTAAATGGATGCAAAATGTTGACTTCATAAAGATAGTCAACAAAAAAAACGCTGACGCGACGCAATATTTCAGGACGATGAAGGCGACTCAGAAGAAAAAAACTAACTAATGATAAAAATGCAGTTTATCGCTGCCTGGCTCACCTGGCAAATGCTGCGTCGCCTGCGGCACACTAGACTGCCTCTGCATGCGTTGCTGCAGCTGCTGTTGCTGCTGTTGTTGCTGCTGCTGCACAAACACATTCGCCGCCGAAGCGCCACCCGCGCCATATGGCGACTGTGGCGATGGCGAAGTAGAGGCGCCGCCGGCGACATTCGGAAAGACGCCATCATTAGACTGAAACGAGTTCTGACGCTGCAGCTGCGCCGCAGCCGCCGCTGCATTTGAGGCGCCCGGCGAGTTCATGGCGCGACGTTGATTTTGAAATTGACGCGGGCTGTTGTAAGCGCCACTGCCGCCCTATTTTTAAAGAAGAAGAAGAAATTAATAACATTTTCCTTTGAAAGAAAGCAACAACAACAACTTACATTTACCTGCAACTGCGCCGACAACATTGGATTATGTTGTTGTAGGGACAGCCGACCACCGGCCATATTTGCGCCCCACTGTTGCTGTTGCTGTTGTTGTTGCGCCTGCATTGCGCCGGGCGACATGACGCCGCTGTTGCCACCGCCATAGGCCGGCTGCCGCGGTGACAACTGCGCTGCATTATTAGCCGCAGCGCCGCTTTGAAAAGCCAACTGCTGCTGCTGCTGTTGTTGCTGCTGCGCGGCCTGCGCTTGTGACAGCTGTTGCTGCTGCTGCGGTGAGAGACGCTGCGGATTGGTGTTAAAATGCGGCACATAACCTACAAAAATTAAAAGTTGTTAGTAAAAGAGGCGAAAAGAAAGACTCTAAACAAACTCACCCTGATTTGGCTGCGGACTGAAGGGCGCATTGCGCTGCCCGGGACTCAGCTGTTGTTGTTGTTGCTGCATGAGGCTTTGCGCAAAGCTGGGACTGAGCTGTGAGTCGGGCGGCATGTTGCTGCGTGTCAGCGAAACATTTGGTGCGCCTGTGCTGTTCAACAGCGAGCCGATGTTGTTAATGCCCGGATTTAGACCTGCGCCAGAAGTATACAACATATTAATTAAAATGAAACAAAAAATAAAGTGAAACACCTACCACCCAGCTGATCACCGCGCGCCGTTGCGCTCTCTGGCACCAGCAACTGTTGCTTCTGTTGCTGCTGCAGCAAACGCTCTTTCTGCTGCGCTGCCTGTTGCTGACGCTCGCGCATTGTGCGATACTGTTGCTGCTGCTGCGCTGCGGTTGCTGCTGCCCCACCCATTGCGCCGCCAACAACCGTATTAAGCGGCACACGATTGCGCGCCGTGTACATGGGCGGCGGCCGCTGGAAGCCATGATTATTGGCGCGCATCTGTTCCATTATCTGCTGCATGTTTTGCGGCAAGTGCTGCGGTTGCTGATTGTTGCGCAGATGTTGCACCATCTGCAACATTTGTTGTTGATGTTGTTGTTGTTGCTGCTGCTGCTGTTGCGCGAGTATGCTGCCCGTGGGATAAGCAGGCGGCGGCTGCTGCTGCTGGTTATGTTGCGCCGACGCCGACTGCTGCTGTTGTTGCTGCTGATGTTGTTGCTGTAGCTGCAGTTGTTGCTGCTGCTGTTGTTGTTGCTGCTGCGATAGCGCAAAGCCCGACGTCTCGAACATGAGCGTCTTCTGTATGGCGCTGATGGCCATGCGCTCGTTGATCTCCTGCTGCGTGAGACCGGCGCTGGGCGTAGTTGGAGCGCTCGGCGTATACGACGGGTCATCATTGACATAGTCCATGACGCTGTCAAGTATCTTCGAAAGCTCGGGATCACCTTCGGAGTTGAGCAGTTGTTGCTGCTGCTGTTGTTGCTGCAGCAGCAACTGCTGTTGTTGTTGGTGATGAAGCTGTTGTTGCTGTTGCTGCTGCTGTGCGGCAGCTACAGCTGCATTGAGGGAGGCGGTCGTGGCGGCTGAGGTAGTTGTTGCATTTGGAGGCGTCGCATGCAGCGCAGAGCCGTACGGCGAGTGATGCAGCTGCTCGGCCGGCGACATCTGCTGCGCATGCGCCGCATAGTTAAGTTGCTGCGGGCGTTGAATGGCGGCGGCGACAGCATTCTGCTGTTGCTGCTGCGTGAGGTAGGCGTCGGCGGAAGGCTGCTTGCGAATGTGGCCGCGTGACGTTGACTGACTATTCGCGTGCGTATTAATTGTTGTTGCTGCTGCTTGCGTGTTGCTGTTGTTGCTCGTTGAAGCGACGCCGCCGCTTTTTAGCTGTGTCGTCATGACGCTGCCTGACTGCGCCAAAGCCGCATTGGCGCGACTTGACGAGGTTATGTCTGGAATGACCTTCAACTGCGGCGTCGTTGGCGGCGGCAACTTAACCGGATTCGCCAGCAATGAAGCCAACATTTTGTTCTGCTCGCAGAGCTGTGACGGCTTCGAGTCGGAACGCTTGGCGCTGACGCCATCGTCGGGTTCATTGTGCCCGCGTTTGCGCGTCAACGTCACCGGATCGGGACCCTGTATCTTGAGGAAGCGCTTCAGATCCTCGTTGGTCATGTTGTTGTTGGCGTGATGACCACCGCCATGTGCATGATGATGTCCATGGTGGCCGTCGTCCTTCTGCAACTGACGCATTAGTTCGCTCTGACGGCCGCCACCGGTCGCGGAGGAAGAGCTGTTGCCGACGGCGTTACCTTTGCCATCGTCGTCTTCAGTCTTCTCGTTGAGCAGCTGTAAGAGATTAAAGAAAAAATGCGTTAGCAGCTGTACGAATTGGAAACGGTTCTATGTGCGGTTTTACCGGTCGTCTGGCTCTACGTACCTGCAGCAGCATCGGGTTGTTGGTATTGGACTTTTGCATAGCGGCAGCCATACCGAACATGCGACCACCCGGGCCAGCGACGGTGGCGCCCATTTTGAACATGCTGCCGACGGCACCAGCACTTGAACCGCCAGCGGCGTCTTTGTCGTCATCGCTATTGTGCAAATTCTGGCCGAAATACTGAGAAACGAGAAAACATTTATTAATGAAACGAGTAAGAGAAGAAACGGATACGAGAAGAAATGAGTACGGGAAGAAATAAGTACAAGAAGAAACGAGTACGAGTAATTCAAAGCTTACCTTCAGCAGGTTCTTGTTATCCTTGTCATCGCCATCGGCGCCGTTGCCACCGCCGTGCATCATGCTCGACTGATTTGGCTTCAACGTTAGCAGATGACGTAAGCGCTCTGAGTCAGTGCTGTTTGGTCCACCAGACGCCTGCTGAGCGATAACAGAGCCGCCGCTCAACAAGCCGGCCACGCCGTTTTGTAGAGTTTGAGAGCCGCCGCCACCAACACCGCCAGCCAACTGCATGTTAGACGAATTGCTGTTGTTGTTATTATGATTGTTGTTGTTGTTGCTATTCGTGTTGTTGTTATTGTTGTTGTTGAGGTGGTCTTTCTCGCTCTTTATATCGCCACTGCCATCGAACGATGGAAAACTAAAGCCAAAACCGCCGGCAGGTCCGACTCCACCTGCACCACTGCCACCGCTCATGAGGCCCGACTGACTGGCATTCGACTGTGGTGACGGCATACTGGCCGCCGAGTGCGACGACAGCTGATACGGCGTCGACGGCGAGGCGCACACTGTGTGCGTCGCCACCGGACTGAAGGCGTGGCCTGAGGGCGGACGCGGTGTACTCACGGGCGTCGCAACAGAGGCGCGCGAGTTCGGACGCGAGTCTGGCCAACCGGTACCGGCGTCCATCTCGAAGTTGGAATGTGGAAAATCGAAATCGAATGATTCCGGGCCGAAGAACGATTGCGCATCGTTACCGCCAGAGGGCGACGATGTGAACGAATTAACGAGCGACGAGTTGTTCGAGTGCAAGCGCGGCGACGCTTGTACGTGTGCACCACTGACGGCGCCAATGGCAACACCACCACCGCTACCAACACTGCTGCCGCCACCGCCATTAATAACGGCGGACGTCATAAGCGGACCGCCTACGTTCGTCGTCTGTGTATGATGATGATGTGCGCCGCTGCTCATAGTCTGCATGCCACCGCCAACCAAACCGCCGCCACTCAACATTGAATGGGCATTGTTCACGAGGCCGCCCATGATGCCGCTTGTGTCCAGCGATAACGAGCCCAGTGACGACTGCACCAGCGCCGCGCTCGACGGTGAATGCATCGACATGTTACCGCCGCTGTTCAACTCCTGCTCCGTATGCAGCAACGTCTGCACGGACACAATAAAGTCCGTCTCGCCGGGCGTCTGATTGAGAAAGAGTCTCGAGTTGGCCTTGACGTGCACATAGACATCAGGTGCGCCCAACCGCAAACGGAACGGCACCGAAATTATGCTGGGTATCGGCGGATTAAGGCCGACATGGCTGCCACCGGGCGACTGCGAGGCGAGCGTGGCATTGCTGAGGCCGCTGGCTGAATCCTGTATCTCCTTGAGATGTGTCTTGAGGCGATGCAGATCCTGCGGGTGGCACAGATCCTGTATGAGGCGTCCCACCCAGCCGTCGAGGTTATCTTTAAAGGATTTGCATAGAGCAGAGGCATCGACGCTGAGAATCTTGCCGTGTATGTCCAGCTTGAAGGTCAGCTGTTCGACGGGCTGCTGGCTGACGTGCTGCTGAATGTTCATCTCCAATGGAGATTCGTCTTCGGGACGCGTAATCAGACAGAGCACGGATGAAGAAGAGTCACCGTCATCTGGAGGAGGAAAGAGAGAAAGAAGTTTAGAGAGTGAGTTATAAAAGAGGTGGAGATTAATCGATTATCAGATATCGATCATGAACAATCAAAAATTAACAAATGAAAATCAACAATCGATAAGCATCAAGAAACAACAATCGAAAATCAACAATCAATCAAGTATCAGAATGAAGAATCAACAATTGATAATCAACTTTCGAGAATCAGTGATCAATATTTCCCGAACGTCTCCAGAAAACGAATGGCTATCGTTCAACTTTTGGCAATCAACCATCATCCGACTCACCTTTGACTGGCGCCGCGATCAACACGACCTCTTCGAAGAGCGTTTTTTGGTCCATAGCATCGAGGTTGGCAGCCGCATTTGCCGACGACCGACCATCTTTGACTAGCATTCGAACTTTGGTCGAGATGCTGCGCTTCGCTTTCGACTGCCCGGCAGAACCACCGGAACCGACGCCGCCTGTCGACGACTGCTGATCGCCACCGACGCGTTGCTGCTCCTCGTGATCGCCACCGCCCCAACCACCACCAGACACATTGTACGACATATTGTTTATGATCGGATGGAGTTTCGCATGATCGCCCGCGTGCAGGTACGAGTAGAGCTGCTTCTTGTGCAGCTCCTGCTTCTCATAGCCGATCAGCTCGCGAATGTTTTGCGTGCAGGACTCAATGGTGCCGTCTGCGTTCACCTGCAGCAGCACCCAGCCGACGGACGTGATGTAGTGCTCGAGCGCCTCAAAGTAGGCAGAGATCTCGGGCGCCTGTCCGTTGAGCAACAGCGGCTCCGGCAGTGGCAGCGGCGGTTCTGTCGAGGAGACTTCGCCCTGCTGCACTGGGTGGATGACACAGTTGTCGGTGGCACAGCGACTGCAGCGCGTTGAGGTTGTGCTTGTTTTTGTGTTGTTGTTATTATTGTTGTTGTTGTGAGCAGATGTCGCCGCAGTGGAATTTGCGGCCGAGGTGTTGGTGGTGCCCGAGCTGCTCGATGTGGTCGAGGATGAAGAGGACGACGACGAGGACAGCGACGAGGAGGATGAGGGGGCGATTCTTGAGGTGGAGGAGATGTCGCGACTTTGGCCCTTGTCACAGATATCGCGGTACTAAAAGAAAATAGAAAAAGGAGTGTAAATAATTTTTTGTAATTTTAGACGTAAATAATAAGGAAAATAAATATCTAAATGGTCATTTAAAAATTATAGCATTAAAATATATAACTATAAAAATGATGTTTGTTATAATTATTTGTTGCTATAATGTTATAGCAACTCGTCAAGTAGATAAAATGCATTTTAGAAAGCAACTAAATAGTTTTATTATCATTTTGAAGCATTTTAATAGTTGCTATAATTTTATAGCTACTCGCAAATGTTTCAAAATATTCCTTTTTTTCCAAGCCTTTGTCTAAAAAGACAAAATAAAAAATGTTCGGCACTATTGACGCCTAATTAAAGTTGCTATAACATTATAACAACACACTAAATGGCACAAAATGCTTATTTCGATGTCGTTTCTTATGTGTTTAGTCTTTTTAAGCATTTCAAAAGTTGCTATAATTTTATAGCAAATCGCAAAACAGTTAAAATGTGAATGAAATTGCTTTAAACAAATATAGAAACGTACGATTTACATTTTAGCACATACTACAACTTGCTATAACTTTATAGCAAGTCATAAACTTGCTAACAAAAACTGTACAAACTGCAAAATCATAAAAACGAAATACATTTTATGATATCATAAAACAATAATTCACAGAATTTTATTTATTTCCACTGCAATTTCAAAACTTTATGCAAACACACACGAGGACAGTGACTAAGTGTCTAGAGTATTATTGTTTTTTTTTTTAATTTTATTTTATGGCACTTTCAAAAAATGTTGCATCCTTGCGCAGGGGCCTGTCGCCGAATAACCCACCTTGCTCAAGAATGTGGCTTAGAAAACAAAACAGAAACTATTTTTTGTATTTATTTTTATTTTTCTGCACTTTTCAATGAAATCAGTAAAATGTGTGGTGCGCGCGGTGCTCCAGAAAAACTTTTCATTTCATTTGAAACTGCGTCGCGTTGCGTTGCGTTCGTCGTAGCTAAACTTGCAAACAATATAAATCGCGTGAACGAACATTGAAAAATAAAGAACACAAAAAAATAAATAAAAGCTGCATTAAATGCACGAAGTGCTGCACAATATAGTGTCGTATCATCGTCGTTAGCCGAACGAACGTTGATCGCATTTTGATCGTGCGCCGATTTTAATTCTTATCTCATCGCTGCAAATATGACAAGAGAGATAAAGAGAGAGAGAGAGGAAATGAAAGTGTGAGAGAAGAAGTGCTAGAAAGAGAAGGTGTCAACCTGAGACAGGAAATAGAAGAGAGCGCTAAGAAAACAATTTGAGATACTGTGCAATTTTAATGCAAAAAATCATTAACTGCAAAGACGAACGATCGAGAGCAACGACAAAGAGCACAACAGCGCCCCAGACATGAGAGTACCAATGAAAAACGTATGATGCACCTTATGCGCGGTGCAGTTCAATGATCTACTGCACTCGCACAGTTACAACAAACAACAAAAACAAAGAGCGAACTTTTTGGTGGGCAAAAGAAAAAAGCCGAAAACAAAACAAAGAGCGTATCTCACAAATACTCAAATATTTACTACTGTTTATCGCATTTTAATGCAGTAACCAATTTTGCATGTGTGCAACAACAAGAACAATTATAATAATAGCACATAACAAAAATTCATCATCTCTCTCACACTCATTCTCTCACTTTGAAGTTCAATGAAACCCGAAAAACAACATGACGAACATTGCACGCGAACGAGTGCAAGAAACTACGTTATAAAAAATGAGTTTTGTTTTAAAAACCGAGTAGAATCAAAACAAAAATTACGACAGATGTCGATGGAAATTTGCAACAACAACAACAACAACATAACCAACAAAACTTGATCATTCACATGTTCATTTTAGGGGTTTTGGAGAATAAAAGCTCTGCTCATAATTTGTACAGCCGTTAAAACCTCCGAGAAAAACGAGACTGTGAGAGAGCAAAATATATAAATTCATTTATGGTTAATATGCTTATAGATATTTTAAAAATTCTAAAATTGAAAATCAATATAAATATATAAAATATAAAAATAATTAAAAAATTATAGAAATAAATAAAAAAATAAAAAAAAAACTTCAAATACAAAATTTTGTTTTCTGCCCGCTCTAAAAGCTGATCTTCTTGTTTTATTTTTGGATGATTTATGGTAAGCTGTTCTTGAGCTGTACCATTTTATAATAAATTTTAAAGATCAATTTTTGTTCGGGAAAAGATACCTTCAAACAATTTTTAGTAAAAAATAAAGGTCAAAGTTAACAGAACTTCAAAACTTATTTTTCGATTCTCTAGATAAAATTTTTGGCATGATTGAGGCAGTTAAGAAACATTTTTCGATATATACAAAACAGACAAACGCGGAATTTGTATCACAAGCTGTGTGTATATGCCGCGAATCTGCCATCAAAACTTCCCAAAATATTTCTGGTAAATTTCAGGAATATTTCGGGCATAGGTTGTAAAAATTAGTGGAATTTTAATGACAGATTCTCGGCATATCTTGGGAACGGGCAGAAAACAGACAAATTGTGATACAAACTCCGCCTTTGTCTGTATGGAGTATGTCGAAAAAATGTTTCTAAACTGCTTCGACCCTGCCAAAAATTCAAAGTTCATTTGTCTGTATGGAGTATGTCGAAAAAATGTTTCTAAACTGCTTCGACCCTGCCAAAAATTCAAAGTTAATTTCATTAAGTAAAGGCTTCATTTACATTAGAAAATACGTAGGCCATGATTGGAAACGTCTCAAACTGATTATCTCAAACCTATTAGTGTTATGACTATCCCATTATATGTCTACCCTAATAAAGTAAAATTCTGCAAGGGCTATGAAGTATATGTACAAAAGTGGTCATCTCAAAAGTCAACGATAAACCGATCAAGCGCATTTTCAATACTAGACAACGTAGAGTTTCCTTGATACAGTTCTACCCTTTTTTTTTAATCATGATTATAAAATATAGATAGACGGACAAATCAACATTTCCAAAGTGAATAAATTCAATTTTGTTTATGGTATAAAAACTTAAAATGTAATAAAACAAAAAATTTAAACAATCAAAAAAAAAATATTTTTCTATATAAAAACGCTACACATAAATATAACGAAAATCCATGCAAAGCATTGAAAAAAAATTCACAGCATGATTTCATTTGTTTTGATTTTTGTGCAATACAATACCAAACCAAAACAAGAAATAATAATAAAAAAAGGAATGGAAAAAATATAATAAAAATAAAAAATATTTAAAAATAAAAAATATTTAAAAATAAAAAAATTAAAGCAACAACACCATACATAATTTAGTTTCCGCCCAGCCGTGCACAGACCGACCAACGTGTGACACTGCGTCGGACGCAACGTTTTGTCGTTCGTTGTTTTATTTTTTGCACGTTTGCATAAACATCAAAATTCTACGCGTTATTTTCGTAACAATTAAGAGCTAAAAATAATTTAGCGATAAATAAAAAAAGCAAATAAAAAAATGTAATAAATATTAAAAGCAGAGTGTGAGAAATGAGTGGAAGATAATAAAAAATGCGAAGGAGAGAAGCAAGCAGCGAGTATAAAATAGCGATTTTACTAAGTAGCGAGTTTATTTTAGTAGCGAGAATACTTAGTAGCGAGTTTATTAAGTAGCGAGTTTGCAAAGTAGAGAGTTTACGGTTCAAATTAAAATCGAATTGAAATCGTTACACAGAATTTTAGTAGAGAATGCGATTGAAATAAATTATTTTGCAATATTTTGCAAATATAAATAACGAGGAAATAACCAATTTAATGGAAATAAAATTGTATACTATGTTTAATTAACTTTAAAAACTTAAAAAAAAAAAACATACATCATTGATAAATCATTGGAAAGGTAATTTCATTATCTAAAAAATGAGTTTAAGTAGAAATTCATTTATCAATAAATTAAACTTGAAAACCAATATTCTTGACTACATCCAGAAAAAAATTCCTTCAAATACCATTAAAATTGGCCAATAGGACAATTATTGATTTAATAGTATACAAAAAATTTTTATATAAACTCAATGGCTCTAAAATCAAAATCTAATATTTAATGGTATTTTCCCATTAAAATAATAATTTATTCTATTGACTATTTTTAATAGTAAAAAACTACTATTTATATAGTATTTTTGTTCTAGGTGAATAACATAAACACCCTGTATCTAACTCCGGGTGCAAAATTAGACATTTTTTATTTGAGTTATAAAATGACCCCCTGATTGACTGACACGATTGAACCAAACACCCTGTATAAAGATTTGTGTAAACCAATTTATTCAAATTTTTAAAATGTACTTTGATGAAGTTTTACTTCTACAACAAAGATAAATATTATAATTACTTCTACAACAAAGATAAATATTATAATTCTGATAAAACAAAATTGAGCCAAGCTGCACAAATCCCAAAAAATTTTCAAAATTGTTTTTTTTCACTTCTATAACACTAAGGACCTTTCTATTTAATAAAACCTCAATAACAAAGTATGCAATTTTTATTGAGCCTTTTAGATTTTAAATTTTTATATTTCGTAAAATTTCATTTGTTGTAGTAAACTTTAAACTATTTATTCGTATTATTCTAATAGCTCTGATCGACTAAAGCAGCGAATTATAAAAGTGTCACTACTGATAATGTCTGATGATTAATAGGAGCCACGCCAAAATTAACCACATAAAACGTAGAACCTAACGGTGCAGCTGTATAGTCGTACATTTGAGATAAACAAATAAATACAACAAAACTTCAAATTTCTTAAATGCTAAATAATGTTAAAAATTCATAAGTTTCTGCTCTTAAAATTACATATTAAAATTGAGAATTTGTATATTCGATAATCAGGCGAAAATCTATTTTAAGACACACACGGTTCGAACCGGTTCGCCGAGTGTCGATAAGAAATCATTAATAGATTTTATTATTTAGTCAAGAAATTCAATTATTTATAACCTAATGTTATGGGTGAATATCACTCAGATGATAACGAACGAAATGCGAAGAAGTATGCGGTATGGCGTGCGGCAGTCATCGTGGCGCCGTGGCTTAGTTGGTTAAAGCGCCTGTCTAGTAAACAGGAGATCATGAGTTCGAATCTCGTCGGGGCCTATCCAACCGAAAGGTGTGGAATTCTTTTTTTTTTTTAATTTTATATAAATATATAAATAAATACAAAAATATATAAATAGTCAGTCAAAAATAAAAAAACAAATAAAAATGAAAATAAAATTAAAAATAAAAAAAATAAAAAATTTAAAAATAAAAAAAATTAAAAATAAAATTAAAAATAAAACAAAAATTTTCTTTTCAAAAATTTTCAAAAAATATTTAACAAAATACAAATAATTAAAAACAATTATGAAAAATAAAAAATATATAAAAACTAATACAATAAAAAAAAAATCAAACTAAAAATAAAGAATAAAAATACTGAATATAAAAAAAGATTAAATATAAAAACATAAAAAAAAACAAAGTTTTAATAAAAATCAAAAAAATATAAAACAAACAAAAAAATAATTAAAAACAAAAATAAATCTGAAATAATTTGTATTATTTCAGATTCTAATAATTTAAAATATAATATCAAAAATAACAAGAAATTCAAATAAAAAATAATAATCATAAATTTTTAAAAATGAATTTGAAAAAAAAATAATGTGTACAAATTTACTATACAAATTACTTTAAATAAAAAACTAAATATTCAATGAATTAGTCAAAAATTCAATAAAAATATAAAGAATATTTATTTTCAATCTATTTAAATTTCCAATTTCAATTTCCTTTGTATTATTCAGTCAAAAATGTAATTTGCAATTAAAATTCAATTAAAAATTCAATTAATAATGAAAAATAAACTCAATAACTAAAAATTTAATAAGGAACATAAAATATATAATTTAACTAAATGTTAACATTAATGGAAATTGTATTTAATTGAAATTTATGAACTTTATACTTAATTATAAAAAATTTAACCTTAAAATTAATATAGTAACTAAAAATTCAATTAATTAAAATGCAATAAAGTAATTAATTAAAATGCAATGAATTAATTAAAACTCAATGAATTAAATTCGATGTATTAATTAAATTCGATGTATTAATTCAAAATCAATGAATTAATTAGAGTTCAATGAATTAATTAAAATTCAAAGAACTAATTAAAATTAAATGAAATAATTAAATTTAAATGAATTATTTAAAAATTAAATAAATTATTTAAAAAATCAATGAATTATTTAAAAAATAAATGAATTATTTAAAAATTCAACTGTTATTTAAAAATTTAAGGAATAAATTAAAAATGCAATAAAATAACTAAAATTCAATAAATTAATTAAAATTCTATGAATAATTTAATATTCAATAAAAGTAATGAATTAATTGAAGTCAATAAACTAATTAAAAATCAATTAAATAATTAAAATTAATTGAATTAAGTAAAATTCAATGAACCAATTGAAAATCAAAGAATTAATTAAACTTTAACAAATTTATTAAAATTCAATGAATTAAGTATAAATCAATGAATTAATAAAAATTCAATGAATTATATAATGAATTAATTAAAATTCAATGAATTAATAAAAATACAATGAATTAATTAAAATTCAATGAATTAATTAAAATTCAATGAATAGATTAAAATCTATGAATTAATGAATTAATTATAATGCAATGAATTAATTAAAATTTAATAAATTAATTAAAATTCAATGAATTAATTAATATACAATGAATTAATAAAAATTCAGTGCATAAATTAAAATTCAATGAATTAATTAAAATTCAATAAATTAATTAAAATTCAATGAATTAATTAAAATACAATCAAATAATTAAAATTCAGTGCGTAAATTAAAATTTAATGAATTAATTAAAATTCAATGAATTAATTAAAATTCAATAAATTAATTAAAATTCAATGAATTAATTAAAATACAATCAATTAATTAAAATTCAGTGCGTAAATTAAAATTCAATGAATTAATTAAAATTCAATGACTTAATTAAAATTCAATGAATTAATTAAAATTCAATGAATTAATTAAAATTCAATGATTTAATTAAAATTCAATGAATTAATTAAAATACAATTAATTAATTAATTAAAATTCAGTGCGTAAATTAAAATTCAATGAATTAACTAAAATTCAATAAATTAATTAAAATTCAATGAATTAATAAAAATTCAATGAATTAATAAAAATTCAATGAATTAATTCAAATTCAATGAATTAATTCGAATTCAATGAATTAATTCAAATTCAATGAATTAATTCGAATTCAATGAATTAATTCAAATTCAATGAATTAATTCAAATTCAATGAATTAATTAAAATACGAATTAATTAAAATTCAATAAATTAATTAAAATTTAATGAATTAATTAAAATTTAATGAATTAATTAAAATTCAGTGCATACATTAAAATTCAATGAATTAATTAAAAATTCAATGAATTTATTAAAAATCAAGATGAATACAACTAATAATGATGTCATGTAATATTAAAAAAAAATATTTAAAATAAATAAATTTAGTAAAAAAAATTTTGAAACCTTTAAATTAATTAAAAATTATATTAATTAATAATAGCAATTAAAATATTTTTATTTTTGTAATTAAACTTTATCTGTTATTTATCTTTTAAAATACTAAAAATAGACAGTAGAACAAAAATTACAATTGCAACAATGTTTCTATTGCTCAATGCAACTGTGCAACTAATGTATTGAGTTGATTGTTGCCCGTGGAAGTCCACGGGGGAGGAGAAAGAAAAGCAGATTACGTGCTGCTGTTGTTGTTATTATTGTTGTTAATGTTGTTGTAATACTTAGTGTCTCATTGATGTTGTTTTGCATTTGAGTCACGTAAGTAACTCGAAATACTCATTCGACATGTGCGCAAATTAATCAAACAGTTAATGTGGCGACAATTGAATTTTCGCGCTTTTCCTGCTGTGCACAGCACATAGCACAGCACAACAACACAAAAACAACATAAATTTATACAACAAACATACACGAATTCGAATGTCTGTCAACCAACCAACGAACAAACCAACTACACGGTACTCGGTACGTCTGTCTGTCAACCACTTAAATTCTCGTTGAATTTTGATGATGTTGACGCTGGCGATGACAATGACTGCGACTACGACCACGGCAACGAGTGACGAGTAACGAGTGCGTCGCATCGTTTATATGCTAATTGTTGCTTTTGATGTTGTTGCTGTTGTTGTTGTGCGATTCGTGTTTTTGTTGCTCTTAGCCGAACGCATTGGGTGAGTGAAGTAGGAGGCGCGAGCATGCAGTGTGAAAGAGTGGCGCAGCAACACATGGGGGTCGCGTTCGCAACTGCTGAGTGTTTTCAAGTCGTTTGTTTCTTTTTTCTACGATTTTTAACAACTAAATTTATGTTGCTGGTTGCAGCTGTTTGTTGCTTGACTTTTATTACATTTTATTGAGGCTAAAATTATTTTTATTGTTGTAGTGTACTTTACATTTTATTGTTAGTTAGTGCGGGCACTTACGGCGTACCTTACCTGAAGTTACGTTATATCGTATGACTTAAATACAAAAAAAATCTAATCTTAGATAAATGCGCAAAATACACATAAAATACAAAAAATAAACAAGAACTAATGTCAGAGTTTTTGAGAAACCTGTTGCTCATCGAGCTTTTATTATGGGAAAATACTACGCAGAACGCACAGATCAGATTTGCCACTTTAAAGGTGCAAATAACTATGAGAACTATATAATCTAATATTAATGTGAGGTTACATAAGCAAAGTTTTAAGAGCAAATAAACAATTTAGTTTTATTTTTAAAGCTACCAAAATTAACAAATAATTCTAACCAACAAGACTTTTGCAATGGGTATGCCATACATCAATTCCATATAATTCGCTAGTGCTGATTTTGACTGTATACTCAGTTTTTTTCTTATTACGTAAGGTTTTGTGAGAAAATTGTAATCGTAATTTTATGCCGTTCTCAGCCACTACTTAGAATAAAATAAATATAGTACTGTGGACAAATTGTTTTTCAAAAAGATTTATACGCAGAATTTCTCTTAAATGTAAAGACTAATTTTAATATTTTAATGAATGCTAATATTCCAATACGTTTTTAAGACAATTGTATCACAGAAAAAAAATGTACATCATATTTATGAATTCCGTTCTTCAAACCATGAAGAACCATTCATAATATTAATGACTAACGCCATTATTGTTATGAATGCTATCATTAATATGAAGAACGCTTGGTAACTGTCGAAAAAGTGTTCTTCAATATGATGAACTGTATGTGAAGAATACGTTTCATCATATTAATGAACCAAAATATAAAATACAACATATATGTTCATCATATTGAAGAACGCTGTTCATTAAACCAAATTTATATCAAAATATTTTCGTGCATAAATTAGTAAAATGTTTTATAATATATTTATTATAATTACAACTTTTTATTAATAAAAAGTTATATTTAATAATTTTTTTTCGAAGAATTTTTACAACTTTTTATTAACAAAAAGTTTTTTTTTTTTAAATAAATTTAATAATTTTTTTTCAAAGATTTTTTTTTTAATTTTTTCGAAGAAATTTGTTTGCGAAAAAAAAATTTTTTTCGAACAAATTTTTATTTTCGAACATTTTTTTTTTTGAACAATTTTTTTTTGTCCGAAATTTTTTTGTCGGATAATTTTTTTTACAGTTTTTTTTTAAATAAAATTTTTACAAAACTTTTTTTTCGAATTATTTAATAATTTTTTTTTTTTTTTAAATATTATGAACAAATTCATCAATATGACAATTCAAATTCATTGTATTTTGTTCATATATATAATGAATGCATTCATTAATATGTCATTTAATGAACGGTGGTATCAATATGATGAATCTGGTAGTTGGTGGAAAAATTTATAATATTTATGATTAAAATCATCATATTGAAGAATTTTTTTTAGTTTTTTTTTAAATATTTTTTTATCATATTTTTAACAAATAAATGATTTATGTTTATCCAGATCATATTCCAAACTAACTACCAAAATTAGTAACTTTTGGGGACCAATTATATACCCTCTGAACAAAATATTCGTACTCTTTTATATAAACCTGTTTTTTAATTTAAATACTTATGCCTTTAATCTGAAAATGTCACTAATTCATACTTAAAGTATGCTTATTCTAATTGCATAGTTAGTTATTTCCAATTTTGTAACATTTTTAGTAATTTTATGTAAAATATACAAGCATTTTAAATTAAAACTGTGTTGATAGGGTACATTTAAAACTGAGAACCGATACAAACAAGTTAGTTATTTTCATTGTTACTTTGAACTATGCTCTACATAACCGTAAACCATTTATTTATTTATCATTAGATCCAAAATGTTAAAAAATCAATATTCGTCTTAAAAAATCAATATTTATCGAGTTTAGGTTCAAATATCTTAAAAATCAAACAGAATAATAGTATTTGTTGGTATATTGTAATTAGCCTGGACAATTGAAAGAAAAATTGCGCTTATAGTTTTTTAGAAAATTAGTTGTGTAAGGGACTATATTTATTTATTGCTAAAAAGTGGCTGAAAAAGACCTACATTTTCGATAACAATTTTCTGAAAAACGTTATGTAGTAGAAAAAAACTGAGTATGCAGTAAAAATCAGCAACCGCAAATTATATATAATTGCAGAGTGAGATAGTGTTGAGTAGTGTAAAAATAAAATATTAAAAAGTTCAAAAAATATTATTAGAATTTAAAATTCTATTTAAAGTCTGGTAAAAGATGGATTTATAAAAAAGAAAATATTAATTTCAAAAAAATAATATTGTTATGTGCAACTTACGTCTTTAATATACTCGTTTTAATAGAATTGTGATTACACAGTAAATCCCAGCGGAGAACCACTTAATTGATTTACGCAACTAATTGAGCGCACAACATTTTTAGCCCTCGCTCTTTGTCTCGCATAAAAGTTTTTTGGACACTACCTAAATAGACTCGTAGTAGACAAACGACGACGACAGTGTGAAACACGTAAGAGCAATACGCAATGCAAAGCAGCATCTTTATGTTGCGTAAATAAATAATTAATTTCTTGGCTCGCATAGCAAATCAAAATGTTTGAACGAATCTATGACCGAGACCAAAAGACCACCCAGAATAATGAAGCGACCGACCGCCCACACAGCACACAATATATTCGAAGATTAATGCACAGAAACAAAAATTGAAGTTTATTTAATTTTGAACTGAAAACAACTTTAATCGAAATCGAAAACACTAACAAAATTCAGTAGGTATATTTATGAATAATTCATAATATGTGTGATGAATGCATTGAACTGATGAATTTACAAACCAGCAGATTGAGTTTTCATGAATAATAATAATTCATAATTTTTGTGATGAATGCATTGAATTGATGAATTCGCCAACCAGCGGATTGAATTTTGATGAATATTTTCATTAAATTTTAATATGTTTACATCAAACCTAATAAATTGTTAATTTAGTACATTTATGAATTATTCATAATATTGATTATAATTTCGTTTAATTGATGAATTAGATGAATTATTTTTTATAATTGATTCACTTAAATGTATATTTTCAGAGCTTCATCAATCAAAGTATGATGCATTGTATTATATGCATCAATTCATAATATTAATGATTAATACACACAAAAAAAATTCACCAACAACCAGTATTCATCATATTGATGATTTCATTCATTGAACTAAAATCGTATTTTTTCAATGTATTCAGTATTCATCATATTGATGATTTCATTCATTGAACTAAAATCGTATTTTTTCAATGTTTTTCAATTTCAATATTTTTTATAACATCAAATTTCAAATTAAAATTGATGATATTTAAATTAATATGGTTTGATGAACAAAATTCATCAATATGATGTTCACTTTTTCATTAATGTGGAGTCTTCGAATAAATATCAATTAAATATTATAAATCGCTTGAGAATTCTAAATACATAAATGTGTAAATGGAGACAAATATTTGTTTGAAATTTTATGTTAAAAAAAAATTTTGAAAAAGAAAAACATTTAAAAAATACGATTTTAATTCAATGAATGAATTCATCAATATGATGAATCCCGGTAGTTGCTGAAATTTTTTGTGTATATAGTGAATAGATGATGGTGATGTACATATTAATTAATAATAAGTATATGCATCAATATAATGACTTGAGGTCGTGTAAATTATGAAATGTGCTTTAATAAATGTTGGGTGTATTGTTAAATTTACATCAATCATAATTTGATGAATATAGTAATTTGTAAAAATTGAAAAAATCAACAACTATTTGTTGCTTCAAAACTAAATAACTATTAAAAATCTGTACATTTATGAATTTTTCATACAATTTATGATTTTTTTTTTATAAATTATATTTCTATTCACTTTTAATGCATATTTTCACAAATAAGATAAATAATGTTCAATAACAGTTTGATGTAATGCAACATATGCATAAATTTATAATATTAATGATGAATGCATTGAATTGATGAATTCGTGATGAACATATTATGATTCTTTAGTTGATTAAGTTTCACTGATAATTTTTTGTTGGTATAATAGCTTTTCATCGTTTTTTTTTCTCAGTATTACTTAAGCAGCAGCAATTACAATTTAATGAATTTAGTAATATACACTACACAATTAATTCAATTTATTATGTTCATCAATATTATGAACTTTTTATGCTGTGTGCACGTCGACTGACTGACTGACCAACAAACTCTACCGGATGCTGTGACTATCTTTGGCCATCAGTGTTATTTACATTCGTTGATTGAGTGCGTGAGCGAAAAAATTAATTATATTATCCTGTGGGGATTTTAATGCTGTCGTTGTTTGTTTTGGGGTTTCGCATAACAACTGCTCTCTATTGTGGCCATCGGTCAGTCGGTCGGTCGGTCCGTTGGTCGGTTATACGGTAGGTCGCTTGATCGGTCGTTGGTAATACGATTGGCTGAAAGCTAATTAAACAGAATACGTTGCGTTGATGAAGAGCAATTCCAGGAAATGAGTGTCGCCTTACTTAATTCGTTTTTTTTTGGGAGGGGCTGACATGCAAAGGATGCTGTACGGCAAAAGCAATAAAACATTAATTAAATATTAAAGTGTCATCAGTATTGCGTGAAAATTAAGTTGGAGCATTTATTGTGCGTTAAACATACGTTTAGTTTAAGTATTACGTATTGTTTTATAAAAATAAAAATTAAATTTTATATTTTATTATAATGTTGTATAATAAGAATAAAAAAATTCTATAAGTTAATTCTTAAAGTAATGCAAAGTAGTTGCGTGATTTTACGAAACGCATATCCTAAGTTATTAAGGAGAGTTTCTCATATAGTTTATCAATTCTAATATAATTTGTATTTTTTTTTATTTCAATAGTTTGTAAATTTTACATATTTCGCAATTTCCTACATAGTGCAAAATAATTTATATTAGTTCGCTTAGGTAGTTTATTAAAAAAAGTAATTTCTAACGAAGTTGCGTTTTTACGTAGTTTGTAATAAGTTGCGTATTTTATAATTTAATATGTACTTTGTAATTTCCTACATATTTTGTAATTTTTTAGATAGTTTGTAATTTCTTACGACGTTTGGAATTTCTTACGTAATTTGTAATGTCTTCCCTAGTTTACAATTGCTTACGTAGTTTGTAATATCGTACGTATTTTGTAATTTCTTATGTAGTTTGCAATTGCATACGAAGTATGTAATTTTCTACGTAGTTTGTAATTTCTAACGTATTTTATAAGTTCTTACGACGTTTGTAATTTCTTACGTAATTTGAATTGTCTTACGTAGTTTACAATTGCTTACGTTGTTTGTAATATCGTACGTAATTTGCAATTTCCTACGTAATTTGCAATTGCTTACGAAGTATGTAATTTCTTACATAATTTGCTATTTTCTATGTAGTTTTGTAATTTCTAACGTGATAACGTAGCTTGTCATTTCTTACATCATTACGTAGTTTGTAATTTCTTACGTTGTTTGCAATTTATTATCTTACTTATTTCTTACGTAGTTTAAAATTGCTTACGTGTTTGTAATTTATTGCATTTCTTTAAATTTCTTACGAAGTTCGAAATTTCATACACAATTACATAGTTTGTAATTTCTTACGTAGTTTGTAATTTCTTACGTAGTTTGTAAGTTCTTACATAGTTTGTAGTTTCATACGTAGTTTACAATTGCTCACGTAGTTTGTAATTTCTTACGTTGTTTGCAATTTATTACGTATTTTGTAATTTTTACGTAATTTGAAATTTCTTACGTAGTGAAAATTTCTCAAATGTTTGTAATTTATTGCATTACTTTAAATTTCTTACGTAGTTTGTAATTTCATACGTAATTACATAATATGTAATTTCTTACGTAATTTGTAATTTCTTACGTAATTTGTAATTTCTTACGTAGTTTGTAATTTATTACGTAGTTTATAGTTTCTTACATAGTTTGCAATTGCTTACGCAGTTTGTAAATATCATAATTGTCTAATATGCATTATGTAACGTTGCGTAATATATTACGTTATTCAATTCTGTAAAAATTCAACGTAGCCTAACTTATGAACACGACTACGTAACAACTGATAACTGAATTACGTCTGTACAACTACAAAAAAAATTATATAGAAAAATTTAAACTTCGTAAAACAATGAAATAAATACGCATTAAACGTAACGTAATCATTGGCAACCACGTAAGCACCGTGACAAAGGCAACCGTATGCAAATACCGCGAATTTAAAACAAGCAAAATTACAAAAAAATGCACGATGCACTTTACGTCTAAACGCGGATTCAAGGGCGTTACACGAAGGACGAATCACTGGACAAACGGCCCGGCTCATAGCCGAAAATCCATTATGTACGCGGCGGCTACCATTTTAATGTATCGGCGTCCTTTGCTGCCAACTTAACTTGATTAAACAGTTGGCGTACAGCTACGACATCAACAACATTAATTAGTTGCCAACACTGAGCAACAAACATTGATGATGATGATGAGCTTATAATTGAATTACGTGGCCAGCAATAACTTCATGAACAACATCATAATAATCATCATCATCGGCGGCAACCACCGATTTGATTCAATTTCGTGGTTCAATATTGACTGGACCATCAAAAAAAAGCAGCCTACTTTAGGGCTCAAATTCAATTAAAATTACGGTTTTTCATTTTTAATTTAAACTCATGGGAAATAAAAATAATAATAAACTGAATTCATAATTTTAATGAATATTTCAAAATTTGCACAATTTCATAATTTCATTTGAAATTGTGCACAAATTCATAAATAATAAATTATACCTAAATTTTATGACTTTGGTTAAAACCAAAACTATAAAATTAATTAAATTCATTAAAATGATAAATTTTCATCATTTTTTTTAATAAATATTCATCGATATTATAACAGAAATACATTAATATTTTGATCTTTTAGTTGTATGAATTGTTCATCATAATTATGAATAATTTATACATATGATGAATTTGCTAAAATACATTAAATATATATAATGAATTTTTAATTTCATAAAAACTATGAATTATTCATACATATTATGAATAATTCATAAATATGATGCAACAATTGGATTCTCTATTATTTAAATTATATTGTTTTTCTTACCGTTTTAACCACTTGATTCAAAATGGCTGCCTTGTCCGGTTTCGTCGAGGTCATATCCCCGTGACCCTTAAGATGCAAAAACTCGGAGAGCTGCTCAATATAGTTGTTTTCCAATTCGCGGCGGCGCTTCTCATTGTTGCATTTGTTGATCTGTGATTGCGGCTAATAGTTGGAGGGGGTTTTAATGGATATTTCGGAAAATGAAATGAACAAGAGGGAGGGATATAGAAAAAAAAATACAACTATAAATGATTGTTTGAAAATATAAAAAAATATTCTTGACAAAAAATTACGTAATATGCTAAAAATATTACATATTACGTAATAATATTACATATTACATATTCGTTAACACAAAATATTACGTAATAAAATATAACGTATTACGTAATATAAAATATAACATATTACGTAATAGAAATTATTACGTATTACGTAATATAAAATATTACATATTAAAGAACATAAAATATTACGTAATAAAATATAACGTATTACGTAATATAAAATATTACTTATTACGTAATATAAAATATTACTTATTACGTAATATAAAATATTACTTATTACGTAATAAAAAATATTACGTAACATATAATATTACGTATTACGTAACATAAAATATTACGTAACATAATATATTACGTATTACGTATTACGTAACATAATATATTACGTATTACGTAACATAATATATTACGTATTACGTAACATAATATATTACGTATTACGTAATATATAATATTACGTATTACGTAACATAAAATATTACGTAATATAATATATTACGTATTACGTAACATAATATATTACGTATTACGTAACATAATATATTACGTATTACTTAATATATAATATTACGTATTACGTAACATAAAATATTACGTAATAAAATATAACGTATTACGTAACATAAAATATTACGTAACATAAAATATTACGTAACATAATATATTACGTAATATAAAATATTACGTAATATAATATTTTACGATTATATTACGTATTTTATTAATAAAAAAGTATAACGTTTACTTCATATAAAATGTTACGTATTACGTAATATAAATTATTACGTTGCGTCGCACACTCACCAAGTTCGCCTTCGCATCCGTTTTTCTTCGTATCTTACGATTCGACGTCGCTGAGTTGGCTGAGATCGGCGATGCCACGGCATTCATAATGGCGGCACGTTGCTGCACAGCGGCTAACGTGGCGGCAGCAGCTTTTTGTTGTTGTTGCTGTTGCACTAACGTAATGCTATTGTTGTTGTTAGCCAGTATGGTGGTGTTGTTGTTGTTGCTACTGCTGAACAACGTGTTGCTGCTACTGCGATGATGATGTTGTTGGTGCTGTTGCTGCTGCGACTGCTGCGACAGTTGACTGAATGGACCGCCAACGCCCGCGCCCAGCACCGGCGCTAAACCGGCCAGCGATGCGGTTACCACGTTGGTCGCGGTGGCGGTGACTGAAACGGCTGCTGTTGCAGCGGCTGGCGAAGAGAGAGGCGGCAGTGGACAGAAACCTGTTGTTGTTGCTGCTGCTGCTGCAGCGGCGGCGGAGGTAGATGACGTCGAAGACGAGGTTGACGAGGAGGAGGAGGCGACAGCAGGTGTTGCTGCTGTTGTTGCGGCTGCTGCAGACGGCGACGACGACAGAGACAGACTGGATACGGTTGTTTGTGTTGCCCAATGATCTGGTAAGTCACATGGGCCAAGCCTAAAAAGAATAAAAGGAAATGGAAGAGAATTAGTATAAAATAAAAGAAAATTGAATTTTAATAATATAGAATAATAAAATTATGTATTAAAAAATATTTAAATTTTTCGCTAGTAAAATTCTCCACTAACAATTTTTTCACTAATATTTCCATATTTCACAAAAATAAAAATTAACTAAAAAATCAATTTTTTTCAAAAAAAAAAATCCATCCAAAAATCCACTAAAAATTTCATTTTTCACTAAAATTCAAATTTCAACTAAAAATTCAATTTATCACTAAAATTCCATTTTTCACATAAAATTTTATTTTTCACTAAAATTAAATTTTTCACTTTAAATTCAATTTTTCACTCAAATTCAAATTTTCACTAAAAATTCAATTTTTTACTAAAAATTCAAATTTTCACTAAAAAAATTCAATTTTTCAATAAAAATTCAATTTTTCACTAAAAATTCAATTTTTCACTAAAAATTCAATTTTTCACTAAAATTTCAAATTTTCACTAAAAATTCAATTTTTCACTAAAAATTCAATTTTTCACTAAAAATTCAATTTTTCACTAAAAATTCAATTTTTCACTAAAAATTCAATTTTTCACTAAAAATTCAATTTTTCACTAAAAATTTCATTTTTTACTAAAAATTTAAATTTTCACTAAAAATTCAATTTTTCACTAAAAATTCAATTTTTCACTAAAAATTCAATTTTTCACTAAAAATTCAATTTTTCACTAAAAATTCAATTTTTCACTAGAAAATTCAATTTTTCACTAGAAAATTCAATTTTTCACTAGAAAATTCAATTTTTCACTAGAAAATTCAATTTTTTACTAAAATTTCAATTTTTCACTAAAAATTAAATTTTTCACTTAAAATTCAATTTTTCACTAAAAATTCAATTTTTCAATAAAAATTAAATTTTTTACTATAAATTCAATTTTACACTATAAATTCGATATTCACCAAAAATTAATATTTTTTTTACAAATACCATTCTTACAATTCATTTCACTAAAAATTCAACTTTTCGCTAAAATTTAATTTTTTCAATAAAAATTAAATTTTTCACTATATATTAAATTTTTTACTAAGATTCAATTTTTTACTAAAAATTCAAAATTTGACTAAAAATTCATGTTTCAAAAAGAATTCAATTTTCAAATATAAAAAAAAAATTCACTAAGAAATAAATGTTTTGCTTAAAACTAAAAAATCTAATTTTCATTAATTTAATTTTTCATTAAATTTAAATTTATAGCAAGTTTTGCATTACACAGTTTCTCAAATTAAAACCAAATTAAATCCGCGTCACTTCATATCATACCTCCCATTGCACCACAGCACTGACGGCAACACTTAACCAGTGTTGCCAACAGATACTTTTAATTAAAATAAAATTAAACAACAAATAAAACCCAATACTGTCAACTAAAGTGCGAAGTAAAAATGCATTAAAAACAGTGGCAAGAAAAACGTGCTGCCAAGTGATCAAAACATCGGGGAGTTGAGATGTCTTTGAAGGGCCGCAGGACCTGTTGGATATAGGAATAACAGTGTGTTAAAGAATGGATAAAATGATGGATAAAAAGATGAATAAAAATTGAGGTAAAATGACGCATAAATGGTTTTACAAAAGGTAGATAAATTAATGGATAAAATGTGGATACAAGAATGGATAAATGAATGAATAAAATAACGTATCAAATGATTTATAAGTGGATAAAAGAGGGATAAACTAATAAAGAAAATAATAGATTAAAGGATGGATAAAAGAATGGATAAAATTATGGCTGAAAAATATATAAAAGAAGAAATTGAAATAAAAAAAGGTTCACAAAAGGAGGATAAAGGATGAATAAATGAATGGATAAAACGATTTCTAAGTGGTTAAAAGAGGGATAATAGAATGAAGAAAATAATAGATAAAAAACATTGATAAAATAATGGATAAAAGACTGGGAAACAGGATTTTTACCCATGGTCAAAAGTATTGATTAAAAGTATTGGTTAAAAGTATTGATAAAATGAAGGGCAAATAGATAATCGAAAGGATTAATAAAAAGATAAAGGAAATATGAAGAAATAGATGAACATCTGTCCATTCATGGGCGGACACATGAGCAGACATCAATAGATGTTAGATACATCAAACGGAGGAGCAGTGGGACGGTGTATTCACCTTTGAGAATAGGCTTGTTACCAACACTGGACAGCAATGTCGTTGACAAAAAAACCAACAAAATTAAAAGAAAAAACAGAACAAAAACTAAAATTCCGAGAGAGACAACCAGAGTGAAGACGGACAAGAATGGCATCATATATCTCTAGTTATTGTTGCTGCTGTTACTTTATCTAGCAATTAAAGTGAATCTTCATACAAAGAGTAGGAGAAGGAGCAGCAGCAGGAGCCGAGTGAAAGAAAAGGTTTTATTTTCTAAGCACTTAATTATGTAGTCTCTAAAATTACGTAAAATATAATGCCACAGATTTTATGTAACACAGAGCTTAGATAATAATTGAGCACTTTGTTCAAAGTGTTTCAGCCAAATGTATAGTATTAAAACACAAAATACTTATTACGTAATTATTTATGTTAGGTTTGGAATAAAACTATTTAATTTTAAAAAGGAAGTAGTTATGATTTTTTTAAATTTTTAGCGAATAATTTAAATTTTTAGTGAAAAATTGAATTTTAGTGAAAATTAAAATTTTTAGTGATAAATTGAATTTTTAGTGAAAATTTGAATTTTAAGTGAAAATTGAATTTTTAGTAAAAAATTAAATTTTTAGTGAAAAATTGAATTTTTAGTGAAAAATTGAATTTTTAGTGAAAAATTTAATTTTTAGTTGAAAATTTAATTTGTATCGAAAAATTGAATTTTTACTGAAAAATTGAATTTTTACTGAAAAATTGAATTTTTACTGAAAAATTGAATTTTTACTGAAAAATTGAATTTTTAGTGAAAAATTGAATTTTTAGTGAAAAATTGAATTTTTAGTGAAAAATTGAATTTTTAGTGAAAATTTGAATTTTTAGTAAAAATTTGAATTTTTAGTGAAAAATTGGATTTTTTAGTGAAAAATTGGATTTTTAGTGAAAAATTGAATTTTAGTGAAAAATTTAATTTTTAGTGAAAAATTGAATTTTAGTGAAAAATTGAATTTTTAGTGAAAAATTGAATTTTTAGTAAAAAAAATTGAAATTTAATTTTTTAGTGAAAAATTGAATTTTTAGTGAAAATTTGAATTTTTAGTGAAAATTTGAATTTTTAGTGAAAATTTGAATTTTTAGTGAAAATTTGAATTTTTAGTGAAAAATTGAATTTTTAGTGAAAAATTGAATTTTTAGTGAAAAATTGCATTTTTTTAGTGAAAAATTGGATTTTTAGTGAAAAATTGAATTTTTAGTGAAAATTTGAATTTATAGTAAAAAATTGAATTTTTAGTTCAATTTTTGTTACAATTTTTTTAATTTACATAAACTAAACGTAACAAATATGCATTTTGAAACGTATTCCATAATTAGTTTACATAATTCTCAAGTATAGCTTACGTCATATCAAAAACACTTGACCTGCTAAATATCAGAAATATGTTATTCACTTTCTCGCTAAATTGCTCCCTGATTGGCACTTATATTAAATACGAGAATTACAGCAACAACATAAGCAACGACAAAAACAACAACATACGTAACAGCAGCAACAACAAATAAATACAACAACATAATTCTTTTAGTCCCCAAGGTATTTTGTTCGAATGTATAAAATAAATTTAATCCTGGACTCGAAGACCTAAAATACCAAAACAATCTGTTGCTGTTGCTGTCGCTGATGTTGTTCCTAAGCTGTTGTTGATGCTGCTGCCGTTGTGTGTTTGTGCCTGTCTCTCTATTATGTGTTTGTATTGTGTGTATCACAAAATGGCGGCCATCAAATGATTACGCGACTCGACTTCCGGACGAAAGTGTCCAATAAAATAGACTTAAAACCAGCAACAATTGCTGCGTGCGAATGGGTTGACAAATTGTTGGTGATAATACTCGTTCTTGGCATTAACAGTAAAAATAGAATAAAAATGAAATGAAATTCGTCACAGTTTGAAAGAGTTTCGGGGGTTTTTGTGATATAATGGATTTTAAGCAGACTTCTTTTATTACCATAGATAAATTAGACATTGTTTAGAAAAGAATTTCGACAGGTTTTAGTCATGAATCGAAATCGGAACCGTTTCAATTTTTGGAACCGAAATCGTAACCCATATAATTTTTTTTTTGGTTAGAACCGGAATCGGCACCGCTATTTTAAAATTTCTGGAACCGTATGTAACTATTTTTAAAACTTTTTTTATGGATCATTTTTAGATCTTTAGTTTCAAAATATAGTTTAAGAGATTTAAATTATATACAACGAAATTAATAAATATTAACACAGAAAATAAAAAATTAACTTCTATATTTTAATCAAATTTATTGTGCAATTCTGCAGCAATTTTACGCTAAAAAAAAAAAGTAGCTTAACAATTTTCACTTTTTTCACTAATAAATCTACGATTTTATCTGTAAAAACAGTATAAAAAAAATAGAGCTGCATGTTGTAATTATTGTGTTCTGCATCAAAAACAAATTCTTATCAGGTGTTATCAGTTTTTCGTCACTGTTTCTTGCTGGTCACTCCAAATGTTTCAAAACAAGTGTGAAAGAGCCAAATATAGATTTCGGTTGTTTATAAGACCGATAAAGCGTGTTATTGAAATTGCGAACAATGAAAAGCAACAAAAACTAAAATTGCAACAAATTTCGAAATAATTTCAAAATAGGCTTTCTTATTTATTTTTTATCATTTTTTAATAATGTTGAATATGCTTAAATTATTTTTATATATTTTAAAATTCAATTTATTTTTAATTATTTTTAATTATTTTTATTTATTTCTAATGATTTTTATTTTTTTTAATTATTTTTAATTGTTTTTAAATATTTTTAATTATTTTTAGTTATTTTTAATTATTTTTAATTATTTTTAATTATTTTTAATTATTTTTAATTATTTTTAATTATTTTTAATTATTTTTAATTATTTTTAATTATTTTTAATTATTTTTAATTATTTTTAATTATTTTTAATTATTTTTAATTATTTTTAATTATTTTTAATTATTTTTAATTATTTTTAATTATTTTTAATTATTTTTAATTATTTTTAATTATTTTTAATTATTTTTAATTATTTTTAATTATTTTTAATTATTTTTAATTATTTTTATTTATTTTTAATTATTTTTAATTATTTTTAATTATTTTTAATTATTTTTAATTATTTTTAATTATTTTTAATTATTTTTAATTATTTTTTAAAATTAAGTTTTAATAATTTTTAATTTTGTTCCTTTTTTAAATTTTTACAATTTAGGCATTATATTATTTTTATACATATTAATTTTATTTTTGTTTATTTTTTATAATATTTATTTTTATATTTTTTGCATATTTTTATTTTTTTATAATATTTTATTATATTTTTTTATAATTTTTATTTATTTGTATAAATTTTTTTATATTTCTTTCACTTTTTTTAAAAATTTTTTATTTAAATTTTTTTATATTTTATAATATATATTTTTTTTTTATATATTTATTTTATATTTTTTTAAATATTTTTTTAATATTTTTTTAAATATTTTTTTAAATATTTTTTAAATATTTTTTATAATTTTTTTTTGTATTTTTATATATATATATTTTTATATATTATATTTTATATTTTTTTTAATATTTTTTTTTATATTTTTTTATATTTTTTTTATATTTTTTTTATATTTTTTTATATTTTTTTATATTTTTTATATTTTTTTATATTTTTTTATATTTTTAATATTTTTTTATATTTTTTTATATTTTATTATATTTTTTTATATTTTTTTATATTTTTTTATATTTTTTTATATTTTTTTATATTTTTTATATTTTTTTATATTTTTTTATATTTTTTTATATTTTTTTATATTTTTTTATAGTTTTTTTATATTTTTTATATTTTTTTTATATTTTTTATATTTTAATATTTTTTATATTTTTTATATTTTTTATATTTTTTATATTTTTTATATCTTTTATATTTTTTATATTTTTTATATTTTTTATATTTTTTATATTTTTTATATTTTTTATATTTTTTATATTTTTTATATTTTTTATATTTTTTAATAATTTTATACATTTTTTATATTTTTATATGTTAAATTTTTTTATATGTTAAATTTTTTTATATTAAAATTTTTTTTTATATTTTTATATTAAAATTTTTTTTTATATTTTTATATTAAAATTTTTTTTTATATTTTTATATTTTAATTTTTTTTTAAATTTTTTTTTTATTTTTTTTATATTTTTTAAAATTTTTTAATTTGTTTAATTTTTTTCAATATTTTTTTTATATATATTTATATTTCTTAAATTTTTTTTATAATTTATAAATTTTTATATATTTTAATATTTTTCATATTTTTTAATTATTTTTAGATTTTTCTATTTTTTTATTTAATTTTTTTTCCCAAAAATATTTTTCAAATACCATGAAAAAATTCAATGGCAATGCGTGTCTCACTCATGGCTACCAAACACTTGGTGTTTGCAACAAATAATGGGAAAACCCCGTCATAATTGAAAAATAATTTTTTTGCGCTGGCAGCACTTAAAAAACGTTAACGAGTCATTGCAAAAAATTCATAAAAAAAAATAACAATTAAAAGCACAAGTAATATTTGGCTAATATTGCGAAATATTTTTTTGTTGGGCAGGCAGGCAGCAAATGATTTCATTCAATTGAATGACGTTTCAAATGTTTTGGCAACAACTGATTTTTTTTATATAATTTGTTTTGTTTTTGGATTTTATAGTGTTAAGATTGACATTGAAAATAACACGCAAATCATAAATTTTGCAAAAATAAATAAATCATTAATAAACGATGAATAATGGTTTTTGTTTAAAATGATATTAACACTACTCTACAAACTTTTGCTATGAACACTCCATACATCATTTCTATATAATTCGAGGTTGCTGATACCTTCTGCACACACAGTTTTTTTATATCACGTATCATTTTGCAAATAAAATTTTGAAACTTTTAGAATCATAGAACTTTACAAAAGAAGTTTGTGAAAAAACTTCAAACGTCACTTTTTTTCAATTGCATACTTAAATTTTAATTTATTAAGGCATGCTAATATTTCAGTTGGATTGCGAGAAATTTTGGAACGAAAGTCAAAAATTTTGTTTTTCTTCTCAGACTTTTTTCTAGTTAGATTTGTTTATAATTTAAAATTGAATTAGAAAAAATATAAATAATAAAGAGCTACATTTATGCTATTTGCAAATAATAAATTTAATAAATAAATTAAATTATTCGCATCGATATTATATAATTTTTATTGTTTTGCCCTCATGCGTCCGGCCCCCTTGACAGCTAGAGTTTGTTGCGGGTTGTTTCTACATGTGGTGCGCATTGGTGTCAGTGGGTCAGAGTCAACTAGGCTAGCAAAAATTTATATATATACAAAAAAAAATACAAAAAAAAATGTAAAAAACCTGTGACGAGTACAAGTGCCCGCATGCAAACAACAGTCACTCGTATCTAACTACAAAAGTATCTAGATACATGGTTTATTTATTCCGCGTTAGTCATACTCAGTAAACAATTCGGAAAAAAAAACAGCTAAAGCAACAACATTGGAGGGAAACAAGCCCCTAGTTTTGAGCGCTGTTTTGCTAAATCAGCTGTTGAATGATTGCACTGCAATAACAAAAACAATTACAACAAGAAAATGTTGAAAAAAAATAAAACAAAACCAAAAACAGTTCTCATCAAATGCAAATATATTTAACGAAAACAATGCATTTACAACGACTTCCTGAATGTTTATAATGCTCCACCCCACCACCTGTACCCTCATAATAGAAGTACAACAATAACAATATTTAAATCTACAACAACAAGCAGATTTGCATTTACAACAATAATAAGTAAAACTACAATACACAAAAAAAAAATATTCTTCAGTATTCATCAATTTGATGAACTTTTTCATAAAACACCATTTTCATCAGTTGACGGGTATTTTATAAAATTGATGTATTGCTGTCATTAATATGAACAAGTGAGAATCAATATAATGACTCATAGTTTGTAGTACAAATTACTCCACTATGATGTATAATTTATGTTGGCAAAACTGAATTCATATAATTAATGAACGATTTTTTTCATTAATATGAAATATTGTTCAATAAAATGATTAAGTAAGAATTTCTATTTAATATGATGTAAATATTTCATATTTTAAAGTGTTCATTATTATGCTGAATCTTTGTATTATATATCTTCTCATTCATTAAATTAATGAATAAATTCATAACATTGATGATTAATTTAAACACTTGTTTATTTAATACAATTAATCATTGTTTGATGAAAAAAGTTCTTTAGCATGATAGTAGCAAAATGAAAATACATCAAATTGATGTATAAATTTATAACAATGATGTTTTGTTTTCATTAATAATATATATTGTTGTATAATATAAGAAATAATAATTTTAAACAGAAAATTCTTAACTTTTATGTACAAATTATTATGTCTTGTAATTTATCAAGTAACTATTTAATTGTTCATAAATCTGATGAATCGTATACTTTGCATATATTTATAAACTTATTAAAATAATTAAAGCATTCAAAATTGATGTTATGTGGTCATTAAACAAAGGAATTGCTCTTCAATTAAATGTATTATAACGAAATTCATCAAATTGACGAATAATTCATCAAATTGACGAACAATTCATAAATACATTAAATTGACGAATAATTCAAAATTCATCAAATTGACGTTGCTCCTTGTTCCATAGAAAAAGTTCTAGAATATGGTGAGCATATTATTTTCAGTGTAGCTTTGTTGATAAATACTTCGGTATTAACTGCAGCTACAATTTTCTATAATAAAATCTAACAACAAATTACAATAACAACGATATAAACTAGGCTAAGGCTAACAAGTAGTTTTAGCAACAAAAACAACAATAATCACCTAGAAATGCAAAACAACACATGAAAAATTGAGTCTCGAGTTTATGCGTTTGCGGAAAACAATCGTAGAATTTTTTCGATCTGGCAGTAATTTGAAGAAATTATATTCTTAAAAATATTTAATTTCCATAATTAAAAAAAAAAAAAAAAAAAAAAAAAAAACAATTTATAAAATAAAAATAAAAATTTAAAAAAAATAATTTTAAAATAATTAGAATTTTATTTAAATAAAAAAAAACTTAAAAATGAATGCAAAAATGTTTGTGTAAACCCTTAGTTTAAATTGAAATAAAAAAAATAACTCACTCAAAATTTATTTGACAAGGTTAACAATTTCTGTAATTTTATAAATTCAACTGAAGGAGAAAAATACATATGGAAGAAAAGAGCGTGCGTTGTTTGTAGAAACTTCTAGAATACAACTAAAAGAGATGAAGTTAACCTATAGATTCTCTTCAAGAGTAGAATTTTGTGGAAACTTCTAGATTACAACTATGCGCTACACATGAGTGTAAAAGAGATACAGATAGCCTGGGGATTCGCGTTACGTGTAGAAGATTGTGGAAACTTCTAGATTACTACCATGCTCTACAGATGAGTGTATGTAGATACCTACGGATTCTTGTCACATGTAAATGTATGCGGAAACTTATAGAATACAGGGCTACATACTCATGTAAAAGAGATGAAGTTAACCTATAGATTCTCTTCAAGTGTAGAATTTTGTGGAAACTTCTAGATTACAACTATGCGATACACATGAGTGTAAAAGAGATGCAGATAGCCTACGGATTCTCATTACGTGTAAAAGTTTGTAAAAACTTCTAGAATACAACTATTTGCTACACATGTGTGTAAAAGAGATGCTGATAACCACTGGATTCTCGTCACGTGTAGAATTTTGTGGAAACTTCTAGAATACAGTACTGCAGTATATAGGAGAGACACATCTAAGGAACAGAACTTCAGTTGAGATTTGAGAAAGGACTCTTGTGAGGTAAATAAATTAACTGGGAATTTTGTATCGGTGGTTTTTTTTAATAGTGAATTCCATACACAACCCGTTTTTGTAATTTACAAAAAAAAATTTAAAAATAATAAATACAAAATTTTAATAATAAAGAAAACAGCAAAATAAAATCTAAACTAAAAAATAATAAAATTCAAACATTTTAATAATTTTTCTAAAATAATTTGTTTTCTTCAATGAAATACATAACTCGGAACAAACAGCTGTCACCACCAGTACCGACTGACGCCGATTTCAATGCAATCGACGAATGACAAAACGAAATCTGTTGTTATTGCTGTTGTTGTTGTTGCAAATGCAAAAGCAATAACAACAGAAGATGATCGAAGAAGAAGAAGAAGCAGTAGTTGTAGCAAAAACGCAAAATCAAAAAGCAACACTCGACAAACGTGCAAAAAACAAAAAGCATGACCCAGATTTTTCGCTTTTTCTTTCAGCCGTGACACACTTTATACGACGACGACGACGTCAACGTTGCTGTTGACGATGGCGTCAGCGACGGCAACGACAGCGACAAACGGCAGCAGCAGTCACTTGATTTGCAGTGCTGCCAATGTTGATTGTGAACGAGACATAACCACTTGCGAAAAATATAGAAAATATATATAGAAAAAAAATATAGAAAAATATTTAAATAAGAACAATATAATTAAAATTATAAAATAATATTAAAAATATTAAAAATATTTCAAAAATATAAAAAATATTTAGAAAAATATATAAAAACGACAAATTAAAAATAACAAAAAAATTAAAATGACAAATATCATAACCAATCGAACGTCATCGATTGATTATTTCAGAAAAACAACAAATTACTTTAAATGGACGACAAAAGGTAGCACTTTCTATGCGCAAAAAAATTCAAAATTTAGGCGCCAAAGCTGCTCAGCGGCAAACATTTATTGAATCATTTGAATAAAAAAAATAAAAATATTCCAAGTAATAATCAAAAAACAATTAAAAACTATTTGACATTGAAACAAAAATCAACAACCACAATAATAACAGCGAAATAGAAAGTGAAACTTGTCGGCGAAATAGTTGGAAGCAAATAAATGGAAAGCAGCAGCAGCGGCGGCAACAGAAAAATCACATAAAATGTTGAAAGAAATTTCACGGCAGCACAAAAGAAAATTCGAGTTGAAAGTGAAAACAATGATGACGATGATGACGACGACGTTGGCGGCGGCGGCGGCCTCTACTCAAGACACTCAATAAAACAATAACAAGTCAGCGAAAAAAAATTAAAAAAATAACAATAAATAAAAACTAAAGCAGAAATAATAAATAAAAATAAAACAATAATAAAAACATTGTTGTGATGTGAAGATGCAAAGCAGCAACAATTTTCTGATTTAAATTTAAAAATAGCTTTCTTTCGGTATGCAAACGAGAGACAACAACAACGAACACTTTACAGATACATCGAGAACAAGATACATTGTGAGAGACAGATACAGATACTTTTTTATTTAAAGAGACAGATGCAAATGCCAAAATGCACAGATACGACGATTGTAGCATTTTTATGATTTGTGTTATAGCTGCGTAGTTATACAGAGATGCATATGTTTTGAGATATAATACGTATTAGATACAAATGGAAAGCAGCATGCAACAGATACTTTTGCACATGGTTGAAGTAGGGGGAGGCAGAGGAGAAGATAACATTGCAACAAATTCGCGGCACTGATACAGTTGAGAAATGAAAGAAAACAGTTGTATTACCTGTAGATACTTTTATGCATATATATACACAATAGATACATCATTAGCAAGAGGTACAAAAGGAAACAGATAGAATATTGCAAATACACAAACTAAATATGCATTACGTATTTGTATGTAGACACATTACCAACAAATACTTCATCTATCTATCCATAATATACACAGCTAATTACCTATAGATACTTCATCTGCAGATACATTATCTACATATACTCTATCTGCAGTTGTATTATCTAAAGATACATCTCCTAAATATTCTTTAGTTAAAATACATTATAATGAAATAGATAACCACAAGATACACATGTATCCTAGAGATACATTTGCTTGTGTATATTTAGATAAAAATGCAGATAAAGATCTAAAGATTTAAATATACAAACATTAATTATCTGCAGGCTCGCTGCCAAATATTTTGCATACTAACAGATACTTTATCTGCAAAACATGATATATAATCTGAAGATTATAAATAATCTGAAGTTAAGCCAATATTTAACATATACAATTATGCAAATATATATATATTTTTCTAGAAATATGCACTAACTTTGTATGCAAAAATATACATATAAATATTACTGCAGATACACAGATACATTTATTAGCATGAGATGTAAACCTATTTTTGAAGATACAAGCTATTTATCACACAAAAATGCACATCAACAGTTATATTAACAGCGTTTGCTAGTTTACAGATACATTATCTGCAAATTCCCAAATACTGCATCTACGAATAGAAATTGAATATTTAAGTTTTAGTTCGATACATTTATAGTTAGATGGAGAGACTAAGTTGCAGTTACTTATTTGTAGATACAAATATTTGGCCGAAAATTAATTTTTATCATTAAAAGAAAAAGCAAAATATTGAAAATAAATAAAAAAAAAGTATATAGAAAAATAGACCAAAATCCAAAAAGCAAAACGAGTTTTTATATGAACTAAGTAAGAGTTATGAATTGAAAATTTTAATAATATATTGAAAAAATATTATATATATATTTTTATAAAAATATAAAAATATATATAGTACGCCAGACAAAATTTTACCCAGAATCAGAGCAGTTCAGAAACATATTTTCGAAAGATTGTGTTTCAAAAGATGCAAATAAAAGTGAGTATTAAAAGATATCATTGTCTGTCCATTCCTAAAATATACCGTGAATCTGCTATTATAATATCATTATATTTAACAATCTGCTATACACTTCTCAAAATATTCCTTTTAGCTATGTGTTTGCCGGAAATATGCATGGAATACTCTTAAAAATGCATTTGAGCATTTAAAAAAATAAAATTGACTAATTTTAATAAGTTTATGGTATTTTCTTTGCATGTAGAAAAAAGTTAGCTAATATTAAAAAAAATAAAAGTGGATATAAAGTTTTTCTCTTTTTATTTAAAAAGATTAAATACCCCAGCAACCTCAAGACAATTTAGAAACTTTCTTCGAATTAAAGTTTGCAACAAGATCTGTCTTTGAAATTCTACACAATTTCATAATCTGCTCCAACCTACCCAAAATCTTCCATTTTGAGCCGTCTGGGATACCTCAAATTGAACTTGACACTATTTCAAGTTGAATTTTACTTAATATTAAGAAATTTATTTCTGAGTGTAGTTAGTATAAAACAGACTTACGCTATACTATCTTTTCGGGCCAGGAAGATGAGTTTAAAACAATGAATATTTCAAAATTACAATTGGCACTAATTGAAGTTCGATTTTATATTTATTTTATTATTTCTGGTAGATTTTGGCCAAGTTATGTATTATAAATACAGTTATACTTGCTGTTTTTACATAACATTTTTATATTCAAAATATTTTATAATAACTTTTTTTATTAACTTTCTTTCTAAACAGAAACACACATGAAATTTTGATTATAACTCATTTCTTTTTCTTATACTTATTATTATTTTTTTTGTTCACTTTAATATTTCTAAAAAGAAATATTGTATGATTTATAATACTGCGGGAAACACTTAAAAAGCCATTTTAATTTTTTTTTATATATATTTTTTTTAATGATTTCAATATATTTTTTTTTGTTTGTTTTTTTAATTATTTATTATTTATTTTTTAAATTTGTTTATTATTTTTTTTTTAATTTTGTTATTTTTTTATAATTTTTTTTTTTAAATTATTTGTTATTTATTTTTAAATTATTTTTTTTAATTTTTGTTATTTTTTTAATTTGTTTATTATTTTTTTTTTTAATTTTGTTATTTTTTATAATCTTTTTTATAATTTTTTTTTTTTTAATTTTGTAATTATTTTTTTAAATATTTTTAATATTTTTTTTTTAATTTTTTTTTAATTTTATTATTTTTTTAATTTTAAAATTTTTTATTATTTTAATTATTTTTACTTTTTTTTTTTAATTTTTTATTATTTTTTATTATTTTTTTTAATTTATTTATTATTATTTTTTAATTTTTTTTTTATAATTGTTTTATAAATTTTTTGATTATTTTTTTTATTATTTTTTTTATAATTTTTTTATAATTTTTTTATATTTTTTTTATTAATTAATATTTTTAATTTTTTTTATTATTTAATTTTTTTATTATTATTTTTTTTATTATTTTTTTATTTTTTATTATTATTATTTATTATTTTTTTTTTTTTTTTTGATTTATGTAATACAAATTTATATGATTTATTTTTTTTTTAATCTCCAAAAAGAGAAATTGGTTGAATTTAAAAATTTTTCAGATTTATCATTATCACTTAATATTTTTGCACTCAAATTATTTTTTTAATATTTCTTATTTCCGAAAAATTACTTATGTTTACACTTTATAAATGTATTTTTTTTTTATTTATTACAAAAAAGAAGAGTTTATTTTTTAGAAACCCGAAAATAGCTCTTTTATAAATATTTCTGCTATTGTGAAAACTGTCTCCAAAACGACGTCGCAGAACCACGTGCGAATGAGTCAAACAATGTTTAAAAATATTTTAAACAAAATCAAATAAAACAACAAAAGATTTGTCTAAAGTGATTCAAATAAAAACCACTAAACAAATGAATCGCCAGAAAAATCACACTAAACTAAAAACTAAAAAAAGCACAAAAAAAACACTATAAAAAATAGATAAATAAAATATAAAAAAAAAATAATAAACACAGCTCCTCGTCGTACGCTCGGTTGCTGCTGCTCGATTGGCCTCAAAACCCAGACCTAGTCTACAAAATATGCTGACGACGACGCCAACGCAGGCAGCGACGATGTGACGTGTTGTGATGTGAGGTGGCTGACGCTAGCGACGCAGTTAACGTCACGACAGCTGTAAAGTGTCGTCGGCGCGCACAAAATGAGCGAAAGTGCTGTGCTGCCAGACTAGAAAACAAACAAACGATCAGCTGAGCAAAACTTTGTTTTTTTTTTTCTTTGTATTTTTGTTGTTTATTACTGTTAAAGTCAATAAAAATGATTCAATGTTTGCTAAACAATTAAATCATGTAAAAATTTAAAATTGCAATTTGCCGAACAGTGCTGCCAGATTAGTGTTAAGTTTTAGGAAACTTTTAATTATGTTGTTATTCACTAAAACAATTAAATTGTCATTTTTAATTAAATTTTAATTATCTTATACATTAAAGAAATTTTAATTATACTCTTTTTAATTAAATTTTTATTACCGTCAAAATTTGAAACATTAAATTTACATTTTGACAATTTTAAATATAATTTTTTGATATATTTTGTATTCAAAATCTTTTTTTCTAGTTAATAATTTGTTCATTAATTTTGATTATTTTCTAATTTGTTTTCAGTACATTTTTATATATTTTGATTAAATATAATAAATTTTTTTTTTTTTTTTTTTTTTTTTTTAATATATAAAAATATATTTTTTTATTATTAATTTTTTTTTAATAGATTTTTTTTATTATTTTTTTAATTTTTTTTATTATTTTTTATTATTTTTTTTTTATTATTTTTTATTTTTTTATTATTTTTTATTTTTTTATTATTTTTTATTTTTTTTATTATTTTTTATTTTTTTTATTATTAGTTTTTTATTATTTTTTTTTTAATTAATATTTTTTTTCTAATTTGTTTAAAATTACTATTTTAAATTTATTTCACATTTTGACAATTTTAAATATAATGTTTTGATATATTTTGTATTCAATACTTTGGAGACAATTGTATTCAAAACTTGTTCCATAATTTTGATTATTTCCTAATTTGTTTTCAGAACATTTTTATAAGTTTTGATTAAATGTAATATTTTTTTTTTAATTTTATATTTTTTTTTTATTTTTTTTTATATTTAAAAAATATATATTTTTTTATTGCTCATTTTTTTATTTTAATATATTGTTTATTATTAATTTTTTTTTCAATATATTTTTTTTATATTTTTATTATAAATTTTTTTCAATATATTTTTTTTATATTTTTTATTATTTTTTTTTATATTTTTATTATAAATTTTTTTCAATATATTGTTTTTTTATTATTTTTTATTTTTTTTATTATTTTTTATTTTTTTTATTATTTTTTTAATTATTTTTTATTTTTTTCATTATTTTTTATTATTTTTTTTTTTATTTTTTTTATTATTTTTTATTTTTTTTTATTTTTTTTTATTATTTTTTATTTTTTTTATTATTTTTTATTTTTTTATTATTTTTAATTTTTTTTATTATTTCTTATTTATTTTTTTTTATTTTTTTTATTATATTTTTTTCAATAATTTTTTTTTTTTTAATTATTATTTTTTTTTCAATAATTTTTTATAATTTGTTGAAATTAAATTTTTTTCTATTCTTAATTTTTTTTTTTTTTTCATTTTTTACATATTTTTTGTTTCTTTTTAAAATGAAATTTTAATTGCTAAAATTAAAGTTTTACTTTCCGTGTATATTGCGTTTACCAAATTTAGTTTTAATTTGTTTTTTATTTTTTACTTTTTTTTTCATTTTTTTACTTTTGTCCACTTTTTTTACCTTTGTTAATTTTTTTTTTTTACTTTTGTTAATTTTTTTCATTATTTTTTTTTTCCATAATATTTTTTTTTGTTTTTAATATATATTTTTTCAAAATGACAAAACTTAAATAAAAAAAAATAATTATATATATATTTTATGTATATTTCATTTTTTTATTATTTAATTTTTTATGTACATCAATTAAATTTAATTCATTTTTTTTAATTACATTTTAAGTATCATTGATATTAATATTTTAAAGTAATTGTATATAATTGAAATATTTTTTTTGTCGATTTTTTTATGAATGTTAATTTTCATAAAATTAGATTGAACAGCTGGTTGGCAACCTTGTTGACTTTCAATGAAAAATTTCACTTTCATTTGCAACGCCATCTATCTGCAGCATAAACTATATTGTTAAGTAGTACATTTTTTATCAAATACGTGCTTGAAGTCACATGTGCCACAAAATGAACGACAACCTCCACAAAAAAAAACTAAAGAAAGCTTTATTTTTTTATTATAATTCATTTGAATTGATTTAATTGAAGCAAGTTTTATTTAATTGAAGCACATTTGATACCATTTTAAGCATATGATACGAAAACTAAGCAACTGTTCGACTAATCGTTGAGATAATTAATGCATTTATGCAATTAACTGATTTCAATTTAATGCATTTGAGTGCAAATAATTTTTTGGTCTACTCAAAATTATGTATTATAAATTTTTATATATGCTAATTGTAATTAATGTTCTTATCTAATAAAAAATTTATAACAATAAAATTAGTTGAAACCAATTAATGCATTCATCATACAATTTTTCATAAACTTTCTTTCAAAGCTGTCTGTTTAATTAATACCGGAGATATCGGAAAAAAATGTGAATTGAATTTAGTAAAATTTAAAATGCGCAACATTATTTGTCAGCGAGTGGGAAAAGCGATAAACCATAAATGCATACAAATCGTAGTGGTTATAAAATGAGTAAAACGTCGCCGCGTTGTAAGAACCGCGATAAAGAACCGGAAACGAACAGATAGCGACGTAGTGAATACAAAACGTAGTGAATACAAATTCGAGTCGCGCGCGACCGTGCGTTAGATACCGAAAACCGTAACCGAAACATGAAAAATTATTTTATTTTCTAAGTTTTTCAAGCAACGACATTTAGCACAAGGTTGAATACTGAAGTTGATATTTAATACTTGAGGTTGAAAATGCATAAAGTGGATGACAATTAAATTTCAAAAAATATATATAAAAAATATATAAAAAATATATAAAAAATATATATAAAAAAAATATATATAAAAAAAATATATTTAAATACATAAATATTAAAAATTAAAATAAAAGTATAAAATGTAAAAAAATTATGAAAAAGAAACAAAAATAAAACTAAAATCAACACAAAAAAAACAAAAGAAATAAAAATAAGGAACAGAAAAAAAAACAACAACAAAAATTAAAAAATATATAAAAATTATTAAAAGTAATAAAATATAATTTAAAAAAACAAAAGAAAAATATAAAAACAAAAAACGTATTAAAAAAAACAAAAGAAGAACTTTAAATCTGAAAAAAAAATTATAGTTAAATTAATCCAAAAATTAAAACCAATAAACAAATGAAAAGTAAAGAAAAAAATAAAAATGAAAAAATATATATAAAAAAAAACATAAGCAATATAAATATTAATAAAAAATTTAAAAAAAAAAATGAAAACAAAAAATAAAAAAATAAAAACTATAAAACCAAAAGAAAAATATTGGATTTATTAAATAAAACAAAGAAAAAAACAAAAAAAATAATAAAAATAAAAAAAAAGATTTGAACCTGGACTACGGCTCGTAGTACAACGCAACGTAGTACTCGCCCACTGAGCCACCGACGTCACATTTACAGTATACGAAATAATAGTATTCAGTACTTTATAATATTGTTTTGAAGTATTCAATAGTACAATAAACTATAAAACCAAAAGAAGAATATTGGATTAATTACATAAAACAAATAAAAAAACAAAAAAAAATAATAAAAACAAAAAAGTAATAAAAACAAAAAAATAATAAAAACAAAAAAATAATAAATACAAAAAAATAATAAAAACAAAAAATAATAAAAACAAAAAAAAACAAACATATAAAAAAAAATATATATTAAATAAATTATTATAAAAATAAATAACAACAAAAAAAATATAAAAACAAAAAAAATACAAAAAATAAGTAACAAAAAAAAAAACAAAAAATAATAAAAAAAAAATAAAAAAACTAAATAAAAAACTAAATAAAAAATAACAAATATTTTAATAAATTTATATTAATTTAAAAATAATACTTCAAACACGAAAAAATACAACGAAATGCAAAAAAATACCACAAAATACAATAAAATACAATAAAATACAATAAAATACAATAAAATACAATAAAATACAATAAAATACAATAAAATACAATAAATACAATAAAATACAATAAAATACAATAAAATACAATAAAATACAATAAAATACAGTAAAATACAGTAAAATACAATAAAATACAATAAAATACAGTAAAATACAATAAAATACAATAAAATACAATAAAATACAATAAAATACAATAAAATACAATAAAATACAATAAAATACAATAAAATACAATAAAATACAATAAAATACAATAAAATACAATAAAATACAATAAAATACAATAAAATACAATAAAATACAATAAAATACAATAAAATACAATAAAATACAATAAAATACAATAAAATACAATAAAATACAATAAAATACAATAAAATACAATAAAATACAATAAAATACAATAAAATACAATAAAATACAATAAAATACAATAAAATACAATAAAATACAATAAAATACAATAAAATACAATAAAATACAATAAAATACAATAAAATACAATAAAAATACAATAAAATACAATAAAATACAATAAAAATACAATAAAATACAATAAAATACAATAAAATACAATAAAATACAATAAAATACAATAAAATACAATAAAATACAATAAAATACAATAAAATACAATAAAATACAATAAAATACAATAAAATACAATCAACGACAATCAAAGACAATCAAATACAATCAAATACAATAAAATAAAAAGCAAAAAAACTGCATTTAAATGAAATAAAAAACAATAAAAGAAATACAATGAAATAAAAAATATTATAATGATATAAAAAAAACAGCTTTATTAACAAACAAACAAACAAAATAAAACTGAAACTTCAGCATGAAAACCGGAAACCAGTTACAACAACCTCTGAGGTTTTCCGTGAAGTTCCCCTCCATTCTCGGTTGGAAAAGTCGATATGCTTACCGCATGCTGACAGTGAAAATCATTGAAATATAATCATTCTAAAAACAATAACAAAAAACCTATGCGAATTTCTATAGAAAAACAAGCTTTAAAACCTGAGCTCTTTTTTTAGAATATGCTGAGACCTTGATTATTGTCAGATACCATACCCGTAGCACCCGTGTTTTGTTTTAAACATAATACAAAATAAAAACTGTTGCGCATGAATCACTTGATTATAACTGGTAATGGAAATGGTAGTGCATATTTTATTTAAATATAAATGAATAAATAAAAAAAATTAAATAAAAATATATAATAAAGAAATGTCATCATTTTAACCTTTACAACTCTTTTCTGTTAGTCATTTTTGAACCATAATATCACAATCTTCAAAACAATTTGGTAATGGGTTGCAAAAGACTCGAAGAAGCATTGAAGTGAGAGGATTAATATGTTAAAAATTTTGAGAATACTAAAATTTTTTGAAATTAAAGATATTATAGGTAAAAAAATGACAACAAAGAAATGGAATTATGAAAGTCTAAGAAATGGATAAAAAAAAAGAATTTATAAATTATAATAAATAAAGAATAAATAATAATAAATTATAATAAATAAAAAAAAATATAATAACATGACTATACTCAGAAAAAACGGAAACCCGAGACCATTTGCTAGGCCAACAACAATTGCTCAGCAAGTAGCAGCAATTGTTGGGCATACAAGATTTTTTAAGTGCTGCCAATGTTAGCTAAAAGTACAACAACAATAACAACAAAAAAATAATACAACAAAGAAAATTGAAAAACAAGTAAAATATAAGTGTTGTAAACAAAAAGCTTAAATAACAAAAATAAAAATAATAATAAAGAAAAAAACAAACTGCAAAGTGTATAAATATTTTCAGAGGCCGTCGCGGCTTGAGGCGCAAAAGAGCTCCTTCCTACTCTGTCTGTAAAAAGTGCTGCCAAACATGGCTCAAATATATTGTGAGCGTGGGAGAGTACGCAGATATATTTTTTACACTAAAAAAAGTTGGTGTTTAATAGGCTTTAATAGAAAAAAAGCTTAATTACATCCGTTTTTTTTTTTTTTCAAATCTTAAATATCCAAATATCTAAGGAAGACAGGCCTAGTTATCACTCTCGCCATTTACTTAAATGCGGACTCCAACCTTTTTTATGGATCAATCTGAGATTTGAACCTGGACTACAGCACGTAGTCCAATGCACCCACGCACTGAGCTACCAACGCCAAATTTTTAGTATTCGAAATAATAGTATTTTGGTGTTTTTAATAATGTTTTGTAGTATGCTATGGTATTCGCAGAATCACAGAATAATAAACATTATTTTGACCAAATTTAATATAAAAACCTTGCAAAATAAAAAGAAAAACTATTCATTTTATGGTATAGTATCATCCGGTATCGTATACGACCAATGCATATTATAACGTATCCCGCCAGGGCCATGATCGAGAAATGGTCATTGCTCTATTTTTGCTCTATTACAACCCGAACAGTTCAATATATCAAGGGCACGATCATATCTTCGGTTTCTAATAGAGTAAATGTTTCTACTCGGGTCGTTTGGTGTCGTATCGTACTGTATTGTATGGTATGTAATTTTTCTAAGTGTAGTTGTTGTTCTAATGTCGGGGTCATTGCCATTAGATAACGCAACAATAAATACTGCGAGGAAACCTGATAAAGCGCCTGAAACCTGAATCTGCATTGATTGCCTTCTAATGGAAACGCAAATTGATTTCGCTTGAAATGCATTACCAGAGTTTGTGTTCAATTGTTGGCCAGTTATTTTGTTATCTAATTTATTTTCATTATTTATTTTTAGACTAAATAATGAACATTTTTATTTAATATAAAATCCATAATAAAATAATGTTTCAAAAATGCTAATCAAGAGAACAATTTGGTCTCATTAAAGTTATAAGAAGGTTTCAAACAGGTTTCAATTAAGTTTTAATCATGTTTTAATAAAGTTTCAGTATGTTTTTTAAAAAGCTATCAATCAGGTTATAATAAGTTTATAATGTTTTTCAATAAAATTTGACTGAGGTTTCAATAACCTTTAAATAAAGTTGCAATACGGTTTCAATATGGTTACAATCAGGTTACAAAAGACGACTAAGTGTTTCACTTAAGTTTCTATCAGGTTACAAAAGACGACAATGTGTTTTCACTAAGATTTATATCAGCTTAAAACAAATATTAATGCAATGTAACCAAAAGGTTTCACTAAGATTATATTAAGGTTTCAATAAGTTTATAATAAGGCTTCAATAGGGTTTTAATAATGTGGCAATTAGAGTACAATGTAGTTTCAATAAAGTTCGAATAATATTGTTATAATTTCAATAAGCTTTCAATAAGGTTTTAAAAAGGTTTTACTAAGGTAAAAATAAGATTACAAAGAGATTTGAATATGATTTGAATAAGGTTTTATTAAGGTTTTATTAAGGTTTTAATGAGGTTTTAATAAGATTTTAATAAGATTTCAATAAGATTTTAATAAGATTTCAATAAGATTTCAATAAGATTTCAATAAGATTTCAATAACGTTTCAAAAAGGGTATTAATAAAGTTAATAAATTACTTGAAATGATTCAATAAAGCTTTAATAAGGTTTCAATAATGTTAAAATAAGGTTTCAATAAGTTTTGATAGTTTTAATCAAGAATTTTGTATTTTAATGTTTTGGTATGATTTCAGTAAGGTTTAATAACGATGACTTGCAATAACATTTTTTTACAATTTTATATTATTTTAAAGGTTTAAAAAAAAGTTTCTAAAGTGATTTTAATCAAAAACTAACCAACCCAAACATTTTTATTATTAAATATAATAAGTGTATTGGTTTCAAAATGCTCTTAATAAAGTTTCAGTAAGGTTTTTAAAGTTTTCCGATTCCATCAAGTTTTTTCTTTACGTTTTTTATTTTTTTGATATTTTTTCTGATTTTTGTTATGTTGTTTCTTATACTAAAGTGTCAATACCAATAAATTACAAATATCTAAATGAAAAATAGCAACTCAGAAAAATAATCCACAACAAGAAAATGCAACTGCTTGGAAAATCGAAAAATGTTTTCACCGAGTAACTCTTGTATGAAATCGATTTATTGCACACACATTTGTTGCAGTCTTTTAACCCTTTTCTAACGAACAAAGTAGCCAAGAAACCGTTAAGCAGCATCCTATAGCATTCAACATCCTTCATAATTCCTACTCCTGAACAGGCACACAGGCCACTGAACAAAACAATGCCAAAAATACAATGGATGTCAGTCAGTGTGCTGCTGATAATGTACAGTCCATGCAAAAAGTTTGTTTTGTTTGTAGCATCGCTAAGATTTCTATATTTAGTACATATATTTTATATTTAGTATTTTTCAATAAGGTTTCAAAGAGGTTTCAATGAGGTTTCAATGAGGTTTCAATGAGGTTTCAATGAGGTTTCAATCAGGTTACAATAAGACTACAATGTGATTTTAATCAGGTTTCAATAATCGTTCAAAAAGGTTTAATAAGTTTTAATGATATTCTTCGAAAGGTTTCAAAAGGGTTTCAATAAGGTTTCAATAAGGTTTCAATAAGGTTTCAATAAGGTTTCAATAAGGTTTCCATAAGGTTTCAATAAGGTTTCAATAAGGTTTCAATAAGGTTTCAATAAGGTTTCAATAAGGTTACAATATGGTTTCAATAGAGTTTCCATAAGGTTTAATAAGTTTTTATGAGCTCTAAAGAAGCTTTATATTTGCAGGTATTATAATATTTAATAATGTTTAAATCCGCTATTAATTTGGTTTTAATAATGCTAAGGTTCTAATATGATTTTAAGTTTAAAGTTGTAAAGGGCTTCAAAAAGGTTTTTAAAGGGTTTTCACATGATTTCAATAAAGTTTCTAAAAGGTTCCATACACATTTTCTGGTTTTATTTTAGTTAAGTTTTAAAATGATTTTAATTAGTGTTCAATAACGTATCAAAAAAGTTTTAATCAAGAATGAAATGAATAAAAAATAATTTGATTATATTTAAAACATAATAAGTTTTCAAACTATTTTATAAGATTTCATGTCGGTAACAAAAGGGTTTTAAAAATGTATTAAAATTCAAAGTAGATTCCAATAATAGATCCAATAAATATTAAAAATAATTTTTATTAGATTTCGATAACATTCGATAACAAGTTCATTTTATATATTTTTTATATGACACGAATCATTTGCAGACTCAAAATCGATTCTACTTTTTTGTTTTAAGTCGCAATAGAGCCAAAGAACAAGAAACTGGCAAAAGGGTACCAGAAATTTTAATTCTACAACAAGTTCGAACAACGAAAACTGCAAAAATAAAAATAATATAAATGCCTAGAAGAGCAGCTCAAGAAACCGGCTTCGGCAGCATAAAAAGTAGTCAAAGTTTTAGGCAGCGAAACAAGAACAACAACGTAGCAGCGGCAGCAGGAAGTAGAGGCAGCAGTAAAAACTGGGCGGCTCAAGCCGAAACCGAAAGAACGCAGAGCAAGAAGAAAAAAAGTAGAATTCAAGCTGACCAACGGCAGGAAAAAAAACAGCAACAGACGTGCGATGGTAGATGAGATGAGTAAAACTTAAAAACCGCAGCTAAAAAAAAATACAAAAAAATACAAAAAATGCAGAACGAAATCCCTACAAAAACCGGTAGAACGAGCAGCACCAAATGATGCATTAAAGGAAGTTATGGCTGCCAGAGGCACGATCGACCGAACTGATGTTGATGATCGTCGTCGTGATGTAGTTGGTGCTTTTCGGAGGCCAGTGGAAACACCGTAATAGACCTACAGACCCAGAGATGATGCTGACGACAATGGACAACGAAGCCGCACGAAGAGAAAGATGAAGACACAGGTCTGTGAGAAACTAGAAGGTGAACCGCACATTGAAAAGGGCGATTTTTCGGAAAAAAAAGCATCAAAATATACCAAAAAAAAAAAAAGGTAGAATGAATCGAAACAAAATACAGTATTTAAAATAAAAACTTGTTTTAGTTTTATATTTTCTTTATTTGAATAGAATACTTGATACAACAGCGCCCGAAGGATTTATTATTTTTGGGTAAGTTTGGCGGCATTAGACAGTCAATAACAACTAGTTTTTTAATTTTTATGCCAAATATTTGTATAGAAAATCTTACATTTTGAGAGGCTTTTAATTTGGAGGAGCTTATGTATGATGAATAATTGCTTGGCATAAATTAATTTCGATGCTGTCGATGAATGTTGTATCTGTAGATGGAGTTTTTAGTACTGCGATGGTTTTTATATTTGAAAAAAAAATCATTAAATTGCAAACATAAGATACAAAAATTATGGTTAATAAATGCAGTACCTATTATTAAAACATTGTTTCCATAATGAAGTTGTACACGGAACATAAAAATGCTTAATTTCAAAAATATTCAAGAAGCATAAGGTGTAATATATAGCAACATCAAATGTATAGAATACTTTTCTTATATTTCAGAAGTTCGTTTTGTGACAATCGGTCTTGAGTTGCAGAAGTTAACTTCTTGGTTTAAAAAAAAATGAATATTCTTCTTGAAATAAAAAAAGTTAAAATTTAAATCTTGAGTTGCAATAGTTAACTTCCTAGTTTTAAAAAAAAATAAATACAGCAAAATAAAAAATAATAATATTTTAGAAGATCATTTCGTGACAATTTGTCTTGAGTTGTATAAGTCAAATTCTTGTTTAAGAAATACAATCAATTCCTAATATTCTTCTGGAAATAAAAAAGTTAAAATCGTTGCTAAAAATGTTACTTTTGAGTTCAAAAGTATATTGCGTATCTATTCTTGATTTGCAGAAGTTAAGAACGTAACTAACAAAAGAGTAATAAAGAAAATAATTCTTCATTTGCAGAAGCTTAGTGCGTGCTTTAAACGCAAACATAATTGTGAATATTTTTCTTGAATTGCAGAAGATCATTTCGTTACAATTTGTCTTGAGTTGCAGAAGTTAACTTCTTGAAATAAAAAAGTTAAACTCGTTGCTAGAAATATTTCGTGAATATTCTTTTCGGTTCTAGAAGTAAACGCAAGACTCTTCTTGTGTTGTAAAAAAAAATTTCGTAATTAACCAAAAAGGAATTGAAAAAAAATCTTCTTGAGTTACAGAAGTTTACCACATAGCGCAAATATTCTTCTTGATTTGCAGAAGTTAAGTTCACGACTAACAAATCAGTAATAACGAATATACTTCTTGAGTTGCCATAAATAAGACTCTTTCAAAAATATAAATCTTGAGTTAACTCATGTTCGTCGCTATCAAAAAAGTAATACCGAATATACTTCTTGAATTGAAGAAGTTAAGTTTGCTATTACAAAAATTATAGCGAATATTCTTGTCAACATTCTGTGTTGAAGTTCAGGGATATCAAAAAAATAAGAAGGAATGTTATTTTTTTAATTTGCTAAGTTAAAGTTGTAGCTATCGAAAAAGTAAGCGCAAAAATACTTCTTGATTTGCAGAAGTTAAGAGCGTGACTAACAAAAGAGTAGTCACGAATATTCTTCTTGAGTTGCAGCAGGAAACTTTGAAAAAAGTAATACGGAATTGCAGAACTCATGTTTGTGCCTATCAATAAAGTAATCGTGAATATTATTTTCAAAACTTAACTATCAAAAGAATAAGAAAAAATAATCTTGAAAGTGTATTTTGTGTCCATCAAAAAAGCAATCGAGAATATTCTTCTTGATTTGCAGCAGCTTAGTTCGTTTTTATCAACAAAAAAAAAAGTAATTGTGAATATTCGTGTTTAGTTGCTAAAACTATGTCAATGCTATACAAAATGAAATCGTGAATATTTGTCTCGGGGTGCAGAACTCAAGTGCATGACTATTCAAAAAGTAAAAGTTTATATCTTTCTGGAAATTCTTTTCAAGAGACCTAATTCAAGTTTGCAAGATTGTGCAATAAGTGTTCGAGAATATGCATTTGCATTAACGTAGTGCGTTTTTATCATAATTCTTCTTGGGTTGTAAAACTCAAGCACATGAGAATCAAAAAAGCAATACCGAATATTTCTTGAATTGCAGAAATTATGTTCATTGCTATCAACAAGGTAATGGTGAATATTTTTCATGAATTGCAAAAGTTAAAAGCATGGCTATTAAACAAATCAGAAATTTTAAATCTTCTTGATGTGCAGAATTTATGTTTGAGGATATCAAATAAGTAAGAATATTTATTCTTGAGTTTCAGAGGTTTTATATTTTGCTCTGTGTAGCAGCTTCTGTTTGTAAGGATGTGATTCAAAAATTTCACAACTTCTATTTTGTTTAATACAATAAGACTTAAGTCAGTAATAACTCAGTAATAATCTTCTTGGTGTGCAGAAGTTCAGTTTATAGGATATCAAATAATTAAGAAGAATTTTTCTTGAGTTTCAGAGTTTCATTTATTTTTTGCAGCTGTTGATTGTGACAAATTATATATTTTTTTATATTAACGTTAGTCACTAATAACTGCTTAATTAGCATGGATTCTTTTTTTTTCTTTGTACTATAATTTTTTTTATTTTTCAAATATTAAAACAAATATTATATAAAGACTCAATGCTTATTCAAAATGTTTACTTCGATGATTGTTTTAAATTAAGCTGCTTACATGCAAACAATTATTTTTTAATTATTTATTTAACTTTGTCTATGCTTCGTTTATTTTTAATTTTTTTCTACTTATTGTGACAAAGTTTTTAATTGGATTTTTCTTGCGTTTGTTGTGCTGACCATATTTTAATTTTGCTTCTTTTCAACTTCTTTTAACAACGTTTTATGCAAACAAAAGTTTTTTTTTCATTCTCATTTATTTTCTTTTATTTCTGTTTTATGCATATTTTCATCTATACTATAGTTTTATTAAATTATTCATTTTACTTTATTTATATTTTAATCCTTTTACCGCATTTTATATTTTTTTCTCATTTTTCTCGCTTTTTTCATTTGTTTGTGCAATTCAGCGCAGCCTAGGGCGTTTAAGAACCAAATTAATTTAAAAGTAAAATTAAATTTTCAGTCTTCCTGTAGTAAAAATCATCAAAATGCTATTAGTAGCTACATAATTTAACTCGAGGCTTAAAGTGCAGACTTTTACAAAATTTCTACGAATCTTGCACAAACTTCAAAATAATTGTGGGGCTTATAAAGTTTTTCACCTTTTCACCAAAATAGCAAATTCAATCAAAAAATGCATATTTATTTTGTGTGTGTTCATAACAACCTTTTTTTTTGTATCTTATTGACGAAAAACAACGTGAAAAAAATAAAATAAATTAAATGAAAACATTTTGAAATTTGCATTAATTTGAACATGCAAATCAGCTGAGTTTTTGGCACTCTGTCACACCGCCTCGACACCCAACTCATTAAATATGTATTAAATATGCTGATATTCTGAAAATCACGTGTGTGTGTGTGTGTGGGATGAACGAATTTATTATAAAGCTCTTTTATAACAAGAATGCATAATACAGCCTCAAGATGAAATTGCAACCCTGCTGCCTTTTAAAAGTCACTTTTCTGCCACTAAAGCGGTAAATAATTCTATTGAAAAATGCAAATTTGAAATTCATAGACAAATAACAGTTGATGAATTCAGATAAAGCAGCCAAATTGCATTCAATTTTTATATTGTTTCAATTGTTTTTTTATTTGGAAATTCTGATAAAGAATTCAATTTAAAAATTAGTTGGAATTTTACACATATGATGGGTTTTTTTACATGTTTTATACATTTTATTGTATATAATTTCTAGCTAAACAAATAAAGACTAATTTTATATGCAGTTTATTCAAAATTTGAGTTTATTCAATGAGTGAGCACGTTTTCTATAGGGTACTCTACAACATATGTTAGTAATTTTTAACCCAAATCTGTTGTATTTTAGTTGTTAGTTTAGTATTATAGTTTTATATTTAAGAAAAATTAATTTAAATGGTTTTATGTATCAATTGTGTTAAAAAATTGACTTAAAAAATTTCTAATAAAATAAAATTCATATAGCAAAATTAACAAATTTGTTGCTATCAATTTATTATCAATAACGTCAAATTTTTTGATATCGATTTAAACTGCTTGAATTTTTAACGAACACCTTATCTTCATATTTATCATTATAGATAATCGAAATACGATAACACTGCGCCACTTTAAATACTGTTTATAGGTCTCATAACTAAATTTGAAAAGGTTTTTAACACCTCCAATTCTACTATATAAATAAATTCTAAAATAAAGCTATAGTCTTGCGGGACAAAATATTTGTATTTGTTCAGGAATATTGCCGAGAAACATACAAAAAGTAAGTTTTGCTAAAATATTTTTGCGTGGAAGTAATGTCTCTGTGTGGAGAAATTATCGTGGTAAATGTCTGTCCGTAATCCATATAATGTTTGTGTCTTTTCGAAAACATTTTCAATAGCATGAAACTCTTTTATAACACATTTATTCAATATCTTGACAAATAAATGACTCAGAAAACATAAACTTTGTATTTTTTAATGGTCAACCCACGTACCATCCCAGTCTACCATGTCTCTGAGACCTTCGATGCCTTGAAACTTCGATAAAAAAAGTTCGATCTCGTTGCTTTTAGGAACTTCGCTACAATCAGAAAAACAAAAAGTGCCATTTCGCTATAAAATAAAGAACTATATGGTTAATCTTTTGAATTCTTTCGGAGTCCACAGAGTCTAACACAGACGTTTATTGGTTCTACTTAAAACTACACCTTTTATCAGTAAACTATACACACAGAAAAAAAAATGTACATCATATTGATGAATTCCGTTCTTCAAACCATGATTCATTGTATTGAAGAACCATTCATAATATTAATGACTAACGTCATTATTGTTATGAATGCTATCATAAATATGAACAACGCTCGAATAAGTGTTCTTCAATATGATGAACAGAGGAACACGTTTCATCATATTAATGAACCAAAATATAAAATACAACATATGTGTTCATCATTTTGAATAAAGCTATTCATTAAACCAAATTTCTATCAAAATATTTATTTTTTCGTTCATTTTTTGCCCTACTTCTCAGTTCTCAAGTAGTTCTTGAGTGTTATTTCTTATATAATGCTTGCTCGACATGCATAAACTAGTAAAATGTTTTATAATATATTTATTATAATTACAACGTTTTATTAATAAAGAGTTATATTTATAAAAAATATATTTTTGAAATACATTTTTTTTCTTGAAATTTTTTATTTTCGGAAAATATTTTTTTTTTCGAAACATTTTTTTTTTCGAAACATTTTTTTTTTCGAAACATTTTTTTCGAACTAATTTTTTTTTGACACATTTTTTTTGTCCGAAATTTAAAAAAAAAAAAACATTTTTTTCAAACAAATTTTTTTTTTGACAAATTTTTTTTTGTCCGAAAAATTTTTTTCTGATAATTTTTTTACTGTTTACAAAAAAAAATACTTTTTTTCGAATTATTTTATAATTTTTTTTTTTTTGAAAAAACATTATGAACAAATTCATCAATATGACAATTCAAATTCATTGCATTGAATATTTTGTTCATATATGTAATGAATGCATTCATTAATATGTCATTGAAAGAACGGTGGTATCCATTTGATGAATCTGGTAGTTGGTGAAAAAATTCATAATATTTATGAATAAATTCATCATATTGAAGAATTTTTTCTGTGCAGAAGCACAAAATAATATAAAAATCGCTGTTAATTAAAAAAATTGACTTTTTTATGGACTATGTTATTTTTATATTTGTACGTTCTCATGTCATTACTCGATGGGAAAAACTTCTAAAATCCAGAAGGTATCAAGAAATATACGGAGTAATATGCAGCTAAATTTTTAATTTTAAGAAAAAGATCCACTTAATTATCAAAAAAAAAATATACTAAGAACAATTATTCTTGATAAAGTAGAAGTTAATACTTAGACATCTGCGCAAATCCATTTGAAACCCACTTGAAGACATTCATTTCATTTCAAGACATGTACTGTCGCTTACTCTATGCTTGAAAATCAAATAAATCTGTTGCTCACAACAACAAAGCAGCACAAGTTGTGACAATACAAAACACAAACAAGACGTAGTTATAGTGAAGAGGTCGATAATGATGTGCAATAAAAATTCAAATACTGAAATGAACTGAACACTGAGTATTCACTGCATTTTTCTTTCTTACTCTAAGGAATTTTCGTTAATTTTAAAATATAAAAAAATCAAAAGGTATAAAATGACAACCATAAAATATTTTATATGAAGTTTTTATTTATTAAACATTTTTTTTTTTATTATTTAATTTTTTTCAAAAACATTTTTTTTTTTAATAAGTTGTATTTTTTATAAGACCCGACAACAACATTACTGCCGTCGAACGCCGAGCGGTAGATTTGTTGTTGTTTTCAATATTCGTCTTCTCACTCATTACTCGTTGCACTCAATTACTCACTGCACTCACTGCACTTGTTGAGCTTTCAGCGACAGTAGTGTCATTTGGTTTTGTTTTACAAAACATTGAATGCCTTGAAAAAAATGTATTGACACTACTTGACGCCAATGAAACAAATACTGCAGTGAAGTAAAGTTGCTGAAGAGACTTCACTATCATTGCAAAATGCCTCAATATTGTAGAGTGCAGTAGTGGATATTTTGCAGATTTAACTTCAAGTACATTTGTCCAGATGTCTATTAGGTATCAAAAATGTTGTTGTTTCTAAAAATTTAAAGAATACGTGTTCGTATAACAGTTATTTTTCGATCTAGCTTTGTCTGCAATATTCGCTTTTGTTTGTTAGTGTGTCTGTCTGTCAATATGTTGAAAGTAACTGAGAGCAATTATTCTTGATGTTCTTATGTATGCAATTATCCAAGCCAATTAACTGTTTAAAATCCAAGAAATTAAATCTTGTTAACTTAGTAATTTGCTTTCTTAATATTCAGATGATAAATTCTAATATTTTAGTAGAATTTTATTGACATTAGTAAAAATTCAGACATTTTTCAATCGAGCTGAATTCCTCTATTGTTTTAGAAGTTTATTTTCCTACGCGCAATTTCTCCGAATATTGATTCTAAAAGATATAGGTAGTTCGATATGTTTTTTTTTAATATTTCATAAATTTAAATAACATACCAATTTTAAATATTCTCAACAATTTTAATACTTAGATTTTGAGTTTATATGTGCTGAGTTTAGCTAAAGTGCTTTTAAAACTTCATAAAAGAAAAAAAGCAGAACACCTGGAGGTTTTTGAACCAAAAGCGCTAATGCAACAAGTGTGTAACATGTTTTAGCAACCCTTTAAAAGCATTATAAAGGCGCAAACAAAACCCTTTAAAGTGAATGAAAAAATAATAATGAAAATAACAACAGCTGCAGCTGCTCAATTTAATTGCGTTTAATATAAACTAAAAATCACAGCAAGTAAAAGCCTTTGAACCCTGTTGCTGCTACTGCTTCATGTGCAACACAAGAACCAGGGCAACAACTGCAAAATTAACAACAACAACAACAAAAAACAAACACTAACCTACCTTTAGGAAAAATATGTTGCAGCAAATTTGCAGCAGCAGCAAACGCTGCAAGGACTGCTGTTGCTGCCGAATTTGATGTCGCTGCTGCTGTTTTTTTTTTGTGCTTTTGTTCTTCTGCTTCTTCTTTGTACAAGTTCTTGATATTCTTGTTGTTGCTATTATTGTTGTTGTTGTTGTTGCTGTCAAGAAGAACTTGCATAACGCAATTGAAGTTGTGCAACAACAATAGCTGCAACATAACTGTCGAGCAGCAGCAACAACACAGCGAATGTGTGACAGCAAAAGCAGCAACAACAACAACTACTAAATGCAAATATAAAATACAACAAATACTGTCACCGGTTTTTATTATTTTTATTTTTTTTTTGTTGACTTAGGTTAGTAACGTGAAGTAGAGAACGCAGCAACAAAAACTGCAAAAGTCAACGTTTTAGCAACAACAGCAAATACTACCACCAAAACAACAACAACAACTAGAAAAGCATCCAGAGATGACATTGCAACAACATCACCGACGACGACAATAATGAAATACAGTGCAGTTGTTGTTGTTGTTGTAGATTCATATGCATAAAGCACAACAATTGCTAGCAAATAATACAACAACTACAACAGAAGCAACACAATAAATGCAGGATAAAGAAAAAGAACCAGAATAAAAATCAAGAAAAAAGAAAAATTAAAACATTCAGAAGATGTAACAGAACTTTAAAACATGGAGATAACACGTTAAACAAAACAGAAAAATAAAAACTCGTTGAATTTATTCATTGCTTAAATTGTTTTAAAACTTTTTTGGTTGTAAGAAAATCGATTTATTTGAAAAACAAAAGAGTCGATTTAAGGACTGCGCACGAAAAATTTCACAAAATTACAAAAATCTTCTAAACCAGTGTTTCGATTTTTACAGTGAAATCATGTTTATAACACATATTTTATTCAGATTAATTGGAAATATTTAAATATTTATTTAATATTTCTTTTTTATACATTTTAATATTTTTCTGGCACCCTCTTTGTTACTAACTTTTCGGTAGTTTATGACACCTTCCTGGATGCTACAGACAACTTTTTCCCTGAAATATTAAATGTCATTGGTGACCTTCTTTGTTATTTACATTTCATTTTTGACCAATGGCCACTACCTTTTCACAGTTCTGGACAATTTGGTAGATTTGCAATTCAAGGCACCAATATGACGTTATTGCTTTTGTATCACTTGAAGTACGTTTTAGTGTAGTGGAGGAGGTTAGGCAGTAGACTATGCCAAATTAATGTCGACATTTCTACAGAAAAAAAACATTCTTCAATATGATGAATTTATTCATAACTATTATGAATTTTTTCACCAATTGCTAGATTCATCATATTGATACCACCGTTCATTAAATGACATACTTAATGAATGCATTCATTATAAATATGAACAAAATATTCAATACAAAATTTGTCAAAAACATTTTTTTTTTTTTTTTCAAAAAACAATTTTTGTTTCGAAAAAAAAAATTTGTTCGAAAAAAAAATTGTCCGAAAGAAATATTTGTTCGAAAAAAAAATATTCTAAAAAAAGACTTCTTCGAAAAAAAATTTTTTTTTTTTTTCAATAATATATTTTTTATAAATATAACTTTTTATTAATAAAAAGTTGTAATTATAATAAATATTATATTATATAAAACATTTTACTAGTTTATGCATGTCGAGCAAGCATTATATAAGAAATAACACACAAGAACTACTTGAGAACTGAGAAGTACGGCAAAAAATGAACGAAAAAAAAAATATTTTGATAAAAATTTGGTTTAATGAACAGCGTTCTTCAATATGATGAACATATATGTTGTATTTTATATTTTGGTTCATTAATACGATGAAACGTATTCCTCGCATACTGTTCATCATATTGAAGAACACTTTTTCGAGCGTTCTTCATATTAATGATAGTATTCATAACAATGTAGCCGCGGTAGCTCAGTGGTTAGTGCGTTGGACTGCGAGCCGAAAGGTCCCCGGTTCAAGACTGGAATGGGGCTAACAACATCATTTCATAGAAACATTTTCTATACCGCGCTACCTCTCGGCAGTAAATGGCAAACCTACGAGAGTAAAACATTGCCTATGAAAAGCTCTCACTCGCCGTTCGGATTCGACAATAAACTGTAGGTCCCACCACTATGAGTACAAATATAACACGCACAGCTCAAAATGGTGAGAGAGCTCGGCCGAAGTTCTATACAGGACTGTAGCGCCAAACTATTATTATTATTATTCATAACAATAATGGCGTTAGTCATTAATATTATGATTGGTTCTTCAATACAATGATTCATGGTTTGAAGAACGGAATTCATCAATATGATGTACATTTTTTTCTGCGTTTCATGTTTATACCAGAATGCCAGTAATCTCTTCCCCAAAAATTCTTTAATGTAATATTGGTGTTTTTTATGACCGTGATGATGAAAGTATTACTTCCTTTGTAACAACTGCATATTAGTAGCAAAATAAGGAACTGTTTTAGGAATTTTCGATTAAATTTTTGGTCCACATTTCCTTATGTATCAGCAGTATAAAAATCGTGAAAAGTCGGATAAGACGTATGTTTCTTTGTTTATTATGTATCACTTGAATTTTTCAAACAAAAAAAAACCTTTTTTTAATCTTTTGGAACGGTTTTTTTCCCCCAGTGTAGTTTACCACATTCTTGTCTGGAATTTTTATAACCTTCAAACATCATAATTCCATGTTTTTTGTTGGTTCTACGACTACGAACATGGGACTACGAACAATACAGTTCTTTAGCCACTTTTCTGCATGAAATGTTGGGATTTTGGTACTAATCTTCTTTAATTTATTTATGGTCATATATCCGCTTTTTTTCTCCCAGAACCTGCCATCTGTGAAATGATCAGGTTCTATTTAAACTAATTTATTACCTTTTTCAATTTTGAATTCCATAACATTTTTTATCAGTAATACAGTGTAGCCGCGGTAGCTCAGTGGTTAGTGCGTTGGACTGCGAGCCGAAAGGTCCCCGGTTCAAGCCTGGACTGGGGCTAACGACATCTTTCCATAGAAACAAACCTACGAGAGTAAAACATTGCCTATGAAAAGCTCTCACCCGCCGTTCGTATTCGGCATTAAACTGTAGGTGCCACCACTTTGAGTACAAATATAAAACGCACAGCTCAAATGGTGGAGAGCTCGGCCGAAGTCCTATACAGGACTGTAGCGCCAAACTATTATTATTACAGTGAGATGTTCAAATTTCATTTTCTTACATTCACTTCGATTGTCATTTTTAAGATTATGGACTAGTCCACTTCTAAAAAGTTATAATTTTTTTACATTAATTCCACAGCGATCTATGTAACATTTTTAAAATTTTTTATGGTTTTTAAAAAAGATATAGTAAATAGTGCGATGAACAATTTTTTCGTGCGCAGTCTTTAGCAACGATTTAGTCAGTCTGTATGTCTGGTGAAATCACGATTAAAGAGAAAATAGTGGGGCTAGATTAATAAAGCTCTAAAGTTAGATTACTTACGTGCCAACGCTGTCTGGTATGGAAAATTGACATGATCGGTCGATTGTGACCTGTAAATCGAACACTTATGTCCAAATAAATACCTCAAATAATTTCCATACAATATTAAAAACAAAAACCTACCACTACGTATTTTCAAGGAATAGAAGTTTATATTTATTATCATAAATCGTTAACCTTGAAGACCTCAGGACCACTTTCCGCGTTGATTTATATTTCTTTATAAAAGCACACTTTATATCACTTACATAATTCTTACTAAAACACCAAATATTTAAGCATCTATAAAAAATACTGGTTTTGCATATCACATAAATTCATACAATACTGCTATGTTTCAATACAGCTTTTATACCATTTTCCTATACAACATATGAATGAAATTCTAATGAATTTTTTGTTCATCGTAATTTAAAAAAGCTTTTGTCAAGTATGACTGTCATGGAAAGACGACAAACAGACAGACAGATAAAAAGATAGAAGAAAAGACAGAAACCAAGTCGTGACACAGTCGAATAATTCAGGTAGGTAGTTGGACATTTAGACAGACCACAGAAAGACAAATACTTCAAAGTGCCACAAGATGGCGTTGTTGAAGAAGACAACAATAATGAAAAGTGCCTCAGCACAATATGTAGAAAATGCCTATTTTCAACAAGGAGACTGACAGACAAAAAGCTATAAAATATGTGGGTTATTTCTACAATGTTTTATATTTATTTTTGACAATATGACACCGTGAGAAAATAGGTACAAAACAATAGAAATTGCTATTGTTCTCAAAAACAGTAGCAGTAGAAGAATAAGAAGAAGCTAAGTGTCATTTGACAAAAATTTAAATTTGAAATTTACAGCGGAGCGGTCTTCCTCAACAGATTCCACTCCACCAACACCTGGAGATGTCAGCAACAATTGCACGTCGACATGAGCAACAAGAGAGCAGCACAGCAGCCAAAGCCGCACTGCTGTCAGACTTAATTACAGTCAGAGCTCGCGCAGCAACAAAGTTTGTCATGAGCACGAACGAGAACCATAAAAACAACAAATATGTCTGACAGCAGACAGCCCACAAAATGGCGCCAAATCGAGTGAATAACGTGTTTAATTGTCATACGCACTGACAGCACATACGGCCTATATGAGTGAGGCGAATGATAATAAACAGCGCGTAAAATAGAATCATATGGGGAAATAGTGCGAGGTAAAAAAAAATTATATGGGGGGAATATGTTTTAAACAAATTTAATGCAGGAGTTTAAAATTTAGGTGAGTATTTAATTAAATGTTTTTTTTTTAAGATTTTAGTGAAAAATTTAATTTTTTGTAAAAATGGAACTTTTAGTGACAAATTGAATTTTTAGTGAAAAATTGAATTTTTAGTGAAAATTTGAATTTGTAGTGAAAAATTTAATTTTTAATGAAACATTTTTTAGTGAAAAATTTAATTTTTAGTGCAAAATTCAATTTTTAGTGAAAAATTTAATTTTTAGTGAAAAATTTAATTTTTAGTGAAAAATTGAATTTTTAGTGAAAAAATGAATTTTTAGTGAAAAATTGAACTTTTAGTGAAAAATTGAATTTGTTGTGAAAAATTTAATTTTTAACGAAAAATTTAATTAAATATTTAATTTTTAGTGATAAATTGAACTTTTAGTGAAAAATTTAATTTTTAGTGAAAAATTTTATTTTTAGTGCAAAATTCAATTTTTATTGAAAATTTAATTTTAAATGAAAAATTTAATTTTTATTGAAAAATTTAATTTTTAGTGAAAAATTGAATTTTTAGTGAAAATTTGAATTTTTAGTGAAAAATTGAACTTTTAGTAAAAAATTTAATTTTTAGTGAAAAATTTAATTTTTTGTGAAAAATTGAATTTTTAGTGAAAAACTGAATTTTTATTGAAAAATTGAATTTTTAGTGACAAATTGAACTTTTAGTGAAAAATTGAATTTATTGTGAAAAATTTAATTTTTAATGAAAAATTTAATTTTTAGTGAAAAATTGAACTTTTAGTGCAAAATTAAATTTTTATTGAAAATTTGAATTTTTAGTGAAAAATTGAATTTTTAGTGAAAAATTGAATTTTTAGTGAAAAATTGAATTTTTAGTGAAAAATTGAATTTTTAGTGAAAAATTCAATTTTTAGTGAAAAATTGAATTTTTAGTGAAAAATTGAATTTTTAGTGAAAAATGGAATTTTTAGTGAAAAATTGAGTATTTAGTGAAAAATTTAATTTTTAGTGAAAAATTGAATTTTTAGTGAAAAATTTAATTTTTAGTGAAAAATTTAATTTTTAGTGAAAAATTTAATTTTTAGTGAAAAATTTAATTATTAGTGAAAAATTTAATTTTTAGTGAAAAATTTAATTATTAGTGAAAAATTGAATTTTTAGTGAAAAATTGAATTTTTAGTGAAAAATTGAATTTTTAGTGAAAAATTGAATTTTTAGTGAAAAATTGAATTTTTAGTGAAAAATTGAATTTTTAGTGAAAAATTGAATTTTTAGTGAAAAATTGAATTTTTAGTGAAAAATTGAATTTTTAGTGAAAAATTGAATTTTTAGTGAAAAATTGAATTTTTAGTGAAAAATTTAATTTTTAATGAAAAATTGAATTTTTAGTGAAAAATTGAATTTTTAGTGAAAAATTGAATTTTTAGTGAAAAATTGAATTTTTAGTGAAAAATTGAATTTTTAGTGACAAATTGAATTTTTAGTGACAAATTGAACTTTTAGTGAAAAATTGAATTTATTGTGAAAAATTTAATTTTTAATGAAAAATTTAATTTTTAGTGAAAAATTGAATTTTTAGTGCAAAATTAAATTTTTAGTGAAAAATTTAATTTTTAGTGAAAAATTTAATTTTTAGTGAAAAATTGAATTTTTAGTGAAAAATTGAATTTTTAGTGAAAAATTGAATTTTTAGTGAAAAATTGAATTTTTAGTGAAAAATTGAATTTTTAATGAAAAATTGAATTTTTAGTGAAAAATTGAATTTTTAGTGAAAAATTGAATTTTTAGTGAAAAATTGAATTTTTAGTGAAAAATTGAATTTTTAGTGAAAAATTGAATTTTTAGTGAAAAATTGAATTTTTAGTGAAAAATTGAATTTTTAGTGAAAAATTGAATTTTTAGTGAAAAATTGAATTTTTAGTGAAAAATTGAATTTTTAGTGAAAAATTGAATTTTTAGTGAAAAATTGAATTTTTAGTGAAAAATTGAATTTTTAGTGAAAAATTGAATTTTTAGTGAAAAATTGAATTTTTAGTGAAAAATTGAATTTTTAGTGACAAATTGAACTTTTAGTGAAAAATTGAATTTATTGTGAAAAATTTAATTTTTAATGAAAAATTTAATTTTTAGTGAAAAATTGAATTTTTAGTGCAAAATTAAATTTTTATTGAAAATTTGAATTTTTAGTGAAAAATTTAATTTTTAGTGAAAAATTGAATTTTTAGTGAAAAATTGAATTTTTAGTGAAAAATTGAATTTTTAGTGAAAAATTGAATTTTTAGTGAAAAATTGAATTTTTAATGAAAAATTGAATTTTTAGTGAAAAATTGAATTTTTAGTGAAAAATTGAATTTTTAGTGAAAAATTGAATTTTTAGTGAAAAATTGAATTTTTAGTGAAAAATTGAATTTTTAGTGAAAAATTGAATTTTTAGTGAAAAATTGAATTTTTAGTGAAAAATTGAATTTTTAGTGAAAAATTGAATTTTTAGTGAAAAATTGAATTTTTAGTGAAAAATTGAATTTTTAGTGAAAAATTGAATTTTTAGTGAAAAATTGAATTTTTAGTGAAAAATTGAATTTGTAATGAAAAATTAAATGTTGATGTGAAAACTTAAAATTTAATTTTTAGTGAAAAATTAAATTTTTAGTTAAAATTAAATTTTTTAAAAAATTTAGTTTGTTAAAATTATTAAAAAAAATATTTAACAAGAAAAAAAATATTGGTTTATTTTACCTGCAATAGGCAATTTGCTGTCTGTTGCTACAAATCTATGAAAAATGCGAAGCGTTGTAGTTGACTCACCTGTAATGAAAAAAAAAATAATTGAAATTAGTATAAATATTAATATTTTTTTTGTATTTAAGGAAAAACATTAAAATATCATTTGCCATACAACAAAAAAATATTGTAAGCAACAATTGCTCACACGCAGCACACTCCACCCACCGCGCATTGCTAATCAGCAATCCGACCTTTTATGGGCCACACATCGAATAGTTCTCTATTTGGCGAACTATATAATGGTTTTTGTGGAGGCAGGGCAGGGCATCACAAAAACAACGAACACTTAAAAATTAAGGTGGGTGGCAAGGCAAATAAACAAAAAAAATATAAAAAATAATATTAAAATAGTTGAAACTTTGGGCGTAGCTTAACTTAAAATCAACAATTACAGTGTCAGTGAAAAAACCCGACAAACTATGTTTTTTTATTTTTAATATTTCATATTTTGGCGGTCATCATTGTCGAAGGCCCTGTAAGAGTTGTCAAAAAATGTGAGTAATAAGAAATTTGATTTGTGACTAATTCAAAATTTGGTGTCATATAAAGGTTTCATATAAACGAAGAAATGTTATACGTTATTTAAGAATAAATTCAAAATAAATATAGTAAAATATCGCCCTTTTTTCAAAACAGTTTTTTATAGTTTATACCATTTCAATACTTATAGCAGTCTTTAAATGAAATATAATTTTTGAAAAATCTCAGTATTCGCCTTCTAATCCATGAGACATACCATTTTATATCGTGGAACGCAAGAAAAAAAAACTGCGATTTCATTACGCAGAAAGAACATCAACTTGTTTTAATGACATGTCATATAAACGAAAATGATGACAGCAACAACAATTACAATGGCAATAACTTGTGCTACAGCAACAACAGCAATACCGACTACCAACAAAGTCCAGCCATCTCGTAAAAGAAAAAAATGATATGGACACAGAATGAAATGAAAACCAAAAATCATAGTAAAAGATTTTTAACGACAACGAGACTAAAGAGATTTTTATTTCGACTGTGTGAAAGAGAGGGAGTAGCAGAAGGAAGTTGGATAAATGATGAACATTAGTAAAATGTGAGACAGACAGATGGACAGACAGACAGACTAAAAAAGACAGTAAAAGCGACAGTCATGGGTTTATAATGTCGTCATGTCATGCAATCAAATTCTTGAAATTAAATAGAATTCTTTTTATTTATTTTGTATGGAAAATCATCAGATTAAATATATGTACTACGTCGTTAAGACTCATGCGGTGTAATTGAGATGTTGTAATTGTAAATGTTGTTGTTGCTGTTGTTACCATGACTGCTGCTCCTGCTGTTACACATTCGCACATTGTAACGACGTAACTACGTAACAGAGGCAATCAACATTTTACAACATGTACACATAACGACGTAATGATGGGATGTGTACCACGTTGAATAGAAGAATGTGGAATGTGGGGTAGGCTGAAGGTTTCACACCCCTCAATTTTTGACATTTGACATATTGAGCAAACTTTTGATGTGTGTATCTCAATGATGATAAAAGTAATTAATTTAGTGCTAAAATAAAAGGGCGCAATATTTGATTTATTTATGAAAAAATCATATATTTATTAAAAAAAATAGGTTTTAGATATGTACAATATAAATTGAATTGAAAATATGTAAATTTAAACTTTAAAAAAAAAAAAAAAAAATTGGCAGGGTTGATGTAGTTTTGAAACATTTTTTCGACATATTTCAAACAGACAAAACCGAAGTTTGTATCAAAAGCTGTCTGTTTTCTGTCAGTTCCCCAAATATGGCGAGAATCTGCAATAAAAATTCTACACAAATTTGCAACCTGCTATACACTTCCCAAAATATTCTATTTATCTGTGCGATTGCCGGAAATATGCTCGAAATATTCCAGAAAAATGCCAAAAATTTTGTCTCGGGTATTTTATTGAAGACGTATAAATTTAGTAATGTTTATCCGAAACTTTTTATAAATTTTGTACTGTAAACTGTATAATTTCTGTAATGGATAAAATATTTAATTTTTATCCAAAGGAATATAATTTATTTAAAATGTTTAAACTTTATTAAACTACATTTTATGGAAGACGGCAAATTAAATAGCGTTTATCCGAAACAATGTCAACTGTTGGTACGTAGAATAGCATATTTTTCTGCAGCGGATAAAAGTAAAAAGTTTACCCGAAAACATATAATTTGTATTAATAGTTTAAACTTTAAACAGCATTTTATAGAAGACGTATAACTGAATAACGTTTATCCGAAATGCATTTCTAATGAAACGGATAAAAAATATAAAGATTATGCGAAAAAAATTGAATTTTTTGTAAATGTTTTCAAAAATAAACTATATTATATTGGAGAGGGACAATTGAGCAACGTTTACACGAAACAACATATTTTCTGCATATTTTCTAAACTTAAAACTTATCCGAAACAACATTAAATGTAGATGGATAATTGGAACAAGTTTAACTGAAACATTTATATGAGACAATAACCTAAATATTTCTAAAACAGATAAAATATGTAAAATTTATCCGAAATAACATCAAATGTTTAAAATGTTCAAACTTTGAACTGGATTTTATGAAAACACATAATAAGATGTTTTTCTATTACAAATAAAAATATAAAGTTTATCCGAAATATGTAAATGCATTTTTTTAAAGACGGATAATTGAGGAGCTCATTTCCAAAACGTGCTATGTGAAAGGAAGATAGGTTTAGTACAACCTGAATTACTCTTACTCAATTGTATAATCAAATAAGAAAAAAAGTTTTTTCCATTCCTAATATTTTCGTTATATCGTGTTGCATATTCACTTTTTAAAAATAATAATTTTTGGACTGTATATTTGTAAATAAAGTACTTTTATTTTTAAGTGGGTATAACGTTTTGGAAATGAGCTGCTCAATTGATAAACGGTTATCGAAAGGTGTTTATTCATGTTTTAACTTAAAACTGGATATTTTCTGAAACGGATAATAAGCAAACATTTTATCCGAAACAATATAATTAGAATTAATTGTTTATAAACTGCATTTTAAGAAAACGTATAAAATTTATAATAATTTTTAATATTTTGACATATTCCATGGAACAGATAAAATAAAAATAGAGTTTATCCGAAAAAATAAACATTTTTTATCCTGCTGCAATAAAGAAATTACAGTATAGCAATGGATAAAAAACGAATTTTCATGTTCTAAAATTACTTTTGAACGGAATTCAAATATTTAATAACTGAATTTATTTCACAGTACCTAAATAGATTTAATTCGATTAAATTAAGTATATTCTATAAACAAAATTTAAATTCGCGAACAAAAAAAACAAAATTCGGTGTATTCAAATTTTGAATACGATTTTAAATGGAAATTGGAACATATGGGAGAGAAATAAATCCTTTTTGGTTTTATTGGTATAGTTTAATTCGCTTATATATGAAACTCCTCTGTAAATAAATTTAAACACAGAATATAAATTTAAAACAACCTAAACCTTACACAAAATCACACAAGTCAATTAAAGACACTAACTATAATAATTATATAGATATTTTTTTAACATACAACATTAGTTTTTAAGCTCCTACAGCTTAATTCCATTTTTTGTCACTCTCCCTTTAAGTAACTCTGATGTAGACAAAGAGCCAGAGGAACCATAAAATCCGCTTATATGGTTACATGGTAACGCGTGTTGCCATGACAATCACGTGTAACCAAGATGCCGTTGATGATGATGTGACGACGCCTTGTTTTAAATACCATCGACATGTTAAAATACAAATAAAAATAATAAAATAGATAATAATGGCGTGGGTTTGTGTAACACCTTGTACAATGACTTGACACGGAATCTATACAATTACAGGATGATTTTTGTATACCAACGTTGAATGAAGCTGTGAAGATAAATTTAGAAGTGAATTCAGTATTGGCATTTCAAAGAAAGTGCTGACGTCAGCATTGTTGATTAAACGAAAAAAGTTCGTTGTTATTTATTTTTTTATTTCGTTATGTCTTTATTTCTTTTTTTTATTTCTTTATTTCATTCATTCTTTATTTCGTTATTTCTTTATTTCTTTTTTTTTTTATTTCTTTATTTCATTCATTCTTTATTTCGTTATTTCTTTAATTCTTTATTTCCTTATTTCTTTATTTCTTTATTTATTTAGTTATTTATTTATTTATTTCTTTTATTCTTTATTTCTTTATTTTTTGTATTTCTTTATTTTCTTTATTTCTTAATTTCTTTATTTATTTTATTTCTTTATTTCTTTATTTCTTTATTTCTTTATTTCTTTATTTCTTTATTTCTTTATTTCTTTATTTCTTTATTTCTTTATTTCTTTATTTCTTTATTTCTTTATTTCTTTATTTCTTTATTTCTTTATTTCTTTATTTCTTTATTTCTTTATTTCTTTATTTCTTTATTTCTTTATTTCTTTATTTCTTTATTTCTTTATTTCTTTATTTCTTTATTTCTTTATTTCTTTATTTCTTTATTTCTTTATTTCTTTATTTCTTTATTTCTTTATTTCTTTATTTCTTTATTTCTTTATTTCTTTATTTCTTTATTTCTTTATTTCTTTATTTCTTTATTTCTTTATTTCTTTATTTCTTTATTTCTTTATTTCTTTATTTCTTTATTTCTTTATTTCTTTATTTCTTTATTTCTTTATTTCTTTATTTCTTTATTTCTTTATTTTTTGTTTCTTTATTTCTATATTTCTTTATTTCTTTATTTCTTTATTTCTTTATTTCTTTATTTCTTTATTTCTTTATTTCTTTATTTCTTTATTTCTTTATTTCTTTATTTCTTTATTTCTTTATTTCTTTATTTCTTTATTTCTTTATTTCTTTATTTCTTTATTTCTTTATTTCTTTATTTCTTTTATTTCTTTTATTTCTTTTATTCTTTATTTCTTTATTTCTTTATTTTTTGTATTTCTTTATTTTCTTTATTTCTTTATTTCTTTTATTTCTTTTATTCTTTATTTCTTTATTTTTTGTATTTCTTTATTTTTTTTATTTCTATATTTCTATATTTCTATATTTCTATATTTCTTTATTTCTTTATTTCTTTATTTCTTTATTTCTTTATTTCTTTATTTCTTTATTTCTTTATTTCTTTATTTCTTTATTTCTTTATTTCTTTATTTCTTTATTTCTTTATTTCTTTATTTCTTTATTTCTTTATTTCTTTATTTCTTTATTTCTTTATTTCTTTATTTCTTTATTTCTTTATTTCTTTATTTCTTTACTTCTTTATTTCTTTATTTCTTTATTTCTTTATTTCTTTATTTCTTTATTTCTTTATTTTTTGTATTTCTTTATTTTCTTTATTTCTTTATTTCTTTTATTTCTTTTATTCTTTATTTCTTTATTTTTTGTATTTCTTTATTTTCTTTATTTCTATATTTCTATATTTCTTTATTTCTTTATTTCTTTATTTCTTTATTTCTTTATTTCTTTATTTCTTTATTTCTTTATTTCTTTATTTCTTTATTTCTTTATTTCTTTATTTCTTTATTTCTTTATTTCTTCATTTCTTTATTTCTTTATTTCTTTATTTCTTTATTTCTTTATTTGTTTATTTCTTTATTTCTTTATTTCTTTATTTCTTTATTTCTTTATTTCTTTATTTCTTTATTTCTTTATTTCTTTATTTCTTTATTTCTTTATTTCTTTATTTCTTTATTTCTTTATTTCTTTATTTCTTTATTTCTTTATTTCTTTATTTCTTTATTTCTTTATTTCTTTATTTCTTTATTTCTTTATTTCTTTATTTCTTTATTTCTTTATTTCTTTATTTCTTTATTTCTTTATTTCTTTATTTCTTTATTTCTTTATTTCTTTATTTCTTTATTTCTTTATTTCTTTATTTCTTTATTTCTTTATTTCTTTATTTCTTTATTTCTTTATTTCTTTATTTCTTTATTTCTTTATTTCTTTATTTCTTTATTTCTTTATTTCTTTATTTCTTTATTTCTTTATTTCTTTATTTCTTTATTTCTTTATTTCTTTATTTCTTTATTTCTTTATTTTTTTATTTCTTTATCTCTTTATTTCTTTATTTCTTTATTTCTTTATTTCTTTATTTCTTTATTTCTTTTATTTCTTTTATTTCTTTTATTCTTTATTTCTTTATTTTTTGTATTTCTTTATTTTCTTTATTTCTTTATTTCTTTTATTTCTTTTATTCTTTATTTCTTTATTTTTTGTATTTCTTTATTTTCTTTATTTCTATATTTCTATATTTCTATATTTCTATATTTCTTTATTTCTTTATTTCTTTATTTCTTTATTTCTTTATTTCTTTATTTCTTTATTTCTTTATTTCTTTATTTCTTTATTTCTTTATTTCTTTATTTCTTTATTTCTTTATTTCTTTATTTCTTTATTTCTTTATTTTTTTATTTCTTTATTTCTTTATTTCTTTATTTCTTTATTTCTTTATTTCTTTATTTCTTTATTTCTTTATTTCTTTATTTCTTTATTTCTTTATTTCTTTATTTCTTTATTTCTTTATTTCTTTATTTCTTTATTTCTTTACTTCTTTACTTCTTTATTTCTTTATTTCTTTATTTCTTTATTTCTTTATTTCTTTATTTCTTTATTTCTTTATTTCTTTATTTCTTTATTTCTTTATTTCTTTATTTCTTTATTTCTTTATTTCTTTATTTCTTTATTTCTTTATTTCTTTATTTCTTTATTTCTTTATTTCTTTATTTCTTTATTTCTTTATTTCTTTATTTCTTTATTTCTTTATTTCTTTATTTCTTTATTTCTTTATTTCTTTATTTCTTTATTTCTTTATTTCTTTATTTCTTTACTTCTTTATGTCTTTATTTCTTTATTTCTTTATTTCTTTATTTCTTTATTTCTTTATTTCTTTATTTCTTTATTTCTTTATTTCTTTATTTCTTTATTTCTTTATTTCTTTATTTCTTTATTTCTTTATTTCTTTATTTCTTTATTTCTTTATTTCTTTATTTCTTTATTTCTTTATTTCTTTTTTTCTTTATTTCTTTATTTCTTTATTTCTTTATTTCTTTATTTCTTTATTTCTTCATTTCTTTATTTCTTTATTTCTTTATTTCTTTATTTCTTTATTTGTTTATTTCTTTTATTCTTTATTTCTTTATTTGCTTTCTTTCTTTTTTTCTTTCTTTCTGTCTTTCTTTTTGTATTTGTTTATTTAATTTATTTATTTAATTGTCAAATTTCATATATCGGATAAATTGTAATATATTTATCCGACATGTATGTTGAATACGGATAAGTCTAATCAAATTTATCCTCTGTATAAAAACTATATAAAACCATAACTAGTATTCCAAAAAATGGTTAATTTACATTACAGAATATTCGGATAAAAATTTATCCGTTTTGTAAAAACAATGTTATAACATATCCAAAAATTACAAAATTTAAATTGTCATTACCCGACCACTGGAACACGTATTTTATACTGCTTACAGCTTATCCGCAGTATACAATAAATTTTTTAGTTGTTAAATTTAGATAAATAAACTTTTTTCTAGTTTGAATATGTTTTTACAGCACTATTAGACAATGGATAAAGTTTATCCGAATTATCCATGGTCAAAATACGGTTATCCAATGCTTATTTCTAGTATAATTATCTTAAAACACACACGATTTGAAATCATTCTTCCCAACAAAATGATATTATTTGAATAATAAATGCTTGCGAAAAAATTTCGTCTACCTCCTGTCGCTTATTCACCTGATTACACAAGTTTTTCGACATGGATAACGAAAATTAGTTGACTTTTGTTTACAGATAATTTGGATAAAAATTATCCGTTGTATAAAAAATGTGTAAAAACACAATTTAATTTTTAAAAATGTTTATTTATCAGATCTTAAGCACTAACAAACCATATTTTATACTGCGGATAAGCTGTAATATAGTTATATCTTGCAAATAAAAACAACATAACAATGTTACTTAAATTTTTGGCAATCTCCTGTAGCGCATTATCTTGAAAATTGCAACAATAAAAAAAACAGAAATGACAACGTTATTCGGTTAACGATGAAACGATTCAAGTGGTTGTTGGATCGTTCCATAAATTCTTTTCATGCGTCAAGCTCTATATTGTACTAGCTTTGTAGTGGAAAAAGGCAGCAATAGCAAAAATGTGTATGACATATCCTGCGGCTAGCACTCCAACAGCAGAAGCAAGAACATGTTGCTGCTGCGCTGCGTTGCCACGTGTATCGCGCTGTGACGAGATTATTGAGTGAGTAGTGCATCATTGTAACAGCAGGTGGCGCTCGGTGACGAACTCGGCACTAATCAGCAATTGAGAGGCAGTAGCAGCAACAACAAACAACTCAGCAGCAACAAAAGATGTAGCTGCTACTACAATCGCAGTAAATGACATAAAATGTAGAATAGTTGCTCATTTTCTGATTGCGCGTGATTTATAAAATTGTTTTCCCAAAAAAAAAAATGTATTGCATACTTTTAGGCGCTTAAGCTGCTACTCGTGGCTGAACGTATTAAATTTAATTAAACTGACAGGAGGAGCAGCAGCTAAGCAACAACATGAAAGCCAAAATTAGTAGCTTAAATGCAGGCAACTAATTGGCTGACACAAGGCAGCCTAAAAGCAGCCTCAAGTGGGGTGGGGGCGAAGAAAAAGAAGAGCGCACAAAAGCTACTTCAAACCATTGTTTGTCAACTTAATGCGTTCGAAAATTGCTTAAATGAGCGACACGCGTTGTTAGTTTTTGTTGCTGTTCTTTTTCTATTCTTCACTTACTCAACTCTCATTCACTCAGCCACTTTTTCGCTGCGGTTTACTTCGCCTGCTCCTTGGGAAAAGAGCAAACGGCACGCGTGCTATAGCAAAGTTCATTGCCGTCTTTTAGGCGCAAGTAGTATACAATTCAATTGTGCTGTTAGTAATAACAAGAAATAAATAATGCGAAACTAAGCAGTATTTAAGCGACTCGATGAATGTATAAGGCGAACTTTTATTAAATATTTTAAGCTTTTTTTGGATTTTATTCTGTTTTGTAATTTGCCTACTTTAAGGCGCTATTTTTGATGTCGCTATAATTACAATTAAAACTACTATTAGAAATAATGATCAAAGGATGTGAATGGTGTCCTGTGAATTTATGCAACTGCTTGCTAAATATTTATGAGGTTCTATTAATACGGCGACATTTTGAAAATTACGATAGCACCGTTTTAGGCGGCCAATGCACTCAGCAGTAAATTATTGATTTTTGAGTTAGTGACAATAGCTAGGAAATTGGACAAGGGATATTATTATATTATTAGGGATATATAAATAAATAAATTTTTATTGTTTTTAATTGTTAATTTTTAATAAACATATTTTTTACAATTTTTCGAATTAAAATTGATATACTCCATGCGAATTTTTGCAATTTCTGCACAGAACCATTTTCTAAAGTGAAAACGTTCGAGATACCAACAGCGGATGCCCAAAAACACACAAAATCTCTGCCATTTTCGACAGTAGGCAGCAGCAGCAACAACAAGAACGACAACAACATATCACGGTTAATAACCTAAAAGCCGCACTCGAATAGTAACAACGCCTTGTAGGGGCCATTCAACCAATATTGTTTCGTATGACGTTACTCGCTGAAATGTTTGCGCAGGCATTTTTGACGTTGTGAATTTTGTCACATGATGGAACTACACAAAATAAACAAAACAATAAAAACTACAAATACATAGGGTGGCAACGCTGGAAATTGAAAACCAAACCTTTTTGTATTTGTCGAAATTCAGCAGCAACGTAGAAAATGCCAAGTTCATTGACTGATGTAGGTTTGAAGTAAATAAAACAAAGCCCCCCGAAAAATACAACAACAACAACGACAAACACAAGGATACCAACACAAATACAAAAACAAAACTACAACAAAATTGCGGCGCACTTTTCCAGGCGAAATAATAACCTTGAACTTGGCAGTAGCAGCAGCAGGCAGCACCAGGCAAGGCAGCGTAGGCGGCGTTAGGTGATTTTCTGGAATGTTCTTTTCTTTTTCACACACACAAACACACAGATCTATAATACATATATATAGGGTACGTACTAACGTCTGCAGCTTCTGTAAATAACGCCGAACACTGAAAAGTGAAAAACGAAAATGCGACAATGGTAAACGTGCCTTTTGCAGCATAACTGAAGGCGCCGCCAACACAATTTGTTGACATAGAACTTGCTGCCTGTTTTTAGGCGGCAGCAAAAGAACAATGCAAACAATTTGGATTTGAAATATTTGGAAAATAGTCTGTTCATTGAAGAGGCATAATAATAAATAATTTTAAAAATCAAAATTTTCATTTAACACCAAAATAAATATGTTCAATTAAAATTCAAATTTTGTTATTAAAAACTAAGTATTTCAATAAAAATTCAAATTTTCACTAAAAATTGCATTTTTCGCTAAAAATTCAATTTTTCAATTAAAATAAATTTTTTTCACTAAAAATTCAATTTTTCACTGTAAATTATATTTTTCACTGAAAACTCAATTTTTCACTGAAAACTCAATTTTTCACTGAAAATTCAAATTTTCACTAAAAATTCAATTTTTCACTACAAATTCCATTTTTAACTTAAAACTCAATTTGTCACTACAAATTCAATTTTTCACTCAATATTCAATTTTTCACTAATAATTCAATTTTTCACTAAAAATTCAATTTTTCACTATAAATTCAATTTTTCACTAAAAATTCAATTTTTCACTAAAAATTCAATTTTTCACTATAAAACATATATTTTCACTAAAAAAATCAATTTTTAAATTAAAATTTAATTTTTCACCAAAAATTCAATTTTTAAGTAAAAATTCAATTTTTAACTAAAAATTCAATTTTTAACGGCATTTTTCAATTAAAATAATTTTTTTCACTACAAATTCAAATTTCACTAAAAATTCAATTGTTCACTAAAAATTCAATTGTTCACTAAAAATTCAATTTTTCACTCAAAATTCAATGTTTTACAAAAATTCAAGTTTTATTAAAAACTAAATATTTCAATAAAAATTCAAATTATCACTAAAAATTGCATTTTTCAATTAAAATAAAATTTGTTCACTAAAAATTCAATTTTTCAATTAAAATACATTTTTTCACTAAAAATTCAAATTTCACTAAAAATTAAATTTTTCACTAAAAATTCAAATTTTCACTAAAAATTCAAATTTTCACTCAAAATTCAATTTTTTACAAAAAATTCTACTTTTCACTAAAAATTCAAATTTTCACTAAAAATTCAATTGTTCACAGTAAAAATTTTTTCAGTGAAAATTCAATTTTTCATTGAAAATTTATTTTTTTTCCCTAAAAACTGAATTTTTCACTATAAAACATATTTATTCACTTAAAAATTCAATTTTTAACTAAAAATTAAATTTTTAATTAAAAATTAAATTTTTAACTAAAAATTAAATTTTTAACTAAAAATTAAATTTTTAACTAAAAATTAAATTTTTAACTAAAAATTAAATTTTTAACTAAAAATTAAATTTTTAACTAAAAATTAAATTTTTAACTAAAAATTCAATTTTTAACTAAAAAATTCATTTTTTTACTATAAATTAAATTTTTCACTAAAATTTCTATTTTACACTAAAAATTATATTTTTCACTAAAAATTAAATTTTCACTAAAAATTAAATTTTCACTATAAATTAATTTTTTCACTAAAAATTCAAATTTTCACTAAAAATTCAATTTTTAAATTAAAATTCAATTTTTCACTAAAAACTCAATTTTTCTCTAAAAATTACATTCTTCACTAAAAATATAAATGTTCACTAAAAATTATATTTTACACTAAAAATTAAATTTTTCACTACAAATTCCATTTTTCACTAAAACTCAATTTTTCACAACAAATTCCATTTTTCACTAAAAATTCAATTTTTCACTATAAATTCAACTTTTCGCTAAAAATTCAACTTTTCGCTAAAAATTCAACTTTTCGCTAAAAATTCAACTTTATACTTTATTTTACATTCAAAAATAAATTTTTCACTAAAATTTTATTTTATTGTTTAATCTTAACAAAGCTTTTTGCAAGCATTGTTATGTGGTAATAAATTAAACACTGCAACATTAGACGCAAAATAAATTATTAAATCTTCATTAAAATACGAAAATATCCAAGGACTCAAACAAGCAGCGCAGGTCCTGCCACGCAGCAACTGAACTAACTGCAAAATTTGCATAAAATATGCAGCAAAGAAATAGCAGAAGGACGTCGTCATCGTTGCTGTAGTCATTAGATTGCATAATTTACGCAGCGAAACGCAATAGCAGCAACATCGACGGCAACATCATCAACAGCAGCAACAACATTACGTTTTAACCAAGTGAAAATGCATTAAAGTTAGTTGTTAATTTGTTTTTGTATTTTTTATGGCCAAAGCCACGACAACGACCCAGTCACCCAGCCAGCCAGCCAGCCAACAACAAACAGTCATCAGCAACATGTTTAACGAGGCAGCGGCAACATAACTGTAACTATGTAAGCAACAACAACAACAACAGCATTTGCAACAACATAAAATTCCTGACCTACTCAAAAGTGGCTGCTGCTGCACTTGAGACTCGTGCTATTGCTGGCTCTTACAAATGTTGTTCATCAAAAAAAAAAAAAAAAAAATAAAGCAAAGCAAAATATGGCGTCATTGCTAAGGATATTCAAAGCAAATGCGCCAACTGCAACAACAACTAGTTGGACAACAACAACAACTTAAACTCGAACTCACACTGAAAAACAAGTTTTGTTGCTGCTGCTCGATATAATTATTACAACAACTTCAACCAGTTTTCAGTTTGAGCAACAACTTCATTCAATACCAGCAACAGCAACAACAACAGCGACAGCAACTAAGCCAGCATAAACATGGCCAGCAGCAGCAACAACAGCAAGTGCATTAGACGGTCACGTTGCAATGTTGCTGTCTTCATACTGCTGTTGTTAGTCACTCAACAACCAGCTCAGGCGCAAATTCATGGCTGCACAGCAATTTAGAAAAACAAAAACACTCAGAGAAATATATAATAATTTTTTGGAGAAAATTCTATTTAATTTAATTCTTTACAATTTTTTTTAAATTTAATAGTGGCAATATTATTAAAACAATGGTATGGTATATTATAGCCGCGGTAGTTCTTATGATTTTTTTGTGATTTTATTAAAACTTTAAAGAAATGGATATTATTCATTACATTAATAGTATTTTTCTACTATTGATAATTTCAATACTATTAAATTAATAGTAATATTTCCTATTGAATTTTTATGCTTTTATTATGGAAATTTGGAGAAATTCATTTTTCCACATCATATAACAGTTGATATACTATTAAATGCATAGTATTTTTTTTTAGTAGTTAAGAAACACTGCCAATGCATTATATTATAGTTCAATTATTTTAATAGTATAGCATGAGATTATTACAAAATTAACAGCACTATTTCAATTTACTAATCGAATTCAACGGTTTTTAAAATTGACAGTTTAAAAACTATTAAATTAATATTGTAGTTTGTGAAACAAATTGATCCTATTACTTTTACTACTAATGTATTAATAGTAGTAATTATTATTAAATTTCGTGGTATATTTAATATTATAAAAACTAGCAATTTTAACTGTTTCAATACTTATATATTAATAATAGTGATTCCTATAAAATTTCGTGATATATTTAATAATATAAAAACTAACAATTTTAATAGTTTCAATACTATTAAACTTATTGCCGCATAAAATAGATAATAAGTTAACTTTAAAATTACAATCGTTTTTTTGACCAATTTCGAATTAAACAAAATGGCAATAAACTGATTTTTAATATTAAACTTGACTTTAAATTTAATTTGTCTATAATTATGCGCCATAATGTTTCCTATTAAATTTATATTTTTTGATTTATCCAAAAAAAACTAAACCAAAAATACCTAAACTAAAACGTGACGGATAACCACATCCAATGACAAAATAATTTTGGACGTTTAGACAAATTTGTTCGAAATACTTTAGGCAGACAATGTCGAAGTCTGTTTTAATTCCGGCTGAGAATTTATTTTTTATATTCTACAAATTTTAAAAGCTTCTATACGTTTCAAACAAAATTCTATTTTTCTGTATGATTGACGAAAATATGTCAGAAATATCCGTGAAAAATATGTCAGAAATTTTGATTTTAGTTTTATTTTTCTCTGAGTGCAACAGCAAATCGTAGACTCGGCAGCAGAGGCTGCAACAAGGCTGCCAGCCGCAGTGGAGCAAAGTCAGCCATGTTGCTGTTTTCTTGTTGTTGTATTTATTGCCTGTTATTGTTGCTTTTTAATGAAGTTTCCTGTCGATATGTTGCTGTTGCTGCTGCTGCATTTAATGTTGTTGTTGTTGCTATTGCTATTGCAGCAGTCAATTTAATTGCCGGTGTAGGTAAAGTTGAAGGTGGCTCTTACGTTGTTTAGGATATTTGGTTGGTATGGCGGTTACTGGCAACCAGCAGTCCGACCAGTTTCCAGGCAGCAAGTGCAGCGTCGTCGTTGCCACATAACCGTAAAATCGAGTTTTTTTTTTGTATTGCTAAAGCAAAAAATACAACAAAAAGTAAAAGACGAGAGAGGGAGATAAAATGCAACACAGAAAATTGTTGGCAGTTTATTTTATGTTGTTGCTGTTGTTGTGTGCGTTAAATGTGGCAACTTTGTTGGGCTTTGAAGTTATTTTTACTTTCGTTAAGTTTAGCATTTCGCATGAAATTTTGCGATTAGAAAAACATTACACCGAATTAGGTTGGGGTTAGGTTATGTGACTGAAAAAGAAGAACAAACTGGAAGAAATATAAAATGGAAATTTTAAATTTTGACTTATGGAGCGCCTAATTTGTATATTCCCTACCAGTTCTTGACTAGTATTACTGACAGGGATCTACTCTTCAAATCCCTACCAGTAACCGACAAGTTTTTGACTAGTTTTACTGGGAACAGACCAGTAACCAGCAAGTTTTTTACTAGTTTACTGACAGGGATCTACTCTTCAAATCCCTACCAGTAACCGACAAGTTTTTGACTAGTTTTACTGGGAACAGACCAGTAACCAGTTTTTTACTAGTTTTACTGACAGGATCTACTCTTCAACTCCCTACCAGTAAACGACAAATTTTTGACTAGTTTTACTGGGAACAGACCAGTAACCGATAAGTTTTTGACCAGTTTTTGGCAAGTTTTTGATTAGTTTCACCGACAGAGATCTACTCTTCAAATTCTTACCAGTAACCGACTAGTTTTCGACTAGTTTCATTCACTGGCGAGTATATACTCTTTAAATTCCTACGAGAAACTTAGCAGCATTTGAGCTGTCTAGCAAATTGTAGCTTTGAGTATCTTTTGGAGTATCATTTGTTGATAAACTGTTATACGCTTCCGATAAACATCCATTTATCTTTTTGCTTTCCAGAAATATGCCCCAAATATTCCTGAATAAAGCTTGAAATTTTATAATGGTTGTAGTAATGAATTTACTAAGAATTTTGTACTTATCGTCGAACGGGAAAGTAAGTCTCTTGTAGACTTTGTGTACAAAATTGGGTGATCATTTGTCGAAGATCGAACGATATCGACCATTTTAAAAAGCAAACAACACAGGAAGATAAGTTAACTAAATTCTGTTTTTCACTGAACTAACTCTTTTTATTTTCCTGTAATCGTGGTTTTAATAAATAAGCAGACAGACAACGCTTATTTGATACTATTGATCAAGAATCGGCAGATCCAAACCAACACCGTGCATCCTTCTGCGCATTACAAATGTATGATCAATGTGTATATAATACCCATTTTTTAAGGGTTCGATATATTTCAAAATTATTGAATACGTAGTAAAATAAAAAAGGAAGTGTAAAAAATTTAAAAAATGATAAAATAGTCAACAGTCGATATAAATCGAGAAAATGATAAAATAGTCAACAAAATGCAAGACAAATTTTAATTTTCAAAAATTTTAATAAAAAACCGTTAGAACCACTTTGATTTGAATGTCTGTGTGTGCAGTGCGAACGTTGCCAAGCAGAACCCACGTGACGCAATCGCGTTACGCTTTTTTTCACGCAAACCACAGTGAGAAAGAGAGGTGCAGCGGGCGGGAGCAAAAGGATGATGAAGAACATACCAAAAAATAAAACTACGCAATCAATAAATCGTTTTTTTCTCACTACGTACTAGGCATAAATAAAGGATTAAAAATATGTGGGAGTAAAAATAAAATAAAGAGTGAAACAATGTAGAATAGATAATTTAAAACAGAGAAAAGGAGAAGGCAGCAGAACCCTCAGTGGGGAGAACAACACAAAAGGACAAATACAAAAAAAAAATCAAAAAGTACTTCAAAGAAAAGCATTAAATGCAACAGAAAATAAAACACTAAGTACAGCAGCGCAGTTCGCATTGCGGTGGCAGCGAAATATAAGCCAACGGCGACAGTTGCGCCAACATAATCAACAGCAGCAACAACGAACGACAACAACAACACAACGACGACGACGACGACGACGACAATAAAGACGAGTGACACATAAAAAGCAAAAACAACAAAACACTAGAAGCGTAATGCAAAAAAAAAGGTAAAGAAGAAGACGAAGGATGCAAACATAAAAATCCTTTCGCATTGCATTTACTGTTGTGTCAGGACCAATAGAAGTAGCAGCAACAACACAAAAATATGTTGCTCATAAAAAATGATGTTGTCATGTAATACGCGACATGTTTGTCAACGGAACGAGTGGCATTGAAACGTTTGAAAGGAGGACGTACAAAGTTGCTGAATCTGAGAGCAGCACACAGCCATATTTCGCTCTCAACTCGAGCAAGTGGGAAGGACACGTGGGGTGGGGAGACATTGAAATGGGACGTTGGAGGAAAAAACACACGACCAACAGACCCAGACACGCGTTTTTCGAAGAAGCTGGAAGAAATATTTAGCGGAGTTGAAAAAGGGAAGTAGCCTTTAAAAGAGAGAGAGAGAAACACGTGAAATTGTTAAAAAACAGGCTCTTACAGAGAGCGCGATACAGAGAGAAATATAGAGCGGAGCTAATGGAGTGTCATAGGAAAGTGTCAAAGAGACTTTTGGGGCGTCGCATTTTATAGAATATTTTTGTTTATTATAAAAACTAGGAGACAGAAAATTTAAGAGAGAGAGAATAATATTTTCAATTATTTTAAAATTATTTTTAATGCAAGATTAGATGTAGAAAAGGAACAATCAAAGAAATTGGGCTAATGAGAGCATAAAAAACACTCTCAAAACATTGAGCAACAATAGCATTTGCAAAGAGCAGCTACAAAAATCAAGAGTAAGCAGAGAAAAGTAGACAAAAATCTACTAAAACAGTGGCAACTGTAGTAGATTCCACAAATACTACGAAAAGCACAGACATTGATTGCACAAAAGCAGCTGTGAACTATATTCAACAGAGGCGAGCATTAAATGAGAGCAACGCAGAGATAACTTCGCTCTTTCTCACTCTGCAAGAGGCGCATGCTAGAGCAATGCTAAAGGAATTTTCCATGCACTGCATATGGAAATGATAGAACAAAAAAACAATGAATATAAATTAAACAAAAACAAATAATACAAAATTAAAACAGCAAAAGCTCTCATAAATTTAGCGCAAAAATAATAATAAATTATTCAACAGCAAAGCAAGCAGACCAAAAATTAATCAAGAAACACATGTGTTATTTTTTTTTTTCTGTAAAGTCATTAAAATAATGTAGAGAATGCAAGAGAGAGAGAGAAAGGGGAAAAACAGAGAGAAATTGCATATACTGCAACGACGGACGACATGACGTATAAAATGCAATGAAAGAAAAGCTTTTTTTGCTGCAATGCATCAGCAGTGGGTCGGTTGTTGTTGGTACTAATTTATTATTCCTGCTGCTGCTGTTATTGTTCAACTGCATGTGATGTGTGTGTGTGAGAGAGTTGATTTGTCAGTGTATCTGTGTAGTTGTGATTGAAGTTCTACAAATGCCGGTTGGGATAGGACGAGGTTCTGACGACGATCTGAATAACGTTTGAGGGCATGGTTGGAAATGTTTTAAACAAATTTGAAATTTATAGTGAAAATTTTGGATTTTGTATGAAAAATTGAATATTTGGAGAAAAATTAAATTTTTAATGAAAATTGAATTTTTAGTGACAACTTTAAATTTTAATGAAAAATAAAGTTTTTAGTGAAAAATTGAATTTTTAGTGAAAAATTGAATTTTTAGTGAAAATTTGAATTTTTAGTGAAAATTTTGATTTTTAGTGAATAAATGAATTTTAAGTAAAAATTGAATTTTACATGAAAAATTTATTTATAAAAAAAAATTAACGAAACTTATTTTTATGCTGTATTCGCAGTGCATGTTCAAAATTAAAAATTTCCATATTTAGAATTTAACGAAACTTAATTTTCTAGTTGGAAAGCGTCACAAATTTATTTTTATACCCTACACTAAGAGTGAAAGGGTATATTCAGTTTGGTACGCCGTTTGTAACACCCAGAAGGAAGCATCTGCGGTATGGAAAAGTATATATATTCTTGATCAGCATGACCTCCCGACTCGATTAAGCGATGTCCGTCTGTCCGTCTGTCTGTCTGTCCGTCTGTCTGTCCGTCTGTCTGTCTGTCTGTCTGTTGAAATCCCTACTACTTTTAAAATTGAAGAGCTAGATAAATGAAACTTATAACTTTGATTACTAATATACCTACGCTGTATGTGCGAAAAAATTGGCGAGATCGGTTCATTGTGACCTATGATCCGACCACTTATGTTCAAATGCCTCATATAAAATGTACATATAAAGATCAATTTTTATGTATACGTGCTTAGGTAAACTTTTTTGGTCAAATATATATTGACATCATGCTCAAGTACGTGATAATAATGTTTTCCGTCGAAAAGACCTGTGGTTCATTAAAAAAAAATCGAAATTCGGTACCCCTACCCATTTGTAAATATGGGTATCAAATGAATGGAAATTCTTCAGCGATTGAATGTTTGTAGTTATTTTCAGGATTCGTATACCCTGGTGACCTATATATCACTTTGAATGGTAACCACACATATGTGTAGGGTATTTATAGTCGGCTTAGACCGACTATAATTTTGATAATCCTAACTATCATAATTACACCTACTTTAAAATTTCCCATGTGATCTAACCTTCCCAACTGGTTTTATATAATATCATTTATAGAAAAAATTAGTATAAAATTTTAAATTGAAAATTTTAATTGAAAAAAAAAGTCGTTAGTTTTGAGCATTTATGAAACTTAACGAAAGTTAAATATTGTGTGATTTGTACGCATAATGAACAAAGCACTTATTTAAAACTTAACGAAACTTTGTTTGCTATTGTATTGCTGTGTTTTATAATATTTGCTATACAATAAATAAAAATTGACACTTAAGAATTAAATTAAATGTATTTCTCGTGTTAAAAAAATTTAACGAAACTCAATTTCTTGCATTTTTAATATTTAAAAATTTGTGCATTCATGAAATGTCATTTATAACAATACTAATAAAAACAATACTAAAAACAATGTCAATAAAAAAGTTTCGTTGAGTTTTGTGTTTTTATAAAATTTAACGAAACTTGCTTTTTTGCAATGCTATTTAATTATTTATACGCTGTGCATATTCAAAATTAAATAAATCTTTTAATTTGCATTTATCACAAAAATTAAAACTTAACGAAACTCTATTTTGTGCTTTTCAATCAAAATTAAATATAAATGCGTTGTTAAGATATGCTTCCGCCTACAGACGTTGCCAGGCAACGGTACTAGCGCCACTCGCTCAATCAAACCATACATCGATCAATCAATCAATCAATTGATCGACCGGACGATGACGACTACGACGAGCGGACGTAAGCTCATTGAAGAAATTTATTAAAATAAAGCAGAGAGAACAAAAAACATTGGCAGTAAATAGAAAAAAAAATAAAAATAGAAAAAAATAGCGAAGCAACAGCGCATTTCCGTTGCATGCTAAAGCGTTGCAGCAACAAACAAGAACAACAACAACAATTGCAACGTCAACAGCAGAAATAATTATTATAATTTTTTTTGTATTGTTGTTGCTGATGATGTTTCGCTGTTGCTGTTGCTGCTGCTATGGTATGTTGCTGGCTGTGTGCGTATGTGTCATGCACTTTAATGCATTAACTTGATTTGCAAACAACTGCAACAAGATTAAAAACAAAAAACAACAACAGCAAAAATTGCTGTTATGCGTTCGGCATGTTGCTGCCCAACACTGTTGTGCACAGCCAACAACTCTTTTTTATTATTAACATTTTAAATGATAGAATTAGATTTTACGTGGCTGTTACTAAAAACCTAAAAAAAAATACTGAAAAAATTGCAAGAAGAAATAATCAATGTGCAGCAGCCACAGCAGCAGCTGCTGCTGCGCTAGAACGCAGTGACAAATTGCACAGTGCAACTGAAACTGGTGGAAAATGAAACAGAACTGCATGAAATAGAACTGAAAAGAAACAGAACACGGCAGAACAGAACAGTACTCGATAGCAGCAACAACGAGTAACGAATCAACGTACGAAAGAACGAACGAATTGCACTCGAACGAGTAGTGCAAAAGTTGGTCAGAGGAACGCGTGCGGCGAATGACTTCGTTTCGTTGTATTTCGTTCTTTAGGTAATTTGTGTTATTTGTTGTTTTTGTTGTTGCTGCTCTAGTACTTGCTGTTATTCTGCTTCTTGTTGTTGTTGTTGTCATTATTATATTTTGTTGTTGTTGTTGCTGCTACTGCTGTTTCTGAACTGTCAGAGGCCATTGACATTTTGCGATTCTGTTTCGTTTCACGTATTCGCATTCGTATTTATATTCGTGGTGTTCGTACATCATGCTCGCGTTTCATCGTTTGCGCCTTAGTGTTGCGAAATTTCAATACTTTTAGGTTATCATGAAATATTTATTTTACTGAAGTAATTTAGAAATAATTGACGCCTTCACTAGCAAAAATTTGGATTCTGAAGCCATTGCCATTGAATGTGCATTTTTTTAGTCTTATAAAAAAGTCTTATAAATAATAACGATATATTTTGCTCAATGCAGTTTTTAAAAATAGCTTTATATATCCTATAAACCAAAAGATATCTTATCAATTTCAATAGATTTCAATATTATATCTGGCATTTTCTGTAATATTTAGAACATATTTCTAGCAAACACAGAAATGTATCTGGAATTTGTCGGAACCATACGCAAAATTTTGGAAAGTCGAAGCAGTTTAGAACCTGTTTATCGAATGATGTTAAACTAACAAAGGCGGAGTTAGTATCAAAAGCTGCTTATTTTCTGCCCATAACCAAAATATTCCACACAATTAAGAACCTGCTAAATATTTTCAAAACTCTATCATTTATATGTGTGTTTTTGGCAGAAATATGACCAAATAATTAGGGAAAAATGCAAGAAATGGTCTTGGGTATTATTCCTACCAACAATATTAATCCTTCTTTTCGATAGGATGTCCTAAGGAATAGAAGGAATTTTTATTATTAAGAAATCAACGATCTTTTAAATTAGTGCGACCATATGGTCACTAGACTGACAATGAAAAATTATGATTCGAAAGGAGATCACTCCCTAGAAATGCTCTATTGGATGAGAAAATCGATGTGAATAATTTTCAGCGAAATCCGAATATGGGAAATGGACCCGCCGGGACCTCAAAGTAAGCGTTTTCGTACTTAAATCGACAATTTTAAAATTGTATTGAAATTATGTCTCTCAAACACTAATGTGTTACCCACTAAAAAAAGTGGGTAAGTCATCATATCTTGCCATTCTCGTTGTATAGATTCGATTTGTCCGTGAAGTGTAATACTTATAGAGGTTCTCTAACGGTTCCATTTAGAAATAATTCTCGTAACGAGAAAACTTCATTATCTCGTTACGATATCTGCGTATATCTTAGACAGGGCTGGAAAAAAACCGGGTTTTTTTTTTTGAAATCCACTCCACCGGATTTTTTTTTTGTTTTTACTGGATTTTATTGGACTTTTTTTCGTTTTTTTTGGATTTTTTATATATAAAATAATTTCAATAGGATTTTTCGGTTTTTAAAGTTATTCCTTCCCACCATTTTGCTGACGAGAACTTCTGTATAACCTTTGGTTAAAACATACTTTGTGGAAAAAAATTCACCGTCTTGGATATGTAGCGCGATTCCGTAACTCCATAACGATAATATTCGATATCGCTATCTACCCACAATTGTCGCTTGCGATAGCGATCGTGGTATTTTAATCTTTTCTTAGAAATCTGTTGTTTTAGTTTTACTTATGGATTTAAGAGAATAAAACAGTATCAAATTTAATTTTTGAATTATTTATTACAGGGACTAAAACTTATTGGGGTATCGGTTCCGGTTCGGATTCCTAGATTTTCAAAATTGTGGTTCCGGTTCCGATTCCGGTTTCAACCAAAAATTAAATGAGTTTGGATTCCAATTCCATACATTTTTAATAACGGTTCCGATTCCGGTTCTTTACGTTCCCTGACTGGGACTATAACATCTGTTCCGGTTCTGGTGCCGATATTTTTAAAATAGCGGTACCGATTCCAACCAGAAAAAAATATATATGTTCCGATTCCAGTTCCGGTTCAATACATTTTTAATAACGATTCTGGTTCCAAAAATCTAAACGGTTCCGGTAATATTTTTCACGTTTCGCTTGCTTTATCATGTTTTTCCGTGCTTTTTCCGTGTTTCTTCGTGTCTCTTAAAATCCCGTGTTTTATCGTGCTTCTCGTGCGTGCCTGTAAATTTACTCGTCGGGCTCGTGCTCGTGCGTGTCACCTATCGGCGTGCCCGTGCGTGTCACCTATCGGCGTGCCCGTGCGTGTCCGTGCCATCAAAAACAGGCACGCGCCCATCTCTAATATAAATTTCTCTAGAGATTACATCCAGCAGTGGTCATAATAATTTTTTTCGATTAGGTGGTTTATTTTAAATTCCAAAATTTTCACAAAATAAATCGTACTCTGAAAACCACAAATTTATTTCCTATTTTCATAATTCAAAATGTACAAAAATCAATAAAATCCAAAAAAAAAAACAAAAAAAAGTCCAAAAATAATGGAATTTTTTAAGTGGATAAAATCCAAACATAATTCGATTTTTTTTTTAGTGGAGTGGAGTAGCACAGCCCTGATCTTTTCCGTATTGTAGTTCGAATAAATTTCTACAATGGATATGAAAATGTAATCTAGTATTTTAAAAAATGGGTACTCAAAAAAAGGCATCACTAATAACGTAGCAATGTAAATTCGTTTTTTTTTTAAACTTTAAATTTTTCGATGGTTTTGTAATTTTTATGGTATTTGTGATTTTTAGAAAAATATTTTAAAACTGTTGCAACATTTAAGGAACCAAAAAAAAAATATTTTTTTCGTTATATAAAATATTTGGTTACTGTTTAAAAAAAAAAAAACAGGCAGTATTGATTTTATATAATGTGGGGTGAGTGTGTGTGGGAGCGGGGCGCGTCAACAATAGCAACAACAAAAACTGAAGCAGCAGTAGCAACAAAAAGAATATTGCGTCTTAACAAATGCTTTATGCCATATTTTTATTATTTGTTCTTTGTATTGTGTGTGTGTGTGTGTGGCTGTGTGTGTTGTGTCTGTGTGTGTTGTGTATGTGGTTCTTATTGCCAGGGTATTATTTGTTGTATTTGTGTCGATTTTCGACGCGCGCGCTCAAATTTTACACTCTTTAACAACAAATCAAACAGCACAAAAATATAAAATAAAACAAAAAATAAAACAAAAAATAAAAATATATCAAACGAAATACTTTTGAATTTTACTAAAGAGCTGCGCAAACAACGTGTCTGCCACATCTGGCAACGCTGTGCTGTGTGTGTCATTTACAGAGTTGACTATTTGTATTTAAAACAACAAGAACAACAAAAACAACAGCAATTAAATATTATATATAAATATATATTAAATACCTTTTTTAATGATTTTCGCAGAAAGCGCAATAAATGTTCAAGAGTTTCGTTAAGTTGAGCAAAACAGCGTAATTTACAGCTTAAACTGGGTACAGTTGTGATGCATGTGTGACTGCATTAAATGCAAATTGTATTGTTGAAATTTTCAATATTTTCGTTAAGTTTCGTTAAGTTTTGTTTATACTCAAAAAAGATATTAATATTTATTTTTAAATGTAAATTTTTAAAATTAAAACATTTATTGCATTTTTAATGGTTTCGTTAAGTTTTTTAAAGTTTCGTTAAGTTGTAGTTTTTTGCGTTTAGAGTCGTTAAATTTCGTTAAGTTCAGTTTATACTCAAATAAAATTAAAATTTACTTACTTTTAAATGTGAATTGTTAAATTTAAAACATTTCACATTTTAATGATTTCGTTAAGTTTTTCAAAATTTCGTCAAGTTGTATTTTTTGCGTTTTTCCATGTTCGTTAAGTTTGCAAGAATCAAGTAATTAACTTTTATATGTTAGTTATTAAATTTGAAATATTCTTGACAGGATTAAAGGTTTCATCAATATTTGTAAAGTTTCGTTAAGCTTCGTCATATTTTATTTTTTGCGTTTTTTAGTAAAAAATAAAATATTTTAATATAAATTACAGAAAATATTAAAATTTAATAATATACAAAAATTTAGATATTCGTTGAGTTTTTTTTAAGGATACTAATTTGAATTGTATATGTTTTTATATTTAGAACAAACATCAGTTTATGAACTTTCTTAAAAATTAGATCTTCGTTAAGTTGTGAATATAGCGTTTAGTCTCTAAAAATTCAAGTTTCGTGAATTTTTCAAATGTAAATTTTTGAAATGTTTATGAATTAAAAGAGTTTCATTAAGTTTCTTCTAGTTTCGTTAAGCTTCCTTAAGCTACAGTTTTAGCATTATTGAATAAATTTAATGTTTTCTTGAAATACATTACGAAAAAACATAAAATAAAATGATTTTACCAAAACTTAAATCTTCGTTAAGTTTGAATTTGTTTGAATTTGCTTGAAATTGCAGTTTATGTGTTACTATAATAAGAAAAATGTTTTAAAAACCATTACTTATATAATAGAGTTCTTCGTTAAGTTGCGCATAAAGTGTTTTATCTATAAAATTAAAATTTCGTTTAGTATATATAAGTAAAATGACTTTTTCATATGTTAATTGTAATATTTAATAAATTTTTAAAATTTGTACATGTTAAAAAAACTTTCGTTAAGTTTCGTCAAGTTTCGTTAAGTGTCAGTTTTAGCGTTATTAAATAAAATTAATGTTGTCTTGAAATACATTATGAAAAAAACATAAAATAAAATGAATTTACACAAAAATTTAAATTTGAATTTGCTTGAAATTGCATTTTATGTTTTTCTATAATAAGAAATACGTCTTTAAAACAATTATTTAAACAATTAAACAATTATTATAAACAATTATTATAAAGTGTTATAGCTAAAAAAAAAAAGACAATTTAAAAAAAAAAGTGAAGTCATGTATTACATATTATTCATATTACCTAACCTAAACAATAAAACTTCAACATCAGCTAATGACTCAACGAAAGTTCTGCCAAATGTTTCAATATCAAGTTGAAATTCATTTTGAATTCAAAAACAAAAATAAACTTAACACTTGACATACATTACGTTGGGAGCTCGACAATGTCTTCGTTAAGTTTTTTAATTTTTTCGATTTTGTTTTACAGCAACAACAGAGCACAGCACGCGATTTTGCTGCGTGCGGAACTCAAGAATTTTTCATTAACTTCCATTAAATAAATCATTTTTTCTGTTTTTTTGGACGACTGCGCGTTGCCTACGAGGTTGGTTGGTTAGTTGTTTGTTGGAAAAACGACCTCGAGCTGTCATTATTTTTTTTTCCAACAAATTTTTTGCAAACCACACAAACAGCATTTTTGCTATTTTCGCATATAAATGTTGCTGCTTTTGTTGTTGTTATTGTCGTCAGTCAGTCAGTTGCTGCTTTAATTAGTTTCTAATTTAGCAACAATTTTTGTTGCTTCGCATCGCGCACAAAGTTTTGCGTTTTTACAACTCATTGAAGCTGATTGACAGACACAGCAAAACAACCAGCAACAACAACAACAATAGCAGCAACATAGTCCAGAGTTGCTATGGATTGAAATACAAACCAAACGCAGCAAAAATCAATAATAAATGGATGGACGGATGAATGAATGAATGGATGGATGGCAGCAACGAACGACAACGTATGAAGCTGTTAATGCGAATATAATGGCTGCCACAGCAACAATTGAGCAGCAACATGCTGCTGGCAAAGAAAATGAAAATTATAAAAAAAATAACAAAATCCAATAAAAACATGTGTGATTTTATTTTTATGGAGTCGTTTGCCGTTTCACACTTGATTTCTACGCAGATTTACAAATTTTAAAATTAATTGCCGCAAAATTGAGCAGCTATTTTATGTTTTTTGGTTTTTTTTTTGATGTTGCTGTTGTCGCCGCGCTTCATTAAAAAGCACTCGTTAATTGCAGTAGTCAGTCGTCGTCAACACATTTTCACATTTCACATTTCAATTAAAGATTTCAACGCATTTAACCGTCAACGCAGCTGAATTAACGAAGCCTATTTTCAACACAAATTATTGCAAACTTTTATTGTAATAATAAATTGTAACAAATTGAATAAAAAAAAGTATTGTAAAGGTTTTTAAAAATAGCAGCAGCAACACTTTTACTTATTTAATTTAATAATTAATTTAATTTATTTAATAACTTAACGAAAGGTGGCTCATTACTGATGAAGCGTTTAATTGAATTAAGAAATTATGTTTGGGAAAGCGTTTATATTGTTTATTGTGCTTATTAAACACATAAAAAACTTAACGAAGTATTTGAAAAACTTAACGTATATAAAATAATATGCGTAAGTCAAATATTTTAATTTTTACGCACTAATATAGTATTTCAAAACATAACGAAACTTTTATATGCATTAAATAAATTGAACGAAAATTCAATTTTGGTTTGAAAGGTGTTTTGAACTTTTGATAACTTAATTCAATTTTTCAGTACTTTGTAAAGATTCGTTAAGTTCAGTTAATACTGAAATAAATAAGTTTTTACTTTTTAAATGTGAATTGTGATATTTTATTAATTATTTTCATTTTTTTTTATGTATTAAAAGGTTTCGTTAAGTTACTTAAACTTTTGTAAGGCTATGCTAACTTGCAGTTTTGCATTTATAATTGCAAATGTTTTTTTGTATAAATAAAAAGAAATTAAAATACAATGATTTAAATAAAAATGAGATAATTGTCTATTTTTTTTATTCGTTTTGAGTTTTTATATAAAAAAAATACATATTTTTCAACGTTGAATTTCTATATATGTACCCAAACGCAGACTGTTAAGTTACATTCGTATATTTCAACATTACTTTCTTTGAAAGCAGATTTAATTTAATACTTTTAATATTTTTTATTCATTCATCTAAAAGTATGCTTATGTTGCATCATTTTCTATTTATATAAAATATAATGTATGCCTTGTTATTTAGGAGTTACGAACGGTTTCAAAATAGACTGTTACGTTACATTATTTAGACGTTATTGCCTTGCATTGTTGAATAAGTCCGCTCTTCTTGTGCAATTATTTTCCAAGTGCACTGCATTATTCGTAAGCTTTAAAATGAAAATAATAAATAAAAACTAATAAATGAAAAAAAAATATCTTTTTGAATTCTATTAAATGTGTGGACTGTTACGTTACTTGTGCGATAAACCGTTTGGATAAAAAGGAAAAAATGCTTCAATTGCTAAATTTCACAATACATAACATTAAATTCATTATTAGCCAGTGCTAGGACCATAATTGGGAACTGATCATTAAATTTTGTACTTGCCATAACATAACTAATTACATGAACCACATGATCTGATCTGGTCATAATAAATAATATCGTTCTTAATATGGTAAATTTGTAAAAACTTGCGTGATTAGAATTTTGAGCATTTTCGAGTCAATTCCAAATAGTTTCAATCTTACCTGAAATGAATAAAGAGAAAACATTTTATTAATAAAAAAAACTTTAAAAAATAAATAATATAAAAAGAAATCCATTAAAAGGTTTCAAAATTCTAACTATAAAAAAATCAAAACCTGCAAAAAAAATACCAAATGTTGTATCAAATGTCAAAAGCATTATTGCAATTTCTGACAGCAGCTCACAGAAAATATATTTGACACCTACATAAAACGAACAACAACGATAAAAAAGAAAACATTAATAATAGAAATTATAATAAACACAAAAAATAAGGCAAAAATCAATAATATAGCTCACAAAATATTAAAAGGCAAAAGTGACAGGCGAAGCCTCAGCAGGCTGTGACAGCCAAATATGAGCAATATATAGTAGCAACAAATAATAGCCAACGAATATGCGATGCCATATTGTTAAAAAAAAATAACTAAATATGATAAATTAAAAGAAATATCAAATATATTGTTGCTGTGAATCACAGCAATATTGCAGCAGCAGCATAAAATCCTTTTGCAAACAACAACCGCAGCAGCAAAAAGGATCAACAATTTTTCTTATTGTTGCTATTGTCAATAGACACGCTGAACAGCAGCAACAAAATATATTAATGTTGTTCGTTTTGTTGTTGCTGCTGCTTAAATGGTTGCGTGCCATCAACGCCGGAACATGCTGTTTCGCTAATTCTAAAGATTTCATCAAAATTTTCACAATAACATTTTAGAGCAACAATACACCATAATATAGCAACTGAGCAGTGCGTTGACCATGGTTGAATGTTGCCTAGCTACCGCCTGCCTGCAGGATTTAATAGAAGGACACCACCGATTAATTGCAAATGTGTTTTCGAACAATTGAGAAAAGTATTATTTAAAGATTTGGCTCAATCAACAACCAATCGACGCAGGAGAATACTGAGAAAAGCAGCAATGCAATGAATTCAATTGATTTAATTTCATAGAATTCATTACAAAATGAAAATTTATGAAATTTTCGTAAATTTACGAAAATTTCATAAATTTACGAAAATTTCACAAATTTTATAAATTGACTAAATTTCATAAATTTAAGAAAATTTCATAAATTTACGAAAATTTCAAAAATTTACGAACATTTCAGAAATATACGAAAATTTAAGATTTTCGAATATTTAAAATATTTACGAAAATTTAAGATATTTACGAACATTAAAAAAATATACACAATTTTAAGAAATTTACGAACATTTCGAGAATCATACGCTAATTACAAAAATTTACGAAAATTTTATTAATTTACGAAAATTTCATAATTTTACGAAATTTTCAGAAATTTACGAAAATTTGAGAAATTTACGAAAATTTGAGATATTTACGAACATTTCACAAATTTACGAAAATTTCATAAATTTACGAAAATTGCAGAAATTTACTAAAATTTAAGATTTTCGAATATTAAAGAAATTTACGAAAATTTAAGATATTTTCGAACATTAAAAATATATACAAAATTTTAAGAAATTTACGAACATTTCGAGAAACATACAAAATTTACGAAAATTTTATAAATTTACGAAAATTTTAGAAATTTAAGAAAATTATATAAATTTATTAATATAAATGCTATTTACAAAAATATGAGAAAATTGAAGATATTTACGAAAATTAAAGAAATTTACGAAAATTTAAGATATTTATGAAATTTTAAGAAATTTACGTAAATTTAAAAATTTTACGAAAATTTATTTAATTTACGAAAATTAAATTAAAATGAAAGAGAGTACGAAAATTTATGAAATTTACGAAAATTGAAAAAAATTATTAAAATTTAAGATATTTACGAAAATTAAAGAAATTTAAGATATTTACAAGAAAATTTACGAATAATTACGAAAATAAAAGAAATTTACAACAATTTTTTAGATTTACAAAAATTTAAGAAAATTACAAAAATTTAAGAAATTTACGAAAATTTCAAAAATTTACGAAAATTTCAAAAATTTACGAAAATTACTAAAATTTAAGAGAGTACGAAAATTTACGAAAATTTAACAAAAATTTTCGAAAAATTTAAGATATTTACGAAAATTAAGATATTCAAGAAACTTACGAATATTTAGGAAAATGTAATAAAATTATAGAAAATTACACAAATTTAAGAATTTTACGAAAATAAATAAAGTTTACGAAAATGTAATAAATTTACGAAAATATAAGAAATTTAAGATAAATATAAAATTTTAAATTAAATAAAAAGAAAAATTATTAAAATTATAAAATATATGAAAATTGCAAAAATTATGTGGTGTTCACATTTTTAATAAGTTATGAAATATTTTTTAAAAATGTTTAAACAAATCAAATTGCAAAATAATAATTTAACATATTTATTCACGACAAATACCAATAATAAGTTGTTGTATTTGAATAGTTACATTTTTCACATAGTTTTGCAAATTAAGTTGCTGTCGTCGCCGTCGTCATCCGTCAACATATGTTGGCAATAAAAATAAAACTTAAAACAAGATAAACACAGCAGCGACGGCAATGGCAATAGCAACAGCAATAAGAACGAACAACAACAACTACTGAAACCAAGTGGCGATAATCCGCTGAAATAACTTAACGAAACCATATGTTCTGCGGGCAGTAACTGCAACATAATGTTTGCTGCTGCTGTTGTTCTTCTTCTTGTCGCTGTTGCATGAACTCATGTTGACGATAATGTTCTTGGCATGGTTGTTGTAGTATTGCAGTTGTTGTTGTTGCTGGTTCAACACTTTTTGTTGTGTTTTTTTTTTTTTTTTATTTTGCGCATTTTTATGATTTACGATTTTAACGCAAAGATTACGCATTACGCAAAAACAACAGCAGGAGGAACAGCAGCAGCAACTGCAATAGCAACAGCAATGAAAACAGCTGCATTTAGAAATTAATTGCATTAGAGAACAGCAGCAATATGCAACGGAGGCGCAACAGCAGCAGCAACATTTTTTGTTTGTTTCAAAGTTTGAAATCTTGATGCGTTTCAAAAGGCAACAAAATTAAATGGGCAACGTTTAGCAAATGATTCACGTTGTAACAACAATTTATCGTATTTTTTTTTTTATTTGAGTTTTTTAGATTTTATTTTTCGAATGACGCGATATGCAATGCAATGGGGAAACAAAATTTTTGTATTTGGCGTCGTCATTTGCAGCAGATGCCATATCCGGCGGATTGTTTTGTGTATTTTATAATTCGACACTGCAGGTCGCTGCTGTATAATGTGGTTATACACAAAATTAATTAAATTAAAAAATAAAATAAAAAAAAAAAATTACAAAAAAAAATAATAAAGAAATGAAAAAATTGAAAAATATTTTTAAAATACACAAAACGGCTAATTAAGTGCAATAAACCGCATGGGTCGAATGCATTGACCTTTTAGCGGTCGCTGATTTTGTGCGATTTTCGAAGGAAATGCCGTATGACGTATGGCTTAAACACGCCGAAGGTTTCATGGAGCTTAGCGAAACATTTAAAATAATTAAATTATCATTGAAAGGAATTTCACAAGCATATGATATAATACAGAAATGATTTTAAGTTTAACAGATGCTATATATCAGTTAACGAAACTTCTAGAAACTCAACGAATCTTAACAAACTTAACGAAACTTAACGAAACATAACGTAATTTAATGAAACTTAACGAACCTTAACGAAACTTAAGGAAACTTAACGTAAGTTAATGAGACTTAACGAACCTTAACGAAATTTAAGGAAACTTAAAGTAATTTAAAGAAACTTAAAACAATTAAAAGAAACTTTAGGAAACAAAAATTTTGATAATTTACAAAACTTTTAGATAAATACGAAAATTACGAATTATTTAGAAAATGTATACGAACATTTTTTTTTTTTAGGAACATTTTGTAAATTTACGAAAATTTTAGAAAATTACAAAATTCTACAAAATTACGATAGTTTTTGAATATAACGAAAATTAAAAAATATGACAAAAATGTTACGGAAAATTTGAGAAAATTTGATTAATTTGCGAACATTTCTGAAAATTAAGAAATTTAGGAAAACATAATAAATTTACGAAAATTTAAAAAAAACTTACGAAAATTTAAGAAATTTACGAAAATTTAAAAAAATTAAAGAAATTTACGAAATTATTTTAGTTATTTCAAAAATTCAAAAATAGTTAACCAACATTTATTTACAAAAGGTTTTATTTAAATAGTTAAAAGATCACAAAAATTTAAGAAATTAACGAACATTTCGAAATGTTACGAAATTTACGAAAATTTAATACACATATATACGAAAATTTAAGATAATTACGAAGCTTTAAGAAATTTACGAAACTTGAAGAAATTTACGAACATTTTAAAATATTACGATAATTTTCAACAGTTTTGAAATATTAAGTATATTATCAAAAATTGTTGAATAAAACGAAAGTTTTATAAATTTTTGAAAAAATGTACAATAAATTTTCGAATATTTATTCAAAAATTTTAGAAAAAAAAAAAAAAAAAACAACTAGGAAACTTACGAAAATCCTAAATATTTACGAACATTTTGCTTAAGTTGTAGATATATATTTATTATGATAATATTGATAATAACGACGAACATTTCAGTATATTACGTAATTTTGGAATAAATACGAAAATTTAGTACTATGTAAGATTACCAAAATTTTAAATTTTGCAATAAAATTTCATAATGACATAGATGAAAATTTCAGAAATTTATCAACATTTTTGTTAATTAAATTACGTTAATAAAAGAAACTTATTGAAAGATGAAACCAGATGAAAAAGAACATTATTAAAATAATGTTTGTAATTTACGAACAATTTTTTGGTGAATACGAAAATGCAAGAAATTTACAAAAAATCTATGAGACACAAAATACATCTGTACCTTAAACCTTATTCACTTGTTTTCGTAACATTTCTCAGTACAAATCACACTCTTTCGTTTTGAAAATTTTAAAATCAACAAAAAAAAATATAATAAAAAATATAAAAGAAATATAATACAAATTAAAATAATAAAAATGTAATTTAAAAATAACTATAATAAAACCATGATTAAAATTCTGATTAAAAATAAACTTGACATTTAATACCACCAAGTACAGGACATGTTTTCACACATGCTCCGAAATGCAAATTTCGTTCGTAATTATAACGGTATAAAAAAGTGCAATGAAAACAACAAAATAAATATTTGCGATTACAACGTAATTAATATGAGTGGATGATACCGACAATGACGATGATGATGGTAGTTGGTAGTTGGTTGGATGGTTGACTGGTTGGCGCATGTGGAAAAATTGCAGTTTCAGCTGTTAACAATGAAGGAAAAACTAATGGCTGCAGCAGTAAACGAATCTAATTAAAAAAGCAATATTCGTAGGTACAGCCAGTGGGCAGGACAGACATCAACAGATAGATATACATATGGCTGACTGGCTGTCTGTCTGTCTATACACAGTGGGCCACAAAGGGCAGACGACAAACTGAAAGTTTGTTGGGTTGATTGGGTGAAACTGCAAATTATGAATAAGCTAAACAAAAAAATAGTAGTAAAATGTATTATGTTCTAAATGTATAATATACACTCAAACAAAATATGTTCTATAAATTTAAAAATATTACTTTTTAATATTTAAAAAAGAAACAATACTTTTTCATATCAAAATTCAAATATTGTACAACAACTGAATTAGATTGAACTGAATTAGATTGAATTCGACGTTGTTCGTATTCTGGGGGGTAACTATGTATCGCGATTCGAAAGTCAATGCGATACGAAACTCAGTTTAATTCGAAGAACAAAGCGTTAAGAAGACAATCTAACGGAATTGAAAAGGTAGCCGTGTTGTCACTTTGTGAATTTGAATACGAAAGTTCCAAATTTGAATTCGAAAGCCACACTACCAAAGTACTATTTATTAGAATGCGAGTAATATCACTTTTGAATCGCATTACATAGTAACCCCCCTGTTTTTCGTATTCTGTTTTTTATATTCTGTGTTTCGTATTCTGTGTTTCGTATTCTGTTTTTCGTATTCTAATTTCGTATTCTGTTTTTCGCATTCTGTTTTTTGTATTCTGTTTTTCGTATTCTTTTTTTCGTATTGTTTTTCGTATTCAGTTTTTCGTACTCTGTTTTTTGTATTCTGTGTTTCGTATTCTGTTTTTCGCATTCTGTTTTTTGTATTCTGTTTTTCGTATTCTTTTTTTCGTATTGTTTTTCGTATTCGGTTTTTCGTACTCTGTTTTATGTATTCTGTTTTTTGTATTCTGTTTTTCATATTCTTCTTTTCGTATTCTATTTTTCGTATGCTGTTTTTCGTATTCTGTTTTTCGTATTCTGTTTTTCGTATTCTGTTTTTCGTATTCTGTTTTTCGTATTCTGTTTATCGTATTCTGTTTTTCGTATTCGGTTTTTCGTATTCTGTTTATCGTATTCGGTTTTTTTGTATTTTGTTTATCGTATTCTTTTTTTCGTATTCTGTTTTTCGTATTCTGTTTTTAGTATTCTGTTTTTCTTATTCTGTTTATCGTATACTGTTTTTCGAATTCTGTTTTTCGTATTTTGTTTTTAGTATTTTGTTTTTTCGTATTCTGTTTTTCGTATTCCATTTTTCATATTCATTTTTTCGTATTCTATTTTTCTTATTATGTTTTTGGTATTCTGTAGCAGCTAACACTTCCAAATCATCCGAAATTTCAAATCAAAACTGTCCACCCTGTTAAAACTATTGAAATCATATAAAAAAAAACTATTAATTGTATGGTATTTATTTTTATGAGTGTAAAAGAAAAATGTAACCAAACTAAAAATAGAAACATATTAGTCATTTAAAATTTCTATAAAAATTATTAAAAAAAAGGAAAAAAGGAATGAAATCAATTCGAAAACATGGTATATAAAAAAACGCAGACATGTTGTTGACAGAGCCACGCGACAACCACAGAGAGACAGACAAACCTCAGGACAAACAGGCGAATCTACAGACAGACACACAATTGGACAGACAGATATATGGACAGACTTTATAGCGCGATATGTCAGAAACTCCGTTTAGACTTGAACACAGACGATATGTCAAAATTAGTCAGGCGACGAGGAACGACACAGACAACGACGACGTCGACACTAACTGCGATTAGCGTGTCAAGGATAAAAAGGACAAAAAGGATAAATGATGTTCGTATCGCAGTTCGTATGCGGTATATGATTAGCAGCGGAAATAAATTACAGTAGCAACAAATTTAAAACTAATTTGGCAGGAAGGCGTGTGTAACAAACGAGCATAGAAACGATGACTCCAACGAAGGTTGATTGAAAAGTAAAATTTGGAAAACTTTTTTTTCATAAATTACTCTATTTAAAATTAAATAAAGTATTAAATTCAGAAATAGACAGATGGATTTTGAAATTTCAGATTTTTGTGAAAATAGGATTTGGTGTTGAGCGGATTTTCGAGGGGTGCATTTTCCGGTGATCCTATTTTGGGTTCAGTATGGGAGACGACATACAAAATCCATCGTATTATGTGCACGGGGACAAAATCAATACCAAACAATATACACCAAGTACAAAATTCACCCCCGCACAAAATGCACGTGCTAAAGCCGAAACTAAAACCTAATACATGATAGTAGAGCCTAATGAGATTCTTTCCGGGTAGATTTTGTACAAATGTATTTTAAAAATTAAGAGTTTTGTGAAAGGGGATTTTGTGCTAAATACATCCCCCTACAAAATTCACCCCTCATACACAATTTATGAACTAAAGAACAAACTAAAGCCTAATATACAATACTAAACTATAATGAAATTCTACATTCTGTACAGTTGGATTTAAGAAATAAGAATTCATGAAAAAAAGTTGATTTTGTAACAAATGGATTTTGGACGAATGGTTTATGTGGTGTTTGATCGAAAATTGAGAATGCTCCATATATATATTTTTTACGTACCATAAAAAAATTTTCAAACATTTCATGTCATTTCAAAATAAGCTGCTCTTAGAAACCTCTTCAATAAATTTGATTACTGTGAAAAACAGCAACTCTTAAAGACAAAACAAAAACCAACTGAACATTTTGGCTTTATCATGGCACATAATACAATGATAAAAATGCGCAAATCATAACATAATTTTTTGTATTTTTATTTTTATCTTTTGACACTGAGACGAATTATATGATTTGACCTACACGCTGCAAAAAACAAGGATCTCCCAAACATAATTTTGCAGGCATTACATATAGCTTTGGAGCTTTATGCAAACAAAAGTATTATTTCATTGCCAAACAATATTATAATAAGAGCCAAACATATTTTTGTTTTTGTACAAACATATTTATGTTTAGAATGAATAATTTTCGGTGTTATTGGAAACATATATATTTTTGAATGTGAAAAACATTTTATTTACATGTAAACATATTTATGTTTACATTTGATTTTAATGTAAAAATAGTATATTTAGTGCTAATATCTTCTTTAAACAATATAGGATTTTCCCTATTTTTTTAATTTACTTTTTTTTTTATTTATATTATATAATTATAAACTTCATCTTTTATTTTATTTTTATTACACATATTTTATTTATACCTAATAATTTTATTTCCATCTATTTTGAGTTCAGTACTTTACTGATGAATTGGAAATTTCACAAACAGCCACTATCTCGTATTAACAGTAATTGGCGGTACTTTCTATCCGTGTAGGCTCCAAAGAGTCAATGAACAGGTGTGTTCCAACAAAACAAACATCATATTGTATGACAAAACAATATGACATTTAATAGCAAAACAGACAGACTGACGCACAACAAAAATGTCTCGCCTCATTTTTTGGCCCCAAGAACTGCCTACAGCAAAACCATCTTGCAATATTTTGCTGCAAATGCGGTTTCAAATTATGATAGATCGATGGACAATGATTTATATGTCTTATACAATAAAAATAATACATTGTAAATACTTTTCAAACACTTGGCAATCTAAAATGGCAACAGTTTGCAGTAGGCATTATTTTTATTATGCCAAAAGAATGATGTTTTTTTCGGTATTGAAACTTTTGCAAAACTTTTCAAATGACGAGAATAATAAAAATAATTATAGCAAAATATTAGCATTCGGTAGGTGTTTTATGCAGACATTTTTAGTATTGTAGGTGGTAATGCATCTGAAGACTATGAGTGATTACCTAGTGATTACTTTGCGCATTTGATGTGTGATGATGTGCAGAAAATAGGCAACATATTGTAATTAATATTCTTGCTTATTTTATACACAAACATGATATATGATACTTTCACTTGTATACGGTAAATGAGTGGAATTTGTTTGGACATCGTGTTATTTGAGGTTGATGCTTCAAGGCAAAAATCAAAATGCTACAAAATTTAATAATTAAACTTGTGCAAATAATAGCTTTGCATTAATTAATAAGCATAGTCAGATTTCATATTTTTGCACTTAAATTAATATTCAATAAATATTAAAAAAAATGCTCAATATTTATATAAATAAAAATAAAACTCTTTAAATATATACAACAACAGTTATATATTACCAAACAAAGAGTTTTTATAAAAATTTAAACAAAAAAATATAAAATAAATAATACGAATTATGAATGATAAAACAAAAAGTGTAAAAATTCAGCAGCTATAGTCAGAATACAGTGCAAATTGCATGTTTCAATGCAATTATATTTAAAAATATCATAATTCAATAACGTAGCAAACATACGTGAAGGTATTACTGAAGCACCCAGCGGGAAAAAGTGCGAAATTAAATAATAATGCATTAAAATGATGAACCAATCGAAATAAAATAAGAAATACAAATTAATTTGTTAATTAATTTATATTTTGTTTTATATTGTATTATTTATATTTTTTATTGATATCAATTGATTATAGAAAAAAAGATTGGATAAATTTTAATGAAAAATTTAAAAAATTAAATGGAAGAACAATAATACTAAATTTAAAATATATATTTAAGTTAATTTACATGTAAACTTTAAGTTTAACATTTATATCGTTTTTAACTCAATTTTCATCATAATTTATTTTCCGATATGATTTTGCGTTTGAGTCAAACCAATAGTTGGTACTCAAAAATTTAATTTGTTTATTTTGAATTTATTTCCTTATGTTTACTCCGACACAATGTTAAATAATAAATACTACATACGAAATAAATACTTAATATATCGTTGTTTTACATTCCATTAAATGAAATTAATTTTTGACTCTTTCAGAATTCGATATTTCAAAATAAACGCATTGCAATTGTTTTAGTTCTGTATATCAAATTCAAGTTAATATTCGTTGTCAATTGTTTGAATTTCAAACGAAAATGTATTTTATAACATGCTTGATAAAAGTAATAAAATAGTTTAAAAATTAAATTAATAAAGAACATTATCCAATTCTAATCGGGTTCTTTTTAAGAATTCAATTTTTAATAAAAAATAAACATATTTTAATCGCATTCAGCCATTGCAGTTATGCGAACAAAATACAAATCGTTTTATGGTGTCATATCCCTATGGTGATACGAACCGGTCCTAGACTAGGCACGTACAGGTTTTCGGAAATAGTTAACCGTTACTAGTTCTGGCTCTTTTATATGAAACCAACCGGCAACTATAATATGGAGTTGTCCTAGGAAGGGGTCAATTAACACCCCCTGCGGACCTATAGACCTATCACAGGACTGGTCTTCAAAATCTACCTTCACGTGATAAGTAGTTTTAGACCAATTGGCACCTTTTTCCCGCAGGGATATTTGAATTTTGATGAAGAAATGTTCCATAATTACAAAAATTGTATTTCCTTTTTTAAATCAATAAAAATTTAAATAACATTTTTGATCAAGTTTAGGCAATATATCCCGGACATGTTTCATATAACATTTGTCTTGATTGGAATGATTTGAATTTATTTGGAAAATAATTTATTTAAAATCGAATACAAATCGTTCCTTTAAAATGTTTATGAAATTCTATCTCAATTCAATCGAAATCTAGAACATGCCCGATTACTTTTATTATTATTTTTGTTCAAATTCGAATACCCAAAACAAAATAAATGTTCAGGTACAAATAAAATGAATTATATTTGATTACTGCTGTTGTCACAATTTATCGTAGTAAATATTTCTGACTAAACTAATTTTTACACGTTTTCATTTGATCTGCATTCGGTTGTTAAAGTCCGTAATAAATTGATTATCATATGTCTGTTTACTGTCAGTTAATTTACTTCCATTTTGTTGGTTCGAAAATTTGCTAAATTAAAATACATTTCTTAAGCGCCACCTATATTGCACTTACGTTAGCTTAAGTAGCCGAACGTAATTGTACGAAAACACATAATTTGAATGTTGATGACTATAATGATTTCTTTGCTCAGCTTCGTCAAGTTTCGTTCACTTATGCTCATGAGGGATTTCAATCGCACACAACGTACGTTAATTTAAAAGTTGATAACAAAATTTAATTTAATTATTTTTTTTTTTTGCTTATGTTTATATTTTTCACAATTAATTTTAATATAAAAAATGACAGTTTTAAAAGTTTCTTAAGTTGATTATAGGCACTTGACAATTTTGGAAGAACTTAAGTAAACTTTTCGATCAGTTTTGACAATATCTTGAGTTCACTTAAGCGCAATATAGATAGCCCTTTAAGGTTCGCATACACGACAAAACACTATCGTACTACATAGAATGTTGTATAGTATGATGGGCTAACAATTTGATAGGAATTTAGACAAACGAAATCTACGTCGTATTACAAGTCGTACAATGTATTATTCTGTATGTTATGGTGTACATATTTTATATTCTAATTTCGAAATAAAATAAAAAAAAATGCAATTGTGCAATTTTTCATCCTTAAAAACAAATTAAAAAAAAAAAAACATTTTAAAGGGCACACACAACGCAGCGATAGACGGTCTACTCCGTTCATTAAAAACCGTCTAAAAAGTATATGGAAAGCATTTCCAAACAGGCTGTCTCAAGTAATAAAGCTTTTCAGTGCATTGGACTGTTTTATTCCCGTTGGGTGTATCTTCAACACATAGTGCGCGATATGATTGTGTGCATGGCAACAACGAACGACATTGAGCAGCTGTTTCTTGCTGTGGCTTTTGTGCACAAAATTTAAAAGTGAAAATAAATAATAAAAAATAATGTGTGAAAAAATGCAAGAAGAAAACAGGCGTGAATGTGAATTAATAAAAAAAGCAAAAGAAAACATAAAAATCAGTAGGAAATGCATATTAAAACGAGGCGTATGCCATGCTCATATAGTGGCAAACTGTTAATTGAATTAAACTCGTCAAACATAAAGGATTCTTAAAAGTACTAAAATTTACACTTTTATAAAAGTATTAAAAAAAACCTGCGACGACGTAGAATACGTAGAAAACACATAAAAGAAAATTGAAAATTATGGGTGTATTTTTGCTGGCGTTACTGCGTGTCCTGTGTGTAGTTCCATCGACGACTCACATGTCAAAAGGTAATAAATAACATTTTTAATGCAACTTTAATGAGTGGTTAAATGAAAACGAAAACAAAAGACATCATCAGTCAGTTCAGTCAGTCAGTCACATACTGACTACATTTGTATCCATCCAACTTAGTCATTTCATATTTCTTTTGACTTCCTTTTTTCGTATTTCTTCCTACGAATTATATATATATCTATCTGTATGTCGATCTTATGGTCCGTCTGACTGTCTCTGTTTGTCATTTCTTTGTACGCTCGTTCTCTATCTCTCTCACCCTATCTTGGTGTGTGCCAATGAATCACACTGCGACTCACAATCCATGATAATGAAATATTTACATTAATGTTCTTGCATTCGTAAATAAAATTAAAGTGGATTTTAATGCAATCATGATAGTAAATTAATCAGCAATATTTCATAAATAACAGAAGCCATAAATTGTAGCAGTTTTAGAGTTGTTGGTTTGACTAAATAATTTGTGAGGATGTTGCTGCTACTAAAAAGAATTTCATAAAATTTGATGTATGATGTAGTTTTTGGGAAAACTATTTAGAAATCAAATATGAGCAATAATGTTGAATATCTCGTTATTTTATTCAAATGTTTACAAAAAAAAATCAATTTTTCACTAAAAAAAAAAAATCAAATTTTCACTAAAAATTCAATTTTTCACTAAAAAAAAATGTCACTAAAAATTAAATATTTTAATACATATTCAAATTTTCACAAAAACAAAATCAATTTTTCACTAATAATTCAATTTTTCACTAAAATTTCAATTTTTCACTAAAAGTTCAATTAACACTAAAAATTCATTTTCTCCTAAAATTTGAATTTTTCAGTAAAAAAAAAATCAATTTTTATCTGAAATTCAAATTTTCACTAAAAATTCAATTTTTAACTAAAATTTAAAATTTCACTAAAAATTTAATTTTCAACTAAAAATTCAGTTTTTCTACTAAAATTTAATTTTTCACTAAAAAATTAATTTTTCACTAAAAATTTAATTTTTCACTAAAATTTAATTATTCACTAAAAATTCAATTTTTCACTAAAATTTAAATTTTTCACTAAACATTCAACTTTTCACTAAAAATTCAATTTTACACTAAAAATTAAAATTTTCACTAAAATTAAAATTTTTCACTACAAATTCAATTTTTATAAAAATTTAATGCCTTAATAAAAATTCAGTTTTTCATTGAAAAATTTTTTTTAATAAAAATTATAATTTAAATTTTTCTTTTTTTTATTAAAAATTCAATTTTTCACTAAAAAAATAAATCATTCAAACTTTCCAGAAGCAATTTACGTCATTTTTGTGTATAAATGGCGGTCGGATGTGAGGAAGATAGGTTGGTGGAAGCATTAACGCGTATTGCGTCGCATTTTTAAAATTATTTTTCATTTTTCTGTTTGTTTTTTGTTGTTGACACCGAGTGCAGTAAGTATTTTACTTTATTAAATATAATTTTTACAATTTTATAGTCGTTCATTTCAGTTTTTTCGAATGTAATAAATGAAAAATAAACTGTGCTCTGTATTTTTGTTGTTGTTGTAAAAAGAACAAATCAGCGACAGCAGCAGCAACAATGACTACAACAACCACAGCAGCAGCAATAATAAAAATATATATAGTAATATTTTTCGCCTTGGGGTAGGTCGTCGTCAGTAAGCGACGTCGACGTCATCAGCAGCAACAGCGACGTTGCTTGCATTTTTGCACATTCACCACATATTGTTGTTGTTGTTAAAAATATTGTTGTTGTGGTGTTTGTCTCTGGCTGGATAATATTTATGACTCTTTTGGCACAGCTTCATTCTCCTGCTCTTCGTTTCATTTCACGCTCTGCCCCATACAGACCCTGGTGACTGCTGCTGCTGCTTCCTCTTCATCATTCTCATCCACCACGTCCACATTAATTTTCAGTTCGGTTCGGTTCTACTCTGCGCTTCATTTCGTTTATAATAAAACACCAAAACAAAAACCCTAATAGTAATCGTCGCGTCCGACAACGTGGCGGCAACGCACCCAACGTCTCTATGTCCGTCCATCCCATTCGTTTGTTCAGTCGTTTCATCATCCTTCCAGCACAGTTTGCCGCATTGTCCTCCGCGCGTCATTTGCTTCGTCTGTGCGAATGAATGCAATTTTATGACGAAGTTTTTATGGATTACATTCTGTTGTTCGGTCGTTCCTTCGTTCGTTTAAAATGTTTGCATTTCGCCGCACCTACCCCCCACCCAGCCCATCGTTGTTTTAACCCAGCAGCAGCATTCACATTTATCATCATCTTTATCCGCAGCAGCATCCCCCACATTTGGAGATTTTTATTGCCATCGCATATTGGACAAAATTTTATTGATAATTTTTGCTGCTTGAAATATCAAAAGTTGCAGCGCACATAAAGTTTTGTAAAGTTTGGCACATCTTGTTGGTATTAAAAAAAAAGTTATCCCTATTTCATTGCTGTTTCGTTAAGTTTTTTTTTTTTTTTTTTTTCTTTTAATAATGTAAAATAAATTATTATATATTTTTGTATTAAATTTTTGCACTTTGTAAATTTTGAAACTTAACGAATGTTTCGTCAAGTGTGAATTTTGAATTTCAACATGTTTAATACTACTTTTATTACGTTTTTTTACATAGCTTTTGCGTTTTTGGTAAATTTTGAAACTGAACGAAAGTTTCGTTAAGTTTCGTTAAGTTCGTAATTTTATTTTAGCCTATTTAATGCATATAAAAATAATAAATAAACATGTTTATGTGACTCTTTTCAACTTGCAGCACTTAACGAAAGTTACGTGAATCCTCGTAATAACAAAAAAAAAAAATAATTGATAATTATATATTTCACCCAGTTTATAAATTATAAATCATTTATTTTTGGGAAATTTTGAAACTTAACGAAAGTTTCGTTAGCTTCGTTATGTTTGTATTTTTATTTTAGCTTATGTAATACATATAAAATTAATAAATCACTTAACGAAGGTTATGTCAAACCTCTTTATATCATAATTATATTTTTTTTTTAGTTCAGAACAAAAAATATTTTAACAATTTTGAAAATCATAAAAATAACATAAAAATAACATTTTTATGTAACTAAAGGGTTTTTCAATAAGAGCGCTACAAAAGTTTTTTTCAAGGGTTTTTTTAACCTGGACGCTACAAAAGTAGAGCGACAGGGACAACAAACGACGCCATATTTCTTGCCGCTCTTTTCACATTTCTCTTCAGTAAGGTTTGCCATTTCATGATGGAAAGATATAAGTTTCATTAAGTGTTATAAAAGTTTTAAAATATTTAAAATTCATTTTAATAGCTTTAATTTGCCTAAATGTCCAATTTTATAAGGTCTCGTTAAGTTTGCAAAAACATTAAAATTATTTTTTGTATTTTTTCTCAATGTCTAAGACTTTAACTTTTAGGACTTAACGAAAGTTTTGCTGAACCACAAAATATAATTAAAATAAAATTATTTTCTTAAAATAAGCCTTCAAATAATTAAATTTAAAGACTGCAACAATTGAATTATATTAAACACTAAAAGTTAATTTCGCATTGCGTTAATGAAGTGCATAAATTGTACAATGCGCCCGGCGCTCAACCTTTAAATTCATTGAAATTGTTTACATTATATATTTTTTTTATTAACAATTTAAAAAAAGGGTGGCGAAAAATACACAATTCTGCTGACCTCTCTATAATAAAAATATTAAAGTCAATATTGTGCAAGGTCTGTGTGACTCAAAAAGTTCATTCATAAAAAAAAATAAAATAAAAATGATTTTTAAACTGCTATAAAAACAGTTGACGCCACCAAATGGAAACGCCATCTGTTGTGCAATTAAAATAATCAAATAAAAAAAAAGGTAAAACTAATTGAAATATTTTTAAAATGTTTTAAGAACAATTTGTCCAAATCACATGGCGCTATCTATACTGCAAAAATACAGAAAATTACTTCCAGAAATGTAAAAGCTACATACAACATTTAAAAAGTGACTTTGAGGGAGCATACATTTTCCGAAGAGAATGAGTTGAGAATGAAACATCAATTTTCAGCCATTCATCAAATTGATGATGAATTCATAACATTTATGTTTTATGGTCATCAATATTATGAATTTTTCAATACAAATAAATAATGGTTTTTATAACTAAACTCTTCAATATGATTTACATATTTTGTGTATCATCAATGTTCATCAATATGATGAAACGTTCATCATGTGACGAAACTGATGAATTCGATGAATATGATGAAACGTTCATCAATATGATGAAACGTTCATCAATGTCATGAAACGTTCATCAATGTCATGAAACGTTGATCATGTGACGAAACTGATGAATTTGATGAATATGATGAAACATTCAACAATATGGTGACACGTTCACCAATGTGATGAAACGTTCATAGAAACTGATGAATTTTATAAATATGATGAAACGTTCAACAATATGATGACGCGTTCACCAATGTGATGAAACGTTCATAGATATGATGAGACGTTAATCAATGAAATGAAATGTTCATCAATGAAATGAAATGTTCATCAATGTGATGAAGCATTTATCAATGTGATGAAATATTCATCATTATTATGACACGTTCATCAATGTAATGAAACTTTCATCAATGTGATGAAACGTTCATCAATGTGATGAAACGTTCATTAATGTGATGAAACGTTCATCAATGTGATGAAACGTTCAACAATGTGATGAAACGTTCATCAATATGATAAAACGTTTATCAATATGATGAAATGTAGTCTTCGCAAACACTTCGTCAGTTCATTTCTCTATCAAATTGTAGATGAATTTATAAAATTAATGTTCAATACTACAATTTTTTTTTTTTTTTTCAATATAATTTTGGAATTAGTCTTCGCTTAGTCTTCACTTCGTCAGATGAATTTTCAACAACCATGTGTTGTCAAATAGTTCTTCGATTTCATAACAACTTTTAGGAGGTTTTTTTTTTCCAACTGTTCAATTTAATTGTATAGCGGTTTGAAGAAATATAATAATTTTTATGTACACAATTTATACGTGTCGAAATATTTGAAAGCAATCAAAAGGTATTATACAAAAGAAAATATCAAAAAAGAAATATATTATTATATCATAAACTTTATTTTTAGAGAGAACGTGATGCGACTCAAAGCAGTATGACAATGTTTTAATGGCTGAAATGTGACGAGGTAGATTTTGCTGAATTTTAAATAATGTTTAAATAATGTTGAAAAATATTTTAATTTTGGTACTTTTAAAATTGTAGAAAAAGCATTTGAAAGCAAAGCTACTTACAAAATATTTCACAAATTAGTTTACATACCTGCAATTAAAAAAAAAATAAATCAATTAGTAATAGAAAATATTAATGTTGAGCTGTATTTAATAGGAATTCATTAAAAAGTTTTGTCCAAACAATTAAAAAACATTTAGACGTTAGTATAGGTTAACAAATTAAAAACAAATTTGGAAAACTTGCTAAAGCTTTGCAAAATAGGCAGAGGTTCGTTCTCGCAAAATACAAACAATTTAATAAAAAACAATTAAAATGCTAAAAAGTTTTAAGCCTTATTGGGACTTTTAGACAAAATACATTTAAAATTCAATTAAAATAAATTTAAGCTAAAATATGATATTTTGAAGGGAATTAGCAAAATTCATATAATAAAAGGACACGCGATATTTACTGACTAACATAAGTTTTTTGTTTTTTCTTTTTACTTATTCATTGAAAGTTTTTAATTGAATTTTTGTCATTGTCATCGAAACATGTATTTTTTAAGTAGGTTGATCAAATAAAACCCACATGTGAGACGACGACGACGACAACTGAGACATAAAATGATTTTACAGGTGGTGGGTTGAAAAATGAAATAAAAAAATAACGGAAATAAAAATACATTAATTGTAGCTAAAAACAAACAAATACAACTTAATTCTTTTTCACAAAAACTGACGTGACTCAGTCTCAGACGAACTGCACGGCCGTCTATCGATGTTTTGTGCTGCGTGAAACCTAAAAAGGCCTATAATATATAAATTGACACGATTACGATTTCGTTTTTCAAAAATTATAGAAAAACCAAATACAGCAACCTGAAAAAAATACAAAATCCAATACAACTCAGCGAAATGAATGAACGAATGAAATGTATTTGAAAAAATTTAGAAAATATTTAACGAAAGTGAAAGTGGGACGCAGAGTAGCTAGCTGCAGGTTTTCTTCTTGTCGTTGCTTTTGTTTTTTTTTTATTATTTCTTTTTTCTTTTTCTCTTTTCTATTTTTCTGTAACAAAACTTTTTATAGTAGGCCTACAAAAGCGAAACTCAACTTGAATGACGGCTTTTAATGTTAACATTTATGTGATTGTTGTTGTTTTTAATGATTTTTCAATAGGTTTTTTAAAAGTAAGTTTTAATTTTTTCACTTTCAATGCGTAACAAATACTTAAATTAAAGAAAATGCATTTTTTGAACAATGCTCGAGTTTGTGAATTTTTGTTAAGTTGTTCATGAGCACTTATCATTCTATCCCATTCTTCAAATACTCAGTTAATATTGCATTGTTGAAGTCTTGTCATAGAAATTTTATTTTGGGCACTTTCATTATTCGTAATTTTAAATTTTATGATTTAACTTTCATTATTTAATGATGAAATTTTCATTAGTTCGTTATCGTGTTTTCATTATTCAGCTATCTTTATAAATCTTCATCACTGTTATCAATATCATTTAATTTTTATTTATGAAATACGTCGCGAATTTAGCAAAGACACAAAGCATGGCCATTATAGCAGAGATAATTTATCATAAAAAGTGATATCTTTATGATAAATTCACTGTGACCAAGATTCTGTAGATGCAAAAACCAAATGTAGTTCACTGGAAGGATTTTGTCATTACCTATCCAACGATGCCAATCACAAATTACTCCGGAATTTCAGTTTATACGAATTTTGGCTATAAAGTTTATACTATAAGGTACCACAAAAATGGATTTATGTGTGACCGCTGTGACCAAGATTCCGGGAGTGCACGAACCAAACATAGTTCGTTGAAAGGGTAATTTCGTTACCAATTCAACGATGCAAATTACTTATTACCCCGGGATTTCAGATTAGACGAATTTTGACTTTAAAGTTTGTACTATAAGATGCCACGAATGTTATTTTTTAAGTTACGGATATTACCAAGATTATAAACATAGTTCGTTAGAAACACGGATAGAAAAGATTTGTTTGAATATGTTTGAATGTAATTAAAAAATAATATAAAATTACCATACATGTATTAGGAATGAAGTGTGAAATTGAATTTATTTTTGTTCACGTGTAAAGATTATTATATTGTCCAGCAGAATCTGTCAAATTTACCATAAATATGTTACAATACCAACACAAAATTTTAATTGCATTTGAATAAACTATTTCTTGACAATTTACTTGGTTAAAACTGTGTTTCAAAACACAGAAAATGCTAATCAAATCAAAATACAACGTATGTTCGCAACGCTCGTCTTAAATCGATAATTTATCGACTGACGAAGTTGGCAACGTTTTGCAGCATTTTCTACCTACGCCATCTTTTGCCATCGTTTGAACATATTGATGTTTAAAAACAAACAAAAAAGGAATAGGATTTAAATAAATGTATTCTTCCAACATTCTTCTTGTATAAGAATTTGGCACTTGTTGAGCAGAATTTTTTACCTACGTCTCTTTTGTCATCGTTTGAAGTATGTATAGGGTCATTTTAAACATACTGATGTTTGAAAACAAACCAAAAAATTAATTCAAATGTAAATAAAGGTATTCTTGCAGTTCTCTTCTTGTATACAAAGTTGACACTCGGTGATCGGCATTTTCTGCGTACGTGTCTTTTGTTGTTCATTGAGAAACTTGTTCGCGTCAGTAATAATTTTGTTATTTGTAAATTAAATAAATATATAAATTGTGTTACAAAAAGTACGAATAGTAACAGATTATAATATAGTGCAGTATATAATTTCTGAAACTAATGTGAAAAAAACACAAATAAAGATCTGTGTTTCGATTTTCAAACAGAATTTGGCATGTTTTTTTACAAAAGCCTCCGTGAATTCCTTGCCTACGCTATGTGCTGTACTGAGATCAACTGGAACTGTACCAAATATAAAGCGAGCCTGGATCGTCTGGTTTAGAGTCTGCTGGTGCAATTGTGCATTCATTGATGCTGTCACTTGTTTTTGAAGTTTTAAACCAATTATTTATTTATGCATTATTATAATTTTCCACTGTGCATGTTTAAAGATTTTTATAAAAATAAATAAAAAAAAAACATTTTATTTTTATTTTATTTTATTTTCAGGATTTCTTTCCAAAAATATTTAAATATGTTTCTATGCAAACATACTAATTTTTGTACTGAAACAAGTGATATGTTTCACTGGGAACATATTTATATTCAGGTCGTTCAAAATCCTGTTTTAATTTGAACATATTTATGTTTCGGTTTAAATATTTATTTTGTTTGGATGTAGTAATTATTATGTTTGCATTAGAACATACACCATTTTAGGGGGCAACATTAAAATGTTTCCGAGATATTATAATGTAAGTCAGAGCTCATTACAACACTGTTCAAGTCTCAATACAACCCTGTTTACAAATGATTTATCAGTCAATTATATATTATGTTTACTTAAAATTCCAAACATACATGTTAATGCCTGCAAAATTATGTTTGGGAGAGCCATTTTTTTTGCAGCGTGCAGTGATTTTAAATAATACAAATATCCCTAGACAAAATTTCTGGCATTTTCAGGAATATTTCGTGCATATTTCCAACAAACACACAAATAAATGTAATATTTTGGGAAGTGTATAGCAGGTTGTAAAATTTTGTGTAGTTTTAATGGCAGATTCACAGCATATTTTGGGAATGGGCAAAAATAAACAGCTGGTGATAAAAACTCCGCATTTGACTTTTTGAAATATATCTAAATAAAAAAGGTTTCTAAACTGCATCGAACCGGCGAAATTTTTTTTTCTGAAATTTTACAAAATTTGAAAATGTGAAAACTATAAAAGGTTAAATTTTCAAATTACTATAACCAGTAATTGTTAGATTTTAAAAATTCGAATGTCTTTCGAAAGTCCTTTAATTTACACTAATCTTGATGAAATTTCAATTCATTTAAGATTCGTGTATCGAATTAAAGTCCATTTTTGCTGGCAAATATAAATTCTCAATATCAAAAGTGTGAACATAAGGAAAATTGTTTTCAAGACTATTCATTTATTTTTCATCAATATTAATTACTTTTTATTTAGAACCTTTCATCAATATAATTAAAAGTACTTAATAAATATTTAATAATTTTTTGTGTTCATCAAATTCATAGAATAAATGTATAATCAATCTATCATCATTAAAATTTTATCATCAATCTTTCATCATTTATTTTTTCATCATATTAAGGAAGTGTACATTGTTTCATAGTCTATCTTTTATCATAATCTTTTATCAACCATTCACCATTATTTTGATCATCAAATGCATGAAGTATATATTATTTCGTAATAAGTCTTTCATCATTACTTTTTTTATTATCCACTGTAGATCGTTCATTATTGCATCCAATTCGTAAAGTCTCCAATACTCCAACCATTCATTTATTATCATCAAACTTTCATCATTCATCCAATTATTATTACTAATAAGTTTCATTATTTTTTCATCAGTATTCATTCACTTTGTATTAGTGTTTATTTATTTTTTATTATTATCCGTTCATCACTACAATTAATAGTCATTTAAACATATGATTTTTATCATTAATATTTCATCATCTTCAAGAGGTATCATTTATTTCATAATCAATCATTTATCATCAATCATTCATCATATATTTTTTCATCAAATTAATGAAGTATGAATTATTTATCATCAATCATCAAGCATTACAAAAACACTTTAAGCATTCATCATTCTTTTAGCTGTAGAAATATCAAAATTATTTAAATCTTTTATAATTCATTTATCATTGTTTCATTATACATTATTAATAATTAAGTTTTCATCGATGTATTTTGTTATCGCTTTTATCATTCATCAAAAAATCCATACATTTTTGATGTCTTGCTTGCAAAATTCCAAACTTCGCATTAAAACCATTAACGTCGCTTTGCCATCAATGTCATTTTTCATGCTCCAAACCACAATTATAACTTATTATTTTGTTTGCAATTAAATACATATTTACTTAATGAACGAACGCTTAATTAAGTTTTCACTTCAATGCTAAATGAAACGAACGATCCGAACCGCATTGATTGATATTGAAATTGAATGTAATTGGAATTGAATTTTAACACTGAAACTGGTTATAATTGTAGCGATTTCTTGGAAATTCAATGCGTTACTTTGTGTTACGTTTCCGTTTATTCGCTGAATTATTAAAATGTGTTATTTTGTTTTTTTTTTGGTTTGTTTATTTGTTTTTGTTAGCCTTAAATTCAATATGGCCAAGAGCGACTTTGGCCATAATGCAATGTCAAAATTAAATGCAGAATAGCAGCACAGCAACGTTTACGTCAAAGTGTTGCCATATTTTGCGCAATTTGTGCTGCATTTAAACTATATAGGCAACAACAAGGTAACGACGACAGCAATTGCTGTTGCTATGCATGGCGCTTAACAATTTTTTTGTATTTTATTTGCATTTTTTTGCTTTCCTCCCTTTACTCTAGTTTTACTTTATTTAAAATTTATGATAAACTTGGTTTTATAAAATAAAAAATGATTTTTATTGCCAACGCATATAGGACAAAAAGTTTTTACTCTACGTAAAATTTGCAGCACTTAGGGCCAGTTTTTCAGTGCTAGTTGAACTTTGTTTGTGGTTTAAACTTCGTTTAAAATCAAAATCGATTTTTTCAGTGAACTTTAACCGTCGTTTAAACTTAGTTTAAACGACCGATGCTGATGGTTTAAACTACGTTTAAACTTTCAAAGTTTTTGACATGAATTTTTTTCACAACACTATTTTCACTGTTTTCTGTCGCTGCGCTGTTTCACAAATTATTATTAATTTATCTATTTTTGCACACTATGCATTAAAAAAAAGTCTCACGTGCACTTTAGTTGCTTTAAATTAAAAATACATTAATTTTATTTTTCTGAAACAATTTTTTTATTTATTTAATTTTGAATGACATTTATCAGAAGTCAAAATCGAGAGAATTATTTGTCATTTGCCTGTGGTGCCATATGTATTGTCATGGTCTGTGTTCATTTTAAACTATCACTGAAAAACTGCTAACAAAATTAAACGACGTTTAATTTAATGAGAAGATTAATTAAACGGAGTTTAAACTACGTTTAAACGAGCACTGAAAAACTGGCCCTTAAAGTTTTTATTAGTTTTTTATAAGTTTTTGCCTTAAATAATATAAAGAAATGTTTAAAATTATTAATATTTTTTTCATATTTTAAAACTTAACGAATAGTTTTTATTTGTAATTGACATGTTTAATACTAATCAAAAATACGAAAACAACATTTTAACGACACTCCAAACACATATCAAAAGTTGACGAATGTTTCGTTAAGTTTCTATTATTTATTTTGACATATTTATTACTTATAAATCTAAAAATCAACAATTTCATATTGTTTTTAAATTTCATATGCATTTTGGAATAATAACGAAAGTGTCGTTAAGCTTCGTTAAGTTTTGTTAAGTATGCAAAAAGCCGCAAAATTTACATAAAAACGCAAATTAGCATTTTTACAATACTTTCATTTTATTTTAGAACTTAACGAATATTTGTTAAGTTTCGTTAAGTTGGTATTATTTATTTCGAAATGCTAAATACTTATAAATGCAACAAATCAACGATTTAGTATCGTTTTTTACATTTGTTATGCATTTTGGCATATTTTAATACTTAACGAACGTGTCGTTAAGTTTCGTTAAATTTGTAAAAAGCTGAAAAATGTCTAAAATTCATAAAGACAACACGTTGTAGCATTTTACTATACTTTTGGAACGTAACGAATATTTGCTTCAGTTTCGTTAAGTTTCGTTAAGTGTGTAAAAAGTCTTAAAATGTTTAAAATTCATTTTATATACTATTTTATAATAAAAAAATATATTATAGTATTCATTTTCAAATGTAATTTTGAATTACCTTTTTACGTTTATTTTTCAATTATAAAAAAAAATAACTTTCGTCAAGTTTGTATTTTTAAGTTTTGTTAAGTTTGCAAAAAGCCGCAAAATTCATAAAAAAACGCAAATTAGCATTTTTACAATACCTTAGCTTAGCGAATATTTTTTAAGTTTCGTTAAGTTTGTATTATTAATTTGACATGTTAAATACCTATAAATGCAACAAATCAATAATTTTTTTTATTGTTTTTTAAATTTTTTGTGCATTTTGGGACATTTTAACACTTTTTTTTTTTTTTTTTTTTTTTTTACAAATTAACCAACGCTCAGGGGATGCCCCCTATTCATGCAATGCACAGTGTTGATCGTAAGAAGGGATGATAGGTTATATGGAGGGTGGAAAGATGGAGTAGTGTCGGTGAATGTTTGTTTTGAACTTGCCAATATCAAAAATGTCGGGAAAAACAGACGCAGGGAGATTGTTCCACAAACGTATCGTGCGACTGAAGAACGAATTCTCTCGGTAATGCGTGGTTCTATTGAGAGCCGAGTGAACTACGAAGGGGTGGGCTTGGTTCGATGCCCGAGTAGAACGAGAGGACACACGACCTGGTGGAATCAGGCCATGTATTTCCCTCGAACACTTACCATTGTAATACCTATAGAACAGGCTTACACACCCTACGGTCCTTCGGTGCTCAAGAGAACCAATAGAGGATGAAATATTTTCATCCCCTATTAAATATATTGCACGCTGTTGGATTCGATCCAGGAACTCCAAAGAAGATTTTGAAGCCCCTGCCCATATGTGCGAATTGTATTCCATCTTAGGCCGAATATAGGTGGTGTAGACAGTGCGCAAGTCAGCAGGAGTGAAGTATGTCTTACACCGTTTTAAAAAACCGAGGCACTTGGCCGCCTCTTTCGACACTTCAAATATGTGATCATTCCAACGGAGATCACATTGAATTGATATGCCCAGAACGTCAAGAGCAGCTGACTCTGCAATATCCACAGCACCCATATTAAGGGGAGGTAGGGTTGAATCCATTCTTTTGTGAGATAACAGACAACATTGGGTCTTGCGTGCATTAAAATCAACTCTATTTGCAAGACCCCACTCGGAGATTGTTTTAAGGTCATTATTGAGTGTGTCATTCATAGTGCGTCTTTTACTCTCAATCTCCAAAGAGGTTGGGCGCTTTTTGAACGAGTATGAATGACAAATGTTGCTATCATCTGCAAAGGAATGGATTGGGTTCTGGGTCAATGACAGAAGGTCATTGATAAATACCAGAAATAGGGACGGGGATAGGACGGAACCCTGCGGAACTCCAGAATTGATGAAATGTTGTTCCGAAAGAACACCATTCATCGCAACTCGTATTGAACGACCCTGGAGAAAACTCGATATCCATCGAGTAAAAGATTCACCAACACCATATGCAATTAGTTTTGAAACGAGGGCTTTATGCCACACTCGATCAAAAGCCTTGGAGATATCAAGAGCAACAGCCTTGCTCTCCCCGAAAAGGTGAACACAATTATTCCACTTTTCGGAGAGGACCGCCATCAAGTCACCTGTGGATCTGGTCCTACGGAAACCGTATTGTCGGTCACTGAGCAATTCGTTGTGCTCAAGATAGTTCACAAAGTGGAAGTTAATTACGCTCTCCATTACCATTACAATGTCAAAATTTTATTTTAGATACTATTTTATAATAAAAAAATATATTTTAGTTAACATTTTCAAATGTAATTTATAATTCAAAACCTTTTTACGTTTATTTTTCAATTATAATAAAAATTTAACTTTCGACAAGTTTGTATTTTTAATGTAATGACAGACAGTCAACCTTTTTTTTAGTATCTAATATTATTTTTCTGTTTTCATTGTAACTTATCATTGTTTTTTTTTGTTATTGTTTTTTCTTCGTTGATTCCATTGTTGTCGTTAAGTGATATGATAGCAAATTAAAGTGAAAGTTTTGCATTCGAAATGAAAACTGCAGCAGCAGAGGCAGACGCAGCAACAACCACAACAATGACCATATTATCAACTACTACAATTACACAGTGCAACAATTACTAATTACAGCAACATCTAATTAGCGCACACGAACGAAACTACGAGAGGTGCGAACCAAACACCGAATGTAGACGCATCGTGTCTGTGAGTGCGAGCGAGCGAGAGGCGACAATGAATTTTATACTTTTTAAAGATTAGAGAAATAAAAACCTTAAATTTGTTGTAAAGTGAATTTTGTAAATATTCAATTTTTCATTAAAAATTCAATTTTTCATTAAAAATTCAATTTTTCATTAAAAATTCAAATTTTGATTAAAAATTCAAATTTTCACGATAAATAAAATTTTCCCTATAAATTTAAATTTTGACTAAAAATTAAAATTTTCCCTTAAAATTACATTTTTAACTTGAAATTAACTAAAAATAACAAAAAATAAAAAAATGTCTAATTATAGAGTAGACTTAATAAATGACTTTGCTTCATTTGGTAACAAAACCAGCGATTAATTAAATTGTTAGATACATCTTTACATTTAATAGGCACTAAAATATTTATGATTTTAGCTTTTTTTCGTTGTGTCTTTGGAGTTTTTCGTGTTTTTTTTATGCAAACCCCCTAAAACTGAGCCTTAAGAAAAAGCAGCGAAAAAGAGGAAGAACGAACAAACTGCGTAACAAAATTTGTTGGCGCGCCCCAAACATACAGCGCACCGCCGCCACGCGCCTCTCAGCTGCTGCGGGAACCCAAACAAATCATTAAAAACAGCTGCCCCTGGCTGAGGCTGAGGTAGAGGCAGAGGCAGAGGCTTCGTGCTCTCTCTCACGTCTAGTGTAGGGCACAGCAACAACATCAAAACAGCAGCAACATTTGCAAAATGTAACAACAAAACATAGCGGCACTTAACACACACTAAAAACAGCAACAACAACAAAAAAAACTCCAAGTTGAAGAGCAGCTCCAATCCATTGCGAGTGTGTCTGAGAGTGCGAACAGTGGCGCTCATGCAATGCCCCAAACTTGCGCGACAAAGCGACAGTGCGATGATGACAGCACGACCCTCAATCTAACGAAAATATATTGTTGTGTGAACAAACATGAAAAACGTGTGGATTTCGTCGTGTTTATACAGAGGCTGGCTCTTAAGAGACACAGACTCTCTTCGTTGTTGCTCTTTGAACCCGGTTGAGTTGAGCTGTGCCTATCGCCTGCATGCCGCGTGGTTTTGGTTCTTTATTTTCGGCAAATAGCACGAAGACTACGACGACATATGTTCGCGTTCGTGAAATTTATGTGTGTTTGTTTGAGATGTGTTGTCGGTTGTGACAGCCAATTCTTTTCTTGATTTGTTAGATATTTTAAGTTGATTGTTGTCGTTTGCTGTATGATTTGTTGTTCTGCTGTGTCAAACATAAATTTTCGTGTAGTTTGTGGTAGATAAGAATTGATTAAATTTATTAGCAGCACAGAGTAAACGGCATATTAAATGGAGACTGCGTTAAGTTAAAAAAACGTTAGATCTAAATCGTTTTACAATTTTCAATTGAAACGGATTTGTTTTTTGCTGTTCCAGAATTCTTTTTTATTCTTTGAATCGAATTCAATTCTAGTTTTGTATCAAATTTCGAAATTTCGTACCTCTGTACCACTAATCAAAACAAAAATTCTTCGTTAAGTTTCACCAAGTAACAAGATCATGAATTTAAATCCATATCTTCAAAAAAAGCTAATTTACTTTTAAATTATCATAAAAACGTTCGTTAAGTTGAAATCAAAAAAAAAAGTTTCGTTAAGTTAACTTTATCTAAAAATAAAAACATTCGTTAGGTATAAAATTGTTTAACATTTAAAATATTACGAAAGAAAGCATTAAACTTTAGTATAATTAGGACAATAAAACTTTTGTTAAGTATAAAATTCCACGAAATGCAATTCAAATCTCAAAAACAAAAAAAAAATACTATGAAAACAATAAAAAAAAGTTTCGTTAATTTGATATTTTGGCAGAAACACATTCGTTAAGTTTTGATTTGCTTCAAATATGATTTATTTAAAGAGCATCATAAAATTAACTGTATACTGATTGCAATTTCATAAAAATAAAAGTTTCGATAAGTTGATATTATGGCTGAAGCACATTCGTCAAGTTTTGATTTGTTTCAAAAATAATATATTTCAAAAGCAGCATACAATTTGCTGTATATTGATTGCAATTTCATGAAAATAAAAGTTTCGTTAACTTGAAATTTAGCTGAAACACATTCGTTAAGTTTTGATTTGTTTCAAATTTGATTTATTTAAAGAGCATCATAAAATTTACTGTATACTGATTGCAATTTCATGAAAAAAAAGCTTCGTTAAGTTTCGTTAAGCTTCGTTAAGTTTCGTTAAGTAGCCAATTTAAGTAATTACTATAAAATTAAGCATTGAGAGCTCAGTTTTAAATTGTCAACTGAATTTAATACAAATGTAAGCTTTCGTTAAGTTGAAATTTGCAGCAGTTAAGCAAACAAAGAGACCTGATTGTTAACTCACCCTGCATTTTCGGCTGCAGCAATTGACATGTGGGGCTCATCTGTTAGCTGCAGCGTAGATGTGCCCTGCTTTCTGGCTGCTGGCTGTTGTTGCTGCTGTTTTTTATGTCTTTGTTGCTGCCGTTTGTTACTTTGTTGACGCTGCTGCTGCGGTATGATGGCAGCTTGCGGTGCCGCCGAAATATGTTCCGTGGTCGCTGCAATTATGTCAGCGAACTAAAAGAAAATAAAATAAAAAGATGTCATTAAAATGTTTAAAATTATTAAATTTTTTATTTTAAAAGTATTGAAATTAAATATTAAAAACATATAAATAAAAATATAAAAATAAAATTAGAAAAAAGACAATAAAAAATATATAAAATATATGAAAAAAATAACTTAAAAACGCAATGACATAAAAGCATAAATATGGCAACAATGCAATAACAAACAAGTGGCCACTCGTCTTCGGCCACTTGGTTACTTAAGACGGTGCGAGCGAGCGCGGGCGGCAGCTGCTGCAGAACACTTGAAGGCGAAAATTTCTTCAAGGATATCATGCACTTTTCACATACACGAAAAAAAAGATGAAAAAATAGAAGCAGCAAAGAGAAAACTAATAGAAGAAGAAACTGCTACTTCAAGAAACTCTTAGTAGTTACAACTAAGTTTTCTGTAGTGTTGTTGTAGTTTTTTGTTTTTTGTAGTTGTGGCATGCGTTTCAAAGTTTCAAAGAAATATGAAGAATTTTGTGTGACTTTTATGAGTTTTTAGAAATTTTGAAATGTGCGGCGCGTAGCAATTTTATTAAAGCATATTTTTATTAAACTAAGAGAAATACGAATATATGTTGTATGCATTACAAGCGCAATTAAATATGCTTTATGCACAGTGATTATTAATGCTCGATAAAATTCAATAAATATCTATGTCAAAAAAAGAAAAAAATAATCAAACAAAAAAATACCGTATAAAATAAATCCAAATGTTTTGTATAGCATAAATGCCTCAGTCAATCGCACGCATGAATAATAATTCAATCAGAATCACAGAACATTGATATAAACAAAATATTCAGTTGGTGACATGCAGCACAGCAGCAACAACAACATCGCGCAGATAAACCCATCAACCAAAAAAAAATAAAATATTTATCAGCAGCGGATTTTTTATGGATTTCATGCTTCTTCAAACGCAGAAAAAAAAACCTCATAAAACATATCGAAGTTACGGCTACAATAGCTGTTGCTGCACAAACAGATAACAGCAACAAATTAAATAAATTCGTTATGTTGTTGTTCTTGTTGTTGTAAAGTATTCGATACAAATCCGGAAATTTAAATAACTTCACAGTAGCAGTGACAGTGACAGCAATGAAAACAGCAACAACATTTTTATTATAACAGCAAAAATATTTTGTATATATTTTATACAATGTTTATACAACAAGCAGCTAAATAATTTACACGCTGCAACTACAAGTGCTATACAGCAGCAACAACAACATAAATAATTACAACAAGTGTGGCGAGGAGATAGAGGAGAACCAGAATGACAGAGATACTTTTCGGTTTATAACGCGATACATGTTCATAAATGTTGCTTGCAGCAACAGTTTTTATTGTATTTCGTAAAATAAAAAAAATATATATATATTATTTGTGTATCGTATCAGCAAGCAGCAACATTATTTCATATCTATATTTTTGTTTGTTTTATTATTTTTTACTACAAAATTATTTATAAAGGGTTTTTCAATAAGAGCGCTACAAAAGTTTTTTTTCAAGGGTTTTTCAACAGGGACGCTACAAAAGTAGAGCGACAGGGACAACAAACGACGCCATATTTCTTGCCGCTCTTTTGACATTTCTCTTCAGTAAGGTTTGCCATTTCATGATGGAAAGATATACGAGCCAACAACGAATCGAAATTATTAAAATTTACTACCGAAATTCAAATTCGTATATCTTTCCATCACGAAATGGCAAACCTTACTGAAGAGAAATGTCAAAAGAGCGGCAAGAAATATGGCGTCGTTTGCTGTCCCTGTCGCTCTACTTTTGTAGCGTCCCTGTTAAGAAACCCTTTATTATTTATGAACAAAATTAAATAAAATCGCTTTTAATAAACCAGTGGTTTTTCATTAGTTATTTGTTTTGATTTTCTATGTTGTTTTCTTTTGATTTTTTTTCTTTTGTTTTTCTTTTGATTTTGTGTTTTTGCTTTTGTTTTTTCTTTGATTTTGTATTTTTTTTGTGTTTAATTCTTTTGCCTTTTCCTTGATTTTTAGTATTTTTTTTTGTGTTTATTTCTTTTTTATTTCTTTTTGTTCTAAGTTTTTTCTTTAATGTCTGTGTTTTCTTTTGATTTGGATTTTTTGTACTTGATTTTGTGTTTTTCTTTGATTTTATTTGTTTGTTTTTCTCTTGGTTTTTATTGTTTATTTTTCTTGATTTCGTGTTTTAGCTTTTGTTTTTTCATTGATTTTGTATTTTTTGTTTGTTTTATTTTTTATTTTTCGGTTTTCTTTAGTGTCTGTGTTTTCTTTTGATTTGGAATTTTTTTCTTGATATTGTGTTTTTTCTTTTGTGTTGTCCTTTGATTTTTATTTTTATTTTGGTTTATTTTTAGTTTTTTTTTAGTTTTTTTTCGTGTTTTTTTTTCATTTGTTTTGTTGTTTTCTTTTGATTTGGAACTTTGGCTCTTGATTTTGTGTTTTTCGTTGGTTTTGATTTTATTTGTTTGTTTTTCTTTTGGTTTTTTATGTTTTTATTGTGTTTTGTTTTGATTTCGATTTTGGGTTTTAGCTTTTGTTTTACCTTTGATTTTGTATTTTTTTTTTATTTTTGTTTGTTTGTTTTGAGTTTTTTTTTTCTTTAGTGTCTGTGTTTTCTTTTGATTTGGAATTTTTGCTCCTGATTTTGTGTTTTTTCTTTCCTTTTGGTTTTGTTTTTCTTTTGGTTTTTCTTTTAGTTTTTTTTTCGTGTAGTTTCATTTATTTTGTTTTTTTTTTTGTTTTGTTTTTTTTTATTTTGTGTTTTTGCTTTTATTTTTTCTTTTGTGTTTTTCTTTTGATTTTTTTCTTATGTGTCTGATATTAGGTTTTCTTTGGATTTTGTGATTTTCTTTTGTTTTTCTTTTGTAATAATATTTTTTGTTTTTGCTTTAGTTTTTCTTTTTTTTTTTTGCTTTGATTCATTTTTTTTTTTTTGTTGCTTTAGTTTTTCTTTATTTGGAATAAGTGTTTCTGCTTTTGATTTTTTTTTTTTTTTATATTCGTTTTGATTATACGTTTTGTGTTGGTTTTTAAAATTTTCTTTTTTAATTTTTTATTTTTTTTTAATTATGTGTTTTCCTTATGAATTTGAATTTTTGATTTTGTGTTGCTGTCGTAAGTGTTTCCCGATCATAATTTGTACTGAAGAAGTATAATTATTTCAACAAATTACACTAAGAAAATGTTCAAAAATTCTATAAAGTATTTTAGAAAATTCAATTCCTTAATGGAATTAGATAGATTTAATAATTTAGATTTCAAATAATAGCTAATAATATAAGATTTGTAATGTTTAACGTAGAAGCAACGGAAATTAAAATATAAGAAAAGTAGCATAGCAAAAAAAAGTAACAGCAAATGTAGCGGTTTGTTCAATGAGATACATATCGCGCAGCCAGATACATAGATACTTTTGCAGATGCAGCTTATGCTGTCGCCAACATGTAGTTAGTTGCAACAGCAATTAACGAGTAACAACACTCATATGCTGTTTGCAATAATACACATAATTTTGTGTGTTTTTTTTTTAAGAATTAACAAAAAAATATAAAAAAAACACAAAAAAGTATGCTGTGCACGAAAAGTATCTAAAGAATGCAATTTTTCTGAATTTAATTTTGCTGCTCTGTTTGTTGTTGTAATTGTGGCTGGCATTGCTGACAAAACTCATATGTTGTCGCTGATGTGTGCGAAAAAAAAACAACAACAGCAACAATAACAAAATTAGTATCTATGCGATTGTATCTGTAGTATCTATGTTTGGTTTGTTCATTCGTTCCTTGGTTTGGTGCATGCATCTGTGACTAGTTGTCCAGCAGAAAATTAATTAGAATTGAATTCGGTGAATTGTGTGATTTCTAAGCATGATTTTTGAATTCAGTTTTGAATCATTGAATTTATACAAACATCAAAATAGAATATATAGAATATTTAAAGTCTTCATAAAAAGAAGATTTTGATTAGTATGCGGGCCTGATATTGTAGCTGAATATACATGGAAACTATGTTGAATTTTTAAAAAAGCAATGCATAAATTGACGAACAGCTGTGTGACCATGTTTTTTATATATTTATAGATATGATACGAGATAAGAAAAACGGATAATGGAATTAGAAAGTGAATATAAAAGTCACATAAATCCAATTCCCAACACAATGCACCCAAAAGTGGCGTATGGAACAAACTAATTCTTAATAGTTTTCCGGCATGATCGGGGTTTATCTTACGGTGCAGAATTTTAGTACTGAAGAGCCCTGATATTTTCTGTTGGGTTTCTTTTTGTTCTTGTTGTATATGTTGCTGTTGTGTGTGTCATTTGCAACTGCAATGCGTTGTACATTGTTTTCATATTTTTGTTCTGGTTGTTGTTTTCTATTGTTGTTGTTGTGCTGTTGTTTAAAATATAATTTCCTGTACGCGTGGCAAAGCGAAAAGATCTTTTTTCATATAAATTTTGCTGATAATGATGATGCATATTTATTGTTGACGACGCGACCGACGATCACGACTACGTTGTTCACGACGCCAATGCAATTGTTTTCGCTGATGTTGCTGCTGCTGATTACTGCGTGTTTATTGTTGTTGTTGTTGTATCTTTTAATTTGAATTATGCTGCATTATTTTTGGTTTTTGTTGGCTCTTTTGTTGTTCTGCCTCAAGTGTGTTTTACAAATAATAGTCGAAACTTTTTTCCATTTTTTTATTTATTACTTCCTATTAGCCGAAAATGTGCTGCCAATAAATTACGTACTTGGCCGATTGTGTGTGGCGCCCAAAAGTTTTAAGCATTCAATAAACGCAGATTTTTCAAATATTATTTTTAGATTTTATTCAAATTAAATATTTGAGATTCAATTTTATAAATATAAAGCGTATTATAAAGAAAATATGCCCTAAAAATTAAAATTCTCTTAAATGCATATAATATGCTTTTATTGCATATAAAATGCATTTGCTTATTTTATGAATTTCGGAAATATTCTTTTTTCTGAAATTACACAAAATTCAAACAGTAAAAAACTATGAAAAATGCATAAAAAATATATATAAAGGGTTTTTCAAATGGGACGCTACAAAAGTAGAGCGACAGGGACAGCAAACGACGCCATATTTCTTGCCGCTCTTTTGACATTTGTCTTCAGTAAGGTTTGCCATTTCATGATGGAAAGATATACGAATTCGAATTTCGGTAGTAAATTTTAATAATTTCGATCGTTGTTGGCTTGTATATCTTTCCATCATGAAATGGCAAACACTGGTCCAAACTACAACTCTTGAGAGAAAAGAATAAGTTGGTTGGGCAAAGAGTTGGTTGGCGCAAAATATGTCTATTCTGTGTTTATAAATTGTAGTTGCAGCCGACATAATCGACATAAACAGCGACTCAGCTCGTAGTCCAACGCACTAGCCAATTGCAGGTCTCGACAACCTCATGGAAGGTTGCAAAAACGTTATGCTTGCTGACTTAGAGATTGCCACAACCTCATGTTCACAAACTACGAGGTTACCACAACCTACTTCTCATAGTCTAAGAGGTTGCCACAACCAAATTAAGAGGTTGTTGAAAATACTTTATCAGTAGTTGCCTCAAAATATAGTTCTATAGGTTTTCGCAACAAATAAGATTTCACTGTGTATGTCCGTCACTCGGTTAGTATGTCTATCTTAAACCTCTAGTATAAATTGTACTAGAATCATGACAAGAGTCATGATCATTGTATTTTACCTTGTCACAAGCTAATCAGGCCATATATATGTTTTCCTGAATCGGGGAATTTTCTACTAGGGAATATATTGATTACAGGATACTACTAGTTTCTCCCACTAATGCCCAACATACAACTAATAACTAAACAACATTTTATAAGTATCTTCTGAATAACTTTTGAATAACTCAAACATTTCTTTTTACTTAACCAGCTACTTTTAGCACCCGCCTGCCTCGTACCCCTGCGCAACGTTCAGGCATCTGTTATCACTGTGTTGCATATAAATTAGAACCGAAACGAACCGACTCCAATCGGATCGGATCGCATGCTCCGCACCCACGCTTCGTACTTTTCTTCGTTGTTTGTTTCTGGCGTTGCCGTTGCGGTGCAGTTGCATTGAAGTTGCATGCAACTGCTTGATTATGCAGCGCGTCGGTCGGTCGCTCGTTCGGTCGTCGGGTCCCAGGTGTCCAGAGTACATAAAGCTGCCATGGGCGGAGGCGCGTGGTCGGTTAGGAAGGTGGTTAGTGAAGACGGGCGGAAGGGCTCGCTGACGACGCGTACGCAGATAAGCATAAAATTTGAAGCGACATCAAATGACAAAAGTGATGCGCGCGCGCTGAATGCATAATTTTTGATGTTTATAGTTATTGTAGTTGTTGTTATTATTTATAACTGTACAAAAGAAGACGGCGGCTGCTCGTCGTCGTCGTTGTTGTTGTCTTTTGAAAGTATTTTCAAAATTATTGCTTTTTTGTTTTCAAGACATTATTTTTACATTCAGCAAGCGTCCAACTGAAGACGGATCCACGTCGTAGTCAACCAGCTGATGGAGCGATCACATGCTGCGCAGCAATAATTGTTGTGGCAACTCAATAAAGTTAGGCAATTTGAGAGTTGGGTAAAAATTAAAAAAATAATAATAATTGTTGTTTTGTTTAATTTCAATTTGATTTTGAAAACAGTTATAATTATAGTTAACTTAAAGTTAACTTAAAATTAGCCTATAGTTAACTTATAGTTAACTTATAGTTAACTTAAAATTAGCCTATAGTTAACTTATAGTTAACTTATAGTTAACTTAAAGTTAACTTATAGTTAACTTAAAGTTAACTTATAGTTAACTTAAAGTTAACTTATAGTTAACTTAAAGTTAACTTATAGTTAACTTAAAGTTAACTTATAGTTAACTTAAAGTTAACTTATAGTTAACTTAAAGTTAACTTATAGTTAACTTAAAGTTAACTTATAGTTAACTTAAAGTTAACTTATAGTTAACTTAAAGTTAACTTATAGTTAACTTAAAGTTAACTTATAGTTAACTTAAAGTTAACTTAAAGTTAACTTATAGTTAACTTAAAGTTAACTTACAATTAACTTAAAGTTCACTTATAGTTAACTTAAATTTAACTTAAAGTTAACTTAAAATTAACTTATAGTTAACTTAAAGTTCACTTAACTAAGAGTTCAGTTGCGTCTTTAATATTTAATTAATCACTTTTTAATATCTTTCAATTAGGTTATGTTAGTAATATATTGATAAAAACATAGACAATAATATGCAAAAAAAAAAATCAAAAACTGCTAAATTGCATTGAAGTCTTCTAATTTTAATTTTTACAACAATTTCGATCTTTTGTAATTTTCTTTTTTTATAGAACAAAAATTTAATTAAAATGGTTTGGAAAATCTAATACATTTTATTTTTAAATTATTTCAATAAGAATCTTTTAAGAAAAATAAAATATATTTATATAAATAAATTCTCTTCGTTTTGTGTTGCCGCTGTCAGAAGATGCAGCAATATATGGCAACAGTCGGCGCCGCCGCAACGAGCCGTGCCGCAAATACCGTTAACGTTGATGGCTAAAACACCGTTTAGAATACAACAGCAACTGAAACAACAGCAATAACAACAACAACAACAGCAGCAGCACAAAAATCAACAATCAGCAGCCAGCAACATTTTAAGCGCGAGAACTCGCTACAAAACACGTTCAGCAGCTTTAATACAAAAACAACAACAACAATAATAAAAACTAAAAAAGCAAAAACTAAAAAAGCAAAAACTCAAAGCGCATTTCCCCTGCTTCTTCTTCTGCTTAAAGCGCGTTATACATAGCTGTTATTGTTGTTGTAGTCGTTTATTATTATTGCTGCTTCTGCCGCCGTGGCAGCCAACGACGTCGTCTACTCGTCGGTTGCCGCATTTTATACGAAGGTGGTACATGTTGCGGTTGTTGTTACTGTTCGCGGCATCATCATCGTCAGCGTCATCTTCAGCCGCAGAAGTAGAAGCACGACGGCAGCAAAGTTAAAGTAGCATTGAAAAAGTTTGCTGATACAGTAACAGCTTTGCTAAGACAGCAACAGCTTTGCTAAGACAGCAAAAACTTTGCTAAGACAGCAAAAATTTTGCATAGACAGCAAATACAAATTGAGGCAGTATAGGCAACAGCAAATTAGCAGTTTTTAATAATTATAAATTTTTCAATAACCACACGTTGTATTTCCAAAATGTTCTTTCTTCCGACATATGAGGTAACTGTAACAACTAACTTCATGCGACAACCACGAATTTTGTTCGTTGTATTTCCGAATGAATTCGATCACGAACATTAATTTTGTGTTGTTGGATTAGCATATATTTTGTTGTTGCACTTGCAAAAGGATAAAGTGAACTCAGTACATCAGCGAACATCAATTTTGTTTTGTTGGATTTGCATATGTTTGTTGTCGCACTTGTAAAAGGATAAAGTGAACTCAGTAGAAGACATATGTTTTTGTTGTATTCGATTTAACGCGAAGCAAGTGATCGAAGAAAGCAATAACAAACATAGATCGGAAAAAAAATAATGTTAGCTGTAGCAACCAACTCTATGCGACACCCACGAATTTTGTTTGTTGTATTTACGAATAAATTCGTTCAAGAACATCGATGTTGTGTTGTTGGATTAGCATTTGTTTTATGTTGGACTTGCAGAAGGAATGAAGTGAACTCAGTAGAAGACATATGTTTGTTGTTGTATTCGATTTAAAGCTACACAATTGTTCGAAGAAAACAATAACAAAACACATGTAAAGTTCGGACCAAAAAAAGGGAGGAGCTGCCGAATTACTGCTTTACAAAAACAACGTCTGATTGTTTTTTTGCCACAAGAAGTTTTGTTAGGCAACTCTTCTCTAAACTAAAAACCATTTAACAGTTAATAAAGTTGAAAGGGTAATGAATTGGTTGACTAAATAATTTTATTAAAATAAAAAAAAAGATAGAGAAAATTAAAATAAAGATATAGATAAAGATATATGGTAGAAATATATTCGATAATAGTTGTAAGGTGTATATTGTCAATAAAAAAGAAAATAAAATAAATTTCCTCCCTTATAGTTTTTGCAAATTACCTTTAGTGTAAAATGTGTAAATATTATTTTAATAACCAAACTGGCTGAGTGACTGCCTAACTGATTTCGGCGCAAAAAATTCGCATTATTTTCGTTAATTTATTTTTTCGCATTTGTTATTTTCGTTGTTATTCTTCCGTCAACTGACTGACCTCGATTTGTAACAATTGTATAAAAATAAATTTACTTAAAAATGCATGGAATGGAACAAAACTGAACAAATAATAAACGTAGCTAAAAATAATAAAAATAAAATAAAAATATGGCAACTTCGGCAGCAGCAAACGGCAGCCATGTTGTTGTGGAGTTGACTGGCTAGAATTTTTATTTTTTGTTGTTATTCGCATTGATTGTGGTATGACGGCACAAAAGCAACAACAACAAAAACAAAAATTTCGTGTAACAATAACAAAAATTTACAACAATAAAAAAAATTCACAACCATAAAAGAAACCAACAACAATTATAATAATACTTTTAAGTACACTGAGAAAAAGAAATTCATTTTAAAATGTTTAAAAATGAATAGTATTTTTTTTTAATATTAATACCCATTCGTTTCGAAATCGTTACGAGATTAATGCGAGAAAAAGGAGAAATCACACGATATCGGACACTTTCTCGTACCGTTATCGAGCGACAAATTGGACCTACATGGTAGGTAGTTATCGATGCGTTTTGTTGGAGTTTTCTTAGTACGAGAATATTTTTGAAATCGGAACGATATGGATGAAAAAAATAATCAAAGTTGGAAATTTCTTTGAAAAATATTACTATATCGATGCGATAAATGTTTATATATCATATCTTGTCAATGAATTTAAATGTACGAGAAATTATAAAAATTAAAACCGCTAAAGCAACGAGATCGAACTTTTTTCCCGAAGTTATTCGTTAAAAATTCGAGGCATCGAAGTTCTCCGAGACATGGCAGACTGGGTAGTGCGTGTTATATTTGTACTGAAAGTGGTGGGTACTACAGTTTAATGCCGAATCCGAACGGCGGATTTCGTCATTTACTGCCGAGAGGTATAGAAAAATGTTTCTATGAAATGATGTTAAGCCCCAGTCCAGGCTTGAACCGGGGACCTTTCGGCTCGTAGCCCAACGCACTAAACTTAAGCTAACGACGCTACTAAAAAGTATTAAATATTATTTTAATTGTATTTTGTAGTATTCGATTTTTAACGGTAAAAAGTATAATTTATTCTATTGATTAATTTGAATATTCACAACTATTAAAATAATAAGAAAATACTATTAATTAAATGGTATTTTTTTCTGTGTGTATGTAAGCAACAACTGCTACGAATAACCATACATATTAATGACGACTAAAATAATAAAAAAATATATACAAAAATAATAATAATATGTTCAATGTTGCTAATGAGTAATTTTAGTACTTTTGCTGCTCCGCCCCCCAAAAAATGGTTATTCGTTGAATGTGTCAGCGTTGAAAAACGAAACCAAATAAATATTTACGTTCTTTGTACAATTTATATTGAGGTTTTTTTAATAAACAACCGTGAAAAAGTATTATTTCATATAGGCATGATTTTATGAAGACACACTCAGAAAAAAAAATCTCATAAAATACCATTAAAATTTGTCAATAGGACAGTTATTGATTTAATAGTATACAAATAATAAATATTTTCATACAAACTGAAATAAATTGTATAGTATTTTGTAGTATTTAATAGGATTCACCGAGTTAATAGTTAATCGGACAAATATCCTATTGACTAATTTTAATAGTAAACACTATTAATTTAATGGTATGTTTTTTCTGATTACATAAAATAAGTTGAAGATATTGATTTTGAAAGAGTCTATGAACCAAAGATTCTAAAGGTTTTGACACAAATTATAAAGCAATTGATTCAAAGTTTGTCAAATATGTTATGCCTCATGTTTGAAGATCGAAATCATATTAATTCTATCGAATTTGTATATATTGCAGTTTAAGAAATCAATTTTCCAATCGGATTCCATTCAATCCGGTGAAGTTTTTTTTTTGTACCAATTAACTTCGATATTTGCTGTCAGGTATTTGAATTTATATTTCTTTATAATCCGTTTGTAAGATTCTTTATATTAAAAAATAACTATTTTCGTGTATTTTAAAAAATCCTATAAAAAACACTTGTACTAAACTCATATGTAAATTGTGCTCAATACATTTATTATGTTTTTAAATTATCTCCCAACAATAATTCAAATAAAAACCAATATATTATAGACGTTATCTGAATAATAATTTTAAGCAAAGTTGTATAAAATGACAGCAGGTAATCCATAAAACAAGATAACTACTCGAAAAATAGAGAATGAAGCATTTATAATAAAGAATACTGTCAGAACCATTATGCCGGGAGTTGACTACTGCTCGGATATAGATTAACAAAACGAGATAATGCATATAGTTGGAGTGTAGGTAAATCATAAAGATACGAAAAGTAAAGGATGATTGGTTGTATGAATGGCTGGATGTATGAAGCAACTCATTAGCATGCGTTTTACAGTCTATAAAAAAAAAGTCACGCGCCACATACCGAAGAACAACTATTTTATCGCATTAATAATAAAATAAATTCTAGTTTCATCTACTAACTCTGATGTGTAGTGCTGTCACAATATACTAAATAATTTGAAGAATTTCATCAAATCTGGCATCATTAATCACAGACATAACTGCTGTTCTTTTACTTCCCATTTATATACGACGTATGAGTCGAAGATATATATACGATACAATATATGTATTGTATGTCTGAATATGTAGAATCGTCAAATTTTTGCAATTAATCAAAATGGCTCACGGCATGAACTGACGTTTTGGAACGTGTGATGAAATTGTGAACGAACATGTCTAATTTTTTGGGGGGCCTACAAAATGAAATGAGACAACTTTTGATGTTAATGATGCTGACCGAAAAACAAAAAAATAATAATAAACGATACAGCTTCCTGGTCTCGCAAACACACGAGAATTTTGCAAACCACAAATATATATTTCAAGGATTTTGCAAATAATTCTGATTTTGTAAACAGAAAAAGAGTCAGTGAACTGTTTAAAGATTGAGAAGTGGGCATGAGAAAACAATACAGCTAGCTATAATGTGCTATAACAATAGAGAGTAACTGAATTTAACGGTTTGTTTTTGAAGTTTATAACCATCAGAGTTGTCAACGTGAAAAAGCTACTGTTATTGATTAATGGTTCAGATAGATAAAATGTATACCCGATATAATTTTTTAAGCGATTTTCAGCATTATTTCGGACATATTTCCGGCAAACATACAGATAAATGGCAATGACATGCATAAATTAGAAAAATTAAATGTAATAAATTTATTTATAATTACAACTTTTTATTAATAAAAAGTTATATTTATAAAAAAATATATTTTCAAAAAAAATATTTCTGAAAATAATTAAAAAAAATATAGTTTTTTTTATTTCGGAAAAAATGTAGTCCGAAAAAAAATTTCCAAAATTTTTTTTTTATTTAAAAAAAAAAAATGTTGCGGTTTTTTTTTATTTCAACTACCTTTTTTTTAATTTTTTTAAGGACGTTTTTTTTCGAATTTATTTCTAAAAAAAAAAAAAATAATATTTTAAAAAATTCGAAAAAAATGAATTTATTTTGCAAAAGAAAAATATTATATAGTATTCAATATTCATCATATTGAATACTATATAATATTTTTCTTTTGCAAAATAAATTAATTTTTATTCAATATTCATCATATTGAATACTATATTCATAAATATTATGAACAATTTAAATTAATCATAGATAGTATGATTTCATTCATCAATATGACGATTCAAATTCATTGTATTGTATATTTCGTTCTATGAATAACTTTGATAGTATGAATAAGTTCATATATATATAATGAATAAATTATTTTTTATTCAATATTCATCATATTGAATACTATATTCATAAATATTATGAACAATTTAAATTAATCATAGATAGTATGATTTCATTCATCAATATAACGATTCAAATTCATTGTATTGTATATTTCGTTCTATGAATAACTTTGTTAGTATGAATAAGTTCATATATATATAATGAATTCATTCATCAAAATATCATTTAATGAACGGTGGTATCAAAATGATGAATCTGTAGTTGGTAGAAAAATTCATAATATTTACGCATAAATTCATCATATTGATGAATTTTTTTCTGTGTAAAATGATATTTTTAAAAAATCAATAGCTTGCCGACAACTTCCTTCCTATATTCTACCAAAAACCTACTAGAAGGCAGAGTGTTTTTATAGATTTCTAAAAATATTCCATAAATCTGTCGGGGCACGTACAAATTTTTAAATATACCATTTTTATGGTTTGCAATTGATTACCAATTTTTAAAGATTTTCTGTTACACAGTAGTATCAAAAACCTCACAACATTTCGCTCTATTAGTAGAGATATTTGCAATTATTGCTTAATAGGCCAGAAATACGCGGTCAATGTCAAAATTATTCAAAATCAACGAACAAATTTTAAAATTAAATTTAACAAACACGAAAAAAAAAGTCTGTTGGCAGCGGGGAGACACTTTTTTTTTGTACTAATTATGATCAATGATTGTTGAGTTTACTACAATTTCTACTCAGTTGCTGCGTAAACGTCAGAGCAAGATGACAGAAGAAGCGTCAGAAATATAACTCAAACATAAGTGACAGCTTTTGTGGAATGACGACGCTGAGATAATGATGATGGTGATGATAATGATGAGTATATTGAAACTGATAATGATGCGAGAAGCTAAAGATGAAGAACGACAAATGCTTTTTTTAATGATGGATCATGTCACAGTTGTTGGTGATACAGACAAAAAGTAGAAAATTATGTAAACGATGATGGACGAGACGGTGGCAAAATTTTGTATTTGATTTTTTATTTAGAATCTAAAACAATCGCAAAGCATCGTATGGTGATATTACGTAAGTTAAAGGCAAATTTTGTGTTTTAATTTTAATAAAATATTTTTTGTTAAGAATTAAACAGTGTTATTCACTATTAAGTAATATGCAAAGTCTATTATCCAGACTTAATAATCAGAGCAAGACTTAATAAAATTGAAAAAACAAACAAAAATCTGACTCGAAGGACTAATTTCAACATTTATGGCCACAGTTTCAAATTTATTAAAATCACAAGATTTCATTATAACTGATTGGATTAAAACAAGGAAAAATTCAATAATAAGTTCTCTATTATGAAATTTTTACAATTTCAACTAGGGTTAGAAAAAATCATATCGTCACTGTCATGCCAAAGGGGCGAATGTGCATTTTTAAAAATGTTGGGAAATCAAATTTTAAAGTTTGAAGTGCTTTAAAAATTAGCAAAATTTATATTTTTTTCAATTTTTCTGTTATTTTGGTTTATTTGTCAATTATTATAACGTATGTAAAATATTTTTAGATTTGGACAACCTACTGAATTATAAATACGAATTTTGTCGGACTATATCCTGATCAAAACGCAAATATTTTTGTTTTTTATGCTATAACTTTTTATTAGCACAAGATAAAATAGTAACGTAAAGGCATTAATTGTTTGATTTTAAAGCACCTATCTATTGGCATCATTAATATTGGCAAACATTAATTTGCCATTTGTTATTTGCAGGAGGAAATAATGATGCCAATCGATAGGTGCTTTAAAAACAAATAATTAATACCTTTACACTACTGTTTTATATTGTACCAATAAAAAATTATAGCAAAAAAACGAAGAAATTGGAAAAATTGAAAATCTTGTCATGCCAAAAGGGCGAATCTTTTTGTTTTTTTGATATAACTCTTTAATGGTACAAGATAAAAAAGTGATGTAAAGGCAATTATTGTTTGTTTTCAAAGCGCCTATCGATCTGCATTATTATTTACAAATATTTTACCAAACAAAAAATCCTGCAAATAACAAATGGCAAATTAATGTTTGGCAAAATATTTTTAATTAATGATTAAAATTATCTTGCAAGTAGCTTAAGACACAAATCAAAAGTTTTCACATAATTTTTACAGCAACTACTGGAATATTACATAAATACTGAATACGATTATTTCCAAGAAGATGAGCCACAATTAAAACTACGTTTTCAACTTCAATTAACGAAAGTTACGCATAAGCGAAATTATTTAAGAGCCGCACTTAAACAGAAGATTACTAAAAAAAAAACCTTTGCCTTTAAAATAAATAAAAAAATTACCATAAAACACTACGACCTACCACTAGATACGAACGCATAATTAATGGCAAAACCTTTTATTTTAAGTTTTGCGATTAAACAATGGCTTGTTAGAGTTTTGTAAGTCTTTTAGACATGGCTTTGAAAGCGAAACTTTTCAAAAAAAAATTAAAAAATTACAAAAAATGTTGAAACAGGGTCGAATGGTGACCGCGTCTAAAAAATGTACATAGTAGTGCTGATGTCATAATTATGCGTATCGCAAGGTACCAGATGTCAAAACAGAAGCCTTTGTCGTTCGTCGTTCGCTTAACTGAGTCAGTGGGCATGAAATGAGAGGCTTTGTGGCAGTCGAGCTGGAAATGAAAACGAAATTATGAATATGTTGGGAAATTATAACAACAACAAAAAAACAGAAAATAGAGCATTTTTCAAGTCATCGACATATAACATATGTATATAGCTTTGAATTGTTAGTTTGGCAGCACCGATGATGATATCACGCCACTTCTGATCAAAAAATCCACACTTTTGCATTTCTAATACAATATAAAAGGAATAATTTAAGCAATTGGAAGTGTTTTGTTTTCATTTGCTTTCGGGTACAACTTAAATTTATTATACACTCGAACAAAATAATTGCAGAAATCAGAAAAAATTGAATGCGCCAAGAAATAGTTCGTAGTTCGTATACCTTGAAAAAATGTACCTGATTAGTGAAGACGTAAGTGGTGAGATTGATAAGAGCGCTACAAAAGTTTTTTTAAAGGTTTGCCATTTCATGATGGAAAGAAACCCTAGTAGAAATTTTGGTAGGGCCATGGTCATGAAGTGATCATGTCATTATTTGAGATGATCGGGATATGACGAGGCCCATAATGCCCTTGTAATGCAGTGTCCTGATCATGCACTGACCTCAGGCCATGATCATGTACTGATCGGGCAATTCCCCATTTTATTATTTACCCGACAATTGCTTTGTCAGAGCCCGTGCATAATAGGGTTTCTCTCATTAAATCTCGATCATTGTCTGATGTCATTTTGTTATGAGGAACAAATAATGTAGCTATGATCGGGAACATTGACTATTTAGATAATGCGAACCCTGGTATGGTAAGCATGATAAGGGCACGCAAAGGCAATGATCATATTGATCAGGATCAGGACTTACCCAACGAAAACCCGATCATTTCCCGATGGCGCATCGGGCAAATTTCTACAAGGGAACGAGTCGAAATTATTAAAATTTACTATCGAAATTCGAATTCGTATATCTTTTCATCATGAAATGGCAAACCTTACTGAAGAGAAATTTCAAAAGAGCGGCAAGAGATAAGGCGTCGTTTTCTGTCCCTGTCGCACTACTTTTGTGGCGTCCCTGTTGAAAAACCCTTTATAAATACAATGATAGGTTCACTATCATGACCCTAGTAGAACAATGTCTACTAGGGATATATAAAAAAATCAAAATTGTAAAGACCAAAAATCAATGAATAGACACATGATCTTCAGATCTTTATGAGAAAGTTTCGAGTGAAAATTTGGAGTGACACTTCTTAATGAAAGTCACTTTCAAGCTCTTTAAACACGTTTGACATTCATTCACAATATCGAAACAATTTCCTAATATTAAGAATACTTTAACTTGACTTGAATTTGGGTTTTATTAAATTTTACTTCCTTAATGGATTTAGTTTAAAATCTGAAAATGCATTTTTCTTTTCATAAATTTACGTTGTATAAAAAAAACTGAAATTAAAATTGGCGCAATTTCAAGTAACATTTTTCTTAATATCAATAAACTATTTTCTAAATTTTTCTTAATATCAATAAACTATTTTCTATATGCAAGCTAACTTTTAAATCTATGATATTCTTTAACAAAAATGTTCATGTATTTTGAAAGTTTTATTTTTGCACAGTGTCTATAAAATATTATTATAAAATATCACTTACAAATTCCAATCAATCGAAACTAAATTGTTTTGTATTGATTGAAACGTAAACAAAAAATTTTGTTTCAAAACTATTTAAATTTCAAATTTATTAATGGTTTTCAGCAACTAACAGCATTAGAAACACGTAGTATATTGTTGAATATACGAAAATAAAATCGAAAACGGAATATTTTTCTATTTCTGCTATACTTTGTGCTATTTGATGAATACAGTTCATTGACATTGAATTTGCAATAAATGTTTGTATTTTTATTGACTATTGAAAATAAATAAATTACCTACTAAATAAAACTGAAGCAATAAATTGTAAAGCGCATGAAACTTAATGCGAAACATATACTACACAGAAAAAAATAATCGACGTAAATATAGCAATGTTTTCATTAAATTAATGAATTTCATTGTTCGATTGGTTAATGAATGCAATTAATATAGTTTATTGCATTCATTAACTAATCGAACAATGAAATTCACTAATTTAATGAAAACATTAGCTATTCTTCGTTAAATCAGCAATACCGTTTGCTAATATGAATATTTCGTCAATGCATCAAACTAATTAGTCGACGCAGTTTCAGCAATTATAGTTGCTATATTTACGTCGATTATTTTTTTCTGTGTAGAAATGTCTACACGAATTGTTATTGATTTTAAACATTCAAAGATGTTTTAAAATTTGTAAATTATCCAAAAACTCGAGGAATTAAATTTTTAAAATAATTTTAATTAAATACATTTTTAATTACTACTTTTTGATGTATTTTTGAACAAACTGTGAAAAATTCAGTGAGCCTTAAACAATCAGTTTTAAGAGGCAATATTTTTGATATTTTAAAATTTTCTAAAAAACTGGCTCGAAGGACCATTTTTATTAAATAAAAATTAATAAATATTATTTAAGCTAAAAATACAAAAATATTAAATTAAAAATGCAGAATTAAAAAAAAAGTAAAAAATTAAAATTAAAGGTACAGATAAAAAATAAACTCAAATCAACACAAAGTAGGCAGGAATTCTGAAAAATAAAAAAACCACAACTCAGCAACAGCACATTTTTAGAGCCCTCATAAAAGAGCAGGTCATTAAATATACACACTAACAAAAAAACCACCAAGAATTAAACACCTTTTTTTGTGGTGTTGCGAGCAATTAAAGTAATTTTCAGAATATACAACGAACATATTATAGGCGACCACGACCAAGATAATAGTTTTTATAACTCAAAATTTTAAACTAGTTTAAAAATATGTAATAACAACAAACAGCACAACGTGAGAAAGACAAAAAGTTTTAAACGAAAATACAAAAAAAATCAAAATATCGAACGTTTAAATAGACGAGTTATAGCTAATTGAAGTGACTGCAATTAAGGGGTCTACATTTTTGGATATAAAATATATAGGTATATTTTAGCAATGAGAGCAGCTGCTTTTTTTTTTTCAAAAAAAAAAAACGACAGTTGAATTTGTTCGTTGCAAACAAATGAATGTTTGAGAAAATGTTTCATTAACCTTTGGCAAGTTTGGGCCGTACAATTTTGATTTTTTTACTTTTAAAGTGATCTCAGCATCTGTACAAATTTATGACTAATATTGCTGCCTCCTGTGTACCTTGCTTTTTGTGCTCATTCATATTTGTGTACTCTCTCTCTTTCGCGTTTTGTCTCTCTCTCGCGCGCGCTTATTGATGGTCAAATGAATACGACATGATTTCATTGCAATATCGCGTTCATGAAGACGAGATGAATGCAGTTCGAGGAGACTACAACTGTTGCTCATCGGTAACGCTGACCTCTACGCAGGGCGTCAATGTCCTCGAAACCTTGAACGTTAAACGTTTACAACAACTACAAATTACAATAACAACAACAAGGGTATGAAAAGAGCACAACAACAAACATATTATTGACACACAAAAATAACGAAACCCGGCAAATAAAAGTTTTTTTATTAATTTTTAATGCAAGTCATGTGAATTAAGTCGTCGTCCAGGCAGGTTTTAGCCAAGATTAGTGTTGCAACGTCGTACTGACTACCGAAGGTACTTGATAAGACTTAAGAATTAAAACTCAACCGAAGTAGGGTTATGATTACGGTTTACTGATTTATAAGGATCATGTTTTTGGAACTTCGTTTAAAAGAACGATTTCGAATTCGGTTTTAGTATTGTCTAGATTATTTTCTATATTATTGTCCAAAATTCACCAAATTCTACTGGGAAAACTCTACGGGGAAGAATTCTACGGGAAAGAATTTTTACCAGAAAGAATTCTACGGGACAGCGTTCTATAGGGAATAATTTTACAGGGAAGATATAAATAATAAAAATGTTCTTTATATTAATAAAATCACTCCATATCCTTGCATACACAAAATCTTGGCATGAGGCGTACACGGGTCCAGCTAGTATTATCTATATTTTCGATGTTTGCTGCATGAACCAAATAATGTTATTTCTAATTATCAAAAATTTAAGAAATCATCAGTTTTTTTATACTATTAAATTGATTTTGGATTTCGTATTATTCTGTTTCTGTATTAAAGTTTGAGTGAATATCGGTTATGGTTTAAAAGAGAAACAGTTTGTCTTCCCCAACTCTAAAACATTTCTTTTTCATGAAATTAACTATGGAATCGGACCCTAAAATATTCCTTTAAGAGATCTACTGTACCATTATATTTATGGATAAAAATCTGATCTAGAATATATATTTAATGGTTGCATTCCCAAACCATATTATTACCTATGTTCTAATAATAATAATAGTTTGGCACTACAGTGCTATAAGAACTGAGGCCGAGCTCTCTCACCATTTTGAGCTGTGAGTGTTATATTTGTACTCAAAGTGGTGGGACCTACAGTTTAATGCCGAATCCGAACGGCGGGTGAGAGCTTTTCATAGGTTATATTTTACTCTCGTAGGTTTGCCATTTACTGCCGAGAGGTAGCGAGGTATAGAAAAATGTTTCTATGAAATAAGTTGTTAGCCACAGTCCAGGCTTGAACCTGGGACCTTTCGGCTCGCAGCGGCTACCTATATTATTATTCAAAAATTATCATCATAAATCATTTCCGAAAAAATGTATTTACAAAATCATTTTTGATATTGAATCGAATTCTACAATTCGAGGGTCTCTGCCCTAGTAGAAATTTGCCCGATGCGCCTTCGGGAAATGATCGGGTTTTCGTTGGGTAAGCCCTATTAGAGAAAATATGATCATTGCCTTTGCATGCCCTTATCATGCTTACCATACCAGGGTTTACATTATCTAAATAGTCCTTCCCGATCACAGCTACATTATTTGTTCCTCATAATGAAATTATCATCATGTAATGATCGAGATTTAATTAGAAAAACCCTATTATGCTCGGGCTCTGACAAGGCAATTGTTGGGTAATAATAAAATGGGCAATTGCCCGATCAGTACATGATCATGGCCTGAGGTCAGTACATGATCAGCACACTGCGTTACCAGGACATTATTGGCCTCGTCATATCCCGATCATCTCAAATAATGACATGATCACTTCGTGACCATGGCCCTACTAAAATTTCAACTATGATGGTAGAATTTTCGACAGGGCCATGCTAATGAACACATTATGTCATTATTTCAGAATATCGGCCTCTGGCATTAATTTCACAAATCGGAAATTAATGCCGTAAGTAACTGATTATCAAAACCGAATCCTAAATTGTACAAAACGTACTAAAAAAAATTGTCAACAATATATTTTAATCGGGGGGTTCAATTTAAACTGTTAAATTTATAGAAAAACAATTATAAAAAAGTCAAAATAAAAATGTTTTATTTAAATTTAAAACGTGTGATCGCCTCGATAACAACGTGAGAGCGAGTGACAAAGAGAACCAAGCCACCAAGCTATGTTAATTGAGTTTCAATTCAACAGCTTGAGTAGAATCGTGTGCATTTTGGTGAGTGAGAGCCGCGAGATGAATACCGCGTGACTGAGTTTTGAGTAAGACAAAATAAATAAACAAAGTGTTTGAATTGATTTAATTAAAATGTGAGCTTTATATACAAAATACTCGTATTAACCACAATACTTAAGACTATAAAATAATAAAAATAAAAAACAATTTTAAAAATAAAAATTAAAGCAACTAAAAATTAGGAGACACTTGCACGTCGCCAACTCTCACTAACTCTCTGTGATATTTTAATTTTTATTAATTGTTGACTCTGCGAAATTTTGCATTGAGTTGTTTTATATAATTTTGCTGAATCTTTGATTCTAATTTTTTGTTTTGTTTTTGTTTTAGCTCATATTAAAAAATTTGAAGAGAAACAAAAACAACAAATCAAACAAAATTTATACACACATAGTATATATGTGTTGTACAACAACAAAAACAATAATAGCAACAACAACAGTAAGAAGTAAAAGCCAAAGAACGATTTTTTTTGGTGTGTGTGGTGTTTGTGGTGGTGACCTTGAAAAAGCTTTATCTAAAAATCGAGTGCAATCAACTTTTTCACATGTATTTGTTGTTGTGCTTTTATTTCGTCAGTTATTGTTGTTGTTGTTGTATTTGTAGGTAGGCAGTAGTAGATAGATTTGTTATTCTTGTTGTTTTTTTTTTATTTTATTAATATTATTTCTAGTGTTTGCTGCGCTTTTCCATTGGGGTGTTTGCTATTCTTGTTTTATATAATGGGCTTTTGTTTCACCTCTTTTTTTATATTTTTAACAATTTTTATACGTATAATTTTTATATTAAAATATCAAAATTTAAATTATTTTGAATTTTTTTTTTAATTTTTTTAATTAATTTTTATATTATTTAATTATTATAGAAAATAGTACAAAAAATGTTTATATTGCCATAACTTTAAACTAAAATTTATAGCTTTCACGAAAAACAAGCTTTTATAATTTTAAATGTGTTTTATTTTTTTAATTTTTTTTATTTTATTTTCTTTTAAAAAATGTTATCGTGAATTTGCAAAATGGAAATGTTTAATATTGTTGTCTATTCTCAGAGCTTTAAGCTAAAACTTTGAGCTTTTATTTTATTTTTTGTTATTTAAAAGTTTTTCTGCTTAAATTTTTTGTAATTACTAAGAACTATTAGATTTCACTAATTTGTAGTAGTTAACAACATCGTCAACAATCGTAAGTTGTCAATCGCATAGACGTCTGTAGTCGAAAGCTCCAGGGAACGAACCGCGACCATACCAAAGACCATCATCGTCATTTACTGCGACGTAGTACCTAAATATATAAATTCGAAATTTGTTTATTTGTTAGAGTGAAAAATTGCAATCAGTGTGGTCATTGTTATTGTTGTAGTTTTCGGTGTTCCAACGAACTTTGTTCGCGGTCTTCAGAAAAGAGCTTACGTTGTGAAATACATGCTGATTGTGGATGTTTGCGTTTTAGCTGACGTTTGTTTTGGTTTTACTATTATTTTACTTTTTTTTTTTTTTTTTAATTTTGACATTATCATTTTGTTTTTATTTCTTTTATGGTATTTTTAAAAGCAATTTTTTATTTTAATTCAATTCAACAAAGTATGTAAATTTATTTGGCTTTTGTGGTTAAACAAATAGTCAGCTTTTTATCTTTTTATAAATAACTTTTTATAAATAACAAAAATATAAATTTTTTGTTTGAAAAAAAAAATGTTAAAATTAAATACTTTGTGGTCACAACCAACCATAATTAATCAGCGCAGCTACCACGAATTGTTATCTCTAACGTATATGAAATAAATGCCAGTCAGCATTTTTATTTTTTTATCATTATTATTGCATTTTTCAATTAATGCAATTCATGTGTTTTATTTTTATCATTTATATACTTGAAATATTTTAGAAATAGAAAATAGTATGACAAAAAAATTTCAAGTCGAAAAAAACTTTCCTGAGTCTTTCATCTCCGTACACTTCATACAAAATACAATTGTAACCCGGACAATCAATTCTTTCCGGTAGATTGTTTTCCTAGAGCAAGTTCTTTGCCAGAGGCCATTCTTGCACGGACAAAACATTCCCGGACAATTCTCGAGAGAATTCTTGCCACAGATTATGTGTTCTCACCGAGATAATTCTTTCCCAGACTAAAATCCCGAATAAAATTGTTACCCAGACAATCAGTTCTTTCCCAGTAGGCTGTTTTCCCAGTTCATTACCGGACAATAATTTCTCGATCGTATTCATCCTACAGATTATGTGTTCTCCCCGGACAATCTACAATTTTTAAAGTCGTAGAAGTATTTTTCGAGACAATTGTTCTCCAGTCAATCTGTTTTTCTGGTAATTTGTTCCCTTAGATAATTTTCTTCCTATGCTATATTGGTTGGTTGGTATGTTACGAGCCGGACAATTCTTCCTTGAGACCTTCGTTCGCCTGACAAGTCTTCCCCGAGACAATTATTCACGGATAATCAATTCTTCCCCGGTAAATTGTTTCCCGCGTGAGTTTTGGGGACAATCGTTTCGGTGTAGAAATTTAACGGACATAACTGAATCGGTCTTCCAGGATATAGACGACATCAAGAACATCCGCTAAAAATATCGAAATTCATCCGCGTATCTGGATGTATTAAAATGCAAACACGTCCATAGGACACCATATAGAGGGAACACAATGGATCAACTCTGGTCTAAGTGGTCGACCACACAACGATTACCGACACCTCAAAACCTAACCTAACCTGAATCGGTAAAGAATTGATTTTGGAATAGTTGTATATGAAAAAAAGAAAAGTCTGGGAAAGAATTGTCACGGGAAAGATTTATCTAGTGATAAATTCCTTGGTATAGAATTATTTGTAACTCACGATTTTATGTTCATAACAAGACTATTTATTATACGTTTGCATAGTACAAACAGCCTTTAAGTGGCTTCTTGATTTGCCTTTTCGTAAATTGAGTTGTGCCCAAAAATAGAATCTATTTTTTTACATTTCTCTAAATTTTATTGAAAACAATTTAGACATTCCACGAATTGCAATCGAATTGAATTAAATTTATATAATATAAAAATTTCTATACCAACAAAAAAAATATTCCTGCACAACAAATAAACAAACAAACAACAATATCTGCTATTAAAATGACGAAGTGGGGTTTCTAGGCGTCAAGGTTACTAATAATTGAAATTTGGCAAATATCTTTTTGAAGAACGCGAAGCCTGTGAAAGGTATTTTTTGTTGAACAAAGCCTAAAAAACACACTAGATGAAAAGCGAAAATAAGCATAAAGCACTAGAATTAAAATGGTAATAAAAAAAAACTTCCATAACAAACATAGAATTTTTATAATTTTCATGAATAACTTCTGCAATGTTATAAACGAAATATTTGATTTATTTTGGAATTCTTAAAGTTTGTCACACGGATATAGTAACACTTTTTAAGAGACGATTATTTTTTATATCATCTTAATAAGTCAACTCCTTTCCTTAGTCTATGAAGTTAATGACCATTTCTCTATAAGTCCATATAACTGCACGGATAGAAAAGATTTGTTTGAATATGTTTGAATGTAATTATAACGTAATTCGAAATGACCATATAAATATTAGGAGTAAAATCTAATTACATTATAATTGAATTGTATAATTATTTTGTTCAGATTGAAATATTATTATACGATATTTAAACATAAATTACTTTAATCGCGGAATTGACATGAATTTACTAATTTAATGTTTCTGTAGAAATATATATTTTTCATCAGGTATTAATATATGTATGTTTGATATTTTCGCTATTTAAAAAAAAATGTAATTTAAAAAAAGGGAAAAAATTAATATTGTGTAAAGAAGATATTAGCACTAAATTTACTTGTTTCACATTAAAATTAAATGTAAACATACATATGTTTACATGTAAATAAAATGTTTTTCATATTCAAACATATGTGTAACAAACATATATTGCAACAACGCCGAAAAGTATTCATTCTGAACATAAATATGTTTGAACGAAAATAAGAATTTGTTTGGCTGTTATTATAATAATGTTTGGCAATGAAATAATACTTTTGTTTGCATAAAGCTCCAAAGATATATGAGGAGCTCATTTCCAAAACGTGCTATGTGAAACGAAGATAGATTTAGAAAACCTGTTTTACTCCTATTTAAGAGTAGCATTAAATTGAACCAAGGGTGTTTTCCACACTTAATATTTTCATTTTTAGTTCTGTATATTCACTTTTTTGAAATAATAATTTGTGGGCCGTATATTTGTAAATAAAAGCATATTATATTTAAATGGATAGCACGTTTAGGAAATGAGCTCCTCATATGTAATGCCTGCAAAATTATGTTTGGGAGAGCCCTTTTTTTTGCAGCGTGTGCATGTCCGTAAACACGATAACTTAGAAAATATAGTTCCAATTGTCAAGGAATTTAGTATGTATACGATTTATTCGAATAGTAAGAATATGTTCAAATTTATTTTGAATAGGTCAACGGAATATATACTTAACTTATTTGCTATGTAATTGTTTGTGGAACATTTGTAAATTTAAAAATGTTTATTTTAAATATAGTGCTTATTTGCTAAGACAACGTTCGTTTAAAATAGCAAAACTAACACGTGATACACAGCTTAATTTTTTTTTTATAAATCTTGCCATCAAATCATATTGATTGAAAATGAACTTATAAACATTTTTAGCAAACCATATGTCTGCATATGAAGCGGTAGAACCTTTTCATAAATCCTATAATCCGATATAATTATATGTATTGCTTATCTTCCACTTGGTTGGGATCTCACAGTATGATACGATGCGACGATCCTAAGCAAACGAAATCTGTCTGTTTGTACTACGTTCTGTTTATATGGCAATATTTGGCTGTCACCACACACATGCACTGACTGACAGATAGATAGATATATCTGTCTATGGACTCGTATAACTACCCACACCAAGGGACGAGAAACCAACGTCGATACCCACTCAGTAACAATGTGTGATTGAATCTTAGTTGATATTTGTTATGTGCTGCGTATCTACCGAGATTTTCCAGAGCTGCCCTTTTTTTCGTTTCATTCAGCGTTTCGTTGGCATGGTGCTGATAATTGGAGTGAAGTTTTTTTTTTGGACTAGGGATGGTTGGTATTATATATGCTGAACACCCGCACCCTCGCAGGTGTACGATAATGGATGCTGTCGAATGGATGTTGTCAAACTGTTGTGAACAACATGATAAAAATGTCTTTTCTTTGTTGATTTTTTGTTGAATATGCTTGATATGACATGGGTGGCATTCGGGTATAGGCATGGGGTGTAACATGTTTCGGTAAGTGGCTACTTCTCCGCCTAGGCAACCAATGTTTATGAGCAAAATTATATAAATGGGCAGAAATTGCAAACAGCTAAATAATAAAAAAAAATATACTTGGAGAAAAATTGTTCAATAGAACACTGAAAGATTTAATGGTAATGGCATTATGTTCAGATCCCTAATAGAAAATTATCCTAATAGGTCTGACAAGAAATAATTCAATGACAAAATATAAATACGAATTTTTACAATATAGGTATTTCTGTTTTTTTAGTAGTACTAAGTTTTTTTTACTTACCAACTCTGTATCGTAATCCCAAATTTTGAGGCACTTTTAATGTTTCAGAACAGAAAAAATATTTCACAAATCACTCGCACTTTTGTGCGTGATTCAATATATTGTTTGCTAATGTTTGGACAAGTATTTTTTTTTAAACACTTTATGTTTGAAATTTGTTATATATTTTTTATTAAGTTATGCAAAATAAATTTGCAAAATTTGTATGCTCTAATTTGCACATTTTCACAATTTTATTTTTGTTTTACTGACAACACCAAAAAATATTTTTCAACTACTATTCAAAAATATGAATATTTTTTTGTTATATTTTTTTTGTATAGGGTTTAATTTTTTATTTTATATTTTTAATTAACAATTTGTTTTGTTTTGAAACTTTGTGTATTTTGTTTTAGCACTTTATTGTAATTGTAATTTGCACTTGATTACTTGATTATTTTGAATATTTTGAAATATATATATTGGAAATTTTTTGTTTTTACTTTTTGAATATTTTTTATTTGGAGCACTAAAAATTGTATTTGTTGATTTTGCAATAAGTTTGATTAAGTAATCTGTAAGAATAAAAGAAAAAACATTATTAGTCAAGAACAATATTATTTATAGAAAACATAAATTAAAAACAACTTATTTTGAATTAACGGCTAAATACGATTATTCTAAAGACATCAGTAGTTTAAAATTCGCGTGAGCTGATTTTGATTTAATATTGATTAAACATAAAGTTTTTTAGAATTTTGCAACCTACATTTAAGTGCCTTTTCAGCCACATCTCAGATTTGAAAAATATGGTGCTTTACAAAACGAGTTTATCAAAAAACTTTGAACGAACTCATCCTTTAATTACCTTAGTTAATTTTAGGACTTCTTATATTTCATTAAAATTTCCACATATTTGATTCTAAACGTGAAAATTGTTGATTTACTTTAATAAGAGTTTAGATGCAAATATTTACAAAACCTCATTGGAATATTGACATTTATTTGTATATTAAAATTAGTCTTGACAATTTAAAGACAAATTACGTTTAAATTTTTTTACAAAACTAGTTTTGTAAAACACTGTGTTTTTCTAAATGTGACTGGAATAGTGCCTAAAATTTCGATTGCAATTTTCTAAAAGAACGTCAAGTTATAGATCAGTACTGAGTATGCTATCAAAATCAACACCTGTAGATTATATAGAATTAATATATTTTTTGTTTAGGGAAACAAATTCAAATTTTGAAAATTTAACTTTTCTGAAATTCAAGCACATCATCAATCAAACAAGAGTCGCCTAACAGATGACTACCATTAGTTTGTGGCTAATCTTGTGGGACTACTTCTTCGGTCAATTCTACTGCCTATTACATAAGAACTACTAATTCTAACTGCCTCGAGTGTTTGTGGCTTCTTTTGAAGGCACTTTCTGCTACTCTATTCAACAAAAATTCTACTCTATGCCACACACTCTGCCATAATTATTATTATCTGTTGTTATTACGTTTACGACGTTTTTATGATTTTTGCCTGGTAGTTACGTATTTGCCTAAGCGTTTGTTGGCGTGACAGCAGACGGTTCGAACGGCAGCGACGGCTTCTCATGGCGTTCCAAGCGGCCGCGTTCCGCACCGCAACACTAGACTTGGATGGAACGCCGAAAAGTTTGCCGAATCGTATATGAGGTCTTTACTATTGCTATTAGTGGGGTCCTATTGAGTTCTATTAGCACTTATTGAATCTATCACTCACTCAGTTTATACTGAGCCAACTATAGTTGTCGCATTCTGACCACCACCCGTCAACGTCGCCTTCCACTAATAATAATCTGCTATTTTTTTTTATTTTTGGTTTATTTTATTATATCATTGAGTTTATTTTCATATCTTATCGTTTGTATAGTTTTAAATTATTTTATTTCATATTATATTGAAGTATTTTTAACGCTAACGTCGTGTCGTGCGCGCGTTTAAAACCCGTTCAGCAAGTTCTGCTGATTTTCGTGTTTGTTTCAAAAGGTTTCGTAATTAAACAAAAAAAAAAAATTAAAAACACACTACCTGCCTTTTCGTCCAACTTCGCCGATTTGTTTTGACTTGTTTGTTAGAATTATATGGGGTTTCGTTGGAATTTTATGCGGACAATAAAACTATTTGTGAACATTATAGTAAAAATAAGAGCTTTCAAGGGCTACTATTTTAAGGTACCCTTTTAATGTTTTTCTTTCAATTATCAAGTACCTATCAAACGTATTTCATTTTTAATCTACAAAACATTAAAAAGTTAAATAGAGAACACATTTTGGGAAAAGATATTCTAAGAATTATTTAGTAAAGATTTTTAGTTATGTAGTACCGAAAGAAAACGTTCTAAAAACGTACTATATAATGAAGTAAAAATAATATAATCTTGCTTAGGTTAGAATGGTTTTCGTCTTCAATGTGAGGTTTTTATTCTGTTTTGCACTTTGGAGTTAAATAATGTCTGTTCACGTATAGTACATTTGGTAAAAGTAAAGATTTTGAGTTATGTAGTACCGAAAGAAAACGTTCTAAATACGTACTATATAATGGGAGTAAAAATAATATAATCTTGCTTAGGTTAGAATGGTGTTCGTCTTCAATGCGATGTTTTTATTCGGTTTTCCACTTTGGAGTTAAATAAGGTCTGTTCAATTATAGTACATTTGGTACATAGTGTTACGAAAATTGAAACCATTTTATCAAAATGTCTGTTCAAATCGAATGTTTCATTCTTCAATACGTAGATTTCGACTTTCCTACTATGGAGTTAAAGACGGTCAGGTTCAAGTTTATCTGTTTATCACTAGTGTAAAAAGTAGAGGTACTAGTGTCACTGAAGTCTTGAATTATAAATTATAAATAATATACAAAACTATCTTATAATATATTTTACGATATTTTTCAATATTGACAAAAAAAAAATGATAATTTGTAGATGGGATTTTTTGAAATTCGTCTTTGAAATGCACGTGACAAAACTGAACTTTTAATTCAAACTATCTGTGTACTCATGCAATTTGGCCCAGTGTTGTAAATTGGGGTTATTTTTTCGAATTACTAAGTAAACTATACTATTTTCCAAAACACAAGTATTAAAAACTGAAAAACGGTTAAAATCTAAAAGAAAAACTTCAGATTATAGTAGCAACTAGGCTTCAATATATCACCAAAAACCACTTTAGTATTATTACACCCAGAAAAAAATTACCTCAAATCCCATTAAAATTGGTCAATAGGTCAATTATTGATTTAATAGTATACAAAAAATAAATATTTTCATATAAACTCAATGGCAGTGTTATTGTATTTTCTAGTATTTAATGATATTTTCCGATTAAAATAATAATTAATACCATTGACTATTTTTAATAGTAAAAAACTATTATTTATATAGTATTTTTTTCTGGGTGTATGTATGAGTAAATCCATTTTTTTAATATTTAAATCCAAATTAATTGTCAGAGTATTTTAAGTGTTGCCACATGATCGCAAATCACACTCATTCACATAGGTTTTACTCTTTATGACAACAGCACATACACAGCAGAACCGAATCATATGATTCCAAGCAATTTCTGAGGAGTAGGAAGAATAACCAGAACTAGAAGAAAAAAAGAAAAAAAGAAGCAATAATAATAAGAAGACTGAAAACTACCATACGACTAATGCCACCATCGATCGCATGTCATGCAATCTCGTCGTGTTGTCGCTGCTACCTCAACAATTTTATTATTTTTATGATCTCGCTCATCATTCAGCATCTATTAGATGATTTATACCTCGTACAGCACGTCGTGCAAACCCCTGAATTAAATTTCCCACAAGTAGTTACTATATTCTTAACATTTTAATTTGTATCTCATTTTATGGTCGAGATTCAGCTGTGTGATACGCATAGGAGCCATTACTGGCTGCAATCGGAGGATATGGTCGTTTGGTGACGTAAATAAACGTACGTAATCGACAGAGAGAGCATAAGAGCTACAGAGAGAGCTCTATAACTTATGCGTATAAGAGAGCAAATATTTTAGAGGGAGAGCATTTTAAGAGCAATGCTACCTATGCAAAATACAAATGCGCACTAACTCTATGTCTCTCTTAAACACAATCGCACTCTCAGTCTGTGACATTTGACAGCACAGCGAGTAGAACTGTCAAAAGAAACCATGGTGACACACATGCACACACAATCGAAGAAAAATCTATTTTATTTCGTATTCCTCCTATTAGATTAATATATAGACTTGGAGAAAGAGCTATGTTGAAATTAAATAAAGAAATTTACGAACTGCGAATGACAGTCAAAAACTAATATCAACAATGTGAAAATATAGCGTCGCGGAGCATCTTGAATTCGTAAATTGTTTATCTTTTAAATTTGTTTATACGTGATTTCCAGCCAAACAATCAAAACTTTTTAACGACAGTCTCTCGAAACAGCAGAGCCTGTAAAGTCCCTATAGAATGAATGACAAATAGGCAGTCATTCTTCAGCAAATATTATATTCTTCTGCAGTATTATATAGTATGACGTCAATGTAGTGGTAAAATTAAATAAATACTTTATTTACTCGATGTAAGAATTTGAATAGAATTCAATAGATTCACATATTCCCATCATTTGATATAATGACTGAACCATATCGATCGGAAACTCTTATTATGAAGATTATTGTAAATCAAATCCATGGTATACAAAAATTATAATTTTTCGGTTTACTGGTTTAATGACTGCCATATAGAAAAATCTGAATATACATATATCTTTAAATATACATGCATATGTATATTTTTTTCATTTTTGAATCATTTCTTATCCTTCTCTTATAGTCGCAATTACTAGAAAACTTTCCGAATGTATTGAGTTATTTTCAAAATTGTAAAACAATGGACCTCACTACACTTTTTTTTAATAAATTCCCTCAATTCACAGCATATTCTTTATCAACTAAATAACTACATCGGTAAAAACAATAATATTAATAAAATATTTTATTTATTTAATTTTTAATTATTTTTTTAACAGTTTGATTAAACTGATCGTCAACAAAATGAAAAATATCTGATAGCTAAATATTGGACAGAGTATTGATTTTAAAAAAACTTTCATAAAATAAATAATTTAACACGAACAAATAATTTTTGATTAACTACACATCAAATTGTTTTATGCTTCCTTAACATGAATATAACTTTATAGATTAGTTTTAATTAAGATTCATGTAGTTTTTTTGGGAGAACTGATTTATAATAGTTTGGCACGTCACGTTGGCTTATTTATTCCGTTCGATATTAGGGTTGATAAATAAATTTGATGAGCTTAAATTATGTTAATATGAAATTATAACTAAGTCGTACCGTTTCTGAAAATTTGTCTGCGTTTTAAACACAGTTTTTGCTGAAATGCACGCAGCGTTTTGTAACAATATAATCCATTAAATGTGGCAACGCTGGCGATTTTAAATGTTGTAAGTTATTTTTGTAAAGATAATGTGAAACTTTCTTTTATAGATCTATGTAGTATATATTTAATTGTCGTTTTTTTTAAGATATATTTTTTAACAACGTTTTTGAAACCGTTTGAATACTTGTTGTATTTAAATATTTATTAAGCACTTTTGTTAATATTTGAATATTTAATATTTTTATTTTTCAACAAAATTTTATATTTTGTTTTTTTTTTTTGTTTGTTTTTTAGTTTTTATTTTCTCTTTTTTTTAAATGCAATTTTGTTAATAATTGGAAAATTATTTTGAGTGTGAAAAGTACTACTGCTGCACAAAATTTCTTTTAACTATAAAAATAAAAAACAAGAAAATTATTTCAAGTCACTAAAAGCGATAAAAGTGACGACGACGAAAACGCGACACGCGAGAGCAAAGTTGTACGCGAAAGTGAGAGAAAACTGCGAGAGAATGTGAGATTTTTTGTTTTAGTTTAAATACAAATAAATTACTTTTTGTGAAATAATATTTTTACAAACTGAAATCAAAAACAAAACCATGTAGAACGCAGTGGCAACGAAACGAGCAACGTTTTGGCATATGAAATAAAATCACAACGAAGCGATTAACACACACACGACAGACGAGTGACTACGACGACAACGACGTTGATGATGATAGTGATGACGATGATGACGACGACGATGGCCCAGCAATGTACGTGGTTGTTGGTGTAGTTGGAGTTCTCGTCGGTGGTGTTGTTGCAGTTATTGTGTTGGTCGTTGGTATGCGAACGAACATGTGGCTGTGTATGTACGATGACGATGAGCGCACGAAATTCCGTAACGAAACGAATCACGACGATGGCGACAGCGACGAAAAATATACTGTGAATTATAAATTGTATTTCGATTTTAAGACGAATTTAATTTTTCACAAATGATTTTAAATTTATTGATTTCAGCAAATTACGTTTTTGTGGTTGGTTTTGCTTGATTTTTGAATGCAATTGATTTGTTTTTGTTTTGTTTCAGAAGTAATATAAAATTAGCTTTGCTGATAATTCTTTGTTGTTTTATTTTTGATACACTAACAAAGTCGCGAGGGCGCGACACGAAAAACTCCACCCATCCGTACCAAACGAAATACAAACTCGAACTAAAGTGCGTTGAAATTTTGTGAAAATACGACGTCGACAAATGGCTCAACCAGAAAACAACGATTATGGAGCGGCGCATGCATTTAGTAAGCAACTGAAGAGCCCACAGCTTACTCAACAATAACAAAAAGAGTAAAACGAAGAGCACTGCAATGCGTTAGTCTGGCAACGCCAACGCATGCGAATGCTATTTGTTTCACTTGTATGCAAGCGCAGGTGGCAGGTGGACGCATGCCAGAGCGAGCGCACACTATATAGTAAAGTCGTGCATTTAGGTGAGAGAGAGAGCGCATTTGGATCTCATAGATTCTCAGTACTGCTGAGATATCGTTCGTCGTAGTTGGCAATTGGATTGGAAAATAATGGCGGATGGAATTCAGCAAGAAAATACACAAAACAACAGGCAGCCACTAAATAAAGTCGGAACAACTTGATTAAGATTACAGTTGGAATTTTACAAATACAAACATTTTATTGTAATATTTAAATTATATTTATTGTTGATTTTATTTTTTCAATAAATTGATTTCTGTTCAGTTATTGCTGGCTGCACCTCATTTTCAATGCGTTTTTGTTTTTTATTTTCATATGAGCAACGTACAGAGATTTTTCACTCTTAAACTTATTAAAGTTGCAGCTCTTAATTGCTGTATCTCTTCCACTCTCTGCCTCTCTTGTTGCAGTATCTCTCAGATACTATTTGTATTTTTATTTTCATGTATTAAAAAGCTTTTGTAGCCTATCGAAGCAGTTATGTAGCTTTTGTTGTTGTAGCAAAGCACCTACCATCCAGATGTAGCGGTGGAAAATTGCAGTGTCTTCCGTTTGCGAATGAACAGACGGACGGAGGGACAGACAGATACGACAGAATAACAAACAGTTAGCCAGATACATATATATGCCACATGTAGGTACGCATGACAGTCAAAAGATCGTCACAGTGATCGCTTGTCAACAAAATGCAGATATATCAATAATATATAGCAGTCAATACAAAAGATAAATAACGTAAATATAGAGATATATCTACTAAGTAATATTTGAAATAAGGTGCTTAGGAACTTAAATAAGTGGATCTAATAGATAATAGAAAATAGTAATAGTATTCTGTAGTGTACATAAAAATTTAGCAGTATGTAATTTGTTATGTTATTAATACATCGAAAGATACATTTTTAAACTGACATTAAAACTTGGAAAATGCATCTTTAAGATTGCACAAATACTGAATAAATAATGTAAAATATAGATATATTTACCATGGACATCCCATACATCAATTCTATATAATTCGATGAATTTATTTTGACTGCATACTCAGTTTAAAGTTAATATTCCAATACGTTTTTATAATAATTCGATATAAACTCGAAAAATTTTGATTTTTAGACCATTTTTTTATATAATTTTGTTAGTATTTAGGAACTAATGATAAACAAAATATATGTATTCAAAGCATCAACTATATCTATACTAACATCAAAATTACTAACTATTTTGTAATTGATCTACTTTTTAAAATACTTTTAAAAATACTTTTTAAAATATGCATGGTATCTGAAAATATCAATACTTAATACTAAAAGTATGCTTATTTTTATTGCATACCCAGAATCTCCCTATTACGTGACCTTTTTGAGATAAAAAAACTGATATCTCAAATATACAAGAACTTTAGACTTTTATAAATGTTAACAGTTTTTATGGAAACTCTGTTGACAGAGCATATTTTAAAAATTAGAACCGATTAAAAAAAGTTAGTATTTTTTTTTCGTTAGTTGGAACTATGCTCTGCATAACCATAATAATTTTCTTATTTATCTACAGATTTGAAATGCTAAAAAAATCATCCGCAAATTATCTAAAAAAATATAAATGTTTTGAGTTTAGATTGAAATATTTTAAAAATATCGGAATAATAGTAGTTGTTGGTTTATTGTAATTAGTCTTGACAATTGAAAGAAAATTTATTTTTACAGACTTTAGTAAAACCAGTTGTGTAGTAATTTTCCTACGTTGTAGAAAAAACAAAGTAAGCAATCAAAATCAGCACTCGCAAATTAGATGGATTTTATATATTTAACAATTAAATTTTTATTTTATTTATTTCATTTCATAATCTAAATTTTCCATTTTTTAATAAAATATATTAAACCTCTTGTTAAACATAGTAAGTATAAGTATATAGCATATCGAGGGCTTATATTCAATACAGTCTATTTACAAAAACACAGAGCGAAAGAACTGATTAAATCGCAAACCGTAAAAGTGGTGATCAATATTTCTTCAGCAATATTAAATAAAAATGGTCTTTAAATGCACCCAGAAAAAAAATACTATATAAATAATAGTTTTTTACTATTAAAAATATTCAATAGGATAAATTATTATTTTAATCGGAAAATACCATTAAATACTAGAAAATACCATGACATTGCCATTGAGTTTATATGAAAAGATTTATTTTTTGTATACTATTAAATCAATAATTGTCCTATTGACCAATTTTAATGGGATTTGAGGGAATTTTTTTCTGGGTGTGATACAATTAAAAAAATTCAGCAATTTCGCGCTATTCGTCGTGCTATGGTAGATAGAGATTATTGCTATTCAAATGTGATCAATAGCTGCGTTCCCGTGGTACTTGATCCAGATCTGTTTCACGGGAACGCCATCGGTTCTATTTTACTAAATTTGGCAGCACTGTTTTCATCTGCCCTTTCTTTTCAACACGATTTCTTATTCTTTTTAAGTGCTACTCACAATAGCATAACATCACCACAAACAAATTTACTTTTGATACGTACAGTACCGGATCAGTGATCAAGTGATTCAAAAACGAACCTGGTTCTAATTGTTTGTTTTGGTTTTGTATATGAAAATGATCTACGGATTAGGATCAAAAACCACGGGAACGCAGCTAATGTCTATGAATAAATGAGCATATTGCATAATATTGTAGTGGAGATAGATCAGAAAATATTCTTGATATCAACGATTTGTTCATTTTTTTATATCCTGATGTAACCTAAACAAAATTCACCGAATAATTTTTGTCCTACCAATTTCGGTTCACGAGGTATACGATGGTTAAAGGTCTTAATATACCATAATCTAACAGACGTTTTTTTATAGATTAAAATTTAAAACCAGTTGGGAAGGTTAGATCACATGGGAAATTTTAAAGTAGGTGTAATTATGATAGTTAGGATTATCAAAATAATAGTCGGTCTAAGCCGACTATAAATACCCTACACATAAGTGTGGTTACCATTCAAAGTGATATATAGGTCACCAGGGTATACGAATCCTGAAAATAACTACAAACATTCAATCGCTGAAGAATTTCCATTCATTTGATACCCATATTTACAAATGGGTAGGTGTACCGAATTTCGTTTTTTTTTTTGTGAACCACAAGTCTTTTCGCCGGAAAACATTATTATCATATATTTGAGCATTATATCAATATATATTTGACCAAAAAAGTTTACCTAAGCACGTATACATAAAAATTGATCTTTATATGTACATTTTATGTGAGGTATTTGAACGTAAGTGGTCGGATCATAGGTCACAATGGACCGATCTCGCGATCTCGCACATACAGTGTAGGTATATTAGTAATCTAAGTTATAAGTTTCATTTATCTAGCTCTTCAATTTTAAAAGTAGTAGGGATTTCAACAGACAGACAGACGGACAGACAGACAGACAGACAGACAGACAGACAGACGGACAGACAGACGGACATCGCTAAATCGACTCAGGAGGTCATGCTGATCAAGAATATATATACTTTTCCATACCGGAGATGCTTCCTTCTGGGTGTTACAAACGGCGTACCAAACTGAATATACCCTTCCACTCTTAGTGTAGGGTATAAAAACTCAACTCTTTTATCATTATTTTAAAATTATTAGTGTTATCCTAAATATTTAAGCTAAAATACTTTTTCGGAGAATATGGATGTATTGACCCGTAAGTATCTTACGAATCCTTTACATATCTAAAAACTTTCTTGAAAAATAGCACTAAACATCTTGTATAGAAATATCATAAAGGCAAAGGTACAAGCTATATTTCCTCAGTAGAGACTAACTTCAAATTTCGTCCTTTAAGGCTTCATATAAGGATATGAAAAAATCATTGAAAAGTTAGTTTTCCAAAATTCTTTTTACTAGCTCCTATGGCTTCTATGATATTGTATACCTATTGAGAAAATATGACGTCATCCTTTGTTAACCGATTTCATTGCTTTCACATAGATTTTATATCCTTTTCATTCAAATTGAGTCGTTCCTTTGTGAGTTAGAATGAACCAGACGACGGATGGACATGGCGAAATTGACTCATAAAATTACGCTTAAGAGGAATATATATACCTCTCCATACCTGCAACTCTTTTTTATAGTCATTATAAACTTTTAAGCAAAAATTGTATGTTGATAGATACTTTTGCATTCACAAAAAATCATTCATGTAGATAGACAAATTATTAAAATGAAAAAATAATAGTAATAGAAATATTTTTTTTTGTTCTAAATTAATGTCATAGATGCAGCGGTGATGAGTGAAGATTTCAGCATCAAAAACTCATTTTCGTCAAAATTGTACACCCAGAAAAAAATCATGGTAAATTTATACAATTAAAATTGGTCAATAGGATGCGTCCCATTAGTTCAGTAATATTGAACCTGTTAATACAATGTGTGGTTGTGCCATAAATTTTATAATGTAATATTTTAATTACAATAAGAAAGACCTATACAAATTTAATGATACATATTATTAGTTTTATGGTATAGTCGTATTACATTTTCCTAATAATTTATTAAAAGAAAAATGTATTTTAGTTAATTTATTGTATATATTATTTTATTTAAATGTCGAAATTGATATTCACTTTTACAACACACACATAAAAAGACACTTATTGCTGCAAAAGGTTATAACATATTTAATGTTTGCTTTGGTTTCCAATAATTGATTGTAGTACTTGAGTCTGCAGTTATTTTTGAGTCCGTTGCCATAATAGAAGATCGATGTAAATATATTGAGTCCTTACCTATTTCACATTTAATAGTGTAGATTATTACAAAATACATGCGACCATTTTGAGTAAACACGCAGAATGACGTACAAAACGAAAATTTTTGTATTCGTTTTTAGGTTTTTTACACCACGTTTATTATTATAGGAGGAAACCATTAAAACAACAGTATTTATTCTATTTAAAATAATAATATTGAAATATTTAAATTTATGGTACTGAATTTTTCAAATATTATTGAATTAATTAGAAAACTTTTGATTTAGAAAGAAAAAACTATTAATACATGAACCATAATATCAGTGGTCGTACCATAAAGTACTTAATGGTACATTTTCTTCTGAGTGTAGATAGGCAGTATTGAATATAAGCCATCGATATGTTTAGTTTATAAATAAAAATTTAAAACACCTAATTATATGTTTGCTATAGTCAAAACTAGCAGTTAGTGAATTTGACTATAAGAAATATAAAAAAAATCATTTTTCGCAACAAATTTATAGAAAATTTATTTATACTAAAAATTCAAGAAAATATTGCCACTTAAAGGTATAATTACAATTATTTATACTTGTTATGAATATAGCTAATTTAAATGGAATTCATTAGTTCGACCGACGACTGCCACACTTCATTAATTGCATTTGAAGCAAATTGAAGCAGAAGTCATTATAGAGTATTTAAAATATGCACACGATGAGACATAAACTGAGGTGAGCATGAGGATGCATTCTAAGGATGAATCACTTTGGAATCTCGGCAGGTCAAATGCAGTGTAGATAAAAAAATAACAGTAACTTAGTTTACAAACATTAAAATAGTTAAATTTACAAAAAAAAAACTGTTAAAAAATCCATTGAGCAGAAGCATAGCAGCAAAAGCTCGCTAAAAGCTTTTTATTTTATGCTATACATAGGTATGATTATAATTTTTTTTTTAAACCTGAAAAGTAAAAACGAAATCAACCAGAATTTAACAAAATACAAAACAATTAAAAAGAGCAAAAATAAAAAAAAATAATTGAGTAAAAGAAGCCGTGAAATAAAGCAAAGCAAACAACTTCCGCATCCAAACAATAACTAAACATTAAACGTGGAAGAAACTTTTTCCAAAAAAAAAGTACAAAATATATAGATGAACAAACTGCAAACCTAAGCAACGAAAACCTAGTCGCAAAAGAAACGAAGAAGGTGAATTTTTTTGTAACAAAAATTTTTTTGAGAACCAATGGAACTCTTTACGTTCAGGGGCGGACTGAAATGAAAACCTGAACATGTCTGAAAGGGTATTAGCAATTAGGTTATGCGTTTGTAACATCTAGAAGAATGGCCGACAATAAAAAGTACATATTGATCAGTTTCATTAGCGTCACCTCGTCGACTTAGCGATGTCCGCCTGTCTATGAAATCACGATAGCCGGAAAAATAAAAGAGCTAAATCAATGAAACTCAGAACTTAGATAACTTGTATACCTACGCTGTCTAATATTAAAAACGAGCTCGATCAGACGACCTATGATTTATGTTCTATGATTTAATCTAAACATTATTTTACACAGAAAAAAAAAATCGTCAATATGATATATTTATTCATAAATATTATGAATTTTTTCACCAACTACCAGATTCATCATATAGATACCACCGTTCATTAAATGACATATTAATGAATGCATTCATTATATATATGAACCAAATATTCAATACAATGAATTTGAATTGTCATATTGATGAATTTGTTCATAGTATTTGTTCAAACAATATTTTTTTTATAAAATAATTCGAAATATAGTGTTGTAAAAATTTCATTTAAAAAATAACAGTAAAAAATTAAAAAAAAAAATTATCCAAAAAAAATGTTCGGACAAAAAAAATTGTTCCGAAAAAAAAAATTTATTTGGAAAAAAAAGATTTCGAAAAAAAAAAAATTTTTTTTTTCAAAAATATATTTTTTTAAAAGTTTTTGAAAAAAATATGTTTTCGAGAAAAACATTTTTTTTTTTCAAAAATATATTTTTTTAAAATTATGAAAAAAAGTTGTAATTATAATAAATATATTATAAAACACTTTATTAAGAAATAACATACAAGAACTTCTTGAGAACAAATAAGTACGGCAAAAAATGATCGAACAAAATATTTTCATAGAAATTTGGTTTAGTGAACAGCGTTCTTCAATATGAAGAACAAATATGTTGTATTTTATATTTTGGTTCATTAATATGATGAAACGTATTTTTCTCACACAGTTCATCATTTTGCAGAACACTTTTTCGACAGTTATCAAGCGTTCTTCATATTTTTGATAGCATTCATAACAATACACAGTAGCCGCGGTAGCACAGTGGTTAGTGCGTTGGACTGCGAGCCGAAAGGTCCCCGGTTCAAGACTGGACTGGGCTAACAACATCTTTTCATAGAAACATTTTTCTCGCGCTACCTCTCGGCAGTAAATGGGAAACCTACGAGAGTAAAACATTGCCTATGAAAAGCTCTCACCCGCCGTTCGGATGGGCAATAAACTGTAGGTCCCACCACTTTGAGTACAAATATAACACGCACAGCTCAAAATGGTGAGAGTTCTCGGCCTAAGTTCTTATAAGACTGTAGTGCCACCAAACTATTATTATATTCATAACAATAATGGCTTTAGTCATTAATATTATGAATGGTTCTTCAATACAATGAATCAGGGTTTGAAGAACGGAATTCATCAATATGATGTACATTTTTTTTTCTGTATATGGTAAAACATAGAAAATTATGTTTTTCTCGATATCTGCGTACATATGGGTTATTACTATGAATAGTTGCAGTAGTTTTCAAGATTCGTACACCGTGGTGATCACTGGACCACTTTAAACTGTGCCGGCATTAATTTCAATTTTTCACATATGTGTCGGCTTAGATCGACTATAATTTTCCCAATTCTTACTAACTAATTTTACAATTACAAAATGTCCCTACTTCTTCAATGTGATCTTACCTTACTTTTTGGTTGATTTTATATTTGAACAAAATATCAGATAGATTTTTTAAAGAATTTGTGTACGTAGTTTTTTCATTTTTATTAGTATTTCTGAATTTAATTTGAACTCGTTGCTAACAGTGCCTATTATTTATATCGATCTTGCTGAAATTAGTTGAAATTAGTTGAGGCAGCAGGCAATTTCATAGCAGGCCGTTTCCAAAAAGATCCTATAAGATATGTAAATGTATATATAAGTTTAGTATAATTCAGAAATATTGGTATATTTAATAGTTTTGGGATTAAAACTGAAACATATATTCGATTAAAAATATTTCAATTTATAAACTTAACTAACCTAACCTAACAAATCGTTAAAGAAAAATCATAAATAAACCAAACATTTTAAATATCCAAAACTGATTAAAAGACTTAAAAAATAATATAAGCAACTGATTTAAAAAGTCATTTTAAATATTTATGTTTAGGGTATTGAATATGTGCACCATAAATAACATTAATACTGAAATCAAAAACGAAACTTTGAACCGGATACCGAAACTGTTTAGTTATAAAAATTAAATCGAAACCCCAAACAAAACCAAAAAGATGAGGAAAATTGAGTTGATCAGGGTTCAATTTGTTATTTGAGTAATTATATATTTAGTGACCGACCCAGTCCGCTCCTGTATACAATGTACGAACCACCAGCATTGGTTGCAACACCTGTTGGGTTCCACGGCAATAATACGACGATATTGACAACATTAAAAATTAATGAAAATTCAAAAACCAAATGATAATTATGTATTATACATTTTTTTTTTATTTTAAAAATATGCAAGACAAAAATAAATGTTTAATAATTCTATAAATAAATTGACTGGCTTCAGTTACTAGAACCAACATTAATGCCAAGCACAAAATTTAACGTTTTTGTTTTATTATTATTTTTTTTTTTTTTGTTTAGCACTGTTTTTCCATCTTCTACATCATTAGCAACTACAAAGCACAACAACAATAGCGTTTGAGCCAAACTTTAAGCTTCGTCAGCTTTAAGTTTAGCTTTAGCCTCGTCGTTCAACGTTGTAGCTTGAAAATGTTTGGCGCGCGCAGTTGTCAGTCTGTCTGTCCGTCCGTCCATCTATCGAATGTCATTGAAACAAAGCCAAAAGCAAAATTTACAAAAAAAACAGCAACACCGATGAAAATTTCAACAAAACGTACAGTCAGCACAAAAAAAATAAAACTATTATAGCAAATTTTTTGTTGTAGTTTCAAGAAGTTATGTGGCTGTTTTTAACAATTTATGTAGCAATTATAAGATGACTTAGAGTTTCATTAGAAATTGCATGGAAAATTTAGAAGCTTTTGTGAGCTTTAATATGTGTACACAAAAATCTAAACTTTAATATAAGTAAAGCTTTTGTAAAATTTAAAGCTTTTTATAGTACATATCACAATTGTCAATGAGCTTTAAGCATATACAAAATTTTCAAATTATTAAATCATCAGTTTAAAATCCAAACCAGTTGGGAAGGTTAGATCACATGGGAAATTTTAAAGTAGGTGTAATTATGATAGTTAGGATTATCAAAATTATAGTCGGTCTAAGCCGACTATAAATACCCTACACATATGTGTGGTTACCATTCAAAGTGATATATAGGTCACCAGGGTATACGAATCCTGAAAATAACTACAAACATTCAATCGCTGAAGAATTTCCATTCATTTGATACCCATATTTACAAATGGGTAGGTGTACCGAATTTCTATTTTTTTTTGTGAACCACAAGTCTTTTCACCGGAAAACTTTATTATCATGTATTTGAGCATGATGTCAATATATATTTGACCAAAAAAGTTTACCTAAGCACGTATACATAAAAATTGGTCTTTATATGTACATTTTATATGAGGTATTTGAACATAAGTGGTCGGATCACAGGTCACAATGGACCGATCTCGCCAATTATAAATTTCATTTATCTCACTCTTCAATTGTGAAAGTAGTAGTGATTTCAACAGACAGACAGACATACGGACAGACGGACAGACAGACAGACAGACAGACGGACAGACGGACAGACAGACAGACAGACAGACAGACAGACAGACAGACAGACAGACAGACAGACAGACAGACAGACATACAGACAGACAGACGGACAAACATACGGACAGACGGACATCGCTAAATCGACTCAGGAGGTCATGCTGATCAAGAATATATATACTTTTCCATACCGGAGATGCTTCCTTCTGGGTGTTACAAACGGCGTACCAAACTGAATATACCCTTTCACTCTTATGCCCGTAACTTCAACGAGTAGATATCTATTGGTGTTCGTACCGAACAGATATCTCTTACCTATCCGGTGTTTTTACTCCTTAACTATGCGTTGAAGTTACGAAATTTTGCTTACACGATAGATAACTAAGCACCAGTAGATATCTATTCGTTGAAGTTACGGGCATTAGTGTAGGGTATAAAAAAACGATAACCGAAACCATGACCATACGTGTCGTACAAAAATCATAAACATACCAATATCTAAAACCTACAATATAAATAAATTTATAAAAAAAATAAAATTTGTTTTGTCATAAAACTTAAAACATAAACCGAAACTAGGACGAAAACCAAAAACGAGGTTAAAACCCTAATCAGAGATGGAATTCGATATTCAAAAAATCAAAAATAAACTGAAATACTTTATACGTTTGAAATTAATTTTAAATGAAAATTTCAGAATTTCAAATAGACAATTCCTAATTTCAAATGGTAATTTCTGAATCTGAAATAGAAATTTCTGTATTTGAAATGGAAATTTCTGAATTTCAAATGTAAATTTCTGAATTTCAAATGTAAATTTTCTGAATTTAAAATGGAAATTTCAGAATATAAAATTAAATTTTCTGCATTTCAAATGAAATTTCTGAATTTATATTGGTGTCTTTTGAATTTCAAATGGAATTTCCGAATTTCAATTGGTTTCTTTTGAATTCCAAATGGAATTTCTAAATTTCAATTGATGTCTTTTGAATTTCAAATGGAATTTCTGAATTTCAATTGGTGTCTTTTGAATTTCAAATGGAATTTCTGAATTTCAAGTGATGTTTTTTGAATTTCAAATGGAATTTCTGAATTTCAATTGGTGTCTTTTGAATTTCAAATGCAATTTCTGAATTTCAATTGATGTCTTTAGAATTCCAAAAAGTATTTTTCAATTTTAATTAATTTTTTTTTTAAATTCAACCTGTTTTTCTGAACTAATTTTGTAAATGTACAAATTAAATACAAATCTAAAAGTATATCGCTGAGAGGAAGAGAGAATATGTGTTAAAGAGCACAAACCAACAGGTGAGACGTTGCGACAATTAATTGCTCACAATTAAAAGTTTCGACTTTTGTAAACTACCAACATATTTCAAAAAATTTACAAACGAGCGCATTTATAATGACGACGCGTAGATACGAATACGTCAGCCGATAATGACGTTGTCAATGATGATAATGACGCTGGCGATAATTATAACGAGCATGCCCAGCTGAGTTGCCATGCAGTAATTATTGAAAATACTAAATAAAAAATGAGAATTTATTTTTAAAAGCTGAATAAAGTGTTTTGAGTTATATATTTGACAATATTTGGGTGTTACTCTGACGTGTCTATGACTAAAGTGCAAAGTCTAAAGGATCAAGGTACTAAATAAATTGTGGAATGAAATATGGTGTAGTACAAAAGCATGTAACCACTTAATTCCAGACAGCACATGGATGAATACAATAGGGTATTTAGACTAAAAATATCGACAACAAAATTTTAAATAAATGATTCAAAAATATGCACAGACAAAGCTACAGCTCAAAAGTAGCCAAAACTTCTATAAGTAGAGATCACAAATATTGCAAAAAACACAAATTAAATCAAGCTCAATTTAACAGGATTTCCTTACAAAAAATTAAAAAAAAAATGTAAATTTAAAATAAAAAAATAAAATAAAACCAAAAAATAAAATAAAACTTTTGCCAAATACCCAACATCAATGAAGACGCGACGCTGATAAAATGTGTTTGAATTCTCACAAATATTTGCGTTTTGGACAGCGTTAAATTTAGGTTTAAAAAAAATAAAATGAAAAAATGTATCACAAGAACTTTGAACACCATTCAGGCAGCACCAAATAGTATCAAATCCCTTCACAGTTGAGCGCCAGCAAAGTCTCGGCCAAAGTGTCTGAGTGCGATAGAGCAACCAAAAGAAGTTCACCAATGAAAGCAGATACGGGGGCTGCAAATACCTGGAACTGCAGAGACCTGGGTATTGATAGCGTTAATAAGCTCGCCTCCAAAGCAATAATTATTAACGTAAAAGTCCCAATAATATGCAGTAAATAGCAAAAAGTTTAATACTTTGTACAACATATTTGGTAAATAACAAAGTAATTACTTTTCAGAAAATTAGATACGTTGTTTGAATCAGAATTTAACTTGTACACGAACATTAAAAGTTGCAGCCATGAGTTGTTAAAAATGTGATTTCTCGAATTCTACTGAGTCAAATTATATAATTTTTACACCGACTTATCAGATTCTGCTATGCTTTTTACTAATCAGATTCCCTATGCGGTAGAAAGTGCGAACTTTGATCTCTTCCGATGCTCCGATTAGGATTTACAGTCATTTTAAGTTAAAGATGTGTTTTCTGGGATTATACAAAATCGAATTTTATGATTTTTACACCAACTAATCAGATTCCCTATGCGTTAAAAGTTCGAAGTTTGATCACTCTACGACGCTCCGTTTAAATTCTACCGCCATTTGAAGTTAAATATCTGATATCTCGACTCCTATTATGTTTTATACCAAGTAATCAGATTTTATAAAGGTTAAAGAGTGCGAAGTTTGATCCCTCTTCGACGCTCCGTTTAAATTGTACCGCCATTTGAAGTTAAATATGTGATATCTCGACTCCTACTATGTTTTATACCAAGTAATCAGATTTTATAAGGGTGAAAGAGTGCTAAGTTTGATCCCTCTTCGAAGATGAAAATTTCAGATTTTGACCCCTCTACGATGTTCTGCTTAGATTCTACAATCATTTGAAGTTAAAAATGTGATATCTCGACTCCTACTATGTCGATCCCTATGATTTTTATACTAAGTAATCAGATTTTATATGGTATAAAAAGTGCGAAGTTTGACCCCTCTACCACGCTTCGTCTAAGATTTACAGCCATTTAAAGTTAAAGAAGTGATATCTCGACTCCTTCTATGTCGATCCCTATGATTTTAATACCAAGTTTTTTTTTTATACCAAGTAATTTTACTCCATTTTCCCGTAAAAAAATTTAAATAAAATAATTATTTATTGTCTTTCTTCTCGTTACCACATAGGCGAAAGCTCTTAATTGTCAGATGAGCTTTTTCATCAATTTTAATGCGTTTGAATGCATTTGGAAACAGTCTGCCGCGAACCAACGAACGTGTGAATTTTATGTCTGTGCTAAAATATGTAAAAAAAAAATCTCTAGGTACCAGAAAAACGGCAAAATGACCGACGGCTGTGCAATACGCGACGGCAGTTCTGTTATACATCCGCATCCGCGTCCGATTTTTTTTCCTTTTTTTTTGTGGTCACTTTGCGCGATTTTATTTTACAAATAAACTAAAAAGCATGAATGAATTGCTTTGGGACAGGGTCCAAGAAATAGAATAAACGTAGAGAATGAAGGTGGAAGCATAAAAAGGTTTTTTTTTTATGACATCGCGCTATGCGTTGCTTTTATGCGTCTTTTTGTATCTTTTTAGGTGCCACAAGAGTATGTCCGTCTGTCTGTCCTGCAAAACAAACAGCTGTCTATCTAGTCGTTGAATATATGTGTTGTTGTCTGTTATACTTGCTGTCTTTCGGTTGTCTTTCAGTGTCGCAGTTATAGAAATCGCCACCGCACGCGGTGCACTAAACAGTTTAAAAAGTGATATTAATTCGAATTAATGAAATTTATCCGCTTGCATGAAATGCTTTGTGAGACGAACGAACTCATGAGGGGGAGGACGAAGGCATATACGAGGGCTACGGGCAACACGTTATCTTTATTTTAATGGACTCGTAAAATTAGCAAAATTGGAGCATTAAATATAAAGTGGCATCGTTTTGTAGTTGACGCGTATTCAGGTGCGAATTTATTATTCACATTTATAAAGTTTTCATTTTTTATGCCAAAATCATGGGCTGAATGCTGGAAGGGAATGCTGAATGAGGGTCAACAAATATTTTTGTATATGCACAATATTGTAAAATGTTGAAAATTTACAACGCTAAATTACTATTTGCTTTGCTGAATCAATGCATTTGTTTAGAATTAAGGTTAGATAATGCTTAGCGTCGGTAGCTCAAGGTTAGTGCGTTGGACTGCGAGCCGAAAGGTCCCCGGTTCAAGCCTGGACTGGGGCTAACAACATCTTTTCATAAAAACATTTTCTATACCGCGCTACGCAAACCTACGAGAGTAAAACATTGCCTATGAAAAGCTCTCACCCGCCGTTCGGAATCGGCAAAAAACTGGAGGTCCCACCACTTTAAGTACAAATATAACACGCACAGCTCAAGGTTGTGAGGGCGTTCGACCTAAGTTCTATAGGACTGTAGCGCCAAACTATTATTATTATTAATGCTTAATAAGAAAGAAAACTCTTTAGTACTAATAACAAACTTTTCTATTCCATTTTCCATTTTTCACAATTAAAGCATTGCTATATAATTTGCAGATGCTTATTTTAAATTGCAATGAAAATTTGGTAATTTTAAGTTTGTTTTTAGAATAAAAAAAATAGTATAATAAACATGTTTTTCAAAAAACTTATACAGCCTAACCAATAAACGAAATAAAGGCGACTCTAAAGATAGTATCAGCTTTTCCGACAACTTTCTCTAATATTTATTTGTGAAAAAGCTGATACTTTCTTTAAAGTCTACATTATTTCGTTTACTAGTTAGGCTGACAGTGTAATAACCAAAACAAAAATAATTCTCCGCCAAAACCACTTTTCTCAAAGACAATTCTTCCCCGTAGAAGTTTTAGTGTGGTGAGTTTTAATGTGGTGAATTTTAATGTGGTGAGTTTTAGTATGGGAAGTTTCGATGTGGTGAATTTCGGTGTGTTGAATTTAAGTGTAGTGAGAATTTGGGGTGCTTGGTATAACATACTGCCGGCCTCAGCAGTCCAGAGGTAGCGCGCTGGACTTGCATTCTGAAGGTCTCGGGTTCGAATCCCGGCTTGGGCATGGGCGCTCGTGGTGATATTAACCACAAAATGGTAGGGAATAGATTTCACGGTACAATGGATATAGTCTGTCTGAGTGCTGTGGATCTTAGTAGATATTCCAAAAAAAAAAAAAAAAAAAAAAAAAAAAAAAAAAAAACATACTGTGAAATATCTTCATATCACCCTAATAACTGTCGACATACACCATCTTGAAAATGTACCTTCTATGGGTGTACCACGCCCATTGGTCCAATACCGCCCACTTTCGGCTACATTGTTTAGAATGGATAAATAAATACAAAATTTCATTAAATTTGTTATCAGCATGACCTTCTGAGTCGATTTAGCGATGTCCGTCTGTCTGTCTGTTGAAATCACTACTACTTAAAAACTACATGAGCTAGATCAATGAAATTCATAATTTAGATTACTTATATACCTACGCCGTCTGCCTAATTGGCATGATCGGTCCACTGTGACCTGAGAACCGACCACTTATGTTCAAATACCCCATATGAAAATTACATCTGCGGTTGAATTTTACTTTATACCGGCTTATATAAACTTTTTGTTCAAATATATATATTGGCTTTATGCTTAAATATACAAAATACTGTCTTCTTGCGGTTCGATTTGTGGTTCCCGAAAAAAATGGAAATTCGGTACACTTAGTAATTTGTACATATGGGTGTCAAATGATAGGAAATTACTCAGCGATTGCATGTTTGTAGTTATTTTCAGGATTCGTATACCTTGCTGACCAATGCACACTTTAAATGAAAAGGTTTTGGTTTGAGAAGAAACCTTTATCTTTGATAATTTTCGGTTTCGGTCTGTGAGAAACCTATATTTTGCGGTTGAACAGTGAGAGATATAAAGGTTAACAAAATTTACCTCTCATTTTTAATTTCATTTTTAATTCTATTTTCAGATGACTCTAAACATATCTGGACCACAGTCACTGTCATGCCAAAGGGGCGAATGTGCATTTTTAAAAATGTTGGGAAATCAAATTTTAAAGTTTAAAGTGCTTCAAAAATTAGAAAAATGTAGTTTTTTTTCAATTTTTTCTGTTATTTTGGTTTATTCATGAATTATTATAACGTATATAAAATATCTTTGGATTTGGACAATTTACTGAATTATAAATTCGAATTTTGTGAAGCTATATCCTGACCAAAACGCAAATATTTTTGTTTTTTATGTTATAACTTTTCATTAGCTCAAAAAAAATTAGTGATGTAAAGGAATTAATTGTTTGTTTTTAAAGCACCTATCTATTGGCATCATTATTTAAATTTGCCAAACATTAATTTGCTATTTGTTAATTGAAGGAAATTTTTTTGGCAAATTTAAATAATGATGCCAATCGATAGGTGCTTTAAAAACAGACAATTAATATCTTAAAACTACTATTTTAAAAACGAATAAATTGGAAAAATTGAAAATCTTGTCATGTCTAAAGAGCGATTTTTTTCTTTTTCGCCATAACTATTTATTGGTACGAGATAAAATAGTAGTGTATGCCTTCACACTGTTTGTTTTTAAAGCACCTATCTATCTGCATCATTAATTAAAAATATTTTCTTGCAAATAACAAAAATTCGAAAAATTGAAAATCTTGTAATGCACCCAGAAAAAAATTCCCTCAAATCCCATTCAAATTGGTCAATAGGACAATTATTGATTAGTATACACAAAAGAAATCTTTTCATATAAACTTAATGGCAATGTCATGGTATTTTCTAGTATTTAATAGTATTTTCCGATTAAAATAATAATTTATCCTATTAACTATTTTTAATAGTAAAAAACTATTATTTATATAGTATTTTTTTCTGGGTGTGCCAAAAGGGCGAATCTTTCCTTTTTCGCCATAACTATTTATTGGTATAAGATAATATAGTAGTGTGAAGGCATTTATTGTTTGTTTTTAAAGCACCTATCGAACTGCATCATTATTTCAAAATATTTTGCCAAACATTTTTTCCTGCAAATAACAAATGGTAAATTAATGTTTGACAAAATATTTTTAATTAATCATGCAGATCGATAGGTGCTTTAAAAACAAACAATAAATGCCTTCACACTACTATTTTATCTCGTACCAATAAATAGTTATGGAGAAAAAGGAAAGATTCGCCCTTTTGGCATGACAAGATTTTCAATTTTTCAAATTCGCCCTTTTGGTTTTGACTTGTGTGATTAGATATATCCAACAAAACAACACGCGATTTTAGCACAGTATACTTGAGGAAAAACTACATTCAAAAATGTAAAAAAATGTAAATGTCAAAAATTGCATATTCGCCTCTTTGGCATGATAGTGACGATATGTAAATAAAACAAAGTTCGAAAAATTTAGAAAAAAAAATTGTAAAAAATATGTTGGGCGATAAAAACAACGCAATGTTCAAAAACAACTTATTCCATCAAAAAAATGTATTCGATGAAAAAATATTGTTTAAAAAAAATATGGATGACAAAAGCAAATCAATGTTCAAAATCACCATCTAAAAACAAAAATATTCGACAAAAACATACATTTTCGAACATTTTTTTTTTATTTTTGGACGACAAAAACAATGGGCGAAATCACCATTTCCAAAAAAAAAATAATCGTCAAAGGCAGCAATGTTCGAAAATTTTCGAAATATTTTTTTAACTAATTTTGGACGACAAAACAACGCAATAATCGAAATCACTATTTTCAAAAAAAAAAAAAAAACAATATTCGACAAAAACAACAATGTTCGAAAATTTTCGAAATATATTTTTTTAAACCTGGACGACAAAAACATTATCAAAAAAAAATTATCGGCAAAAACCAAAATGTTCGAAAAATTACATATACCACACAATTTGAAAAATCATCATTTTCCAGCAACAAATTTTTATGTTTCTGCAAGCAACAGCAATAAAGGTTTTCTTATAACTCTCAACCAAAGACCTTTATTTTTTTTTAATAAAATTATTTCTCAACCAAAGACCTTTATTTTTTTTAATAAAAATATATCTCAAACCAAAAAAAATAATATCTCTCAGTGAAAATCCAAATGGAAATAAACGTTAATATGATTTCAAATTTTTGGCTAATAACATTGATCTACTTTTTAAAATATGCCTTTTCCACGGAATATTCCAATAAATTAACTAATATTATAAAATAATTCAAGTTCAAAATAATGTTTCTCTGAAAAAATTTTAATTAGTTCGAAAATATTGAAAGTGCAATATTTAATTGAATTTAAATGACACACATGATTTTTCGCTTCCACACGCTGTGTGTTGGTGAAGTGCCTTGGCTAACTACGTCATACGTAGTTAAAGACGTAAATCACACTGATATATGGTCACTCTACAGGACAAAGAGTACTTTTGTAAAAAAAAATGCAATTAACTGGGAGAAAACAATCGATAGATATTGTTGCGAGACAAATATGCGATAAGTTCCAGTAGGAAGGGCGGTTGCAACAACCATCGATTCGACCCAACTGCCACCTGCTGACAGACAGCAGCAACAGAGTTAAATAGAACTGGCAGTGCTGCTCAGAGCAGCAGCAATAGCAAATGTTGCTGTTCCACTTAACGCAACGCAACGAAAAGAAAAAAAATATGTTTTATAAATGAAAACAAAAATGAAGAAAAATAAAATCCATCAACCACCCACGAAGCCAACAAGTGAATTCAATCAAAATTTCCACTAGGATCTATGCGATGCGATATCCTTGAACCCGACAAACAAAGCTAGCGCCGCTCCGCACCGCATAAGACGTAGAGAAAAATATATGAAGCCTGACAAAAAAATATGAAATTAAAAATTCGTTGAAATACTCATGATTGGCAATGCGTGTTTTTGATAAGAAACATTTTAAATTCGCAAACAAAAAAAGAAATCTTCAACTGTGTTTCTAATTAATTTTTTTAATCTGCGATGCAATGGCTATAATAAAGCGCTGATTAGGTGTTCAGCAAGGTGTGAAACGATTTCTTACGATATGATTTTAAAAACAAAAAATAAAATCAAAATTACAAATGGGCAAATACTAAAAGTAGAAAGACATGGTAGTCTTTTTCTGATTTTTGCAGGTTCGTTCTTGTGCTATCTTGCAAGGTCAGTCTTGTTCTTGCAATCGTTGTAAATTTTCGCACAATTTTTTCGAAAAATTAACCAAAATCTCAACAGGTGATATTTCCAACATGTTGATTTTTGTGATTATGAAAACATAAGACATGAGAATTTCAGAATGTACGTTATATATCACAAAATGTGTATAAACTAGTATGGGTCATTCCACACCAAATCGACCAGCAACTTGTGCAACTGATAAAGAGTATCGAGATATGCATTCAAAGTTACAAAAAATGGGAAAAAATCTCTTTTGTATGGTGGTTCATATTTCAATATCTCTTAAAGTAGAAATTCTAGAAACTCCGTTAATGGTTCGTTAAAAAGCTGATAGAACGACCTTTTTGAATAATTAGGTTGTAACTTCTAAACATGAATATGTGGCCCGTGGTCATTATCTTTGTACTTCAAAATTAAAGTCCTTAGAAAGGAGCTTTTTTAAAATTTTGAAAAAACTCACATATTTTAGTTGATTTAATCTAAATGTTTATGCCAAAATTTCAAGATGGTATTTTGATGGCATCATTTTTTAAAAATTAATTTTCTAAATTTTTATGTATTTTTTGTATTAAAAAATAAAAAACACTCACTTTCGTCTCAAAGCCATTCGATTCTATGGTATATTTTTATTAAAAATGACTATAGAATAATTAATTTTGATTGCGCTCTTTTATAATTTAATTCTCTTATAACAAATTTTGCCTGACAAATTTATGCTAAATATCTAACAGTTACTACTGACATATTACACAACACAGCAACGTCATGGTTACCCAACTCAGAAAAGCATACATTTCACCACATAACCCCAGCGCATTTTGAGCCATCGTAGATTTAATATTACTGAGGCAATATGAAGTATGTCGATGTTGTGATGAAATGTCGTACGACAGACCGTTCGACCGACCCATCAACCCACTCAGTGCGACCACCACCCAAAACGAAAATCGAAACCTTTCGTTGGGTGAGTCGCACGCAACAAGACAGAAATCGATGAGCATTGACCTTGCCGGAGGTCCTCGACATGCAGTTTGGTAATTTTCGAATTTCGAATGAATCGTGCATAATTTTCGAGCCTCTCATCACGTCATCGCAGCGACGAAGGTGGCTGCTGTAGCTTAAGCTGTAATTAAGGTACTACACAGAAAGAAAAATAACATTAAAAGAGTACTCTACATTTTCGAATTGACATGACATTCCTGAAATTTAAATACTTGATGTACTGCTAGTGTTTATGAAGAGTATTCGTAGTAATTATGAAGTTTTTGTGAATTAATTCATCAATATTATGAATTAATTAATCAATATTATGAATTAATTCATCAATATGGTGAATTAATTCATCAATATTATGAATTAAATCATCAATATTATGAATTAATTCATCAATATTATGAATCTTTTGAATTGAAATCTATTGAGTTTGAATAAATTGTATCATTGATATTGAATAAAAACCAGCCAGTATAGCAATTAAACTATTGCTCTAAACTATTTTAATTGACGCCACAAAATTCTATTTTAATCATGTTGTATTTCTTTTATTTAGATATTTTATAAATCATATTTTATCGTATAACTGGCACGTTACACGTGCTGCTCATTTTACGTACTCGTCACGTCCGCATTAAACCGGTAATAAAATAATATAACAAAAATATGTTCACACAAGTCATCTCGAATTTAAAGACAAAAGACCTTTGAAAAATTCTCGCGAAATGTTGAAAACGAACGATTTTTGCAAATAAAATAAATTCAAAAACAAAATAAATAAATGAAAAAAAAACAACCCAACGTGTCTTCGAAATGAACTCATTTTTCCATTAAGATTTATGATAAAAAATTGCACAATAGTTGTTTTTTTTTTTATTTATTATTGTTTTTGTTGTAGCCGCTATATATATCATGTTGCAAATTGTAGAATGACATTTTTTTGTATAAATATTTAAAAGCATTAATATATTTTTCAGATTTATAACAAAAAGCAAAAATATAAATATTTTTTTAAAATACATTTTAAATATTTAATTTTTATTAAAATATAATTTTTCTTTTAGACCAAATCACCAATCAATATATAAAAATTTACTTTAAAAAATGTATCCTATAAGGGAAAGCATGATTATGCTCGGAACGGATTATGGCAAAATTTAAAATACAATGTTTCCGAGCATGAACCTAGAAAATATATAATCCACAATTCTGAAAGATATTTTATAGCACACCTGGAATCGAGCAAACATTTGAAGAACTGATTCGTGGTAAAGGTGACTTTTTTTAGTTTTTTTTTAATATTTTGTAGGAATATAGGAAAGTCTATTGTAACGTCATGTTTACAAATTTTGTGGTAAATCGATTTCGATATATCGATTTAACAACTATTATCGATTAGATCATAATGATCATTTTTACATTAGACACCAATATTAAATAAAATATTTACGTTTTTTTTTTAATAAACTTAATACATTAATAATAATACATTTTTTTGATGATTGATATCAGCCTCAGTAAAAACAACAAATTGACGAAGCTCTTTTTAGTTTTTTTGCTGACTACCTAGCCAATAAACTGGCCCAGATCCTATTACCAATTTGAGGCAGCGGTTTTAGTGCGCTGTTCGGAGCACGTAAACAATCCTAGCGAAATTCGGAGAATTAAATACGATGCCACATGAGAGTCAAACAAGAAATTGTTTTTGTTGTATTTCTATTTTATTATTTTGGCATAAAACAAAAATAATTAAAAACAAAAATTAAGCAAAAACAACAAAAATAACAACAACAACATTAATTGCCACAGGCACTGCCAGCAGGACGCCGTTGAAGTGTCATTCGCTGGAGAGCTCAGGCAGTACGCGCCTGGAGGTAGCTCGAAGAGACTTTAACGTCAGCTTCAGCTCCAGCTCCAGCTCAAGCACAAATACAAACCACTCGCAGCGAAAATAAAACAAAATAAATTACGAAATGACAAAAAATTAACGAAGACAAGAAGACGACGACTACGGCGGCACCGCCAGAAAACGACGCATTCGCTTTGCGGCGAAGAGTTGAGCGAAAATTTTTGCTGTTTTAGAATTTTTCTGGTTTTTCGTTGTCAGTCAATCACCTCGACGAACGACGATGAAAAATAACAACAACAGCAACTACATCAACCAACACAGCGAATCGCTTTGACGTGTTTCGTGCAGAGCTGGAGGCAGCTCAAATGATAATATTTGGGCAGCATATTCATTATTACAAAGACTTTGTAGAAAAATATTTTAAAAAATTGATTTTTTTTATTTTATATCAATTTATGGTAATTTGCAATTAAACACCAGGTATTGAAACCGAAACTAAAAAGGGTTTCGAATTTGGTTTTCTTCATTTAGCTTTTTTCGTTCGTATCAATTTAAATTTTAAGAGTAGAGTAGATTTTAGTATGTAATTTTTAATTCTTTGTTGACATAATCCAAAAATCAGTTGTGACCTCGGTCGGTTCTCAATTTTTGGTTTGCTCCAGGTGTCCGAGCGTCCAAAAATTTTTCGTTTTTCTTCACTCGCCGTCCCTGAAAGAGCGCGTATAAATTTTTAGGTTTTTAGAGGTCCTATTCTCGTATGATGAGGAATATAAATTCAGAATGAAAAAGAAAAACTATTTTTATATTCTGTTAATAATATAAAAAATAGTTTTTGTCTTATTTTCATTTTAAATAGCTCATCAAACGAGAATAGGGCCCAGAATTGTTAATGTTTTTAGTATAAAGATAAAGGTTTTGCTTTTTAAGGGTTACCATATGACCTAGAGGTCCCTTTTTCCTAATTTGTCTGGTTTTCGAATCGTGAGACAATTTTATTTTTTTTTTGGTCGCCCACTTCGGGTTTCGATTTTTGTTCAGTTCCAAAAAAACATTTCTGAATTTCGACTGGCCCCATAATCAGCTAAAGGTTTAGTTCTACCGTGCGCCTCATCTTTCCCCACCCACTAGCAGCTGATTGTGACATTACACGCAACGACAGAATGTACAATAAAAACAATTTAAAAATATTTATTCCAGTAACTTACTTGCAAAGAGTTAAAGTTGCCTTTGTACAGATCGCATGTATTTTTCAAAAGTATTAAATCACTCAAATATTCAAAAATAAAATGATTTCGTTGAAGAAAATGCGACAAACACCAACAAAATACACAAATTCAAAGACAATGCGACAAGAGAGTAATCAAAACAAAACGAGCACTGCTTTCACTCTTACAGGAAGTTCTTCTATTTTTTGAAGATAATAAATAGTACTTTGCTTTAGTTCACGAGTTCTCTTTATAAAGTTTCAAAAACACTTTGCATTTAGTTCTTGTTTAATGATTTAATAACATTATATATTATTTTTGTCAAGTCACATTTTGATTGCCACTACTGTGCGTGACTCCACTGTACATTCTTACGTTTGGGAAAAATCAAAACACGCAAAACCTTTTGCACACAACACATAACTTCTACACTTTTCTCTCGATGCAATTTTTTGTCACTGTTTCAATTAGTTAATCGTTTATCACTTTGCTAGCTTAGTATTTTTACAAATTATAAGTAGTTCTGCATAATTTTAGTGCCCTGTTATTATTTCCTCGGGTTTTCAACGTTTCTTTAATCGGTTCTGTTAATCGGGTGATGTGATTTTGCTAGATACCCAATACTTTGTATTCGATATTTAATATTTTTTCGTTTATCGATATTGAATACTGTTGAACAAATTCTTTACTCTGAAGAAATATCTACGGATTAGTTAAAATAGACAGTTGGCACACAGAGTGCTGAGAATTTCAAGAAGAAAATTATTAAAATACAAAAATTAAATCTAATTTTTAAGTCAAATGTTAGAATTTATTAATTTAAAACTTAGAAATCTTATTTGTTTTTATGAGGTTGTAAACAAAGCAATGATGTTCTGTTTTAAATTTTTTGTAAAGAAATGCTTAGTACTTCAAACAGATTTTAGATGACGCCTGAATTTAGTAAGATGACTTAACCTATTTTTACTTCAACCATGCTCTGAACAGCGTAAATGAAATCTTTTTAATAAACTCATAGGCGGATAATCATAGACAATTTGAAGTCAACTTTAAGATTAGAATCGACTTTTTTTTAACTAATTTTGTATAAAATAAAATATCATAAAGCTGATTTTAAATTTAAAGTCGATTTAAAATTGTGATGATTATGAGCCATAGATTTTGATTTGCAAAAATGGTGCTAAAGTTAAAGTCAACGAAGTCCGAAATGAAATTGAAAAAATGAACACGTCATATTTTGAAAAAAAAAAAACGTCGCTCTGACCCATGGTGACCGTAAAATATCAAAAACCGATGAACCTACTCAACCTACAATCAAAAACAAGACTTTATGCTGAATTTAAAAGTTGACATCAGAAAAGTAAGCCAAAACATTTCTGAAAGATTTACGAATATCCGCCTTTTTGTTGACTTTTATCTCTTGAAAATATAACCAAAAAGTTACGATTAAGTCAACCAATAAAATCCGGTTTTTTAAAACTACCATTTTAGCTTAAGTTGACACTCTACTAAAAAATAATAATTCGAAATGTACTGGGGTTTCCTGAACGCCTGGTTCTCCTCAATTATTTTTTTTATATTTTCCATTTTAAATTTTTTGCTGGGTCAAAATATAAAAATAAAATAATTAAATGTGTTACTTTTAACACATCGTACCATTTTTCAAATCTATATAATATTTTCGAGAATACAATTCTATTTTAAAACAAAATATTTCAAAAATTGTGCAATTATATCTATACCCAAGAAACAATTCGTTCCTCTTATGTTCCGTTATCGATACAGCAAAATGGAATAATATTCCGGAAACGTGCCGATTTATGCATCCGGAAACATATTGGAGAGCGGGTTTTAAGGAACATCGAAAACGTATTCGAATCAGATGAAAATCCGTTATGACGTGCCGAAAGCGTGCCATTGTGTCGTACTTTAAACTTTAAATTATCGTACCGTAGAAAAACGGAGAGGAATACAACAAAACGTACCATAAACGTGCTGTAAACTGAGTGGAAAAAATAAGCTTACCTAAATATTATTTATGTTCGTAAATTAAAACAAGTACATTATATTTTTGTATGTTATTTTTAATTTATTATTTTAATAATTAATTATAAACAAAATTCATTATGTTAATTATTAAATCAAGATGGTTTACAAAGTAGCAATTTCCATTACACTAACTGGGATGTACGGCTGACCCCTGAGATTCTTAATGAGGGCGTTGTGATCTCATCATTTCCATTGAATGATGAGCCAGCTCGTCCTTGTTGCAACTATAGATTCAAATCTTTCGCAATCTAAAAGGGTAACCTTGATGTTGGGCACCACCTCGCCATGTGCTTATCAATGGCTCAATGGCTAAGCTTATGTTGTGCGAATTCTTTTACGTAATCCTCACCTTTTCGGAAAGTTTGCAAACCGCAGTTAAGGCTGCTGCAGAAAATCATGCGAGCAGTTAAACAAAATAGATGCAACTGTTGATACGTTTGTACTGAAGACATTGATTTCTGATTCCATGATCCATGGCTTTGTTTCACCATTAATAATCAAAAGTGACCTTTGCTAGTCTACAATGAAGAAGTCAATATGTATTAAGATAATGTTAAAGATATTTATGCTACTTATCTTTCAATGTCCTGCTGTATGTCGGCTCTCTGCGCACTGCTTCGAAATATTAAATGATTTTTGATTACATGTTTCAAACACTCGCCGGTACCGAAAAACAGAGGAAAATCGGTACCGGCGAGTCGGAGTATTAACGGGATGAAAACGGTGTAATCCGTCTCTACCGGTACGAAAACGGCACCGTCAAAACGGAGTTCAAACGTATTATTTTCGAAATACGAAAATGCCGGCAAACAAACGGAGTCGTGCGATTTATCGGCACGTCATCGTTCCGTTTTAGTACCTGCTTGGACGGATACTTGCTCAATATACCGTTAAAGTGCCGGTAATGACGGAATTGTGATTCCGTTTGTGCCGGAGCTCCGAAGAAATGTTTCTTAGATATTTCTTGAAATTTGTTGGTTCGACAAAATGACATTCGTATGGCTAGCAGATTTTTATTTTGCCATAGCTATGTCTTTGAATAATTGCAGGTGTAAACAATGTTTAAATGTAAAATTTAAAATTATACAAATAATGCTGCATACCCCAAATACTTTAGTTACTGATTTAAAGGCACAGCAGCAATCGTTTTCTGAGCATGTCAAACTGTATAACTTGTTATCGTTTGAGCTGTCAAAACACGTCCACCAATTTTTCAGTACCAGCTAGAAATATTTGCATTTAGCATTTTTATAATTTAATTAAATCCCTCTGTTAATAGTAACAATAAAATGCCGGCCGACGAGCACAAGTACAGTATTTTGTTGCCGACATACAATGAGAAGGACAACCTGCCCATAATCATTTGGCTAATAGTCAAATACATGAACGAAAGGTGATTCAAAGGCAGCGGCTGGAATCTATTTTGTTAATTGTCCGGCTTTATTTATAGCAAATACGATTATGAAGTGATTGTCATTGACGACGGCAGTCCCGATGGCACTTTGGACGTGGCCAAAGATCTACAACAGATTTATGGCGAGCAAAAGATTGTGTTGCGGCCGCGCGGCTCTAAGCTGGGTCTAGGAACAGCCTATATGCACGGTATCAAACATGCAACAGGGGATTTTATTATCATAATGGATGCTGATCTAAGTCATCATGTAAGTGAAACGTTATAGCTGACTATTATTCATAATAATTCCAATTTTTTGCAGCCAAAATTCATTCCAGAGTTTATTGAGCTGCAGGCTAGCAAAGACTACGATATTGTATCTGGTACACGTTACCTGGGCAACGGAGGTGTCTTTGGCTGGGATTTCAAGCGCAAGTTGATCTCGCGTGGTGCCAACTTTCTGTCACAAACACTGTTGCGTCCGAATGCCTCGGATCTAACAGGCTCATTCCGTTTGTACAAGAAGCCAGTGTTGGAGAAATGCATTGCCAGCTGTGTTTCAAAGGGATACGTATTCCAAATGGAAATGCTGGTGCGTGCTCGTCAGCATGGTTTTAGCATCGGTGAGGTGCCAATAACGTTTGTGGATCGCGTATATGGTACCTCGAAGCTAGGCGGAACTGAGATTGTGCAATTTGCCAAGAATTTGCTATATCTGTTTGCAACGACTTGAATTACTAATAAAGTATAATATGGATTAAGGATTTTGCTGTTATTTTTGTGAACAAATATTTTACATATTGCAATAAACATAATTATAATAAATTTGCATTTTTATAATAAATTTGTATGCCTTTATTGCTATAGCTTCAATCTTCTACAAGATTATTTTAACTCTACAAAAATATATAATTGGCTGGTAAAATGATGATTATTTTCTAAATAAAACTGTTTGCTAATACTGTGTACTTAGGCATCATTCACTGTAATCATTTCGGCCAATATGGCTTAAGATTATTAATGGAATTAATAAATTGAAATTCAAATATACCATAATTCCGCTCTAGTGCCAATTTGGCTTTAGAGTTTAAAAATGAAATATGCAAAAATTTATTTTTATGAATATCAAAATATTCATCATTGGGCGTTTTCGTTTATTAGTTCTGAACTGAGCTCGAACTGTCAAAAAAAGATCTTCGTTTGTTTTTAAACTCTGAACATTCAGAGTCAGTAGTTTGCGTTTGTTTATTCGCTCAGATTATTGAAGTCGGTTGTTCAGAACAGACTCGACGTGCTCGATTTCATTTTATCGAGCTGGCTGAACAGTACTGATTTTGACGTTAATTTTATTTGACAAATACAAGACTTCATACGAATTAGACAACTCCTGCTCAAGTTGTTTTTAATTTAAATCAGAGTCTTCAAGTTGAGTTCAGATTGCGTTCAACTCTGACAATATTCGGAATATTCAGATCATGTTCAGAACTCTGCTCTGAAATGATTTATGAAAACGCCCATAGCTTTCTTGTATTTCAAATTAAAATTTCACTTCAAAAATTACCGCTATTTTTCTTTTTTAACTTTAAACCAAATAGGACGGAATTAGGAATATAAGATTTTCCTTTAGATGTGCAATGGTACTGATTGAAGTATGTAGTGGCTGGACGATGACAATTAATCACATATCGACACTTGTGACGATATGTCGACGTCACGATATGTCGACGACGTTGTGATCTAAAAGAAGTAAGAAGTTAATACAAATTGGCCCACTTCCCACCAAGTACTACCCACTCCCACCAATTATAATTATTGATATATACATACTGTGTGTGGCCATGATGATAACGAGATTTTGATTTTTAAATTAAATTAATCTTCAACAGCAGTTCAGCCGCATTAAAATTTCAAACACATGCTAATTCCTAGGAATCCCGATCGTAATTTGCCTAAGCAGCATCACCAAAGCGTCGTCATGGTTCACCACAGTTTGCATTGCGGAATATCCAGCTGCCGTGTGCAAATTGAAATCCTTCAAGGTGCCTCCTCTAAAATAAATCTTTGATAGCTGCTTCTCCGTGCGAGTTTCGTTGCATCTGGCTATCGCCGAGGATGCCGCTACTGTCCACTACCGATCGTACTTTGCGTAACATTCTTCCACATCAATTCAATGGCAATGCAGCACCACCAAATCGTCTCATGGTTCCATCAAAAGTTTCAGCTTGTCGAATTTAGAGCTAATTAAAGAAACATAATGATGTTGTGCAAGGTTTGCAGCGGCGGTGACACTGTTGGCCAACAGGTTTTCTTTTCATTAATCCTTAATCCTCCTCAATAAATTGTCACCAAAAAAATAAACAAAAACACATTCACTTGCACATTTGTACACAATTTCAAATATCAAATTCAGCCATTCCGCGGTACTTCTGAAGTTTTCTTTTTAGAATTCCGCGGTACTTCTGACGTTTTCTTTTCATTTTTTGCATCCCTGCGAATTTAATTTAATGTTAGTGTCAACCCTGGACAACACAACAAACATTGCCATCTTTAAAAAAACAACAACAAGTTGATAAACGTCAATAAAAAAATCATCCACACTAAGAATTAATGATATCGAGAAACAACGCAAAAATCGCTGAATTGATTTCGTAAAATTTGCCAATTTCTACAATAAATTACCACATATAAAGTGCATATTACAAAACTAATAAACAATAAAATAAACCAGAGAAAGATTTGCAGACTTCTAGTAAAACACAACAGCTGAAAATAAACTACCACCACCAACAAAAATTCCCAATCGAGACACACCTGCTACAAACGACAAGATGTCCGTCAGCGACTTCCTCAAAGGACTGCCCTGCCATAATCCGCAGAACTTCTCGCAGTTCAACACAGAGCAGGGCCTGCGCACCTCACAGAAACGGCCCTCTGTGTATCTGCCCACGGAAGACTATCCCTCGGAGCAGCACATCGTGATGGACAAACGCTGCGTGCTGCTGCGCTATCTGACACAGCAGTGGGACAAGAAGACGTTGCCACGGAAACGCGAACACAACGGCGGCGAGGCGGGCACAGGCACCAATAGCTGTAAAAAACGACCTCGACTGGAGCCGATTGAAATGAACTGAACGGCACATGCAAAGGAGACAACGAATGCACAGCTTAGCCGTGCAGCGTTGGAGGCACAAAGTTCTTGTGTTATTTTTCTACAAAGCCACTCAGAATATTAATCTTTTTTATATTAAGATTTGCAAATAATGTTTTTCAGTTTCAGTTATTTATTAATTTAGATAAAGTTTTGTATACTGTGCCGTTAAAAGTTGCAGCAACAGTACAAGCAAACTTATGAAATCTGTACGAATTCTGGTATTTTTTTTTTTTTTGTAATAGTCGAGATGAATAAAAACCCATAAAAATTTAAATACAAACGTATTTTTTCGTGTAATTTTATTTTCGCACAACTTTTAGTATTTTATCGAATATTTTTTTAAATGTTTAATTTAATGGTGTCCCAAATCCTTGGGGTCTGGCTTGCCGTATTGTTTCTCCCACCAGGCCACAAACTCTGTCTTGCGCTGCTCGCGCTTGGCGAAGTACTCTGGGTACTGTGCCTTCTCCAGCGGATGCCAGTAGTCGAGCACCCAGTCGGGCGGAATGACTTCACGCTCGTAGGCGCAACCGCCAGCGCTGTTGGCAACTGCAATAGACTTTTAGTATTGTGTACTACAAGTTGTTAGCCTACTTACATTTCTTCGGTTGAAAGTGCTGCGTCTCAAAAAACTCCTGCTCACCGGCAGCCAGCAACTGCGCTGCCTTCGACATGTCAGACACGCAGCGGTTCTGCTCGAAGCGCTGACGCAGCAACACCGCACGATAGCGATAGATGTGTCTACGGGATGAAATACATTGATTCAATGGCAAATTCCAAAACAATTACATAACGTTTGGCTGTGATCACAAATTGTGCGCGGCCGTGCGTTGCAGAACTTACCTGCGATCGTACCACGCCTCCAGATCGCGCAACGCCCGCTTGTAGAGGCTGCACACTTGACGTGAGTGCGACACAATTCCAGTGGGAATCGACATTTTTCACTAGATTTCAATATTTCCTCGCAAATTTCGCTGTCCCACAATGTTTCCGACGAGACTTCTCCTAATGTCAGTTTTTTTTGACAGGTGTGCTAACATCTGTTGACAGAAATTGATGCTATTTTAGGAGGTGATTCGAAAACATTTTTTATAAGTTTTATTTTTTTAGTACTTTACAATTTTTATTATTAATTAATTAATTTATTTAATAATTTCAATCATCAACTAATCACCTATTTATAATATTTATAACTCTTATATTATTATAATTTTATATAACTCCTTAAAAAAATTCGGTAAACAAAAATTTAAAATTTTATTGATTAAACATGGGTTAAAATTATTAAAACAAAAAATTTTAAATTTTTGATTAATTATTTCTAAAAATAAAAAAAATTAAATTAAGTGTTCTAACATTTTTCAAAAACTATTAAATTATATTGTGTACTAAAGCCATTTTCCAAAAATCGGGAATATGCTTACCAATATAATTTAATTATAATAAGATTCATAAAAAAATAATTAAAAGTGCAAAAAAAAAACAATTAAAAATGTTCATAGCAATTATCGGCCAAGTATTGGGTTTTTGGAGAAAGAAATAAAAAGTACCCATCTAATCTAAACTAATCCACATATAAATTTAACAAAAACACACATTTTTACAACAAACAAAAAAAATCGAATAGTTTTTAAATATTTGAGTTTTGATATGTAATTTACAATTTAACAAACATTTTATACTGCAAATATACTGCAAATGTACTGTTGCATAAATATTGCAATAATAAATAAAATGTTGTTTCTCTGTTAATTCAAACTTGTTTTCTTTTCGGGAAACAAAAAAATAATATCAGACACGAACCCCCTGCCAGTTATGGAAGACGCAAACCTTTTTGACGAAAAAGAAAAGGGAAAATTTTATCGAAAATACGTAAATTCGAATTGGTGCTTATTTCGAATTTCGCCATTTTGTCCACATTTTTTACAGCGCCCAACAACAGACTTCCAAGCCAAAGGAAAATCGTCGGCGGTGGCTACAATTTTCCCCGGCGTATTGAGTCGGATTGAAAAAAGCATGTTCCATCGATTTAAAAATAAAAATAATATGCATTCTGATTTATTTGTTTATTTTTTATGTAATATTATTATGTGACACAGAAACTATTTGGAATTGAAATACATTGATTATTCATCAGATTCTCAGCTTTAGCACAATGTTTTCACAATGAAAATTCGCTTTATGCATTAAAACCATTCAAAGTATTTTTTATATTTGACTTTCTCAGCCTTTTAATTTTATGACAGAATACGAAAATATCTCAATTTGAGGTTCACAATAATTTGAGAGTGGTTTTTGATGTAAAAATTATTACTGATGTAAATTAGTACTGATGTAATATTTAGTAATGATTTTTTTTTAATAATATCAAATCGTTACAAAATATAACTACAAATTTTAAGAATTTCGAGACAAAACCAATGAATTATATTATCATGAGAAAAAAATTAAAAAATAAATCACTTTGCTATAATCAAAAAATGAGTTATGACCATGCTTGGTTATCAGTTTTTGGAGGTTCCACATTTCGTCCACTATGCATCCTTGCTTTTAAAATGCTTTATAATATTTATGTTATTTTCTCTTTGTTCTTTCCAAATTTTTAACAAATCCATAACAGACAAGAAAGCTTGCCATTTGCTTTCACATCTATTTCGAAGCACCAATTTTTTAATAGAGGTAGCATTTGAAAAGCAATAAGCGAAAGTATTTGTATCGAGTCATCATTAATAAACCAAAGTGCAAGAGTTTTGGAATCGGGCAGCAGACCAAAGAGAAATAGTTTTGAAATCGAAGCATAATTCAAAGCGCAAAAAGTAAACATTTAAGAATCGAAGCATCATATAAAAATCAAAGAGCAAGAGTTTTAGACTTCCTCGAACAATTTAATACCTGCATTTGATAAATTATATCATTCTTATTCGATAAGATCTACTGAGTTTGAGTAGCTGATTAAGCCGATAATAATGGTGGCGGCTGACCTGAAAAAATATCGGCTCATTGCGCCGCTGCGTCCAATACATATCGACTTGGTACTCTGCCAATAACACAAAAATAAATTTTGGATTTTAAGTTTTAAGGCGCAAAAGAACTATTAAAAATAAAGTAAAAACGTGCTACAAGACAACAACCCCTAAATAATGTAAGTAATATATAATAATTGTGATTTAGCAAACAATTTTTAAAAGCGGCAAAAAGTTTCACCCGCCCTTTTTATTTTGTTGAATGAAAAATACATTCTACGTTGGCCGCCATTTTTTATTTTTTGTTTACACAAAACTATTTGTCCCCGGACGGACAGCTATACAGACGGACGACAAGTACAGCAAAATAGCACTCGTTGGGGTTTTTATCTTCTTCACCTTCTTTAATTGCAGTTCATTCACATTTTTACGAGCGGTCCCATTGCCCCACTTGCCGCCATTGGCTTCACGGGGACGCCAAACCGATGCCCAACTAACAATTGGTATTAATATTGAGCCAGTCCGTAGTAGCAGCGAAACGTAAAGAAACGACGAAATGTCTTCGCCGGCAAATTCGCCAACAACAAATTCCGATGACGATCAGAGTCGCTGGTGAGTGAATTTAGCGTGTGTGTGTGTCATTCGATGTGTTTGATGTAATGAAGCACATATAAAATAAACTTAAAGAAAGCAAAATGTAAAAAACATTGTAGCCAATTAGCATAAATGCTGATAATGCGTAGCTGCAAAGCGAGTCTTCTTTGAACAACATCGTGGTACATAGCGTATTTTATTATTGAGTTGTTGTTGCTGTTGGATTCCGTTTCCGAGGTCGGTCGTTGCAACGTCAACCAAGAACCAAGTTTAGTTTGATGCCCAAATTGCGCGTCGCAACCTATTGTAGGGTATACACATCGCTGCGCTCGGAGTAGTCCGATGAAGTAGTTCGTAATACTTTACCTTTTGGAATGCTCTCCTAACCAAATGAAATTTTGTCAATCCGTGTCTTGGGTTTAGAATAAAGAATTCTGAAAACGTATGCGTATTTCAAATAATCTTTTAGTACGTAAGGCTTTGAGCTGGGCGTTGCACAGTGGGAGATAAATGGACAAAATTTGGGTTTTTATTAGCAGATCTACCTTGTTATAGTTAGTAGGGCAAAATACTTATTTTATAAGGTTCGTTCTCATACATTTTTCAAGAGATTCAATTCTCATTCATTAGTTGAAAAAACCTAAAGAAAAGTTTTATAACATCGTCGTTGTAAAACGAAAAGTCACCAAATACATTTTTATGAAAAAAATCAACTAATAGACATTTTCTTATCATGTGGTAAAAAAAAATGAGATTTTCGATTAAAAATTGAGAGATTTATAAAGATTTTTGTAAATTTGGCATTTTGAAAATGTAGTTGGTTACTTTTCGTTCTACAACGACGATATATAGTCGGTGATACTGCAATGCCGCCTATCTATATTTTTGAATACCGCTCAAAAAATGATTTTTTTTTTATTCAATCGTATACAAAATTTTTAAATTAAATTATTGTTTAAATTAATTTTTTATCATTATATATAACACTTAAATAATTTTAATAATCTTACTATGACCAATTGCAGCTCCAAGTGGTCGGCCAATCGCCAAATGACGCCCTCGCCCACATCGGCATCTCTCTGTACGCCCAACTCCTTGAATTCCGGCAGCCTGCTCGATGGCAGCTCTACCATGAAGCGCAAAAGCGCTTTTCTACCCTATCGTCCACAGGCCACTGTCCTCACAAATCTGCAACGTGGCAACACGGAGGCCACTTTTTGTCCTGCCGAGATTGCGCTGTCTTTTCACGAGCGCGCTGGTCAAGGCGAACTGACGTCAGAACACGTGCAACAACAGCTCGAGCGTCAACGCAACGTCGCAAATTCCTTGAACAACTTGGAGGACAGTGAAAACGTGAGCGCCACCGCCACTATCGACTTTAAGGATTCTCATGGCTTTACAGCATTGCATTGGGCCTCGTTTTACGGACAGCAGGTAACCGCCGAGTTGTTGTTGAATGCAGGCGCCGATGTAGATGCACTGGCGCAAGAGTTAGTGACACCGTTGCTCTTGGCTGCCTCCGGTGGTCATCACGAAGTAGTGCGTCTGCTGCTCGAGCACGGTGCCGATTCGACGCACATGGACATTGTCGGCAACACGGCGCTCATGTATGCAGCAGCCGGAAATCATCCGCACACGTGCAACGAGTTGCTCACCAAGGATCCGGATATGACTGTGTCCAATGAGAACGGAGACACCGCCTATTCGTTGGCCGTGGAGAATGGTTCGCAGCTGGCGCAGGCCGTTTTGGAACAATATTTGAGTGCGTTTTTGTTGTTGTAATGCGATGATGTCTGTAAATCATGAAAATGCGATAGTCTTCATTGTCTAGGTGAGTCTGAAAATGCGTAAAATAGTAGAATTTTTTGTTTTTATTTAGCTTTTTTTAGATTATGTTGAATGAAACCTTTACCTCTGCGTCGTTATTTGACTGGGCCAATAAATAATGTTGTGTCTGTCATTATTTTATTTGTTGCTAAAATATAAATTTTTTATTAATGGTCATGTGTTTATGCTTGGATATATTTTTGAACCCCGTGGAGTTTTTATGATACAGCTATTTCCTGTTTTTATACGTTCCAATATTGGGAAAATATTAGATTGGTTCAATAACTTATAAAACCAATTTAAAAAACATAAATTGAAATACGGAATTAGAATTAAAATTATGTAGAAAACCGACATCGAAACAAATATTCTTTTGAATTTCCTTTACTTTTTTGTGGAAAAGTATTAAGTGTTGAAAATAATTTATAGAACCTAAATCGTTATAGAATAATCAGAAATAACACAATCTCCAAAACCGTGAAAAATACGTATTTATTTTCTAAGCCAATGCCAATGTCTTATCGGAAACTATTACATTTTGATTTAAATCTTTTTTTTTAACATTTTTTTTTGTTATAAAATATAAAAATGCGCAAGAAATTTAAATTTTACTTCCGGTTGAATCGAGAAAATTTAAAGCTAAAACCCAACATGTTTTGGCCAATACCAACAAAAAAGCCCCAAGAGAGAAATTGTGTATCTATAACAAAATAGAAATAGAGTGCATAGAGTAATTAAAAGAAGTAAAAATAGACAACTCTAGACATAGTTAAAACAAATGCAAAAAATAAGAAAATCACACAAGACGACGACGATAGCAAAATAAGAGCGAGCATATTTTAAATGAGGGCGTCGTCATCGTGTGGTCGGTTCGACGGTCGGTCGTCCATGGCTCATGGGACTTATGAGAAATGGCTGACTGGCTGTGAGAGTAGCCGCCTGGCTGGTTGACTTTTGAAGACGTTACTGTGCTCATTTTCGTTTTTTTTTTACATTCTTATTATAGCTGGCTGTCTGCAAATTGTTTTTTTTTGCATTTCTTTTATTTTTGCGAATTCGCAGACGCGCTGAACTCTTGGCTGTCTGATGAATGCGTCTCCTATTGACACAGTCATCAGTCATTGTAACGCATTTACTATGCAGGCGTATACGACACATGAATGTTGTGCGTTCCATGTCCCATTCAATGCTTTCATCAATTAAAATTTTGCACAAAGCACAACGACTATACAACAACAAAACATATATATATAATTAAAACATAAAAAAATGGGACTGTGAATGAATTTTGTACGCTGCATATGCGTTGGATTTCGTACGAGTGGCAGCGCTTAAAAAAAAGATTAACGGAAGTGCCACCATTTATGTTTTTTTTTTAAACGGCATGCGGTGTGAAATACTAGTCGTCTGACTGGAGGGATGGTGAACGCGGCACGTACGACGTCATATGGCATAAAATGTCGTTGGCATTATTAATGAACTGCTGTTATGTTTTACTTTAAATTTATATTACAAGCAGTGCCTAAGCGTAGAAAGTGCATTTTATGCCTTAACCTATGGCAACGTATGCTGCTGCTTTCTTGTGTGTTCTTTCGGTTTGGTTAGTCCGTCCATTTCCTTTTTTATGCATTTACTTGAGACTAGGTTAGGAACCACTTGTTTATCGACAAGGTGACGAAGCCATTAACCGCTCTCGTGCGCCACAAACAACAACTCCTACTTCCTACCAACTAACCACCTACTACAATTTCTTGATACCGTACTGTGGCAACACTACATCGCCATTCAGCCGCATCTCAATTGTACCAGTGCTGCCACGTTCTGTTTAATTCACAAAAATAATGTGCATTTTTTTCATAATTTTGTCATTTAAAAAAAAAATGGAATATATCGCACGACATATATGACAAATGTTTTTGTTTACAAAACGAAATTATATTAAATTTTCTGTCATACAAATTACGTTTTTTTTGTGAAAATGCAGTGCAAAATTTAAAAAAATTAAATGTGAATGCAATTTATATAACTTAAATTATTGCACATTCACATCTCTCAGTTCGCAATATCCGGAGAATTGTGTATTATGAAGTGAATTTCGCGTACAAAGGGAGTTAATGGCCTCGGGAGTTATGGCCTCGAAAAATTACTCCAATGATAGGAGTCACTTTTATTTCGGTTAATATACAATACTCCACGAAAATAAGCCGAATTTAATTTGTTAGTGTCAGTTTGTTGTCATAAATAGTCAGTTGACAGAAAGCATACCGTCGGTGATCTGCCTATCTACATTTTCGAATACCTCTTACAATATGAATTTTATAAAAGAAACAAAATTATGTTAAGTCTCAATTCTGCACTTACTTCATAAAAAATTATGTATGCTATAATTTAAAATGACATTTATATAATTTATCCGATCAACATATCATTTAAAAACGCATTATAAAACAAAATTAGGCGTAATTTTCACATGCAGTTATGCGGTTTTGCAGTATCATCGACGATACTTAAGTGGGGGATAACGCGCACTTAAATGTTGTGCTGTGAAACGATAGTTCACACTTAAGAATAGTTTGAGGAAGAACTTAAGTGAGACTTAAGTGTGCACTGTGAAACCGGGCCTAAATATACTAATGATAAGATGCCAGTTGAAATAACTCTATATAATTCGTATAGTCAGATATTTTTCCTATTACGTAACGTTTTTAAGAAAATTGTAATCGTAATTTTAAGCCCTTTTCATGCCTTAGAATAAAAAAAATATATGGTACTTTTGTCAAATAACACAGTGCGTCAAAACGACAACTATTTTAATTGAACTCCGATATTTTTATATTGTGCTTCTATCTGGTCTACCTATAAAATGTGTAGTATAAACTTTTATGGTATGGGCATAACCAATATAGTTCGACATTTTGTAGCGAAATAGTTCATTGTACGTGTTTCATGTCTAAGAAACGATGATAGCGAACTTCGTAAAGATGATTTCCTCTGCACACTTTAAGTTTGTATCTTAACGATTTACCACTATTTTTAATGTTTCTTTTAACAATTTCATTAAAGAGAAGTCTGAAAACTATCATAATGTTTTTGGGGAAAACAAATAAATTTTCCAACACGTACTATTTCTGAAATATAGGCCTTCTAGTAACGAAAAATAGTTCTAATTTAGATTTGGAACAAAGTCTCTGAAATATATTATTACAATAATTTTGGTGCAGTGAAAAATGCAGTAATTCTTAGTTAAAATTGAGACACTGATTCCGAAAATGGCATTGGTTTTTTCACATAGGCTCTAGTTTTTGAGATGTAGCTCGTTTTTATTTTCTCATAGTTTTGACCTTGTAATTTTTTTAATATTCTAACCAATGATAACAATGAAAATATATTTTCTGTATTCGACAAGGAGAACCTTGCAATATAATACAAACATTTTATTACGTTAAAAAAAATTTGGTTTGCGAGGTATAGGCAAAAGAATATTAAAATAAGCCAAAAATGATATACTTTGTGTAGCACATGTCTAAAATGATATAAATAGTAAATTTCAATTTGGTGAATTTTTACAGTTACAGAAACTTTAAAGTTCTCGAATTCGTGACCTTTTTCCTTCGAGTATTTCTCAAATGCTACAGAGACAAAAATTGTTTTAAACATTTGACCAATAGTACACTTTTATTTTTTAAAGTACTTTATGAATTTGGTTGAAATGCAACACTGCATATACATTAGCGAAAATTGGAAACACTGTTCACGTTGTTTAGTTTGGTTTGTGCGTTCGATAAAGCAGCACGGCCATTCGTGCGGTCACCAGCGTGCTTTGTTGTTGTCTTCTATCTGTGCAGCCACTTTTTTTTCACACACGTTTCGTTTAGAAATTGATTGACTGCGAAGAACATAAAATTTAAATAAAATAATAAATAGCAGCCAACGCGCAAAACACTCAACAACACTGCCGAATGCAATTAATAAAAATTTCATTTTTAGTTTTCAAACAATTTGCTGCGGTGCTGTGTGTGGCAAGAGCAACGAAGCAAAAAAAAAAGTGCTACGCAATTTCACGAAAGTTGCTGCGGAGCAGCGCCAAAAACAACAACCAACAAAAGAAGAAGTGCTGAAAATTAAAATTAATTCTGCGCAATATTTCAATTGAAAGTAGTGCGCCCGCCCGCTCGATAGTAAAAAAGTGAGTAATATATTTCATAATTTTTTTATTTATTTAAATTCTGCGCTGCTGCACAAATTTCTACACATTTATTACAATTCTACGAAAAATGAAAAAAATGCTACTTTTTCTCTTTTTACTTCCGTTCGCTCACCTTGCTATTCATTCGATTGTCTGTCTGTCGAAGTTTCCGCCGTCTGCCGCCGGTACTTTCCGCCATTCATCTGTCTACTGTCTGTCCTTACTTCCATCCGTCCGTCCGTCCATCAGCTCAGGTCTTGTGCAAACGCCCAAATCCAACAACAACAAGCAGGGAAGTAAGTGTAAAAAGAACAACGCAAAATTTTGCTTCACCTCTGCCGTCTACTACTACTTCTACAATGTTTGTCCGTCCGTCAGTCACTCAATTTGATTTTTTTAGTTTCCTTTAATTTTGTCTGAGCCTCTTGGTTGGTATAGTTAATTTTTGTTGTTATTCGTGTCTGCGATGGCGCGCTTGTTGTTCTTCCCCCGTTTGCTTTGCTGTTATTTTCACTGCGTCGTTATTTCTTTTGCGCTTCGAATTTTTTTGTTTTCTTTCTCACGTTTGTTTATTTTGTTGTCACTGTCGACGTTGACGCTGTTGTTGAGCCGCAGTCGCAGCGGTTGTTGGCTTTTTTGAAATTTCGCTCTTCTGGCTTTGCAGACAAAAATAGAGAGTTCAGATGATGCGCGAGTGCAAGAGAGAGAAAGAGAGAGTCAGCGTTGCCAACTGGTTGTTTCGCTGACACAGTCGGCGATGATTTCTATTAACATAGGTTAGTGTTGTGCAACGATGCGAAATTCAAAATAAAGAAATTTGTGACAAAAGTTTTTTGAAGGGGATTTTAAAACAGCAGACAGTTTTTACTTCTAGGAATCTTTATTCACAAGTTAAAACCTAAATTTGTAAACTATTTTAAAAAATCAAATTCCGGCAAGATGTTTAATACGTTTTTTTATTAAATATTTTTAAGTTATTCAGTCCTGAAATCAATTTGGCATTATATATGATTTTGGTTATAAATTATAAAAAGTCGTCTCTTAACATTTCAATTACATAAAAAATACTCGTTATTATAAAGTATTTTTTAATTTATTCATATTTATAACCATAAAACCAAAAATGCTTAGTGATTAATTGCAAATTTCCTAAGGTTTATTGGTTAAATCGAAATACTAATCTAGGTCTCTAACTGAGCTGAGCTGCTTACTTGCCAAATTTCACTTGGAAATTTTTAATTATTTTACCCGTTTTATTATAAACACTGTTCTGCAGAGTTTAGGCTCTTTTTCATGTATTAATGGAAATGATTTGAATTGTGTTTTCAGATAATATAAAAAGTATGACAGTATCAAGTGCTTTGACATTTAAATTTATAATTATTCAAAAAGTGATCGTTATCGATTGGAGAGTTAGAAGAGTTTTTAATATTTTCATATTCATTAAAAAGTTATATTGTTAATCGAATAATAAGAAATGTCGTAAATTTAAAACGTTGTTGCACTGTGGGATATTACGAATTATCAAATTTGAAATACGTAATAGAAAAATGATAAAAAGGATTGAAAGGCAATTTTTGAATCGTAAGCATCAAAAATATTTTATTAAAGATAATTTGGTTTGAATATTTCAAAATATTTGTTAGCCAAACAGTGAATATTAATGAAATTTAAAAGAGATGGTTTTATGTGTCTATATTATGTTGTTAAAAGTTAATTTTGTGTTTTCTAAATGCTGAAAAAAAAAACAAAATTTAGATAGAAAAAATATAAAAAGCTAAAAAGGACAATTGAACTTTTGTATATTTTACATATATACTTCATGTTGACGAGGATAACAAGAGCTTAGTTGTGGGAAAACAACTTCGAAAATATAAATATTTTATAAGACTGAGTAAAACTGAATAAACGACGTTCTTAATAGGGAAAATATTAGATTGGATTGAATCCACTCCACTCGTAAAATGCAACACTGTGGTACGCACTGCCGACGCAGAGACCGAGCACAACTTTCTCTTTCGCTCCAATTGCATTGAGTACAGTGCAGTGTTTTTTTTTGTTATTTTTTAGAACAGTACGCAAACCATACAACAATAATATTCATTCATCTCTCATTTCTGAGAAAACAAAAAAAAAACTACACAACGAACGAAAAAGAGACGGATACAACAGTCGAACAGCAACAACAAAAACCATAACAAGTCTACTTGCTCGTATTTATTTTTCTTGTTGTTGTTTTTGTTGATGTCTGCACGATTACAGCCGACGACCAACCAATCAACGTAGAAAAAAAACACGAATCGAAAAGGTCGTTGAAATGGAATTTTTCGCAAGCGTCGCTGCAATTGTGAGGCGCGGCGTCAAAGCAAATACTACGTTTGGCAACTTTGTATATATCAGTCATCTCATTACATAACATGCTAAGTCGACATAGAATGTTTTAAATGGTATTCCATTTTTTGATTCTGAAATTTGGATTCTATTTCCTGTCAAATTTTGTTGAAAATAGGTCTGTCCTATCCAAAGATTTTGCAAAAAATGTACATATAATTTTTAAAATTTTAAATATTACTTAAATTATAAAAACAAATTAAATTTATTCAGTATTATGTAAAACTATTTAAATAAAATAACTATAATTTTATTATATTGCCCTACTTTTGTGGCTGTTGAAATTTGGATGCACAACGCAACCGGAAGCACTTCTAGCAACACTTCACCTTTGCAGACAACAACAAAAATGTCTATGGAAAAAAGAGGTCAAGAAAAGCAAAACATCTTAAGTCTTTTCGTCTCTGTTGCGCTCACACGATGTTGCAACAACATCAACATGCTGCGACATTCACTTGTTCCTTAGTCTGTCTGTCTTTCGGAAGAACGAGAACCACTCTCAAGCACGACAACAACAAAAATATCATCCAAAGAAAAAAAAAAGCAGTCGTCTCTGCAGTCAGTGCGACATCGTTGGCGGCCGGTCGTTTGTTTGCATCATTTTACTTCGTGCGTTCAATTCCACGAACTATTAAACAACAACGACGACGAACGGCACAAATACAATGTTGACCCAACATTGTCCGACGTCCTCGTAGTCGTCGTCTTCGACCACACGTCATGTTCAGTTTTTGTATTTCTTTTGTTCTTGTTTTGTATTCTTTGTCGCATCATTGTTGTTGATTTTTTTTAAAGCTGCGCTTTCCACAACATTCCTAGTCTTAATTGTTGACATTGCAGTGATTTCACACTATTATTTTTACTACTGATACTACTACTTTTGACCAGTGTTCTAATGCAAAGTGAGTCTATGGGGAAAATGTTGGAAATTATATTTTTCTTTTAAGTAGTTTATTATAAACAAAAGTTCCACGCCATTCTCCATAAATTGAGGTAGAAAATAGGTCTTTCAGCAATACCATAAAAACAACACAAAAACCACTGAAAAATTAAAAGTTCCATGCCACGCCATTCTCATAAATTTGGGGTAGAAAATAGGTCTCTTAGCAATCCCATAATTCGAAAAAGGTCATAGCCAAAAAGTTTAGGTCACGTGAACAATTTTGAAGTAGGGAAATTTTGATAGTTGTTGTTAGTCAGAATAATGAAAGTTACATTCGGATTAAATCGAGTGTAATATATATATATATATATATGATAATGTATGCGGTTACCGTTTAAAGTAGTCCAGAGGTCCCCAGGGTATAAGAATCCTGAAAATAACTGAAAACTTGTTATCTTGAAAGAATTTCCTTTCATTTAAGTACCCTATCGTCGTTGTAGAACGAAAAGTCACCAAATACACTTTCAAAATGCCAAATATTCATTTACAAAAATCTTCATATATCTGACAATTTTTAATCTATGATCTCAATGGTAAGAAAATGTGAGAAAATGTAAATATATCAATTGATATTTCAACTTCAAAAATGCATCAATTACTTTTTATTATATTTATCAACAAACTCGAATTTTAAGTTTTTCATAAAAATGTATTTGGTGACTTTTCGTTCTACAACTACGATATATACATTTAATATAGAAATATGTAAGTATACCTAATTTCGATTTTTTTCGGACTCGCCAGATAAATATTTTTATATATTTATTTGAACATAAATTTTCACGTTGATGTTAGTGTTATAAAGGGTTTTTCAATAAGAGCGCTACAAAAGTTTTTTCAAGGACGCTACAAAAGTAGAGCGACAGGGACAACAAACGACGCCATATTTCTTGCCGCACTTTTGACATTTCTCTTCAGTAAGGTTTGCCATTTCATGATGGAAAGATATACGAGCCAACAATGAGTCGAAATTATTAAAATATACTACCGAAATTCGAATTCGTATATGAGGTATTTGAACATAAGTGGTAGGATCGACCGATCATGACCATGACCGTAGATATATATGTAATCTCAATATTTGTCGTTGATCTAGCTTTTCTAGTTTTCTTGTAATCTTGATTACAGCAGTCAGAGACGCAGACATCGCTAAATCTGGAAATTAATACCAACATTAATTATATTTCGATGAAAACACAACATTTTCCTTTGAAATTTATTTTACATATCTGCAATCAGCAAAAGTAATTCGGCTGCTCATTCGGTTTACATTACATTATAAGGGCAATTTGAATGTAGGTTGTTTCTTAGATTATTTTCACCTTACGTAACATGTACTTTGATGTAACAACATATTTGCGAACTCATCGATGTTTTCCAAAATATTTCGCAGGCTTTACCACAAAAGAGAACCAGTAGGTGCCATTCGCTCCCTTTCTTGAACTCAGTACGACAGGGCAGGGATGACATTTGAAAATATCGATATTGTAATTTGTAGTAAAAAAATTGTACTAAACGGAACCAAATTGTTTTTTTTTTTTTTCATAAATTTAAATATATATTTTTACAGAAAGACATAAATGTCAAATGTCTTTCTGTATTTGAAAAGAAAACAATGAAGTAACGATTTAAAAATTTATATTTCATGCTTTTTGACTTAAAAAAAATGTCCATACTTTTTATAGGTGCCGATTTTTATATAGAGGAAAGGGATATTCATTTCCATGTTTACCCTTTTTTTTTGAAATATACTGATATACCGGATTTAGGTTTTTGTATTAATGAATAGGGACGAAAAGGCTTATTTTAACAATAAATTAATTATATATAATAATTCCAATTTTAATTACGTAAAAATTGAAATTATAATTTTAGTAAAATATTAAATTAGAAAAATAAATAAACATTTTTTGACTAAAATGAAATGTTTGTATTTCTGATTTTAGTATAATGTTTTCCTGCGGGAAAAAATTGTCAATTGCTCTATAATTTCCTATCACGTGACTGATGTAAGGGGACTTATCGCTGTTCTAGTTCAAGGGTATGTTCTGTGAGCGGTACCATAGGTACCGAATAAGGACAGAATCTTGAAGACCAGTTCTGTGATACAGGTCTGTATGTGATGGTTATTAACCCTCCCTAGGACAATGCCATGCCGGTTGACATCATACAAAAATACAGACTTGGACCGGTTCACTATCACCGAGGAACCAGTCACGTACTAGTCTAAAACCAGTTTGTTTCCCCGTAGGATTAGGTTACAGTATCGGTTTTAAAAATTAAGCTTCATAATAACTGCTTTAAAGTATTCCTCCCGTAATTATAGTCAGAAAAACCTGGAACTGAAATTGAAAGTGGTATATTAAATTAAGTTGTAGGTTCAAATTGTCTATGGTTATTACAATGGAATTGTGCTAAAATGGTCTGCAGAGTACTTGCGTAATTTTGATATGGAAATTGTACTGGAAAAATCATCAATGCGACAGGGTGTCATCCCACTATTCATGTGGAGTTATTCTCAATGACTGAAGAAGATATGTTTTGTTGAAAATACTTGTATTAAGCATCATTTTTTTAACTACAATGTATTATTTCAAATTTTGAAATATTCAATAAATTTTGAATACTAAATAATAAATGTGCTCCGTAAAATCTACTACGTTTGTGGTATTTATAATTTTTGCATTATTAGCAACATTTCGCACTGTAGCAGCAGCATGTTGCAGATTCGAACAAAACAACATCGTTGGCCGCATTTTTACCACAGTCTATCGGATTTAAAATTAAAACAACAACATCGTCCTCCCCCTCTCCCCCTTTTTTGCCACAAGCAGTTGTTGTGCAGTTGCTGCTTTGTTTTTGTGCGTATTTTTTTTTTATTTTTTTTATTGCAAATCCAATTTCCTGTTTTTATGCGGCAGACATATTTTTGTTTTTCAACTGTCTTCAACTTTGGCGTTCAATTCACAGCTGCATTCCTTGCTCGCACCGAGAGAGAGAGAGCGTCAATGTGTACAGGAACAGGGTTGCCACTAACTACAATTGTTAATAATAAATTGTTTTTATTTAGTATATATTACTAATATAAATAAATTTTGTTTAATATAATGAAAAATTGCTGCACATCAAAGATACGACATGTAGTATTTCTATTATTTATGTCACTTCCACTGCGGCCTTCATGTTGCTCATTACTTAGTCGGTCTCTCATGTCTCTATTTCATTCTGTTTATAGTTTTCCTCTTTTCCGCATAGTTTGTTGTCTACTGTACTACTTACTATATGTTTGTTCCGCCACCATCGTCGCCATTTATGCTGCCTCGTGTTTCCACGTTGTTTCTCTGCATCATGCTCTTCCGACCGAACTTTAATCCCTCTTCGTCGTCATCGTACAGGCAGTTGTAAAACATACCGCCTTTTTTCTATTTTTCTTTGACTTTGGTTTCGCCGTAGTCGTTGGTCCTTGCTGTGTGTGAATAACATCCTGCTCGACTTGTTGTTTTTCACTATTTGACATTCTTTGCTCTAATTTCCCCTGCAGCTGCGTTTGTTTTTGCTCTTTGCCATAGTTTATTTGAGTTTCAGAGTTGCCTAGTGATGTATTTACTTTAAATAAATTGAAGGAGTAGTAAAACAATTTCAGTAATGTTTAGGTTAAACATTTTTTGATTTTTCGCACAGATAAATAGAATCTTTTGGGAAGTGTATAGCAGGTTGTAAATTTTTGTGGAATTTTTATGGCAGATTCACGCCATATTTGGGGAACGGGCATTATTAATACAGCTTTTGATACAAACTCCGCCTTTGTCTGTTTGAAATATGTCGAGGAAATGTTTCTGAACTGCCTCGACACTGTCAAAAATGTTGCCTGGGGTAAATATGAAAAATTAATTCGTATTTTTACAAAAAATTGTTTTACGAATTCGAATTGTTCATATTCTAAGCAAACGATTTGGCTTCATTTGATAATATATATTTTTTTTTGTACTGAGACATCGAATTCAAAAAAGTTATTTTACAAATTTTATATAAAATACAATCGGAATTTTATCAAAAGTCGGAAAAGTCTCGTTAATCAATTTTACCATTTATCCAGAATATGGATAATAAAATTAAATACTATGTCTCATCTCAGTGTTATTGATGGCTTTTCATTGTAAAAAGATTTTTAAATATAATTACTTTAACATAGATAAATAAAATATATATAATACAGTTTCTAAATGTCATTATTTACATAATAAGTAGCTTTAATTTGAACATTTTTTTAAAACGATTTTTCCACACCTTCGCATTTTAACATATCTGTGTTAACTGCTATTTTCATGTGACAACATTGTCAGGTGCTGCCAGATTAATTAAAATAAGTGTGAGAAAATTATAAAGTTAAAAAGTATTCTTTAAATTATAACAAATAGTACTTGCATGGTTAATAGTTTTAAAAACCATAGTTTCAAACTCAAAAGAATTAAAAAAAATGCGAGGAAAAGAATTTGATGGCAATATTTCTTATGTGTCGTATATTTGCTAAAAGGAAATAACGATAGAGAACCATCCTTCTTAGAACAGCACCATGCTGCCATCAGTTGGCAAAGCGTGCGCATCCTTCAGAGTATCTAGTGCGCATTATTACTACAAATACGACAAAAGTGCGTTTAATTTCAGTTTTGTTAAGTTGAAATGATTTATTAAGTGGAAATTATTAAAAACAAAAATATTTTACAAAAAAATACGTCATTAAAATAAGTTTTGGGTATGTGCATTAAAAAATAATTTGGTATTTATTTGGTGTTGTATGTGAATTGTGTGAACACGCCTTGTATTATCACAAACACACACAATTCACATATCGAGCGTGGCCGAGCATGATGGAGGTTATGAGCACAGATAATACAAATACCTTCAAAAAAACTCTGCATTCTTAGACGTTTGTACCACATTTAATAAAATTAATTATTTAAGCTTTATAAACTTTTATTAAACACAACATATTGGTAATTTTAATACCCGTAATTACAACGAGTACATTTCGTAATTTTAACGCATAGTTAAGGATCAAAAACACTAGATAGGTAAGATATATCTGTTCGGTACGTACACCAAAAGTGTATTAATTCAAAGGGTTGTGAATCTGTGCAAACGAATACTTATATTCTACAGGTGTCTTGTTGCTAAATAACTTGTATCACTTCAATAAAAGCACTTTCATGCAAATGTCACAAGTATTAACATTTTTCTGAACATATTAGAAAACATTATTATTAAATTTTACTTGCGAGAATAATTCGTTTAGTTATAATTTCATTCATTACACCTTTATAATGTAATTGTCTTCCAACGTCTCATTAGTAGGAATGTGCCTCCACTGATGTAGGGCATAAAATTGATTTATTTTTTTGTACTCACATCTCTTTTTCTGCAGAGCATCACATGGCATTGATTGAGTGCCTGTGGTTTGTGGTGGTGGCGGCTAAAGTGGGTTGCCTTGCAAGTATTTCTAATAAAATTGTTGCTTTGCGGTAGTTGAACTTTGCGCAAATTAATTAGCGGCTTCCTAATTCAATTTCGAACAACTGTAATCAACGTTAAGTTACAATTCATTGAAGTTCGCTTTCGTGATTTTAAAAATTACATCGTTGAAAAGAAAAACATTGTTTTTAAACATTTGCTGCTATAACGGGATTTTTGTGACAAGGTTCTGGTTTTATCGTTTTGATTTCGGTTTAAAAACGAGATTTTAGGCTAATTTTTCAATATGCAATGAATTTGGTTAAATACAAACAAATGTCAAATACTTACTTTTTTTAAGATAAAAAAACCGATAATTTTGAAATTGAATTGTGTATTTTTTTTGTCAGCGATATCAACTCGATATATTTCATGACAATTATATCGATATCGTTCTAAAAGGCTTGGATTTTATCGAAAACCCGGATATTATAAAATGAGACGTTGTGTGCAATGAAGGCGAAAATTACTTAATACGATAAGGCCACCTGTAATGATCCTAATTAGGGTTGACTAGGATAATCCTAATTTCAAATCCACATAAGGTAGCCTGATCCATTCTTTAAAAATAATCCTGATCTAAAAACCCACTTAATGGAACATGATCTGACAGTTATGAAAAAATGGTTAACAAAACTGTTCTTTTAAAATAAATTATTCTAATAAATAAATAATTCAAATACAAAAGAAATTTAAATTTACATTTTTAAAAATTTGAAATATCTTATTTAGACTCAAAACGTTGACTTTTGTCAGGGCAAATGTTACTGAGACAACTTTGTATTCACAAACATATTTGTGGTTCCCAAAAAAAAAATCTAAATTCGGTACACCTACCCATTTGTACATATGGGTATCAAATGAATGGAAATTCTTCAGCGATCGGAAGTTTTAGTTATTTTCAAGATTCGTATAACCTGGTATCCTATGAATGGTAACCGCACACATTATCACATATGTGTAGGGTATTTATAGTCGGCTTAAACCGACTATAATTTTCATAATTCTTACTAACTTCATCACACCAACTATCACAATATCCCTATTTTAAAATTTCCCATGTGATCTAACCTTCCCAACTGGTTTTTGTTTGAAAGGGCTCGATCTTGGTAAAAGCAGTTTCCGAAGAAAATATATCTCGAATGATATAAGGGTTAAATTACGTTTAAAATGGACAAAAAAAAACTCAAAATATAAGAAACGAAAACAAAAAAAATAAGAAACGAAAAAACACTAAGCATCGATGATCGATGTGGGATTTCACAGCAGGATAGAAAAAATACTATATAAATAATAGTTTTTTTTACAATTATAAATAGTCAATAGGATAAATGATTATTTTTATCGGAAAATACCATTAAATACTAGAAAATATCATGACATTGCCATTGAGTTTATATGAAAAGATTAATTTTTGTATACTATTAAATCATAAAATTGTCCTCTTTTAATGGGATTTGAGGGAATTTATTTCTGGGTGTAGGCACTGCTGAAATCATTCGATGCGAAAACAGTTGTCATTATTTCATAAAAAATGAGTTTTGAGTATGAATACCAAAACTTAAACCGTTTTGACTCATATTAATTCATATAAAGGTTTTAATTCCCATTTGAAATGTAGAGATGTTAAACATTTATTCAAATTTATTAAATTCAAGGTGCAAGGAACCTTTAAAAAGCAAACAAGGGCATACACAAATTGATATCGTCTTCGTATTCGTACTGAGATGTCAGATATGAAGTACATCCAACTGTTTTCAAATGTTTGACCAAAAAATTATATATTTTTATGATATGAAAATATGAAAGGCAGTTGCATTTGAGATGCAAATCCCCTCAACGAATTTATTAAAAAAAAAAAACTGTTTTCACAAAAATGCCCAGAATGATCGCTAGTTTTACTATTTTTGCAATTTTTTCTATTTCTATATTAGGTAAAACACCATAATTCTGCCCTAGTATCTAAATTCGCCCTATTTGGATTAAACTTTGAATTTAAAAATGTAAATGACGGGAGTTTTTGAAGTGAAATTTAAATTTTAAAGAAAATAAAACTTTAATATGTACAGCTGTGTGAAAAATAATAGCAGCGCTCTCCTACAAATTATAAATTCGGTTTTTTAGAAGTCTTGCGTAATAAGAACAATCAATTATTTTTATAATTTACATGTATTGAAATTATGTCATTACAATGCCATTGTTTTCTTCAAAGTTTTTAAATTTAAAACTTGTATTTATATTAGTTAGGCTAATTTGAACAGTATTGTTGAATATTTGGAATATTTTATGTTGTTTTGATTAAATATGGAATATACAAAACCTTGTTTTAGTAAATCGCACAAATTCCTTAAAAATGCTTAAACTTTTTTAATAGAGCTTTCAAAATTATACAGGATACTGTTTATTTTATAGCTAAAATGTTAACTGAATCAATACATTTGCCAAAAATACGAAACACGTGTCTAAACGTAAAAAAAGTATCAAAAAATCACTTGTTTGAATGTTACATATGATTTAAGTAATCGTTTCTGTGAAATGTACCAAAGTGAAAAAAAATCTTGATATGCAATTTGAAAGATTAGGATTTAGAGAACAACTCATAGAAGACGTTTTTTCTGTAAGAATCCATTAAGAACTATAATACACATCGGCAAATATTGATACATCTCGAGATTGCACGTGTCTATCATAATCGTAACTTGATGTAACCATTAGCGTAACTTAGTATGATCCAATGGTTCAAAATTGCTACGACTGATTCCTGGAATGTCCGAATTACAAATTTCAATGCATTGGACAGTAGTAAATGCCGCAATTTTTAGACTAATGGTTCAGACAGTTAGTCAAGATGTTTAAATACTTTTAATTAGTAGTTTCAATATTTGCCGAGGTCTATAATTGTCCTTCGGCCTGAAGGAGGCCTTCCTTTCATAAAAAACTTATTTTATGAGTTGTTTTCTAAAATCATATCTTTCGAATTGCGTATCCATATTTTTTTTCACTTTGGTACATTTCACAGAAAAGGTTACTTAAATCATATGTAACATTTAAACAAATGATTTTTTGATACTTGTTTACGTTTAAATAAGTGTTTCGTGCTTTTTATCAAATTGTTTGAATCAGTTAACATTTTAGTTATGAAATAAACAATATCCTGTATATTTGAAAGCTCTATTAAAAAATTTTAAGGAATTTGTGCGATTTACAAAAACAAGGTTTTGTATATTCCATATTTATTCTAAGCAACATAAAATATTTCAAATATTCAACAATACTGTTCAAATTAGCCTAACTAATATACATACAAGTTTTAAATTTAAAAACTTTGAAGAAAACAATGGATTTTGTAACAAATTCAAGACTCATTTACAAAAGGTACCATATATTTTGAAATAGGTTTAGAATATGGAAAAAAAGACGGCATTGTAATGACATAATACCAATACATATAACATATAAATATATATATATATCTTATTACGCAACACTTCTCAAAAATCGAATTTATAATTTATATGAGTTTTATCTATCAAAAATGTATGCAAATTCCATTGCGAACGTGAGCTGGCAACCCTGTTCGTCACATAATTGCTGCTTATTCGTTGTAGCGCATTTTCGCATCGTATTGCTGCAATGTTGCAGCGTCCGTCATTGTGTCTGTCTGTCGGTTGACTGGTTGGTTGGACGGTCTTTCGTATCAACGGCGACTGTCTGTGCGCAACGCGCATTGCGTTCTCTTCGTCGACATCGGAATTTTTGCGTTTTTATAGCAATTGCAACAACAACAAAAGCAGCAGCAACAACGAGGACGACGACGTATTTTGTTTTGCCTGCATAATAAGAACAGAGCCTAAACACAACAACTTTGTTTGGTTCAACGCCCTAGAAAAGTCTCGTCGATTGTCTGTCTATCTTGTTGTCTGTCTGTCCGTCTGTCTATGCTGCTGTCTGCCTTGCTATTTATTTCTTGTTTGCCGTTGCAATTCTTTTATTGCGATTGCTGCTGCTACTGTCGCAAGTTGCGTATGTTGTTGCTTTTATGTTGTTGTTGCATTTTATGTTGTTGTTTGATTGTTCTTGTTGTTGTTGCTAAACACGCACGCATCATCATAAATGGTGCCAGACACAAATGTTGCGACTTGCAAACAATACATATTATGTTGCAGGCGTGGAGCAACATGTTGCAAAGAGTACAGTAATTACTATTCAAAAGTGTTTTATGTAATTTTACTTTTTATCATTGCAGTCACTACTTTGCTCTGCCCTAATATCTGTTGATGTTGTGTAGTGCACTTCAAAATATTTTGGCGCGTAAATATTTTTGTTGTTTTACTTTATATTAAAGCAACGCCAAGTTTTAAATGTGTTGGATCCCTTTCAAACAATGTTGTTGTTTTTTTTGCGACTCCATGTGTGACGCGTCACACAGTGGAGCAACGTTGACGATGAAAACAACAAATTTTATATTGATCACTGGACCAGTTTTTTATATTTCTGTTATTTAATAATTACCTACAATATGTTAAAAATAATATGTATCCAATTTATTTTTTATTTTTCGCCAGCTTTTGGCCCCACCGTATGCCGTAACATTTTAGGCTCCAGCGTCAAAAGTCAACAACATGTTTCGCGGCTTCTTTATGTTGTTGTCGTTTGAATAACAAATCTTTTGAGAGAGTGAGTGAGTGAGAGCAAAGACAGACGCTCGCTCTACTCGGCCTCTTTCCTTCCGTTCCCCAATAAACCCACTGTTTGTTGTTGTTGTTGTTTGTTTGTCGACTGCTACTTTTTGTGCGCCATCCAGCGTCGTCTGTCTGTCCGACCGTTCGCAGCTCCTGTTGGTGCTCGCAAGTTGCCGAACCATTTCATGTTGCAGTTGCGCATTGTTGCGCCTCGCGTCAAGTTGCGTTGTTTCTGTTGCTGCTGTTGTCTGTCAGTGTTGCTGCACGCCTAGCAATTTTGCTCAGTGTTGCCACTTTTTATTTGTTGTTGTTGTGGTTTACGCGCTTCTTTTAAAAAATAAATATATATTAAACGCGAAGAAAACATGGTTGGCTGCATGTTGCTGAACTTTGTTGTTTGGGTCTCTGGCCGGACGGACATCAACTGGCGTTGTTGGCTGCAGTGGCCGGGCCGGGCCGCCGCACGTCACGGCTTCTTTACCAACATCGCGTGTTTGTATTTTAAGAAATCTATATATATTATTTAAAAAATATTTGTTGCAAGAAATATGGGGAGGCTCGCCGTTTCGTTTGTTTGTTGCTGGTTTTTAGTAGTTTTTTTTTTCTTTTTAAAAATTATACAAAATTATGTTCGCGTCGCTTATATGAAATGGCGCCAAGTTAAGCGTCGTTTAAAAAAAAGTGTTTTTTTTTTATTGGAAAATATTTTTTTTCTTAATTTTCATGTTTGGTTTTTGGCATATTAAAATTTATAAATGTTAAAAAATAAATATTAATACATAAAAAATGATAAAATGAAAATAAAAAATAATATAATTTAAAAGAAAAACAATATAAAAAAAAATCGAAAATGAAATAAATAATTAAAAAAAAAGGATATTTAAATTATTCCAAATAAAAATATTAAAATGTAAAAATTTATAGAAATTACAAAAAATTGCAAAAAATTATTAAAATAATGAAAAAATATTAAAATGTGAAAAAAATTTAAAATGACAAAAAAATATATATATATTAAACAGACAAACAAATTAAAATTACATCAAAAACAATTAAAATTATAAAAAAGTGAAAAAAAAACTAAAATTTACAAAAAATTGGTAAATTTGTGCCTTTTCAAACAAAAATTTTGTTGTGAACACACAACGTTATCTTAATAAGTTTTGCAATGACAAAAAAATGAATGTCAAAATTTTGAGTCTAATGCTAGAATCACACGATTGACTGAATCAATTTAAGTTTGCATCAATTCAAAAATTGATGCTCAAGTCGTCAACAAAAATTGACTCAATCTGCTTGATGCTTTTTCAAATATTGTATTGAAACTGACTCAAAAATAAAAATAAATTGATACAAAATTGCGTCAACATTAAATTTTCCCTCATTTATTGATATTCGACAAAATTGTCAAAAAATTCAAATTTGTACGGTGAAAAACAATAATAATCATAAATTTTTATATGCTAAAAATATTCGACAACAACAAAATTAAAATTTTAGACTGGTTGATAAAGTAGAAAAATAAAAAAATAGCCAGATATTTTGGAAAACAGCCACTGCAATGTGGGACACAAGTCAATTCTAGCTCGCCGTAAATACAGTTTTGCTCCAATCTTAACGAAAATTTACACAAAGCATACATGTTCTATGAATAGATTTCAATTTGAAAATTATTAAGATTGGTCCATTGTTACGCATACCTGTCATGTAATTGAAATGGTAAAACGACTATAACTTTTGTTTGGAATGAGATGTTTTGTTTATAATTGGTATTTATTCTTAATATGGGCGTGATTGGCCAACTGCCACCCCTACCATTCTTCTTAAACTATATAACCATCGTAAGAGATATTCTGATAATATCAGGTACTATGGTACATATCACAATTCTTAACTGCCATACCAAATATGAGCCAGTTTTGTAAACTATAAGACAGAAAAGGCAAAACTGACTATTAAAGTAACAAAATTTAGTTAAATTATTTTACAATTTTCGTAATTTTCTCATCACTTAAACTCATTTTAAATGACGTGTGGCAAACTAATGCAGGCATGTTTAACTCCGTTAGAAAGAAGACATTTCAGACATTATGCCTGTAAAAAGATTTATGAGAGCATTTGGAAGCTTTTCCATGTCTACTTTTGTAAAAAATAAGTAATTTTTGTTTTATGTTTTTGACAGATAATCAGGAAAAACACGAATAGCCATTTGAAATTTTTGATACACAAGATGATAGTTCTCTCAATTCCCAATAATAAAAAAATAAAACTCTGCATGTGGAGTATATATTGAAAGAGTTATAGACAGTTTTAATGTAACCCATTTTTAATTCTTGAAAAGTACTTGTTTAATTTTTTCACTTTAAGCAAGCCTCTTCAGAAGGATTTTTTCTCTAGGGTGCATCATTTTTTGTTTGTTCTCTAGGTTCTCATAAATTGTTAATAAAATGACATATTTTTAAACTTTCTGCAACAAACTTTAATTTCTGATTTTCAGCGAGCTAGACCCATAGTGCACTGTTTTCAAAATAGAATTTACAAATTTTAAAAATGAATTTGAATTTCCGTTCATTAAGTTGGCTTTAGATCAAATTTTTGTAATGAAGTATGAATCAGGTTGCCTAAGGTGCATCGAAATTGAAAAAATTGTATCATTTTCTGTTTGCACCAACACAAAAATTGAAGTATGTTGTTAAACCTCAAGTCTTCAACAAAAAACGACACAAATTTGTTGATGCTTTTTAAATATTTGCTCTGAAACTGACCTAAAAATAAAATACAGATTTGCGCCAACAGGACATATACCCCCCCCCCCCCATTTACTGAGATGTGATAAAAATATGTTTATTTGTGTGAATCGTGTGATTCTAGCTTCACAAAATAGGCGCAATCGTTTCAAACTCAAAATGTTCGTGCGTTAGTTTTGAGTTTTTAAAATTCTCACGAATTCTTAATGAAAAATTTGAAGAATTTCAAATTTTTCATTCAAGATTTTTTTTTATTGCTGAACGAAATAAATGTTTTATTTTGATTCATTAAAGCGGCTATAAAATAAAAAAAAAATCATAAATTAATAATAAAAAAGTAAAAGGTTTTAATAATAAAAGACAACTTTAAGTCAAGCACTTGGCCCATAGAGTAAATTAAAATAGAATAAATAATAATAAAAATAACCGTTAAACGTTTCGAATTCTTGCAGCAAACAAACCAAATAGTCGATCGATCGATCAATGTACTCCTCCTCGGTCGGAGTCAGTCGTAGAACACAAACAACAAACGAAGACCCGATCGATTGAACGAAAGAATGACTTCGACCAGTGGACTTTGTAGCTGCATCATCGTGGTTGATGTTATTGTGCTGTACAGCTTGGTTTTGTTCGTTCTCCTCACTTTTGGTGGGGGGCCTGGGAGGTTGAATGGTTGACAGCAACAGCAACGTGTTTGTCTTGTTATTGTTGTAACGGTGGAGCCAACAAATCAGCGCCTGCGCGGCCTGCTTCTGCTGCTGCTGTTGCCTCTTCTTTATAGCACCAAACAAACACTTGAACGATTTCGACGTTGTCGTCGCGGTTTTCTCAAAATTCTCAGAATTCTTGACGGCATTCCGATGCGCGTGCGTTTTAAAAGCACAGCAGAGCGAGCGCAGAGGCAACTTCTTTTTTGCACCTTGATTTTTAGGCTTGATGCAGATGTGTGGTGTATGTGTGGTTTGTTTTTTTTTAGCATTTGCGAAATTCTTGTTTACCAACGCACAAAACTAAAAATTTCAAAAATAAAAAAAAATACAATAAAAAAAAAAAACAAACAAAATAAATAATCACAAATATTCCAACAGCGAGCGCATAAAAACCGGTAAAATTTGAATAAAATTCCGCGCTTTATTTAACTGGAAATGAAAGAATGTTGTTGTGCGCGATGGCTTCATTGTTGTTGTTGTTGTTGTTGTGTTGTTCTTGTTGTTCAAGTTTTTGTTGTTGTGGGTTCGTTCGGGTCGTTGTTACACGCAATGATCGGTCGGTGCATCAACAAGATAATGATGATCTTAATCATCATCATCATACACAACGCGTTTGATCCTCCTATTCTCGGTATTATTTGCACAGTTTATGTTTTTTTTTCTTTTGATATTTATTTTTTAAGACATTTAAAATTTAAGACTTTATTATTTTTTTTTGTTTTTTATTTTATTTTTTAGTTTTATTTCAATTTTAAAATATTTATTTAAATTTTTTTGTTTTACGTAAAAGAGATACTCTTGAGTACTCTTGAACATTTATTTTTTTAGTTTAAAAAATGGCAGTGTTTGAGATGTTTATCTTTGAATATCATTCTACCTATGGTCACCCTAATATTAAATATTTTTTCATGCATAATTTAGCGCATATTTATAACCTTAACAATGCAGTTTAAATGTTATATTTCAAGGACCTATATCTCTGGATAGCTAATGATAGTTAGCAAATTGAAAATTTATGTTTTTCTTAATTTTAAATCGTAAATTCAGCCTCTTCATTAATTTCTGAGATTTTGGCAGCGGAAATATTTGTTGAAAATTCAAATGCCTTCAACTCAAATAATGCAAAAACTCCCGATATTTTCTTTATTCTCTGATTTATGACAATTATGACAAATAAAAAATTTAACAAGTTTTCGATTATTACGCTGGGTTATAACGTATTCGAAAAGATATCGTTTGAACGAACATTGTTATCGTTTTCGACTATCGTTAACGATTCGAGAAATGATAGCGTTCTCGATAAAAATGGCTATATCCTTAACGATATCGATATTGTATGACTTCTAGTTACCGAAACGAATTCGAAAATTAATTCAATCTCGATATCGAAACGAATTCGAAAAGCTTATTCAATTTCGTTAATATTTAAATTAAGTTGTCTTGAAATTATCTTTCATGGAGCTGTGCACCAAGCATCCCATAGCATCCACAATAAAATTGTTTACCTAGATTGGGATTAAAAATTAGTCTATTGATCCAGCAAAAAAATATTTCATACTTATTAAATTTTAAAAGTTTCTAACAGTTGCGAAATTTCTTCCAATTTTAAAATTTATTAAATTGTTTCATTGAACATATTTTTTTTACAAATATTTCAATACTGATTCTATAGAAATTTAACGATATCGTTACGAATTCGAAACGTTGTCGAAATTATATACAATAGAAACTATTGTTAAGTGATCGATCATGGCGTCAAAAACAAAATTCGAAAAATGGGACCCTTCTGCTTCGTATGCAACTATTGCAAGGATAGCATGTGTATCCTGGGCAACTGCTTGAATTATGACAATTCCGTTTCGAGAGACCATCTTCATTGGGATTAGACGAAAACCAGGATTTATGATCGAAAATTTGGGATGAAAGTAAAGCCTTAAGCCTGAATCACACGATTGAATAAACAATCAACTTTTGAATCAGTTTAATATCAATCGTGTGATTGCCTAATTTTTGTATGAAAATCACACGATTGATATTAAATTGATTCAAAAGTTGATTGCTTATTCAATCGTGTGATTCAGGCTTTAGAATTTAGCCCAACAATCAAAAAGTTTAGATGAGATATAAATTGAGATCATTTAAAGTTCCAAATAAAAGCGATGAAATAGATTAAAGAGCCAATAAACGAGTAAAGTACTGTTGAATCCCGTATAATACCCTGTATGATACAATTTGTTCATAAAGGACTGTGTATATGTATATTTTGTCTTTTTCTGTTAATACTTTTCAGTTTTTAATTTTTGAATTTTTATCTTTAATTTGTCTTGAAACTTAATATTTGAAATACTTTCTTTTCTCGCACCCCTGGTTTCTTATTGAAGACAACATTTTTTCAAAATTTTAGGACGTTCGTTATTTTTGTTTTGTATTTTTTGTACTAGACTTCATTTCAGTGCCTTTTCAAAGCGATCTTCGCTGTCAGACAGTTTGACAAGCTCTGCAAATAATAATTATTTTAATAGGTATTTTTTTTGTTGTTGTTTTGGTTGTTGTTAAGAGGCGGCTTCTTATTATTTTTCACTTTCCACTCATTGTTCTTCATACTATTAATTAATGCATTTTTTGTATTATTTCTTTTGCACTTGCTCTACCGCCTCCCCCTAGTTTTTAATTTAACTTTTTTTTATTCATTTGCCCTATCTCTCCTTATTCTCGCGTGCTTCATAATTTGTATGCTGCCCCGCCATAATTGCAAAAATATTAAAATTGAATTTAATTGGTTTTGTGTTAGTATTTTTTTTTTATTATTTATTATGTTTTAGAGTTTTCTTCGTTTACGTTTTTGTTTTGGTTCCTAGAGTACAACAACCACAATCTACTACTTAATGCAATGTTGCCCTCTTTGTTGTTTTAAGTTCAAGTTGTCTTGCACGGAAATCATACCCCCGCCCCCCCAATTCATAGAAAATGTTTGTTCAGCACGCGCCCCTTATACTTTGTTAATAGGTTTTCTTCGAGTCTGCTACAAAGTGAGGACTATCGTCGTTTTTATTAGTTTAAACGTTTTTTCATACACAACACTTTTAATGCCCGTAACTTCAACGAATAGATATCTACTGGTGCTTAGTTATCTATCGTGTAAGCAAAATTTCGTAACTTCAACGCATAGTTAAGGAGTAAAAACACCGGATAGGTAAGAGATATCTGTTCGGTACGAACACCAATAGATATCTACTCGTTGAAGTTACGGGCATAAGTGCTATTAATAAATTAATATAAATAAATTAAAAAAAAAATAAATATAAAATAATATAAAATAAAATTTTAAAAGTTAAAAAATACCATTTGATTCTTCACCTGATAATTATTCTATGAGTCAATCCATTCCCGAAACCATTCTTCCCTGAAACTATTCTTCCCTGAAACTATTCTACCCGAGATTATTCACCCATTCCAATTCATCTCCGTGACAAATTTTCTTCTGAACAAAGAGTGTATTGATAAAATGTTGTTGTGTTTTGTATTAAAATACATCAGTATTTTCAAGACTTATTTTTGAATTTCTCAACAAATTTTGTGACTGAATAATTTTAGAAATATTGGTATTGATTTTGTTTTCCCGGGAAAGTATCGTTCAAAACCATTAATCTTTTGTCAGTTACTGATTTCAATTAGCTTTTTTGAACTATGTAAATTGATTGAAATAATTTTTTGTTCCTTCTTAAAAATTGAATTTCGGAATAGCAAAATCAGGAACATTCACATATCGTCACTATCATGCCAAATGGGCGAATGTGCAAGTTTTGACATTTGCTTTTTTTTAAATTTTTGAATGTAGTTTATCCTCAAGTATGATGTGCCAAAATCGCGTGTCATTTTGTTGGATATTTCTAGCCACAAAAGACAAAACCAAAACGGCGTATTTGAAAAATTGAAAATCTTGTCATGCCAAAAGGGCGAATCTTTTCGTTAATTAAAAATATTTTGCCAAACATTAATTTGCCATTTGTTATTTGCAAGAAAAACATTTAGGCAAAATATTTATAATTAATGATGCAGATCGATAGGTGCTTTGAAAACAGATAATAATTGCCTTTACATCACTATTTTATCTTGTACCATTAAAGAATTATATATAAAAAACGAAAAGATTCGACCTTTTGGCATACAAGATTTTCAATTTTTCAAATTTCTTCGATTTTTTATATTTTATATACGTTATAATAACTGACGAATAAACCAAAATAACAGAAAAAATTGAAAAAAATATTAATTTTGCTAATTTTTAAAGAACTTCAAACTTTAAAATTTGATTTCCCAACATTTTTAAAAATGCAGATTCGCCCCTTTGTCATAACAGTGACGATATATTTTAAAGTTATGAATACTATAGTTACAAAACACAATATTGGCTTTACACAAATGTAAAATAATAAAAAATACTTTTTTTTTTCTATATATTTTTGTTTACTATTTTATTAAATGTATTTTCTTTTGTATTTTTTTCTTATAGTTTTTCTAAACTATTCTATCGATCGCTCGATCCACGACGAAGAAGAATAACACAACGTTATGTGTTGGCTGTGGCAGCTCGAAACTCTTGCAAGTGCCTAAGAAGTAGCAGTATCAACAACAACATTAACAAATAACAGCATTGTGACTGACGCTAACAACAAAAATAATAAATACCACATCATCATCATTGGCAGCAGCAGCAGCAACACTTAAAGCCAAAGAAGCCAGTTGAAGTTGCTGCAACAATCAGTTGGAATGCGGCCAACGTGTTGGCGGCGGCCTCCACTACTTCGTCATCAACGTCTTATTATTCGACTTGGTTAAAACGAGACACCAGACCAGATCTGAGTAAGAGTTGTTATTTGTTTCTCTTTTTTGTATGCACATTCGTTGTTCCTCATCCTTTCAATAATTTCTTCTAATTTGCTATGTCTCACACACTCATAAAATGTAGTTTTATTTGAATACATAGTTTATTTATTTTTATTTAGTTTTATGTTTAAGGTTATATTTTTGAATTTTATTATTAATTATTTTGATTATGTTTCGCTATTTGTTTTAAACAAACATATCGTCATTGTAGTGTTGAGACTTACTAACTGCATTTACTATTTTACTTTGATTTACTTAAATCGATATATATCTAATCGAAGTTCATTTGTGTTCGATGAGGCCTATATTGGTATCAATTTTATGAAAAATTGTTGCGGGAAGTATTGCCTCGGGAAGAATTGTATCGGGATGAATAGTATCGGGTAGAATAGTCTCGAGTATAATAGTCTCAGAGAAGAATAGTTTCGGGGAAGAATTGACTCGTAGAATAATTATCCGGAGAAGAACTAATTCGTAAATTATAAATCCGGCGACGTTTTCTCGGAGAAGACGAATTACCTCGTAAAATATATATCCGGGTACGAATTTCCGGGTGAAGATTTGTCTCGGAAAGAATAGTTTCAGAGAAGTATATATAATAATTATCCGGGGACGTTTTCTCGGGGAATTTTCTCTGGTAAGAATTGTCTCCGAAAGATTAATCTACATGAAGTATATACTCAGAAAAAAAAATGTCTCGTAGCTTAATTGTCCGGAGAAGAATTTACTCGGCGAAGAATTACTTCCGGAATAGTTGTCTGGGAAATAGTTTTCTCCGTGAAGAATTGTCTCGGAATAGTTTAAGGGATGTATTTCCTCTGGGAAAAAGTGTATCGTGGATTAATTGTCTGGAGAAGAATTTTCGTAGTGAAGAATTACTTGCGGAATAGTTGTACTTCCGGAATAGTTGCACTTCCGGAATAGTTGATTTGTCTCGGGAAGAATAATCTTGGGTAGAATAGTCTCAGGGAAGAATTAACTCGGGTACGAATTAACTTGTAGAGTAATTATCCGGAGAAGAACTAATTGGTAAAATAAGTATCCGGGGACGAATTCTCGAGGAAGAATTTTCTCGGTGAAAAATTGTCTGTGAAAGTTTAATCAAAGCGAAGTTTATACTCGTGGAAATAAATGTCTCGTGGATTAAGAAGAATTTACTCTGAGAAAAGAAGAATTTACTTTGCAAAGAATTATCTCCGGAATAGTTGTGTGGGGAATAGTTTTCTCCACAAAGAGTTGTCTCGTTTAATAAATATCCGGGTACGAATTTCCTGGTAAAGAATTCTCTCGGAAAGAATAGTTTAAGGGATGTATTTCGTCTATGAAATAGTGTCTCATGGAATTATTGTCCGGAGAAGAATTCTCACGGTGAATAAAATGATCTAGAAATAGTTTTCGCTTCGAAGAATTGTCCGTGATTTTTATTTTTGTATGGGTTGAAATCGTTTTCGATTAGAATTGTCTCGAGAAAGTATTCTCACAAAAAGAGTTGTTCCGTATAAAACTATCTCGGTGAAAAATGGTCCCGTAAACGCTTAAACAAAATCATAAATACTGCTTAAAATCGGATCATTGGTTTTTCTTTTCTGAGAACAATAACTTCACATGTTATACATCATCACAACATTGCATTGGGCTTTATCACCCATCCATATAACCCATTCATTCTCAACAGCAATCAAATTTTATACGTTTCACAACTTTGTAGTTTTGTAGTTGTTATTTGGTGTTGTGAACGAAGAGCTTCACCCATCATCATAATCATTGTCATCATCATTATCATCACCCAGCAGCACTTTTTTTTTATTTCGTTTGGTTCCGTTTGCTTGTTTTAAGCGTCGGTGTCTTTGTGTGTATCGTGGGGGGATTTTTAAATAGTACGAGCATCATACTTTACTCTCACCAACAGGCCGCAGCACCACCACCACCAGCAGCATCTCACCAGTAACTACTACAACATTTTAGTTCCACTATTTTCAGCGCCCTTCTGCTGCTGCTGGCTGTTTTCAGTTTTGTATTCGTTCGTTGTGCCGGCGTATTTCATTCATTCGTTCATTCATTGATTCCACTTGTGCTGCTGCGACTGCTGCTCCTACACGACTCTGCTTCATGGCGCGCCTTTTTTTAGTTTTTTAAAATACTTAACACATAAAAACTGCGCCGTCATTTAAAATAGTGAAATTCCGTTACAACAACTTCATCATCGTGCAGTGGTTGTTGTTGCTGTCATTCATGTTGCTGTCATTCATTAATTTTTTTCAATAAAGTGCGTCGTTCGTTCGTTTCCGTTGCTATGTTTTTTTTTTTTTTTGTTATATTCAAATATGTGACGGCGGCAGTGCTGCTGCGCGCAACAACACAAAAACAAAATTTATATTTTTTAATAGCTTTGTTTTTCTCAAATGTAGAAATGAAATCAAAAGAATCCATGGAATCGTATTTAAAAATGACGTTTCATATAACGGAAGCACTTTTTAGTTGGAATTTTAAAAACCCACCACGTAAATAAAAAAAAATATTAAAAATATCAGTAGAAATACCGAATTCAGTTTTTAATATATTTAAATATATTTTAAAAAAATTGTTGTTTGTTTTTCGACCTAAAATAGAGTTATTGCAAAAATATTGTTTTTGTGGGCTCAAGGTCTTGCCAGATACAAAGTGCTGTGGACTACAAAAACAAACAAAAATTGACAAAAAAAATCCAGTTTTCTAAATGCCAGTGAGAAAAATCCATAAGAAACTGAGATTTTGTTATTCGAAATTATCTAATTTCAATTAAAATTGATATTAACCGTTTCAAATCTAGAAAAATTCAAAAGAAATTTGGATTTTCTATGTCTGAAGTGAGTGCATTCTAATTTCTCATTTGAAATTTGCAAAATTCCAAAGAAAAATAAGATTTTGTGTATCTCGTATATTGTCAGAGTCGAACGGAATCTGAACTCGACCTGAAGAGACTCTGATTTAAATTACAAACAACTTGAACAGCATTTGTCAAATTCGTATGAAGTCTTGTGTTCGACTAGTAAAATTAACGTCAAAATCACTACTGTTCAGACAGGTCGTTAAAAGAAATCGAGCACGTCGAGTCTGTTCTGAACAACCGACTTCGATAATCTGAGCGAATAAACAAACGCAAACTACTCACTCTGAATGTTCAGAGTTCAAAAACAAACGCAGATATTTTTTTGACAGTTCGAGCACAGTTCAGAACCAATAAAAGAAAATGCTCAGTATAAAAATTTATTTTTCAAATAAATTCAATCATCAAAATACTTCAACGATTTGAATTCATTTGGAAAGTGTTTTTTTAGTATTGTGACATTCAATTCAAAACCGTTTGTTTACAAATTGTATTTGAAATTCGATCGCAATTGTATCGAAAGCAGGAACATGTCTCTATATTTCTTTTATATTTTGTTTATTACGTTCTTCGTTCTAAATGAACAATTGCAATTTGATTTCGAGTTGTCTCAATTTCATTGAAAATAGTAATGATCAAAAATGATATATCTTCAATCTAAATCTAGTTAACATAAATTTAAAACAATCCGTTCTATCATCAGGATCTTCAGTTCGTAAAGTTCTTTCTTAATACATCTACCTCGGTTTTGTTTGCTGTCAACAACACAATTCTTTCCCCAAACAATACTTTGTTCCAGAAATTTATTTTCCAAAACAATTCCCCTCCTATATAATTCTTTCCCGAGCTTACTTTTACTCGAGACATTTTTTTCTCGGAACAATTCTTCCCCTAATAATGCTTTCCCGAATAATTCTTTCCGAAAGAATTCATTCCTGTACAAAATTTCACTTTACTGTTCCTATCATTTATCGACTATGAAGAAAAAAGTAGGTAAAAATAACATTTAATAAAATGTTTCCTATCTTTTCGTCACTTTTATATTTTTTTAAATTTTTTCTGTTATTTTGGTTTATTTGTCAATTATTATAATGTATGTAAATATCTTTAGATTTGGACAACCTACTGAATTACAAATACGGAATTTGTGAGGCTGTATCCTGATCAAAACGCAAATATTTTTGTTTTTTATGCTATAACTTTTTATTAGCGCAAGATAAAATAGTAATGTATTTTAGCATTAGTTGTTTGATTTTAAAGCACCTATCTATTGGCATCATTAATTAAAAATATTTTGTCAAGCATTAATTTGCCATTTGTTATGTGCAGGAAAAAATATTTGGCAAAATATTTTTTAATAATGATGCCAATCGAAAGGTGCTTTAAAAACAAACAATAAATACCTTTACACCACTATTTTATCTTGCACCAATAAAAAAACATTGCAAAAAAAACGAAGAAATTGGAAAAATTGAAAATCTTGTCATGCCAAAAGGGCGATTTTTATACCCTACACTAAAAGTGAAAGGGTATATTCAGTTTGGTACGCCGTTTGTAACACCCAGAAGGAAGCATCTCCGGTATGGAAAAGTATATATATTCTTGATCAGCATGACCTCCTGAGTCGATTTAGCGATGTCCGTCTGTCCGTCTGTCTGTCTGTCCGTCCGTCTGTCTGTCCGTCTGTCTGTCTGTCTGTCTGTTGAAATCCCTAAGACTTTTAAAATAGAAGAGCTAGATAAATGAAACTTATAACTTAGATTACTAATATACCTACGCTGTATGTGCGAAAAAATTGGCGAGATCGGTCCATTGTGACCTATGATCCGACCACTTATGTTCAAATACCTCATATAAAATGTACATATAAAGATCAATTTTTATGTATACGTGCTTAGGTAAACTTTTTTGGTCAAATATATATTGATATCATGCTCAAATACATTATAATAATGTTTTCCGGCAAAAAGACTTGTGGTTCACAAAAAAAAAAATCGAAATTCGGTACACCTACACATTTGTAAATATGGGTATCAAATGAATGGAAATTCTTCAGCGATTGAATGTTTGTAGTTATTTTCAGGATTCGTATACCCTGGTGACCTATATATCACTTTGAATGGTAACCACACATATGTGTAGGGTATTTATAGTCGGCTTAGACCGACTATAATTTTGATAATCCTAACTATCATAATTACACCTACTTTAAAATTTCCCATGTGATCTAACCTTCCCAACTGGTTTTTGTTTTTTTGCTATGACTATTTAATGGTACTAGATAAAATAGTGATGTAGAGGCAATTATTGTTTGTTTTCAAAGCACCTATCGATCTGCATCATTAATTATAAATATTTTGCCTAAATGTTTTTCTTGCAAATAACAAATGGCAAATTAATGTTTGGCAAAATATTTTTAATTAATGATGCACATCGATAGGTGTTTTGAAAACCAATAATAAATGCCTTTACACTACTATTTTATTCTTTACCAATAAAAAATTATGGCGAAAAATGGAAAAGATTCGCCCTTTTGGCATGACAAGATTTTCAATATTTCAAATTCGCCCTTTTGGTTTTGTCTTTTGTGGCTATAAATATCCAACAAAATGACACGCGATTTTGGCACAGCATACACCCAGAAAAAGTTTTTTACTATTAAAAATATTCAATAGGATAAATTATTATTTTAATCGGAAAATACCATTAAATACTAGAAAATACCATGACATTGCCATTGAGTTTATATGAAAAATTTTAATTTTTGTATACTATTAAATTAATAATTGTCCTATTGGCCAATTTTAATGGGATTTGAGGGAATTTTTTTCTGGGTGTACTTGAGGATAAACTACATTCAAAAATGTAAAAAAAAACGCAAATGTCAAAAATTGCACATTCACCCCTTTGGCATGATAGTGACGATTTCTATATAATTCGGTATTAATAAATAATTAAGCTTGAAACTTTTTTCTGGACGTTACGTATTTGATATTTTGATTGATATAGTGCTTCATTTTCAGCCAATCTTTAAATAAAACATAACATTACAAAAGTATTTTTTTAAACTTTAAACACACATTTTGGTTGTCAAGTCAAATTTTAATATAAAAAGTAATTTTAATATTCCAATTAGTTTTCAAGATATTTAGATTTTAAGTTGACTATTCTATTTTTATGTATTTTAAGATTTAATGAGAAACCATCAAACCAAATTACAATTTTGTATGTACTTGCTCTACTAAAATCGTCTTTAATAAACGATTAATCGATTGCAAATCTACATCCATAGATTTTAATGTTTTCAATTATCAACATGTTTTGAATTAAACCAAAAAAATCGTCGTCGTTGTCTCAATGAAATGCTTTAGATTTAGACTCCCGCCTAAAAGTTTTTAGTGTTTGATCTTGACCTAGGCGCGCACGAGATCATTGAATTCTATGGTTATTGAACTGGGATGAACATGCGTCTCAAGCGCAAAAAATGAGCTCTAATCATTTCGTTGCTGCAAAATCGATCATGGCTTGTGTTTTTTTTTTTATTTATTTCTTATAAAAACAAAACTCTCCACACGTATGGTATGTGCGAAATGATTTTATTGAACTTTGTATAGGAATATTTTTTGTTTTTTGACATAATGTAATTTTTTTTATTTTGATTGGCGAATTTCTGACGCCACAGCATCAATAAATTACATTTGGGTGGCGCTCACTTTGCGATTTAATATATTTTATTTTGATGCCTTGTCAACTGCGCTTGGCACAGTAAGTAGGTACTTTAATCAGCAATTAAAACAACAAATTGTTTTTGCCCAGAGTTATCAGCAGCAGCATTAAGAAAAATAATAAATAAAAAAATAAAATCACCGAATTTCAATCGATGAAAAATTTGTTATTTGCAGAATTCTGGAGACATGCGTTCATTGAGCTGCGGCGCTGATTGCACTGGCTGCATGATTGCTGGCGATATGAATGATTTTTAATGTTGAAAACAAATTTGAAAGCAAATTTACCAAAAAAAAAAAAAAAACAGATAAATATCAGACTTGTTCACAAAACGAATTTCGATCGAAATTATTATTTTTGAAAACAAAACAATAGCATTCATTTTGTTTAACATCGGTTTGATTACGAATGGAAATGTTTTTTTGTTCTGAAAAACACAAAACTTATATTTCGTTTTCGATTGGAAGCTGGAACATGCCCAGATCATCAATAAATCCTCATCTTAAATCATATGTTTCTATATTTAAAATATACAGATATGTTTTCCAATTAATGTTGTCAAATTAAAACGAATTCATTCAGAATAAATCGGGTGTGCTCTAAATTTTAATTGGAATCGATTTTTAAGTTAAAATCGAATTGAATTCGTCCATATCGTCACTATCATGCCAAAGGGGTGAATGTTTTTTTACATTTTTGAATGTAGTTTATCCTCAAGTATGCTGTGCCAAAATCGCGTGTCATTTTGTTGTATATTTCTAGCCACAAAAGACAAAACCAAAAGGACGAACTTGAAAAATTGAAAATCTTGTCATGCCAAAAGGCGAATCTTTTAGTTTTTTCGCCATAACTTTTTATTTGTATAATATATAATAGTGGTGTAAAGGCATTAATTGTTTGGTTTCAAAGCACCTATCGATCTGCATCATTAATTAAAAATATTTTTCCAAACAACAATTTGTTATTTGCAGGAAAATTTGTTTGACAAAATATTTTTAATTGATGATGTAGATCGATAGGTGCTTTGAAAACCAACAATAATTGCCTTTACATCACTAGTTTATCTTGTACCATTAAAGAGTTATATCAAAATAAACGAAAAGATTAGCTCTTTTGGCATGACAAGATTTTTAATTTTTCCAATTTCTTCGTTTTTTTGCTATATTTTTTATTGGTGCAAGTTAAAATAGTGGTGTAAAGGTATTTATTGTTTGTTTTTAAAACACCTATCGATTGGCATCATTATTTAAAAATATTATTCCAAACATTTTTTCCTGCAATAACAAATGGCAAATTAATATTTGACAAATATTTTTAATTAATGATGCCAATAGATAGGTGCTTTAAAATCCAACAATTAATGCCTTTTCATTACTAATCTTGCGCTAATAAAAAGTTATAGCATAAAAACAAAAATATTTGCGTTTTGATCAGGATATAGTCCGACAAAATTCGTATTTATAATTCAGTAGGTTGTCCAAATCTAAAAATATTTTACATACGTTATAATAATTGACAAATAAACCAAAATAACAGAAAAATTGAAAAAAATATAAATTTTGCTAATTTTTAAAGCACTTCAAACTTTAAAATTTGATTTCCCAACATTTTTAAAAATGCACATTCGCCCCTTTGGCATGACAGTGACGATATATTATAGTGAATGTTTATTTTCGATAAAATTTCCTATGTTTATGAAGAAAAACGTTTTTCTTCTTTCCGCTGTAATTATTTTGCATTGAAAAATCGAATTTTAGAATAACCAAGAATAAATTCGATCGGAAATTGAAAAAATGAGCAGTATGATGAAATAATACTAATCTCTTAAATATATATATTTTTTCAATATATTTCGTTAATTTTTCAAGTACGTTTTCGATTATAATTCAAATTTTGGACCTTCTAAATCAAATTGAATCTGTTCAGAATTTTTTTCTTAAAAATGAACCTATGACCCTATTATAAAATCAAAGTACAACTATAAATTTATGACGTAATTTCGACAAAATTACATTTTTTCAATTCGTTTTTCAACGAAGGCATTAAAAAATGGGAATATATTTATATTTATTAAGAATTGAGCTGTATAAGTAATTGAAATATTTATAAAATATGCATTTAAATGCACATTATTACATTTTAATGTTTGGGTAGTTTATGATAAACGTAGTTTTAAGTTAAAATTGTATTTTTGTATTGTATTGATTTTTTAAAATCAGCATTGTTGTATTTAATTTTTGTATTTTTTAATTAATTTTTTAAACATTTTTATTTTTTAACTAATTTTTCCTGTTTTTATTTGCATAACAAACGAATTTTGATGAAATATAGCTGCGTCTTGCATTGTCAAGTACATTTTTTTTATATTTTTTATTATTATCAGTTCCAATTAATTAGCTTTTTATTATGAATTAAATTTATTGTTGTTATTCAATGCTGCTTATATGATTTGGTTTGCCATCATCTTCATTTCAACTGCGCGAGTGAAATCGCCGATCGAACATCTTCAGTTTCTTCTTTTTTATTTGATTTTTTTTTGTTGTTCTGCTGCGCCGTTTCAACATCGACAATCGGAGAGTTTGTGTCATTCTTCAAAGTGGCTGCGACATGTTGTTTAATTCGAAATTCATATCACAGCCAGCTTTGAGGAGCGCTACGCCTCGTCTCGCCTGCATCGTATCGCATCGACCGCCTCCGGCTACACGCGGATTTTGCGAATTCCGTTCGACGAATCTGGTGCAGCACTTACCACATTTTGTTAGTGTGTTTTTGTGTGACAAAGACGACGCGTCGTTCAATTAAAATGGCTCTGCGCGCAGTCAATGATCGTCGTGGGTTATTTTGTGGAGCAATTGTTAAGTGAATAAATTATTACAAAAGCAGGGAATGTGATTTAAAAGTCTTCTACTACTATTCGACCAAAATTGTATTAAAATTTCAAATGTCCTGGTACAACAGGAAGAACATTTTATATGAAATTCAAATATTCGACAACAAAAATCGAATGAATTCGTGCCACAGAACTGTAACGATTTGAATTCGATTAAAATATGTTAATTTTATATTGAAAACCCGAATTCTGTAACAAAACAATTAAAAGAAAAACATAAAATCGTTCGAATTGTAATTTTTAATACGTTTTCGTTTGTAAGTTTAAATTTTAATAGTGATATAAAGTGTCTGTATGAGTTAAGCATTTCTTTTAATACCGCAGAAGAAGTAGTACCAACGAATCTTGCTTGTCTGCGCCTCACAAAGTGGTTGTGAAATGCTGATGTTTCCCACGTATTTTGGGCGCATATCACAGCCAGCTTTGATGAGCTCAGCTGAGCAAAAAACAACGAACTACCAACGGCGCCACAATATCATCATCAACAAAAATCAAAAAGTGTCTCAAGATTGAGCCCCAAAAATATGGTAACTAATTAAAAAAAAAAAATGTATCTGATTTCAAAAATGTTGCTTATCTAAGCCTCATCAAGTGGTTGTGATATGGATACTCAACGCATATCACAGCCAGCTTTGATGAGCTAGGATAATCAACGGAGGACAACACAAAATACATGTCACAAAAAATATAGAATTAAATTTTAAATATAACAAAATAAAAGTAATATATGTGAATTTCTATAAATTTTTAATTTTAAGTGTAACATTTAACAAAAATAGTTTGCTCCTGATGAAAAAAAAATATATTTCTGTTTAAATTGATTTTAAACGTTAATTTGGACTATGTTCTTGATAAGCATAAACAATTTTCTTATTTATCGTTAGATTTTTAAAACGACAAAATGATCCAAATTTGTGCTTTAAAAAATATAAATTTTTCGAGTTTAGATGCATATATCTTAAACATTTGATGGAATATTGTCAATTGTTTGTATATTGATATTAGTCTTGGCAATTTAACGAAAAATTACTATTAAAGTTTGTAAAAACAGTTTTAAAAATACTTTTTTTTATTTCAAGAAGTAACTGAAAATGACAAAAACTTCGTTTGTAAGTTTTCTAAAAGTGGTACGTAATAGAAAAAAAACTGAATTTGCACTGGTTATTTTCTAGATTACCATTTTCTTTTTTATCATTAGATCTGAAAAAAAGGTCTAGGAAAATCAAAAATGTTCGGGTTTAGATTTAAATATCTGGTTATTTTGTGGAATAGTGTAAATTTTTCGTATATTAAAATTAGTTTTGACAATTTAAAGAAAAACTACGTTTAATTTTTTTTTGTAAACATTTTTTTTTTATAAAGAACTAGTTTTCCAAGTAATGAAAAGCGCATAAAACTTCGATTGTAATTTTCAATAAAACATTACGTTATAGGAAAAACTGAACGAACAGTCTGTAGTTTCGACTATGTTCTTTATAAAATAAACATTTTCTTTTTTTTTATCATTTTTATCATTTATAATTAGGTACTAAAAAAAAATTATACAAAAATTAAAATTTTTCGAGTTTTGCTGCAAATATTTTGAATGTTTGGTGGAATATGGACAATTCTTTATTTATTAAAATTAGTCTTGACAATTTATAGAAAAATTATATTTAAAGTTTTTTTATAAAACTAGTTTTATAAATTACTTTTTTTTTTTATTCCAAGAAGTAGCTGAAAAAGCACCTGATATAACGATTGAAATTTTACGTTATAGGAAGACAACTGAGTATACAAACGTTAGTTTGGACTATGTTTTTCATAACAAAAGCATTTTTTTTTATAATTAAATTTTTAATACTAAAAAAAGTATTCAAGTACAGTCGAAAAAAATTTAAATTTATCGAGTTTAGCTGCAAATATCTTAAACATTTTCTGCAATATTGACAATTATTTGTATATTAAAATTGGTCTAGACAATTTAAAGAAAAATTGTGATTAAAGTTTTTTTTTTTGGAAAACTGTTTTTATAAAGAAGTACCTAAAAAGTGCCTAAAACTGCGTTTAAAATTTTCGTAATAGGAAAAAATGAGTATATACTCGAAATAAGAGTTCGAGAATTATAATTGACATATTCGAGGTCCATTAGATAAAAAATCAATTACATAAATAATAAAAGCAGTGTTTAAAATATGTGTTTTATAATGTATAGTGTTTAATACCTTTGATATTTGAAATAAGTCTGAAAATTAATAAAATTCATTTGAAAATAATTTAAATTTGTAAAATTCTGAATTTGTTCATAATCATTTTTAATGATAATTATTTATATTTGTTACTATTCTTATAATAATAAAATGTAGAATGCAATGAATTATAATTTATTACAAAAAGTGTAAAAATATTTTGCAATATGCGCATTATATTTCATCATCGTTTATTCATATTTTCATAGTTGTATTGATTTTATTTTATTGATTATTGCTGCACATTATTTTTAAAAAGTACATCAACGCCTAAAAGTATGCAAAGTCTTTTTGTATGACAAAATAATGCTTTATTTTAGACTGTACTTGTTTTATTATTGCATTAGTTTTATTGTATTAAAATTGTTTTTAAATGAGTATCAAATTTCTTTTAATTAATTTTTGTAGCACAACATTTCTGATCCACGAATGTTGTTTCTATTTTAGTTTGGAAAACACCTCATTTTTAGCACACGCACATCATCCATCAACATAATTAGCTCATCTCAAGCGCGCGCGGGGTGCACCACCAGAAAACATTTTTTAAATTGTTTCTTTTTTCTTTAATATAGTGATTTTCTTTTAAAAATTTAATTTTAATACGTCAACTAATTAATTCTTGTGTTTCTTCCTAAGGTCAAAGCAAGAAACTTGCCGTGAAAGCTCTGCTAGCGCATTGAAAGCAACGCAAAAGCTTTAAAGCTCAGCATTTTACACACACTACGACGCTGCGACAGCACCAGCACTTGCAACGAAGCTTTTGGAAGCTATATACTTTAATATATAAGCAGTTTTTGTTTTAATTGACATCTATATAAAAAAGCTCTCGACTTTATATAAATTAATCTTTCATTTGTGATATTATTTCATTGATCTATTTTAAGTTTTCTTTTATATCGAATATTTATAGCAATAGTATTAAAAACACACCAAATATTGTTAAAACTTTGAAACCAAAACTATTAAAAGCTACTCAGATGATAATACTAAAACAGTTTGTAATAAATCAAAACTCAATATTTATGCTGTGAGCTTTTTTAAGTAAGCTTTATTAACTAAGCTTTATATTAAATCATTACAAAAAGCTTTTGCAAAGCAAGTATCAAAGTAATTTATAAGAATTTGAAAAGTCAAAGCTTTCTGAAAAGCTCTAACTAAAGCTTTTTGACATTCTCAATTTGTTCTCAACTTGACTCAACAGTATTTTGAAAACTAGCATTCATTAAACTTGTTCATTCCAAGAATTTAACTTTTTTTTGTTTTTTAATTTTACAAAATGTCCAACTGTACAACACGCAAAATACCCTCGCTCTCACTGATGCTGGCGCTCATCTACATGCTGGCTGCGCACTGGCCGGCCGCACATTTTGCGACCGCCTGCTCCAGTCGCACGGTGCCTAAGCCACGTCCTTCCAGCACCAGCGCCACTTCAGCCACTGCATCACCCGCCGCAAAGGCAACCACTACAACAACTACAACGACGACCACACGCAGCACAACCACCTCCACGACAACGGTGCGTCCGAACATTACTTTTCCAACGTACAAATGTCCCGAGACCTATGACGCCTGGTACTGCTTGAATGAGGCGACCTGCTTCACCGTTAAGATCGGCGACTCTGTGATGTATAATTGCGAGTGTGCCGTTGGCTTTATGGGACCACGTTGCGAGTACAAGGAACTCGATGGTTCGCTGCGGCCACAGCGACCGCGTCCGATGCTGGAGAAGGCCAGCATTGCCAGTGGCGCCACGTTGGCGCTGCTCTTTATGCTGTTTGTCTGTTTGACGCTCTATTTGCGTCACGATCAAAAGTCTATCAAGTTTCTGACGACGACAGATGATGATGTGGTGCGATCGTATAACGGCGGTGGCGGTTCTGGTACTGGTTGTCGTTACTGCAATGAAAAATGCTGCAACGATGAGAAATCCGTTACGCAAAATTGGTGGCGTCGTCGACGTGTCGCAGGTTTTGGATTTGGCACGTTGGGCAGCGGTGCTGATGCAGACGTGGTTGGTTTTGGGAAGCAGCAACAGCAACATTTAGAGGCAATGCCTATGACATTTGCGCTCAAGCGCACTACAAAAATGTAGAATATAAATTGTGTGCTTTAAACTCTAAAATGGTTCTTGTATTTATTAAGAAATTCGGCATGTTTTGAAATTTACTTCCATACGATATTCAAAAATTTTAAATTTGTTTCGCAGCATTTTAACAGTTTGAATTCGACGATTTTCGTTTGAAACATCAAATTCTATGAAAGAAGTAAAAACAATTTCGTTCAAAAGTTGGGCCATGTTCCGACTACCGATCGAATTTCATATAAAATTTGTAAATAAACGTTTTTCAATCCTATGACTCAATATAAAAACTGATTTTTCAAAGAAATTCAATCCCTCTGCTTTGATTTGAACGATTTGTATTTGTTTGAATTACAATTGCTTGTATTGTGACGTCGAATTCAATACCGTTTATTTACATACGATCGGGACTCTATCGAAAACCTGAACTTAAAACCATGTTCCGCATGTTCGATCGAGTTCCCATCGATTTTCATATTAAAATTGTAAAAAACTGGTTTGAATTCAATGTCGCAATACAAAAAATTTGCTTTCCAAACGAATTTAAATCGTTCAAATCAAAACAAAGGGATTGCATTCATTTCAAAAAAAAAAAATTAATACTGAGATGAGACATCGAATTTAAAAACGTTTGTTTACAAATTTTATATGAAATTCGATCTAAAGCCAGCCGGACCATGTCGTATGTTTTTTTTTTAATACATTTTTTGAATAAAAACCAGTTTAATAAATTTCAAATATACAAATGTCACCTTAACATATTCAAAGACATTTTTAACATCAAAAACAACCCTCATGAATACTAAAGAAACTAAATTTTGTATCAAATAAAAGTTTTCCTAGAAAAATTGCCGTGGAAAATGTATTAATTATTGGACTGAATAAGTTTCATCAAACAGATATTGTCACATTTATCAAATTGTTTAAAAATAGTTCTTGAAATGTAGATAATTTTTATTTCTTTACAACGACGATTGGTTTTAAATACTATAATTTAAAATTGAAAACTAACCCGCTTATAACGTAAAACGAAACGAAATTCGGTACTTAAAAAATTCCAGTGACAGATTTTTCGTTCAAATCAAATTAAAAAGGACAACAAAATTAATAAGTTAACAAATTGTGACGCTGGACATTCTGACGCAAAGAATTTCATTTCGTTTTACATTATATGGGGTAAATTTCTGCACACTTTCTATTTAGTAGGTACGTGAACCATTCTCGTATTTGCTCGTAATCGTAGTAATTTTACTAAACCAGTAATAATCATGTTCAAAAGTGTATAGCAATTTTAAATTAAAATCAGGCAAATATAGTGCAGAATTAAAAAAACTAGTTTTATCGGGCTTATGCCAAAATTTGGTTTTAAACGAAATTGAAAAATTTTAAATTCAGTTTGTTTACTGAGCTTGAACGCTTGAAATTTGATTAAAACATATGTATTTCGTATGTAAAAAGTCAAATTCTAGAATACAGTTCTTTCTACTGAACTTGAACGCTTGAAATTTGATTAAAACATATGTATTTCGTATTGAAAAAGTCAAATCCTAGAATATGATTTCGATCGAAAGCTTAATCAGTTTGTAGTAAATACAGCAACCATTTTCGTAGTTCTACGAACAATAAATTTATATAGCAAGAGCAAACACTAAAATATAAAAAAATTACATATTATTTATACAACAATTTTAAACAACAATTTGTAAAACTGAAAAAATTGTTGATATACAAAAATTTCATTACTTTAGGACACATTGTGGGCAAGCAGAGCGAATATGCACAAAAAGTAAAAAAGTGTTTTACAAACAATTATATATTAAACTGTCATTTGTTAGTTGTTGTAACTAAAAAACGTCCTTAATCATTAGCTGTGCTGTGCAAACCGACTACTCACAAAATTGCCTTTGAATGCTTTACAACATTTTACTTGTATTAAAGAAAAATAAAAATACTATATAAAATTGATTTTACACATATTTTTCAAACACTTGATGATTTTAAAAAGAAACACTTTTATTATTATTAATATTTTTATTTTAGTGACGTAAGTGATATTTATTTATATTATTTATTTATATATACAACACAATGGCAACAAACTAAAAGTATTACAAAAAAAAAACTAAAAATTACAAAAAAAAATATATACAATTTAAATAAAATGCACATGGCTGTAATGCAAATGAAATCATAGAATTTTTCTTTTAATTTTTTATTTTGTATATAGGTAGTATTCATTTTTAAAAATTTTTGAATTTATTGAATTTCAAATCAACAACATTTCCACAGCTTACTGTATATGAGACACCAGAATGGTCCATAGCTGCTGAGCACCCAGATCAGCAACGTTGTCAACTGCAGCAACAGTCGAAAGTCCAGATAGTGCGCTGCATCCAGCGAGTACTCGACGAATAGCTCCGTTTCGAATGCCGTCCACATGCTCAGCATGGCCAGCGTAAATGTGATGAGACCGAGCATGGTGTGCGCGGTCTTGTTGAGCAGCGGTTGCAGCCAGTGTTTCAGCTCGTTGGCGTAGAGTGAGCTTAAGCCGCTGCACAGACTTAGCAGGCAGACGACGAAGGCGGCAAGTCCTTGTGGGAAAAATTTAGAAATTAATAAATTCAAAATAAAATCGAATGTTCGGAATCTGTGATCGACAATTATTTTACTTGTCTATATCATCGTTATATAGAAAAGCAACGTTAAAAAGAAAAGTTTATAGATTAACATTAAAAACAGCTGCTATATTTTTATATATCATATATTTTGCTATATTTTGGTATATCATTCGAGAGAAGTAACAATTGAGAAACATGAATACAGATCCGCAATTCGGTTCATAATTCGGATAGCAATTCAAATATCTGTCGAGCAGACACAAAAAATGGGAGGAAAAAAGCTCTTATAACGTAAAATGAAAACGAATTCGTCAGAAATTCCAGTGACGAGATTTTTTTTTTTAATTAAATTTCAAATAATAAAGCTGCATAGCATATATTTCTTTTAATCATAGACAATTATTTTAAACAATGAACATTTGTGTGTATTTAATTTTTACCAATTTTATATAATTTTGTTGATATAGTATTGTGGGCTTTTTTGGTTTTAATGCAAATAAATAAATTTGTGTTTATGTGACAGAATAATTTTACTTCAATTATGTAGGTTAGTAATTTTTAGATTGATATCAAAAGTTTAAATCAAAATTAGAGTTGGAATTTGGCAAATAATAGGTAAAAGTACGGAAAACCCAAAGTATAACAACACTACGGGAAAATGAACCGGTACGTGACTGTTCACGTGACTGGCGAAATGGTGATGGTGACTGGTTCTAGTTCTGACCCAATCGCATGAAACGTACCGGTAACTTTTACATCGCTTTGTCAATGGAGGTGACTATAGATACCATAGGACCGGTCTTCGTACTGTCCTTAGGGAACCAGTCACCGTACTGTCCTTAGAGGACCAGTCATCGTACTTTCAATCTTTCCAACAGTTCAGTGACAGATATCTTTTCTTATGGTCTTTTTTTAATGGTTGTTAGTAGACAGAAAATTCAATCGGTCTATCTATAAAGAATTTTTTGCTGTTGTATAAAATGATTGGAAAAACATTTGTATGATTCTCTAATTCATTTGTTGTTGGAAAATGTTGTTTACGAACATTACGTTGATATTGTCGTCCAATTTTTTTTAACATACTTTTTTATCGAAATGTTTCAAAAATTGTTTTTGTCGAATATTTTTTTTTTTGAAAAAGCAATGTTTGATTTCGAACATTGCATTGTTTTTGTCGTTCGAACATTTTTTTTTGTGAACTTTTGGAATATTGTTTTATTTGATTTGTTTTTTGAAAATGTTGATTTCTTCCATAAGTTATTTTTGGTTTTTCACTGATTTATTCAAACAATTTTATTTAGTGAGGGTTTTTTTGGAACCTCTGAAAAGGTTAACCTTTATCTCTAACCTCTGCTATTTAAAGTGTAGATTTATAAATTCCATAAAATCTAAATAATTCTGATTTTGACATTGAACATTTATCCTTCAATCGGAACTAATGCCCGTAACTTCAACGAATAGATATCTACTGGTGCTTAGTTATCTATCGTGTAAGCAAAATTTCGTAAGTTCAACGCATAGTTAAGGAGTAAAAACACCGGATAGGTAAGAGATATCTGTTCGGTACGAACACCAATAGATATCTACTCGTTGAAGTTACGGGCATTAAGAGGGCGTCGGTAAGTTAATAAGTTGAACTGCGATTCGAAAAGTTCGATGGGTTCATACAACCATGGCAAACCCCCGGAACAAAACATTGCCTTAAAATTGCCTCTCATCCCACCGTTCGGATACGACATTCAATTGTTGGCCCCACCAATTGAGTACAAGGTCAAGGTGTGCGAGTCTCGTCCTAGGTTTAACCGAGCTATTGAAACTATTGCCATTTATATGCTTTTGGCATAGCAGAAAGTATGTCAGTGAAATTTTCCTGATGAGAAATCATTGCTTTTGCTTTTCCGAATTGACATGTTTGTGTTATTTTTTTTTAAATGTTGTATTTGTGTTGTTTTCGATGTCAAAACGAGAAGATCAACTAAATATAACACTGTATAAGACGTCTAATCAAGCAACTCCTGAAGGATACGGTCGAACAATAGAAGAAGGTTCTTGGTAAGTGTGACTTGCAAGTCAAACCGGGTGGGGAAAGCCCATAGAAATATAAAAAAAAAACTATTGACATGTGGGTCTCTGACGAGACGAGAAGAAATGTTGTACCTGACACCACTGATAACAGCCAATTTGCTGATAAAGCACAGTTTAAACGATCAGCAGTTATTCCCCGCAATAATTAACCCAATACTTACCCAGTTGACCGTGCAGTGTTGGGAAATGCACCTCCTCCAGCAGTAATTTGACCACAACACCCGCAATACCGAGACAGGAACCAACAAGCTGTAGTATCCAGTGGGTGCGTGTGCGATCCGTACGCTGGCAGCTATGCGTGCCGGGGTTGCCGCGGTAATGCGCCATTAGACCCTCGGCCATAAGGCAGGCAAACTGTAAAATGTTGGCAAAAAATCAGCTGCATTTTTAAAAGACATTTTCATCGTCTGCACTCGGAATACAGTTTTCTTATATTAAGCAAATATTTCTAAAATTTATGAAATGCTTTTCTTAAAATAAGGAAACTTTCTCCTTAACATAAGCCGCCACTTGTTCTTAATATTAGGAAACTGTTTTGTGAGTGTACCGCATACAGACCCCCAATGTGCAGAGGCATGCGTGCCAAGGTATTTCGTCCGCATGCTGTCGCAGACACAGCCAACAAACGTAGATGGTTATGAAACCGATCAGCAGACGATTCAGCATCGATAGCACGAATTCCAGACGCAGTATCCAGTTTATTTGTGTTGTGACGCACGTTCTAGGCAACGAAACTTTTGGCGGTTGTTGAGGCTTTTGAGCTGGCTTCGGATAACTGTTGACCACAAATTTTCCACTTCTGGCCATTTTTCTAAAACGTGTCTTTAACTCTATATCTATATCAGAGCCTCTGCTTGCTAGAGCTTCCAAGAGTCAATTGACGTCGTTCGATGGCGGTCTCAATCAACGCAACGCAACGTAGAATGTGATGTCACTTGATTAAACAGAGTTCGCTCGTTTTCATGTTGATTTTCTTAACATTATTCATTGATTAGTTTTTGGTTGATATCGCAATGGAGTTGGCATTTTCAGAGCGCGCTTCATCAGTCGTCGTCAGTGGAGGACGAGCTGCGAGTCGAGTGTATTTTTTGATGAGTTCTTGAGTGATTTGATGCGATTACATATTGAGTGAAAGACTCGCGGTTTGGGTGATAAGAGGCGATAATGCATATTAATGATTTTAGTAGTTTTAAATATTTAAATTTTCAATAACAATTAAATTTTTCACCAACAATTAGAATTTTCAATTAGAGTCAAGTTTTCGATAAAAAATTTAATTTGCCATCAAAAATTCAATTTTTAAGTAAATATTAAAATTTTCACTAAAAATTAAAATGTTCACTAAAAATTAAATTTTTCACTAAGAATTAAATTTTTCACTAAAAATTCAATTTTCACTTAAAATTCAAATTGTCACTAAAAATCAAGGATTGAAACCTAAACGAATAACGGTTTCGATTTCGGTTTCGGTTTTTTTACGCGTTTCGGTTTCGGTTACGGTTTCGGTTTTAAGTTTTTATAACGAAACGGTTTCGGTATACCGGTTCCATGTTACGGTTTCGGTTTTGATTTCGGTTTTTGTATAAATTTTCTTTATTTCCATATTTTTCAAATAATTTTACATTTTTTATATGGTGCTAAATTATGTTCAAATTATTATACTGCGGTAAAGTGGGAAAAGTAATTTAAACAATGTTTGTTGTTATTTTAGTAAAAATATTGTGTTATATGAATTATTTAATTGATTACGCCAAGAAAAAAACATTTTGACTTCACCTGAGATATGATCTGAATTGCAAAGAAGAAGAATTTTGTACAATTTTCAACCATAAAAGCCAATGAAATTAAATTTCAACAATTCTGTGAACTGCAATATGTAAACTAGTGATGATCATTTGCAAGAGCAAGGCAAGAAATGGTAATCTTAAGACAAAGAAGACAAATATCTTAAATTGCATATTAATTATGAAAACGAATAGAATTTGAACACTAATTGTATTTAAGTTACTTATTATCCATATTTTCAATTTATTTAACAATTTACTAACAAAAAAAATCCAATAACATAAAAATTTGAATTATATTTTAACAAGAATTAACTAATAAAAAATAATTGTATAAATCAAGTGATGTTGACGAGATAATTCAAAATCTCAAGTCCATAATAAAATTATCGAAAAGTCACCAAATACATTTTCAAAATGCTAAATATTTTTTACAAACATCTTTATGTATCTGTCAATTTTTAATCGATGATCTCCATTTTTTTACCACATCATAAGAAAATGTAAATCTATCAATTGATATTTCAACTTTAAAAATGCATCAATTACTTTGTGTAATATTAATCAACAAACTCGAAAGTTAAGTTTTTTATAAAAATGTATTTGGTGACTTTTCGTTCTACAACGACGATATATACATTATACGGATATACATATACAATAAATATAAAGAATATTTCGTATAGGCATATTTCTGTTTTCGTCAAAGATAAAAAAATCCGTATGATACACGTACAGTATGTCAAGAGAACTCAAATAATATCTTGCAGAGTAACATTTTTTTTTTTGCGAACACCATGCGAACACAAACTCAAACGCTACAAAGCGAATACTAACGGAAAGAAGAGAATATAAAAATAACGATTACGATTCTTATACACACACTTTCACAACGACAACTCTTCGTTGCTATCCTGTATCATCGCATGGCAACAAACAGACGCATGACAACAGACAGACGCATGACAATGGACAGACGCATGACACAGACAGACGCATGACAACGGACAGATGCATGGCACCAGACTACATGTATGTATCTAGTACAGCTCTCTAGTTGGTAACAACAACGAGTTCTCTTGTGGTACAAAAAATTTCCCGCCAAAAATTCTATCAAAAGCTTGGATGCTGCTTTATTCGCATTTTTGTTGTTGTTGCACTTTCAAACGAATCAGCGGATTTGTAAAAAAAGAAAAACACAAAAAGCAATATATCAGCTAAATATATCACACTGTGAAAATGTTAATATATTATTTTTTATTACTTCATGATTTTACAATTAACAAAAAAACTATATATAAAAGTAAAACTAAAATAATAATGTGCATAAGCACAGTGCGTATGCACAATCGATGTACGAACAAGCGTAGCGAATAAAAGAAAAAAAACTTTGTTTTGTCTGTTTTATCTCTTTGAAGCGACTTTTGAAGCACTTTTAAAGCTTTTTACCGCTTCAAAAGTGCTTCACAGGCCTTATTTTTAAGATGCTTATATTCTTTAGAATTGACAAAAACAAAAAAAACAAACATCTTCATTAATGTTCACGTTCATAAATATTTTGCACGCTTTCCATTGTTACTTGTTGTTCAATATTTAGTAATATCATCAATTATGTTGTATATCATTATTACCTTAAAAACATAATAAATACATTAAAATTAAGTGCTCTTGTTCTTTTTTTTTTTGCAAATTCTCGATCTTGTTCTCGTTTTTGTTCTTGCAAAAAAAATGCAAGAACAAGATGCAAGAACAAGAAATTTTTAATCATCACTAATGTAAACAAATATCTGCCTTATACTTGAAATGTTTAAAGTTGTCGAACTTGCACTTAATTTTTCGTATTTCCATAAATAGTTACTGAGATGTTAATAATTTGAAACTTTTTTACATTTTTTCTTGCATTACCATTATTTTGTTTATGTCCGAAATTGAGCTGTTTTGAAACATCAGTCAAAAATCCATTAGAATGGTATTCTATTGAATAGATCCTTTAAAAGAATTTAAAAAATATTCAAATGAACTTTTCAGAACTTGTCCCACTTTACCCCAAGCTCCCCTATATATTTTACTAATAAAATAAATAAAAAAAACCAATATTATTAAAATTTGAATCATTTTTTAACGTAAACATTTTGCTTGGAGTTACTGGTGTTTTGTTGTTAATTCGATTAATGAAACAAAAAACAAATTTTAGACCAAATGCCGTTGTTTTGGAAATACCGTTTCTCAAAAAACAACATGTGAATTTTTGTACAACCAAAAATGTTTATTTTGGGAACTCCAAATTTAGATTAATGACATTTTACTTAAAATCTTCTATATAAAATAAAATAAAATATGTTTTTCTGTTTCTTTTTATACTTTTTTAAAAACCGTTTTAAACCGGTATAAAACCGAAACCGTTTATATCGGTTTCACTAAAAATTCAATTTTTCACTAAAAATTCAATTTTTCACTAAAAATTCATTTTTTCACTAAAAATTCATTTTTTCACTAAAAATTCAATTTTTCACTAAAAATTCAATTTTTCCCTAAAAATTCAATTTTTCACTAAAAATTCAATTTTGCACTAAAAATTCAATTTTTTACTAATAATTCAATTTTTCACTAAAAAATCAATTTTTCACTAAAAATTTTTCACTAAAAACTCAATTTTTTTTACTAAAAATTCAATTTTTCACTAATAATTCAATTCTTCACTAAAAATTCAATTTTTTACTAATAATTCAATTTTTCACTAAAAATTTAATTTTTCACTAAAAACTCAATTTTTTTTACTAAAAATTCAATTTTTCACAAATAATTCAATTCTTCACTAAAAATTCAAATTTTCACTACAAATTTAATTTTTAACTAAAATTCACTTTTTCACTAAAAATTTAATTTTTCAATAAAAATTAAATAGTTCACTTAAATTCACTCAAAATTAAAATTTTCACTAAAAATTTAATTTTTTACTAAAAATTCAATTTTCACTAAAAATTCATTTTTCATTATAAATTCAATTTTTCACTAAAAATTCAATTTAATTTTTTACTAAAAATTAATTTTTTCACTTAAGTTCAATTTTTCACTAAAATACTTCGTTATTTGTATTAAAGAATATATAAATTTTATTTAAATTAAAATCACATAATATAATGCCACCAAATGCATACAAATCATTCACTGAAAGTGTCTGATAATATTGCAGATCTTGTGGTAGAGGGCCTTCAGCGGTCCGATGCATGATAGAAATAACGAAATCAGTGTTATACACTTCATCATGATCTGAAAATCGTTGGATACTTTGCGGCTAAAAAATCCCGTCTGATAGCCGTAATATTGAGCGGCTAACGCCACCACAAACGTAGCGATACCGAGCAGATTATGAAAACTTTTATTCAGAAGAGGGCTCAGTACCCGTTTGAGGCGCATCGAGAATAATGACGTAAGGCCGGAGAGCATGCTAACGAGACATAGAATGAAGGCAGCAAAACCTGCGAAATAGACGTATAAAATTATTAAACTTAACAAACAAATATTCAATTTAATTTAATTAAACAAATTCATATTCATCAATGAATAATTCACAATGTTGATGAATAAATTTGGAATACTATGAATAGTTCATAAATACTGTGGGTTTTTACCAATATTATTAACTCTATGAATTCTTCTATTAAATCATAAACACTATGAAATATATATTAATATTATGAGTAATTCATAATATGAATAATTCGTTAATATTATGAAATTATGATGTACAAATTCATCTATATTACAAATTAATTTTTTATGGGTTGAACATGATATTAGGGTTCATGTACAAAAGCCATTTCCCCGAAAGACATTTCCACGAACAGCCATTTTCCCGAATAGAAATTTCCCCGAAATGGAAAATGTCCATGTGCTTTCGGAGAAGTGTCCTGCTACGGATATTAATTTCCAAAACTCACCTAATTTGCCATGCACCGAATGCAGCGAAAATCCCTTCTGTATCAGTTTGATGAGGCAGCCGGCAACGCCGCAAGAACCGCCCAGAGCCTGCAGCATCCAGTGTAGGGTGGTCTTGGTGGTGCGCTTGTAGTTGAAAGTCAAGACGTTGCACGAATAGTGTGACATAATAGCCTCGGCCATTAGAAAGGAGAACTAAAGAAGAATTTTAACATCGTCTCGTCTACTCCAACACATTCGCCCCCATACTCACCCCGATGGTTACCAGCCATGCGTGCAGAGCGGTGCCCGCCAAGCCCGTGCGCAGACACATCCAGCTCAGGTAGATCGTCACAAACCCGATGCAGACATGATTCACGACATTGAGAGTATACTCCAGTCGCTGCAACAACTGACGCATCTCACTGTTCGGCATCGTGTCGACAGTCATGCTGCTCCTGAGCAATACGTACGAATCCTTCGAGGAAGTGGAAATGCGTGTGCAAAGACTTGTTTTAGAGCTGCTACGTTGATAGCCACCACCAAAGTGTTGCAAAACCGTTGACGATGAGGGTGCTGACGGTGACGAAGACGCAAAACGTTGGTTGAGAGCCGCGTGCAATTGTCGTGCGGTGCCGACGGTACTCGACGCTGTTGTGGTGCCGTAATCGGCTGGCGTTTGACTGACGCTGAGCTGCTCCATTGGGGCTAAAAACACCGTGTTCTACACTATTTTTTGTGTTGTTAGTTTAGATGTTTTTTATTTTGTTTTTTTTTTCTTATCGCAATATTAAAGGTTTTAAGTCGGAGCTGCTGTGCTCACTGATAACCGGGCGAGCGAGAGATAGATACAGTTAGTTGGATAGTTAGAAGACGATGTGACGCAGTGTCTAGAATAAGAGGGAGTAGGGTATTATGAGTGAGTGCGAGAGAGCTAGAATGTAAATTTTTATTTGTGGTTTTTTCTATTGTGATATGTAGAGAATCCTATTATATGGGTCAAAGGCCAAGGGAAATTAATTTTAGTTTAAAAATCAAGTGATAAGATTATACATCCAACTCAAACAAACTATTATGGGATAAACTATGTTGAAACATTTGTTATAAAGATGCATAAAGATTGTAATAATTTTGGGGGTTCCATGATCAAACAATTTCGCTTCTTCCATATGTATATTGATCTTGATCTAAATTATTGAAAACACGGTACATTCTAAAATCATTGGGATTGGGATAATTCGAAATTGGTAACTCGAATCTAGATTTTGATTTATAATTTCAATTTGCAATCAAATTATAATAATTTTGACGTATTTCTATTAAGTGGTTTAAGTGGTCTCTTCAAGACTTCCAATCAAACCATAAAACTGGTATCTTTTCATTGAACCTATATCAAATTTTGCATTTACTTTTTATAAATTCTTTTGATCTCAATTTGTATGCAAATTGCATTTGACTCATATGTGGTTGAGTAAAATGGATTTCAGATTAGAGATCGACGACTCTGAACTACCATAGAACCGTTACCATATTGGAAAATTTAAATTTAGATTTGATGTAGTAAAAGTTTCAACAATTATTTCACACAGAAAAATCCACTTTTGGCATGAGGTTAATTGAACCAACGTTTCAGTGTTGCAACCGAAATACATTTGTTGTAACCTCATGTCATTAAAATGAACGTCCCTTATTTTTCTACAACCGAAATGTTAGTCCGCGCAACTGCACATTCGGTTGCCGTAACCTCATGATTGCATTTTTCATTCTGCCAAAATTGACATTCGTTCATTTGTTATGGAAATTGAGTAAGTTGTTGTATCAGCAGTTCGGTTACCAGTTTCTTGCCAACAATTATGGATACATGCAGAAATAAATAAACGTCAAAAATTTGTACAAGTCGAAAACAATAGGAAATTCATTAATTAAGTTAAATTGTGAAATAAATATAAAGGTTGTTGCAACTACTTAGCAGTTGTTGTCGCAACCGAATGATTCGGTAGGGCAATTTAGTTGGTTGCCGCAACAAATCAGTTCTCTGTGTGTTCTCACACTTTAATTGTAATTCAGAAATTCCATTTAACATAAAAAAAAACTTAAATCCAGAAATTCCATATATTTTTTAAAATACATTAATTGATATTCATATTTTTTCATTTTGAATTCAGAAAATATCAATTGATCGAAATAGAAAATTGATTATTTTTTTAACAAAATAAAATAATAAATCAATTTTTAATACTTTGAGTTGCATATCGAAAATTAATTATTTATTTGCCGGACTTAAAGTTTATTGTTAATTGGTTTGATTGGGTTATAACTAAAAATGAGCACAAATTAGCGAATTTTATTTTTTATGTACCAGAAATCGAAACTCAACACTAAACAAACGTATTTCTTATAAAATTTCAATTTATATTTTCTGAATTCCAAATGAAAAGTTATGAATATCAATGAATGTATTTTAAAAATTTATAGAATTTCTGGATTACACAGAAAAAAATAATCGAAGTAAATACAGCAATCAAAATTAATTGTACACCATTCCTTGGTCTAGCAATGATACTTTTGCTTTTTTCATGTATTGAGCAAACACAACAAAAATGTTATTTGCGTCCAAAAATATACCAATAAATGATTTTGCTTAAGTAGCAAATTATTTAATTGGTATAGTCGACGTTTTAAAAGCAATTTTGTATATTCACAGTATTCTTATAATTCTTTTTTAGTTTATTAAAAAAGAATAATATAAATTCTTGTGAAAGTATAAAACAAATATGCTTTTCTGATGATGAAGCATAATTAAATATGCAACTATTGCCATTATCATCATTTTCAACGACACCAATAGGGTATAATCAAACTCTATAAGCGTTTCTTTTGACATGAACCAAATGTGAACTGATATGCGCGCCAACCGCCAACTCAAAATTCTAATTCTAAGCGAATTTCACCAATTTCACGAATTCCACTAAATTCACCAGCGCTGTAAGCGAGTACACGAACACACACCACGCACTGTATGCGAATACACATAGCTGTTGCCAGCAAATGCGATAGCTAATATGATGAATGTGTACGCTAATACAATTAATAATTTAGTCGGCGCAGTTTTAGCAATAATTTCATTGTGTTGATGAACGTTTTTGGCTATATTTACGAATTTTTATTTCTGTGTACAATTGATGTGTTTTTTTTTAATTTTAAAAGGAATTTTAAATGGAATTTCAAGTGATGTAGAATTCAATTCAATTTTAATTGCCCGTTTGTCCGTTTTTAATTTTTATGTGTTGTTAAATTCTTGATTGTAATGTAATAGAATTCGATATCTATCAAATTCTTAAATATAATATTTATCAAAAAACCTTTTAATTTTGTTTAAGCTAGCTCTGCAATTTTTTTGTATTTATTTCGCCAGTATAAAGAGTTGAATAGGCACAATAATTTGTAGCGTGTCTTTTAGGTTGTCTTAATTTATACGCCTGATATTCGCCACATGTTTTAAAATATGTTACAGATTTTTACTTCGTGTTATCAGAGCTTTGAGAGAGACATGTCGGAAAAACCTAGTTTCAAATTAAATGGAACTCATCAATTTCTATAAACTAATACAATTTAATTAGAATTATTAAAATACAGCGACAATGATTACTTAACCTCTTAATTTGTAAACATTGAATTATTAATTTGTTATTTTTATAGCGTTCGTTTTCTAAAAAGCTAATTTTATGTAAATTACCAACAACACAAAGCACAACAAAACCGCCTTCTATAAAAAGTAAACAAAGACTGAGCGATAAAAGCTTTTTTTTAACTCGCACAACAAACGACGGCTTCAGGCTTCGTGAGCACCAGTTGAAAGTAATTCAAAACACCATTTAAGATGAAACCGAAGCCCGTCATTGTGGGAATCCCTGGAGCTTTTGTTATCCGGAAAACAATATTGAAAATAATTAAATGCTTCATTTAAGCTATACTGAGAAAAATCCGATAAGTTGGTCACATATTGATAATATCAAATTGTATTTTTTTATAATCCGTATTTTAATAATATTTAACAAAAATCTAGACCCAAAGGAACAGCGATTTCGATTTCAGTTTTGCTTTGCTCCATCGTTTCGATTAAGGTTTTAAGTTTTATAAAGAAACTTGTATCCGGTATACTGATATTGGTTTTTCTTAAATATTAGTTTTGAACATATTTTGATCACCTCGATCAAAAACTGTATTATTTTATAAAAAAAAAAACAACAACAAACTAATTATCTACCTATAAATTTGCTTTATAATTTCAATTGAAAAGAAAATTATATTTTATGTTGGTTTTTATTATTATTTTGTAAACTATTTAAAAACTGAACCCGCTAATATCGCTTTTGAATATATGTTTATTTTTAATGTTTATAAAAACATTTTAGATAAATTTTCGTTTTTTTTAATGTTTCTATTGAGCTCTACTTTTTTTTAGTGTAGAAATACAAACTAATAATATGATACCCACCACAAGTATATTGACCTTAACATTGAAATTTGTAAAACAATATTTTACAGTTTTAAAATCATTCTAAAATGCGGCTAATAAAAAAGAATATTAAAATTTATTAAAGTTTATTAATAATTATTATAGATCACAGTTGTGGCACAAGGTTCTTTAGTGGTTCAACATACTGATAACGTCTATATTGTCGCCGGCCTAACCATGTTTCTACTCACGTTTTCATGATGGGGCTTACTATTTAATTAATTGCAGTTACAGGTTTTTTACTTGTCAATATTGAAATTGATTAGTTTGCATAGAAACGTTAAGACGATTGAGTACATTTTGTATATGTACAAAATAAGTTATTTTTCACGTATAAATATATTAAGGGCCTCTTTAAAGGCATTTGAAATACCATGAAAATCCATTAAAATACCTGTATTACTGTTAAACATTGTTTTTTTTTTAATTCTTACACTCTTACAAACAAATTATGTTAATTTTTAGGTAAATTTTAAAACTTCTTATACACAGAAAAAAATTCTTAAATGTAATTTTTAATATATCGTCGTTGTAGAACTAAAAGTCACAAACTACATTTTCAAAATTCCACACACAAAAAAATATCACCAAAAAATTCACCAACTACCAGTATTCATCATATTGATGATTTCATTCATTGAACTAAAATCGTATTTTTTCAATGTTTTTCACTTTTAATATTTTTTATAACATCAAATTTCAAAAAAAAAATTATCTCCGTTTACACATTTTTGTATTTATAATTCTTATAAGATTTATGATATTTAAATTAATGTGATTTGGTGAGCAAAATTCATCAATATGATGTACATTATTCATTAATATGATGAAATGGAGTCTTCGCATAATTAGCAATTAAATATTATAACTTGTATAAGAATTATAAATACATAAATGTGTAGATGGAGACAAATTTGTGTTTGAAATTTGATGTTAAAAAAAATATTGAAAATGAAAAACATTTAAAAAGTACGATTATAGTACAATGAATGAAATCATCAATATGAAGAATACTGGTAGTTGGTGAAATTTTTGTAATATTTTTTTGTGTGCAATTGTTCTTTTACAAAAATCTTTATATATATCTTTCAATTTATGATCGATGAGCTCAATATTTGTACCAAATGATAAGAAAATGTGAATCTATCAATTGGTATTTCAACTTTAAAATAAAGCTGAAATTTAAGATTTTCATAAACATGTATTTGTTGACTTTTAGTTCTACAACGATATGATGAATTTTTGCAGTAATTACCATTTTCATCATATGGTTAATTTTAATCATTAAATGTCAAACGTAAAAAACAAGAAAATTCGAAAAAAATTATATCAAAATATATTTCAAAAAATAAAAATTGTTCGGAATACATTATATGAAAACACAAAATGTATTTAAAAAGAATGGTCTAAATTTTTGTAACAAGAATTGATAAAGCTCGTTTCTTTTTCGATTATAATTTAAATTTTCTGTTTCGAGTTCGGTTTTTGTATTAACGTTGCCTTCGGGAGAACGGTGTCAATTGCTCTAAAATTGCTGTTCTGTTCCAAAGGTATGCAGTAAGGAGACAGTTTGTTATCATTATAGATGTTCTGTGACCGGTACCATTGATATCGACTAATAATAGGATCTTGAATACCAGTTCTGTAATAAATCTAAAGGTCTCTATTAGAAGTTAATTACCCCTTCCTACACAGAAAATTTTTTTCATAAATGGAATGAACTCTGTTCATTAATATATATGAAAAAATTTATTATATTTATGAACTATTCTTCGTATATACGAATCTCAGAATTTGAGCGAAATTTATATAATAAACTCGTTCATAATTTTTTGACGCATCATGCGTCATGACGGGCAGTGATTACTTTCACTACTCGTCGTGACGCGTCGATAGTCGATGATGGCAGATACAGTTCTTAGTTTTTTATTCGTATGGCATTTCGTAGTTATAAAGCAAATCGTTTCCTTTGTTGTTTACAACTCCAAAGAAACATGAGCCGCAGGTACTTAACATTGCTCAACAACAAACAGCAGCAATAGGCAGCAACAGCAGGAGTAATATAAAATAAAATGTAAGTAGTTAAAAAATAAATTAGAATAATAAAATAAAACAAAAAAAAAAAATAATATAATAAAATAAAAAAATAATATAAGAAAATAAAAACAAATAGATTTTTTAGTTTCAAAGTTCATAAATACCATAATTTTTTTCATAAATATTATGAATGCGTTCATCAATATTATAAACTTTTTCATTGAGGTTTTATGAACGATTCATAAATGGGATGAATTTGGTCATTGGTGGAGTCGTAATGAAAAATTTATAAAATTGATGAACAAATTCATTAATAGTATAAGCTTTCTGTGTAGAACAACGCCATTTAAAAGTTGCCTGTTGGTTTCATATAAAATGACAGAACAAGGACCGGTTCTCTATCTCCGAAGAATATTTTAATTACAATGAAACACATACATTTTTTAAAAATTAAAATTACATATTTTTATTACATATTATTATTCAATTTCTGATACAAATAAATATTATACAAACAGTTTATTTAATTCATGGGCAAACATTATTTATGAAATTATTAATCAGAACCAATCGAAAACTCTAAAAGAAAGTCATTATTAAATTCAATATATTGAAGCTTGTTTTGTAAAATATTTTTTTTCTGTGTAAGATTCCACGTAGCGCCATTGCTCAATATGATAAGAGAATGCGTAAAGACATTTTCACCACAAACACTTGTTCATTCACTCTTAATTCACCTACATTTACATTGAGTATAATTCATAGTAGCTAAGTGTATCTTTTATCAAAGCACGTAATGTTGATAAAGATAAGAATTACTTATTGTATCTTTTCTTGGAATGTTTTAAAATATTGCAATTCGCAAATATGTCATTTGAATAAATACACACAAATTTAATTAAGTGTTAAGCGTTTCTTTTTATATGGCCACGTAATAATTATGTTTATTATTAAATTAAATTAAATTGTTTTGCAATATCTTTTGGGCCAGTTGTGAAATGGACCGCAACCAGTTTGGCAATGATACACAAAATAAATAAAAACTATTTACTTGTAGAAACAAACTTCAGGTAAAAAGTTAATAAATCACAAACATGTTAAAGAAAAAATGTTAAGTATTAAAGCACAAAATTAGCTCTGAAGCAGTAGGTACCTGAAAGGCAGACAACAAGTTCAAGTAATTAAAAATACATTCAATAACATTGAACTCATTAGAATGGGAGGGTATGGTCGAAGATTTTGATTCACTATCATATTAAATATTTTTTTTTGTAGATTTTCTGTCTTATGTTATTGCAATATTAGCCTTTTATAATAAATATAGCCTTTTATAATAGGTGTGGTCCGCCCACTTTTATTTTTCTACATATTTTTGATTTATATTTTTGATTGTTTTTTTTTATATTTTTATATTTTCAAGATTATGGGGATATACATAAGATGTGAATTTTTGATATGTGAAGAATATTATTAATTTCAATAATATTCTCGCATTCAGCATAACTAAGAACTTTAAAATTTAGGTATACAATAAAATATCCCGCATTAATATCCCCACCAAGGTGTACATTATTCCATAGTCGAGCTCGAAAGACTTTAAGTCCTGCCCATGTGACTTAACTTGTCCCACTCGTTTTTATTAATAATAATTATATACACACACAATATGTTTCGATATGTTTCGCGAACTTTCTACTCGTTTCCTGAATGTGACATGCTATTTGCATCTCATTCGCACTCATGTGTTTCAATGTGCTGAACTTCCATCTCTTTCTCGCACATTATCACAGTGCGCTCAATGACCTTTCGTCTCTTTCTAACACATTGCTTAGTGCGCTGAATTGTCTTGCGTCTCATTTATTATTGTTGATTGCTTGCTCTATGGGGCAAATTACATCTTCTCGCAACAATATTAATAGAAATAAAGTTTTGTCCAAAAATGCCCGCAATTTATTAAGTGTTTTCCCCAAATATTTTTAATGTTTCTCACATACAGTTATAACTGTTTTAAAGACGGATATCGATTCACTATAAGCACTTAATAAAATGAGTGCATTTATGGAAAACAACTTTATTTCTTGTACGAAATATTAATATTATTTATGGCAAACAAATTGATTATTTCCTACAAACAGTTTGTTTGAGATAGTGTTTACCAGAAACAATTTAGTTTTTGTCCTTTAATATTTCCTTACTTTATATAAAAAAAAATAGAAATACATTTAAATTTGTCTGCCGTTAGTTTTGTGTAGGGTACCCCTGACGTCAGGTTCAATACATCATTCTCCAGTCACACGTATGACTCAGGCCCTAAGATACAATTTACTTTGAATTAAAACAAGCTCTAAAAAAAGCTCTTGATCGTATTGTGTAAACTCCACAGCGGTTTTTAGTTCACTCAGCTGAGTGCAGAGTGGCATCGACCAAGCGGGGGATTTAAACATTTGTTGTTGGTGAATTACCCTACATGTGACGTCACACTGATTTTAAACAGTTCACACTCATTGAAAATGTTCAATGTTTTTATTTAAATTCTGAAATGGACTTTTTACACACTGCTCGAGTGAGAGTTGGCTAAGGTAAGCCCTATTTCAGATGCGTCCCTGCTCAGAATACAATAGTTTATCCTACCAAGTGCCACCTGATAAAATCCTGTTTCAGGTCGACTACAATCAGAAAATATACCATACAATCAATAGTTTTTTTTACTATTAGTAATAAGTAAAGATCGTCGTTGTAGAACGAAAACTCACCAAATACATTTTTATGAAAAACTTATATTTCGAATTTGTTGATTAATATTATAAAAAGTAATTGATGCATTTTTAAAGTTGAAATATCAATTGATAGATTAACATTTTCTTATCATATGGTAAAAAAATTGAGATCATCGATTAAAAATTGTCAGATTTATAAAGATTTTTGTAAATGAATATTTGACATTTTGAAAATGTATTTGGCGACTTTTCGTTCTACAACGACGATATGATAAAATAATAATGGGATTCATATCAAGCGCGTGAAACTCGTAATTTGTGGAAATCTCTTAAATAGTCGAAATTTACGCAAAAATTTTATGAGATTAATTTGCGCTCTACTCATAAATTTATTTGGTGATTATTATGTGAAAATATCGAAAATATACTTTCATAAATATTTTGTACTACCTTTTCGTTAGTTGCCAATAAAATTATGTTTTATGACAAATGTGTTTTCATTAAATTGTGTTGTGAAATGAGCCCCTTATTATTTTAATCGGCACGTACCATTAAATACTACTATAATAATACAAAGTGTGTATGAAAATACTTATTTTGTATATACTATTAAATAAAAACTGCCGAATTAACAGATCAAATTGGGATTTTGTGGGTTTCGATATTTTTTCCAACTTAACTAATATTATCTATAATTTGCACTGAGTGTTGCTTGCAGGAAAGCCCAACCAAAGTCGGCCGGTTTAGGCTAAGAAGCTTTGTTGGTTCTTTGTTAATCTTTGCATTTCTCAGTTGCTCTGCGCACGGCGGATACTACGGATCGCATTATTTTTTTTGAATATTCTTTTTTATTTTTTGCAAAGTATATTTTTTATTTATTTTGTGCATTATTAACACGCAACGGACTGTGATAATTTGGAAGGCTTTTAAAAGGTTTTATTATTAACTAAATTATTTGTACTGTTTGGTGAGTTTTAAATTTATTTTTTTTTTGTAATTCGTTCAACTAATTAACTGCTCGAATGTAATGACCTCGCAATTAAATTGATTTATTTGTTTCTTTAGTACATTAGCAGTTTATTAAACCAGATTTTTGCAAAATATTTTATTAACTTAAACTAAACATTTTTTACTAAAAATTCAATTTTTCACTAAAAATTCAATTTTTCACTTAAAATTCAATTTTTCAATAAAAAATCAATTTTTCACTAAAAATTCAATTTTTCACTAGAAATTCAATTTTTCACCAAAAATTCAAACTTTCACTAAAAATTCGATTTTTTTTTACTAAAAATTCGATTTTTTACTAAAAATTCAATTTTTCACTGAAAATTCAATTTTTCACTAAAAATTCAATTTTTTACTAAAAATTCAATTTTTCACTAAAAATTCAAACTTTCACTAAAAATTCGATTTTTTTTTACTAAAAATTCGATTTTTTACTAAAAATTCAATTTTTCACTGAAAATTCAATTTTTCACTAAAAATTCAATTTTTCACTAAAAATTCAATTTTTCATTAAAAATTCAATTTTTCACTAAAAATTAAATTTTTCACTTTAAATTCAATTTTTCACTAAAAATTCAATTTTTCACTAAAAATTATTTTTTTTTACTAAAAATTATTTTTTTTTACTAAAAATTCATTTTTTTTTACTAAAAATTAATTTTTCACAAAAAATTCAATTTTTACTACAAATAAAATTCAATTTTACACTAAAAATTCAACTTTTCAGTTAAATTATTCACTAAAAATTCAAACTTTCACTTAAATTAAATTTTCACTAAAAATTAAATTTTTCACTAAAAGTTAAATTTTTCACTAAAAATAAATTGAAATTTTACTAAAATTTAATTTTTCACTAAAAATTAATTATATAGGGCTATGCGATTAATCGTTTTAGAGGAAAATCTGATTAACCATTTATCGACTCATCAATTATTCGATTAATTGTATTTTTATGAACTGAAAATACGATTAATCGGTTTATCAGATTTTGTATATATTTTTAGACAGCAATTTCTATGTTCTCAAATAAAAATTATTTGAATTTTGATTAATTGAAAGGTTTAATTAACCGATTAATCGGATTTACGGTTAATCAAAAAATACGAATTATCGAATAATTGATTAATCGAGATTACGATTAATCAAAATTTCCAATAAAACGATTAATTGCTTATCACTAATTTTTATCTAAAAATTCAAATTTTCTCTATAAATTTAAACAAATTTTTTCATAAAAAATTCTTTTTTTTTTGTACAAAAATTGAATTTTTCAGTAAAACATATTTTTTAATAAACATTTAATTTTTCACGTAAAATTCGATGGTGATTATAAATAAAAATGTTCTCTAAAATTTTAATTTTTCTTTGAAAAATCCAATTGTTTAATTTTTGTTTTGTTGTTGTTGCAGTTTTAGCCAAAATGTCCACCACCTGCGAAGCACCTAATGTCCTGTCGGCCAACTACTACGAGCAGCTACCGGTACCTGCGGCCATCGAACATAGCATTACAGATCTCGTTTTTGACGACATCACTTACCAGGAGGTGATTGCGTTCGTCTTGAACACGGCCAATCACATCTGCTTGTTGCTAATGCTGATTTTGATAAGTTGGAAATGCTTCTCGCTGCGATTGGAAAAGACGGCGATGCACGCGTTTCTCTGTACACTGGGTGTAAGTGACTGCAAAGGACAGACACAGAAACTGAAACAAAAGGGCACAATTTTAATTTAGATTTATATTTCTTTTTCAAAAGTTTATATTTTTGACGGCGGAGGGCATGATGGTACGATACGTGAACAATCCGGTCACGTATATTTTTGGCAAAAGTACGCGACATTCGCTACACATCACTTTACTCTTGGCCGGCAGTGTATTGGGTCTAGCTGGGACAGTCCACAAAATGGTGACGAAAAAGAAGCATTTCCATACCACACATGGAAAATTCGGTAAGTTAGATCAATCAGGAATATATTTTTGTTGAACATATACAAAACCGAATATTCACAATTTTATCTGAATTTTTGCACTTTGTAAAATTCCATATTTTACTGGTATTGCCATAAATAAATACGAACGAATTTAAATTTTAATATTATTTCGATCAAAAGTTAAAACATGTCGCATTACAATATTCAACACGATTTTTCCATGGACATTCCACACATCAATTCTATATAATTCTATGGTGCTGATATTGACCAGTTTTACAGTGACTTTAAATCGTCGTTTAAAATTAGTTTAAACGTTTTATATTGGTCGTTTAAACATCGTTTAAAATCTTATTGTTTTTGACAGATAATTTTCACAAATATGAGAATTGCTTTCACTACAGAAAAGCTTTCAATGTTAAACGTCGTTTAAATGTATCAGACATTTAATTAAACTAAGGTTAAACTAAGTTTAAAGTAGCACTGTAAAACGAACCCTTAAAGTATTCATATTTAAAATATGCTTATTCTTATTGCGTATTCATTAATTTATACGTAAAATGCATTTCAAACTTTTATAAATTTTAAAAATTGGACGGAAACTGTATTGATAGGGCATATTTTAAAAATTAGAATCGATGGAAAAATGTTTGTAATTTTTATTGTTAGTTTGAACTATGCTCTGCATAATAATAAATACTTTTCTTATTCTTATTAGATACAAAATGCTAAAAAAATCATGCGAAAAAAGACTAATAAAATTCAAAATTTTCAAGTTTAGATTCAAATATCATAAACACATATCGGAATATAAGTATTTATTGGTATATTATAATTAGTCTTGATAATTAACGGAAAAATTGCGTTTATAGTTTTTTGGAAAATTGCTTGTGTAATGGACTGTATTTATTTTGTTTTAAGAAGTGGCTGAAAATGGCCTAACATTTCGATTTTCTTAAAACTGTACGTAATAAAAAAAAATAAAACAGATTATCTTCGGAAAGAATCGTTTGCAACACACGAAATAACGAATATCATAAAAGCAGTTTATATTTATTCTGAAAGATAGTTCGTTTGATCTCAATGTGTGCCAAATTTTATTTTTGCGACAAATACAACATTTATATTAAACGTAAAACTCTTTTTGTGAGAAACGAAAAACTTTTAATAACGTAAACACAAATTTCACTTAGAATGTTGCATACTTCAGGGATCAAAACTTTCAAACTGTAAGAATAAAACTGTAACATTCAAACGAATGCTCGTGTGAGGATCGATTATTTTCTTTGCTTGTGCAGTCAAAATCAGCAATCGCGAATTATATAGAATTTATGCATGGGATGTCCATGGACATCTCGTATTATAGTGTTATATAAAGTAGAAGCAAAACTCATGAATTGCATAGGAATATTCGATCTATTTCAATTTGCATAGAAAAAATATTTTAATCTAAAAATCTAAAATTTTCAGGTCTCGCAACGTGCTTATATTGTATAGCCAACATCTGTATGGGATTAGGTGTGTACTTTGGAGATAATGACCAAATCGATATGGAATTATTGACAATCTGTCATAATCTGTTAGGCATTATCGCATTCTTTATGTCCGCATTCTCGCAGTACTATGGCTATGATTCGGGATTCTTTCGACGCAACTTTGATAATCCGAAACACTATAAAATTATGATGCTGCTCGTATTGGTTTTGACGATTATGGGTCCGATACGAATTTGTAGTAGTAATGTCATAAAATATACGTTATAAGTTAACAAACAAAAAAACGACATCGCAAAGTTTATAATATATTCATGAAATTGATTTAAAAAACAACCAAAATATTTAAGAGATTTTATTACCTATATGCTTTTAAAAACTATTTATTGTTGATGATTTAATATTAAGTTTGTAATAAATTGTCTGATTATTCAGTATTGAAATGAAACATAACTGTGTTGGAACTCTTTTTAAGGTAAGTAAGGTTAATTTATACGAAAACAAATTAAATTAAAAAAAAACATTTAATCGAATTAAACTTAGTTTAAAGCTTTCCACTTTAAATAAACGTCTTTTGTTTCTAACTAAAACCGCCAAAATTTTGTTAAATTAACAGAATGTAGTTCAAATGACATTTTAAATATTTGTACTATGTAGACAATGGATGACATATAGTTTAAACTAAGTTTATTTGAAAATGTGACTGAACAACTGGCTCTAAGATTAGTTTTTTATATTTTAGTGACAGTTTGGAAATAGTTTTGATTTATTTGGTTAATCGTTCCTTAAAAAATTGAAGAAAAAAAATAAAATAAGAATAAAAAAAATAAAAATATTAAAGCTGATGGACAATTCTATAGTCACATTTTGAAATTAAACTTAGTTAAATAGATGTAATTTGCTGACTGTTTGTAAATTTGAACGACAAACGTCCATTTTGATTAGGACGTTTGAAATGTGGAAAAGTTTAGACTTAGTGTATACCTGCACTGAAAAACTAAACTCAATATCAATAACTAACATTGATAGTTTAACAGCAGCCATTTTCACTAGACCTAAACTACCAATAAACCTGGATTTTTAGTGTAAATTAAGCTAAAATCATAATTAGATTTTAATTACATTTAAAAACTGTTAATTAGATTTCAGTATTCAATATAGTTATTGACATTGAGTTTAAAAGAACTTAGTTTAAACGAGGTTTAAAACTCAAAACTCAAATTAAACTTCTCTTGAAAACTGTTCAGTCGATTCCTAATTTCACAATTAAATTTAAAAAATTATTTTAAAAAAATATGTGGCAACATCTGCTAGTCTAATACAAGCATACATTTAGGCTATGGTTAATTAAAGCATTAGTCATTCCTCTCTTCAATGACTCTCTGCTGCCATTGTAATTAAAATAAGAGGCACTTGTTGCTACCTTTAAGAGCAACTAAGAGTCATTGTAAATTCACTATGTAGAATGAGAGCGCAGCGTGGTGAATGTCATGCTGTGTTGACGGTATTAATTGAAGCAACGTAAAACTATTAAATTTGAATAAAAATATTTTAAAATAATCTTAACATAATTTATTAATATATAACATTTAAAAATCTCATATATTACCAATAATTTTATTAACATTTGTATTTATCGGCTGTTTTGTTTGGTATTTTTTTCTCTTTACGAAGCAACTTTTTAAATTAAACTACCTGTTAATCATACTTGTGTCTTTCGTAGCGTAAAATTGAGTAGAGTACATGTCGGGGCTCAATTGCGAGAGCACAATCAGGTATAAGATTAGTGTCATAGATGATTAAATGCAGTAATCGGTATTTTAAGAACCCATTATTCTAATATTATAAATTTTAATTCCTCGTCAAAGTTGTTACCTACTCAATATTGTGCGGAATATTCTAGAATTTTTTGTTTTATATATGATATGAAAAAAAATACATTTTAAAAATAGTAGTGCATTGGATAGTTTAAATAATTAGTTTTGTTGGACGGTTTTATAATTCCAAAAATCGTAATATTTATATTCTTTCTTTATTCATCAAACATTAAAAAGTTTCTGACGTCACAATTACTCTATTTTTGAAGGATTATTTTATTAAAAAATACATAAAAGTGTTATAAATCGTAGTAGAGGTAGAGGGCATATTTGTTTTAAATCATGCATTCAAGAAAATAGATCCATGTCCAAGAAAATATAGAAATATTTGTAACATTTGAAACATAACCAAATAAAGTTTAAAAATATAATTAATACCATAAACTGCTAAATATGAGTCTTATGATGTAAGTAAGACTTTTTTTGAGTACTCCAAAAACTCTAGACTCTTTTAAGAGTAATAATTCGCAGTCGTTGTAGAAATATATTTTCAAAATGCCAATTATTCACTTATAAAAATCTTCAATTTCTGATCGATGAGCTTAATATTTGTATCAAATTATAAGAAAATGTGTATCTACTAATTATTATTTCAACTCTAAAAATGTACCAATTACTTTTTGTAATATTTACCAACATAGTTCTAGAATGACAATATGTAGTATTTTAGTTTTCGGAGGAAAATAATCTTAAATGGGAAAGACATTTTTATAATTTTTTTCTGATATTTCATTAAAGACTCGGAAACGTCAGAGCGCTCCTATAAAAATTATAAAAATTGCTTAATAAAAAATATAAAATTATAATTATAATAATAATTAAAGCATTTTTTTATTATTAAATACAAAACAAATTTTGAGGAGTTTGGATTTTGGCTTGTTTCAATCACTGCACACAGAAAAATCCTCTTTTGGCATGAGATTAATTGAACCAACGTTTCATTGTTGCAACCGAAATACATTTGTTGTAACCTCATGTCATTAAAATGAACGTACCATTTTTTACTCTCACCGAAATGTAAGTCCGCGCAACTGCACGTTCGGTTGTCGTAACCTCATGATTTCATTTTTCATTCTGCCAAAATTTGACGTTTGTGCATTTGTTACGGCAATTGAATACGTTATTGTATCAACAAAATAAATGACAAACGGCAACCTCATGTCTATCAGCAGTTCGGTTGCCAGTTTCTTGCCAAAAATAATCTATACATGCAGCAAGAAATAAACGTCAAAAATTTTCACAAGTAGCAAACAAGAGGAAATTCATTAATTAAGTGAAAATGCGAAATAAATATATGAATATTAATAAAATAATGAATAAATTCAATACAAATTGCTGTTAAGCTAGTAAAATATAATAAAAATATAAAAATATGTGACCATATGTGGCATTATAAATAGTTTTTTTTTTATTTTTCTTAATTATGATGAAATAAAATATTAAATGTGTCTTCATACTGTTTTTATTTTTCAGGGAACATGAATTAATAGATATATTTTTTTAAATTGTGTGCGTGACATATTTACACATCAAAAATACATATAGAAAACTTTACATAAATAAATTTTATATATAAAAAAATATATTAAAATAAAATTTCAATTGGGAGTTTCGGCATGCTTACTGACTTGGAGGTTTAAACAACCCCAACATAGGAGGTTGGCACAACATCATGCTTGCTTACTAGGAGGTTAGCACAATCTCATTCTTGCTGACTAGGAGGTTGGTACAACCTCCTAATCAGCTAGTTTCCGCAACCGAATAATTCGGTAGGGCAATTTAGTTGGTTGCTGCAACAAATCAGTTTTCTGTGTGTGCATAAAATACATGGTCATGTTAATCTCAATTCTCAGTTAAAAGTAGTTATTAAATGGAGATAATATTTTTTATTATTGTATCACACTAACCATTTAATATACAATAAGAAAACAGAATATTTATGATAGTGTTAAAGCAATTACTTTACAATAAAAATAACTTGCTCTAAGAATACCAATATGAAATAAATACAAACAAAATTGCAGCAAAAGTGCAAGTAATTTGCATTTGTGCAATTTAAAAAACTGCCTGTATAGCGTCTTCTACACAATTCATAGTCTCACCATCGCGTTGGTGAACCTCGTTAACCGGAGTAACCAGCAGAGTGTGGGACAAACAAGACAGGGAATTGTGCATTGTGCCTGTTACCCATGATATAAAAAGTTGATCAACGAAAACAGACAATATGCCTCGAATACCGTCACGAAAACACGATTATAAGGGTAACTAATATAGATTTTAAAGCTATCAATGCTTTGTAACAAAGTTATTAATATTTTCTAAATATCACAAAAAGTGTCACACATTTTACCTTAGTTATTCCCATGTATAGTGGTGTTTAGGGCTATAATACCATTCAAATATCTTTCGTTTTCTTAGTGTAAGGACTATTTTAATCTTATTTTAGAAGTAATACCTGGAGAACTTAACGTTATCGGTCTAAGATTAAAATGGGTGCTCTCGGACATGTGGTACCTTAAAATCTTAAAACACGTTACACCTACCCATATGGACATCTGGGTATTCAAATGAAAGTTATTGGTCTCACATTTTATAATATGTCATTAATTTTTTGATTCTATCATCCTCGCAACCAAACAAACATAAATGCACTCTAAATTATGAACCGATTACCTACGAGTAACCGGTTCTGAACGCATCACTAAAACACTACCAACCGGCTTCTCTTGGCACGTATTCGATTCGCGGACGTGAAACGCAAACGATGATCAACACAGTGTGGTGCGTTCACGACTATCGTTGTTGCGAGTGGGGCTCAGTTTTCTCCTACCTGTCGGCGCATCAAGACGTGTTTCTGGTACTGCGCTTCTAAACGGTTTTCGAGGCAGCTGCTCAGAGGTGAAAAAAGATACTTTGTTTGCCATTTTGAAAACGAATTCGACGACTGAGAAGTAGAAGAAGATGCCTGTGTAATAAGCGGCCTATTACCTGTTTTAATTAAAACAAAAAGAAACGAAAAACGAGGTAAAGCGGAAAATAATGCAAACGTTGGAAGTATTTCTGTGCTGTGTATTTTGCAGCGAAATAAATGAATTCGAAAATTGTTAAAAAAATTGAAGTGAAATTTTACAAGTGCAATAAAAAGAGGGAGTTATCGAATGAAAATGTTTTAAACCTTGCTCAAACGTTGACCCATTTATTAACCTGTTTTGGAAAGAAACCGTTGCAAAGTTGAATTTTTTTATTGTTTTTTTTATTGGTGAAAAAGTGACACATGCGTGAAAATTGCACGTTTAAAATTGCGAAATTTGACAAGATATCTGCGCCAAAACGAAGAAAACTAATATTAATTGATAGTTTTAATTTTTTTGTTCAATTAATTGTGTGTAAAAAGAGGCGAAAATAGTGTAAAACGAAAGGTGTAAAACGAGTGCATTCACCTTGCCCAGAAAGTAGTGAGCAGCAGTCAGTCGCCGACTGCTGGCACTCGTGGTACGGATCGGAACGGATGAAGTGAAGTGGGGCGCAGTTGTGGCGAAAATCCCGACAGCACTTGGCGTAACCTGAACCTACGTCGCAGACGACGTAGCTGTGAATTGAAGAATGGCACACAACACGACAACGACGACGAAGACCGCGATTACGACGACGACGAAGAGCCGCTGTCATTAAAAACTGGGAGCCAAACAACAGACAAAGCTCTGGAGATTTTTTTTTGCAGAGTCTGCTGACTGCTGTTGGTCTCAATTCCGTCCGATATTCTTTCACTGTGCTCTCGCAAAACTGGGTTCTAATGTTTATTCTCACCTCGGGTGCTGCAGTGAGTACAATAGACTTGGTTTTGACTTTTGGGGTTGGACCCGGGTTGGCACCAGGTGTAGCCAGTTATTCCAGTTGCCATTAAGAATAAAATTTCAAAATCATTAATTTTATAAATTTTGAATAAAGTAGAAAATCTGCGAAGGCAGTCGTCGTTTCGTTCGAGTAAGCAAGTGCAGCAACCTGTTCGTGCGACTCCTCCTCCTCGGCTCCTCATGTAAACGTCACTTCGTCGTCGTCGTTATTGTTGTTTTTTGCGGTTCGTTCGTTTTGCAATCGTGCGTTTTTCATCATTGACGGAAACGCATACGCAACGGGAAATGCATTATTGTTGTTGTTGTTGTTGCTGACATTCTTTCATTCAAGTTAACCGGTTATTGAAATATTTGTTTGTTGTTGTTATTGTTGCAGCATAAACGGATAACTAAGGATATCAGCGATTTTGGATTAAATTTCATTCAATTTATGCAGCTGACCTTCGGCATAAAAACATTGCGGAGCAAAACACAACACAAACGCATTACAAAGTAATTGGTAAGTAGTGCTTATTATATAAAACGCCCTAGTACCGAATTCCGCTGGGAAAGTTAGGTCACGTGGGTAAGTTCGGTCACATGGGACGGACTTTTATTGTCGGTCGGACCCGACTATGGAATATTAGTGGTATAATTTGGTGGGATTTAATAATTTACGACTAAAATGTCCACTATAAAAATAACGAAGAAATCAAATGTGGGCGGATCACGCTCATTTTTGGAACATATATTTTTAGACGTATTCTAACAATACGTATTTAATTTTATAAATATATATGTAATACTTTTCGAGTACTTGGTTCCTAAAGAGTTCTATAATAACGACTTATATGGGAAGTAGGCGTGTCCGTTGACCGATTTGGCTCATTTCCTTACTCAGTTCCTACTTTTAGCTAAAACTTATTGAAACCAAATTTCATCGTATTATGACTAGTATTTTTCAAGTTATAATGTTTTCGGACAGACAGACGGACATGTCTAAACGGACTCGTGTTGTGATGCTGATCAAGAATATATATACTTTCCCATACCGACCACGCTTCCTAAGGGTGTAACGCCCCTATGCACAAACTTAATATATTATGTACCTCATAGGTGTAGGGTATAATAATAGCCGGAATTTTTGATGTGAAATTTCAATGTTAAATTTAATTTTTTGATATTCATAAATATATATTTTTTGCATATATGTTATTATTACCTTAATTTTTTTTTATAATTTACTATGTAACCTAAATATTGATATCAATATTTGAGCAAACGATCGTAAATTACACTACCCATCAACATCCCATACATCAATTCTATTTCCTATTTCGCAGTTTTTCACGAAAACTGTGTTGACAGGGCATGTTATAAACATGAGAACAGATCTGAACTCATCTAAAAATAGTCTAAATAAAATCCAAAGTATTCGAGTTTAAATTCAAATATATATCGGAATATAACTCTTGGTTGTTAGCATTGATAGTTTAAAGAAAAATTGCATTTACAGTTTTTTGAAAAACTAGTTTTGTAAGGGTCTATATTTATTTTGATCTAAAAACAATCTGAAAAGAGCAGATGATGAGAAATATAAAATGAGAATGAAAATGAGATACAAATTATTTTCATTATTGACGACGCACAGTGTGTGTAAAACGCTCTTAAATCGGGTGAAATTCAGTATTTTCTGAACCACTCAACCGATTTAAAAAATTTAAAAAGTGTTATACAGAGAAAACTTGAGAGAATTTAAGTTTTGAAATTAGTGTTTGTACCTTTAATGATTATGGAGATAAAAATCAGTAAAGTTGAATTTTTGTTCATGAAAAATCTTTTAAAAATTGTAAAAAATCCAAAAGTTATCCGATTTTTAAAATTCTTTTGTTTATGAAAAGCTTACATTGAGATCTAAAGAAAATGCACTAACGAGAAAATATCTTGATTAGTTTTAAAGATATAGACTGGAACATGATTTTTTTTTTTTTGAAGACTTTACTTTACATATTTATACATATATTGTACATTTTATCATGAAATCAAAATATTTTTATGGGACTTTTAAAACCAATTAACACATAAATCATAAACTGAGAACCGTTTTTAAATATCTCAAGTGGTTTAGTAAATATAAAATTGTGAAGTCATTTTTTTTTTATTTTCTATTTTTTTTTTTTTTTGTAAAATTGGACTTTTACGCAAATCTCCGTAAGTATTTTTTTTTTCATTAACATGTACATTTGTTATGTTGTTTTGATAGATAACATTACTGAGAATCTTTTAAATGATAAAACTTATCCAAAATATATTTTACCAATCTGTCAAAACTGGTTAAAGTTCAAGGTTTTTATACCCTACACTAAGAGTGAAAGGGTATATTCAGTTTGGTACGCCGTTTGTAACACACAGAAGGAAGCATCTCCGGTATGGAAAAGTATATATATTCTTGATCAGCACGACCTCCTGAGTCGATGTCCGTCTGTCTGTCCGTCTGTCCGTCTGTCTGTCCGTCTGTCTGTCTGTTGAAATCCCTACTACTTTTAAAATTGAAGAGCTAGATAAATGAAACTTATAACTTAGATTACTCATATACCTACGCTGTATGTGCGAGATCGGTCCATTGTGACCTATGATACCTAATATAAAATGTACATATAAAGATCAATTTTTATGTACACGTGCTTAGGTAAACTTTTTTGGTCAAATATATATTGACATCATGCTCAAATACATGATAATAAAATTTTCCGGCGAAAAGACTTGTGGTTCACAAAAAAAAAATCGAAATTCAGTACACCTACCCATTTGTAAATATGGGTATCAAATGAATGGAAATTCTTCAGAAATTGAATTTTTGTAGTTATTTTCAGGATTCGTATACCCTGGTGACCTATATATCACTTTGAATGGTAACCACACATATGTGTAGGGTATTTATAGTCGGCTTAGACCGACTATAATTTTGATAATCCTAACTATCATAATTACACCTACTTTAAAATTTCCCATGTGATCTAACCTTCCCAACTGGTTAATTTTTTTTTACCATGAGCACCTGCAGAAAAGTTTTCCAAAGTTAAAGTTTCTTACTTATTTTTTACCCGGCGAAGTATATGTGCAGGGCAGCATTTTTTCCAAAAATACTCATCTCAAGTTTTCTCTGTAGAACACTTTTTAAATTTGTTAAATCGGTTGAGTGGTTCCGAAAATTTTGCATTTCACCCGATTTAAGAGCGTTATTGCACACTATGCGACGTCAAACGTCAGCAATAAATAATAAAAAAAATTAAAAAAATGTAATCGTGTAGGTCCCACTCTAAATTTTTTAGTGTTGGTGCATTATTGATATAATTTTGTGATGGTGTAAAAAAAAATATGTGCTGACCACCAAAATCGGTTTTAAATCTTTCGGACCATCATTTCTTATTATTTTTGTATTGGATGTTTTAAAAACGAGTAAACCATTAGAAAGAACTATTAGATTTCAAATGAGAAATTTTACAATATTGAACTTATGGTTTACGTGCTACAGAAATCTTACTAAATGCAAAATATTGAATTTCGACGAAATGCTTTAATTTATTAAAAAGAATTTTTTTTTTTATAAAACATGAAACACGTGTAAAATATTTTTCGATATAGAACAAACAAGTCTTCAAAATTTCAACGAAATCAAAAATAGTAAATCTCAAAAGTGCCCGGTTTGACGTGGAATGGCCGATACATAACTAAAATTGAGATCGTGTATATTAATAATTCTTATTTGTATTTTTTTACCTACATTTTTTGTGTGAAAAAATTCAAAAAAAAACATACATTTTCAAAAAACAATTTTTAATTTATACCTATCAAAAATTACATTATTTTTATAAATTGTCAAATGAAATATTGATTTTAATTATAATTTGATAATATTTTTCATAAGCAATTAAATAAAATTATAATAAACACAAAAATCAAAATATCGTCGTTGTAGAACTAAAAGACACCAAATACATTTTTATGAAAATCTAAATTTTGAACTTTATTGGTAATTGTTACAAAAAGTAATAGATCCATTTTTAAATTTAAAATACCAATTGATAGATTCACATTTTCTTATCATTTGCTACAAATATTGAGCTCAACGATCAAAAATTGAAAGTTATATAAAGATTTTTGTAAATTAACAATTGGCATTTCGAAAATGTAGTTGGTGACTTTTAGTTCTACAACGACGATATGTTTGTAGACCTTGACATGTCTAAAAACCTATCATAATATAACAATTACTTAATACAACAATCCACACATTATATTACTTTAAAATACATTACAGGCTATGTTGTCAACACTGATCTCGGTTGACTTTGTCTGACATAAATGTCAAGCAATAAAATGTCATTTTAAACGAACATCAGCGGTAATGTCCAAAAAGTGGGTCAGTCAATACATGGTGCCAATATTTGCATATTAGTTGGTGGTCTTAAAAGGGTTAATGCTGTTTTTTCTACATTCATTTTTTGCAATACAATACGTGTGCTTTCATTATAGCTTCTTGGAATTTCTTTTGGCAACATACAAAGCCAATTTTTATTTAAATTTTGTCAACAATTTTTTTTTTGTTAGCAAATAATTTCTATAAAGGTGTGATATTTTCTAATATTCAATACGAAATTCAGGTTAGTCTCTGAGTGAATCTCTATTTAAGAAAAGAGCACAAAAGAGACGAGTGAGAACAACGTGGTTGCTTAGTGCGAACATTCGTGTGATCTTGTATTAGGCATCTTTAAGCGGGAGAGATTTTCATCTACTGTTGAATTTCATAGACTAAGCTATCCATTATTAACTTGTATTTGCTCTTTCGGTATTTTTTTCACTGCATTATCGTTTCTTCGTACGATTTATTATTCTGACAGTTGTGACAGCTCCAGGCAGTGCTTAGAGTCGTGCGATAATTTGAGATGTAATATGTAGAATTGTTTGATAACACTGTGTGAGAGTCAAAATATATTTTAAATGAATTATAAGTTTTCTTATAGCGCCTCCCAACAATATATTCGGTTCTAAAAAGTTGAACTAATACCAGTCTGAAACTTATTCTAGTTTTTTGATAATTTTTGTCTCTAGTAATCCTAAAACCATTTCATTTCTAATGCAAAATTAGAACAAATATAGTTTCTAGAGCAAGTATTCTAGAATATGTTGCATATAGTATATATTTAGGTATGTAAATATTAAAAGTAATGAGTGTCTTTCTAAAAGTTATTCTTAAAAAACGAGTAATTCAACTTTGGATACAGCTTGTTTTATACAAGGTTCTTAGTATAGTAAAAACACCTTTTACAGTACTTAAAATCGAATTTTAAGGAGGTACCAAATATGTCAGGTTAAAAGTTTTCACTTGTTTTTGTTTGTTTCACAGTGTAATCATAGTATAATCGTTTTGTTAACTTAATTACTTTAGAACTTAAAATAAAGATGACTGCATTTCCGACTGGTTTTGTAAATTCAGCTGAACTCTGATCAGCGTTTTTTTTAATTTTTCTACGAAACAACTTCTAAATGATAAACAAGAGAAATTTATATTTATTTCACAAGCTGTTGTTAATTTAATGCAGTATTAAATTTAGAAAATTATAGAATCAATTGTTAATGATGCTAATGAAAAATTATTTGAAGATATCGATCTTTTGCTTCCACTGTACCGTTTACAGTGTTCATTTAAGAGGTTTCCGACTGATAGGCTTTAGAGACAAAAACCAGTTAGATTTATGATGTTGTGTCTACCTACCTACTAAGTTGAACTCATCGTTAACTATTTTCCAAAATTTAGTCTGTCCATCTAGTCAGACAGTTAGACAGACAGACAGACAGACAGCCTCTGTCTCTTTGGGTATCTATGAGATATATATTTTTTCATTTATTTTTAACTTTCTCTGGTATCTTTAATAATGTGGCTGTGTATTTGTTGCTGCATTATTTACAAAATTTGGAATAGACACAAAAAATAATCAAATATAAAACAAAAACTTGCAAGAAATCATAACCGACTTATCTTAATGAACGAAATATTCACATGGCTGCAGATAACAAAATTAAATAAAAATATGAATGGCAAAATACAAAGCTAAAATGCAACAAGTGTATTTTGTAAATATGGGGAAATATTACTGAAAATTGTGCTAAAGACGAATAATTGGTATTTAACTTGAAACATTCCTGTAAAATTATATAATGAAAATGCATAATATTAACACGTTTTTTTTTATAACGTTATAAAAAAAGTTAGATAGTTTTAAAGTAGTTTTAATTAGTATTTTTTTTTTATAAAAATCAATTTTCTCTTAAATTTTATTTATTATATTAAATAAATTATTATTTGAATACATCACAATGTTATGGACAATAGACATCTGCACAAATGCATTTGAAAGCCACTTCAAGACATTCATTTTATTTTAGGACGTGCACTGTCACCGACTCTATGCTTGAAAATCAAATGACAATGCACAAGTAGTGTCAAAACAAAACACAAACAAGACGTAGTTGTAGTGAAGAGGTATGTCGTCGTTGTAGAACGAAAAGTCACCAAATACTTTTTTAAAATGCCAAATATTCATTTACAAAAATCGTTATATATCTGTCAATTTTTATCGATGATCTCAATTTTACCACATGATAAGAAAATATAAATCTATCAAATGATATTTCAACATTAAAATAGCATTAATTACTTTTTATAATATTAATCAACAAACTCGAAATTTTAATTTTTCATAAAAATATATTTGGTGACTTTTCGTTCTACAACGACAATATAATGATGTGCAATAAAAATTCAAATCATGAAATGAACTGCTTATGACACTGCGTAGCCAGTGCATTTTAATTTTGTTATCATTCTTACTCTTAAACATTTTTATTAATATAGAAATATAGAAAAAAAATCAAAATATAATATTTTGTATTAAGTTTATTATTTGTCGAACAAAATGTTGTTCATTATATTATTTTTTCAAAAAAAAGAAATTATAATTTATGTTGTAATTTTTAAAAACACTTAAATACCGACAAGAACATTGCTGCCGTCGAACGCCTAGAAGCAGATTTATTGTTGTTTTCAATGTTGGTCTTCTAACTCATTACTCGTTGCGCTCACTCACTGCACTCACTGTACTTGTTGCATTTTCAGCGACAGCAGTGTCATTTGGTTTCCAAGACATTCAATATCTTGAAAAAAATGTCTTCACACCAATGAAAAAAATACTGCAGTAAAGTCTCTGGAGAGACTTAATTATAATACTGAATACTTTTATTGAAAAATGCTCTAAATACTGTCGAAGTAGTCAATAGTTTGCAGAGTGAATTTCAAATACCTTTGTGGAGATGTCTAAAATAGAATTTCTTTCTTTTCTTTTATCGTTTTTATTGTGGATCACATTTTGTAGTATTCTCTAAATTTTCAAATAGGTACCATAAAATACATATTTTAAACAAACAAATTTATACAAAATATCTAGTTTTTAAAGAATTTTAATTCACAAAAACACATAAATACCGACAACAACATTACTGCCGCTGGTTGCCTAGCAGCAGATTTGTTGTTGTTTTCAATGTTCGTCTTCTCACTCTTTACTAGCTGTGTTCACTCACAGTACTTGTTGCATTTTCAGCGACAGTAGTGTCATTTGGTTTTCAAGACATTGAATATCTTGAAAAAAAAAATGTCTTGACACTACTTGACACCAATGAAACAAATACTGCAGTGGAGTCTCTGAAGAGACTTTACTATAATACTGAATACTTTCATTGAAAAATGATCTAAATACTGTCGAATGCACTTGTTCAAAGTGAAAAACCATTAATAGATACCATTTTTGATAATAGCTGATTAAAATAATCTTTGATAAGAAAACTTTCTTAGTACCCTTAAGAAAATGTCTATATTAAAATTTTCGTAATTACTATGATCAATTATCTGTAAAAAGAATGTCTTGTTTTTTTCCAGGGCTTAAAATTATAGAAGTTATAATTAAACGTTTGTATCTAAAGTAAATTTCGAAAATAAACCACAACTCAAAAACACTTCATTTATTCAAGATAGGTTATTTTTTAATCGACCACCCTATCGTTTTCGATTTATTGATTTTCGAAAACGAAAACTTGGGCCTATGAACGAAATAGTTTCGCTATCGTTTTGTTTGGTAAATAATATTTTTTTTATTGATGATTCCGATTTTCCTATTTATTCAAAATAATTTTATTAATCGGACATGTTTTACTCGTATGTTTGGCTTTTCTAGATTTTTTGAGAATAAAAAATGTTTCTCGGGAACTCATTATTAATTTTTTCCTTTCCCATAACCTCATCTTTAAAATAAAGGGTTTTTCAACAGGGACGCTACAAAAGTAGAGCGACAGGGACAGCAACGACGCCATATTTCTTACCGCTCTTTTGACATTTCTCTTCAGTAAAGTTTACCATTTCATGATGGAAAGATATACCAATTCGAATTTCGGTAGTAAATGTTAATAATTTCGACTCGTTGTTGGCTCGTATATCTTTCCATCATGAAATGGCAAACTTTACTGAAGATAAATGTCAAAATAGCGGCAAGAAATATGGCGTTGTCCCAGTCTCTGTCGCTCTACTTTTGTAGCGTCCCTGTTGAAAAACCCTTGAAAAAAACTTTTGTAGCGCTCTTATTGAAAAACCCTTTACCAACATTATTAGCTAAACTGTCAAGAAATTATTTCTGCAATATGGTCACTAAGAAAAATGATTACCACAATTATAATTCTAATTATTAAATGGTGCCGTGGTATCATTATGTTTTGTAAGTATAGAGCAATAAATTATTCAAATGCCGTGGTCGGGAAAAGATTATTGAATTTTATTCTTGTCATAACCCGAGCAGTAACAAGACAAATATGATAAGTAGCTCATTTCTGAAACTTTTCACGAATGTTTATCTCGAAATAACGTCATTGTGACGTAATTTAAATGTTCATATAATTTTTTAACGCATTTTCAAGATCGGTAATGCCCATAAAACCAAAAATAACAATTTTTACATGACTATTTACATCTCGAAACCAAATTTCTATCATTTTTCAAAAATATTTCCCAAATAAATGGTATATTTTATGTTCTAATCAAACGATTACCCATTATCAGGCAATGCAAATGCCGCTCAAAGTCAGAAAATACATTGGATCCATGTGTCTCGGGTCTCGGGTACGCATGATCGATGGTATAGTGCGACTTAATGTGGTCCGACTGCTATGATTATTGTTATCGTTATTGTGTCTGCAACACGTAGGCTTGAAGGCAGTAACAAACACCGAAGAAAATGTCGTATTTCTTGCTCTTTCTTGTGCATCTTCTTTGTCTGTAGCTACTTTATAAATGACAGACACTGCATCATCGGCATGATGGCGAGCTGATAAAAGTCACATTAGTGTCAACCGTGAGTGTTTTTCTGTGCATTGCATTGAAATTTAATCTCAAATTTTTGTTTTTTTTCTTACTTTTTTTATAATATTGTTTTCTGCATTTGTATTATTTTTTGTATTATTTTGTATTATATATTTGTATTATTTTTTAAATGCCAAAACGTGCTCGAAAGTGAAATTTTATCATCACACGCTGCATAATATGTATTTAGTGTCATCACACAACATGTCTTGATTATCAATTCAGAACACAGTTTGGCTTGCGTCATGATACGTTTTAATTTTGACGAATTATGCAACACGTAAGGAATTGTCTTGGGGAATGTTAAATTCTAGATATGATAATGGTATTTTTTTATTTTTTTTTCATTTAAATATTTTTCTTTTTAAATAGTGCACAATACTAGTTAAATTTTCCAAATATGCTTAAATAGTTTTAATTATAACACTTGCTTGAAATATTTTAATACAGTGTGGAAATAGGTTGACTCTGAGTCAAATAATTTTTATAATTTAACATATGAGCATTCCCTGGGGTTCCGGGCGGGCCATTCGTACGCTGAAAACTTTAATATCTCGAAGAAAAATGAATGATATCTGCAAAAATTAGAACATTCTATATATCAAATGATATATTTTAAATAGTTGTCGTTACGGACTGGACAAAAACAGAAGTAAATGTCGAGGTTAATATGGAAATTTCAAAAAGTCAGCGAATTTTGCGTACAAAATATTTTTTTGTATTATTTTGGAAAGTAGCTAAAATCATGTACTTTATTTGTATATTTACACTTTTTTTACTAAAATTAATATTTTTTTATAATAAATCACAGAAAAATTCCGGATGTAACAAAAAATTCGTTATAGAAATTATTACTACGATTATTTTTCTAAAAATACTTTTTTCTATGCATATTTTTAAGCTTTTGAAATATTAATTAAGTTTGTCTGAAAAAAGATAAAATAATATTTTGTAACTGTATTTCTTTCAAATTATTTAATTTGGTAGCTCAAATCGTTCGGATATGGTTTTTGTAGACTTTGTACTGCTCAAAAAAATGAAGTTTTTGATTCCAGTTTCAGTTCTATATAATGGTTTCAATTCCAAATTTAGTCCCACTGATACAAACATTTAATAAGTTTTTATATTTTCGGTAATTCTGTTCCAATTCTGATTTCTGTTCTAAAATTAAAAATAATTTTGATTCCAATTCCGTTTCATTAAATTTAAATAGTTTCGGTTCGAGTAAAAATAAAAATGGAATTGTGCATACCTAAGTTATACATCGTATATTGTAAAAACAAATCGATAGTCAAGTGTTTGGTTATAATTAATAGCTTTATTATAGTTGTTCATATCAAGTTTATCAATATTTGGCAAATTCCATATTTATTTAAAGTAAAACTATATAGTATAATTGCGTTTGATAAGGCCTCACATTAATTATATATAAAAACTTAATTTAATGAATTAACTAATATTTCAAAAACCCCTCTCTATGACATAATGTGGTAATCTGCAGTAATAGCATTCATTTTATTTTCAATTGTTTCAATATTCGCATAACTGCAGATTAAAACAAAAAATAACATAAAAAGTAAACAAAATCCACAAAAAATCGTCACTCCACACAAACGTTATCAGTTGTGCGTTGGCCTAGATAAGAAAATGCCGGGGTTACTAAATGGTGCAACTTACGAGCTGATATGACTTCATTGTCTGTAGAAAAAACTTCTTATCATTATTGAAGAGGCAAAAAAAAATTAAAAATATAAAATAGAATTTATATACGAAAGCGGTAACATGTATTTCCAAATTGTAGGTACATTATTTTGGTAATGTCTAACAAGTACTTGGACAAGTGTTTTTAGTTTAAAAAAATACATTATTGCATAAAGTTTCAGATCAACTTGTTCTGCCGTTGTGGATCCAAAAAGGTTGCCAACACAATATCGTCTAAAATTAATATATTCAGTTTTTGTTGGTTCAAAAAATTGCCATCTCTTATTGGACCTGATGACGGTAGAAAACTGAAACTATTTCGCTTTCGATCTATGTTTAGTGGAGCCTGAGCATTTTATTAATAAGCAAAATAATGGTATTACGAAAATTGAAAATTTAACATTTCGATTTTTTTAAATATATATTTAAAAAATCGATGATTTCATTATTGTTATCAGTGGATGTGCAAATGTTAAACTTTCGAATAACATTTTAAGTTATGAAATTCATTACCTACTTCTGATAACAATATTGTATAAAAGAGGGTTTGAAACCTTAATCGAAACCGATATCCGAAATCGAAATTATAAATAAACCGATATCCAAAACTCCTATAGATGGTTTAGATTTAATATCGGTCTTAAAACTGCCCATTAAGCAATTTAAGAGCGCTTTAAAATTGGAATCATAAAGGAGACCAATTTTTGAATGTTTTATGAGCCCAGCTCAGAAAAATGACTCTTAAAAGTATCTCATTTAAGACTGTTTTCGGAGCTCTCAAAAATATTACTCATAAAAGATTCATATTTAGGAGTTGTTTTGGAGCCCTCATAAACTAAACTCCTAAAAGCATCAAAAATAAAATTGTTTCTGAGCGCTCAGAAAATAGACTCATAAAAGTTCTATATTTCAGAATGTTTTAGGAACGCTCCAAAATTTGACTCATAAAAGAGTCCCATTCATGAGCGCTTTAGGAGCCCCCTCAAATCAAACTCATAAAATCTTAAAATTATGGAGTATTTTAGGAGCAGTCAGAAAAGGGAGTCATAAAAGTATATTATTTATGCTGGCTTTAGGAGCCTACTGTTTAAATAAAATTGATATACTTATATTCGTTTTGAATTTGAAATCAAATGGAAAATAATAAAATATTAGTGTAAATTCAACAGACAAACCTACATATTAAATTTATTTTTTGAAATGAATGCATTTTCTCACGGATGACTAGACTAAGATAAACAAGAACATGTACTATGCTGGATTAATTTCAGACAAATTCTATATTTCTAAAGAAAGAAAACTACAAATAAATGAAGCAATTGTGGTGTCGGGAAATTCTCAAAAATGTGAATGTTTTAAGAATATGTTTACGTGGATTTTTGCGCTCTTTAAAGCGTGTGCACTACCCTGCAGTAGCCTTTTTAGGATCTTTTCAGTACTCAAATATGAGTGTTTTAGGAGTAATAAAATATTTAGAAATATGAGGGTTTTTGGGCTCATAAAATGGTGCCCTCTACCCAGGGGTTGGGAGCCTTTTTGGGTTCTTTTTAGAGCTCAAATATGAGTGTTTTAGAAGTAATAAAAGTGTCAGAAATATGAAGATTTTTGGGCTCATATATGAGTATTTAAGGAGTAATAAAAGTGTCAGAAATATGAGGGTTTTTGGGCTCATAAAATGGGGTTGGGAGCCATATTTAGCTCTTTTAAGTGCTCATATATGAGTGTTTTGGGAGTAATATAAAAGTCGGAAATATGAGTGTTTTTGGGCTCATAACATGGGGCGCTCTACCCAGGAGTCGGGAGCCTTTTTGGACTCTTTTAAGAGCTCATATATGAGGGTAACACTCATAAATATGACACATTTAAGAAATTCTATAATTTTTACATTTTTATTTTTTTTTTATTAAAATTATCCAAGTCTGCCATTCGATTCGATATTATGTCGAGACAGATTAGATATAATAAAAAAATTCATTTGATTTCGGTTACGATTCTCGTATCTACCACAAGCTATAATTTGTGCTAAGACGTTCGCAGATATCATAACGATATATTGAAGTTTAGTCGTTTTTGGAGAATTATTATAATGAAGTCCAACCGATAGAAAACCTCGTTGCGTATTAAACTGCACGTTGAAATCGAATCTAAAGAATGAGAAGGAATCTAAAGATGGAGAATGGTACGATAAAACCAACTTAAATTTAAAATTGCAGAAAATATATTTAAATTTTTGTCTTTCAATTAAATATTAAAAATTACAAATTGAAAAATAGGTTACATTTCTAAAATTAGAATAAAGTGTCACAAATAAAATCTTTGAAAACCTATACAGGAAAAATAAAGCTTATGAGAATTTTTCGCCTTTGTGGGATATTTGAATTCTCCGAAAGAAAGCGGTACGGTACGGTTGGATTTCGAGGGATAATGTGAAAATTTTGAGGTACACTAGGTCTTTGTGAGGATTTTCATCTGTGATAATTTTGAATGCGAATTTTATCTTGCAACTATGAACTAGAACTAGGTGGTAACTAGACAATAATATTGCCCCCAAAAGTGCGTGGTTTAAAAAGCCCTTTCTGCCTGCCGGAAAAGGGTTAAACCAGGTGTGTTATTGCATAAATTGCCACAGTAATTAGCATTGAATATTGCTTCAGTAATATGTTTGAACTCGAACTTCATTTCCGCATCACAAATACATAAAAGCATGGCCCACTGTTACAGTGGGGCGCGCCTTTGTCCACCCCAAACGAATTTCAACGCAGTTCTGCACAAAACACAAGAACAGTAACAGTAACGTCACCGGAAACGTCATCAGAAGACAACAAATAAAAAAGACAGACACAATAAAAGTTCACGTATAGACGGACAATTTAAAAATACAACAAAGAGTTGTTACATTTTATGACTCAGATACTCAGATACTTAAATGGCCACAAAATGCAGCAACAGCAATAGCAGCAGCTATCAGTGCATGGAACAGCAAGAGCAATAGCAACAGGTAGCAGCAGACAGCACAGTGGGCAAAAATAGCCAACATTTTATTTTACTGCAGTAGTGTTGGTGTTGGCGGCAGTTTTGAGCGGTGTATCTGGCAGATACATTTAATATATCTGCTGCTCGTGTTTATTACTGTATCTGTGTATCTATCGCTGGCCAGCAGTGCGTAACATTTTAGGCCCAAGTTTATGTTTCATGAACATCGTCATGGAAGTCCATTAAAAGCAGTTAATGATGTTGCCTGCCTGCCTGCCGCATGTCTGTTGATTACCAACATTTAGCGGCGGGGTCTGTTTTAATATACCTAACACGTTATATATACATATAAAATCATTTCGATGATGTTTAGAACATGGTGTTGTACAGAGTGATCAAAATATTTAAAATTCATTGAAAATATTTTAGAGAAATACAAAAAATTTTAGGCGCCACATGAGACATACAAATGGAAAAGCTAAAAATTCGATTTTAGTCACACTATAGCCATAAAGAAAATTTCATCTATCATTTGAATATATTTAAAACTGAACATCTCTATATTGATATCATTAAAAACGATGTTTAAAATTTTGTAATTTACAGACTAACCATGCACTTAAAATATAATAGAAAATAATTTATAATTTATGTATAGAAAATATTTTATTGATATACAGCTAATTCTAGGCACCACATGAAACATTAAAATGGTAATGCCAAAATTCGAATTGTGTTATTCTTCATAGCCCAATATGATTTTAAGTATTTTTTTTAACAAATTTTGATTTATACAGAATGTTTGGTTCATCCATGCTAATAATTCAGGGTGTCATTCTATGTCTAAAAAAAAAACAACGTAAAATAAAAAATGTCGTATTTTGCACCCAGTTTAAATATATTATTGACATAACCTGGTCAAAACGAGTTAAGAAAGTTCGGTCACATGGGGTAAGTACGATCACATGGGGCGGATTTTATAGTCGGTCGGGCCCGACTATGGAATACCCTACACCTTTGGTGGGGATATTAATGCGGGATATTTAATTGCATACCTTAATTTTAAAGTTTTTATTTATGCTGGACCTCCCCACCTTCGGAATATTATTCACATATCAGAAATTTACGTCTTATATCCCCATAAATTAAAATATTGATATAAAAGTATAAAAAACTAATAAAAAAAATTTGAAAAATATAATTGGGCGAACCACGTCTATATTTAAAATTTTCTAAGGATAATATTTCATAGATTTGATTTTAGTAATTTACGGATCAAATTTCCACTATGAAAACCCGGGAAATAATGAAAAAAAAAATGTGGGCGGATCACGAGCATTTTTGGACCACATATTTTTAGGTGAATTATAACAATATGTTTTAAATTTTATAACTATATCTTAAATATTTTTCGAATTATTAGATATTAGAGATTTATATAAAAGTGACTTGTATGGGAGGTGGGCGTGTCCGTTGACCGATTTGGCTCATTTTCAATTTCGGACTCGGGTAGTGATGCTGATCAAGAATATATATACTTTTCCATACCGGATACGCCTCCTAAGGGGCGTTGCAATATATGCACAAAGTTAATATACCCTGTACCTCATAGGTGTAGGGTATAAAAATTGGTTATAAAGTAGAATCTATTGGTAAAAAAATATCTACTTAATACACATATTTTAGATTATTAAATCACAATTCTAATGAACGTGAAAAGTGAAAAATTTACAAAAATAAAAATTATAATACTTGGGTAAAATTATAACCCAAGTAACACAAAGTACAGATTTCGTCACGAATTCTAGATATTTTCGTTAGTTTGACAGTAGATACGTACACTCAGAAAACAGTTTCCTTATATTAAGGAAATTTTACTTGAAATAGCGTCAAGTTCAATTTTACTTATTTTTAGGAAGGTTTTTCCTTAATAGTAGTAAAATTTCCTTATTATTAGGAAAATTTTACTTAAAGAAAGGAAAATTTCCTAAAAATGAGGAAGTAGTGAGTTGAGAATTTCTTGTCCCATGACACTGTTTTTCTATATACCCATTCTGCCATGTCTCGGAGTCCAGTCTGATCATTTTTCCTAACATATGTTTTTTTTTTATTATTTCAACCACCAAATCATTAAATCCGCCAACACTGTTTATTTTTGCTGCATTTTTTAAAAAGTTAAAATTATTATGATTGGTAAGAATATACTGGGAATGAACTTTTCTAACAATATATATTATAAAAAATGGGGGTAACGAGACTGAGAAAATCAGTGAGAAAATGAAAATTTATATTTTTATTTTTGTAAATTTCAACATTACGTAAGTTTTTTTTGGCTAGATTATGTAAGTAATTTGACTAGATTATGTAATATTTGAGTCATAAAATGACCCTCTAAATTACACTACCCAACACGATTTTTGTCATGGACATCCCATACATCAATTCTATATAATTCGCTGGTGCTAAGTTTGACTGTATACTCAGTTTTTTTCTATTGCGTTACGTTTTTGAGAAACTTTCAATAGTATTTTTAATGCGGTATCACCTACTAATATGAATAAAAAATATAGTTATGTGGACAAATATTTTAACAAAAAAACATAAACGCAATTTTTCTTTAAATTATCCAAACTAATTTTAATATACTCATGAATGCTAATATTCCAATACATCTTTAAGATAATTGGATCAATATTCGGAATTTTTTTACTATTTTGGATACAAAAAACAAAAAAACAAATGATGTAGGGTTATCTAGAGCATGGTCTAAACTAACTATAAAAATTATTAACTTTTTTTCTAATTGATCCACTTTTTAAAATATTCCCTGATAACTTAATTTTGGTACTCGTCCTGTATAGAACTTCGGCCAAGCTCTCTTACCATTTGAGCTGTGCGTGTTATATTTGTACTCAATATGGGACCTACAATATATTGCCGAATCCGAACGGCGGGTGAGAGCTTTTCATAGGCAATGTTTACTCTCGTAGGTTTCCCATTTACTACCGAGAGATAGCGCGGTATATAAAAATGTTTCTATGAAATGATGTTGTTATCCACAGTCCCGGCTTGAACCGTGGACCTTTCGGCTCGCAGTCCACCGTACTAACCACTGTGCAACAGCGCCTACTCTTTTATACAATCAATTTTGAAACAAAATACTAATGCCCCTAATCTGAAAATATACTTACTTCATATTTAAAGTATGTTTATTCTCATTGCACACTCTATTTTTTTTTTATTACGTAGCGTTTTTGAGACAAGTTCGTTTAAAAAAAGTGGTTTCTCAGTAATTGGTATGTAAAATATACAAGCATTTAAAATGTGTTAGTGCCATTAGGAACAAAGTTGCTCTATTTATTTAGTTTTTATTTAGATTTACAAATTTTAAAATTTTCTCCACTTTTAACAAAAAAAAAAATGTATTTCTATAAAATAATGTACTATTTATGATAATTATTTAAAGTGTCGTTAAATTGTCATTCGTCCATTGTCAGTGTCAGTGTCGTCAGCATAGCTGTCAAAAATTCCTCAACAAACTCTAAAAATTATGATTAACAAAGAAACTATTCAAAGTATTAAAACTTTTACGAAAGTTGGTTTATGGCAAAGAAAAAGTCTACCAAAGACGATGACAACGACTTAAAATAGTCAACGGTGACAACAAAAGAAATACACACAAAATAAGAAAACGAAAGTAAAATTGTGTTTTTTTTTTGTGACCAACCAAAATGTGCAGCCTAAAAAGAATTTCGACGTGCATAAAAATTGTTTTTAATAACGCCATAAACAGCTCAAAATTAATGTCAAAATATAAGCATGAAAAATCTAAAATAAAATAAAATTATAGAGTGTAGCCAAAAATAAAAGACGGTGAGCTAGCGCATTTTCAAGACCCTATTTCAAGCGGTACGTACCTCTACTTCCCAGTTTTGGTCATGAGAAACTATTGCGGACAATTTTTGATTTTTCATTCAAGCACCAACGAACGACGTCTGGAAAGTGAATGAAAGTGAATTTATTTTGGTTATAAGATGTGTGTGATCGCGTTATGCATATCAATGAAGTGACTTTTGAGGAGTTTTTTTTAATTTTATTTTTGTTTGTTGTGATACGCACATGTTTGCATGTTTAATCAGCGCAAAAAATCACAAAACTCGTTGAATGAATGTCAAACAAAATTGCGAAATGTTGGTGAAATTCTTTAAAAGTTATTTGGTGTTTGGAAAATAAGGCTTACCGCCGTTTTCACTATAGTCGGTTAAGCACTAACTGGCCACTTTAACTTAGAGTTAACCATAGAATATATGGAATTGAAACACTTAACTGAACATTCTGAAAATGCCGCTTAAAGTGTTACAAATATGTAGCCATTATTGTGCAGATTTCAATATTTTTTTTCAAATAGTAAACATAATTTTGAAATTGTCAATACGAATTCGAAGTAGTATAAAATGTTATCATACTGAAATGATTTATTTATCGATTTCCAATTATGAACGATTAAAAACTCATGTTTTGTTGAAGATATAGCGCAATTTTTTTTAGTAAAATTCGACATTGTACAATGAGAATACAAAATAGTAGAAAATAATGCGAAATAGTACACGCAGAGAAAAAAACATGGTTGTGGTGATCATATTTGAATGGAATCATACAATGATTGGGGGTTATGGTTGTGGGCAATCATATAATTTGTCTAATATGATCCTCAGTGTCAATATAACCGGCCGGACAGCACAAACACTCTTTATGCGTTCGAGTTTTATCGCGAACAAGAACTTTCGCGTAAAGTACAGCGTGACCGTCATGTAGTTGAAAACGCGAACACACGAGTATACGATTGATAACTGAAATTTGTTACACACATTTCTATTAAACACGAGAATTTAATGTTCTTTATTTCTATATATCATCGTTGTAGAACGAAAATCACCAAATAAATTTTTAAAATGCCAAATATTCATTTACAAAAATCTTTATAAATCTGTCAATTTTTAATCTATGATCTCAATTTTTACCACATGATACGAAAATGTAAATCAATTAATTGATTTTTCAACTTTAAAAATGCATCAATTACTTTTTATAATATTAATCAACAAACTCGAAAATTAAGTCATAAAAATGTATTTGGTGACTTTTCGTAACATCAAAGTGAGTAAGAGAGAGAGAGTAAAGATGTCATTAAGTGAGAATTATACGGTTGTAAATAAAAAAATACTAAATTATGAACAGTCAATATCATGATATGATTGGTGTTGACCATATTTTGATCGTGACAGTCTTTATCGTAATCATAACATGTTTCTTATCAAACATAATTTGTTTTTTCAGCAATACTATCATTTACCGACCTTATTATTGTTGAAATAAAATTGAAAATACTATACTTTGATTGTGACAACCATCTATGATTGTAAAGAGTATATCATGGTTGTCGCGATAATATTATTTCTCTGCGTGTACTAAAATAATTTATAATATTCAAACCGAAATCAAGGTTATGTCATCATACTGAAATGATTTTCATGTCCATATTCAGTTCTGATTTATAATTACACTAATCAACAAAATGTGAAAAATACTTGCCTTGGATATCACATACATCAATTATTTATAATTCGCAGTTGCTGATTTTGACTATATACTTTGTGTTTTTATCTATTACGTAATGTTTTTAAGAAAATTGCTATCGAAATTTTAGGCCCTTTTCAGACACTTTTTATACTAAAAAAAAATACAGACGCTTACACAACTAACATTCTAAAAAATTGTAAGCGCAAATTATCTTTCAATTCTCAAGACTAATTACAATATACCAAGAAATACTAATATTCCAGTATATTATTAAGATATTTGAATCTAAACACGAATAATTTTGATTTTTTAGAACAAGTTTGGATGATTTTTTTAGCACTTTGGATCTAATAATAAAAAAGAAAATGATTTATGGTTATGCAGAGCATAGTTCAAAGTAACGATACAAAATTACTAACTTTTATTTATCGTTTCTCGTTTTTAAAATATGCCCTATCAACACTGTATCCGTCAAAAAATTTAAAAGTTCAAAATGCTTCTATATTTTAAGTATAAATTACTGAAAACAACAGTATTTTTCCGACTGTAAAATTTATTATAAAAATTATTTAAAATCTAGTTTATTGTTGATATGTTCTAACCAATATTTCGCAAGTATCAAAATGGCTTAAATACTAAATACTACCACTACCACATGTTAAATATTATATTGCTGTAATAATCATTTTTGAACTTAACCTTATTAGTTTTATTATAGCGAAAGTCTCTCTGTCTCTATTTTTTATTACTTCAAGAAATATTATAAAATTTTGTCTGCAACACTTTCTAAGTTCGTATTTCCTAATTTTACATTTTTAATGTCAAAGTATGCAAAAACTAATTTTTTAATTCGATTTACATATGAAATAAACGAGTTGGTAAATGAAAATTTATGCAAATATGGTATGCGCACGAGCCATTTGTTTTTACAAACATATTTTAATTATTGTAAACATTTCGTTTTGCATGCATAAAAAAGTCTCAGAAATAGCAGAAATTGTGTGGTGAGACAATAGCTCGCGCGGCACTGTACGATGGGCTGAAAAGGCTTGAGAGAAAAATCTTTGATTTTTTTCTTGTTTTCAATTTTTGAACAATAGTTTTTATTAGTCTCTAATTAAATTTGTTGCGGAAGAAATTAATTATTGAACTTAATTATTTATGCTGTTGAAATTGATGACTAATAACTGTAACAAATTTCGATATTAGTAAAAAGAAGTCGTAGATTTTGTTTTTTATTAAATCGACAACTTTTTTAATTTAGAGAAAATTTGAATTTTCTTTTTTGAAAAATTGAATTTTTTGTGCAAAATTGAATTTTTAGTGAAAACTTGAATTTTTAGTGAAAAATTGAATTTTTAGTGAAAAATTGAATTTTTAGTGAAAAATTGAATTTTTAGTGAAAATTTGAATTTTTAGTGAGAAATTGAATTTTTAGTGAAAAATTGAATTTTTAGAGAAAAATTGAATTTTTAGTGAAAAATTGAATTTTTAGTGAAAAATTGAATTTTTAGAGAAAAATTGAATTTTTAGTGAACAATTGAATTTTTAGTGAACAATTGAATTTTTAGTGATAAATTGAATTTTTAGTAAAAATTTGAATTTTTAGTGAAAAATTGAATTTTTAGAGAAAAATTGAATTTTTAGTGAACAATTGAATTTTTAGTGAACAATTGAATTTTTAGTGATAAATTGAATTTTTAGTGATAAATTGAATTTTTAGTGAAAAATTGAATTTTTAGTGAAAAATTGAATTTTTAGTGAAAAATTGAATTTTTAGTGAAAATTTGAATTTTTAGTGAAAAATTGAATTTTTAGTGAAAAATTGATTTTTTAGTGAGAAATTGAATTTTTAGTGAAAAATTGAATTTTTAATGAAAAATGGAATTTTTAGTGAAAAATTGAATTTTTAGTGAAAAATTGAATTTTTAGTGAAAAATTGAATGTTTAGTGAAAAATTGAATTTTTAGTGAAAAATTTAATTTTTAGTGATAAATTAAATTTTTTAGTGGAAAATTGAATTTTTACCGAACATTTTAATATTTGTTACAATTAAATTTATTAAGTTTTCGCCTAACATTAAGTTTCGCCTGCAACTGCTGCCAGTCTTTCGGGTATATTTTCCTCATGACTATAGGCGTTATTTATAGGTTTTTCTTGCAGTCCTCCTACTGCACTATCGCGCTTCAAGATCCTCTCTCCATTGATGTGGTAGGCGGCCAATATGTCATTATCACTGAAGCGTTACCATGCAGGCAGACGGACGGACGTACTTACAGAAAGACAGCCAGATAGACATAGGCTTTCCGCCCAACTACCATGAACATTTTCACGCCAAACCAATAAAAATTGCAAATGTTTCAATTTTTTAGGTGGTACGAACGAAGTCGAAAAAACTCAGGCGCAGTTAAAGGAAAAATCAACTAAAATTAATTAGCGGAAGTTTTTCAATTCACAAAGTTGTCTATTTAAGTGGTTGGCAACGCGCCGCAAAACAGTGCTGCCATGTTTTATGTTGCGTATTATTTCATGTTTTTTTTTTTCGTCTTTTACATTTTCTTTTTATTATGCAATTAATACCGAAAACCAGCACAATAACAACAACAAAATAACACGTTTTGACAACATAATAAATGTTGCTCGTTTTTCCACTTCTTACGTGGTGTTTGCTGCGCTCTGCTGTCATGTACCGTTGTTGGCAACTCAAAAAACATGTTGTCGGTTTTGGCTGCAACTATTTCTTGTAACTTGTTGCTGTTGCGTTTGTTGTTGTTGTTGTAATAGCAGCAATTTTTCGAAATGCGTTCAAAGAATGACAATTTTTCCACTTGTTGTTACGTTGTTGCCAGATGTAGAAGAACGAACAAAATGAAGTAAAAACAAATACGGCTTAAAATAACTGTGAGCCATGCAAATAACCAGTTTTTTCTTGCTATTCGTTTTGCATGTTTTACATGAAAACATTTTTGCATTTGACAGCATCTTCGTAATTGCATCAAATTTGCTCGAATTGGCCACGAATGTGTGTCGTCTTTGGCAGTGGCCACACTGTCCAGCGCCGCAGGGAGAGTTGCCAACAGTTGGCAATCGAAGTAGGTTGCAACTGTCTCAGGTTCGTGCGGTTTTTTCTCACTTCAATCAATTGGGCCAAACGGTCAAAAATATGGTTAACACTTTTTCACTTAAGTGTGTTTGACCAATTTACAAAAAAACCTATAAAACCGACTCAAAATTTTGAGAAATCGCGCTTTTCGAAAATGTCGTCTTTAGAGAAGTAACTAATTTGAGTGATTTTTGTACAAATAATATTTAGGGCAAAGAACAACTAAATGCGAAAATTATGTATTCTGAAAATTTAAAATTTTCTAACTAATTTATAGAACATGAATTATATAAACACGAAATTTTGGAAAAACCATATTTTGGAAACTAGCCCTTTTAGAGAGGAATCCATTTTAAGTGAATATTATACATGAAGAGTTTCTGTCCAAACAACAATTTACTGGGCAGTTCAAATGCTGCTGAATTACTCGTAGGTATTTGAAGAGTACATACCTGCCAGTAAAACTACTCAAAAACAGGTAGGTTACTGGTAGGGATTTTTAGGGTAGATTCCTGGAAGTAGATCTAGTCAAAAACTTGTATGGCCCCAGTAAAGTCAAACTATGGTTAATGGTATGGATTTGAAGTGTAAATATCTGCCAGAGAAACTAGCCACAAACTGGTCGGTTACTGATAGGGAGATGCCCAGAAACCGGTAGGGAAATACTCATAAACCGGCTCGTTTCTCGTCGAAAAGTGCATGACATCGCTTACGAGTCAATCGACAATTGGCTAGTAAAACTGGCTGGCTACTCGTAGGATACTGTAAGAATTGTTACTTGAGCACTTTGAAATTGGAGTTATAAAGGACCCTATTTTTGAGTGTTTTATGAGCTCTAAAAAGAAGATTCAGAAAACTATCGCATTTTAGACTGATTTCGGAGTTCGCCAAAATATTACGCATTAAAGAGTCACATTTAGGTGACCTCGTAGATTAGACTCTTGTTTCTGAGAGCTCAGAAAAGTGACTCATAAAAATATCCCTTTAAAGAGTATTTTCGGAGCACTCTTAATAATGCTAGTCTCATGTGAGAGTGTATTGGGAGCACTCACAAATATACTATTGTTAGTATTATATTTCGACTAAATTGCTCACTAAACTAAATTTGGTGGAAATTTTGGTAGGGCCATGGTCATGAAGTGATCATGTCATTATTTGAGATGATCGGGATATGACGAGGCCCATAATGTCCTTGTAACGCAGTGTCCTGATCATGTACTGACCTCAGGCCATGATCATGAACTGATCGGGCAATACCCCATTTTATTATTTACCCGACAATTGCCTTGTCAGAGCCCGAGCATAATAGGGTTTCTCTCATTAAATCTCGATCACTGTCTGATGCTAATTTCGTTATGAGAAACAAATAATGTAGCTGTGATCGGGAACATTGACTATTTAGATAATGTAAACCCTGGTATGGTAAGCATGATAAGGGCATGCAAAGGCAATGATCATATTTTCTCTAATAGGGCTTACCCAACGAAAACCCGATCATTTCCCGATGGCGCATCGGGCAAATTTCTACTAGGGATGCAGTGTTCGACTTTTCAATTTAGCAAATTTTCGAGCAGACTAAATTGAACTAAATTGTATGACAGCAAAAGACATATGATATTCAATTAATTATGGACTTTAACAATTACAGGTTACCGAATGGCGATCGAATGAAAAGTCGATCAATTTAGTTAGTCAGCAATTTAGTCGAATTCGCACACACCCTATATTTCGCAGCTTACTATTTAAATATGCTGTATTCGTTTTCACTTTGAAATCAATTACAAAATTTGGTTTTTGAAAAGGAAAAACCTCGTAAATTGAGAATGGTAGTGTCGAAAAAGTCTCAGCAATTTGAAAATTTTAGGAGTATTTAAAATGAACATAAATATGAAGATTATTGTGCTCTTAAGATTTCGAGTTTAGGTGCAAATATGAATGTTTTGGGAGCAATAAAATTCTTATAAATGCGGGGGGTTTTGCGCTCATAATATGGTGCCCTCTTCCCAAGGTCTCGGGAGCCTCTATGGGTTCTTTTAAATACTCATGCATGGGTGTCACACCAAAAATTGTTAACACTAAGAGACTTATAAAACTGAAAATGTTTGCTGGAATCACTAAAATGATTTTATGGAAAATATATATTCTAAAAATTATAAATAATAAGTGTTATTTTTATAGCATTTTTGTTTAGCCAAACCAGAGATTGCTTTAAATACATATTAAATCTTTTACGAGTACCGAATAAGATTGAGTAATTATTCAATTGGTTGTCACAATAAACTTATGTTATTCATAAGAAAGTAACGTATTTTTTGTTGGTCGTATTTTTTCTTTTATCGACAAATTAGAATTTAAATTGTTTGGGAAAACAATATTGCATTTTAGAATTATTTTGTTTAGAGTTATCAATTTCTAATATTCTATAATTTGACCCAAATTACCAAACCCTGTTTCTCATGTTTCCTTTATTAGACCTGATTTTGTTGTCCCGATTACACAACAACAACAATGCTCGTGCCTTTTTTTTCGTCCAATTCGATAGCGTGTCTTTTAACGTTTCGCCGCACTTGAAAAATTCGCCTCAACTGAACTTTTTCGACTGCTATTATTAGTATTATTGCTACAGTTTTGTGCCGCAGTCAACGAGGGAAACTGGTTTTGAATTTATTACGTGGAAATACGCGCTTCTTCTTCAAAGACGAAGACGACGACGATGTGCTTTGTCTTCTTCCATAGCATTCTTCGAAGAAAAGCACGCGTTGCCATTCACTTTGCAGTGATTTTTAGTGTTAAATGTTTGTGTTGGTTGCACTTGCACAATTGCAACAACAAATACAACAACAATAGCAACAACAGCAACATCTTTAAGTACAAATCGTTAATTTACCGTAAACTTCAACTTCGCCTTAATTCTTGGCCAAGTGCGAGGCCGGTTTCAGTGTTGCATCTTTAAAGTCGCGTTGTTTTGATGGGAATGGCTGGCGTTGCCACTGGATCAAATAAAACATGCAATATCACCCCACCCTAATATAAAAGACTCCTTTAAGACTACTTTAAGTTAATGGTGCATATTCATAGAAGATTTAAAATCAAATTTAAAATTAAAGTCTGCTTTTTTGACAATTTTCACATAGAAAAAATGTCACAAATCCTATTTTAATTTTAGAGTCGACTTCAAATTGTCTATGAATATGAGACATTAATTTTAAAATATCTTTTTGTTTATCATAAGGACAAAATTCAGATAAATTAAAAATGTATACCGACTGATACATCATTTGTATTAAAAAATAAACTTTTTCGTCACATTTCAATGGTTACTTATGGCATTCGATAACATATGAAAGATAACTAAAAGTCATCTTTGAGACATCATTAAAAATTGAGATAGTAAAAAGAACTATTTTAGTTAAAAGGGTAATAATAATTTGTTTTGAGTGTATAACTACTTTTTTAGGTTTTGTTTATTTGGCAATATTTTTAAAGTCACAATAAATTTGATTGATTTGTAATAAATATTTTTGTATTTTTATTATTTGGTAATTTTTTTTTTAATAATTTAAAAAATCTTTTATTACAGCTGCACCTCGCTCTTCGCACTCTTCTGTCTCTCCCGTGCGCTGCAGCCTCCTCCGCCTTATTTTCTTGCGCCTAAAAGAAGTCAATGAAGGGCAAAAATGGTGATCGTTACACGAGTGAGTATTTACATATTTCCACGCCAGTCATTAAAATGCAAAACATATTATTAAAGAATGTTACTTAAATCAGAGAAGTGGAAGCATAATAATGAGACGTTGTTGCATAGTAGAAGAGGACGCCATTTAATTTTTTAAACGAGTGCTAAACGGAAACGCTGTGTCATAACCTCAAAGTAAAGCATGCATGTTATGTGTTGATTCTTCATTTTATTTCTCTTGCTGCACATTGTGTTTGTGTCTGTCTGTTTGCCTGAGTAACTATTAAATTGTCGGCTTTCAAGTCATTAATTTGACGCAAAACAATGTAACGAGCTCTCAACGTCTTTTTTGGCCGCCAGCCTATAAATTAAAAGATTCTTCCAAGAATCAAATGGCTACGAAACGTTCTTAGCTGAACAAACGATATAAAATATAAAAGAAAAAGAAAAGTATGAGAACAATAACTCTAATTGTAATGCAACAAAAGGTTTTTCCATTAGATTATAGTGCAATTGTGGTATTTTGTGCTGATTTCTCGCAGCGATAAAGTTGAGCGGCATGCATGGGTTAATTAAGCGCGAGAACAGCTGTTTTATGAATGCAGTGCTGCCAACTAGAAGTGAATGCAATTTCCTAATGTAAAAATGTTTTATTAGATTTTGAACAGAGATTGTGGCGCCATTTGTTATAAGTAATTTGTAGCACTTTAAACATTTTTTAGAGCACATTTCAAAATTGCAACGCTTTATGTTTTCAGTTATTTGCATTCTCATAAAGCATAGATTGTAATTCAAATACAAGACGCTGAAATTTTTTTTTTTTGGCAAGCGGTTGGACAAAAGAAAAAGTTAGTTGATACAACTAAATTCCTTTGATTAAAATTACATTTCTATCAATTCGGCGGTAGACACAGGTGATTATTTTAAAACTCATCTACATTTATTATAGGCAAATTGGATCATTTTAGTTTTGGCTTTAACTACTACACATTTGAGGTAACCAAATAACTTAGGTTTGGTTACCGCAACCAAATTACCACGATGATATAATAGATTGCAAAACACTATATATTATATTTCCTAATTTAATTTTTTTCAAAAACCAGCCAGGATGGAAAGTTGGTCACCATAGTTTTAGCTCAAAAATGAATATCAGAACATACGAAATAATTCTTGTAACTCCGAAGAAATCTTCCAAAAATGTTTCATAGATTGTCTCAAAATTGTTGTGGTTACCATTGGCATCACTTAGCCAAGCGCTACTAATTACCAGCGCGGCGTTACACCTGATATAAGATTCAGGTCATGGTGGTTATATAACAAATATATACAGCGAATATCTCGAAAAGTGATGTGTCTAATGAGTACATTGCAAAAACCATGGAAACAGCAACCAACATAGCTCGGACAAACGAATGAATGAATCTTATGTTTTTCGTACATCAGTTGGAAACAGAATGAAGATCAAGATAACCTTCGGATAAAAGCTTAAACTGTGCTTAACACATTAGCCCGGGGGGGAAGTGGGACTATAGCAATGAGTTGAACTTAGAATGACTCATGCAAATTACACGCAGAATGGAGAACAACATTTTTAGCAATGTGGCAACATCATTAGTGCGGTTTTTGGGTAACTGAAAGGCGCGTTACAATCAAAGGCAATTAAAATAAAAAACAAACTATGGCATTTAGGAAATGTTTTTTTTTTGTTACGCTTCAATAATCTTACAATTATAAAAATAACAAAAAGAATATTAACAAAAAAAAATATATAAAATTATTTTATAAAAAAAAAATTGTTTATAACGCCTCTTGAAGCCACAAATAACAATAACTTGTTGACTTAGTGAATGACGCGTCAAGATGGCAAAAACTCAACGAAGCATTTAGCATTTGTTTTTTTCTGTTTGTTAAGATATTTTACGAGCCGAAAACGAATATTTTTGGTAAAGAAAAATTGCAAAAAATATAAAAAATATTCAGTAGTTGCTATGTATTGTATCATTTTCGACAGCTGTTAATACCGTTGCGCCTTCAGTTACCTATTATTTGCAGTGTTGCCCGAAGCAAAAAAATAAAATAAATTTGCATGCGATTTGATTATAAAATTACAATTGCAAACAGCAAACAGCAAAAGAAAGCCATCAATTACAGTTGAATTAAAGCATGTTATGCATATTTTGAGGTTTTTCACTTTTATTATAGTTTTTAAAATTGCATAATTTCATAGAGTTAGTGATGTGCATTAGTTATACCGAATCAAGGATTACAATTGTAATCGAGAGCCATTTGAAATCATTTTTTAAACAGAAATCGTATAATTACATTAATTTTAAAACTAACAGAATAATTTAAATATATGTATTTATATGATTTTTTTATCAATGTCCATTCATCCTATTTATCATATTTAGCGTATTCACAGTTTAATGTTATTGGTATAATAATAATAGTTTGACACTACAGTCCTATAAGAACTTAGGCCGAGCTCTCTCACCATTTTGAGCTGTGTGTGTTATATTTGTACTCAAAGTGGTGGGACCTACAGTTTATTGCCGAATCCGAACGGCGGGTGAGAGCATTTCATAGGCAATGTTTTACTCTCGTAGGTTTGCCATTTACTGCCGAGAGGTAGCGGTATAGAAAAATGTTTCTATGAAAAGATGTTGTTAGCACCAGTCCAGGCTTGAACCGGGGATCTTTCGGCTCGCAGTCCAACGCACTAACCATTGAGCTACCGCGGCTACAGTTTGTATGCCAATGGTATGCCATAGTAAAGCAATTAAACTGTGAGGACCACTTTTGTTTGTTTAAATGTTTTATCAAATAAATGCAGCTGATTCAACTGTGGTATTTCACTTTTATAAGAGTTACAACAACCAGTTGACATTTCTGTGTTATTGTTTGTTTACATACCACATGGTACGAATACCAGACTAAAATACGACGAACTATGAATACGCTAATACGTACCACAACGTTGCATGATAAAATGGCAAACCTTACTAAATATTTTGACAGCTTTATGTCATTGGTAACTTTGATAGCTGCTGAAAATCTTTCACCTTTTCACATAAAAGTTATAAAAGTCATTTTCTATTAGATGTATCTCATCACTATAATGTTTAACCTTTTAAAGATTTAGCTAAACCCTTAAATAGATACAAGTAATTATATTTCCATTTTGAGTGGCTCTTCTAAAAGTCACATAAATTATAGCTAATAACATTACACCGTATAAAGAGCATCATAATAATAATAAATTTAAATTGTGTGCTTCATTCATGCTGAACATTTCCAAGTTCAAGTTTACATTAATTACCAGATATGGCAGCACAATTGGCGCCAGATCATAAAAAGAGTGTTACGCCCAAACTACTATAATATCGATGTTGTAGAGGTAAAGAAAAAAACGCTATTCTGGCGTTATTTGAATATATTTCGATATCTTATATGTGCTAAATGTACACACAAAATAGAGATTTGTTGTGCCAACCAACTATTTGCCCAATCAACTTATTCGGTTCTCACCACTGCTTAGTTGGTGCCTATAGTCAAAACGAAAAGTGTTGTAGTTTGGACTTCAACCAATTTACAACAGTTTTAGAACTATTTCAAATAGTTTGAGAACAATTTGGAGTAGTTCGAGTAACAAATTTGTAAAAAATAATTTTAACCGAATGAAGTTGCTTGTTACAACTAACTTTTTCGTTCGTTCAACCTCCTGCCAAAAGAGAATTTTACTATGTGTATGGTTTGTTCAAAGTTTTTGATACCATTAACAATTTTTTCGATATTGCAACGAAACTGTGACGATATGCTCAAGAGTTTCTATCGAGGTGGTCGGCAGATTTGAACCGATAAATCTAAGTTATATCGAATTTTGGAATTCTGGTATCTAAAAACTATGGTAATAAGTTCCATATGTAATAACGAGATCAAGTTTTGTTCTCATAAATATTTCGAATCTATTGGTATAAGATTCAGATGGTATTTTATATTGAAACCGATACAGAACTGGTTCGAGGAAACTGTAGGTTCCGATTCGTGGCATATGGGTGTTAATACTTTTAACTTATTATTATATAAGAATCCAGAAGACTTATTTTTTACCCAATTAATTTCATTTTGTATTTTTCAGGGTGACTACATCTGGATAGAGCCCGCATCGGGTAGGGAATTCGATGTAGCCATTGGAGCTCGTGTTATCTCCGCCGAGGGACGTCGCATTCAGGTGCGCGACGATGATGGCGACGAATTGTGGCTGGCGGCCGAACGTCGCATCAAAGCGATGCACGCCTCATCGGTGCAGGGTGTGGAGGATATGATATCGCTGGGCGATTTGCATGAGGCTGGCATTTTGCGTAATTTGCTCATACGCTACAAGGATAATTTAATTTATGTACGTTTAAAGGACCTCTCGAATATAAAGAGCACATTTCACAATATCTCTTTATCTCTCCCCACTTAGACCTATACGGGCTCCATACTGGTCGCCGTAAATCCCTATCAGATTCTGCCCATCTATACTGCCGATCAGATCAAACTTTACAAAGAACGCAAGATCGGTGAATTGCCACCGCACATATTCGCCATTGGCGATAATGCCTATGCGCACATGAAACGTTACCGTCAGGATCAATGCATCGTCATTTCGGGTGAATCAGGCGCTGGCAAGACAGAGAGCACCAAGTTGATTCTGCAATACTTGGCTGCGATCAGCGGCAAACACTCGTGGATCGAACAGCAAATACTCGAGGCGAATCCGATTCTGGAGGCATTCGGCAATGCGAAAACTATACGCAATGACAATTCGTCGCGGTGAGTAGTATGGACGAAATGATAGATTTCTTTGTGTTTGAAAATAATATTTAATTTAATTTTTCGCAGTTTCGGCAAATACATCGACATACATTTTAGCGCCAATGGCGTTATAGAGGGCGCCAAAATCGAGCAGTACCTGCTGGAAAAATCGCGCATAGTCTCGCAGAATCATAGCGAACGCAATTATCACGTGTTCTACTGTATTTTGGCGGGCTTATCAGCGGATGAGAAGCGTCGTCTGGACTTGGGAAATGCGGCGGACTATAAGTAAGAAGGGGTTGAGAAATTCATGTTAGGAGACTCCGTGGAGTCATTTCGTCGAAATAGAATATTCCCAAATGGACATTCTTCTGAAAGCCATTTATCTGATATATTGTGGAAGTGTTCACTTCTGAGAAATAACTTCCCGGCAAGTGTACATGAATCGAGAAATAATATTAACCTTTTACAGGTCATTTCAACTAGTCTAAAAGCTCATATCTTTTTCACTTAATGACTTTAACGCTGATTACATAAGTGGGTTTTAATTAAATGAACCAAAATTTCACTTTCTAGAGTGTCATTCATTAATCACACATTTCTTCTTTGTTGCCTTCTTTTCGAAGAGGGTTTAAAAGTCATTTAATTAAATTTTCGTCGTTTTGTGCGCTATGCATAATTAAACAAATTTTGTGCTGTTTATTTCTCGACCATAGTGGTCATATCAGCAGGTGACTTAACGACGCTAATTAGGCTGATAAGCAAATCTATCAGTAATTTTCGGAACCCATATTCTCAAATGTTTAAATAACACAGTGCAACCAAAAAAATCATCGTCCGCTCTATAATGATTTTGGATAATTCGACGTCGAAGATCTTCGTCAAACTGCGACCTAGACGTGCAGAAGCAGATTCAAGATCAGCGATCCCGAATTATGCTAAAGTCAAAATTACCAAATCGAAAGATATTTATTCATCTTTCGAAGTTTATCTCTTACTTTTGTTGAGAAAACTTAAAAACTCACTTTATTTTAACCGTCACGATTTCTCACAGATATCTAACCGGTGGCGATTGCATCACCTGCGAGGGACGCGATGATGCCGCAGAATTCTCGGATATACGATCCGCCATGAAGGTGCTGCTCTTCTCGGATCAAGAAATCTGGGAAATCATCAAACTACTCGCCGCACTACTGCACTGTGGCAACATCAAATACAAAGCAACGGTGGTGGACAACTTGGATGCCACCGAAATTCCGGAACGCATTAATGTCGAGCGTGTCGCTTCGCTGCTGGGTCTTCCCATACAGCCACTGATCGATGCTCTGACACGACGCACTCTATTCGCGCACGGCGAGACCGTCGTTTCGACACTGTCACGTGAACAATCGGTCGACGTGCGTGATGCTTTCGTCAAGGGCATGTACGGACGCATGTTCGTGCATATCGTACGCAAGATCAACTCGGCCATTTTCAAACCACGTGCCACCTCACGCAATGCCATTGGCGTACTGGACATCTTCGGTTTCGAGAATTTTGATCAGAACAGTTTCGAACAGTTCTGCATCAACTATGCAAATGAGAATTTGCAGCAGTTCTTTGTGCAGCACATCTTCAAGCTGGAACAGGAGGAATACAATCATGAGGCCATTAATTGGCAGCACATCGAATTCGTCGACAATCAGGATGCCTTGGATTTGATTGCCATCAAACAGCTGAATATCATGGCGCTCATCGATGAAGAGGCTCGTTTCCCTAAGGGCACGGATCAGACCATGTTGGCAAAGCTACACAAGACGCACGGAGCACACAAGAACTATCTGAAACCCAAGTCCGATATTAACACCAGCTTTGGTTTGAATCACTTTGCTGGAGTTGTCTTCTATGATACTAGCGGTTTTCTGGAGAAGAATCGTGACACCTTCAGTCCGGATATGTTGCATCTCGTGAGTCAGTCATCAAACAAGTTCTTGCGTCAGATATTCAGCCAGGACATTGAAATGGGCGCCGAGACTAGAAAACGCACTCCGACGCTATCGACGCAATTCAGAAAAAGTCTGGACTCGCTTATGAAGACGCTGAGCACTTGTCAGCCCTTCTTTATACGTTGCATTAAGCCGAACGAGGTCAAGAAACCCATGATGTTCGACCGTGGTCTGTGTTGCCGTCAGCTGCGCTACTCAGGCATGATGGAAACGATACGCATCCGCCGCGCAGGCTATCCGATAAGGCACGCCTTCCGTGAGTTTGTGGAGCGCTATCGCTTTCTGATACCGGGTGTACCGCCGGCACATCGCACCGACTGCCAGGTGGCTACAGCGCGCATTTGCTCGATTGTGCTGGGCAAGTCTGACTATCAACTGGGTCACACCAAAGTATTTTTGAAGGATGCGCATGATCTGTTTCTGGAACAAGAACGTGATCGCGTACTCACACGGAAAATTCTCATACTCCAGCGCACCATTCGCGGTTGGGTCTACCGTCGACGCTTCTTGCGCATGCGCGCTGCAGCCATTACGGTGCAGCGCTTCTGGAAGGGCTATGCACAACGAAAGCGCTACAGTCAGATGCGTGTCGGATACATGCGTCTGCAAGCATTGATACGGTCACGTGTGCTTTCGCATCGCTTCCGTCATCTGCGCGGACACATTGTCGGCCTGCAGGCACATGCACGCGGCTATTTGGTGCGACGCGAGTATGGACACAAAATGTGGGCCATTATTAAGATACAGTCGCATGTTCGTCGCATGATTGCCATGCGACGCTACAAAAAGTTGCGCGAGGAGTACAAACAGTTCGCAGAAGTGCTGCACCTGCGCAAGATGGAGGAACAGGAACTGATGCACAAGGGCAATAAGCATGCGCGTGAGATTGCGGAGCAACACTATCATGATCGGTTGCACGAGTTGGAGCGACGTGAAATGGAAAAGGAGATTGAGGAACGTCGGCGCGTAGAGGTCAAGAAAAACATTATAAATGATGCGGCGCGCAAACAGGATGAGCCAGTAGATGATGGGAAACTGGTCGAGGCGATGTTCGATTTTCTACCCGACTCGAGCAGTGAAGCTCCCACGCCGCATGCAGGACGCGAGACTTCAGTTTTCAATGACCTGCCGCACGGCAACGCCATGAACCAAGAGGTTAGTTTTTGGTCTTATATAAATTTGTCTTTAACTAACTATCTACTTTGTCTTTAGGACATAATTGGACCAATGCATATATCCGAGGATGAGGAAGACTTGTCTGAATTCAAATTCCAGAAATTTGCAGCCACCTACTTCCAGGGTAACGTAACTCATCAGTACTCAAAGAAGGCATTAAAGCATCCGCTGTTGCCACTGCACACACAGGGCGACCAGCTGGCAGCTCAAGCACTATGGATTACCATTCTACGTTTTACTGGTGACATGCCCGAACCTAAATATCATACCATGGACCGCATGGATACAACATCGGTCATGTCCAAAGTAACGGCGACTCTGGGACGCAACTTTATAAGAAGCAAAGTAAGTTCTGAAATGTGAGGAAGATATGTAGATGAATAATGTGTTTTTTTTATAGGAATTCCAAGAAGCACAGCTAATGGGTCTTGATCCCGACGCATTTCTCAAGCAGAAACCACGCTCAATTAGACACAAGCTAGTTTCGCTTACCCTCAAGCGAAAGAACAAACTTGGCGAAGATGTTCGCCGACGCCTGCAGGATGAGGAGTACACAGCCGATAGCTATCAGTCGTGGTTGCAGTCACGCCCCACCTCGAATCTGGAGAAGTTGCACTTTATTATTGGTCATGGTATTTTGCGTGCTGAACTACGCGACGAGATATACTGCCAAATTTGCAAGCAGCTTACGAATAATCCGCTCAAATCATCCCATGCACGTGGCTGGATTTTACTCTCGTTATGTGTCGGTTGCTTTGCGCCATCCGAGAAATTTGTTAATTATTTGCGCGCATTTATACGCGAGGGTCCGCCTGGTTATGCGCCTTACTGCGAGGAACGTCTGAAGCGCACATTCAACAATGGCACACGCAACCAACCGCCTTCCTGGCTGGAATTGCAGGCAACAAAGTCGAAAAAGCCGATCATGCTGCCCATCACTTTTATGGATGGCAACACGAAGACGCTACTCGCCGATTCCGCCACTACAGCACGCGAGCTGTGCAACCAACTATCCGAAAAGATAACTCTCAAGGATCAGTTTGGCTTCTCGCTGTACATAGCACTCTTTGATAAGGTCTCGTCGCTTGGCAGTGGCGGTGATCATGTCATGGATGCTATCTCCCAGTGCGAACAATACGCTAAGGAACAAGGAGCACAAGAACGCAATGCGCCCTGGCGCTTATTCTTCCGCAAGGAAATCTTTGCGCCATGGCATGAACCCACCCAGGATCAGGTGGCAACGAATCTCATATATCAGCAGGTGGTGCGGGGCGTAAAGTTCGGCGAATACCGTTGCGACAAGGAGGAAGATTTGGCGATGATTGCGGCGCAACAGTACTTTATTGAGTATGGCACCGATATGTCCATGGAACGGTTATTTACACTGTTGCCAAACTTTATACCCGATTTCTGTCTGACAGGCATTGAGAAAGCAATCGAACGATGGGCCGCTCTGGTGCTACAAGCGTACAAGAAGTCCTATTATGTAAAGGAGAAGGTGGCATCGTTAAAAATCAAGGAAGACATAGTAAGCTATGCGAAGTACAAGTGGCCGTTGCTATTCTCGAGGTTTTACGAAGCATATAGGTGCGAAATGCTTATTTTTTTTACTTGTACGTTACTTAGTGGATAATCTTTTCAGAAACTCTGGTCCAAATCTACCCAAGAATGATGTCATAATAGCGGTTAACTGGACTGGTGTCTATGTGGTCGATGATCAAGAACAAGTTTTGCTCGAATTAAGTTTCCCAGAAATTACAGCTGTTTCCAGTCAGAAGACCAACAAAGTCTTCACACAGACCTTCAGTCTATCGACCGTGCGTGGCGAAGAGTTCACATTCCAAAGTCCCAATGCGGAGGATATACGCGACTTGGTTGTCTATTTCCTGGATGGCCTTAAGAAGCGGTAAGTTTTGAGCATTAGGCCTCTGAAGAACCATAACTTTATTTAACTTTTCTTCAGTTCCAAATATGTCATTGCTATACAAGACTATCGCGCTCCATCGGATGGCACTAGTTTCCTATCCTTCCTCAAGGGAGACCTCATCATACTGGAGGATGAGTCTTGCGGTGAGTCTGTTCTAAATAATGGCTGGTGCATTGGACGTTGTGATCGCACTCAGGATCGAGGTGATTTCCCCGCGGAAACAGTCTACGTGTTGCCAACATTAACCAAGCCGCCACAGGACATACTCGCGCTTTTCAACGTCGATGAAGCGCATCATGGTCGCCGTCTCAGCATGGTATCGAATGGTGTTGCCGAACCACGCGATCGTCCACACACACTTATGGAATATGCGCTCGATCACTTCCGTTTGCCACCAAAACGCACCATGTCGAAGACACTCACATTAAGCTCAAAGCGCTCCGATGAAATATGGCGATACTCGCGTGATCCGATCAAGTCGCCGTTACTGCGTAAACTGCAGGCCAAGGAGGAGCTTGCCGAAGAGGCCTGTTTCGCTTTTGCTGCCATACTCAAGTATATGGGCGACTTGCCCTCGAAGCGGCCACGCATGGGCAACGAAATCACAGATCACATCTTCGACGGTCCACTTAAGCACGAGATACTGCGCGACGAAATCTACTGCCAGCTGATGAAACAGCTGACGGACAATCGTAATCGCATATCGGAGGAGCGCGGCTGGGAGCTAATGTGGCTGGCCACGGGACTCTTTGCCTGTTCGCAGAGTCTGCTCAAGGAGCTGACAATCTTTTTGCGCACGCGCCGTCATCCCATATCGCAGGACTCGATGCATCGTTTGCAGAAGACCATACGCAATGGACAGCGTAAATATCCGCCACATCAGGTGGAGGTCGAGGCCATACAGCACAAAACGACGCAGATCTTTCATAAGGTCTACTTTCCCGACGACACGGACGAGGCATTCGAGGTGGATTCTTCGACGCGCGCCAAGGATTTTTGTCACAACATCTCGCAACGACTGTCGCTGCGCACGAGCGAGGGTTTCTCGCTGTTTGTGAAAATTGCCGACAAAGTCATCTCGGTGCCGGAGGGCGATTTCTTCTTTGACTTTGTGCGGCATCTGACGGACTGGATCAAGAAAGCGCGTCCGATACGCGATGGCTCGAATCCGCAGTTTACGTACCAGGTGTTCTTCATGAAGAAACTCTGGACGAATACGGTGCCGGGCAAGGATCGCAATGCAGATCTGATATTCCACTATCATCAGGAGTTGCCGAAGTTGTTGCGTGGCTACCATAAGTGTTCGCGTGAGGAGGCGGCCAAATTGGCTGCTCTAGTGTATCGTGTGCGTTATGGCGAGAACAAACAGGAACTGCAGGCGATACCGTAAGTTCGAATGCTGTCAGTTAGTTGAAAATTAAATTAAATTACTAATTATTGCATTACAGACAAATGCTGCGCGAGTTGATACCCTCGGACATTATGAAGATGCAGAGCACTAGCGAATGGAAACGCGCCATTGTGGCATCCTACAATCAAGATGGCGGCATGAGTGCAGAGGACGCGAAGGTGGCATTTTTGAAAATTGTTTATAGGTGAGGTTTTAAAATGGGCGATGTTGTTTATCAAGATATTAAATCAATTAAATATTATTTGTTTGCACAGATGGCCGACATTTGGCTCCGCCTTCTTTGAGGTGAAACAGACGACAGAACCAAATTATCCGGAAATGCTGTTGATTGCAATAAATAAACATGGCGTCAGTTTAATACATCCGGTAACAAAGGTATGTGGATTGAGAGAGACTATATGGATATTTAAAAATATTTGACACTGTTTCAAAAAACTTTCAGCTGTAGAATACACTACCAAAAACGATTTTATCGTTGGTGCTGATTTTGACTGCAAACTGAGTTTTTCTATTACGTAACGTTTTTGAGAGAATTGCAATCGTTAATTTGAGTAGTGTTATTTACCCGATAACTACTAAAATCCTTCCTAAGTTTACCCGGTTTTTCACCATTTTTCCATTTTAGGAAATTTTTCTACCCAATAACTGTGAATAGGTTAATAGCATATTTCCGGCAGTCATAGGCGGTTTTTATACCAAACCAGTATGTTGTCTGCCCTAGAACAAAACGGCAGATGGCAGTATATAGGCAGTCATAGGTGGAGCTTGTAGCAAAACCAATCTGTTGTCTGCCCTAGAACAATACGACAGACGGCAGCATATATACAGGTTATATGAAGATCAAGGCAAGATCGTATTCAATGTAGCCAGCTTCACAATGCCGGAAACCTGCCTGCTGTCCGCCATAGAACGAAATGGCAGACGGCAGCACATATGAACAATACGGCAGCCTTTTGGCAGGTTATAGGAAGATGAAGGCAGCTTCGTATATAATTTAGCCTACTTCACGATGTTCGAAACCAGCCTGTTGTCTGCACTAAATGACAGACGGCAGCATATAGGCAGGTTTTCGGTCAGTCATAGGCGGAGCTTGTAGCAAAACCAATCTGTTGTCTGCCCTAGAACAATACGGCAGCCTTTAGGCAGGTTATACAATGCCCGAAAGTCATAGGCGGAGCTTGTAGCAAAACCAATCTGCCCTAGAACAATACGGCAGCCTTTAGACAATGCCCGAAAGCTGCTGTCGGCAGATAAACTCATTTCATTCAATACTGAAACTGTTTTTATCGAAGTCAATCAAAAATATTTGTTATTCTTTAACAAAATCAAAAAAAAAAAAATAATTTTAAAAACATTTTGAATTTCTCCTTGCAGGACATTTTAGTCACACATCCGTTTACGCGCATCTCGAACTGGTCCTCGGGCAACACCTACTTCCACATGACAATCGGCAATCTGGTGCGCGGCTCCAAGCTGCTCTGCGAGACCTCGCTGGGCTACAAGATGGACGATCTGCTGACCTCGTACATATCGCTGATGCTGACGAACATGAACAAAAATCGCACCATACGCGCAAATTGAATCGCGTTGCATGCGAGCTAAAATTAAATAAAGTCTAATTAAGCTAAGTAATTAAAAGGGTCTGATTGCGACTTCAACAAAGTCAACTCAATAATGTGGCGTGGCGTGAGGTGGCGTAACGCGTGACGTGACGTGACGGTGACATAAGTGTTGATGACAATCGAGGTGACAGCTTGTCAAAAAGAACAAAAAAAAAACTCCCTTGGAGAAACAATTAAATTAATAAAGTTTGCACAATTTTTGTTTTAATTATAAAAATTATTTGCAAAGTCGGCAACTGATTTTTTTTTTTTGATAAATATATCAAATTGTTGATAGAATATATGATTTTTTGTGTTTGTTGCATTATTACTTATTTATCGCATATATAAAAATAATTATATTATAGTTGTATTGATAATAATTAAATTAGTTAGTTATTTATTTGAACGAAGCAATGATTACATTTTAATAACTATTTTCTTATCGCAAACTTAATTTGTTGGCAGTCTTTAATTTGTTAAATGCAAAAACAAAAAAATGAAAAAAGAAAAACTAAAAAAGCAAAAACTTACGTGGCAATAATAATTTATGACTTAAGTCTTACATAATTTCGAAATATGTTTAATTTTATTTGGTTAATGAAATAACAACATAGTTAACAATTTACAATTTTCATTCACTTCTGCTATGCGTACTGAGAGTTTTGTATTTAAATTTTAAAGTAATTATTTAATAATAATAATAATAAAAATCAGCATAATATTTCAAAAGTCTACCATATACAATCAAAATGAAATAATATCTAAATATTTTATATAATATATAAAAAAATATATATAGTTCCAAGAGCAACAAGAATATTATTTATAAACATTTGAAATAAATTAATTTATACATATTATAATTAAAATGAAATGTGTTTTCTTTGATGTTGGACTGGAGTGTTTGCAAGCAATTTTTCTGTTTTGCTGCATATCGCATGCGAAAGAAATGTTGACGCATTAAAAAGTGTTATGAGAGAGAATGACTGAAAAAAGTGTACATAATACGATTTTTAAATTAACTTTTTTATTCTATGAAAATACTTTGTTATTTTTAGCAATATTTATAAAACCATTTTTTAACAATTACATTTTTTGAAACATATTTAAGAAATCTTAAATATTACATTCAAGTCTTACGATTTTTGTTCGTTTAAGCAAATATTCAAACCGAAATTATCTTTGTTGCTTTTTTATATTCTAAATGGATTTTATAATGATAAAATTATACTCGTTCCACTTTATGGACTGGTTTCCGATTAGATTTTTGATTAATCTAATTTAAAGGGTTTTTCAATAAGAGCGCTACAAAAGTTTTTTTCAAGGGTTTTTCAACAGGGGCGCTACAAAAGTAGAACGACAGGGACAGCAAACAACGCCATATTTCTTGCCGCTCTTTTGGCATTTCTGTTCAGTAAGGTTTACCATTTCATGATGGAAAGAGATATACGAGCCAACAACGAGTCGAAATTATTAAAATTTATTACCGAAATTCGAATTCGTAAACCTTACTGAAGAGAAATGTCAAAAGAGCGGCAAGAAATATGGCGTCGTTTGCTGTCCCTGTCGCTCTACTTTTGTAGCGTCCCTGTTGAAAAACTCTTTATTTTCAACATTTTCAATATCTTGAGCAATCAAATTTTTATTACATACAATACATCAAAGCAACTTGTAAAAATTGTTCTCATTTTAATATAAATAATTAAAAATAGCTCGTTTGGTTAGTGCCATGTACTACGAGCAGAAAGGTCCCGGGTTCGATACCAGCGACTGCCAACATCAGAAAACACAGCTGAAATGCTGAGAGTACTCGGCTTAAGTTCTTCAGGACTATACCACCGAACTATTTTTAAGTTTATGTTAGTTTTTATACCTTTATTATACGCACAGAAAAAATCCTCTTTGGGCATTAGGTTCACTGAACCAATGTTGCAACCGAAATACATTTGTTGTTAGTAACCAACTTGTCACCTCATGTCATTTTACTCTAACCGAAATGTTAGTCCACGCAACTGCACGTTCGGTTGTCGTAACCTCATGACTGCATTTTTCACTATTTCACTCCTTTCACTTTTTTAATGTGCCTTCATACTGTTTTTATTTTCCAGGGAACAGGAATTAATAGATATACTTTTTGAAATTTTGTGCGTGACATATTTACGCATCAAAAATACATACACAGAAAAAAAATCTTCAATATGATGAATTTATTCATAAATATTATGAATTTTTTCACCAACTACCAGATTCATCATATTGATACCACACGTTCATTAAATGACATTAATGAATGCATTCATTATATATATGAACAAAATATTCAATACAATGAATTTGAATTGTCATATTGATGATTTTGTTCATAATATTTTTTCAATTTTTTTTTTTTTATAAAATAATTCGAAAAAAAGTGTTGTAAAAATTTCATTAAAAAAATAACAGTAAAAAAAAATTACCGAAAAAAATGTTTTCGGACAAAAAATTTTTTTCCGAAAAATATTTTTTTCGAAAAATAAAAATTTCAAAAAAAAAAATTTCGAAAAATAAAGAAAGTTGTAATTATAATAAATATTGTTACGAAAATTCAGTCTACGGAAAACTGTTATACGAGTTCGTATCGCTGGGTTGTGTACAAAATAAAAACGCACTTATAATTGGTTTTAACTAGTATTATTTAAATTAATTAGTTAATTAATTGGTATTAATTAAATTTATTTATTTAAATAACAACTTAAAGAATAATCACTTATATCAACTGCTGAATTACTACAATTTATCTTTACAATGTTCACTCACGAGACGCACTAGTTCACTATTGAATCACAACTGAAGTGCCTGGGATGCGGCTCTCTTATATACTGCATGCATCAGTTCGACACGTTTCGACAAGCTTCGACTTGTTTCGAGAACCTTCTACTCGTTTCGTGAATGACGCATGCTATTGGCATTTCATTCGCACTCATGTGTTTTAATGCGGTGATCTTCCATCTCTTTCTCACACACTGCCTCAGTGCTCTGAATGATCTTCCGTCTGAATTGTCTTGCGTCTCATTAATTATTGTTGATTGCTTGCACTATGGGGCAAATTACATCTTTTCGTAACAATATATTATAAAACAATTTACTAATTTATGAATATCGAGCAAGCATTATATAAGAAATAACACACAAGAACTAGTTGAGAACTGAGAAGTACGGCAAAAAATGAACGAACAAATATTTTATATAAATTTGGTTTAATGAACAGCGTTCTTCAATATCATGAACTTGGTTCATTAATATGATGAAACATATTCTTCACATACAGTTCATCATATTGAAGAACACTTTTTTGACAGTTACCAAGAGTTCTTCATATTTATGATAGCATTCATAACAATAATGACGTTAGTCATTAATATTATGAATGGTTCTTCAATACAATGAATCATGGTTTGAAGAACGGAATTTATCAATATGATGTACATTTTTGTCTGTGTACACAAGTTAGTTAGCCATGTCCGCCTGTCTGTCCGACTACACGATAACTTGAGTAATACTGGACGGAATGCGATGAATTTTGTTTTAGCCAAAAAATGATTTTGAGTATCCAATGTTCAAATTGGTCAACGAACACGCCCACTTTCGAAACAAGTCACTTATATATAACACTTTGGAAACCAATAACTCGAAAAGTATTCAAGATGTAGTTTAAAAATTTAAAACGTATTGTTAGAATTCACCTAAAAATATATGTTCTAAAAATGGGCGTGATGAAAATGTCACATTTAAAAATATGTTCGTTGTATAATTTGAAGAGTGTTGTTGGGTACGAAATGACCCATCAAATTTGTTGTTTTGAGGTATAAAATTGTTGCCTTTAGATTTTTTGTCTCAGTGTAAGTTTTAAATTAGGACAAAATCGTATAGTGTATGCGAGTTTGTTTTAATTCTCTATATTTTATTGAAACATATATTTTTTTTTGATCATGATAAAAAATAATTTTATTAACATAAAAATATATTTAAGTTACCTAGTGTATTTGAGATGTGCTCTAAATTACACTCAGAGTACTGACTGAATATCATATTAAACCAGTCCAACCAGAGCAACAATAATAGTGGCTTAAAGCGCTTAAAGCCGCAATGCAATTGGCTAAAACGAGCAGAGTATTACCTTCGGCGACCAATGGAAATCGCTTGAGGGTCAACAACAGAGCATTAAAAAAATAGAAAAAATTGCGATGAGTTGCAGATTATTTTTTGTACTTTTAATAGGTTTTATTTCTTATACAGAGGCATTAAATAAAAAATAAAATAAAAATTTTAATTTTCATTGTTTGAGGACGACGAACTGAACAATTATGATTTTCTTGCGGTTTTTGGTGGGAACATTTATTTATATCAAATACAAATGAAGAAATTATACAATAAAACAGAAGCACTACAATGAAGTCATTTTATACAAGTTATATTAAAGAAATAATAAGTTAAAAAAAAAAAAAAAATAATTTTTCTTATTTGTACAACGCGTAAATAATGGAAATTTCGTAAATAAAGAGAAACGTCAAAAGAGAGAAACGTCAAAAGAGCGGCAAGAAATATGGCGTCGTTTGCTGTCCCTGTCGCTCTACTTTTGTAGCGTCCCTGTTGAAAAACCCTTAAATTTACGCAAAATTTGTATGAGTATATTTTACGAGTAATTTATAAATTTATCTGCCTGTATATATATGGAAAACACTTAGTAAAATATATCTGCATAAACATTTTGTTCAATTTTTTCGTTTCTTGTCAATAAAATTATTTTTGAAGCAAATGTTAGTTTATTATATTGTGTTGTAAAATGATTTTAAGTGATTTATCCAAAAATTAAAGGGTAACAAAAATTTTAGTACTAAGTGAGTTAGAGTCAAATTTAGCGTAAATTTGTACGTAAACATTTAAAAAAAAGCTTCAAAATTGAAATAATTCTTTGCATTTTCAAAATGTTCGGCATTTGCTTAAAAATACTGAAAATTATTCGCTTTGGTGGAATATATAAAATTTGAAATTGGTAGGCATTAATAAAAATGACCATTTTAATATGTTAATTAAAATAAATAACCATAATTTATGAAATGAATACCCTTAATAATTTTAAAAATTTTAATATAAAAGTAATATCGAATTAAAGTCAGAATATTTATGATTGAAAACATTAATGCGATTTTTCTTAACATGTAGTTGAAGGTTTGCTCAGAAAACGTATCTGACTTAAAATCAAATTCTTTTTTATGACCCAATGTCAGTATGCCACTTTTCAAAAATATGTATTCAAAATATAATCGAACCATCTGTCATTTTCCTACATTTGAATTTAAATATTTTTAATTTAAATATTTTGAAATAATAAAATATATACTTTTTGTTTTAATAATCCATGAACAAATCCATTCCACGTCATCCATTTCACGTCAAATCGTGCATTTTTGAGATTTACTATTTTTGATTTCGTTTAAACTTTACAGTCCTATGTTCTATGTCGATAAATATTTTACACGTGTTTCATGTTTTATAAAAAAAATGTTGTTGGTAGTTTTACCCCTTAATAAATTAAAAAATTTCGCTAATTTTTTTTTAATTATTTTTTGGAAAAAAAAGTGTTAAAATAGTATGCGTTGAGGTCCCTCTGTAAATTTTTCAGTGTTGGTGCATTATTAATGCAGTTTTGTGATGGTGTAAAAAAATTAAACAAATTATGTGCTGACCACCAAAGTCGGTTTTATAACTTTCGGACCATCTTTTCTTTTTATGTTTGTATTAGATGTTTTAAAAACGAGTAAATCATTAGAAAGATCAATGTATTCTCTTTTGAATGAGACTAAAATGTTTAATATTGAACTTATGGTTCACGTGCTACAATAATTTAACTAACTGCAAAATGTAAGTAAATCATAAAAATTACGATCAAATTTAGTAGAAAAAAAAACTTCAGCATCGCAAGATGAGTACTGTGTGCGGAACCATATTGCAATCATTTTTCAGACATGTGTGACACGCGTACTATGTATGAATTTGTGTATAAAATGCTTAGATTTCTTGAAATGCACATATAGTTCACCACAGTTCTCATCAGGCGATGCTGACCTTTTTTTGTAGAATTCTGCGACGCAGGAAACCTGTAATAAATCAATTTGCATAAATTCAGCATTTTGAAAGAAGAAAAAAGAAAAAAAAATAATTTATTTTTAACATAAACCCTATTTTTCTTTGTCAGCAAATAAAAGTAAAAGATATTTATGGACCTGAATTCAATGTAACGGTTTTTTCAATAAGTGCGCTACAAAAGTTTTGTTCAAGCGTTTTTCAATAGGGACGCTACAAAATTAGAGCGACAGGAACAGCAAACGACGCCATATTTCTTGCCGCTCTTTTGACATTTCACTACAAATTATAGTTTTTATTCAAAATTCTACTTTTCACTCAAAATGGTTTTTCACTCCAAATTCAATTTTTGACGCAACATACTATTTTTCTCTAAGAATTCCATTTTTCATTCAAAACTCAGTTTTTCACTCAACATTTCATTTTTCACTTAAAATTCCATTATTCACTCAAAATTCCACTTTTACTCAAAATTCCATTTTTCACTCAAAATTCAAATTTACACTGAAAATTCTATTATTCACTCAAAATTAAAAAAAAAAAAAATTTTTTTTTTTAAAATTTAATGTTAATAATTTCTGTTTTCACTCAAAATTCAATTTTTCACTGAAAATTCCATTATTCATTCAAAATTCCATTTTCCACTCAAAAATCATTTTTTTCAATATTTCACTCAAAATTTCTCTTTTCACTCTACAAAAGTTTTTTTCAAGGGTTTTTCAACAGGGACGCTACAAAAATAGATCGACAGGAACAGCAAACGACGCCATATTTTTTGCCGCTCTTTCGACATTTCTCTTCAGTAAGGTTTGCTATTTCATGACGGAAAGAGATGTACGAGCCAACAACGAGTCGAAATTATTAAAATTTAAAAATTAAAATTTTCTCTTTAAAACTCCAATTTTGACTACAAATTCAAAATTTCACCGAAAATTTGAGTGAAACTTCAATGTTCACTAACAATAAAATGTTCACTAAATATTAAATTTTCTACAAAAACCAATATTAATAACTAAAAATAAATTTATTCATTAAAAATTATATTTTCATAAAAGGTTCACTTAAAATATAATTTTTAATGTATATTTAATTTTTTTGAGTTAAAATTGGATGAAACAATTATTAAAACTAAACTTCGGTTTGGTTGTATTAGAATTTGTTTTAGAATTCGGTTTTTCAATACAAAATCCAAATATTTTATTTGAATTCAATTCGTTCGAGTTCTTTGGTATGATTTCAATTTAATTCGATTTGATATTGTCAAATATTTCAAAATAATTAATTGAAATTCTTTTATATCTTTATTTAAAATATTTAAAACAATTCACTGAAGCAGTCCTCCACCTAGTTTGGAAAACTGAGTCATTCATTGACCCCACTTCGAAATTCCAAGTGCCAAGTATATTAAACAGTTGCAGAACATATTAATACCTTCCCACGCTGTACCACCAAAAAAAAACTATAATTTTATGAAATACTTAAAATTAAAAAACAACAACCTTCAAACAGTGCATTTGCAATCTTTCCAAATCCGCATTAAAAATGCATATTTGGCATGCTGATAAAAATCATTCCCATGACTGCAGGTCGGGAGACCGACTGAGAATAATTACTACCACATAACAGCAACAAGAATAAATAAATAAAAAACTTCACCCTAAGAAGTTCATCTTAGCTGACACGAAATGCATTATAATCACGGCAACCATAAAACAGTATTTAACAAAAAAAATAAAGAAGCTAAAAAAAATTAACATTTGTCCAAAAAGAAAAAAAAAACAACCAAGCATAGTTTGCGCAATTTTCCCACGCAAATAAGATTTTCCACCGCAGCAACAGCGTGTGAAAAATTTGGAGCAACTGCTAAGTTTGAAGAATAACAAGAACAAAGTTAATTAAGCAGCAACAACAACAACAATAACTATACGAACTAAAAGCACTAAATGCAAATATCATTCATATTATTTGTTACTACTGTCTCAAAACAACCACGAAGACGAAGAAAAATGAGACGTCTTGAATCCGTGCCGCCAGAGCACCAAACAAATGCCGCGGCACCCTCGCTACTTTGGCTACTACTTCTTCTTATTCCTCTTCTTCTTATCAGAATAAAGAAAAGCATTCCAGATAGTTTCGAGTGTCTCATTTAAAATTCTAATTGCAAGCAAAGAAAACACGCAACCACCTCGCGAGGGCACAAAAATGTCCAATTTTCACACACTGCGCCGGTTGCTGCCTTAAGTCTTTCGTTTTTCCAATGGGGAAAGTTTGTCGCTGCAGTCTTTCGTCAGTCATTAGTGGCATGGAATGGGGTGGATCGTCTTGAAGATATTGCTTTTTGTGTCTTATAAGAAAAACGCGTAGCCGCAGTAGGGGAACGAACAGTGCTTCAAGTTGAAGGGTCAATTTACGAGTTGCTCCGGAATGTTGATTCTTTGTAGCGATTAAGCAACAAAAGGTCAGGAAATTAGAATGCGTTGAAATAAAAACAATTTTAAAAATCTCACTAAAATTTCAATTTCTTTACATAATCAATTTTTCACTCAAAAATCATTTTTTTCATTGAAAATTCAAATTTTCACTTAATACAGAAATTTTTACTAAGATTTTTAATTTTTCACTAAAAAAAAATATTTTCACTATAAATTCAATTTTTCACTTAAAATTGAATATTTCACTAAAAATTTAATTTTTCACTAAAAATTCAATTTTTCACTAAAAATATAATTTTCACTTCAAATTATAGTTTTTATTCAAAATTCTACTTTTCAGTCAAAATGTTTTTCACTGCAAATTCAATTTTTGACGTAACATTCTATTTTTCTTTCAGAATTCCATTTTTCACTCAAAATTCAATTTTTCACTTAACATCTCATTTTTCACTTAAAATTCCATTTTTCACTCAAAATTCCACTTTTACTCAAAATTCCATATATCACTCAAAATTCAAATTTTCACTGAAAATTCTATTATTCACTCAAAATTCAAAAAAAAAAAATTTTTTTACTAAAAATTTAATGTTTCTCTCATAATTTCTGTTTTCACTCAAAATTCAATTTTTCACTAAAAATTCAATTTTTCACTAAAAATTGAAGTGCAATTTTCACTCAAAATTCAAATTTTCACTCAAAATTCAAATTTTTACTCAAAATTCAAATTTTCACTAAAAATTGAATTTTTCACTAAAAATTCAATTTTTCACTAAAAATTTAATTTTTTACTCAAAATTCAATTTTTCACTCAAAATTCAATTTTCCCTCAAAATTCAAATTTTCTCTAAAAATTCAATTTTTCACAAAAAATTCAATTTTTCACTGAAAATTCGATTTTTCACTAAAAATTCAATTTTTCACTAAAAATTCAATTTTTCACTAAAAATTTAAATTTTCACTCAAAATTCAATTTTTCATTCAAAATTCAATTTTTCACTCAAAATTCAAATTTTCTCTAAAAATTCAATTTTTCACTAAAAATTCAAATTTTCTCTAAAAATTCAATTTTTCACTAAAAAGTCGATTTTTCACTAAAAATTCAAATTTTCAATAAAAATTCAAATTTTCACTAAAAATTCAAATTTTAACTAAAAATTCAATTTTTCACTAAAAATTAAAATGTTCACTAAATATTCAATTTTTCACTAAAAATTCAATTTTTCACTAAAAATTCAATTTTTCACTAAAAATTCAATTTTTCACTAAAAATTCAATTTTTCACTCAAAATTCAATTTTTCACTTAACATCTCATTTTCACTTAAAATTCAATTTTTCACTCAAAATTCCATATATCACTCAAAATTCAAATTTTCACTGAAAATTCTATTATTCACTCAAAATTCAAAAAAAAAAATTTTTTCACTAAAAATTTAATGTTTCACTCATAATTTCTGTTTTCACTCAAATTCAATTTTTCACTAAAAATTCAATTTTTCACTTTAAATTCAATTTTTCCCTCTAAATTCAATTTTTCACTCAAAATAAAATTTTGTTACTCAAAATTTAATTTTTCACTTAAAATTCAATTTTTCACTAAAAAATCAAATTTCACTAAAAATTCAATTTTTTACTAAAAGTTAAAATTTTCACTAAAAATTCAATTTTTCACTCTAAATTCAATTTTTCACTGCAAATTCATTTTTTTACTAAAAATTCAATTTTTCACTCAAAATTTAATTTTTCACTCAAAATTCAATCTTCCCCTCAAAATTCAATTTTTCACTCAAAATTAAATTTTTCACTCAAAATTAAATTTTTCACTCAAAATTAAATTTTTCACTCAAAATTCAATTTTTCACTAAAAACTCAATTTTTCATTAAAAATTCAAATTTTCACTAAAAATTCAAATTTTCACTAAAAATTCAAATTTTCACTAAAAATTCAAATTTTCACTCAAAATTCAATTTTTCACTCAAAATTAAATTTTTCACTCAAAATTCAATTTTTCACTCAAAAATCCATATTTCACTAAAAAATACATTTTTCATTCAAAATTTTATTTTTCACTTAAAATAATTTTTTCACTAAAAATTGAAATTTTCGCTAAAATTCAAATTTTCTTCTCAAAATCAATTTTTCTTTAAAAACACAATTTGTCATTAAAAATGTAATTTTTCTCTAAAACTTCAATTTTCAATCCAAATTATTTTTCATTAGAAATTAAATTTTTCATTTAAAAATTAAGTCTTTCACTGCAAATTAAATTTTTCCTCCAAAATAAAATATTCTCTAAATAAAGTATAATATTTTTTCAAAATTAAATAATTATAAAATAAAAAATAATTATAAAATAAAAACTCATTAACTTTTAATTATTTTCATTGACGTTGCTCATTTGAACAGCAACATGTCATAGTGAACATTTAATTAGCAGCAGTAATAAACTTTGAAGAATCCCAACTATAATTAAAAGAAAATTAAAAGATTTTTCCCACAAAATAGGATGCCTAACAATAACAGCAGAGAACGGAACTTTTCGTGCCAAGAACAGCGTTTGAATTTATTACATTTTTAGCAAAATCTATTAGAAAAATGTTATAGTAGTTGCGTTATTTAAGGTTGCCAACAACAACCCAACGACGACGAACAATAACGATAGCAGCCTACAATCTAGATTAGGCTGAGAAAATTGCGCGACTTTGTTGAAAACCTATCTTATAACAAAATAAAAAAGGCTCTCACGCATTAATTACAGAGACAAAAAAAATGTAGTTTTTTTTTAAACCGCCCTCTAATAAAATGTTTGCTATTGTTTGTGCATAAAATTCACACAGCCTCAAAACAGGATGGAAAACGGTTATAAAAATCATGTGATTTCTTTGCTACAAAATTTGCATGATATTTTTGTGAATTTCCGTTCACTAACGGTCTCGGATATTTGCATTAAATGAAATAATTAAACATTGGTTTTGTTTTTTTTTTTTATTTATAAAATAATTTATTTCTCATTTTTTTTGCGTTGCGGCGACATTAAACTATTTAGTATGTCTGTCTTTTGATACCCACAAGTGGTAAATGGTATGTTTTACGTTTGTTGGTTTTTTTTTAATCTTTCTCTTCTTTTGTATATAAATAGCTTTAGTATTCAATAAAAATATGCATAATATAATATGTATAAATATAGAGATTTTGTTTAACTGTGTGTCTGTCTGTCTGCATAAACGGAAACGTATGCAAAGACATGTTTCATTTGTTCTTTTATTCTAGTTATATCTTGCGTTTTACGTATAAAATTGTTATATACAAAATTGTTTTTGCTTACTGTACTAATTAGTTTAAAATGTATTTGTCTATGCTAAATCAAATGCACTGCGCATTTTGCTAAAATGCACAAAGTTAAATTGCTTTGTAAACTAAATTGTTTTGGTATAATTTTTAGAAAATATGAAATTGAAAAATTTTACAAAATTTGTATTTTTACAGTTGATGCGAATAACATAAATCTAAACTGTTGACGTCGATGCGAATTAATATAGAAAATTGCATAAATTTTAAAATATTTAAAACTAAAAACTAGTATAAATTGTTATAAAAAAATGAAATTGTTTAGCATGACAAGAATTACAATTATTATAAAATAGCGTCGTTGTGCAAGTAAAACAAGGCAAATACATTTTTTAAAATTGGAATTATGGTAAAAAGTATGCGATAAACTTTAAAAGTTAAAGTAAAACTTTCAATTGACACTTAAAAATTATATTATAAAATATTAAAATTGTATTTGCTGAGTTTTATTTTCACAACGACGATTTATAATTGTGGCAAATTTGTTTAAAAAAAATACTTTAGTTTTTCTAACGCCAAATTGACTGCCACACATTCTGTGTTATGCATTGCTGCTGTTGCTGAAAGCAAAAACCTTCTCTCAAATAAGTAGCCAACGCTACAAAACTCAGGATAAACCGCCGCCGCCATGCGAGTTCCATTGCACTTCGGACATTGAGGGCAGCGTCTGATGTTGCTGCTGCTGATGGTTGAGCTGGTGATTGGCATTTAGTCCTCCTCCTCCACCACCGCCGTTGCCTGCATCACTGGGCGAATGTGCACCGCCGCCGCCACCACCACCGCCTGTATTGTTGTTGCTCATTGTGGCGACATTGTTGTTGTTGAGTCGCGTGCGCATCACTTCTTCCGCCTGCGTGCAGTGCGGACGTGGACCGGGCTCCGGCGTATAGGTGAAGGTGAGGCCGGTGGCATAGATGATGCCGTCGTTACGTACTAGAGAGATAGGCACTTGAGTTGGCTGGCGAACCTGCGGAAATTAAACAAGATTTTACAATTATTTTTATTGAAATATTTGATGTATATATTTTAAAAATCAGTGTTGTTTTTGTTTATAACAAGAACACAATTTCAAGCAGCAAAATTGTTTTTTAAAAATGTTGGGAAATCAAATTATAAAGTTTGAAGTGCTTTAAAAATTAGTAAAAATTATGTTTTTTTGTTTTTTAATTTTTATTTTGGTTTATTCATCAATTAGCATAACGTATATAAAATATCTGTTGATTTGGACAACTTACTGCATTATAAATATGGATTTTGTGTGGCTATATCCTGACCAAAACACAAATATTTTTGTTTTTTGGTCCTAATTTTTTACGGGTACAAGATCAAATAGTGGTGTAAAGGCATTAATTGTTTGTTTTTAACGCACCTATCGATTGGCATCATCAATTAAAAATAATTTGTCAAACATTTTTCTAGCAAATACCAAAAATTAAAAAAAAAACGAAAAGATTCGCCCTTTTAGCATGACATGATTTTCAATTTATCGAATTCGCCCTTTGGGCATGACAAAATTTTCCATTTTTCTATTTTTATTTTTGCTTTTTTACTTTTATTTATACATCTGATAATTGAATTTCTATATATTATTTTCAAAAAATCGCTTCACTCACCCACAACCATTCGCCGCGGAATTGCGAAATCTCCGGCACCACACAGAGCAACGTCTCCGTGCAGCGATACATAGTCTCCGCCTCCACATCGCCGAACCACACCTGCAGATGCGGCGTAAAGTTGTCGCCGCTCAACTCCAACATGGCAATGTCGCCACCACCATTCAGATTAAGCGAATTCACAATTGGCACTGGCGTCACTGGAGAACTACGAAAAGATAAAGCACAAAAATTGTTATAACATCTATGCTTTTGCACTGCGTAGCATCGCCAGCACACTTACGACACTGGGCCCATGCCCTCGTAGAACTGATACTCGGCCTTGTCCGTCGAAATGATCGTCCAGCAGGCGCCATCGTTGATCATCTCCTTGTTTGGTTCCTTGGGACAGGGCGTCGCCTGGAACTGTATGATCTTCTCCTGCGACAGACAGAGGTACATGCGATCGGTGTCCTTCATGTAGAAGGCGCATTTATGCAGCTGTGACACCGGATCGTCGGCCTCCAGCAGCGCCATCTGTTTGTCCACTTTGCGGATGATGAGACGCGGCAGCGCCATGCCGGTGACGGAGCAGACGAGTTTCACGGTGGCGCCATAGTGAATGTAACCATCGCGCACCTTTTGAGAGAGAGAAAATAAATAATATGCAAAATTCAATTAATTCAAATTAAGTATTGTTTAATTGAAATGCAGCAGAGTTTTCCATTTAAAATTGAGACAATTTCAAATTAATTTGAGATTTTCAATTTGAAATAGGGAAAATTCCAAATAAAATATGGATTTTAAATTAAAATTGAGAAAATTTCTTAATTTCAAAACTCATTTTAATTTGCAAATTTCACAATTTCAAATAGAATATCTCAATTTAATTTGAAATATTCACTATTTAAAATGGAAAATCTTTCATTTCATTTGGAAATTTCACAATTTGTAATGGAAAATCAGTATTTCATTTGAAAATTTCTCAATTTCATATGGAAAATATAAATTTAATTTGAAATTTCCCCAATTTCTGTTGAAAATGATGAAGATTTCAAAGAAACTCCCCTCTTAAAATCACTCACCTGAAACTCCTCCGACTCGGACTCGTTGTCATCGAGCAGATGTATCGTAAACGCGCCCCACTGCGTCGACGACGCATGAAAGTGTCCGTTCTCCACGTGCAGATAACGCGTTGACACCGTCTGCGAACGCAGTCGATTGAACAGCGCCACATTGGTGCCGCTCGCAATACACAGATCGGCATTTTTCAGCGACTGCTTCTTTTTGGAGGGTTTCGAGATGACCTTGATGCGTTTCGAGTTAAAGACGCCAATATCGTGTCCATTGCCATAGAACATTTTCACAGAGAGCATAAAGTGTTTGCGCTTGTCCGAGTCCGAGATGAAAAGTGTCTTGGCGGCGCAGTACTGTTTGCCATTCAGATCGAGTTGCTGCATATCCTGATCAGAGCTGCCGATGCCGATGAAGGCGCACAGCTGTGCACCCTGTTCGCCCTCGCCCTTCTGTAGCATCTCCTCGTAGCGACGACGCCAACCGCTGCCAAACAGATAGATGCAGGGTGGTGGACAGAAGAAGCGCTTCTCGTTGCCGTACGATTTTTGAGCAACCTGAAAGAAAATTGAAAAATTTGTTTAGAAAAACCGTACAGTCTCAATTATATTTTATAGACTAAAGTAATTCACACGCTGCCACCTCAAGCGCATCCAACTACTTGCATTTGCAATTAAAATAAACGCGCAACCTCAGATTTTAGCAAAAACAAAAACCAACTTTGTTTCAAATCAATGCAAATCCATCATAAGTCAGTCGTAAATGCAAAAATGCAAAAACCTTTCTTTAATTTTGTTTAATTAAATACAATTATTTTATTGTTGCAGTGTTGTCAACAGCAGCTAGCGGCCAAGCAGCGCGACTGGGTGATAATTTGCAGGCAGCCAAGTGTGAAGGATTTGGTTTGTTGCCGACGGACGCGCTTCTAATTTAATTCAAATGCAAAACCCTGCGCAGCTCCATGCAGTTTACCTTTAAAATTGACTGCTAATCGAGTTTGACGAATAACCGCAAATGAAATACTACATGAAATATGTAAAAAATCGAACAAATTATGCTTTAACTGTAATAAGTTTTGTGGCTGCCAACTAATTGCAAAATTTGCAGTGGCCAGCACTGGTCAAGTAGTTGGATTGGGTTAACTGCAAGCCGCCGAAATGATTGACTGCTGGGACAAAGTGCGAAATTTGAGATTTTCTTAGGTTTTATTAAATTTGGAAACTAGCTTTGGTTTTAAATTGAAAAGAAAAAATGCTGGCAGTGGTTGGTCAGTTAGTTAATTATGTGAGATTTGATATTTTTAATAATATTGTTAAAAAAAAAACATTTCATTATTTCATTTGTAACATATGTTAAGCATCCTAAGATAAGTAATATGGCAGTAAAAATAACTAAATGCATTCATATCAAAAATTAAATTTTATATTACAAAAAGTAATTTTAAACGTCCCTTTTAAACGAACCTTTTAAAAGAATACTGTTTTTCATCACTGGATAATATCGTTGCTGTAGAACAATTATCTTATAAAATTCACCAACAAATATTTTACATATCACAAATTTAGTAAAGGATTTTTCAATAGAGCGCTTCAAAAGTTTTTTAAAGGGTTTTTCAACAGGGACGCTACAAAAGTAGAGCGACAGTTACAGCAAACGACGCCATATTTCTTGCCGCTCTTTTGACATATCTCTTCAGTAAGGTTTGCCATTTCATTATGGAAAGATATACGAGCCAACAACGAGTCGGAATTATTAAAATTTACTACCGAAATTCGAATTCGTATATCTTTCCATCATGAAATGGCAAACCTTTCTGAAGAGAAATGTCAAAAGAGCGGCAAGAAAAATTGCGTCGCTTGCTGTCCCTGTCGCTCTACTTTTGTAGCGTCCCTGTTAAAAAACCTTTTATTACAAAAATCATTTTATATCCGTCAGTTCCTGAACGTTAAGACCAATAATGCTACCAATTGATTTAAATTTTTAAATGTAATCAACTTTTTTGTTATATTCCACTTATAATGTAAAACGAAACTAAAACAAATTCGTCAAATACGTCAGAAATTCCGGTGACAGAATGCTTTCTGAATTAAATAAATCGAAAACAACGAAAAGCTGAACATTTCAAAAATTCTGAAACTGGAATTTCTGGTGGTTTTGGACGTATTCGTGTTTGTTTCTAGTTATAACGGGGGTTAATCAATTAAGTATACAGTAAAATTGAACTGCAGATGTAAATTTTATATGAGTTATTTGAATATAAACGGTCAGATCACAGGTCACAATGGACCGATCTCGCCATCTATCGTGTAAGCAAAATTTCGTAACTTCAAAGCATAGTTAAGGAGTAAAAACTCCGGATATCTGTTCGGTACGAACACCAATAGATATCTACTCGTTGAAGTTATGGGCATTAGTGTAGGGTATAAAAATGGCCAACAATATAAAACAAATTATGGAAATTGAAAAATATATATTAAGTCTGACGCATACAGTTTCGTTCATAATTTGTGTGTCGTAAAAAGCTATTGTAAACGAGCTAAAAACGCTCATATATGATAAGTTTTCAAACATTTATGATAATAAAATACGATAATATACTTGTAATAGAGCCATTCAACACCAAATCGACCAACAAAAAATCGACCAACAAAAAATCGAATTTAAGATTTTAACTTTTCGATTTCAATAAAATTTAGGCAACTAATAAAGTATATCGAGATATTCATTGATTTTTTCAATTTTTCAAAACACTACTTCCAGAAAAACAGTAATTCAAAGCTTCAAAAATCGGGCTAAAAATTTATAATTCTTCGGATTTAAGTCGTAACTTCTGCGCTTGAAAATGAGGGCTAACAAATATATGGATGAAAAACTAGGAAAATATGTATGGATTATGGACTAAAAAACGAGACAAATATGGTTTAAAAACCTTAAAATATGGATATAAATTTTTTTTTAATTTAATTATTCTGCACTCTCATGAAATTTTTCTTTGAAAAAAATAAATTTTCCAGAAAAACAAAATATTTTTCATTATAATAAAAATTGAAACATGCTTTAAATTGTCAACATTTTCCTGAAAAGTATTTGGCATTAGGAAAAACATTGAACTGATCTTTTAGGTGGAAAATAGGTAAAAGATGCGCTCAAATTGTAGGCTTTCTTAAAATAAAATACATTTTTATTAATATGATCGAATAGATAAAATTTTTATTGAAAAATCGAATTCTGGAAAAACAAATACAATCGAAAATTTCAACTTCGAGCGAAAGCTGAAATATGCCTTATTATTAAAAGTGTAGATTTAGATATTTTAAACAAGTCAAGCGCCAATGTTTTGGCTTTGTATCAAAATTGTGAATGAAAATGCAATTTTAAATTCATTTTTCCAATACAAAAATTTATTCTTCAAATGAATTCAAGCAATTTGATATTTTGTAGCCCAAATTTCAAATATTTGATGTTTTCAAACGAAATCTGAATTCAAATCGTAAAACATAATTGAAATGGTTCATTTTCTGTTAAAATCCAATTCACGAATAGCAAATTGAAAAATGTCCGATTGGTTAGAAATGTCCATACAAAATCTTTAGAAATTCAATCGAAAGCAGGGAACATGACCTATAATATCAATTTAAGGATGTGAATACCTGTCTACAAAATATAAAAACTTTTTATATTTACAGAAGCTTTAATAAAACAAACAACTCACCTTCGCATGCAGAATAACGATGACCATGTCATTTCGTTCGCGCATATAACGCTCCATGGCATCGCGCGTCAGTTTCTTGTCCTCGATGTGCGGACGATAGATGGAGTTCGCCAAGCCGCCGCTGGACATGAGTTGACCGCCGTTGCCAGTGCTGCCAACACTGCCTGGACCCATGCCGCGCGGTATCATCGCCATATGGTGCTGCTGCTGTTGTTGCTGATGTTGTTGTTGATGTTGCTGCTGCTGATGATGTTGTTGCTGCTGTTGTTGTTGCTGTTGCAGCTGCGGCGGACTGGGCGGTAGCAGCCCAACTGCCGCATGATGTGTAGGTGGACTTGGCGGTGTTTGCGCGTAACCGCCGCCGCCGCCAGTACCGGCCAAACCGCCAAAATGTGGCATCTGGAGGGATGAGGATGAAGTGTTGCTGAGGTGGTGCTGTTGGTGGTGCGCAAGCGAGTGCGGCGAATGCAGCTGCTGCAGTGGCGAATCGATGGAGTCCAGATGATGCGGCGGCGGCAACAACGTAGAGTTGGGTGCGGCGGCAGCGGCTGAGACGTAGCTCTCGTCCACAACGTCCAGGTCGTGGTGATCCACAGACGAAGGATACTGCTGAAGGCTCTTCATTTAGTGACGTTGAGTGGCGGCAGCTGTTGTTGCGACGGTGGCGTTAACAATCGAACGATATAAAAACATTTTAAATATTTGTTTAATGCTTATGCAGTGGCTGCTGCTAGTGTTTAAGTATTTTTTTTCTTTTAATTTGTTAAAAATTTGGCCGGAATAATTTACACATCCGTTTGCACTTGTTTTGTTGTTACACTGGCTATTATTGTTGTTGGCACTTTGCGAAGGAGTTACTTGCAGTATTCAAAATATATTAATTAATTTAAATAAAATGTGAATTAAGACAAAATTCGGCGGTTTGTTTTCTTTTGCTGCTTTTTCGTGTCCTGCATTTGATGTGCAGTTTCTCAAAAAATGCCAAACGAAACGTCAACGCTTTGCAGCCGCGGAAACAACAAAAATCCACACACGCACACACACACGAAAACTGAAACGACGGCTGACAGCTGTCACCGCTCTCACGGCAGCGCACTTTGCAAACTAGCACAGAATCCTTTTCTGCAATTTTTTTTTATTAATTAAAAATTATTTCATGCGCTAAGTGTTAATCACTGCCGGCTTTTGTTAGATACGTCGAAAAATTAAACAACGACTGCGCGTATTTTCACAAAACAAACTTCTTTTATTTGCTGCTCTCGTTCAATGTGTCCGTCGTTGTGGTTCTCGCGGTTCGTTTTGTCTGTTTCGCTGTTTCGTTACTACGGCGCGCAGTGTTGCCAATACATTTTTGCTACAAAGAGGGAAAAATATTTTGCTATTGTTTGGCTGTTTAATCCCTTAACGCCAATTTTCTTTTGAGAAATTTTTATATAATGTAGCTGTATTTTGAAATTTGGATTATTCAGCTTAAATAATAAATGCAATAAATTCGAATTTAAAACAATTTAACAATTTCTTGTTAATTTATTTGTAAAAAATATAGTATAATCTTGAATGACGACTTTATTTCATTTATTAGTTAAAATAAATGTTTATATTATTCAACGATCTGTTGTATATATGCAATGATATCTTAAATTAAAATGAATAATGTTGTAAATTATAAAGTATAATTTTTCCCTTTTTTCAAAGTGTCGACAACACTTATTACCACTTTTATCTTTTGCACATAATTCATTAAATGGTGTAAGAGAGAGACAACTATAGTATATATATTTATTATGTGCTATTGTGCTTTGCTCTTCTTTGCTGCCAGCATTTGACATCTGCAAAATGTTGTGTGTTTGTGGGAAAGTTTCACACCACCTGTTAGAAACCGCTGCTTTCCCACGGTCAGCAGCGACAGAGATGCTACTCTTAAGAAGACCATTTGAATGGTTGGGTTGAGGAGAGGCGTGTGGTGCTGAGTAAAGCAAATATAAATCATAAAAAGCTTATGTTTTATGCTATTTAAATATATTATCAATATAAATTACGGAAGCCAATCCCGGTTTTAAGATATATTCGTACTGAATTTTCAAAATTGTACAGAGCTTATTACAACATTACACATTTGTCAACAATAAAATATGTTTAGTGTCCACCAATGTTGTATATTCAGCAGTTTTTTGCGGTTCAAAGTTCCAATAGATATAATTGCAGGTTCCCAATAGATCTAATTGTTTTCTTATATAAACGTTATCGAATAACTATATAAATCTTTTATAGAACTTATAGAGCTTACTTAGATTTTAAAAATTATTTCAGTTCAATAATTATACTTCATTATTTATTAGTAGGTACCCTTTAAATAGCCTAAGTATACATTAGCTTGATTGTATATGCAAGTTGTCTGCTTGTCCTTCTTTGTAGTATTTGGATTTTTTATTAGGTCAGCATTTCAAACCTTCTAAACCAACGTAAATAATTAATTAGAGGCGCGGGAAATTTTTGGTGTGTTCGGTATCGATTGATTAAGTTATGATTTATTTTAAATTGTTTTTGTAAATTTTATCATTTTACGCATATTGCTTTTTAACTGGTACACGTTGTTTTATGCGGCCCAATTAAAATTTTACAATTTCATGCATAGAGTTTAACAACCTGAGGTTATTAAGAAAAGTCTAACACATGAAGATATCTATTACAGACTTATTGTCCAGGCATGCGATGTTAGAAAATTTATTATGCAAAAATAGCGTATTACAGAATTAAATTATTAATTATGAATTATTTTTGTTTTACGACCTCTTTTGATTATTTTAAGATATTGTCTTAACGTGCTCAAGGTTCAGTCGGTACAAATTGGGTGTTTTGTACCAACAAATAAAACGACAAACAATTGGCAAAATGCATTGAGTGGCAGATCGTACAGCTGTTTCAGAGGCAGCCAAACCCCCTTCATCAGCGATCTTTATCTGCAGGTTCTACATTTCAAATCGATAAAGTTTTCCTTTTCCAATGAACTCAATAAGAATTATGTTCATTGAAGAAATCAAAGAATGCAAAAACTGCATCAAGTCAAGGTTTTGTCAAAATTGTTGATGCGTGCAGCAATTTGCTACGTATAGGCTGCAGAGTTTCCACCGAATCAAATACGTAGTCTGCACTCTGTATAACAAATGGTTTTTTTATTATTTTTAAAAATATAAAAAAATCCTTTAGATTTTAAACGCCGTGCACTGCGTTAACAATTAATTGTTTTTGTTTTACGACCTCTTTTGTTTATTTTAGGATATTGTCTTAACGTGCTCATGGTCCAGTCGGTACAAATTGGGTGTTTTGTTATGTTATAATAAAGATTCCCATTCGGTATTGTTATTAATTACCAATGGTTTATTAAGCCAAATAGGAAACATTGACGCCCGATAATATTTATTAACTGCAAAGTAATGATGACATTCTTTTTAATGGTCAAAAAGTTAAAAATAAAAAAATAAACTACACCCAGAAAAAAATACTATATAAATAATAGTTTTTTACTATTAAAAATAGCCAATAGGATAAATTATTATTTTAATCGGAAAATACCATTAAATACTAGAAAATACTATGACATTGCCATTGAGTTTATATGAGAAGATTTATTTTTTGTATACTATTATATCAATAATTGTCCTATTGACCAATTTTAATGGAATTTGAGGGAATTTTTTTCTGGGTGTACAATAAATTATGTCATTTTTGTCCAGGATATAGCGCCGATCGTCAGTCTTTAATCATGATTTGAACCTGGGATACGGGAATTTTCGGCTTGTAGTTTAACGCACTAACTAACTGAATCACCAACGCTACTTTTAACAAAAAGTTAACGTTGAATTCGTTAAAGTTAAAGAAAGCATATTTCTATTCAGTAACATCTGTCAGATTTCTTTTATCCAGAGACCAGAAATAACTACAGATTAACCTTTATTTCCATTTGGTTTTTCAGTGAGGGATATTATTTTTTAAAAAATATAAATGTCTTTGGTTGAGAGATACTATTTATTTAAAAATATAAATGTCTTTGGTTGAGAAATACTATTTATGTAAAAAAATAAAGGTCTTTGGTTGAGAGTTATATGAAAACGTTAATTTGAAAGGTGTTTGGTTAATGGTTCTTAGTAGACCGAAAATTCAATTGGTCTCATTTAAAGAGAATTCATAGAAAATGATAGCAGAACAGAAAAATATGGATTTTCGGCATCCATGAGATATTATTCGACCTTAAGAGAAGAGATGAGCAGTATTCAATTTATTTCACATCTAAAAACTAACAATTAAAATGTCTTTATGTCCAAAATTTGTTTCCAAATTGTTTGAAATGTTGTTTTTATTGAATTGTAATTTCGATATTTGCTTTGTTTTTGGCGCCCATAAATATTTGTTACACATTTTTTTTTGAACATTGTTTTTTTGTCGATTTTTTGTTTAAATTGTAATTTCGACATAGACATTTTTTTTAACAATTTTTTTTTTTGAAAATTTTCATAAAATAGTTTTTTTTTTTTTTCGAAAATGTTCATAAGTTCCCAGTAAACCAAACCGTTTCGATATCGTAACGAAAATGTGGCGAAATGTCGATGCCATTTCTCGCAATGATAATATAGAAAAATTCCTACCAAAACGGTCGTCCGATATCGAACCGAGGAAATGAAGGTTTCTCGTTACGAGAATTATTTCAGAATCGAAGCGTTCTAGAAGTTCTCGACGACGGAATGGGGCTTTATGATTGGTTTAAATAAATGCGTCATCTATATATGTTATCCGCAATGACAATAAAAAAAAACAGAAAAAAATCAAAATAAAATTTCTTTACCAATCTCTCTATTTTTTTCTATTATGCCCCTTCGCATCATGGTCGTGGTCGGCTCCATCGCTTTAATATATTTTTTTATTATACCCTACACTAAGAGTGAAAGGGTATATTCAGTTTGGTACGCCGTTTGTAACACCCAGAAGGAAGCATCTCCGGTATGGAAAAGTATATTTATTCTTGATCAGCATGACCTCCTGAGTCGATTTAGCGATGTCCGTCTGTCCGTCCGTCTGTCTGTCCGTCTGTCTGTCCGTCTGTCTGTTGAAATCCCTACTTCTTTTAAAATTGAAGAGCTAGATAAATGAAACTTATAACTTAGAGATCGGTCCATTGTGACCTATGATCCGACCACTTATGTTCAAATACCTCATATAAAATGTACATATAAAGATCAATTTTTATGTATACGTGCTTAGGTAAACTTTTTTGGTCAAATATATATTGACATCATGCTCAAATACATGATAATCAAGTTTTCCGGCGAAAAGACTTGTGGTTCACAAAAAAAAAATCGAAATTCGGTACACCTACCCATTTGTAAATATGGGTATCAAATGAATGGAAATTCTTCAGCGATTGAATGTTTGTAGTTATTTTCAGGATTCGTATACCCTGGTGACCTATATATCACTTTGAATGGTAACCACACATATGTGTAGGGTATTTATAGTCGGCTTAGACCGACTATAATTTTGATAATCCTAACTATCATAATTACACCTACTTTAAAATTTCCCATGTGATCTAACCTTCCCAACTGGTTCTATTTTAATTTCGTAACACAATTACAAACCATCCGCATTTTCCATTGCATTTTATTATGTGTGATTTGCTCCTACTTACTGGGTACTCTGTATCAATTTATCGTATATAACTTTCATATTCAATTTCAATTTAAACAATTTCAATAAAATGAGTCTACGAATACGCATTTGTTTACATTTTTTTTTATTTTTGAACGAAAATATTTCTGACATCAAAAACAAAAATAAATAAAAAATGAAAATTCAAAGCTCACTATTTTCATACATTTATTTTTAATGAAATAAAATAAAATTAACATAAAAATATAAAAAAATAATGTCCACTCTATTTATTTTAAACAAAAGTAAATACAGCCATAAAGAAAAGGTCACTGGACACCTGGTGATCTTATTTTTAAAATCAGAAACGAGTCGCAATTAGGAGTTCTAATATTTGTTAACAAAGAAACGAAAATCGTTGCTTTTATAATAATGAAATTGACCTAACTCTTGCGGATACTGACATTACTTGAACGCAAAAGGGTGTTCCAACTGTTCGAACTTACATATCATTACAAAAATTATATATAGCGGACGAAAGCAGGCATGTACCTGAAAGGAGGTACAACTGATTGCGAACATCTTTAAAAACTAGTTTCGATATAACAAGGAGATCAATGTTTTTTTCTCGAAGACATTTCAGAAAACTTCTAAACAATTGAATACAAAAATCATTAAAAATTAGTTTCGATATAATAACGAGATCGACTTTTTTCTCTCGAAGCCACTTCGAGAATTGTTCGATACACTAGAGGCTCCGAGTCGTGGTATACTGGGTTCTTTTTGTCGAATATTTTCGACAATTGCCTTCTTTTTGTTGTCCAAAATTTAAAAAAAATACGAACATTTTCGAACGTTGTCATTTTTGTCGAATATATATGTATAATTGTTGAAAATGGTTTTGTCGTCCAAATATTAAAAATGTTTCGAACATTGCTATGTTGAATATTTTTTTTTTACATTTTTTATCAATGTTTTTTTTCAAAATTCCTTGTGTTTTTTTGTTTTGTAAAATAATGTTTAATTTTCAGAAATATTGGGAGTCATCTGAAAAGAGAATTGAGCATCAAAGCTTCTCAAACATGACTAATGAGGGATATATTTTGATAACCTTTTTATCTTTCGGTTTTTAATTGCAACCGACATTTTTCAAAAATAAAGGTTTCTCACAGACCGAAACCGAAAAGATTTTTAAAATTTTGACAATGATTTAAAAAATTATTGCAAAAAATAGATAAAATATGAATAATATGAATAATGGTCAAACAATTTCGTGGGACCTGAATAAAACAGCACGAATAGTTTTATCTTGGAATATATAATTCAATCAAATTGAAAGATATCAGCAAATTTTCAGAATCAGGTTTGAGGTTGTGTCGCATTTGCATTTATTTCGTGAAAACTAAATATTGTAGATCTTTACATATTATGGAATATTTTTAGCTAATGAATCAATCTATCCAACTGTATTATTATTTTTGTCCTATGGCATTGATATGTTGGTCAAAATTAGCATTGTCGACTTAGCCCCGGTCTCCCCTACAGTGCATTTGCAACTTTTAACAAGAAACACAACCACCAACTGATTTAAAATACTCCCTGGCAACGCTGCTTCGAGTTGCCCATTGCCAACACTTTAACGAAAAATACGTTATTTTTTGTATTTAAAAAAACATAAATTATCTATATTAAATTATTTATTTTATTTATGTACATTTAAAACATAACAAAAAATTAACTAAAACACAAGCTGCCACTGGCTACTTAAAGTGGATCTCAAGGAAACGGTCCAAGGTCGGCTCATAACTAATGGGAGGCACATTGAATGTCACACGCAGTGTGTGTTGACTAGTGTAGCGTTCGTCCTTAAAAAAAAACAATTATAATATTATTTTATTAATTTTTCTATAAGACAGACTCACCTGCAGTATGGGGCAAGTTATTTTATCCAGGAACCCATTAAAACACATCAGCGCTATGTTAAGTGTGACACGTTGACGTCCGCTATGGCGCAGCACCGTTATGAGATCAAAGATCCAGTGACGCATCCATTGGCTAAGGTCGAACAGGCTCTCGCAGCAGACCAAATCCACGCCCCGTAGGCCATGACTGCTCGCGATAAACTGCACGATCGCCGCTGGCGTGAACTCACGATAACAGTACAGCTGCAGTTCCCGCAAATGTGGCAAACGACCGCAGAATAGCTGCAGGCAACGATCCGGCATGTCGGCCTTGATGAAGAGTCGCTCCAGTGACGACAATTGGGGGGCACAGGCAGCAAAAGCGCGCAGAGTGGACGCGTCCGATGCATTAAAAACGCTGAGTTTTACAATACGGCTACCCACTTCGCCAAAGAAACGCTTCCAATTTATATTCAGCACCGGTTCTTCGTACAACTCACGCACTACGAGGCAGCGCATATGTGATAGTTGCCCGAATGACGCTACAAAAGCGGCATCCATGCTATTTTCCGAGAGCCATAAATGCTGTAGACTCGATGAGGCACCACCGGCGTCAGCTAGCGCGGCCACCTCTGCCGCCGTATCTGTTATGTCCAGGTGCGTCAGCTGCAAATGCTGCAGCAGCGCGCGCAAATGCGTTGTCTGTAACGAACACTTAGGAAGATGCAACGCACGCAGCTGATGCATGTCCTTGATGTGGGCGCCGGTGATGTAGTTGCTGGAAACGCGTAGCTCCTGCAGTTGTGGACAGTTTTCGGCGACAAGCCGCAACAGTCCGTCGTGAATGCGACGATCGTGACAGGCCAACGACACAAGTCGCGGAAACTGAAAACTCAGATAAAAGTCCAGTTCCGGTCGCCACGTGTAACGGCCCAGGTAACTGCTGAAGGCCAAGTGCTGATTGTCGGCAATGGTGAATTTGCGCATGTGCGGCACAATGTGGTGGAATAGTTGCTGATACTGTTCGTTGGAAAGCACGTCCGTGTCCTTGCTCACGGTGCGCACTTCGTGAAAATGCGATTTCCAAATCATCTGTGTGATGATCCAGCAGATGCGCTGACATGTTTCCGTCAGCGCCAACTGCTCCTTGACATTTAGATAGTTGAAGATTTGGTGGAGACAGTCGTCGTTCAGCTGAAGCAGGCTGGGCAACTCTGTGGCTTCTGTGGCGAGTTCTGCGGAGCGAAATAAACCGATTAATTGTAATTTCGAAAGTAAATGGAAATATTATATGTAATAGCGTGTGCAAGGGACAAAATGAATATTTTATTTATTTAAAATAATTTTTATATTATCTACACCGTACGACAAAATTAAACTTTTGTATGTATAAAGCACGCTAAATATGTTCTTAGGGTGTGTGCGAGTTCGACTAAATTGTTGACTAAACTAAATTTTGTCGGTAATGCAGCGTTTACTTTTCAATTTAGCAAATTTTCGAGCAAACTAAATGAAACTAAATTGGAAGTACAAACAGACAAATGATAATCAAATTATTGGGGACTTTAACAATTACCGAATGGCGATCGAATGAAAATCCGTACAATTTAGTTTAGTCAGCAATTTAGTCGAACTCGCACACACTCTTAGCCTTGAGTTAAATTATTTTTTAATACACATATAATAATCTTTTCCTTTTCCAACAAATGTATTTAATTCATCATATGGAATAAGTGTCGTATGAGTGACATTAGTGACATTAAATTTTAAAATTTTCAACGAAATGATTCGGAAAAATTGGGAAACACGTGTATTTTACAAACTTTACGAATATATAGGATTATCTCATATGTGCAAAGTTGTGTCGGACGGTGCTCTAAAAAGAGGTAAAGTTTTTGATTTGCGGAGCCACTCAACTTGTTTAAAAATTTATGATGTATTAGAGATTTTTTAACAAAACTTATGTTTTGAAATTGAACTCGAAAGACAACTCGAAAAAAGTTTTTTTACGACTACATTGCATTTACACTAATTGGAATATATCAAAAAAAATAGTTTGTAGCAAGGATTGAAACTTAAACGAATAACGGATTCGATTTCGGTTTTCTTCCTCGTTTCGGTTACGGTTTCGGTTTTGTGTTTTTATAACGAAACGGTTTCGGTATAATGGTTCCAAGTTACGGCTTTGGTTTTGATTTCAGTTTTTGTATTATTTTTTTATTTTTTTTTTGGAACTAAAAAATAAATATTACTAACACAAGAATCAATAACATAACAATTTTAATCATATTTAAAAAAACAGTAAGAAAGGTTAGGTCACATGGGAAATTTTGAAGTAGGGATATTGTGATAGTGGGTGTGACGAAGTTAGTAAGAATTATGAATGTTATAGTCGGTCTAAACCAACATTATTATCATATATTTGAGCATTTAGTCAATATTTATTGGACTAAAAAAGTCCACGTAAGGCCACATAAAGTAAATTCTACTTCTGTAAATGTAAATTTTATAGGAGGTATTTGAAAATAAGTGGTCGGTTCACAGGTCACAATTGACCGCTCATGCCAATTTTCTTATTAAGACAGCGTAAATATATAAGTAATCTAAATAATGGGTTTTATTGATCTAAATCTTCTAGTACGTGATTTAAACAGACGGACATTTTGGAAACCTCAGATCTTATTAAATAATATTCAAATCCGCCTTGTATTTTAGAGCTTCTATATAAAATAGTTGATTTGTTTTTTTTAAACCATTTAAACCGGTATAAAACCGAAACCGTTTATATCGGTTTTGGATATCGGTTTATTTCTATTTTCATATAACGGTTTCGGTTACGGTTTCGCTTGTTTTGTAGTATTCCAAAATTTGTCATTTTGGAGAATTCGAGATACCAATATAGGAAATATATCGTCGTTGTAGAAGTAAAAGTAAACAACTACTTTTTCAAAATGCCAATTACTCATTTAAAAAAATCTATATTTATCTATCAATATAGCAGTTATATGCAAAGAAAACTTTGTGAGTGCTTTTAAAATTGTGAAATTAGGTGGACCAACCTACGTACCTTGAGTGACCCAACCTACGTTTTTATAAAATTTTGAATAAAATTCTACATATTTTTCTGCATCATTTTGATAGAACATGTGTGTTCATTATGAAAAGATATTCAAGAGAAATATTTTAATACATTTAACTTTGATTTTATAATGTAAATTTATCACCTAATCAACACTTGAAATAGTCAACAAAAAACTTTTTTTTAATACATTTTATTATTCGTCTGGATGAGTTATAAGCAACAGGCCATTTCACTTCAAAGCTCCGCGATAAGTTGGTATGTAATGTTACTTGAGATGTACCATTAAAACTTTAAGATCGCCAGTGGAAAAAATGGACCGGCCCAACCTACGAACCTTTCCCCTATATAATACTCTAACACCATTTTTGAAATTAAAATAAATTTTATTAATTTTTGAGTTTTTATTTTATTGAGTTTTAGAGTTAAAAATAATTATGTCTTTTTTGCTGTCCTTTAATATTTGGAAATTGGCATCTCAAACACATAATTTGAAATTTAAAGAGGTTGTAAGGTTTTTACCAATATTGGATACTTATAAAAGATGAAATAAAGTTTATCACATCTATCCTTTCCCAGTATGCCATTCGTTTGGATATCGCACGAAAATATTCCGAGATGTCGAATAATTTTTCCGATATCATTTATGTCACTGATATTTTACGAAGTGTTCTATAAAACGTTCGGCAAATATCTAATCGAGTAATTTCGAACTGTCGTACCTACCTTAAAATTCTAAAAAAAAAAAAAGTTCGGTATCGAAATTCTTTAAATATTAGAATCGATACAATAACAAGAACAAGTTAAATTCTCGAAAAATCATTAATAAAACTAAGCAGTCTTTTAAATTTAGATCCGATATAAAAATGTAAACGAAGAATATTTCGTATAACCTGTAGACTTCGAGATGATAAGAAACATCTTAAAAAACCTTGTCGCACTGTGTAATCTAAATGTTTGTTTTTGTTGTTCAATTACTATGTTGCACATGGTTCTACAAACACAAACAGAACTAAAATAAATCGATTTATCGATTATTCGGAATTTAATATGCACAATCTTCGTCACAACAACAATAACAACAAACGGAAGTTGTTGCAAGTTGTAAATTGCAAACTCACCATTATTAGTTGCCTCCATTATTTATGATGCGTGTTATTACTCGAAAAAACAGCTGTTTCATTTTTGGGCCCCCTCCCACTGAACAGAATGCTTTTAATTCGATTACAGCTCCACTTCACCACTTGACGTTTAGAGCTTTCGCGGAGCTTTATTAAAAAAACGGACAATTTACGCACTCCGACACACGTTTAAACACTTTGCCGGTTTAAATGCTACTACTGACTAATGCTGATTTGTAGGCAGGGTTCATACTTTCCTCTAATAGAATTGTAGCAGATGATTATTAAAAAGGTAGTAGAAATGTGTAAAATATGGCATATTAAACTTTTTTTTACATAAATGAAAAATTAAAGTAAAAAGTGATTAGAATTAGAAAACATTTTTTAAATTGTAGAAAAATACAAATTCGGATTCTTATATCACTATGGGCATTTCCTGTAGTTCCGGACCGAACATTAATACGCTTAAAACTTTAATATCTCAAAGAAAATACTTTGCGTCAAATTTATATTTAATTGAAATTCTTTTTTTGAGAAACGAAAAACACGAAACGAAAAAAAATAAAAAAAAAAATAAAAAATAAAATTCTTGGCTGTTTGTAGAAAAGTGTTTTAAATTGGTCAGGTAAATTGATCCAAGCAGAAGATGGGCGAGGACAAAAAATAATGATTAAATAAATATAAAAAAATAAATTTATGTTAAAATAAATTTATAAATAACCAGTTGGGAAGGTTAGATCACATGGGAAATTTTAAAGTAAGTGTAATTATGATAGTTAGGATTATCAAAATTATAGTCGGCCTAAGCCGACTATAAATACCCTACACATATGTGTGGTTACCGTTCAAAGTGATATATAGGTCACCAGGGTATACGAATCCTGAAAATAACTACAAACATTCAATCGCTGAAGAATTACCATTCATTTGATACCCATATTTACAAATGGGTAGGTTTACCGAATTTCGATTTTTTTTTTGTGAACCACAAGTCTTTTCTCCGGAAAACTTTATTATCATGTATTTGAGCATGATGTCAATATATATTTGACCAAAAAAGTTTACCTAAGCACGTATACATAAAAATTGATCTTTATATGTACATTTTATATGAGGTATTTGAACATAAGTGGTCGGATCATAGGTCACAATGGACCGATCTCGCCAATTTTTTGTCCGTATGTCTGTCCGTCTGTCTGTTGAAATCCCTACTACTTTTAAAATTGAAGAGCTAGATAAATGAAACTTATAACTTACTATTACTAATATACCTACGCTGTATGTGCGAAAAAATTGGCTAGATCGGTCCATTGTGACCTATGATCCGACCACTTATGTTCAAATACCTCATATAAAATGTACATATAAAGATCAATTTTTATGTATACGTGATTAGATAATCTTTTGTGGTCAAATATATATTGATATCATGCTCAAATACATGATAATAATGTTTTCCGGGAAAAGACTTGTGGTTCACAAAAAAAAATCGAAATTCGGTACACCTACCCATTTGTAAATATGGGTATCAAATGAATGGTAATTCTTCAGCGATGGAAAGTTTGTAGTTATTTTCAGTATTCGTATACCCTGGTGACCTATATACCAATTTGAATGGTAACCACACATATGTGTAGGGTATTTATAGTCGGCTTAGACCGACTATAATTTTGAAAATCCTAACTATCATAATAACACCTACTTTAAATTTTCCCATGTGATCTAACCTTCCCAACTGGTTTTACTTAAAAAAGCAAACCAAAAATTCGCATTGTACAAACAATATTATTTACCCGCGAAAAATATTCACATTAGAAGTTCTTTTGTCCAATTTTTCTTTTGTGTGGCATGTTTTATTTTTTTTACATGTATATGTTACCATTAACGCAATATAATTTTATTTCAGATATTTAGATTCACTACTGCAATATTTTGACTTTTTGTTTCAATAAAGTATCGATAAGTTTTTAACTAATGCCCGTAACTTCAACGAGTAGATATCTATTGGTGTTCGTACCGAACAGATATCTCTTACCTATCCGGTGTTTTTACTCCTTAACTATGCGTTGAAGTTACGAAATTTTGCTTACACGATAGATAACTAAGCACCAGTAGATATCTATTCGTTGAAGTTACGGGCATAAGAGTCCTAATATTTATACCTTACACCTAAAAGGTACAGGGTATATTAACTTTGTGCAGATATTGTATCATCTGGAGGCGAGGACGGTGTGGAAAAGTATACAAAATGAGAAATACAAATCAGAATGCGATGAAATTTCGTCTCAATATATTTTAGACAAAAGTAGGAACTGAGTATGGAAATGCCAAATCGGTCAACGGACACGCCTACCTGCCATACAAGTCTTTTTCATTAGAAACCAATTACTCGAAAAGTATTCATATATACTTATAAAATTTAAAACGTATTGTTAGAATTCACCTAAAAATATGTCTTCCAAAAATAGGCGTGATACGCCTACATTTGTATTTTTTTTTATTATTTGCCTCTTTTTCATAGTGTACATTTTATTCGCAACTATGAAAAATTAGCCTGCATGGCGCTATACAAAAATACATAAAAAACATCTAATATCTAACAATTTTTTTTTTATTATTAAAATTTAAGAAGTTTTTAATATTTTTCGCCTACATCTCGAACCAAAATAGAATCTGAAATTGGAAATGTAATGTAGCAGATGTGCTCCGATCGGAGTAGAATGTGAACACTTTTTGTAGGCTTTGTGGTGACATAAAGCTTACTGCCTAAAAGCTTTGATGAGTAATAAAATGAGGGATAAAGCTAAAAGCTTCATTAAGAAAACTTGTTTAGGCACCTATTTGGTTTAAGATGCAGAGCAACAGAGCAGTGACTCTTAAAATGTTTAGCATAATCACAATTTTAAAAAAAGTTATATAACTTGAAAATTTTTTAAGTTTTTTAATTTAAAAAAAAAACAAAAAAAAATTAAATAAATGTTTTTTGAATTTTAAAATAATGAATACGTAATTTAAGAAAAAGAATATAGAAATTCAAAAAATAAATTAAAATTAAATACATAAAATAGTATTCTTTAAAAACTAGAATTTGTTTTTTATAATATAATTGTATTTTGAGTTATTTGAGAATTTACGAGATAAAAATTGTGGATTATAAATGGTTTATTACACCATGATACATTGAAATAATAAAAAAGATAAATAAAATAAAAAAAACAAATTCGAAAGGAACGGAGTTTTATAAAAAATAGTTAAAATAAAATATTTATTTTTTTACTTTCATGAGAAAAATCTCCTAGCTCACCACATAAAATGTAAATATTAAAATTTTACTAGAAACTATTATCGATTATCTTTAAAATTAATGTAATAGTTTTGCTCTTTGCTATAAACTGTAGGAGTTATTATTAGTTATACGGTTGTATTCATTTTTGTAAAGTTAATTTTTAAAACACCCTGTATATCATTGGGTGTTCCAAATAGACCCTAACTCTAGAACGATTTTTTTCATGAAATGAACCAAGAAATCGAGCCTAATTTTTATTATATTTTTCTAATTAATCTTTTGATAAAAACTCACTCAAAAAAAAAATATTTACTAAAAATTAAATTTTTTATAAAAATTTAAATTTTCACTAAAAATTCAATTTTTTACTAAAAATTCAATTTTCATTAAAAATTCAATTTTCACTAAAAATTCAATTTTTCACTAAAAATTACATTTTTCACTAAAAATTAAATTTTTCACTAAAAATTCAATTTACACTACAAACTCAATTTCTCACCAAAATATATTTACTAAAAAATAATATTTTTCACTAAAAATTAAATTTTTCCCTAAAAACTCAATTTTTCACTAAAAATTACATTTTCACTAAAAATTAAAATTTTCACTAAAAATTACATTTTTCACTAAAAATTAAAATTTTCCCTAAAAATTCAATTTTCATTAAAAATTCTTTTTTTCACTAAAAATTCAATTTTTCACTGAAAATTACATTTTTCACTAAAAATTACATTTTTCACTAAAAATTAAATTTCTCACTAAAAATTCAATTTGCACTACAAATTCAATTTCTCACCAAAAATTGCAAAATACCAATAAAATATATTAAATAAAAACCATTCCATAAAATTCACAAAAATGTTGCAAATTTATCAATCAATTTATTAAGCAACTACTTTCGAAATAGCCCAATTTATATCCTGTATTATTTTATATGATTTATGTCTCAAATGCATAGACTTCGATTAACTATTAAGTAATTTTTGATGTTTTCGTAATAAATTCTTAGTGTTTCTTCAATACCATCCATCGTCTGTCCCCAACTGTGATTGTTACACTTTTCGTACCCATTTCAAATATTGTGACAGTAATTGTCACAGTTTTGTGATGGCCGCATCATAGCAAAATAAACCATTTTATCCATGTGCTTTAATTTTGACCCCTCGAATGAGTTGAAAATCGTGAGTGAAAAACAAAAATAAAAGTCGCACAATGTGTATGAGTGACGGACACTCAAACTGGCAGTTACAAATTTAGCCTAAAACTGACAAAGTATTTTGTTTTTTTCAATTTTTAAATCAAAATGTCTGCTATATTTAGCTATATTTATATTTTATGCTACTTTTGTCTTTATCCCTATGGCGCTAATTGAATTTTGTATTTTTAATGTCCACCCCAAATCGTTTTAGGTTTATTATAGTGATGTTCAAAAAACGGCGGTAAATTGGCAACAAATTACGCCAAACCAATTGCTGGCCTATGGAATTTGTTGCAACTGCCAAATAACTTGGTCAATATTATTAGTTGAAACACGCCAAAGCTAATGCTAAATAGCAAAATAGAAAAAAACACCGGCCCTTCGTGTCAGACGGCGTAAACTGCCGCGTGACATGCAACACTTTTCTAAATGCCCCAATTGAAAGTGCTTTTTTATGCCAATTGAAATATTTTAATAATGACCTACAACATGGTTATGGTGAGAAATTTTAAAACAAAACAAAACCTATAAAAATATGTAAAATACATATATTCGATATTTGTAAATATTATAACGAAACACGCAGCTCCCATCGCTTCACAAGTGGCATTTGTTGTATTTCTTGGCGTTTCGCCTAATTGAGCTTTTGAATATGCGATTTATTATAATTTCATCTGCTTCCTACGCTTCTTCGTCTTCTTCGTTTCCTCCTGGGAAACACGCGCCAAGCAATTGCACGTTGAACGACGGAAGCGGAAACAGAATGTGGCGCCAAGTTACGTGAGGATTCAATTTATGCGTTTTTGGTAAAAGATAAGAAGATACATTTATGGCTCCACGGAGGTAACATTACTTACTTTGGAATACTTTGAGGACTATGTATGGCTTTTATTTAAGATTCATATCATATAAAATGTATACAAAAATTTGGAAAATTTAAAAAAAAATAATTTTTTAACTCAAATTGTAACATTTTACTTAAGTTCTCGATTTCTTTAAAACGTAACAGTTTAACTAAAAATTTCAATTTTCACTTCAAATTTAATTTTTTACTAAAAATGCCATTTATCACTACAAATAAATTTAGTTTTTCTCACAAATTAGTTTCTGTCTTAAAATTAAATTTTCAATAAAAATTAACTTTTTTACTTAAAATTACACTACATCACTCATTTTTCACTCAAAATTACATTTCTCTGTAAAATTCAAATTTTCACTCAAATTCGATTTTTTTCGTACTAAAAATTCAACTTTTCAATCAAAATTCAATTTTTCACTTAAAATTTAATTTTTCACCCAAAACTCAATTTTTTCACTAACGAATAAATTTTTCACTTATAATTCTATTTCTCACTCTAAGTTTTTTTACTGAAAATTCAATTTTTGACTAATAGTTCAATTTTCACTCAAAATTCAATTTTTCACTCAAAATTTAACTTTTTACTCAAAATATAAGTTTTCATTCAAAATTTCATTTTTTTTACAAACTTTCATTTTTAACTCAAAATTTCATTTTTCACTCAAAATTTTATTTTTCACTCAAAATTTAATTTTTCACTCAAAATTTCATTTTTACGCAAAATTCATTTTTCATTAAAAAATTAAATTTTCCAATAAAAATTGCATTTTTCATTAAAAAATAAATTTTTTCTAATAATTCCAAAATTCAATCTATCATTCAATATTCTTTTTTTCACTCAAAATTTAATTTTTCAACTAAATTTCATTTGTCACTCAAAATCCCATTTTTCACTAAAAATCCCATTTTTCACTAAAAATTTCATTTTTCACTAAAAATTTAATTTTTCACTCAAAATTTTATTTTTCACTCAAAATTTCATTTTTCACTCAAATTGAATCTATCATTCAATATTCTTTTTTTCACTCAAAATTTCATTTGTCACTCAAAATCCCATTTTCACTAAAAATTTCATTTTTCACTCAAAATTTCATTTTTTACGCAAAATTCATTTTTCATTAAAAAATTAAATTTTTCAATAAAAATTTGCATTTTTCACTAAAAATTTCATTTTTCACTAAAAATTTCATTTTTCACTCAAAATTTAATTTTTTACGCAAAAATCATTTTTCATTAAAAAATTAAATTTTTCAATAAAAATTTGCATTTTTCATTCAAAAATAAGTTTTTACTAATAATTCCATTTTTCACTCAATATTCTTTTTTTCACTCGAAATTTAATTTTTAAACTAAATTTCATTTGTCACTCAAAATCCCATTTTTCACTAAAAAATTCATTTTTCACTCAAAATTTCATTAAATACTCAATATTCCTCTTATCATTTAATATTCTATTTTTCACTAAAAATTCAATTTTCACTCAAAATTACCATTACCATCACTCCAAAGTACAAATTACACTAACAGTTCAATTTTTTACTTATTATCAAAATTTTAATTAAAAATTAAATTCTTCACTCCAAATTCCATCCTATTAATATAATAAATCTGTTTGTTCGTTTGTACGTTTGTACGTTTGTACGTTTGTACGTTTGTACGTTTGTACGTTTGTACGTTTGTTCCGCTTCTTCGTCTGAACGGCTGATCCGATTTCCATGAAATTTTTACCACAGATGCGGTATGGTCTGGAAGGAATGATAGGCTATATATGGGCGGGATTGGACAAAGAGGCGTGGCACCTCCCATACAACCTAAACTTTCAATGCGATATAACTCGGCACTTTCACCACCTACGAACATGAAACAAAAAACTCAAATACAAAAAAAAAATAAAAACAAAAAAGCAAAAGCACAAAACAAAACAAAAGCAAAAATACAAAAACAAAAGCAATCACGTTTGTTCCGCTTCTCCGTCTAAACGGCTAATCCGATTGTCTTGAAAAATTTACCACAGATGCAGTATGGTCTGGAAGGAATGATAGGCTATATATGGGCGGGATTGGACAAAGAGGCGTGGCACCTCCCATACAACCTCAACTTTCAATGCGATATAACTCGGCACTTTCACCACCTACGAACATGAAACAAAAAACTCAAATACAAAAAAAAAATTAAAAACAAAAAAGCAAAAGCACAAAACAAAACAAAAGCAAAAATACAAAAACAAAAGCAATCACGTTTGTTCCGCTTCTCCGTCTAAACGGCTGATCCGATTTTCTTGAAATTTTTACCACAGATGCGGTATGGTCTGGAAGGAATGATAGGCTATATATGGGCGGGATTGGACAAAGAGGCGTGGCACCTCCCATGCAACCTAAACACGATATAACTCGGCACTTTCACCAGCTACGAACATGAAACCAAAAACTCAAATACAAAAAAAAAATTAAAAGGAAAAAAGCAAAAGCACAAAACAAAACAAAAGCAAAAATACAAAAACAAAAGCAATCACTTTTGTTCCGCTTCTCCGTCTAAACGGCTGATCCGATTGTCTTGAAATTTTTACCACAGATGCAGTATGGTCTGGAAGGAATGATAGGCTATATATGGGCGGGATTGGACAAAGAGGCGTGGCACCTCCCATGCAACCTAAACACGATATAACTCGGCACTTTCACCAGCTACGAACATGAAACAAAAAACTCAAATACAAAAAAAAAATTTAAAAACTATAAAGCAAAAGCACAACACAAAACAAAAGCAAAAATACAAAAACAAAACCAATCACATAAAACCACAATCCAAACTAAATGAATACCAAAAAAATGAAAGAAAAAAAAAAACAAACTCACCACACTAAAACTAACCAAACTAAAACTCACCATACTAAAATTCACCCTTAAATTAACCACATTAAAACCCACCACACTATAATTCACCACACTAAAACTCACCACACCAAAATTCACCACACTAAAACTCACCACACTAAAACTCACCACACTAAAACTCACCACACTTAAACTCACCTCACAAAAATTCAACACACTAAAACTCACCACACCAAAACTCACCACACTAAAACTCACCACACTAAAACTCACCACACTAAAACTCACCACACAGAATCTCACCACACTAAAACTCACCACACTAAAACTCACCACACTAAAACTCACCACACTAAAACTCACCACACTTAAACTCACCACACTAAAACTCACCACACCTAAACTCACCACACAAAAATTTAACACACTAAAATTCACCACACTAAAACCCACCACACTAAAATTTCACCACACTTAAACTCACCACACTAAAATTCACCACACTAAAACTCACCACACAAAAATTTCACCACACTAAAACTCACCACACTAAAACTCACCACACAAAACCTCACCACACTAAAACTCACCACACTAAAACTCACCACACAAAAACTCACCACACTAAAACTCACCACACTTAAACTCATCTCACAAAAATTCAACACACTAAAACTCACCACACCAAAACTCACCACACTAAAAATCACCACACTAAAACTCACCACACAAAATCTCACCACACTAAAACTCACCACACTAAAACTCACCACACAAAATCTCACCACACTAAAACTCACCACACTAAAACTCACCACACTAAAACTCACCACACTTAAACTCACCACACTAAAACTCACCACACTAAAACTCACTACACAAAAAATTTCACCACATTAAAACTCACCACACTAAAACTCACCACACTGAAACTCACCACACTAAAACTCACCACACTAAAACTCACCACACAAAATCTCACCACACTAAAACTCACCACACTTAAACTCACCACACAAATATTTAACACACTAAAATTCACCACACCTAAACTCACCATAACAAAACTCTCCACACTAAAACTTACCACACTAAAACTCACCACACAAAAACTCACCACACTAAAACTCACCACACTAAAAATAACCACACAAAAATTCAACACACTAAAATTCACTACACTTAAACTCACCACACTAAAATTTCACCACACTAAAACTCACCACACTAAAACTCACTACACTAAAATTTCACCACATTAAAATTCACCACTTTTAAACTCACCACATTAAAACTCACTACACTCAAATTTCGATACACTGAAACTCACCACACTAAAACTCACCGCACTAAAATTCACCACACTAAAACCCACCACACTATAATTAACCACACTAAAACTCACCACCCTAAAATTCACTACACTAAAACTCACCACAATAAAATTCATCACATTAAAATTCATCACACTAAAACTCACCGCAATAAAAATCACCACACTAAAACTCGCTACACTAAAACACGCCACAATAAAACACGCCACATTAAAATTCACCACACTAAAACCCACCACACTATAATTGATCACACTAAAACTCACCACACTTAAAAACACCACACTTAAACTCACCACACTCAAATTCACCACACTGAAACTCACCACACTAAAACTCACCACACCAAAACTAACCACAATTAAACTCACCACTCCAAAATTCACTACATCTAAACTCACCACACCGAAACTTACTACATTAAAACCCACCACACTAAAACTTCTACTGGGAAAAACTCTACGGGGAAGAATTCTATGGGAAAGAATTCTACCGGGAACAATTCTACCGGCATGAATTCTACGTTGAGAATTCTACGGGAAAGCGTTCTATGTGGATTTTCCGGGAAGATTTCTACTGGGAATAATTCTGCGGAGAAGCGCAATCTGAGAAAAAATTGTCTTTGAGAAAAGTTGTTTTGGCGGAGAATTATTTGGTTACCACATTTATAAAACCAATAAAAAAATTTCAACAGCTAAGCACGAGCCCCTCATATAAAAAATAAAATGTTTTTTATATTAATAAAATTGCTCCATATCTTTGAATTCAGAAAATCTTGGCACGAGTCGTGCACGGGTCCAGCTAGTGATTTAATAAAAGTTAGTTTTGCACTGAAAATGTAATTTTTCAATCAACATTTCTTTTATCACTCAAAATGTAATTTTCTACTCACAATTCCATTTTTCACTCAAAATTAAATTGTTCACGCAAATTTTCATTGTTTACTCAAAATTCTATTTTTTACATAAAATTAATATTTTTATTTCTTACTTAAAATTCAAAATTTTCACTCAAAACTCAAAATAAATATTTTCACTAAGATTCATATTTTCTGTAAAAATACAAATTTTTAATAAAAAAATTCAATTTTTCAATATCAATCAGTTCAAATTTTTACTAAAAATCGAAATTTTCACTCAAAATGAAAATTTTCACTCCAAATTCCATGATTTACTAAAAAGGCAGTTTTCACTCAAAAAGCAATTTTTCCTTAAATATTGTATTTTTCACTACAAATATTATTTTTCAATAAAAATTAAAATTTTCACTCAAATTCAATTTTTTACTCAAATTTACAGTTTTCTGTAAAAATTCTCATAATCTCATTTTTTTTTATTTAAAATTCATTTTTTGGACTCACTTCACTTTTCACTTTTTGCACTAAAAATTCAATATTTGATTAAAAATGCAAGTTTGTTTTTATTATAATTTAATTTTTCACACTTTTAACTAAAAATTAAAATTTTCACGCAAATTCCATTTTTCAGTAAAAATTCAAGTTTTCACCCATTTTTCATATTTTTTTTATTAAAATTCAAACGCATATTTATAATATTCACAAATATAAAAAGATTTTTTTTTAAATAAATAAAATTCAATTCATACATTTCTTCAAAATAAAATTGTGTTTGAAAATAATCCATATATTTTTATAAATCTTTAATATAGCAAAAACTTAGTGGCTATAACATTTCAGAAACTTCAGGCCATTTTGGCACATCTTTAATTCTTCATTTATATCTTGATCTTGAATTTGTTAGTTGACACTTTGTGGTAAATGCAAAACTGTCAAAACAATTTCAACTGCAATTATTCAATGCCAAAGGACAGGCCGAAGAATAGGCAGATAAATAAATAAACAAATAAACAAATAAATTAAATTAACAACTTTTTTCCAAACACTTGAGCAGTCATTGAAGCGAGAATTGAATGTGTAATCCTTGCAAGGTAAACAAATAAAAGGAGGCAATAAAGAGATGAAGAAAAAGCAGCTAAGCAACAACTTTTAAATTGTTGCGTTTGCCGTTGTGAAGCCAACATTAGAGCCGCAAACAAAGGCTAATCAATGGCACAAAGCAAAACAAGGACGCAGGACACATGAGTGTCGTCTAACAAAAGGAGCAACAGCAATCAATGGCGTCGCGCCTTGCACTTCCTTGGTGCGGCTACTGTCGACGATATTGACAGCTTTGTGACCACACACAGAATGCAGTACTGAACGAACGGACGGACTATAAAAAGCGGCACATTGATTGCCTGTTATTGTGTTTGTCTTTGCAGAAGGACATGTGGCAGGACATGCAGTGCAAAGTGTTGCAATGATTGTTGAAAGAAAATTTCACAAAATTACGTTAAATATTTTGTCATATTTAGAGACAAGACTCTAAAAACTGCAAAAGAAACTAAGAAGCATTTTGGATTAATAATCATTTTCTATTAAATATTTTCTATAATATTAATTTTATAATATTCAATTAAAAATTAAATTTTGAGTTTTTTTTTTACTCTTTTATTGGGTTTGAAAGCAAAGGAAATAAAGCACAAACTCTCACTTTTTATTGCTTTGCTCTCGAGCGGAAGCAAAAGTTTGATTACATTACAGAGCAATGAGTCCAATAGATGCAACATTTGTATTTTTTCGGAGGAATACTTCATAAGAAAGGATTTTAAACTTCCTCACAATATAGCTATTTTTGCAAAAGTATTTGAATATATTCAAATACTTTCGCAAAAATACTTTTGAAAAATATTAATATTGTGAAGTATTTTAAAAGCCTTTCTTTTTATGTATTGCTCTGAAATAGATGCAGCATTTAAACAGCAAAGAGCGTGAGTTTTCGTATCGAGGCAGTAATAAAAAAATCGAAGAGCAAAAGTTTTCGAATCGAAACAGCATTTAAAAAATAAAGAGCGAGTGCTTTGGAATAGCTGAAGCAATTTAAACTCGGTTTTTCATATCTTTTATGCTTCATTGAATCTGTTAAAAGTACTCTATAATGGCATCAAATTATTTATTGTGCTCTCTTGCTGTGTGATTATTTTAAAATGTGCAGAAAATTGCTTTTCAAATTAAGCACTTGGCATGACGCTAAAGAGCTATTATGAGTGCCGTTGCTACGTGTCGGAAGCGGAAATATGAATGATGGCTGCCCATAAAACTACGAGTCACACACGCGATTTGACTTCGACTGTTGGTCACTTTCTGAAATGTCTGCTAATGACAAATGCGATTTCTGTTTCGTAGTCAATTTGAACTGATTAACAGACATTTTTTTTGTGATTATTTCTAATTATTTCAAATTACTTTTATTATATTTCTTATTATATATATATTTTTATATAATGATACAGTTTTAATTTCTATAAAAAAAAATATTAAAAACTGCATTAAAATCAAATAAAAATGTCTTTAAAATTATTACTTTTGGAGTTGTTTTACTTTTAAAAACAATTACTCTTGTTTCAACTTAATTCGTGTACTAGTTTTAAAATGAGACATTGGAAATCAAAAACGGCTAAGTCCATTTTTGGAAAAAAAACCGGACATTTCCCATATTTTACATTTTTAACCAGTAAATTACATTTAAAAGTTACGTCGGAAATCAAAAATTTGATAAGATTTAAAAGTTTGAATGTCAAAATCTCGTATTAAAAAGCACTAATTTCAATATTTTTCTACATCGGTTGCTCAGCAACGGCGATTGTTAATGCAATTAATTCAATTGTCATTTCAACAAATTATTTAATTGTATTGATGTAACATTTTGTTTTTTTCTGTTAAAAGATGATTAAATATTTAATCAATACAATTAATTCCACAGTCGCACATTGGGAAAAACATAGCAAAAACGCTCTCATCGCTTGTTTTAAGTGCTAGTTTCTACAATTTTTGGACTAGATACTTGAAATTTTGATATTACCTTCAGAATTCTTTAGAGAATGGACTGGAATATATTTTTTTTTGTTTTTCGCTACCAGGAGCTGATTCCATACAGCCGGAAGAATTGCACTGATGAATGATTTTTCAAATTAGGGTTTCGGTTCACATTTACGTATAAAATATCAAAATGTATAACCATCACTAGTTCATGATTATGTAAGATCCATTAAATAAAAAATAATACAGATTGGTTGAAAAACGATAATATAATTAAAATAATTAATTTTCAGAATTTTATGAAAGGTGGTGGCCCAACATACGGACCATTTTTTTTTATTTTTATGAAATCATAAAAGTTTCTTGTATAAAAGATAGCCCATTAAATATATTTTAAAATGATATTTATAAATCCACTAATTTGTTTGTACATATACAAAATACAAAATTCTCTATATACTAAAGGGTTTTTCTACAGGGACGCTACAAAAGTAGAGCGACAGGGACAGCAAACGACGCCATATTTCTTGCCGTTTTTTTTGACATTTCTCTTCAGTAAGATTTGCCATTTCATGCCACTGAAGCCGCTTGACTACCAGAAGCGTCGTATGTTCGTGAATTGGGCTGGGCCGTACTTCTTCCGTGATGATCAAGAGCGGCACGTTACTGTGTTACCGTTCAATGATAACCGATTATTTTTGGCCCCAATTGGATGATATGGACTTGGAGGACATGTGGTTCCAACAGGACGGCGCCACAAGCCACACAGCGAATGCCACAATCAATTTATTGGAAACCAAGTTTGGAGAACGTGTTATCTCACGAAATGGTCCAGTCGATTAGCCGCCTCGGTTGTGCGATTTGACGCCGTTAGACTATTTCCTGTGGGGCTACGTCAAGTCTATGGTCTACGTCAACAAGCCAGCGACGATTGATGAACTTCGTACGAATATCGAACGTGAAATTGGAGCAGTATCGGCCGATTTATGCTTGAAAACCGTCTAAAATTGGGTTCAGCGTGTCCGTGGTGGCCATGCAAAAGAAATCGAGTTCCATACATAATGGCATCGAACGTACTTTTACAGGAATAAATTTCATTGATATCCAAAACCGTTTTTGTTTTATTTAAAAAAAACAGTACAAAAAAAACCCTTTACTTGTGGAGATATCTTAAAATTGAAATAGCTTAATTAGTTGCAAATAGTTGCAGATAAATTTAGTACTGACATGTAGGTAAAGGATCCTACTAATCAGTACATAAGTATTTCGTTAATCCGAGATGATCCAAACATGTTCTATTCCATTGAACTTAAAAATTAAAAGATAAGCTTAACTACCCATATCTATCTAAATAAATAGAACTAAAATACAATTTTTACCTTATATTGTTTATATTAATGTGCTAAATATAACTACTAAAAATTACCAGATTCCAATAAAAAATGACGATTCTATAGCGATTTGTATACAGCATTGACAATTACATTTTTTTGGTAAAAAAATATTCTATAAAAATTAGCTCACTTTAGATGACCGTAGGCCCTTGGGTCAAATAACTTGCAAAGATGATTTTCTATATTATTGATGTGTCCTAATTATAAAAACAAAGAAAAAAAAGGTTTAAATTCCACAATTTTTAGTTACCTCCAATGCGAACTATTAGACTATATTTTTCCCAATGTGTGTCATTTCAGCAAATATTTTAATTGTATTGATGTAACTTTTTGTTTACTTTTTGTTAATTTATTAATTCATATGATTAAATATTTATAATAATAATTTAATATTTAATCAATTCAATTAAAGTTCGTATCGGCGATGGATCAATGAAAAATTAATTGTATTGATCAAATTTTTTGCTATATTTACACATATATTTTTGTTTTGTGCAGAACAATCTCATTAATTTCGCAGAATACTTTGACCTAATGCATTTGAGTCGAGTTTATCCCTCGAGACTTTGTCTTATATTATTGGCATAAAAATGCGAATTGAATGGAAAAATAAAAATCAACAGGATATGATAAGTGAATCCTTTACTACATAAAACATACAACAAAAAATATACATGTTGATTGTTAATTTATTTAATGGAATGTGTAAAGTATAAATTTGGATTTGATATGGCAAAAAATTATAGAAAAATAAATACTTTGATTAAAATTAGGTTTGAAGAACAGCATTCTTCAATATGATGCGCATATAAAAGGGTTTTTCAATAAGAGCGCTACAAAAGGTTTTTTTCAAGGGTTTTTCAACAGGGACGCTACAAAAGTAGAGCGACAGGGACAGCAAACGACGCCATATTTCTTGCCGCTCTTTTGACATTTCTCTTCAGTAAGGTTTGTCATTTCATGATGGAAAGATATACGAGCCAACAACGAGTCGAAATTATTAAAATTTACTACCGAAATTCGAATTCGTATATCTTTCCATCATGAAATGGCAAAGCTTACTGAAGAGAAATGTCAAAAGAGCGGCAAGAAATATGGCATCGTTTGCAGTCCCTGTCGCTCTACTTTTGTAGCGTCCCTGTTGAAAAACCCTTTATGTTGTATTTTATGTATTTATTCATTAATATGATGAAACGTAGTCTTCACATACAGTACATTATATTGAAGAACACTTTTTCGAGAGTTACAAAGCGTTCACCATATTTATGATCGCATTCATAACATTGATGTCGTTATTCATTAATATTATGAATGGTTCTTCAATACAATGGTTTGAAGAACGGAATTCATTAATATGATGTATATTCTTTTTTCTGTGCGTACTACAATTTTTTTATTGAATTCAACTATTATGCTTAAAATTTTTTTCGCGCTCTGACGCCAGCTACTCACGTGCAGTGACATCTTTGCATGTCTTTCAACTGCTTTGAACCTTGCAAAGTTTTGCTTGCCACACGAACTGCATCCACTTTACTCAACTCAACTCAATCGCATTAGGTTCTATAAGATTTTCTGCAATTTCAAAATCATTCATTTATTATTTAGCAACAGCTGTCGTCACTTTGTGTGCAACACACTGCCTAGTGCCACGCTGCGTATACGCAACACTTATTTAAAATATTGATTTAATTTGTTAACTACTTCTAAGGAGACTTTTGGATCTACTGCTTCTTCTACTTCTTTTTTTACTACTACTTATTCTTCTCTACCTCCAACTTTATCTCACCTTTTATCAACTTTTGTTAGCTCTTTTTGCTGCTAACGAAGCTGCTGCCTGCTGCTTGATTAAGTTTTAATTAATTTTTGCCACCGTTTTCCACTCTATCAGCAGCTCTAATGCCCGTCGGCATTTTCAAATATTTTTTATACAAATTTTTTGTTCACTGCCAGGATCAGCTTCCTGCACAACAGGCGCTCAATTCATTTTTAACTCGTAATAAATGGGAAAAACAAGAAAAAAACATTTGTTTGCATAGAAAGATGGCGCGTGTAGAGCGCAGACGACAGGTGGACACTATAATAAATGTGCCCGGGGGGCGCAATTCGTCGCCAGCACTGAATAATTCACAAGTTTTAATAGTTGAGTCCTTTGCGTGGCGAATGAAATGAATGAATGAATGGAGCGCGCCACGCTCGAGGCTAAAAGAGATAGTGATAGCGAGAGCAGTGAAGCGATGAGGGGAGCAGTGAATGGTGACAAATGTGCGAGAATTTACGTTGATTGGATTGCAAACTATTTTAGTTCAAGTTTGAGTCATTATGAGTGCTGAACATGATGCAACTAATTTACGTGAAAAATTACGATTAAATTACGACACTGTGCAATTAGTTCTGGAGCAACATATAAAAATTAAAAATAACCAGAAAGTAAATATGGCTTCATTAAAGAAATATCATAATATATCTGAAAAAATTATCACTTCATCGTCATAGAAATAAAACTCTTATAATAATAAATATAATTATAATAATTAATATAAAATTGGCTTACATTTGTTTATTTCTGTTGAACATTTTCGGTGGTTCGATGGCTTTTCGGTTGAATTTTATATTATCATATAATAGCATGACATACGGGACTTACTCAAAAGGCCTTCAAAGCAACAAATGATTCCGTATTTCAGACGCCATTTCCACTCAAATGTGGCAGCCAATAAAATGTAAATGGTTGTTGTAAAACAGTGAAGTTTGTAACAAGTTGTTGTTGTGTATCCATAATATATAATTATGCTAATTTAAACGAATTAAGTACCACCGTCAGTGCATACACTGAAAAGTGTTGAGTGTGTGGAATTAATTGAGCTTATGGCTCTGTAATGTGCGAAATGTGGTAGTAAAAAGAGTTAAGACAAGCATTTCAAAATATTGAAACACTGCATAAAAATTAAATTTTATTTAAATTAAAATTTTTAGTGAAAAATTAGTGAAAAATATTTTTTTTTTCTAAAAATTTAATGCTTCACTAAAATTAAATTTTTCACTAAAAATTCAATTTATCACTAAAAAAAATTTTCACTAAAAATTCAAATTTTCACTAAAAATTCTTTTTTTCATTAAAAATTCAATTTTTCACTAAAAATTCAATTTATCACTAAAAATTCAATTTTTCACTAAAAATTCAATTTATCACTAAAAATTCAAATTTTCACTAAAAATTCAATTTTTCACAAAAAATTCAATTTTTCACTAAAAATTCAATTTTTCACAAAAAATTCAATTTTTCACTAAAAATTCAATTTTTCACTAAAAATTCAATTTTTCACTAAAAATTCAATTTTTCACTAAAAATTCAATTTTTCACTAACAATTCAAATTTTCACTAAAAATTAAAATTTTCACTAAAAATTCAATTTTTCACTAAAAATTCAATTTTTCACTATAAATTCAATTTTTCACTAAAAATTCAATTTTTCACAGAAATCCAATTTTCACTAAAAAATTTTCACTAAAAATTCAAATTTTCACTAAAAATTCAATTTTTCACTAAAAATTCAAATTTTCACTAAAAATTCTTTTTTTCATTAAAAATTCAATTTTTCACTAAAAATTCAATTTATCACTAAAAATTCAATTTTTCACTAAAAATTCAATTAATCACTAAAAATTCAATTTTTCACTAAAAATTCAAATTTTCACTAAAAATTCAAATTTTCACTAAAAATTCAATTTTTCACAAAAAATTCAATTTTTCACTAAAAATTCAATTTTTCACAAAAAATTCAATTTTTCACTAAAAATTCAATTTTGCACTAAAAATTCAATTTTTCACTAAAAATTCAAATTTTCACTAAAAATTCAAATTTTCACTAAAAATTCAAATTTTCACTAAAAATTCAATTTTTCACTAAAATTCAATTTTTCACTAAAAATTCAATTTTTCACTTAAAATTCAATTTTTCACTAAAAATGATTTTTAACTAAAAATTCAATTTTTAAATAAAAATTCAATTTTTAAATAAAAATTTAATTTTTAAATAAAAATTCAATTTTTAAATAAAAATTCAATTTTTTACTAAAAATTCAATTTTTCACTAAAAATCCAATTTTTCACTAAAAATTCAATTTTTCACTAAAAACTCAATTTTTCACTAAAAATTCAATTTTTTAATAAAAATTCAATTTTTTAATAAAAATTCAATTTTTTAATAAAAATTCAATTTTTTAATAAAAATTCAATTTTTTACTAAAAATTCAATTTTTCACTAAAAATCCAATTTTTCACTAAAAATTCAATTTTTCACTAAAAATTAAATTTTTCACTAAAAATTCAATTTTTCACTAAAAATTCAACTTTTCACTATAATTCAATTTTTCACTAAAAATTCAATTTTTCACTAAAAATTTCAATTTTTCACAGAAATACAAGTTTTCACTAAAAATTCAATTTTTCACTAAAAATTCAATTTTTCACAGAAATACAATTTTTCACTAAAAATTCAATTTTTCACTAAAAATTCAATTTTTCACTAAAAATTCAAATTTTCACTAAAAATTAAATTTTTCACTAAAAATTAAATTTACACTAAAAATTCAATTTTTCACTATAAATTCAATTTTTCACTATAAATTCAATTCTTCACTAAAATTTCAATTTTTGACTAAAACTTCAATTTTTCATTAAAAATTCAATTTTTCACCAAAAATTCAATTTTTCACCAAAAATTCAATTTTTCACTAAAAATTCAATTTTTCACAGAAATACAATTTTTCACTAAAAATTCAATTTTTCACTAAAAATTCAATTTTTCACTAAAAATTCAAATTTTCACTAAAAATTAAATTTTTCACAGAAATACAATTTTTCACTAAAAATTCAATTTTTCACTAAAAATTCAATTTTTCACTAAAAATTCAAATTTTCACTAAAAATTAAATTTTTCACTAAAAATTAAATTTACACTAAAAATTCAATTTTTCACTATAAATTCAATTTTTCACTATAAATTCAATTCTTCACTAAAATTTCAATTTTTGACTAAAACTTCAATTTTTCATTAAAAATTCAATTTTTCACCAAAAATTCAATTTTTCACCAAAAATTCAATTTTTCACTAAAAATTCAATTTTTCACAGAAATACAATTTTTCACTAAAAATTCAATTTTTCACTAAAAATTCAATTTTTCACTAAAAATTCAAATTTTCACTAAAAATTAAATTTTTCACAGAAATACAATTTTTCACTAAAAATTCAATTTTTCACTAAAAATTCAATTTTTCACTAAAAATTTCAATTTTTCACAGAAATACAAGTTTTCACTAAAAATTCAATTTTTCACTAAAAATTCAATTTTTCACAGAAATACAATTTTTCACTAAAAATTCAATTTTTCACTAAAAATTCAATTTTTCACTAAAAATTCAAATTTTCACTAAAAATTAAATTTTTCACTAAAAATTAAATTTACACTAAAAATTCAATTTTTCACTATAAATTCAATTTTTCACTATAAATTCAATTCTTCACTAAAATTTCAATTTTTGACTAAAACTTCAATTTTTCATTAAAAATTCAATTTTTCACCAAAAATTCAATTTTTCACCAAAAATTCAATTTTTCACTAAAAATTCAATTTTTCACAGAAATACAATTTTTCACTAAAAATTCAATTTTTCACTAAAAATTCAAATTTTCACTATTATTCAATTCTCACTAAAAATTCAATTTTTCACTATTATTCAATTTTCACTAAAAAATTCAATTTTTCACTAAAAATTCAAATTTTCACTAAAAATTCAATTTTTCACTATTATTCAATTTTCACTAAAAATTTAATTTTTCACTGTAAATTCAAATTTTGACTTAAAAGTCATTTTACTACTAAAAAAAATCGAAATCACTAAAAATTAAATTTTTGTCTATAAATTATATTTTTCACTAAAAAATTAAAATGTTCATTAAAAATTAAAAATAATTATTTTATGTATTATTTTTTAATTTTAATTTTATAAGTAGAAATTCAATTTATCCCTAAGAATTAAATTTTTCTCTAAAAAATTCAATTTTTTGCTAAAAATTGAAAACGTTATCTTGGAAAGATCATAAATAAATAATCTTCGTAGTGCATAGATTCACAACCTTTTATTGATCGCGCCCTTTACTCATTTTGTGCTCCCCTTTAACCCCTAAATGCCCACTGGTTCAAAACTTTGTTCAATGAATTTTATTAAATCTTTCCGCTTCGACTCTAAAATGTTTATTGATCCAAGCGCCACCGTTTGCGCCGATTCCCATTTGAAACAAACTTCATTTGCCGGCTGTATGTCAAGTAAAGGCAACCAACCTCAAGAAAATGAACTTTTGTAAAATTGCGTACTTTCAAAAAAATATTGTCGTGATCGCTGTAGTATCTAGAAGCTATTGTGAGTGTTTCAAATAAATGTAATTTTTTATTTTCGAATTTTTGGTTGGTTCTTTGCGGAACCATCTGGCACCGGGAGTTCAAAATTGAGCATGTGTGAAATTCTATGAAAACGTTTTTTTATGTTTTTTTTTAAGTTTGTTGTTTACAAACTACGGAATTCCTAATTTTCGAACAGAATAAGTGCTTGGAAATTAAGTGTGAATATGACATCAACTGTGGCCGGAGTGAATTCAAAAAAAGAACTGTTTCATCAAAACAAACTACAAATATTCATACTTTTATGCTTTCATTTACATTTTTCCTAATAAAATTTCTTGACTTTTGCTTTAAAAATCTGAAGTACAAAATGCACTTTATCAATTTTGAATTCCGGGTGCCCAGTGGTATTTTTGATCTGGTTAAAATAAGCAACACCTATGAGCAAAGTCGTAGAACAAACGTTGTCCAGAATCGCGAGTTCTCTAACATACATTTTTTCAGCTCAAAAAAAAAGACAGGCTTTTAAGGGCTAAATATTCCATAACCTGCTTTATTAGTTTTAAAACTGGACTTTAACGAAAAAATAAAAATATGTTCATATAAAATCAAAAATAATTTTAAATAATTACACTACACAACGACCATTCTGCGCAGCAGTCAAGGTTATTTTTGTATTATGTAAAATGAAGCCCTCATTCCGAAAATATGGTTTAATAATGTTTCTTTGGATAGGTTTACAAAATATGGGCTAATAACTTTTGGACCGAGCTTTCATAAAGGTGGTCACATATATTTGCAAATATCTCGCGTTCTAAATATCATATATGATCAAATGTTATATCAAATGAAAGCTAATTCAATATCGAATAAACATTTCTTAGAATATTTTTAAATTGGTTCATTAGTTTAAGAGAACTCGAAAGGAGAACTTGAAAAAACATTTTTTTCAACAAAAATTTAAGAAAAAAATTCATTTAAAAAAATGGAAAAAATCGAGAAAGTAAGATGATGCACAAATTTTAATTTTTCAAAATTAGTTCACACTCTTTCAAAGAACTTGAGCTATAAATGACGAATTACTGTTCTACTAAAATATATTGAAAATAAATTTCACATCATTTGGAATAGCAGTTTTAAAGTTATCGTGTATAGGCGAACATACAGACGGTCATATCTAAATCGACACGGAAAGTGATGTTGACCAAGAAAATATATACTTTTTCATATCAGTCACGTCTACTAACAGGCGCTAAAATATCCACACAAATATTTTATAACTTGTAACACATGGGTATAGGGTATAAACATATTTTTTTTAGTTAATACCCAATTGTAATGCTTTCACATGATTTTTTCTGTTCTCAAAACGTATCCATAGATTTCTTATATTTTTACATCATTTTCTTTAAAAATGTACAGGCTAATTTTGCAATATTACAAACTGTGCATCATCTTGCGTTTTCAATTTTTTTCCATTTTTTAAATGCATTTTTTAATAAAATTTTGGTCGACAAAATTTACATTTTTCGAGTTCTTCTATGAGTTTTCTTAAACCAGTAAACCAATTCCAAACTATTGTAAGAAATGTTTATTGAATATTTAATTATCTTTCATTCGATATAACAATTTATGAGTATTATTAAACGCGAGATATTTACAAAAATATATGTGAACACCTTTTTGAAAGCTCAGTCAAAAGTTATTGCCCGAAATCTCGTAAACCTATCCGTAGAAATTTTTTTAATTCATATATTCAAATTCTGCGAGTCATTTCGAATAATACAAAAATAATGGAATTTACTGCGCAAACTTTTTTTCTCATTTTGTAGTGTAGTGTAATTTATCCTATTGACTAAATTTAATAGTAAAAATACTATTGATTTTATGGTATTTTTTTTACTCAGTAAAGTTAGTCTGTAAAAAATAGCATAAAATCAATAGTACTTTTACTATTAAATTTAAGAATCACGTTTATAATACTTACCTCTAATAACTCTTACCTCTTATAAATCTTTACTCCTATATCCCTTATTACACACACAAAATAAAACACATTGTTTTAGATTTTTAAAATTTTATCTCAGAAATATTGTATTTTTAAATACTTTCGCTTATATATGCCATAAATACATGATGATCTCTCATTTTAGTTTTTTTTTGTATTTTTAAATAATAAATGCTTTTATTTCATCTCTAATTTATTTATCTATCAATTAAATGAGATAAGTTACAATTTTAACAATCGCTAATAGTAGTTATAATGCATTTAATAGTATATTAAATATTAATATTAATTATAGTTTTTTTTGTTATATTTTATTTTTAATAATTAAATTTAATTCTTTTCATGGAAGAGAAGAAATTGGATCACAAAGGTTTTGTTTGAGTTACTAGTGTGTAGGTTACAATAATAAGGTACCTCATAAATACGTTATAAAGTTGTAGTAAACAATGTTGTGAACAAAAAACGCAACAAGTAACATGAAGTACCTCGTTAAACAGTGTTATTTACATTGTAGTTAGTTAGTAGAGGGCTTTAAAAGTGCATTTAATGTATAAAATTTGAATAGGTATTTGAAAATACAACGTAAAAAATAGAAAAGTGTTCAGTTTAAGTTTCGTTGGTTGGTTAAAGGGTCTGGATTAAAGGTTATATGGGGGCACCCTTACGTGCTAATAATAGTTACAATATTTTAGTTAATTTTATATATTTTATATATTATTCAACTAATATTTTTTCAGTTGCAAAGTTAAAGACTTTTTTTGTATTTAGGTTTTTGCTTTTAGTTTAAGGCTAGAAATGTAGGAAAATATCAACAATTTCTCTAGTACATCATTTTTATTTTCACACTACGCATAATACTTAGTTAAATAATAGTTTTATTTTAAGTTTATTTCATTTTTACTACAATATTTTATACAGTTTTATTTTATTTTCATTTCAATCTTGTTTTAGCTTAGTCTAAAGTAGTCAAAAATTATTGCAAGTTTAGACAGTTTTAATTCTTAGTTAGTTTTGCTGCAGTATTTCGCTTATTTCTATAAAACTTTTTTGAAAATATTGCAGTGACGCTATTAAATGTTGGCTATTTGAACAGGTTTTTTTGATTTTTCAGTTAAATTTTAACTATTTTTTATGATATATATTTATTTTAAATATATATAGCATTAATTCAATTAAACTTTTAATTAATTATTTGAATTTAAACTTTTAAAGTTGCTACGTGACATAATATTGCCATAAACTAATTATGCTAATTTGCTAAATTTCGTATTTTATTTTTAATATTTTTTTTTTGTTTCAAAATTGGTCCTTATAACTACGAAAAAATTAAAAATTTAAAATAAAATTGCATACTTTTGGGTGTTCTAAAAAAATGTACTAATTAGTTCCATTTAATTAATAATAAAGCATTGAAACAAGTTAAAAATGCCATTTTTTTGCATTTTTCTTTGGCCACACACTGCGGTGTTTGTTGCGCTTTTTTAGGCGCCCAGCCAATTTGCATAGTTTATGGTAAAAAGCACCAAAACCAAAAGACAAAAAAATAGGTGTAACTATATGTATGACCTATTTCCATGGCTGTGTGCACTGTTTTTATTAGATGCATTTTTAATTGCAATGCATACAGTAGATGCGCAAAAAGTGTTGCATGTTTTTAGGTGTTTTTGCGGTACAACGCGACACAAACGAGAGGGGCAAAGAGAGAAAAGTAGCATGTGGAGAATTTGTAGTTATGGCTAAAAATTTCAAGCTGCTATTTTTATGCACATAAAACATAAAAATACTAATAAAAAAGTGAAAGTAAAAAATATTGCATGCTTTTAGGTGTTTTTGCATCTGAATTGCAAAATTCTAGTTTGAAGTTGAATTTAAATTCTAAAATTTTGTTTAATCTAAAAATATGCAAAATTTGTAACATCAATTAGACGTCTCTGACGAAAACTAACACGTTTCAAATTTTTGTATGACAATTCTAATACAATAATTTTAAAAGTGTTTATTTAGTATTTACATCAATGAAATTTTTCAGAAAGTACTCTTATTGAGTAGTATATTTAAATAAAAAAAATGTTGCATATTTGTACGTAGTTAAAAAAAAATTGCATGCCCTAAGTAAGGTATTTTTTTTGTTACTTTAAAATAAAAATTAAAAAAAATAATATTTTTAATAAAACAACGTAGTTTTTATTAAACAGCTAAGATTTTTTAAGAATGTACTATTTTTAATAGTTTAAATAAATAATAAAGTATTGTATATTATTAGGTAATTTAAAAAAGAAGTACAATACCCCGACAAAATATAAGGCAGGCAAAATGCGGGCAACAGTCAGGCATACTATCATCCTTCCATATTATCAACACTGTGCATTGCAAAAACTAGATGGCATCCCCTGAGCATTGGTTAATTTGTAGAAAAAAAATCAGCAGCTTTCACGCTGGAAATCAACTGATTTTCGGCAGGTTTTCGGTAGACAAAGGCTGAGTTTGTATCAAAAGTTACATGGTTCTGCCGTAGAACACAACGGCAGCCTAATAGGAACGTGAAAGCAGCTTCGTATTCAATGTAGTCTGCTTCACCATGCCAAAAAGCTGCCATCGAGAGGCAATTTTTTTTCAGAAATATGCCTGACATTCATTGAAAAATAATTCATAGTTGTGTACGTTTTTTAATTTTTGTGCGTCGCACAAAAAATCATGTCGTGCGGGCTCACATCGTGCGTACTATATGTGAACAAAATGAACACACAACGTGCGGGCGCACGACATGAGTGCGTACTGAGAGCTGTTTGCGAGGACACAAATATCACAAAACTCGCATTCGTGCGGGCGCACGACGTGATTGCCTAGTGAGATCATAGTGCGAGCACGGAAAAATAAAAATAAAATAAATACAATCAGTGCAAGCACACAAAAATTACAAAACTCGTATTCGTGCGAGTACTATAGTAAAGTTTTTTTTAACAGGGAAACTACAAAAGTAGAGCGACAACGACAGCAAACGACGCCATATTTCTTGCCGCTCTTTTGATATTTCTCTTCAGTAAGCTTTGCCATTTCTTGATGGAAAGATATACGAATTCGAATTTCGGTAGTAAATTTTAATAATTTCGACTCGTTGTTGGCTCGTATATCTTTTCACCATAAAATGGCAAACTTTATTGAAGAGAAATATCAATAGAGCGGTAAGAAATATGGCGTCGTTTGTTGTCCCTGTCGCTCTACTTTTATAGCGTCCCTGTTGAAAAACCTTTAAAAAAAACTTTTGTAGCGCTCTTATTTTGTAGCGCTCTTATCGTGCGAGGTATATGAGTCTCATATTTATATTTCTCGCACTCGTGCGACTCATGATACAATTATTCAAGGTAGAATATTAGAGTTCTTGTTCTTCTTAGGCGTCCCGTGCTTCTGTCAAACGCCTGAGAGATGCGCTACTACCTTGTTATTGTATCATGGTGCAACTATATTGAGTCTCAAATGATACGCACACTATTTTTTTCAGGACTCGTGCGAGCTTTGTGAAGCTCATATGTGCCTCACACATTTTGCTCGCACTCGTGCGACTATATTGAGGCGTATATGCGTCTCATGGTACTGATTTTTATACGCACTCGTGCGACTATATTGATGATTAAATGCGACTCACAAATGCCTCGCACTAGTGCGAGCGTATTGAGTCTCAATTGCGGACACACGATTGCTATTCTGTGCGCTCACGCGTTCGATTTTATTATCAGGCGTGCGCTCACAGTGCGGACACAATGCGAGCATTTTGCTATCTGGGATGTTTCTTTTAATACACATTATCAACTGCATTTGATTGGAAGAATTCTTTACAAGGCCGGAAATAAGGGTTGCATTTCAAAAAGATGCCATGAGAAAGACCTTTTTAAATTTTTCTAATATACAATTTTTGTCTGCGACTGTTTTTATCAGGCTGCATTTTTATTACTAAAATCTGCTTTAAGATAGCTATTCTGAATATTAAAAAAATATTAATTTTCTGCCAACAACTGTCTTCCTATATTCTGCCTAAAACATGCTTTAGGATAGCCTATTTGAAATAGAATTCCAAAATATTCTTTTATAAACATTTTTGTCTGCTGTCTTTCTGAGTATTGAAAAAAAAATATATCAATTGTCTGCCAAAAACTGCGTTTGTATTCTCTGCCGATAACATGCTCCAACGCAGCCTATTTAAAATATAATTCCAAAAATATTCCATAAATCTGCCGTAACATATACATATTTATAAACATCAGATTCTCTGCGTGAAACCTGCCGTAGGAAGGCAGGCATTTTTGATGAACTGTAAAATACTAGCTGTGGCCCAAAATAACACCGTGAGGCACGCATTTAACATATTTCTCATATATCATTTTTGTCTGCCGAATATTCAGAATATCTGCCTCAAAATCAGATATTAGAAATAAAAATGAGGCCTTCCAATCCTTATTATACCTAAAATCTGCTTTTGAGGCAGCTATTCTGAATATTTAAAAAATATCTATTGTCTGTTCTATATTTTGCCTGAAACATGCTACAAGGTAGTCTTTTTGATAATTCTATTTGAAATAGAAGGCAGCATACATTCCATAAATCCATTCTCATATAAAATATTTGTCTACCGTCGACTGTGTCTGCCAGGCTGCCTTTCTATTCTTCAAATCTCTCTTGAGGCAGCTTTATTGAATAATTAAAAAAAAAATCAATTGTCTGCTAATAACTGCGTTCTGCATTTTCATATTTTGACAAAAACAAGTTTGAAGTTGTATTCCAAAAACATGCCATAAATCTGCCGTGGTATGAACATATTTTACAAATAGCTATTCTCTGTGCGAAACCTGCTGTAAGAAGGCAGGCATTTTTAATGAAATACAAAATACATGCTGTGCCCTGCGTATAAGGTGACAGAAAACTGCGCTTTTGCTAGAAATATGTCGATATTCTGCCAGTAACCTGCCGAATATTTTGTCTCAAGATAGTACATTTTTTATTATCACAAATGTTTATTAAAATATTTTTCTTATTTTTCTGCTAATATTTTTATAAAGAATCTTTTTAAAGTTAAATTTAGAGTAAACTACTATATTTTTATAAAATTTTGTTATTTATTTTACAAAATATCAAAAAAATATTAAAGAAAAAATTATAAATGAATCGTTTAAATAAATAAAAAAAGTGTTGCATATCTTAGGGTGTTTTTTTTACATCTCAAAACTAAAAGAAAATGAAATTAAAATTTGACAACAATAAATCTAATTTTATATTTTAATAAATATTAATTTTTATTTAATGTTTTATTTATTTTTACTTTATATCAACCAATTTTTTTTTTGAAAGAATTGGAAATTAATCCTTTAAACAAATAAAAAAGTCTTGCATATCTTAGGGTATTTTTTTGTATTATCTCGATATCGACGATAAATATAAAAATTGAATATATTAAAAATATAAAAAAAAAACTGTTGCATATTTTTAGATAATTTTGAAAGAAAGGTTGTTAACTAAAATATTTATTAAAAATGTTTATTAAAATAAAAATTATATGAAATGATATATATTTTAACAAATCCACGTAATAGCAACGAATATTTTAAGAAAAACATATATTATTTGATATTTTAAATTAAAAAAATGTTGCATATCTTAAGGAGTTTATGGTAAACTTAGGAGTTTATGGTAAATTTAAATCGTTTAAGTTAAAAATGTATTAAAAAAATGTAATTTTATTAAAAAATATGAAATTATAATAAATATAAAATTGGTTGCATATTTTTAGGTAGTGCCAGATATTGCGGCATCTCTTAAGTAGTTTGGTAGTATAAATTAATTTAAATCCTTACATTTTTATTTAAAAAAAATTCAAATTTAATATTTTAAAAAGGTATAGCATAATTTTAGGTAATGCTCAATAATTGTTGCATATCTTTAGGCGTTTTTTAAAACTAACTCAGAACAATGCAAAATTAAATGCTGAAATTATTTAGAAATTGTCATATTATATGCTACATATCAAACTCTTCTCTCCCCTCAACCGCCTAGTAAGTTGTTCGACAGCTGTCAAGTGCTGTCAACTTGAAATGTCGCTGTCAAACTGTCAAAATCTGTCATATTTTTTATTCACATCTGCGTCATTGTCATTTTTAAACGAATTTCGCTGCTGAATTTATTTATTTTTGACGCCTGATTTATTCAAGAAAATTGTCGTTAACACAATTATTATTGTTAGACGCTTTATTAGCTTGCTTTCTTTTTACCATTGCTTTATACGTAATTTGCAAAATACGCGTCTTAATTTTTGACAGCTTCAACAAAAGCAGCCGGATGGCTGGCGCATGTGCTTGTTCAGCGACTGACAGCCTAAAAGTATGCAAATCCTTTTGTTAGAACGACAGTGGCGACAAATGACAAACTTGGTGTTTGCGGCTTAAAGCACAAAAGCGCGCTTAATTGGAATTACACTGTGACACATGAAGAATAACTTAAATAAAAATGGACAAAATAAAAAGCAAAAAATAAATTAACATTGAGTAATACTTTTGAGCACTTTTAAGTTTGCTAACTTTTTAATTGCTACATTTTTATAAATTGTTATTTTTACAAATTTATATATTATGCCTCAGTTTTAAACACTTAACTAAATGCTACATATTTTAAGGTTTTAAAGCGATTAATTTTTATTTTTTTTTATGTGTTTTTAATTTCCTGCCAAAACTTTTGATTTTTTTCTTGTTGTTTATTTATATTTGTTCATCATTTGCATTTATTCAATTTTGCAATTTAATTTAAATAAATTGCAAATAATATAAAATAAAATAAAAACACTCACTTGAGCTGCTGGCCAAATGCAGCGTGTATCCGCGTTGCATCGAAATATATGCGAAAAATGCATTTAAATAAAATATTTCCATATAAATTATAAATATTTGCAGCGCGCCTGTTGTGCGTCTCTCGTCACCACTCAACTCGACTGGACCGCCATGTTGTTGTTTGCCGTATTGGTCGCCATTTTGTTTGCATATTTCACATGGTTTTTGCTGGTTTGCAGCCATTGCTTTTATTTGTTTAATCCGCTGGTTGTTTGGTTTGGTTTATTTGTTGATTTTGTTTGTTTCTTTGTTTGCATTGCATAATTTTAGGCATTATTTTTGTTTTTTCTTTGTAGTGTGTTTCACAACCATTTTTACGTTTTCAATAATACTATTTTGTTCACATTTGAAACGTTATTGTTTTGTCCGGTTTTTAGTATTTTGTATGCCAATGCATGATTCGCACTCAATTTAATCACTAAACATTGCAAATTATTGCGGCTGCATATCGCCGCCATTGCCCAGGCCAGCTTTCGATTCGGGCGGCACCTAAATGTAGGCAACGAAATTTTTAAATGATAAAAAAAGCATAAAAAACATTAATAAAGTCTACTTTTCAGCATTGAATTGACAGCAAATTTTGGAAAAACAACATTAAGAACATTTGCAAAGGCGCTGGTTGAGTGTGGAGTATAATAAAATAATTTATTTTATTTTTTCCAATATTTTGTTTATACTAAATAATTCATATTTTGTTAATTTAAGTGTTAGCGTATAAAATAAAACATATAACATGTAACAAAAACATTTAAAAATATTTTAAAAATAATATATAAAATAGTTTTAAAATTAGTTGAATGTATAAAGCGCACCTGAAACACCTGATTTTTATTTCAACACTAAGCATTTCTTCTTACGGCATTAAATTCTCATGCAACACTGATTCAACTGACAAAGCGTTGCCACATGTAGGAAGATTTAGCACAGTCTTTGTACGAAATTCACATCGATTATGTTTAGCTTTTTGTAGAACTAACTAAAACTCAGCAAATATTTAGATTACTTATAGATCAATGCTATGTAATGCTATTCCAGTTTTTTACATTTTAAATTTTGAAGAGAGTAATTAAATCTATATACGTGGTGTTTGGTTCATCCTCTGTTTAATTTTTTTTGCAGCATGTTGTACCTGGTTAAAATCATTGTAATTGGTAACAAAGTACTGGGTATGTATTTGTCTATCTTTATAAATTAGAAAAAATTACGTGATCCATAACTAAATTTTGAGAAAATCAATGACAAAGTAAAAATTTGAATTACTATTTTTATAAAAATGTACGTTATACATTTTGAAAAGGAGGAACTCGGTTCGAAGATGTAATGCACCTTTGAAAAGGTAATTTAATTGTTTAAAACATGAGTAAAAAATGTGTATTGATTTATACTTTAAATCTAATTTTCTTGACTAGATTATTTCAATAATATTTATTTCTTAAATACCCTGTGATCAAAATATGGTGCAAACGTGATTTTTTTTTATTATTTTGAGTCATAGAAGGACCCCCATATTATTGACATGCATAAACCAAATAACCTATATATTCTTCTTGCAAAAACACAAAAGAAAAAACGCAAAAACAAAAAAAAAACAAATAAAAAAACATAACAATAACATCAAAGACAAAGCAAAAGACAATAACAAAAAAGCAAAATTTAAGAGAAAGCAAACTTAAAACACACAAAATCAAAAAATACAAAATTTTAAATCAAAAACAAAAAGGAAAAGAAAAATTAAAATAAAAGAAAAAGTAAATGTAAAGACGAAATCAAAGGTAAAAACAGAAACAAATTTCGCAAAAAAGAAATAAAAAACAAAATCAAGAGATTGGTAAAAACAAAAGAAAAACAAAATCAAAATAGGTAAAAACACAAAAGGATATAACAGAAATAAAAATAAAAGCACACCAAAACCAAACACAAAAATAAAAACAATATCAAAAACAACATGACAGACACAAAACAAAAGCAAAAATACAGAAACAAGAGCTAAATTAAAAACAAAAGTAAAACTGCGAAAATGAAAGCAAAAGCATACACAAAAGCGAAAACAAAAACACCAAAACAAAAACAAACAAAAAAAAAAATAAAAAACGCAAAAACAAAATCAAAACACAAAAACAAAATAAACAATACAAAAGCACAAGACCTTACTTCAAAAATAAAATCATAAGCATAAACAAAATCAAAACACAAGATATTAATCCAAAAAAAAAAAAAACGCAATAACAACAGCAAAAACATAAAAGCAAAAACAAAAATATAAAGACGAAAAGAAAATCAAGAATGTAAAACTGAAGCGAAAGCAAATTAAAAAACAGAAAATAAAAACAATATCAAAAACAAAATGACAGACACAAAACGAAAGCAAAAAGAAACAGAAGCCAAATTGAAAATAAAAGCAAAACAGCAAAAATAAAAGCAAAAGCGAAAACAAAAACAGCAAAACAATAACAAAAAAATAAAAAACTCAAAAAAAAGGTAAAATACAAAAACATAAGACCTAAATCCAATAAAAAAGAAAAACATAATAAAATAGCAAAAACATAAAAATAAAAGCAAAAACAAAAAGACAAAGACAAAAAGAAAACTGAAGCGAAAGCAAACTCAAAAACACAAAATAAAAAATAAATACAATATCAAAAACAAAACAAAATGACAGACACAAAACAAAAGCAAACATACAGAAACAGCAGCCAAATTAAAAACAAAAGCAAAACTGCAAAACAAAAATCAAAAGCATAAAAAAGCGAAAACAAAAACAACCAAAATAAAAAACATAGAAACAAAAGCAAAAACATAAAACCTTAATCCAAAACGCAATCACAACAGCAAAAACTTAAAAAAGCAAAAGCAAAAGACAAAAATAAAATAAAAAATATAAAAACAGAAGTGAAAGCAAAATCAAAAACAAAAAAAATATCAAAAATACAAAAGCAAAAACATAAAAGCAGAAGTAAACATTAGGAAAAAAGCAGAAGGAAAATATAAAGAAAAATTAAAGCACAATCAAAAGCAGAAACCAAAATCACAAAAAAGGAAAAAAAATCAAGAGAATAGTAAAAAACGGAACAAATGCTGAAACGTAAATAAAAAAAAAACTAAAAACAAACGAAAACAAAAGATAAATCCAAAAATAAAAACAAAATGAGCAAATTGTGAAGAGGAGAACAGGAAAACAAAAAATAAATTAAAAACACTGAAAATAAAATGTAAGAAAATCAAAAAGCACGTCACTTTTCCACAAATGAATGAATTAAGGTAATAAAAGTATTATTTCGTGCGTGCCTGCATAGTTTGTGACAGTTTTTGAAAAACACGTTTTTAAAAATTTAGTTTACAAAAAGTCAGATTTAATGTATTTTTTGGGAATTGTGGTGTTGTTTTTGTGGAGTTCTTTTTTACTGCATTTTCAAGATGTCTCGTTTGTTGGAGGTTACAATTTAATTTTACCCTAAACCTTTGGAATTAATTGTAAAAAAAACCTTTTAACCCTCTTTTATTTACATTCCTGTGGAGTTCCATGAAGGGTGGAATCAAAATTATTGATGTTATATTTTTTTATTCTTTACGCAAAAAGGCATTGAACTTTAGAAATTTTCTTACTGAACAAAATTTTCGTTTGTGTTTTAATACTTGATCTTAATATAAATAAAGTAATTTCTTAATTACTCCTTCACTAATTACTCTAACTAACACAATTTCCAAATTCCTTACCTAGTTAATACTTAATCTAAAACACAGCATCGAATAATCCAATTCTTCAAATTTTCAAATAGAGCACGAAACAACATCCGCATTAAAAAAAAATGTCACCTAAATATTTTGCACATTTGCGACTAATTTATGTAGTATCAGCAAATCACGTAGCTCCAAAGATTTATATTATCGACTAGTTCAACAAATAACGAAGTCCTTAGCAATGCCAACGATTATCTCTGCTTCACGCCAACGAAATGCAATAAAAACTAAAAATTAAGCAACAACAACATTGAATGGCACAACAACAAATCAAATAAATAACGCAGTACGCAACACAACAACGAACGGTACCTTTTCGCATGTGTGCGTGAGCAAAACAAGAAGCGGACACTGCGCTCTCTGCACTACACTGCAACTGATAGAGGGGCAGAGAGCACGGAGTTGCACGGAGACAGAGAGAGTGAGAGTGCGAGCGTGCGTGCGAGTAGCGGTCTAGTTATAGTCCAGGGAGAAGCTTTGCAGGACCAGGAAATCCAAGTAATCACTTTGATTGACCTGTTGCTGATCAAGCTACAGAACAACAGCAAGAGTAGTGATTTTGATGTTTTTATTGTTGTAGTGGTATGGTACATAAATACGGACAAAAACAAATGTGTGTGAATATTAACAAAAAAAGTGTTGGTATTAATGGTTGACGTGGTGAGCGCAATTATTAGAGATAGAGATTGAGTGGAGAGAGTGACAGTAAAAGAGGCGCAGTTTGTAAGTTCTAGCACACACTTACCAGCTTCTTAAAACAGTCCTCGAAAAAGCCCGTCATCGAGCGGTACAAATGACGTTTAACCCCCGACAGATTATGGCCCTCGTCCGGGTAGATCTGCTGCTTGTATAGCACGCCCTTGTTGGTGAGCGCACGCGAGAGCACCATTGACTGCTGGACGTGCACATTGTCGTCGGCGGTGCCGTGCACCAGCAGAAACTGACGTTCGCGCAGATTGTCCACATACTTGGTGAGGTCGCCCTCCTCGTAGCCCTTATAGTTATCAGTGACGTTCGGGAAGCTAAGATAGCGCTCGGCGTAGGTGGAGTCTATGGAAGAAATATGGAAATTGGTACTTAAAATATATCGCATTTAAATATAGGAAATATGTCCCAAAAAAAGAGAATAAGTACGATAATTATTAAGTTGGGTCCATCCCTTTCTATACAAAAGGTCTAGAGAATTAATAAACCCTGCTGATCTTTGGACCATTATAAATGGTAATCGTTTCATTACTTCACGTTTAATCTCAATTATAAATTATATGATTTATTCCAACTATAAATGCAAAAAGTTGGTTCTATTCGATAATAATTCAGAATTTAGAAGAGTTAACGTTTGTATTCCGTACCAAAAAGACCCCTCTTTAAGTATTTCTCCTAGTTTTAACATTCTTGGGACTCACCGTACAGTTTCCAGTTAGTCACCGGCGACACACTGATGCCGCACTGAAAGATCGACTGCGTGCTGGCGAGCGCCAGTGCCGCCGTATAGCCGCCGTAACTCCAGCCCCACACGCCCATGCGTCGTCCATCGATGAAGTGCAAATTATCGCGCAGATACTCGCTGACCTCCAGCTGATCGGATACCTCGACGGTGCCCAGACGTTTGTAGATCTCGTGCAACAACTGATAGCCCTGCCCCGCAGAGCCACGCCCATCAATCTGCATGACTATGTAGTCCTTGGTGCCGGACAGATAAGTATTCCAGTCGACGTGCCACTTGTCCGTCACCAGCTGTGTGCCGGGACCCGAGTACACATGCAGAATTGTGGGATAACGTGTGATCTCGTCCTCGCGCAACACCGGCGGCAAAAAGAGACGCACCTGCGCATGGTAGCCGCCCGAGATCATGACCGGGAAGGTTTTGATTTGCGGCAACGCCGTACGTGCCATTTTCTCTTTGAGACGCGTATTATTTTGCACCGTCAGCAGCAGCTCTAGTGTGTGAGTTGTGCCGGTGGATTTCTTGCCCGCAACGCCAGCAATGGCATAGATACTGGCACTGGGCACCACCGGACCCAGACACTCGAGCAGCACATAACGCGCCGCAGCATGTTGCGGCGTATGCGGAAACTTTGCCGTGTGATAGAGACAATTGCTAGGCAACTCAGGCGATGGACTCTTGGCGGTCTTCGGTCGCTTTGACTGCTCAGCTGGCGGCGGTAGTGTAGGCGGTGGTAGCGTCTGACGCTCACCCGAATCCTCCCAGTCATCGTCCCAAGCGGTTACTAGACGTGGCGGCGGCTTCGTTTGACCCTCGCTACTGTCGTAGCCGTTGGCGGAGAGTTGCGGCGGACAGGTAAGACACTCGGGCGTCTGCATTGGGGAGCCGTGGCGTGGTGGTATGGCGGAGACGCGGTACAGATGCTGCTGTGATGGTAGGCGCTCGGGTGTGCCTAAAAAGTAGCTGCAAAATGTTTGGAACGAAAGAAAGAAGAGTACAAAATGAATATAGTGACATGGGTGGCTTTTGAGTTTCCATGTGGCTTACATCCAGTTGTGCAGCTGATCCCAGTGGAGCAGTTGATTAACTTCGTACTGTCCATGCGTCAGTGAAATCACGCGTTTCTTGGCGACGTGCACGTGCACAATATGCCGGAAGTAGCCTGCAAGAAAATGGCATTAAGAGAATGTAGGAGAATAAGAAGATAGACGCAGACGTACCTGCATTGCCGTCACGTAGTGGTGAGATGGCTAAGTAGGCGGATGCGTTCGAGTTAAAGAGCGGCACCGCGACAGTGTCGACCCAACCACGTCCGTCGCCGCTCACTCGATGAATCTGTGAGAGGAGAGAAAAAGATTTAAAGAACGCCGAGAGAGATATTTCCTACGATCCAATTGCTGTAGTTCGTAGGAAGTATTTGATCCGTTCAAACTGCACATTGTACTATTTAGGCTAGCGGAGAATAGCCATCGCACCTAAAACAAAAAAAACTTCATGTTGTACAACAACACTCACTAATTATGTCTGTTGTATTTCCGCGAAAAACGTGATTACGAGTTTCGATGCTAAGATATTGGATTCGCATATGTTTGTTGTTGTTCATGCAATAGTACTACAACGAACTCAGTTGAAGACGTATGATTGTTGTTGTGTACGATTTACCGCTACACAAGTGAACGAAGAAAACAATAACAAAACACATACAGAATTCGGACTGATCTAAAACTAATTTGCTATTCAGCTATTTTTGCTATTTTTTAACGAAAAGAAACTGATGTACAACAAGAAGTTTTTTTGTTGAGGGTGGAAAGAGTCACTAGTTGGGTTTTAGAGTATAGAGCTAAAAATTTGTATGTAATATTTGTAAACCCTATACTAAAGTAGATAGCATAGCCGATATGGCAAAGCTAAAATAATTTGAATCATTTTTACCCCTTAGTTGATTTAGCGATCTCCGCCTAACTGGCCGTTTTTCTGACTGTCTATCGTAAGTCTATCTGTTGATATCAAAATAAAAGAAAATCAAGAAGAACTGAATCATTAAAACTCAGTATATTGATTATTTGTACGACTACGTTGTTTGTTATTCAAAATTAACGTGATAGGTTGACATGTACGACCTATAATCCACTCACTTTTGGATACATATTTCATTGTACTACTAAAATGTACTGGAGACTTTAACTTATCAGCCAAAGAGAACATTTTTTTATTTTTCCATTGTCAACTTATGGTACCCTTAAAAATTCGAAATGCGATATAACGATCCATGCATAAATGTAGATGCTGGACACTTCTTCCCTTGGACAATTCTTCCTCGGAAACTTCATCCTTAGACAATTCTTTCCCAATAGACAATTCATTCCCGGAAAAAGTATCACCAAACTATTCTTTCCAGGACTATCCCTCCTCAGGTTAATTATTCCCCGGACAATTCTTCGTATTGTTCAAGTAAATTCCATTTATTAAAAAAACATATTTTATTTCATCTTTAAATTTTTAAATTATTAAATTTCATTTGAAATTGAACTTCAAGAATTTAGTATTGTCAGGGAACGAATTGAGCGGAGAGAAATGTGTGCGGAAGAATTGTCCTGGGAAAGAATTTTCCCGGAAATAATTGTCTAGGGAAGAATAAATCGGGAAGAATTGTTCCGGGAATGAATTGTCTCAAGTAAGAATTTACCGGGGAAGAATTTCCACACCATAAATATACATATGAGTCGACCAGTATTTAATTTATATCTTTGGACCTGCCATATAGAATTCTCTAACATTTTTCAGATGTTTAGTCCTATTTAAATACAAAAAAAAAATCAAGTAAATTCTTTAATTTTCTTTCGAGATATTAAATTTTTAAACATACGAATGTCCCGTCCGGAACCCCAGGAAATGCCCAAAACTCAAATTTCAAGTTTTAAGATATTTTCAGCATTCAAAAAACCCTGGGGACCACATTTCGTCACAATTTAAAATAAAAGTGTTGGGTTTTGTATTCATTTAAAACACTTTATGTACTTTTGATATGATTTAATCTTTACAACATTTAAATTATAACTAAATTTCGTATTTAGTTTTGGTCGTTGTACCATTGTTCTGCTGATACCATTAATTTTATAACGCATGCTATTAATTTTTGCTTCAACCTTTAAAAATTGCCCTCAAAAGAGTTCTATTAATTCGCCCATGTATCTCTGTCTCTATTAGGACACTTATAAATTGAGCGCTCTTTCCAACTGCTGTACTTACGTCGACGCACTCGTATGTCGGCGCCTTGCAAATGCTGACCGACGAAATGTTTTGCGGTCGATTCAGCCAAACCACGCAGATTTCCGTCTCGCTGACCCAACTGGCGCTGCTGAAATAATGATCTCTGTGCGTGCGTGAGAAGGCGAACGATAAAAAGAGAATGAGCGAATATTTAGTAAATGAGTAACATTGACCATGGTCGCAGCGACTCATGAGCCGTTCATAATACTTACTCGTTTATCAAAAACTGCGGCGCTTGCAGCTCTTGCATGCGTATATTTTTGGGATCTGACAAGTCGGCCACACGAAGATTGACGATGGGATTTTGAGTGCCTGGCTTGGGGTAACTGCGAATGATAAAGCACAACAGAAAGAGATGGATATAGGTTATAAATGCAGACGATTATGTGCGAATGACAGTTAATAGAGGTTTTAATCAACATTGATATTTGAACAGAAATGCAGACTATTGCTTAATTATTTCTATTTTTGTTTTAAATATGACTTACAAAATATATTTTGAACTTTGATAAAGTTCATAGTTCCTCTAACTCATTTTCATATGAATAAATAATTCTTTTAATAAGACACTATTTAGTTTGTACTCTTTTCTGCTAAATATTCGCCTTCGTTTGCAAGTAAAAACAGTTATTAGTTTTGTTTTATGCTGGTAATTAACACATTCACACATCAAATAAGTCCGGCCCATGTATGTCCTACATCCTGCGAAACCTGAGGAAAACACATCCATCATGTTGTATTTATACACGACCCAAGCAGGGGCCATTTAGTAGGAAGGTGTGAAAAATTATTAGTGTTGTTGCTTTACAACAATGTGTACAGGTCAAGTGAAGCGTAGGCGAGATAAACAAAGGATATTAGAACTACTACATAAGAAGAAGAGGAGGAAGAAGACAAACTACACAAATAGCAAACTATCAGTTAGCTGCTTTGCTATTAATAACGGTAAAAGGTTTGTTGCTTTTTTTCAAACGTCAAATGGACGCTATATCAAGAAGAAGACAATGCGAAAGAGTGAGATGTTCATCGAACGAGAGTGGGAGAGCTTTTATGGGAGAGCTTGTATGGGAGAACTTAATGAGACCCAGTAGAAATATTTTTACTAAAATTTAAATTTAAAATTCATATTTTGCCTTAAATTCAATTATTCACTAAAAATTCAAATTTTCACTAAAAATTTAATTTTTCACTAAAAAATAAATTTTTCACTAATAAATAAATTTTTCACTAAAAATTCCAATTTTCACTAAAAATTCCAATTTTCACTAAAAATTCCAATTTTCACTAAAAATTCCAATTTTCACTAAAAATTCAAATTTTCACTAAAAATTCCAATTTTCACTAAAAATTCAATTTTTCACTAAAAATTCAATTTTTCACTAAAAATTCAAATTTTCACTAAAAATTCAAATTTTCACTAAAATTAAATTTTTCACTTAAAAATCAATTTTTCACTAAAAATTCAATTTTTCACTAGAAATTCAATTTTTCACTAAAAATACAATTTTTCACTAAAAATACAATTTTTCACTAAAAATACAAGTCTCATTAAAAATTCAATTTCTCACTAAAAATTCAATTTTTCACTAAAAATTCCAATTTTCACTAAAAATTCAAATTTTCACTAAAAATTCAAATTTTCACTAACAATTCAAAATTTCACTAACAATTCAAATTTTCACTAAAAATTCAATTTTTCACTAAAAATTCAATTTTTCACTAATAATTCAATTTTTCACTAAAAAATCAAATTTTCACTAAAAATTCAATTTTTCAATCAAAATTAAATGCTTCACTAACAATTCAATGCTTAACTGAAAAATCAGTTTTTCACTAAAATTAAAACTTCATTAAGAATTCAATGTTTCACTAAAATTCAATTATTTAATAAAATTAAATTGTTCACTCTATTTTTCACTAAAAACTCTATTTTTCACTAAAAATTCATATTTTAAATAAAAATTCAATTTTACTAAAAATTAAATTTTTCACTAGAAATTCAAATTTTCGCTAAAAATTCAATTGTTCACTAAAAATTTAAATTTTTCACTAAAAATTAGATTTTTCACTAGAAATTCAATTTTTCACTAAAAATTCAGTTTTTCACTAAAGTTTCACCTAGGTTTGCCATTGACTGTCAAGAGGTAATGTGGTTTTGAAAAAAGTTTTCATTATAAAAATGTTGTTCGTCCCAGCGTAGATTTAAACCTGTGCTCCGAAACCTTGCGGCTCGCAGTCCATCGCACTAACTACAGAGCTACCGACGCTACAATGAATAATAGTACTGTCCAATAAAATGCCGATTTGGTGTCTATGTACGAACCATAATAAATTTATATTTCACACAACTCTTTTTAAATTATACAAATTAGTTTTGTTTACACTATTTAACAATTTTAAAAATATTTGAAAACAATTTAATTCGCTTATCTGCCTCCGTCTCATTCTCCATTTGAATTAACCAATCACCTAGGTCTTTTTCTACAATCTTCTCGTCGTCGCTGAGTGCAATCCAAAAGTTATTTAGAACATTACATATCTTATCTATGCGTTTTAGAAAATGCTGCTTAAGTTCCGACTCAAACGAATCTAAACCATTCTTCTTTAATGACTTCAAAAAAATTGCATCTTGGTTAGTTAATGTTTCTTTATTGCCGTCTTCATCGAATTTATCCATTATCGTGATCAATTGTTGGAACAATTCATATTTTACACCCACAGTGTCCAATGATGTTTCATTTTTGTCTAGTCTTTCGACAATTTCTTTGATTTCTACTAAATATGGATAGGGTTCGCCATCGGTATTATTCAAGTTGCCCACATCGGCAATGACATCTTTAAAGAGTTTTGTGCCCGGCACCAGTGTGACATCTGCCAAACTAAAGTATTCGTCCGCAATATAAATCGCCAGTTTCGCACGTTCATTTAAATGCGCCAGTACGGATGAAGGATCCTCCAATTGGTATTGCTTTTGGAGCAATGTGAGTGTATACGAATGACTAACATCTTCAGAATCTTTGGTTTTTATAACATTACACAGTGAACACTTGTTTTTGAAGTGGGTGACATATTTAAGAAGTATTTAAGTTAATTATGTTATTATTGTAGTTTATTTTACCTACTTGTATACCTAATATAATAGCTAAAACTATTTGTACATTTTTAAAAGACATTGTACTTAATTTGATGTTCTCTTCGGTGGAAGTTTTAATTCTAAACTACAAGATTTGCATAAGCCACTTGCATTTATATTAAAAAAATTATTTATAATATTATTTCATTTATTAGCAATGATATTTTGAATATTAAAGGTCATGATGTAGGTCTTCGATCAAGTGCTAAGTAGTCAGGAGAATACACTGATAAGAAATTCCAAGATTATAATTGTTTTGACTGTATTGGATGTTGGATGTGGTATTTGAATTTTGTTTAGACGTTTTATAGATAACATTGGATTCATATATTATGAAATTTTGTTTATGCTTTACATATGAACTGATATTAATATATGGAACTGACCAAACCAATATGAAACTTTTTTTTTGTATTCTTTAAATAATTTCTTCTTGTATATCTATATATATATAATATCGACACCATAATTTGGAAAATGTGGTACCTCAAAAGCATTCTGTAAAAATACAATTGAGGAAAATATTAATTTCTACCGATGCAAAGAATATCAGTCTGACAGAAGATGACCCAAAATGATAATTATAAAGCCAAAATTAAATCTGAACATCATTATACAATATTTTTTTTTTAATCAGAACAAAAACAACAATACACTATGAGCTACAAGTTAAGACTATCTCGTCGAAAACCAAAAATTAAGATTTGCGGTGGAAAGTTGAAAATATGTCAATTTATTGGAAATTGATGAGAACATTGAAAAAAAAACTATACTCTGAAGAGAAAAAATCCTTCTGCAGGCTAGCTTGAAGTCCAAATATTGAAACAAATGCCTTTTTAAAGAATAAAAATATGTTCCACTAAAAGTCCGCCTGGAAACATCCCACTTCTTGTTTGGAAAAGTCTGACAAACACGGTTGTTCTAATTTAAAAAACATTCAAAATATCAGATGCAAAGGCACTAGGAATGATGATTAGTTGAAATCAAATAAGATTTTATAAAACTTATATTGGAAATACTCTGTTAATGAACAAGTAGCAAAAAATGACATCCAGACTATTGAAAGCAATGAGTATAAATGTAAAGAATATTCCATTTTATTAAAAAATGTAGGTCAATAATATTACTAAAGCCTCAAATCCTGTTGTGGAAATAATATTATAAAAAGAAGATAATTTTAAAAAATCACTATAACCCTTATTCTAATTAAAAAAACATGAACCAAACGCAGAATATAATGGTCTTTAATTCCAAAAAGTGCTATCATTTAAAAATGTTATTTCCAAAAAATGCTATGTGAGATTTCAGTTCCAAAACATGCTATTTCAATTTATATAGTATTAATTAACATATATACGGTTCAAAAACGATTAATTTATAAACATGAATATACTAAGGATATGACAAAGATCAAAAGTGTATAAGACACTTTGGTTCAAATTTGACCCTATCATGGTGTAACAGCATTTCGCCTTTTACTCAAAAGAGAGTTCGTTTCATATAGCACGTTTCGGAAATGATTTGTTTCCACATTGTTGCTCTTTACATTCTTCAGTAAGGTTTGCCATTTCATGACAGAAAGACATACGAATTACAATTTCGGTAGTAAATTTTAATAATTTCGACTCGTTGTTGGCTCGACTTTTGTAGCGCTCTTATTGAAAAACCCTATACTAATACAAGTAAAACACACTACACTAATACACTATAAATCTAGTGATGCGGACGAGACAATTCAAAAACAATTCAACGAGATTTACTTTTTTTTTAATATATTTTGTGGTCTTTTTTGGTCGTATAATTTTTGAATGCAAATAAAAGATTTTAATCTATTTTTTCTCTGGTCCAATTAACACAACATTAAACAATTAAATACAAAACATAGTCTAGAATTTGGTTTTTATATTGAAACTCACAAAAATACTCCGTATGCTTCGCATGACAACAAACAGACGCATGACACACACACAACATGTCTGTATACTAGTACAACCTCCAGCTGACAACAAAAACTTCTTGCTGTACGAAAAATTTCCCGCCAAAAAATCGATCACAAGCTTGGATGCTGTGTTCACATTTTGTATTATTGCACTTTCAAAGCAGAAACAAAATATATGCCAAGCTAAATATACAAAAACACTAAAAACAATAACAATCAAATTTACGTACACTCTTAAAATGTTTATATATTAAATTTATCTGTTTTTACTTTATAAATGAAATGAGATCTATGTGTATTAACTCAAATTAAGAAAAACTTCACGATTTTACAATAATCAAAAATATAAAAATATAAAATTCCAGTGCACCACAAACGACACTAGCGTAACAACAGGAACAACACAGCTATGTCGATTATTTTTTTGAGTTGCGTGGTTTTTTGTAATTGTATCTATTTTCACTTAACAAGTGATTCGACGGACGACGAAAGACTCAAGCGTAGTAAATAAATAAAACGGCTTTGTCTATTTTGTGCTTGGAGTTGCCTGTGTTGAATTCGATTTTCATTTGAAGATTTCATTGTACGTTTAGAGATTCTATAAAAAATAAAATAATTGGTTTCTGTCTATTCTTGTGCTGTTTTAAAAATCGGTATAAAACTGAAGCTCTTTAAATGGATATCGGTTTCGGTTACAGTTTTAATCCTTGATTTTTCACAAAACCAATTTTGCACTGAATATTCAATTTTTCACTAAATATTCTTTTTTTTATTAAAATTTCAATTTATCACAAAAAATTCAATTTTTCAATAAAAATTAAGTTTTTCACTAAAAGTTCAATTTTTCACTAAAAAATTCAAATATTCACTAAAAATTCAAATTTTCTATAAAAATTCAATTTATCACAAAAAATTCAATTTTTCAATAAAAATTAAGTTTTTCACTAAAAATTCAAATTTTCACTAAAAATTCAAATTTTCACTAAAAATTCATATTTTCACTGAAAATTAAATTTTTCATTAAAAATTCAAATTTTCACCAATAATTCAATTATATACTAAAAATTCAAATTTTCACTAAATTCTAATTTTCACTAAAAATTCAAATTTTCACTAAAAATTCAAATTTCAGTAAAAATTCCAATTTTCACTAAAAAATTACAATTTTCACTAAAAATTGAAATTTTTACTTAAAATTAAAATTTTCGCTAAAAATGGAATTTGTCACTAAAATTTTATTATTCACTACACTAAATATTCATCTTTTCACTATAAATGATATATCTCACTAAAAACAACCTAAAACTAATTTTTAGCTAAAGATTTTCTACTGGGTTACATTTGAGAAGACAGTCATTACCCTGATTTGTATACGTAGTATTTATATAAACACCAAATAGTCTTGTTTTGTGTATGAATTTTTTGAATTGTTTGTCTGCCTCTTAAGGTAGTGGATTTTAATGGTGTGCGTGTCGCAATATGTGCATTTGAGAGAGTTTGTGTATTCAGTACAATGACAACATTTACTCATTAACGCTCTGCAGCCAATTTCAAATCTGAATTTAATTGTTTCTGCCGCTCATTCATTGTCGCTCACTCTCTTCTATAATTGCAGACAAACGTTAGAATTATAAGTACTATGTATGCCATATTTATTTGGGGCTCATTAACAGAAGACTTCTGTCGAACAACTAGAAGATAAATGTTTTATTAATTTGAAAATGCTACTGTCTTAAGGTTGCTTATCATAATTATACACTCAGAAGAAAATATCCCATTAAGTATATAATGGAAAGACTATTGATTTTATGGTTCATGTAATAATCGTTATTTCATATAGATTTAGATTTTTTTTTAATGAATTTGATAAGATTTGAAAAGTTCGGTACTATTAATTTAATAATATCAGTATTATATAATATAATGGTATAAATACTATTGATTTAATGTTTTTTTTTCCTTTAACGGTCAATATTTTTTGAAAAACTAAATTCCATCGACTTTTCTATTTCATTTCGATGAAATACAAAGCAATAATTTCAATAGTTATTACCATAAAAAAGAGTCTAGAGTCGAAATATAACTTTTAATCGATAAATACTATTAATATTAGCAAATACTACTCCGAAATGCTGTGTACTATTAAAATATTTTTCAGTTTGAACCAAAATTTATAATTTTATACCATTAAGTTAATAAATGCCGTATTTAACAGGTAATTTTTGCACTAAAAAACCCTTATATACCTTTTTCATTTGTATAAATTTTAATTATAAAATCAAAGATAAGAAAGACTCGATGGTAGCTACATTAAAATAAATTAATACAATCGCATCCATTGCCACGTGATTGCATTTTATTGCACTCAAATGAATTGACGCCCCCATCTCATTGACACTTACCGCAATGATCTAATTTCCGGATATAAATATGCGCTCGGATTGCCGCCGTTCGTGGTGCCATACCAGGCGAAATGCTGCTCCTGCACATGGGAATCGTTGAACGTGGCATAGAGCATTAGTTGCCCGTCGGCGGAGAGCCAAATCGCATTGTTCGCCTGCAGTATTTCCTCTAAAACAAGGCAAACATAAAAAAGATACAAAAACGTTACAAAAAAGATACAAAAAAGATAAAAAAAAATGTATAAAATCGGGGTTAAAGTGTAGCAGCAATGTCGCGTAAATTGAATTTGTGAATAAATCAGAGACATACCTTCGTACAGCCAATCGGGTATGCCGTTGTAGACGACGCCCGGCACCGCATCCTTCGTCACACGATAAACGCAGTTCGCGCGCGGTCCTTCGCTGTAGTAGATGTCGTAGTTGTAGACGAGCACCAGAGCGTTGCCAGATGGTGCAAAATGCGCATAATGCAAGTAGGGCCATTCGGCGTCATGGGCATCGATTTTCAATTTAATGCTTTCACTGTAGTGTAGTCGTCGATAAGCACATAAAAAAAAGTATAGAAAAAAGGTAGAAAAAATGAGAAAAATGAAGAAGAAAAAAAACTAAAAAAAGGATGTTGAGGAAAAATAATATAAGCGCGCCAAGTTGAAACAAATTGCATAAATATTTGAGATAAACAAGGCGCACATCCGGCTCCCGAGGGTCGATGCTGATGGGAAAATGATGAGCCTGATGTAGATGATGAGCCTGATGTTTAATGGCATTGGGCGGGGGGACAGAAACTTTATATAATGCGCAAATGAAGTACGGACATTTAATTTTAAAACTACGTTGCACAAAGAGTTGTTACTTGATATTTTATTAATAGAGTTGTAAAAACTTGATAAGTTGCAGAACAAAATAAAATAAGCGCTATGTATTTTATTAAGAAGATACATTTAATGAGTTAAATTTTGATGAGTTTTATTTTTAATATTATTATTATTTATTAATGCTATGTCGATGAAGGTATGTGTCAAAACTTTAATATATTAATTGAAATAGAGTACTCGCAGAATGAAATTGAGAAAATACAAATTTAATTTAAAACTTTAACATTTCAAATTTAGAAAATTTCAAATGAATTTGTGATTTTTGAATTGAAATTGTTAAAATAACAAATGATATTTATAATTTCTATTTTAAATGGCGAATATTCAAAATTGAATTTAAAGTTTTCAATTGAAATTGTTCGAATTCCAAATGGAATGGCGATTTTTCTTTTCTCATTTCGAAAATTCAAAGTAAAATTGAGGATTAGCATTTCGAAACTGTAAAAATTCGAAATAAAATTAAAATTATTCATTTTATATTGAGATATAATCAAATAAAATGATTTTTATTTATAATTTTCAAATTATTTTTTTATACATTAAAAATTTTAAACTCAGAAATTTCCAATGAAATTAAAATTTTTTTATTATAATTTTAATCGAAATTGTGAAAATTCGAAATAAAATTTAGATTATTCATTTTATATTGAGATAACACCAAATGAAACACAAAAAAAAAAGATTTTTGTTTAAAATTATTAAATTTCCAGCTTATATTGAGATTTTCTATTTCAATTTGAGAAATTTTTAAATAAAATTAATATTTTTTTAATTGAAATTAAATCGAAATAAAATAAATAGTATTTATTTTATATTAAAATATCTGAAAATAAAACATTTGCATTTTAATATTTTCTATTTAAAATTGAGAAATTTCTAAATGGAATTTTAATCGAAATTGTTAAAATTTAAAATAAAATTAAGTCGCTTCATTTTATATTAAGATATCACTTACACTTACTAATTATATTGAGATTTTCTATTTCAAATTAGGAAAATTCTAAATGAAATTGAGATTTTTTTATATTCAAATTGCACGGTGCTCTAGCAATCATAAGTATGACAAAAATGGTACAAAAAGTACAAATAGGGTTATATTCATCATCATTTCTAGTTTAAAAATCCGTTTCAACCAAAATCGTACCATTTCCTTTTCTCGAGTTATCGTCATTTACATTCAATTTTAACGATTTTTTTCAATTTATCTCTATTTCTTATTAAAAATATATTTCACTTTGCGGCAAAATGGCAACTTTTTTAATTGTTTTTTTTTTATTTTGCTTCTATATAGTCTACTGATAAAATTTATACTATATTCTTAACACCTACACGTCTGGGTTAGGCGCTATGGGCTCCGAAAGGGTTCAAAGGATAAGAAATATAGTTTGTCATTTTGTAGCGAAATGGTTCATAGTACGATTCTATTGTCTATGGAGCGATTATAGGGAACATCTTAAGGATGATTTACACTGAACCCTTAAGGTTTGTTTCTTAACGATTAACCTATTTTTAATGGTTTTCTATTAGCAATTTCGTTAAGGAGTTAATACTTGTAGAAATAGTCATAAAAATATCATAATGTATTTGGGGCATATATTCATCTTAAAAAATGAGCTAACACGTACTATTTCTGAAATATAATCCTAGTTCTAACTTGGCTAACTCAATATTGTGTTTTACATTTAAAATGTTGAAATTCCAATTCAAAATAAGTTTTTCCATTTTTGATTAAGAAAATTCCAAATATAAAGAAATCTTTCATATTTTTTGCATAGTTTAATTTATCCATTTCTGATTTCAATTGAGAGATTTCTGAAGAAAAATTAAAAATGCAATAGAAATTTTCAATTTTGTAATGAGAAAGGTGTCATGTTCTATTCTGGGCGGGGGCTAACTTTTCATACACTGAGGGAAAAAACTTTTAAAATCCAGAAGGAATCTAGAAGTATACGGAATGATATACAGCTAAACGGAAAATTCTTAATTTCAAGTAACATATCTACTTAGTTGTCAAAAAAGTAACTGAGTGGAATTATTCTTATTGAGTAGAAATGTATTTCTTAGGTATCGTAAAAGCACACACTTGCGTAAAATGTATAACATGCCGTTTTTTTGATACCAAAGAAACAAACCAGTGCATATTAAGACAAATTGCACTTAGTTACTTTATTGATACCAAGAACATAATGTCTTAATATCCAGAAAATTTGTTTTATTTACATTCAACAGTCAGACAAGCACACTAACAAACAGATTGCGACTTCGGAAAATAAAGCATACGAGCGAATATTATAGACAAAGAAAGATCAATGAAAACAATAAGAGATACATGGAGACGTGTTCTTTTTGCAAAGAATACAGCAACAATTTTGCGTGTTATTTTTGGTTTTTAATAATCAATAAATTAACTTCTCAAAATCCAGTAGAATAAAGCTTATAGACTTTTTTAATAACTAAGTAATATGCTTTCTGAATATTCAGATAATAAATTCTCGAATTTTGGTTGCATTTTATTGATATTAGTGAAATTTTGCTATTTTTCGCTCGAGCCAAATTCTTCTCGAGTTTTAGAAGTTTTTTTTCCCTTCGTGATAATGGCAAACATTTGAGAGTAAATACTAGAGATGGGCGCATGCCTGTTTTAGATGGCACGGTCGAACCCGACGACTAAATTTACAGGCACGCACGAGAAGCACGATAAAGCACGGTATTTAAAAAGATACGAAGAAACACGAAAAAATACGACAAATGAGGAAAAAACACGGAAAAAATGAAAAAGCCGGCCAAACGTGAAAAATAATACCGCAACCGTTTAGATTTTTGGAAACGGAATCGTTATTAAAAATGTGTGGAACTGGATTCGGGTCCTATATATTTTTTTCTGGTTTAAATCGGTACCACTATTTTAAAAATCTAGAAACCAGAACCGGAACAGATATTATTGTCCACGTCAGGGAATGTAAAGAATCGGAATAGGACCCGTATTAAAAAATGTAATGAGATTTGCACACACGAACTCAGAAATTCGGGCGTGACGCGAAAAAAGCACGGCACGCGCCCATCTCTAGTAAATGCTGCCCATTAAGAAACTCTCAGCCCCGCCCATCGAATACGAAATGAAACTGTAGAACCCAGGTGTTGGGAACGGAACGAACGAAAAGCAAAAGTTCCGAGCGCAAACGTTTCAATCGGAACTTTTGCTCAAAAGTTCCGGCTCAAAAGTTCCGCTCGGAACTTTTGCATACAAAAAACATTTGAATCGTTCCGACAAAGAACGTTCCGATGAAGAACGATTGATTCGTTCCGTTTAAAATTTCCAATGTGTATGGATTCACATCTAGGTGTGTCGTTGGAACTTATTTTGGTTGAATCGCTTCCTGTGGGCCTAGATACGCATCCAGGTGCGTCAGTGGAACTTTTTCGGGTGAATCGCTTCCTGTGGGCCTAGATACGGATCCTGGTGCGTCATTGGAACTTTTTTCGGTGAATCTGTTCCTGTGGGCCTAGATACGCATCCTGGTGCGTCATTGGAACCTTTTTGGGTGAATCTGTTCCTGTGGGCCTAGATACGCATCCTGGTACGTCATTGGAACTTTTTCGGGTGAATCGCTTCCTGTGGGCCTAGATACGGATCCTGTTGCGTCATTGGAACTTTTTTGGGTGAATCGCTTCCTGTGGGCCTAGATACGCATCCAGGTGCGCCATTGGACCTTTTTTTAGGTTAATCTGTTCTGTTGGGCCAGATACCTATCCTGGTGTTCAATGGTCAAAATTAGTTCCAATGACGCACCAGGATGCGTATCTAGGCCCACAGGAAGCGATTCACCCAAAAAAGTTCCAATGACGCAACAGGATCCGTATCTAGGCCCACAGGAAGCGATTCACTCGAAAAATTTCCAATGACGCACCAGGATGCGAATCTAGGCCCACAGGAACAGATTCACCCAAAAAAGTTCCAATGACGCACCAGTATGCGTGCATATGGCGATTGGAACGATTCAAACGTTTTTTGAATGCAAAAGTTCCGACTGAAACGTTTGCGCTCGGAACTTTTGCTTTTCGTTCGTTCCGGAACGGAACAATATCGGATCGATATCCTGATACGAATCCTGAAAATAACTACAAACTTTCAATCGCTGAAGAATTTCCATTAAAATTTCAAGGAAACAAATGCAGTTCAGATCAAGATCAAATTGGGATAATTAAAATTATTTGTAATTCTCTATTTAAAGGTCTCAATATCATTTGGTTATTAAGACATTTCATTTGAGGTTTCAAATCTAAATGACAATTTCTTTTCAAATTGTACCAATCTGAAATGGTAAATGTCATTTGCATTTGTTTCTTTATATTCTAATCTTTCTTAATTTCAAATGAAAAAAATCTCAATTTCAGTAGAAAATGTTATAACATTCCTCTATTTACTATTTCTGCTTATATTCTACCATTTAAGCCCTCTTTATGGGAATTTTTGCTTTGTACTATTGGACTTTTGCTTTGTGCTTATTTCTTACTTTCCTCATTATTTCTACCTATCATAATCTTTCTTAATTTCTAATGAAAAAAATCTTAATTTCAGTTGAGAATGTAGTACATTCCTCATTTTACCATTCCTGCATATACTCTACTTTTTAAAACCCTGTTGAACCTTTTACTTTGTGAAATTCCCACAAGTAACCTAAATCAATTTGTCTGATCCATCGTTCTAGTCTAACTCTGCATGGAATTGGACTTTTTTAGCGCTTGGCATTTTAATAGATTTCTTATACAACATCGATTTTCTCGTATTCAAATGCATTTAAAAAGGTATTAATACCATTCAAGGGTTACGCCAAAACTTCTAACTAGTAAATCGCACAATTTAACATTTCTCAAGTGTCTTTTAGAACCTTTTAAAAACCATTTCTCTATACATGCTACCCTTTAAAACCCTTTTGTACACGTTTTTGACCTTTTACTTTGTGCAATTCCCACAAGTAACCTAAATCAATTTGGCTCATCGATCGCTCAAGCCTTTGCCTGCATTAAAACAGACCCATTCGGTAACATTGGAAAAAAAAGTCTTATAGCCCCTCCATCTTACCTGGTTTGAATATCAAACAGCGTATATTGTGCCAAAAACGAGTGTCTGAAGAGCTTTACCACGTTCTGGGCCAGCAGCAGGTAACGTTTATCTGGAGATATGGTAAAAGTGTGGGGTGCGAGTGTTTTCTGCAAAGAAAAAAGAGCAAAGAGTGGAGTATGAAACAAAAATAAAAAAATTACAAAAACCAACCATTTAATGCTGTTGTGGACACATAACAATTTTTTCAATTAAATTCATAAAGTGAAATAAAAATACAGAAAATGTACAAAAAAAAAACAAAAAATAAAATAAAAACACAGAATAATATAATGAAATAAAGTGGCATCTGTTGTTGGTCGTTTGTGGCAATTGTTATTAATGGACGTGGCCACAACAACAACAACAAATAGGGCACAATAAAGTTTGATAAAATTAATTAAAAAAATGTTAATAATGCCAGTTCGTTGGACATTTATATTTCATGTATTTTAAATCTTATGAAATATGTTCAAATAGTTCATATTTTGTAAATTTTAGTTTCTATATTTTCATTATAAATTCATTTTTCATCTTTTTTGTAAAACATACCATTTTCTTTTTTTTTGCATATTGAATTCATAGAGGATTTGTATTAAATCCCAAAAAATAAAAATTTTGCATTTTTCTGTTTTATTAAAAATATTAGTAATACTTTCAATGAAAATTTCTAAAAATACATTAAAAGCGCTTTTTACATTCGCTGTCATATAGTTTTTTATAGTTCGCATTTGGTTTAGCGCACACAAATCGCTCTTAGTCTACGAACATTTTGTCGTGCTGTGCGGCGAGCAACAATTGCTTTCGCTACTGCAGTCCGAAGTAAATTTAAATGTTAAATTTAATTTTTAATGAGCCATAAGGCGTCATAATTGCAGCATAAAAGTGTGGTTCTTTTATTTTATAAAACACATTTTTTATTATTACGCACAATGAAGATTAACAGCGGAGTAGGCAACAAGATAATGATGATGATGAAAATGTAAATTACACATACACATTGTGCGCTTAATTAATTAATTAAATTTTCTTGTTGTGGCAGTGCGTCATTCATTATTTTAAATGCAAGAGCAAATTTTATTTGAATGAATTCAAAAATTATTTTAAAGCATTTGTGAGCATTTAAAGAAGTTAAGCCACAGGTTGCGATTTAATAAATATTTTAACCTCATTTTTTAAAGCACTAAATATCCTCGATGTAGCCGCGGTAGCTCAGTGGTTAGTGCGATTGACTGCGAGCCGAAAGGTCCCCGGTTCAAGCCTGGACTGGGGCTAACAACATCTTTTCATAGAAACATTTTTTTATACCGCGCTACCTCTCGTCATTAAATGGTAAACCTACGAGAGTAAAACCATTGCCTATGAAAAGCTCTCACCCGCCGTTCGGAATCGGCAATAAACTGTAGGTCCCACCACTTTGAGTACAAATATAACACGCACAGCTCAAAATGGTGAGAGAGCTCGGCCGAAGTTCTATACAGGACTGTAGCGCCAAACTATTATAAATATCCTCGATTTTCTCAATCATTTTCAACTGGAAATGCTTAAATTTTAGAAAATTTTTGATTTTGCATTCTAAATTGCTAAATTTCAAAATTAAATTAAGATTTTCCATTTCAAATATCAAAATTCTAAATGAAATTGAGTTGTTCTCATTTCAAATTAAGAATGAAACGCAAGAATTAGATATTTTCTATTTTAAAATGATTAGAAACATATATATTTTAGGTTTACCATTGAATATTGCGATAATTTTAGATGAAATTGAGATTTTTGCATCTCAAAGGCGAAATTTAAAACTATTCACTTAAAATTAAAAACCCCCCTTAAAACTTAAAATGAAACAAAAAAAAAAAATCGTTTTGAAAAATTAGAAATTCTATTGAAAATTGATTAATTTCAAACGGAAAATCTAAATTTCTTTTGGAATATTTCTGGATTTAAATTTTAAATTGTAATTTTATAATTTTGAATAACAACACTCATAAAAAAAACTCATAAAATCCCATTAAAATTTATAAATAGGACAGTTATTGATTTAATAGTATACAAATAATAAATATTTTCATACAAACTCAAAAATTTTTTTTAGAAATAGGATTCACCGATTGAGTTAATAGTTTATCGGACAAATATCCTATTGACTAATTTTAATAGTAAAAACTATTAATTTTATGGTTTGTTTTTTCTGAGTGAAATCAAAATATAATCGAAGAGCAATATCGTCGTCGTTCAGTGAAAAGTCGTTAAGTCAATTTTTCGAAAATATCGATATAAGTCTGCCACTATAATAAAAACGAACTCATCTTAACGTTGGAAGGCTCCTCAGAGTCCTACACTTACCAAACCGAAGATATTAAAAATGAAAAATCAATAACTCAAAATTTTTAAAAATTCAGTTCAGTGAAAAGTACTCAAGTTCATAATTAGCACTTAAAAATCAAATATTTTTTGGACTTAAACTATAGAAGAAGATCTACATGGACATTCCTAATCAAAAAATATTATAATATCACCATAATCGCGGCGTAAAAAATAAGTCAAATTTATAAAGGTCTTAGTGATTTTTACCTGAACGCAAGCGTCGAAATCTGAATAAAACCGTGCTGAGTCCACAAAATTAGTGGGATTTCAAAGATTTTTGGATTAAATGATAGATAGTATACAGTTATTTTATCTCCAATTCAAACTGAAATCCGATACAATTATTTGGATAAAATGGAGCACTGTTACACTGTCACGGTAATCGTCGAAATATGATTAAAACGGTGCCGAGTCCACAAAAACAGTCGGATTTCGATGATTTTTGGATTAAATGATAGATATATTCAGTGCTTTCATCTGCAACTCAAACCGAAATTCGATACAACTATTTGGATATACTGGAGCACTGTTACCGTTTGTATGGGACTTAGTGATTTTTCACTGAATGACAAAGAAAAGAACGGTCATGTGTTTTGTCCAAAACTATCATTTTGTAGCGGAATGTGTTGTCTATACTACAAGCTTAGCACTATTTGAATCCAAAAATATTCTGAGTTGTTACGGTAATTTATATCTTTAAAAGAATTTATCGCAATACTAAATTTTTGGACTTAGTGACTTTTCACTGAACGACGACGATATATTCTTTATTATCCAAACTTTTAATTTCAAAAAAATTCAAAATGAAATTCAGAATTCATTCATATCTAATTGAGAAAGACATATTGAAATTATCGTTTTTGAAATGGAATAATTAGAAATTAAAGAATTCATTTTAAATGAGGAAAAACAAATTAGTTTACATTTCCAAGCATTTTCTTTTTTATTTCAAAAGCAACTAATTAATTTGCTTTATGTATTTTAAATTTGTTTTGAAAGCAAAGGAAACAGCGTACAAACTCTCGAGAGTTTAGAAACATTACAGAGCGATGCGTCGAGACAATACTCTGAAAGAAAGCAAAGGTATTTATTTTTCGAGCAATGCTTTAAGATTTTAAATACTTTTACTCCATGCAATGGAAATGATCGCATCAAATAATTCCATCCTTGCTTTTGAAATGTTTTACAATTTTTATGGTTTTTCAGTTACTTCGAAGTTTAAATATTTGAATCGAGGCAGTATCCAAAAATCAAATAGAGAAAGCATTTGTATCGAGACAACATTCACAAAGCAAAGAACGAGAGTCTTGGAATCGAAGCAACATTTAAAAAGCCTAAAGCGAGAGTTTTGGAATCAAGGCAGCATTTAAAAGGCATAGAGTAAGATTTTTGAAATCGAATCATCATTAGACAAGCATTTAAGAGCGAGAGTTTTGAAATTGCTCAAGACAAATGACTTCTAGAAATTAATCAAATTAAAAACGAACAAATCACTTAAGAAGCATTTAAGAGCAAGAATTTTGCAACTGCTCGAGCAATTTAAACACTGATTTTAAATATCGTAAGTTCTAAGTGATATTAGAAAATTTAAAAAAGGCACAAGAAAAAGAAATTTACCCAGTCTTGCAAGTCTCGGAGACCTTCGATACCTCGAAGTTTTCTCGAATAACTTCGATAAAAAAAGTTCGATAGCGTTGCTTTCTCGATTCTAATTTTTAAAAATTTTCGTACATTCATATTCTTTGACAAGATACGACTTTTAAACATTAATCAAATTAATATCGCAGCAATCTCGAACTTTCATCGTTTTTTTCTTCGATATCGCACCGATTTCGAAAATTTTTTCGTATCGAGAAAACTCCGACAGAACGTTCCGATATCTACCTCCGTCTAGGTCCAATTTGACGCTCGATATCGTTACGAGCACGGGTCCGATATCGTGTGATTTCTCCATCTACTCGCAATGTTCTCGTAACGATATCGATATGAATGGCTTACTGGGTAATTTTGTATTTTCAATTTTCTAAAATATGAAATGGAACATATAAATTTTCTTTACATTTTGACACTTTTGAAAAGAAAAATCTCAAGAAAAACTGTATTTTTTCTAATTTAAAAAGGAATTTCTCAATTTTTGAGATAATCTCAATTTCTACTTGAGATTTTTAAATTTCAAATGGTTTAATTTTTTTTTTTTAAGTTTTAAATATAAAAAAATACAAAATCTCATTTTAAATATGGATTTTTTCAATTCAAATCAGATGCTTAAATTTCAATGGGAAATGGTGTTTTTCTTGAAGGGTTAAAAATTCTTTATCGAAATAATATATTATAAATCTAGATATTCAAAATTTTACTAATTTCAAATGGAAAACACAAATTTGTATTATCCCAGTTAGCAAACGTGTGTCGCACAAAAAATCATGTCGTGCGGGACCACGTCGTACGTGCTATATGCGAGCAAAATGAACACAAAACGTGCGCCCGCACAACATGAGTGCGTTATGAGAGCAGTGTGCGGGCACACAAAAATCACAAAACTTGCATTAGTGCGGGCTCACGACATGAGTGCGATATGAGAGCAGTGTGCGAGAACATACAAATCACAAAATTCGCATGCGTGCGGGCGCACAACGTGATTGCGTAGTGCGAGCACACAAATATCACAAAACTCGCATTTGTGCGAGTACTGTAGTACAAATTTGAAAGGAACATTTTTAAAATTGGTATTGATTTTATCAACAAAAAAAAAATAAACAATAAAATAAAACATTGTTCATTGTTCGCGTTTCATTTGGAAGAACAATGTCAACCATTAACACCTCCAGATAAGTTAGTATTTGTTTATTTAATTTAGTTTAATTTTTGTTATTAGCAGATTTCGTATAGCTCTCACAAGAGCCAGCAAAATTGCTGAAACTCGCAGCATCTAATGAGTGGCAGTATATTTAATGCAAAGGTAAATAACTTAAACAACGCCCTTTTTCGACTTACGAGCTGTTCTTTTTTCAGAAATCAATTTTCGCCTGTGTAGCGAGAGAATTCAGGGACATTACGTTCGAAAAATTTTCAATCCGGAAGTCGTGCTGCACAAGGTGCCGCATCTGTTGAACGACATCGAGAGTTGCGTAAAATGAAAAGCTGTACAAAATCTACACGAAGCCAAGCTGCTCTCGATGTTGTCCGAATCATCGCAGGCTCTGCTGTTGGGTTCCAATCAGGTACCCAATAGCCATTAATGTTTTTTTATAATTGTATGTAATAATAATTTTATTGTAAATCTGAGTTAATAATGTAAAGAAAACATTTACTTCAAATATTTGAAATATTAAAAAGAATGTCAAACTATTTTGTATTTTTATTATTTCGATTTAATCGCACTCGTGCGAGCTATATGAGTCTCATTTCATGAGTCAAAAATACTTCGCATACTATTTTTTTAGCATACGTCTCATATGCTCTTCACTATATTGAGTCTCAAATGCGACGCACACTAATTTTTCCAGCATTTGTGCGAGCTATATGAGGCTCATATGCGCTCACACATTTTGTTCGCACACGTGCGAATATATTGAGTCTCAAATGCGACGCACACTATTTTTTCCAGCATTCGTGCGAGCTATATGAGGCTCATATGCGCCTCACACATTTTGCTCGCACTCGTGCGACTATATTGAGGCGCATATGCGTCTCATGCTACTGATTTTTAAAATTTTGTACGCAATCGTGCGACTATATTGATTGCGGACACACGATTGCGCACACGTGAGAGTAGTTTTATCAGACGTGCGTTCACAGCGCGGACACAATGCGTGCATTTTGCTATCTGGGATAATTTTCTCATTTCGAAAAAATTCTAAAGGTTTTTTTTTTAAATGACGTTAGTTTTAAATAATATTTAATTATTTTTATTTAAATTTTTTTTTTTTTTAATTTCTCAATATCAAATCGAAAATTTAATTTTATTTTTAGAATATTCTCAAATTCGAATTGAAAAATATAAATTTTATTTGTATTCCAAAAAAAATTCTCAATTTATGTCGGAATTTCAATGGAAATGGTTAACAGAGTAGTAGCTTCTTTATCAAAATCTTTGCCTTAAATGCAAACAGCGCATAAAACAAAAAACTAAAGTCTTATATTAGACAACTGTTTTTCTTTATTTTTTTGCGAATTTGGCCAGTGCTGCCAAGTCAAGTGTGTGCACAGCAGATACCGTTTGCCGCGTAAATAAGTTTCATGCAACAACAAACCGAAAATTAACTGAGCCGTTAGCCCTAAATTAAGTGAAATCTCTTTGACAAGAGAGTGAGTAAGAGTGAGACAACTATAGATACAGTAATAAAAAGCGCCACTTACAAATGTCACATTGGACATGAGCACTCGATCCGTTAGGTTGGCAACATTCAAAAGGCTGATGCGGCCCCAATGGTCTTGGTAGATAAATTCCTCGCCTGTTGCAATTGAAAAGAAAAAAAAAACATTTTTTTATTTATTTTATCAGTTATATTTTTTGTATGCTCATTTTTATGAAAATCCAGTTTAAATAATACGCACCATTGATCCACGTGCCGTTGGCACGCTGCGGCACAAACAGCCCGTCCACGATGTCCTGCAGTTTGATGCGTTGCCCTTTGACGCGTGGACCCTCATCGGGGGGCGTGAGCAAAACCTTTGATAAATGCAGAAATTTTATATGACGTTTTCTAGAGAAAGACAAGAAAAACACACGGACGAAAAAAAAATCCACACGAAAAAAGAAGAGGAACACAGAGCAGAAGGACAAAAAAGAACACGAACAATCAAAACGAATGTTGCAGCACAAAAAGCACACGTAATTTGGGAATTCAAAAATACCAAGAAAATAATAATAATTAAAATTCTTTATAAAGGTGAACATGATGACTAAGATTGTAGAATGGGAATGTGCGGTTGAATATGATAAAATTGTGTTTTAAAAAGCGAAATTATGAACATTTTGAGAAAAATTTAGTTTAAATGAAAAAATAAAATTATATAGAATGTTGACATGATGAATCACGGTGATAATGGTGAATTACGAAAAAAAATGATGGGGCTTAATTTTAATTATTTTGAATATCAGTGACTTGATGCGTGAAAAAGTTGCAAATAACATAAAATAATATATAATACTTTCATCATTCAATGGTGAATGAGAATTATTTGCGATAAATTAGGGAATATATTTAAAAATTGTCAATTCTCTGCGAACCATTTGACTATAATTTTTAAATTCGATAAGATAATGATAACTTTTTTATATGAAACTCAAATATTTTAATGTTGAAATTTTCTAAATAAATAAATTTTGTCAATTTATCGACACATTTGTGACAACATTGTGAATCGGCGCATTTTTATATAAAATGGATTAATTTTTGTCTAAACATTTTGTCTGACATTTTTCGATAAAGCATATTTTTAAAATTATAAGCGATGGACAGAAGTTTATAGTTCTGATAGTTAGATGGAATTGTGTTGTGCACATCAATATATTATTTTCTTATTTATCATTAGATCTGAAATTCCAGATAATCATACAAAAATAGTAAAAAAAAATTAAAATCTTTTTTTCGAAATTCCAAAAAATCATTCAAAAATAGTGAAAAAAATAGAATTAAAATTAGTTTTTCGAGTTCAGATTCAAATACTTTAGAGACTTATTAGAATATTATCGTTAATTGGTATATTATAATTAGTCTTGGCATTTAATGAAAAATTACATTTACAATGTTTTAGAAAACTCGTTGTTAGTGACTGTATTTTTTAAGACACACACAATCCATCAGTTCAATTAAGAATTTACCTCTACACAATCATTTCGTTAAAAATCCACAATAGTCCTTTTTTTTACATATTAACCAACGCTCAGGGGATGCCCCCTATTCATGCAATGTACAGTGTTGGTCGAATGAAAGGACTATAGGTTATAGGGAGGGAGGAAAGATGGAGTAGTATCGGTGGATGTTTGTTTTTAACTTGCCACTATCAAAGATGTCGGGAAAAACAGACGCAGGGAGATTATTCCACAGACGTATCGTGCGACTGAAGAACGAATTCTCTCTGTAATACGTTGTTCTGTTGAGAGCCGAGTGGACGACGAAGTTCAAGTGGACTTGGTTCGATGCTCGAGTAGAACGAGAAAACACACGACCTGGTGGAATCAGGCCCCATGTATTTCACCCGAACACTTACCGATGTAATATCTATAAAAGAAGCTTATACACCCAACTTCGTCCTTCGGTACTCAAGATAACCAATAGTCGATGAAATATTTTCATCTCTTATTAAATATATCGCACATTGTTGTATTCTGTCGAGGAACTACAAGGAGGATTTCGAAGCCCCTTTCGAAATGTGCGAATTGTATGCCATCTTCGGCCGAATATAGTTAGTGTAGACAGTGCGTAAGTCAGCAGGAGTGAAGTATGTCTTACACCGTTTTAGAAAACCGAGGCACTTGGCCGTTTCTTTCGACACATCAAATATGTGATCATGCCATTGGAGGTCACATTGAATTGATATCCCCAGAACGTCAAGAGCAGCTGACTCCACAATAGCTACAGAGTCGATATTGATGGGAGGGAAGAGTGAATCAATTCTTTTGTGAGATAGCAGAAAACATTGGGTCTTGCTTGCATTAAAATCAACTCTATTTGAAAGAACCCACTCGACTATTGATTTAAGGTGCGTCCTTTACTCTCAATCTCCAAAGAGTTTGGGCGCATGTTGAATGAATATGAATGACAAATGTTACTGTCATCTGCAAAAGAATAGATTGGGATCTGGGTCAATGACAAAATGTCATTGATAAATACCAGAAATAGGGACGGGGGATAGGACGGAACCATGAGGAACTCCAAAATTGATGGTATGTTGTTCTGAGAAAACACCTTCCCTCGCATCTTGTATTGAACGACCCTGGGGAAAATCGATATCCATCAAGTGAAAGAATTACCGACACCATATGCAATAAGTTTTGATACCAGGGCCTCATGCCACAGTCGATCAAATTCCTTGGAAATATCCAGAGCAACAACCTTGCTGTCGCCAAAAAAGTGAATACAATTATTACACTTTTCTGAGAGGGCCGCCATTAGGTCTCGCCTGTGGATCTGGTCCTACGGAAAGCATGTTGACGGTCACTGAGCAATTCGTTTTGCTCCAGATAGTTCACAAGGTGGAAATATATTACGCTCTCCATTACCTTAGAGAGCGCAGAGCATATTGCAATAGGTCGGTAATTAGCAGGGTTCGTAGCCTCGCCCTTTTTCGGAACTGGCTGGACATTGGCAACCTTCTAACAAGATGGAAAAACTCCTGTCGTGTAGGAGATGTTGAAAAGGTTTAGCCAGCGTTGATGCGAAATTCTTCAACACTGGACCAGAGGCTTTTTTAATATTGAGGTTTGCTAGAACCCTTTAAACTGACCGAGTTCGAAAATGTATCTCCGGCAATGCAGAAAAAACAAAATCGACATCGGGCAGTGTTTAATTGGTATCTGGGAGCGTTGAATTATTTCCAAATAATTCTGCCAAGAGATTAGCTTTATCAACAGGGTCAGTGGAGGTCTGGCCATTCATAATAACAGTTGGAGTAGACGATGTCGTCTGATTATTCGTCTGAAATATGTGCAAAAATCTGGTCGTTTGACGGAACTGTTTGGTGGAACCGCTAGAGAATCGGACTTCTAAATTAAAATATTTAAAGAATTTAAAAAGTCCCTTGACAATATAATGTCTATGAACATATTTTTTTGTGTTCCTATTTTGTAAATTTTACCACAAACATTTTTTTTTGAAAGTACTAAATTTCACAAAAAAGTATTTTTTCGAGGTTGGTAGCCCCTACGATTATACAGATATCAAATGGTGCTTGGCCCTCGGATCAAGCTACATTTTTAAACTCACAGCGGGAATTTTAAATAAAATTCATTAAACGAATATTTGATTTTAGTCGATTTGTTCCTGGCGCTACCAGTGGACTTTTTACGGTTAGGGATGTTGTGTTACAAACATTTTAATTTTAATTAGTTTGTAGCTTTAAAATTTTGTTATTTCTTATAACTATTATAATAAAAAAATAATTGAAATAAATTCAACACCGCGGGAACTTAAATACTGTTGGATTTAGTAAATAACGATTTTCTCTAGGTGAAAATTTTGTGTCGGAGAACTTTATATCGTTACTGTCCTGCCAAAGGGGTGAATGTGCATTTTTAAAAATATTTGGAATTCAAATTTTAAAGTTTGGAGTGCTTTAAAAATTAGTAAAATTTAGTTTTTTTTTCAATTTTTTCTATTATTTTGATTTATTTATCAATTATTATAACGTATAAAAAATATCTTTGGATTTATACAACTTACTGAATTATAAATACTGATTTTGTGACCGTATATCCTGACCAAAATGCAAAAATTTTTGTTTTTTATTGCTATAAGTTTTTATTAGCGCAAGCTAAACTAGTAATGTGTAAAACCAACAATTATTACCTTTTAACCACTATTTTATCGTGCACCAATAAAGAGTTATAGTAAAAAACGAAGAAATTGGAAATCTTTTCATGCCAAAAGGGCGAATATTTTGCTTTTTTTATTATAACTCTTAATTTGTGCTAGATAAAATAGTGATGTAAAGACATTTAATGTTCGATTTTAAAGCACGTATCGATTGGCATCATTATTTAAAAATAATTTTCCAAATATTAATTTTCCATTTGTTATTTCCCAGGAAAATGTTTGGCAAAATATTTTTAAATAATAACGCCAATCGATAGGTGCTTTAAAAACCAATTATTACTACCTTTACAGCACTATTTTATCTTGCATCAGTAAAGAGTTATAGTAAAAATACGAAGAAATTGAAAATCTTGTCATGCCACCCAAGTAGAAATTAACGATCGACACAAGCCTGACACAGACTTGTGCCAATGCTACTCAGGCCTATACCAACGGTGTTAACCAAGCTCGTTCCAGGACTGTGTCAAGACTGGAATGATAACTATGTTACAAGCCTGTATCCCAGGCTTGTATCCAGGCTCGTTGACAAATTTTGTGCCAGACTTAATTCTCAGTCTTGTGCCAACACTGTGTTTAGGCCTGTGCCAAGACTGTATCAAGGCTGGAAAGATAACTATGTTACAAGACTGTTATTCAGGATTGTACCAAGGCTTGTACCAAGGCCTGCATAGGTCGCCCCAGACTTGCGACAATCCTTGTGATACGCCTGAAGATTCAGGCTATTGGGCATAATTTATCATTGGTATTTCATTCATTATTCATGTCAGTACACTTCATTACACATAAATAAATATGTAAGAGGTTTGCAATCAATTTAACAGTAATACTTACGTTAATTTACAGACTTATTGTTCAGACAACTTCAAAGAATATAATTTTTGACGTTTAAAAAAATCGTCAACAAACATTTTTTTTTCATCAGATAAGTGTTCTTTAACATGGAAACAACACAAAAATGTCACCATAGTAAACATTGAAATTTTGTCAGGCTTGTGTCCAACATAAACTAACAAGACGCGTCTGAAATCTGGGAATTACAAATTTGCTAGTACTGTGCCTAGCTTGGTATATCAAGGCCTGTGTTGAATCTGTGAGTGACTATTGTGCTAGGCTTGTGTCTAACCTAAACTAACAAGGCCTGTGTAAAGTCTAGGAGTGACGCTTGTCCCAGGATTGTGTCTAATCTAAACTAATGAGGCTTGTTTGAAATCTGGCAATGACAAATGTGCCATGCTTGTGTCTAGCTTGATATATCAAGGCTTGTGTGAAGTCTGTGACTTACGATTGTGTTAGCCTTGTGTCTGGCCCGATATACCAAGCGTTGGTAGTCAAGCTTGTAACAAGGCAGGTACTTTTGTTGCTGCCTAGAAAATCCTACCTGGGCAATAGGGCGAATCTTTTCGTTTTTTTGGTTATAACTCTTTATTTGTGCTAAATAAAATAGTTATGTAAAGGCATTAATTGTTTGATTTTAAAGCACGTATCGATTGACATCATTATTTAAAAAACATTTTTCTTGGAAATGATAAAAATTCAATAAAAAAATATTTTAAAATAATGATAAAGATCGATAGGTGCTTTAAAACCAAATACTTAATGCCTTTACACCACTATTTTATCTTATTTCAATAAAAAGTTATGGCAAAAAAACGAAAAGATTCGCCCTTTTGGCATGACAACATTTTCCATTTTTCGAATTCACCCTTTTGGTTTTGTCTTTTGTGACAAAACCACTCACGATTTTGGCACTGTATACTTGAGGAAAAACTAAATTCAAAAATGTAAAAAAAAAACGCAAATGTCAAAAATTACATATTCGCCTTTTTGGCATGATAGTGACGATATGATATATTTAGCATAAATGGATTTTATAACTCACCCATAAATGATATAGCGAGAGTAATTAATAATATAAAAAAGACAGAATATGTTTATGAATTATTGAAATAAACATATCATAGTAAAAATGTTGATAAATATATTGAAAAAGTAAATATTACGTTTATTTACAAAATATTCGGCCACGTTCTTATATTTACTTACGTTTCACCGAAATTAAAAGATTTAAAATGTTCAATTTATATTGAAAAATCAAATTATAAATTTAAATTTGGTTATTGATTTTGAACAATTATTTGAACATGCCAGATAATGTGAAATAACAAAATAAAAATTATTAGTGTGTGAATTGTGTTGCATAAATATTGGTGAATATTGTGATTTATGTTGTTCAACATTAGCAGTATTGAATACCAACCATGTTGAATAAGAATGAACAATGTTTTTGATACAAATGAGAAACACAAATTTAAATTTACAACAGTTAACCTATTCACAGATATGCATAAATATTATATACAATGTTTATTTTTTGTTGTTGTTTTAAATGGACATTAATTTGACATGAAATTATTTCAAGTAAATAACACTCACCACAGAGGTGACTATGAGCGCCAGTACTATGATGATAACCAGCAGCGCGATGAGAATGCCGCGCCAATTGCGTTGATTTGGGTTGCTGGAAACCAACTGAAAAGAGAAAATATATTATAATTAAAGTGACATATGCAAAAATGTATAATTGAAATTCGCTCAATAAAATCAGAACACATTAGGCTTTTGAATTAACGCATTATATTGAAATGACATGAATATGACAAAAATGCTATATTTGCATTGTAGGCTGTATTTCCCGCAAACTATTGGGACTACAATATTTTTAATTATTGCATTAAATAGCTATGAGGATAAGGAATTTAATTTTAAAATATCAAAGTTGTCTTATTAAAGGAAGTATTATGATTGAGGCACAAAATAATCTCTTTAAATTTATAATATGGCATGAATTGACGCATTATGCTGTATTCTGACGAACTACTGGAACTATATTAATAGTAATTGATATTTTAATTAGCTATAACAATAGAGAATTTAAATCCAAAATATTAAATATATCAAATGAAAGGGTTTTTCGTAATTGAGCCACAAATAAATAAAATAAATAATGTTTAAAATTGATATCAATTTTTCTGGTCACACATTCAGCTGAGCTTCGTACGAACTATAAGGACTATGATAAATAAGATTACTTTGTTAAATAGCTATTGAAATACAGAATTTAAATCCAAAATATAAACCTCCGCTAAATAAGAGTCTATACGTAATTGAGCTACAAAATATGATCATTAAATTTAATAAACATTACTTTAAAACTAATGCAATAAGCAGTATTTCTCGTAAACTATAAGAACTATTATAATTCTAATTAATATTTTAATTAGCTATAACAATAGAGAACATAAATCCAATATATCAAACTTCTCATATTCAATGTTTTTGTTAGCAATAAACCACAAATAAAGCATTATAAATTGGATTAATAATTAATGCAATAGTCACACAAATAGCTGTATTTCTCCCGAACTAAAAGGACTATAATAATTCCATTTACTGTTTCAAAAAGCTATAAGAATATAGATTTTAAATCCAACATATCAAACTATTTGTCTCAAGGGTATTTATGTAAATGAGCCACAAAATACTCATTATAAATAGGAATGACATTTTTCTAATACTAATACCATAGTCACTCATTAAGGTGTATTTCTTTCAAACTATACGCACTATAATAGATCCAATTATTATTTTAAATAGCTAAAATAATTCAGAATTTAAATCCAAAATATCAACCTTCGCTAATTAAGGGTCTTGACGTAATTGAGCCACAAAATAAGCTCCTTAAATTTGATATTTTCATCCAATGTTGAATTTTAAACTTTTGCCAGTGGCGCATCAAGTCATTAAGCCTGCAGTTAATTAAAATCTGACTTCGACTGTCACCTGCGCCCAAGAACTTTGGGGCGCAGGCAACTTTTTCAATGTCAGTTTTGAGTGGAGGCTCTGCAAATATTTTCGTCCTTGTTGCGTATTGTTATTGACATTCAGCCAACATGTAACTGCTGCCGGAAATCTCACTCACTTTTAACATTTTAACCCATAAAACTGTCGTAGTCCTCGTCGACGCGTCAATATAGACTTGGTGACTGAGTGGGTGGGTGGCTGAGTGAGTGCGTAACCTTGGCAACAACCAACGAACTGCTTGACTTTGGTTACTTTTTCATCATTTCCAGTCTTGTTTTTCTCGGTTTTTGCAACGTTGCTACGCAAACTTTTCAATGTCAAGAAGGTGCGAAAAGAATGTCACAAACGTTAAATAAGTGCAAAGGGTGCGCTATGTGTTTTTCACTCATTCTAGTTATTTTTTCTTCAATTTGTGCTAAGCTGAAAAATAGTTAAGCATTGACAAAACTTTGCTTTTGAGTTCGTTTGCATGAAGTGCGCCTCAAGTAGCGAAAAAAGGATGCGTGGGGTACAAAGACAAAACTAAGGACATGCAGCGAGAGTTTGTCGAACGAAGAGTCAATTGAAGTCGGAAAAGAGAAACAGAATGCAAAGAGTTTAAGACACTAAGAGAATTTTTAAATATTATAAATTTAACGGTATGGAAAATTTGAATTTTTTGTGTAAAATTGAATTTTTAGTGAAAATTTGAATTGTTAGTGAAAAATTGAATTTTTAGTGAAAAATTGAATTTTTAGTGAAAAATTGAATTTTCAGTGAAAAATTGAATTTTCAGTGAAAAATTGAATCTTTAGTGAAAAATTGAATTTTTAGTGAAAAATTGAATTTTTAGTGAAAAATTGAATTTTCAGTGAAAAATTGAATTTTTAGTGAAACATTGAATTTTTAGTGAAAAATTGATTTTTTTTTTATCCACACTTTTAAATCCTCACAAACGAATAACTTTAAAAATACACTTAATACTTTTTATGCTTCACATAAATAAAATTTTGTTTGAGCAACATGTTGCACATCAGTTGTGCTGCTTTCGCACTGCATAGTCGTCTCACTCTTCGCTTCAAATTTAAGTTTTCTTTTATTGTGCCACAAGTATTAAAAGTTATTAATATGCATTAGTGTCTCTGGATTAAAATCGAGAATGAAAAAAAAATAAAGAAAGAACATTCGAGCGGCACTATTTGTCACCTGCTGCCACCGTGCTGTTCTTCATTTCTTTGGCTATGCCGCTGCGTTGGTCTCCAGAGTGAATGCGAAATAGTAGCAACTAAATCTTTTATTCCTCGCAAGATTTGTTTGTTCAGAGTGAGGAGAGTCGTTCGGTCTAGCTGTCTGTCTCCGTTTGCTCGTAAAGTGAGCAAACATTTATTTTAAATTCAACTTGAATGAGAAATGTACTTGCTGCAGCTGCAATGCATTCTAAAGGACAGCAGCAAGGATGCCGCCAGCAAGAAGCATTGGACAGCCGGCCAGATGAGCAGCCCGAGCAACACAAAACAAAAACTTTTTATTTATGGCCACAGAATGAGCTTAAATTGTGTGCTTGACGTTGGCGTCCGTCGGATTAAAGCATAAAATTAAGTAGTGCTTAAAGCGCAAAGGATGCTGTTGCTTATGAGGTATAAAATAGAAAAAGCAATCATGTGTAGTTTTTTTGATTTTTAAAGAAGAAAAATGTCTAATATTTAATTTAAAATTTGTTGATTCATTTATTGAATAATTGATTTAGATTTATTGAATACTTGATTTATTTTTTTGATTTATTAAGTTATTGATTTATTAATTGATTTATTGATTTATTGATTTATTGATTTATTGATTTATTGATTTATTGATTTATTGATTTATTAATTTATTGATTTATTGATTTATTGATTTATTGAATAATTGAATAATTGATTTATTGATTTATGGATTTATTGATTTATTGATTTATTGATTTATTGAATAATTGAATAATTGATTTATTGATTTATTGATTTATTGATTTATTGATTTATTGATTTATTGATTTATTGATTTATTGATTTATTGATTTATTGATTTATTGATTTATTGATTTATTGATTTATTGATTTATTGATTTATTGATTTATTGATTTATTGATTTATTGATTTATTGATTTATTGATTTATTGATTTATTGATTTATTGATTTATTGATTTATTGATTTATTGATTTATTGATTTATTGATTTATTGATTTATTGATTTATTGATTTATTGATTTATTGATTTATTGATTTATTGATTTATTGTTTTATTGTTTTATTGATTTATTGATTTATTGATTTATTGATTTAATGATTTAATGATTTATTGATTTATTGATTTATTGATTTATTGATTTATTGATTTATTGATTTATTGATTTATTGATTTATTGATTTATTGATTTATTGATTTATTGATTTATTGATTTATTGATTTATTGATTTATTGATTTATTGATTTATTGATTTATTGATTTATTGATTTATTGATTTATTGATTTATTGATTTATTGATTTATTGATTTATTGATTTATTGATTTATTGATTTATTGATTTATTGATTTATTGATTTATTGATTTATTGATTTATTGATTTATTGATTTAATGATTTATTGATTTATTTATTTATTGATTTATTGATTTATTGATTTATTGATTTATTGATTTATTGATTTATTGATTCATTTATTTATTGATTTATTGATTTATTGATTTATTGATTTATTGATTTATTGATTTATTGATTCATTTATTTATTGATTTATTGATTTATTGATTTATTGATTTATTGATTTATTGATTTATTGATTTATTGATTTATTGATTTATTGATTTATTGATTTATTGATTTATTGATTTATTGATTTATTGATTTATTGATTTATTGATTTATTGATTTATTGATTTATTGATTTATTGATTTATTGATTTATTGATTTATTGATTTATTGATTTATTGATTTATTGATTTATTGATTTATTGATTTATTGATTTATTGATTTATTGATTTATTGATTTATTGATTTATTGATTTATTGATTTATTGATTTATTGATTTATTGATTTATTGATTTATTGATTTATTGATTTATTGATTTAATGATTTAATGATTTATTGATTTATTGATTTATTGATTTATTGATTTAATGATTTAATGATTTATTGATTTAATGATTTATTGATTTATTTATTAATTGATTTATTGATTTATTGATTTATTGATTTATTGATTTATTGATTTATTGATTTATTGATTTATTAATTTATTGATTTATTGATTTATTGATTTATTGAATAATTGAATAATTGATTTATTGATTTATGGATTTATTGATTTATTGATTTATTGATTTATTGAATAATTGAATAATTGATTTATTGATTTATGGATTTATTGATTTATTGATTTATTGATTTATTGATTTATTGATTTATTGATTTATTGATTTATTGATTTATTGATTTATTGATTTATTGATTTATTGATTTATTGATTTATTGATTTATTGATTTATTGATTTATTGATTTATTGATTTATTGATTTATTGATTTATTGATTTATTGATTTATTGATTTATTGATTTATTGATTTATTGATTTATTGATTTATTGATTTATTGATTTATTGATTTATTGATTTATTGATTTATTGATTTATTGATTTATTGATTTATTGATTTATTGATTTATTGATTTATTGATTTATTGATTTATTGATTTATTGATTTATTGATTTATTGATTTATTGATTTATTGATTTATTGATTTATTGATTTATTGATTTATTGATTTATTGATTTATTGATTTATTGATTTATTGATTTATTGTTTTATTGATTTATTGATTTATTGATTTATTGATTTAATGATTTAATGATTTATTGATTTATTGATTTATTGATTTATTGATTTATTGATTTATTGATTTATTGATTTATTGATTTATTGATTTATTGATTTATTGATTTATTGATTTATTGATTTATTGATTTATTGATTTATTGATTTATTGATTTATTGATTTATTGATTTATTGATTTATTGATTTATTGATTTATTGATTTATTGATTTATTGATTTATTGATTTATTGATTTATTGATTTATTGATTTATTGATTTATTGATTTATTGATTTATTGATTTATTGATTTATTGATTTATTGATTTATTGATTTATTGATTTAATGATTTAATGATTTATTGATTTATTGATTTATTGATTTATTGATTTATTGATTTAATGATTTATTGATTTAATGATTTATTGATTTATTTATTTATTGATTTATTGATTTATTGATTTATTGATTTATTGATTTATTGATTTATTGATTTATTGATTTATTGATTTATTGATTTATTGATTCATTTATTTATTGATTTATTGATTTATTGATTTATTGATTTATTGATTTATTGATTTATTGATTTATTGATTTATTGATTTATTGATTTATTGATTTATTGATTTATTGATTTATTGATTTATTGATTTATTGATTTATTGATTTATTGATTTATTGATTTATTGATTTATTGATTTATTGATTTATTGATTTATTGATTTATTGATTTATTGATTTATTGATTTATTGATTTATTGATTTATTGATTTATTGATTTATTGATTTATTGATTTATTGATTTATTGATTTATTGATTTATTGATTTATTGATTTATTGATTTATTGATTTATTGATTTATTGATTTATTGATTTATTGATTTATTGATTTATTGATTTATTGATTTATTGATTTATTGATTTATTGATTTATTGATTTATTGATTTAATGATTTAATGATTTATTGATTTATTGATTTATTGATTTAATGATTTAATGATTTAATGATTTAATGATTTATTGATTTAATGATTTATTGATTTATTTATTTATTGATTTATTGATTTATTGATTTATTGATTTATTGATTTATTGATTTATTGATTTATTGATTTATTGATTTATTGATTCATTTATTTATTGATTTATTGATTTATTGATTTTGTGATTTATTAATCAAATAATTTATTGATTTGTTGATTTAAATTTAAATTGATTAAAATTTCTGGAACTTGTTAAAATTTTTTCGCGCTGACCATTTAAAAAACATACAAAAGTGGTGCAAATATAATTCGAAAGGACGCTTAATATAATCCAGGGTAAGACAAAAGGCTACCCAAGGTTTCCGCCTCGTTTTTGTTTTTGGCGCTTTGCTAATAATGCAGATAATGGCGTGTAAGCAAATGGGCCGAAAATAAGCCGCAAGTGTTGCATACAAAAACTTAAATTGCTTTGAAAAAAAAAGGAAAAAATGTACCAAACAAAGCGCCGAAAATCACTTGCAAATTATTACATAAAAAACACGCTTATTATCCTTATTTTGACCATTTGCGCTGCGCAGCAACACAATATTCGCCGCAACAAAGGAATCTTGGCCTGATGTTGGCAACACTGTAAGTTGATTTAATGCTTGGATAGCGCTTCGTTACTTCCTTTTGACGTATATAATTTCGTGGTTAAGTTGCTCTTGTTTGGGGCCAGCATTCGAGGGCATTTTTCGTGACTCCGTTTGTTGTAGTTTCAAGGGTTGCCTTTATTGTTTTATACCCTTTTGGTTGGGTGTGTTTGGAGGGCAAAAACTGGGCTGAATTCAGGGCAGTTGCCTCAAAGATATAAATCGGTTTTTTGCCTTTTTCTCCTTCTATTGTTTTCGTTTATGCTTGACCTGTTATCGTTATCGTTCTTGTTTTTGTATTTGACGATTTTCATTGGGTTTGTCGTCTTTGTTATATTTTTTATATTTGTTGCTATTGCAACTGTGGAAATTGCATGTGGAAATAATTAGCTTCAATTTAGCAACAAATGTAATTATTTTGTGGCAGCATAAAATATTTTATTAGCTCATTTGACGTTGATGCTTCTAGGGTTTGGTGTGTTTTATGGTAGCAGGTCAAACGAAATAACGGACTATGACATGCGATTTATGGCTATCGATAATACTGATACCTTAAAGTAATAAAACAATACGATTTACTGGAAATATTAAATATTTTTAATATAAAATGGAACTTATTATTTAGTGTTAATATTAATTAAAATGAAAAAATTTAATTTATAGTAAAGAACAAAAAATTCAAGGAAAAAATTTAATTTTTTAGTGAAAAATGAATTGTAGTGTAAGATAAAATTTTTGGTGAAAAATTTATTTTTGTTGTGAAAAATTGAATTTTTATTGAAATTTTGAATTTTTAATGAAAATTTGAATTTTTAGTGAAAATTTGAATTTTTGTAAATATTTCTTAGTTTTTAATTTCTTATTTAAATTTCTTAAAAAATTCATGCCATGTTAAGACAAAGCCAACGCATAGTGAAAATTTGAATTTTTAGTGAAAATTTGAATTTTTGTAAATATTTCTTAGTTTTTAATTTATTTTTTTTAATTTTCTTATTTAAATTTCTTAAAAAATGTATGCCAAGCTAAGTCAAAGCCAACTCATATAAAACAATCACTAGCAAGTGTATATTGCGCCTAAAGGCAGACTTGAAGCAAATTGCGGTCTGTAATATTCGAATGAAATGAAGACCGTCAACAAGGCTTTCATTTAATGCATATACTTTAATTCAATTACTTACAATTAGTCGGCAACTAAATTGCTCTTGATAATAAATGAAATTAAATTAATTTAAAACAAAGTTAAAAGCATAACTTGAGGCTGATAAGGCATTTTATGCCTAAAAATCGTTTTGTGTTGAGTACACTCTACAGCTTTTGCGCTCGCTCACTCTCGCTGTCTCTCGCCACTGCTAAACGAGCCATTTTGCAGATTAATAACTGCGCCTAAAAGCGCACACTTCATTTAATTGAATATTTTATTAGGCCAAAGCCCAAAAGTAGGCAATGCAAATGCGCTAAAATTGCGTAGACGCAACGTTGAGGCACGATAAAACATTTAAGTTAATTGATGTGTCGATGAAGTAATGGAGATGTGGTGTGAGAAGTGGAAACAGAATGTGGTTTGGCAAGTGGATTTTGTGTTGGCAACTACAGTAGTTGTTTTCAAGTTCTTTTTAATATCAAAAGTATTTTCTAAAAATATTATTTAAAAATATTTTTATTCAGTTTTTTTTTCATTAATTTTTGTCTCTATTCATTAAATATTGAAATGTTGACTAAAATTTTAAAATGTTCATTTAAATTAAATTTTTCATTAAAAATTAAATTTTTCACTAAAAATTAAATTTTTCATAAAAATTCAAATTTTCACTAAAAATTAAATTTTTCACTAATAATTCTATTTATCACTTAAAATTCAAATTTTAACTAAAAATTCAATTTTGCACTAAAAATTCAAATTTTCACTAAAAATTCAATTTTTCACTAAAAATTCAAATTTTCACTAAAAATTCAATTTTTCACTAAAAATTAAATTTTTCACTAAAAATTAATTTTTCATTTGAAATTTAATTTTTTTACTAAAAATTTATTTTTTCACTAAAAATTCAATTTTTCACTAAAAATCTAATTTTCACTAAAAATTAAATTTTTCACTAAAAATTAAATTTTTCACTAAAAATTAAATTTTTCACTAAAAATTCAATGTTTCAATAAAAATTAAATTTATCACTAAAAATTAAAGTTTTCACTAACAATTCAATTTTTCGTTAAAAATACAATTTTTCACTTAAAATTCAAATTTTCAATAAAAATTAAATTTTTCACTAAAAATTAAATTTTTTAATTAAAATTAAAGTTTTTACTTAAAATTACATTTTTGACTTAAAATTCAATTTTGCACTAAAAATTAAATTTTTGACTAAAAATTCAATTTTTCACTAAGAATTCAATTTTTCACTAAAAATTCAAATTTTCACTAAAAATTCAATTTTTACTAAAAATTAATTTTTCATTTAAAATTAATTTTTCATTTAAAATTCAATTATTCACTAAAAATTCAATTTTTCACTAAAAATTCATTTATAAACAAAAAGTTAAATTTTTCACTAGAACTTTAATTTTTCACTAAAAATTTAATTATTCACTAAAAACTTTTTTTTTCACTAAGTATTCAATTTTTAACATAAAATTGAAAAACTTACAATTTTCTCTAAAGATTCATTAATTTCATTTAAAATTTTAGTTTGAGGATAATTAAAATAATTAAATTTCCAACTTTAACTTGTCATTTATAGTACCTCCTTCTTCCCAACCTCAAACACCTCAGTGCTGATCTAAACTGCAGCTGTTTTTGTCTGCATTAACGCTTATTATACCATTAAAATAATTACTTATTTTAGCACTTACACCAAGCATTACAGCATTTTATCTAAGCTAAGCCACACAGTACGCCATATAGACAGAAAGCAGAGAGATGGACGGAAAGATAGACTGACGAAAGACTGACGGAGGATATACTGCATATGTTAAACTGAAAATTGATACCTTCTCGAAGCGCCGTCAACAGCTATCATTAGCAGTGACTACTACTCGCACCACTCATCAGCGCACTCTGCCATTTGGGTTATGAGTTTTCTGTGCTCTAAACTATTTTTAACGGACACGAGAAGTGCTTCTGTGTCTGGTTCGGGGTGCAAAAGCATTAGCATTAGTGCTTAACTTTTTGGAAATTCTATACTTGAATAGTTTCCCCATACAACGTACTACACAAAACTGGAAACATTATTTATGTTATGGCTGTAAAGTGCAAGCAGTGCGTAATGCTTTAAAATCTTTAATAGGGCTTGCTTTAATTTGTGTTGCATACTTTTGGGTAGGTTTTATTTTTAAAACGCTATATTTTCAAAACAACTAAAGTGAGTTAAATAATTTTTACAATATTTCAAACGTAATACTTAAAACTATTGAAATTTGTACACTTTCAATAAAAATATTTAATATTTTCTGAAATAAACACTGTTTAATTCAATAAATTATAAACTATTAATAAAACTTTATAAAAATGTTACATCTAAAATATGTGTATTTAAAATTAAAGAAAATATAATAAATATATGCAAAATTAAAACTATATTTACTGCTGCATACTTTTAGACATATTAGACTATGTTACTCATACGTCACGCATTACTTGTTCACTAACTATATTAAAAAAGCTATAGTTTCTAAACTACTCAAGCGATGACATCAGTTTTTAAGTATTTCAAAGTGAATTCTTCGAGCTATTGGAATTTAGTTAAATTTAATGAACAATATTGTATAATTTCTACAATAAAAAGTGTTAAATATTGAATTTATAAAATTTCCTTTAAATTATAACTTAAATAAATTAAAGAGCACAAAATAAATTTAGCAAAACCAAAAATAAACTTTGTTATATTTAACAGCATTTTGCATATTTCATAAGCTCACTAATTTTGGCGCATTTACTGCCCAAGCTACCCTGCATAAAATATTAAAGCAGCTAGCTCCGCAACGAACAGTGCTTAATGTCTTTTAATGCGCTTAATTTATGAATTCAATGAGCTTAAACTCGACTTAAGTCGACAGGTGGAATGGCCAAAGGATTGCCCTACGACAACGCCTTAGAATATGCAATGCAAAATGCAACACTGTGTAACAGGCAACTAAAATCTGCGAACGCCTGTAACAAATACGACTTGTTTTTTATAGACTTGAACTCAAGTGTCTTCTTACTAAAGGTGTCCATTCGCCTGTCTGCAAGTCTCAAAGTGTCTTTGTGTGCGACTGTGCTGAGTGCATTTTGTGTAGGTGCAAAATTCTATTAGCAACTAAAGTTGCAACAACTCTTAACAAAGTTTTCTATGAGCGCAGTGCGAATTTGCGCTTGCATCGCGGGCAAATACATTGACGATGGTTTGGGTGTTTGCAAAAGTTTGCTTTAATGCAATTGTTACAAAACAAACATAATTCAACGTGCTATAGTTGGCGAAAACAATGAAAATGTTAGAGGTTGTTGATATAGATGAAGTTGGCGCGGCTTAAGTTGCCTGATGATTTCAATTTACAACATGGCTTTCAAGTTAGTTGAGATTTTTCGAATATAGCACAGAAAACAAAGGCACTTTTTAAATGCATAAAATATATTTCTTAGGTCAAGTAGTACTTCTTCGTTGTAAGCAATTTTGCATTATTTTAAATTAATAATTTTTATTTCAAGTAATTTTTATTAATCTAAAATGATCTAATAAATATATCTTATTTAGAAATAAAGAAAACAGATTTTTTTTTAAGGTTTTGACATTTTTTTTTGAGGTAACATTCTTTTTTTTTGATATTTTCGTATTTGTGGAGATTGGGAGGTTATCCTCTGGTTGTCAAAATAGTGATTTAAATGATTTATATCAATTTAATGTACAAACAAATATTAGTGAATTTTATCTTTTTGTAATTCTTTTAGATTTTAATTTAATCTTCTTAACTTTAAGTAAATGTTTTCTATTTAAAATAATTTTTCATTATTTCTTTATTATTTTAAATAATGTTCTATTATTTGTAGTAGTTCTTCTTAATTTCAACTAAATAATTAATTTTAAAATACTTGAGATATGTGTAAAAATCTCCAAAATAATCAAAATCTAAAAAAAAAAGTTCGGAATAATTTAACTTTTTGAGAGATAAAGAGTAAAATTTCGATTTTTTGGAGATTTTCACATTTCTGATATTCAAATTTTGGTTTTTTGAGACTTTCACATTTCAGAAAATTGCGGTGTCAAAATGTTTTTTTTATTTTCAATGATTTGTATCGAATCCATGCAACAAAGATTTTGTTTTCTTTTGGAAATTCTCCTGAGTGCAAAAATGTTTGTCCCGATGAGCTGCATCGATACAGTAAACTTTTTGTTTTTGGAGATTTTAAAGTTTTTCGAGATTGAGGCGCTATCGCATTGGGTGTCAGAATTTTTCTCAATGGTCATTTATTTTGTGAACAATTTTGAATTTTTTTATTTTAAGACTTTTATAAATATTTTACAAAAATAAAAATTGAACTTTATAATCTAAAATATATTAAGAAGTTGCTGAGACTCATGTTGTACCAAAAAAAAAAAAAAATGCCGAAAAAACAACTTTCCTCTTTCTTCCCCGAACTGTTCTTTTTCGCGTAGAATTCTTCCCCGTAAAATTATTCCCCGCGTAAAATTCTTCCCATAGAGTTCTTACCGTGAAGTTCGCTCCTTAGAATTCGAAACCGTAGAATTCATCCCGTAAAATTCTTGCTCTTAGAATGCTGCCTCGAAAAATTTTTCCCCGAAGAATTCGTCCCCATATAGTTCTTCACCATATAAGTATTTTTTTTTGTAAGTTTAAGTGTGGTGAATTTCGGTGTGGTGAGTTTCGGTGTGGTGTGTTCTAATGTGGTGAGTTTAACTAATTTAGGATGAGATGAATTTCGGTGTGCTGAGTTTTAGTGTAGTGTGTTCTGGTGTTGTGAATTTAGGAGTGGTGAGGTGTGTTCTGGTGTGGTGAATTTTGGTGTGGTGAGTTTAATTAATTTGGGATGTGGTTTCTTTAGGTGTGGAGAGTTAAAATAATTTGGGGTGGTTAAAATTCTTGCTCTTAAAATGCAGCCTCGAAAAAATTTTCCACGTAGAATTCGTCCCCATATATTTCTTCACCATATAAGTATTTTTTTGTAAGTTTAAGTGTGGTGAATTTCGGTGTGGTGAGTTTCAGTGTGGTGTGTTCTGATGTGGTGAGTTTAATTAATTTGGGATGTGATGAATTTCGGTGTGCTGAGTTTTAGTGTGGTGTGTTTTGGTTTGGTGAATTTATGTGTGGTGTGACTTGGTGTGGTGTGTTCTGGTGTAGTGAATTTTTCAGTGTTGAATTTAAGTGTGGTCTTTTCTGGTGAGGTTAATTTCGGTGTGGTGAGTTTAATTAATTTGGGGTGTGTTGAATTTCGATTTGGAGAGTTAAAAGTGTGAAATATCGACATACAGCATCTTGAAAATATATTGTGTATGGGAGGTGCCACACCCAGTGACCTACTCCTGCCCACATTTAATGAGACATTTAAAAATATAGCACTGAGTAAAATCTCATCAAATTCGCTTTACTAATTTCGTATTAAATGTGTTTTAATAATTGGGTTGTATGGGAGGTGCGACGGCAACACATTTTTTGTATGTCAAAATTTCAAAAAATTTCATTTCAGTCGCTCAGAAGCATTCACAGAAAACGGATGTGTAATACATTTTTTTAACCCTTCTAAGCATGTCGAGTCAAATGTACACCAGAAGATTATGCAGTGCATATTTTTCCCTTCATCTTTCCACATAATGCGGATATCAGAATTTAAGAATTTTGTCTGGTTTTGCACCTAGCACCACAACATTAGTCAGTATATTTAAATCAAATATTTCATATACAAATTTACAAAAAATATAGCGAAAAATTTCAATAAGATAGAGTGTAAAACGTTATAAAAAAGTTGACTTTTTTGCAACTTTGACTCGATTTTTTTGCAAAATTTCGGCGTGATGGCAAAATTTCGAGTTTGCAGCTAGAATCATGAGACCGAAATCTATCAGATATCCATATTAAAATCTTTATGGAACAGTGTTATTACCCAGTTTGCCATTCGTTTCGATATCGTTACGAGATCAATCCGAGATGCAGGACAATTTACTCGATATCGGATACTTTATCGTAACGATATCGACCGGCAAATTGTACCTACATTGTAGGTAGATTACGGAACGTTTTGTCGGAGTTTTCTCGATACGAAAAAATTTTGAAATCGGAACGATATCGAAGAAAAACAAGATCAAAGTTCGAGATTGCTGCGAAAAATATTGCGATATCGATTTGATTAATATTTAAATATCGTATTCTGTCAAAGAATTTGAATGTACGAAAATTTTTAAAAATTAGAATCGAGAATGTAACGATATCGAACTATTTTATCGAAGTTATTCGAGAAAGCTTCGAGGTATCGAAGGTCTCCGAGACATGGCAGACTGGGTAAAGATTTGTATACTAAAAAGTTCAAAGTGATTATTATAATAGGGGTTTTTACATAAAAATCTTTTTGAAAAACAAATTTTCATTTTTTTCGAATATACTTAAACTTTATTATTTTTTTAACTATTTTATAAATAATTTTCCAATTATTTTTTAAAATTCAATTAATTTAAAATTGCCTAATATTTTCTGCCTTTGCCACACCTGTGCTTTAAGATGTAACATTAAACAATATTTGCACCGCTTGTCGTTAGAGAAACAATCATATTGCAATATTTTTCATCATCCACACACTTTGCAAATCACCCAGACTTGCTTATTAAACAAACTTAATTAAAGTTTCCAGCAACTGAAACTAATTCTGCAACTAATGAGTGAAAGACGAACTGTTGCAACATGTTACGAGCTACAAATAATAGTAACAGCTGCTGTTGACTATGTGTGTTACCGGGATCTTTTGCCTGGAACATATTATGTTTGTGCAATTGGAAATGATTGTTTTAATGATGTTGGTTAATGCTGCAACAACATAGTTGATTAAATACTGCTCAAAAAGTTATTATTACAAGAAATATAATAATAAATATCAGAATAATGGGAATGTGGAGCTCTTTAAGAGTTCAAAAAGAAGCTATGCTTCTATAAAAGTAGCTATGGCAAATATATAAAGCTGCCTCTAATTTCTTTATAACATCGCAGCACATACTCGATAAGCCGTATTTAATTTCTAAATTTCTTTGAAGACTTTGAGACGGCATTCAGGTGCTTTGGGTCGGGCCCCTCTTTCATGTACTCAATGTTGGCATTACTGATGACAACACACACACACACAAACAAAAAGGCACCATGTTATTCTTAGTCCTTTCTCTTTCCTCTCTTGTTGTGATGCATAGCTTTGACTGACGCGACGCGAAGTTTCTAAATATTTTATGAGCCTGATTTTTTGCTCGGCTGCTTCACACACACGTCGTACGTATGTTGTATGTGTCTTCACCGCAATTGTGGGAAAAATAAAACGTGGCGAAAATATAGAAATTTCAAAAATGTTTGTACAATATACGTAGTGAAAAATACAATTTATGCAATACAGTCAGCTATTAAAGGACTTTTGAAGGGGCTTCTGGGAGCATTATTTAAAAGGGCAGTGTTGCGCATTAAGTGATGAATTTTTAATTTGAGAAGTTTTTAAATTCTCAGAAATATAAAAGAAATTGAAATTGCGATATATAAAAAATAAATATTTTTATAAATCATCAAGAAATTATAAACCAAGGAAAAAACAGAATAATAAATAAAAATACATAAGTATCATAATCATAATAATAATAGTTTGGCACTACAGTGCTATAAGAACTTAGAACTTTCCAATAGTATTTATCAAAAATATTGTAAAGCAATAAAATTACTATTTTAATAAATTCTTTAAATAAAGATATAAGGCAACAAGATTTTCCGATTAATTCAAAAGTTTCATAATTCAAAAGTTTCGACTTGGACGAGGCACCTCCCATGCAATTCATATATTAAGCACATATTATATCAGCAATTAGGGTAACGAATCTAATGATATTCAGTTCAAATTTTGCTATTTTGTCTGCCCATACAAACTGAATTTTTAACTATTGCATCTCAGTGCATCTTATTCGCACTTATGTGTTTTTCTAATGCGTTGATCTTCGATCTCTTTCTCGCACATTGCCGCAGTGCGCTAAATGATCTTCCGTCTCTTTCTAACACATTGCTTAGTTCGCTGAATTGTCTTACGTCTCATTTGCTCTTACACAGTGGAAAAAATTACCTCTTTTCGTAACAATATATATAACCTCACCACGTCGATACTCATCACAAAAAAACTTACTTAACTGCGGTTCAATAAAATGGAAATGTGAAACCCCTTCAATGTGTTGTTCAAATGGATTAGGATAAACTGTCTCAGGGAATAATTATTCGAGGAAGAATGGTCTGAGAAAGTAAAAAATTCTCTCGCATAGAATGATTTCAGGGTCTTGGGAAATAATTATCCGGGGAATAATTTTCCGAAAAAGCATTGTCTCTGGGAAAAATTATCTCGAAAAGGAATTGTCTCTTTCTTTATGCAAATCTTTTTCTGTGTAAAATTGTCTTTGGGATTAACTGATTTGGGAAATAATTCTTAATCTGGTTAATACATTCATAATTACACCATTTACATATGTAAATCAGAAAAGATTCATTGAAATTTAAATAACATCAATTCAAAGCCTCTTACGAAACGCCACACGTTTCAATTTGCTTACGAAAAACGGCACATTAAACAAAATGTTTTATTAAAACAAGCATAAGTTTATTGTATCCAGGAAAAGAAGCATTCAATTATTTTAGTCCCGAAAATAATCGCATTGTCGTTTTCTGCACGAACAGAAGCATAACCTTATCTTTCCCACGAATAGAAGCACATTTATATTTTATCTACGAACAAAAGCGAATTTTTAAATTCACCACGAATAAAAGCATATATCGTCGTTGTAGAACTAAAAGTCACCAACTACATTTTCAAAATACCAATTGTTCATTTACAATAATCATTATATATCTTTCAATTTCTGATCGACGAGCTCAATTTTTGTACGAAATGACAAGAAAATGTGAATCTATCAATTGGTATTTCAATTTTAAAAATGTATCAATTACTTTTTGTAATAATTATCAACAAAGTTGAAATTTAAGATGTTCATAAAAATGTATTTGGTGACTTTTCGTTCTACAAAGACGATATGTATTTTTGAGACAGATATCCCAATATACATTTTTGTGGTTAGGAAATCAAAAAATGTTGATGATGGAGTGTTTTATGACCAACATTTTTGATTTTTCATTGATGACGTAGCTTTCAGGTGTGTCAGTGGACAGTTTTTAATGAAACTGTTCCAATGAGTAATAGATTCACATTCAGGTGCGTCATTGGAACATTTTTGAAACTGTTCCAATGGACATAGACATACATGCAGGTGCGATTGTTTGATTGAACCTACTTGCGTCACTGGAATTTTTTTTTTTGGAAAAATTTTTCTATTGGGATTTGACCAGCACCCACTTGTGTCAATGCACATTTTTTTGGTAAATTTTTTTAATTTAGGATTTTATCAGTACCCACTTGCATAATTGGACATTTTGTTGGAAAAATTTGTTCCTTTCGAATTTTCCAGAACCCATTGAAATTTTTTTTTTGTAAAATTTCTTCCTTTAGGATTTGGCCAGAAACTAACATTGGATATTTTATTTTCGTTAAAATTTGTTCCTTTGGGATTTGGTCAGAACCCAACTGCGTCATTGGTCATTTATTTATTTTTTTGGAAAAATTAGTTTCTTTCGGATTCGAAGGAACAAAAAATGTCCAATGACGTTCTGACCAAATCCCAATGGAATAAAGTATGCTCTTGTGCACAACTAGTCTACTGGGAAAATATATATGCTTTTATTCTTAGCGAAATGATAAATGTACTTTTTTTCGTAGCTAAATATAAAAGTGTTTTTATCGTGGCGAAAATAGAGTTATGCTTTGTTTCGTGGCTAACAAACGTATAAGCTTCTTTTCTTTTGTATAATAAACATTTAATTGTTTTCGTGGGGAAACTGAACTTGTGCTTCTTTTCGTAGTTACGAAAAACGTGCTGTTTTTGTACCCAAATTGAAATGTATTGGTTTTCATAAGTGGCATCGAATTTTAATTCAGAAATTTTATTTGAAATTCAAAAAATCTCAATTGATACTCATAACTTTTTATTTCGAAATCAGAAAATATTAATTGAAAATACTCTTACTGAAAATATTCGTACTTACGTTCTTCATAATTTTTGTACGTTATTTTATTACAAAGAGTCAATAAAAATAAAATTATTAAAATTACAATATAAAATTATTAGTATGTAAATTTATCTTAGTGTACTTTATGCTTCAGGTGAAAATGATGATTTTTCTCAAACGTAAATTACTTTCCGCTCTAAGTCATTTTTTAATTTTTAGTTTATGGGCCATTCCACACCAAATCTACCAGCGGTTGGAAGTCACCTTCGTCGATTTCAATGAAATTTGGGCAGCTGATAAAGCTTATTAAGATATGCATTGTCCAATTTTTTTTTTCGACCTCTACTTCCAGAGATACAGTGCTTCAAAGTTACAAAAAATGGGCCAAAAATCACTTTTGTATTGTTTTTCATATTTCAATATCTCTTAAAGTAGGAATGTTAGAAACTTCATTGATGGCTCGTTTTAAAGGTAATAGAATAGGCTTTAAGAAAAATTAAGTTGTAAATTCTAAACTTTACCATGTGCCCGTGGTCATTATTTTTACATTTCAAAATTGATTTCCTTAAAAAGGACGCTTTTAAAAATTCTGAAAAAAAATCGTGTAATTTGGTTGATTTAATATAACTGTGCATGCCAAAATTCAAGAAGGTATTCTGATTGCATCATATTTTAAAAATTAATTTATATAAGAGATATAAAAGATATAAAAATTGGCTGTTCTATAGCACAATAATGGTTTTTAAAGCAAATGATGATTTTATCTAATATATACTTTTATTTTAATAGTACATAACTTTAATATTAATAGTACATTTTTGTAAATTGATAAATTTTAGTTTTTTCTGTGATATTTTAGGTTTTTTTTGTTTTGTTTGGAGCACTGCATTAATTAGTAATAAATAGTTTATTTTTACGAAAACCATCACTCATTCTTGCCACTGAAAACATATCAGCAATAACTGCAACTTCCGCTTCCGCTTTCACATGCATTTGATACAAATGACTTGCCACATCCGCTTCCGTTGCATTCTGCAAAATTCATTTATAGTATTTTTTCGCAGAAATCTACAAACCAACTGTGTTTGACTCAATGCATGTTCTTCATAAATCAATGCACTGTGTTCACTTAACGTGCTCCTTTTGACAAAACACAGAACCTTTAGTTCCAGGTGAATTGAAGTACCCCCTTAAGATGCCTTAAACTTCCTTGCCTCAGACATTGCTTCCTACGCACTACATATTGCTGCCAGCATTTACATAAAAACGTCGTCAATTTGTTTTCTTTAGCAAATTTGTTACGACAACGACACAGACTATTTGTTCAACAATAAAATAGTTTTGCCTTGCGACATACACTAAAAAAAATATAGATCTTATAGTTTTTTGCTAATAAAATTAATCATAGATTAAATTATTATTTTAAATGGCAAATACTATTATATACTACAAAATACTTTTAAGTACTATTAAATTACTTTTGTGTTTATCTGAAAATATTTATTTTTTGTATACTATTGAATCAATAACTGTGCTATTGACCAATTTTTATAGAATATGTTTCTGGGTGTACTACAGCAAAGGAGCAACGAAACATCGAACAGTACGTCGTTACTTTTGTCGGTCGACTGTAACAGTAACTTTTTGAATACCATTTTTATGTGTTTCCTGTTGGTTTTTGCAGTTAAATTTCAAAGCATTACCATTTCGATAATATTTTTCAATTGTAAAAAAAGTATTTTTTAAGCCTACATAAAAAGAGCAGTTAATTTAATTGCAAAACTTAATATTCATGTTTGAGTAATTTGTAGGATTTCATTTTATGAACTACAGATTATTAAGCAACGTTTTTGAATTCTTTAGTTATTTTTCTTCGTTAAAACATAAAATATTTAAAATGTTTTTAACAAGCTATTGGTTTTTGTGGCTTCGTATAACCTTAACTCACTTTTAACTTTGTTATTAACGATGGGGTTTTTCTGAGTTACTGGTGAAAACCCTATAGCGTCAAAGCTTGTCGAAAACATTTTCTGCAAAACAACGTAGAATGTGGCAACCTTTTAAATGCATAAATTACGGTTTAACAAATTGCGAAGTAGGGTTAGAAATGTGAGCTGCAGAAATCAAATACTTGAATTTAACATAGGAACGATGCAGCTTAAATTAATAAAGTTTTTAACAACCAATTCGCATAAATTAGAAGCAGATCTATTGTTTAAAACTACAAAAAGTACATTTGAACTGTATTTTCATTTTTAGCGAATTATTTAATGTTCATATATTAAATTGAAATGTAAGAAATATCGAAAAGACAATATCAAAATTTATTTTATTTACTACATATCGACGCTCTTTACGAAAATTAAGACGTTTCAAAAGTTTGTAAGAAAATGTTGATATAAATATTTCAAACATATTACTCTTCGTAAGGGATATCGATGTTGAATGTGCAAAGAGTTGAATGTGCAATTTTTGACATTTGTGCTTTTTTACATTTTTGAATGTTGTTTATCCTGAAGTACGCTGTGCCAAAATCGCGTGTCATTTTGTTAGATATTTTTCTATCCTCAAAAGACAAAACAAAAGGCGAATTTTAAAAATTGAAAAAATAATTATTGGTGCAAGATAAAATAGTGGTGTAAAGGTAATATTTGTTTGTTTTTAAAGCACCTATCGATTGGCATTATTTAAAATATTTTGCCATACATTTTTTCCTGCAAATAACAAATGGCAAATTAATGTTTGGCAAAATATTTTTAATTAATGATGCCAATAGATAGGTGCTTTAAAGTCAAACAATTAATGCCTTTACATTACTATTTTATCCGGCGCTAATAAAAAGTTATAACATAAAAAACAAAAATATTTGCGTTTCGATCAGGATATAGCCTCACAAATTCCGTAAGGTTGTCCAAATCTAAAGATATTTTATATACGTTATATTTTATATACGTTTATATACGTTATAATAAAATAACAGAAAAAATTGAAAAAAATATAAATTTTACTAATTTTTGAAGCATTTCAAACTTTAAAATTTGATTTCCCAACATTTTTAAAAATGCACATTCGCCCCTTTGGCATGACAGTGACGATATTATTTATTTACTTTTTTATACCCTACACTAAGAGTGAAAGGGTATATTCAATTTGGTACGCCGTTTGTAACACCCAGAAGGAAGCATCTCCGGTATGGAAAAGTATATATATTATTGATCAGAATGACCTCCTGAGTCGATTTAGCGATATCCGCCCGTCTGTCTGTCTGTTGAAATCCTTACTACTTAAACAATTGAATAGTTAGATAAATGAAACTCATAATTTAGATTACTTATATACCTATGCTGTATGTGAGAAAAAATTAGGCATATCGGTCCATTGTGACCTGTGATCTGACCATTTATATTCAAATAACTCATATAAAATTTACATCTGCAGTTCAGTTTTACTGTATACGTGCTTAGGTAAACTTTTTTGGTCAAACATATATTGACTTCATGCTCAAATACATGGAAATAACGTTTTCCCACGAAACGACTTGTGGTTCCCAAAAAAAAAAAAAGCCAAAATTCGGTACACCTATCCATTTGTAAATATGGGTATCAAATGAATGGAAATTCTTTAGCGATTGAAAGTTTGCAGTTATTTTTAAGATTTGTATACCCTGGTGACCTATATACCACTATGAATGGTAACCACACATATGTGTAGGGTATTTATAGTCGACTGAGACCGACTATAATTTTGATAATCCTAACTATCATTATCCCTACTCTAAAATTTCCCATGTGATCTAACCTTCCCAACTGGTTTCTTTTGATTTAATCTAAAATTATAAAATATTTCACTTCAATATAAAAAAAGAAGTGTTTAGAAAAAATAACAAAATTCGTAAGTATGATGAACATATGTTTGTGCTTGGTCGCACTATATTTCCTTCGCAACATAATTATTCTCCTGCAAAATTAGTCCCCAGTACAGTCTTTGCCGGACAATTATTACCCGCACAATTCTGTCCCTAGCCAATTTTGTTTCTAACAATTCTACCATGAACAAATTATACCACGAACCGTTCTTTCCAGAAAATGTTTTCTCAAAACCATTTTGACACTCGAAATTCTTCTCAAAAACAATTATTTTCGGATAAATTCAACTTCTACATATATCTTTCCCAGTCTATTCTTTCGCAAGATAATTTTTTTCTATATAATTTTTACACGAGTCTTGAAAATTCTGAAACAATTCTATAACAGACATTCTTACTCGAGACAATTCTTTCTCCGATAATTTTTCCCGATACATTTTTTTTCAAAATCAATTCTACATAAAAACTATTCTTCCAGTTTCAATTTCAATTCATCTTCGGACAAGTCTTTCCCGGACTACTACTTCCGGAAAAATATTATCCGAACAATTTTTATCATAAATATTTTTTTCCCTAAAGAATTCCAAATCCGACAAATTTTTCCATTACTAAATTTTGATCCAAACAATTTTTTCCAGAAAAATGTGATCTCAAGACAATTCTTACACATGAAATTTTTTACATAATCAACAGTAAATTATTCTCCCAGACATTTCATTCCAAGAAATTTTTTTCTCGGGGGAATTGCTAAGATAATTCTTTATTGGACAATTCTTAATCGAGATAATTCTTTCACGAGTCAAGTCTTTTCAGGACCATTTTTTCCTATAGGAAATTCTTTCAGGTATATTTTTTTCCCAGACGATCCTTCTTCAGATAAGATTTCCAGTACAATTATTTTTCGGACAATACTTATCCGAGAAAATATTTTTCTTCCACATTTTTTCTTACATAATTTTAACATACATACAATTTTTCACCAACACAATTTATCCATTAAAAATTTAATTATTCACCAAGCAATTCTTTCTAGAAATAATTTTTCTCTAGTCAATTATTTTCAACAATTACTCTGAAAACAATTCTTCCTACACACAATAATTCCCAGACAGTTCTTATTCGGATAATTTTTAGCCAAATGAGTTTTTCTCTATACACAGAAAAAAAAATAATAGACGCAAATATAGTAACCGACATTAATTGCATTCATTAATCAAACTAGCAAAGAAATTCATTAATTTAATGAAAACATTTGCTATTCTTTGTTATATAAGCAATTGCATTCGCTAATATGTATATTTGTACGTCAATGCAGCAAATTAATTTGCTTAAACTGCGCCGACTAAATTATTTGTTGCATTGACGTACAAATATTCATATTAATTAATTAATTAATTAATTAATTAATTAATTAATTAATTAATTAAATAATTAATTAATTAATTAATTAATTAATTAATCAGCTAACAAAATTGCTGAATTAACGAAGAAAAGCAAATGTTTTCATTAAATTAATGAATTTAATTGATGGATTGATTCATGAATGCAATTAATGTCGGTTGTTATATTTACGTTGATTATTTTTTCTGTGAAGAATTTATCCTCTTGACATTTCTTTCCAGAAACAATTCATCTGAAGGCAATTCATTTACAATATATTTTTTCCGAACAACTGTTCTCCGAATAATTTTTTCTATAGACAATTTTCCCAGACGAAATTGTTTTCCAGACAATTTTTCCCCGATTTAATACTTTTCACCATTTCTTCATCTTGACTATTATTTCCAAATAATTGTTCCCTGAATTCAGTACTCCCGTAAATTTCCTCATATTGAAGAACACTTAATCAGTTAGTATTTCCAAGTATTCCCGAATTTTACTACCCAAATAATTATTCTCCATGACAATACATTCCCAGAAAATTATTACCAGATATGGTTTTTCAAATATTTTTTTCATATTAAAAAATACACATTTTCATTCACTAATCTAATCGATGAAAGTATTCATAATATAGATATTTTGCAGTCATTAATATTATTGATCTGCAATGCAATATAATAGGAAGAAATTTTTTAAAATTTATGTTGATTTGTTTCATAAATTTCGAACGTTCTTTAGAACCTGTCCGTTAAAATTACTAATGCTTTAGATTTTTATGCACTCAGAATAAAATGTCCCATTATGAGTGTGTGCAAATTTGACTAAATTCCTGACTAAACTAAATTGAACGGCTTTTCATTGGATCACCATTCGGTAACCGGTAATTGTTAAAATCCATAATTAATTGAATATCATATGTCTTTTGCTGTCATCCAATTTAGTTCAATTTAGTCTACTCGAAAATTTACTAAATTGAAAAGTCGAACACTGCATTACCGGCCAAATTTAGTTTAGTCAGCAATTTAGTCGAATTCGCACACACCCTATAAATCAATTTATGGTTCATGTATTAATAGTTGTTTCTTTATAAATCAAAAGTTTTCTAATTAATTCAATAGTATTTGAAAAATTCTGTACCATAAATTTAAATATTTCAATATTATTATTTTTAATAGAATAAATACTGTTGTTTTAATGGTTTCCTCCTATAATAATAAACGTGTTATGAAAAACGAATACAAACATGTTCGTTTTGTACGCCATGTTTGCTCAAAATGGTCGCATTTATTTTTTTCTAATAATTCACATTATTAAACGCGACATTGATAAGGACTCAATGTATTTAATGTAAATGCATTATATATAACCTTTTTTTTATTTATTACAGAAAATAAATAATACATCGCACTTATATTATGGCAACGGACTCAAAAATAAATGCGGACTCAAGTATTACAATTAACTATTGGAAACAGAAGCAAACATTAAATGTGGTTTAACCTTTTGTAATGAGAAGTGTCTTTTAATGTGTGTGTGGTAAAAGTGAATATCTATTTCGACATTTAAATAAAATAAATTATACAATAAATTGACTTAAATACATTTTTGTTTTAATAAATTATTAGGAAAATGTAATTCGACTATACCATAAAATTAATAATACGAATCATTAAATTTGTATAGGTCTTTCTTAATGTATTTAAAATATCACATTATAAAATTTATGGTACAACCAGACATTGTATTAACAGTTTCAATATTACTGAATTAATGGGACACATCCTTTTGAGCAATTTTAATGGTATAAATTACAGTTTTCTATGGAAATACTATTAATTAACCATGTTTTTTTTTCTGGGTGTGGAAATCGAAAAACTATATTTTGTTTGGTTTAATTAAATTTGAAGAACTCGGTGGACATTAGAAGTTTGAAACACGAATTTCTATAAAATGATGTAAACTTTTTGTTGTTATGAAGTTTGATACTTAGAAGGTGTCTTTTGCCGTTCCTCCTTGTATTGTAAAAATAATTGGAGGATGTTAAGCAATAATGCTTCGTACTGATTTGTGGTATATTTATAACTTTTAAATAGGTTTATATGAAAATGAACTTCAATTGCTGAATCTTATAATTTTTAGCATAATGATAATCTTGAACTTAATAAATGCTACAATATATGTAAAATCAATTTGTAATCTTTAAATTAATTTAATTTGAATCAAATTCTAAAAGTGATTTAAATATTTTAAAAAATTCCTTTTTATGGTACTTTAAACATAATTCATATTTTTTAATAACAAAAAATATTTAGCCTTTAATTAATTTTATTTTTTTCCGTTACATCTCTTACCATGCTCTGCTCTTAACTACATTAGGCTTTAAACAAAAAGCCTTTTAATTCATTAAAGCTTTGATTAATTGTATTTGGCACCTTTTTTCGGAACAGTTGCTGCTACAGAACCCCAAAAATAAGACTTAAAAACGGCAAAAATTCGTTTTGCACGTTCGCACAATCCATTCGCATTGTCTTCAATTTTTGACATTGCTGCGGCAAATGTAACAAAGGATGCAGAAAATGATAAATGAGTCGTTTTATAAAAAGTTAAAGTAATTTTAAATAAAAAAAAAGCACAACAATGGCATGTTGTGTGAAATTTAATTTTTCTATTACTTATTACCTTTATTTATATTATTAATTTAAAATTTGAAAAATACCAGTTAAATAAATAAAGATTTTTTTTTTTTAAGAAAATTTCTGATTGCTTTTAAAATAAATTTGGCAATAAACCAGAAATATTAAATCCCATCATATGCTACAATAACTATTTTTCAATTTCATTCAAGGACATTTTTAACCCTTCATTTTTTCCGTAGTTGTTGTCTTCGAATATTGCTAGTATTTTTACAAAGCATAGCTTTTCATCTTAATCTATTTTTTAGCCCAAGGTTTTTTTCAGTTTTTGTACCTTTTCTACTTTTGCTTTGTTGAGGTAACCTAAGCAAAAAGTATTTTCTGTCAACAACAGTGTTGCCAGTGCAAATATACATAAAAAAAGGCAGCATGATAAAGAATGAGCGAGATAACAACAATTTGAACGTGTGAATAAGACACACCTGCAGCAAAAAACTACTACCGAAAGAGTCAAATTTTTTGATTGCAGTTTCTAGAAAATGCTTTAACAATGAAGATACTCTAAGTTTAGTCAATGATTACTAACTGAAGAAGACTTAATATAAAATCGGCTTACATTTGTTTATTTGTATTGAACATATTCGGTGGTTTGATGGCTTTTCGGTTGAATTTTATATTATATTATAATAACATGAAAAATGCCTACTCAAAAGGTTTCATACCAACAAATGATTCCGTATTTCGGACGCCATTTCCACTCAAATGTGGCAGCCAATAAAATGTATATGGTTGTTATAAAAACAGTGAAGTTTGTAAGAAGTTGTTGTTGTGTATCCATAATATATATTATGCGAATTTAAACGAATTAAGTACCACCGTCAGTGCATACACTGAAAAGTGTGGAGTGTGTGGAATTAATTGAGCTTATGGCTCTGTAATGTGCGAAATGTGGTAGTAAAATGAGTTAAGACAAGCATTTAAAAATATTGAAACAGTGCATAAAAATTAAATTTTATTCAAATTAAAATTGTTAATGCAAAATTAGTGAAAAATATTTTTTTTTCTAAAAATTTAATGCTTCACTAAAATTCAATTTTTCACTAAAAATTCAATTATTCACTAAAAATTAAATTTTTTACTAAAAATTCAAATTTTCAATAAAAATAAACTTTTTTACTAAAAATTAAATTTTTCACTAATAAATTCAATTTTTCACTAAAAATTCAAATTTTCACTAAAAATTCAATTTTCACTAAAAATTCATGTTGTCACAAAAATTAAATTTTTCACCAATAAATTAAATTTTTCACTAAAAATTCAATTTATCACTAAAAATTCAATTTTTCACTAAAAATTCAATTTTTCACTATAAATTCAATTTTTCACTAAAAATTCAATTTTTCACTAAAAATTAAATTTTTCACTAAAAAATTCAATTTTTCACTAAAAATTCAATTTTCACTAAAAATTCAAGTTGTTACAAAAATAATAAATTTTTCACTAAAATATTAAATTTTTCACTAAAATATTTCATTTTTCACTAAAAATTCAAATGTTCACTGAAAATTCCATTTATCACAATTTTTTTCACATTTTTCACTAATTCCATTGTTCACTAAAAATTCAAATTTTCACTAAAAATTCAAATTTTCACTAAAAATTCAAATTTTCACTAAAAATTCAAATTTTCACTAAAAATTCAAATTTTCACTAAAAATTCAAATTTTCACTATAAATTCAATATTTCACTATAAATTCAATATTTCACTTAAAATTCAATTTTAAGTACAAATTCAATTTTTTTCTAAAAATTTCAATTTTTCATCAAATATTAAAAAAAATAAAATTGAAGCCGTTATCTTGGAGAGATCATAATTTTAAAAAATCATCGTAGAGCAGAGGTTCCCGTCCTTTACTCATTTTGAGCAAGCTACATGCTCCCCTCTTGTAGGGATGTTAAAAATATTTTGATACAAAAATTGTGTATATTAAAAATAAATAAAAATTCACGAATATTATATTAAATATTTCATTAAACTATATTTATCAAGTGAAAACTAACAAATATAAGTTTAAATAAATTTCAATTATAGTTTCAAGTGCGTCATTATGGATCATAAAATTAAGCAGCAAACAATACTGATTAACGTAAAATAAATTAATGACATTTTTGACACTAATTTGTTTAACAATGTAGGTAGGTATTCGACATTAGGTCTCAGGTTTGTTTCAAGATTTTTGAGATTTTAAAATTTTGCTTTGCATAAATAAGTGGATAACAATTTAATTAGGATTCGTAAGATCTAGCTTGCAACTTGTGGATAAACTTTCTGATAGCAAATCGATAACTCTTTAGAGCCCATTGTCTTCAAAAAGTCTTTTGTTTTCATGTCACACTCAGTTCAAGTATCTCTTCCTGAATGTAGGTCAGAATTATAATAGGAAAATAAAACGTTAAAAAAATTAAAAATAACATTATGGCATTTTACTGATATCCACAGATCCATTTTTACCAAAAACAAGAACCCCTGTACATGTTTGAAAATAAACTAAACTTTTCCCTTTTAATTTTCCAACAAATGTCCACCAATTCATGTATGAAATTTCACTTTTTTTAAATCATCGAAGTACCGAGGTCTGCATTTTTCAACGAATTGTTAAAATTTCTTTTCAGGCATTTACATTGGCAACAATTCAGACTTGAATAATTATAAACCAGTTGGGAAGGTTAGATCACATGGGAAATTTTAAAGTAGGTGTAATTATGATAGTTAGGATTATCAAAATTATAGTCGGTCTAAGCCGACTATAAATACCCTACACATATGTGTGGTTACCATTCAAAGTGATATATATGTCACCAGCGTATACGAATCCTGAAAATAACTACAAACATTCAATCGCTGAAGAATTTCCATTCATTTGATACCCATATTTACAAATGGGTAGATGTACCGAATTTCGATTTTTTTTGTGAACCACAAGTCTTTTCGCCGGAAAACATTATTATCATGTATTTGAGCATGATGTCAATATATATGTGACCAAAAAAATTTACCTAAGCACGTATACATAAAAATTGATCTTTATATGTACATTTTATATGAGGTGTTTGAACATAAGATCGGTCACAATGGACCGATCTCGCCAATTTTTCGCACATACAGCGTAGGTATATTAGTAATCTAAGTTATAAGTTTCATTTATCTAGCTCTTCAATTTTAAAAGTAGTAGGGATTTCAACAGACGGACAGACAGACAGACAGACATACGGACGGACAGACGGACATCGCATCGACTCAGGAGGTCATGCTGATCAAGAATATATATACTTTTCCATACCGGCGATGCTTCCTTCTGGGTGTTACAAACGGCGTACCAAACTGAATATACCCTTTCACTCTTAGAGTAGGGTATAAAAATCAGGTCTGAATTCAGTTTTCAGGTCTGAATTATTTCAATACTTCAGAACTGACTTTAGTACTGAAGAGTCATGCCTGAATAATTCATATTGTCAGCGACGGTAGTCGTCAAAGGAGCGATTGCAAATTTTTAAAAATGTTGGGAAATCAATATATAAAATTTAAATTGCTTTAAAAATTAGTAATAATTATTTCAATTTTTTTTTGTTATTTTAGTTTGTTCATCAATTAGCATAACGTTTATAAAATATCTTTTGATTTGGACGACTTAATAATAATAATAATAGTTTGGCGCTACAGTCCTGTATAGAACTTCGGCCGAGCTCTCTCACCATTTTGAGCTGTGCGTGTTATATTTGTACTCAAAGTGGTGGGACCTACAGTTTATTGCCGAATCCGAACGGCGGGTGAGAGCTTTTTCATAGGCAATGGTTTTACTCTCGTAGGTTTGCCATTTACTGACGAGAGGTAGCGCGGTATAGAAAATGTTTCTATGAAAAGATGTTGTTAGCCCCAGTCCAGTCTTGAACCGGGGACCTTTCGGCTCGCAGTCCAACGCACTAACCACTGAGCTACCGCGGCTTTGGACGACTTACTGAATTGTAAATACGGATTTTTTGTCGATTTTTCTTGACCATAACGCAAATATTTTTGTTTTCTTGGCCATAACTTTTCATGGGTACAAGATCAAATAGTAGTATAAAGGCATTATTTCTTTGTTTTAAAAACACCTATCGATTGGCATCATTATTTAAAAATAATTTTTAGAATTTTTTGTTATTTGCAAAAAAATAATTTTTAAATAATAACGCCAATCGATAGATGTTTTAAAAGCAAACAATTCATGCCTTTACATCACTATTTTATCTTGTACCAATAAAAAGTTATGGCAAACAAACGCGAAAATTCGCCCTTTTGGCATGACAAAATTTTCAATTTTTCAAATTTGCCCTTTTGGTTTTGTCTTTTGTGGCAAGAAATATCCAACAGAACTTAACACCATACTTAAGGAAAAACTACATTCAAAAATTTTAAAATAACAAAAATGTCAAAAATTACAAATGACCCACCGGTTGGGAACCGCAGTCGTGGAGAGTTGAATTTGAAATCTATTCTAAATGAATTATTTTGCTCTTTTTTTTTTGGTAAAATTAATAGCAAATATTGTTATGATTTCTTAGGCTTTTTAGGCTATAAATTTTCACATCCGTCTTCTTAAATTCATTAATGTATGCCCTTTCATTAGTATTCACAAAGCACAACACATTAATAAAAGCTGCGTGCCATATTTCCTTTCGCTTAACTGCTTAAAATACTCCTAAATAAATTAAATTAATTTAACTTTCGATCTGTAAAAACATTTTGTACGCCGCGCCGCGAGCTGTTGACCTTTTTGCTAACGCAATTCCAACCAGTTACAAATCCTATTTTCGTTCACGAGTCCCAGAGTCATCTGAGAATGGTGAGTGGGCTGTGTTCGAAAACGAGGTTTATATCGTTTGTTCATCTCAAAGAATAGATACGGAGAAAACATTAATTTTTGTGGACATTCTGTACCCTTTTGTTGTTTGTTTTAAGGATATCTTTCTAACTGTCTGTCTGTCCATCTATAGATCTATCCGTTCGCCTGTCGGCACTTCCTCGTTGACATAACATTCCAGGATATCGTGTACTGCAATTATTTGCGCTTAATTTACGCAGCAATTAAAATAATTCGGACGCGATGCTTTAAAATTCGCGTCAATGTGGCAGCACTGCTGTCGTTTAGAATCACGCTCAAGTTGTCGGCAATTTGTCAATTTTGTCTGCTATTTGTTAAATTGCTGGAAATTAAGTATTGATACTTATTTTTATTTCAGTTCTGTTAAATGTGTGTAAAAATTACAAGAATTATACCATAGTATTTCATGAGTTCATTTGTTGAGAAATATTCAGAGTTTGATGAAATAATGTACAATAATTGATTTTTTAGTGAAAAATTTAATTTTTAGTGACAAATTGAATTTTTGTGAAAAATTTAATTTTAGTGAAAAATTGAATTTATTTTGAAAATTTTAATTTTTAGTGAAAAATTGAATTTTTAGTGAAAAATTGAATTTTTAGTGAAAAATTGAATTTTTAGTGAAAAATTGAATTTTAAGTGAAAATTTGAATTTATAGTGAAAATTTGAATTTTTAATGAAAAATTTGAATTTTTAATGAAAAATTTAATTTTTAGTGAAAATTGAATTTTTAGTGAAAAATTGAATTTTTAGTGAAAAATTGAATTTTTAGTGAAAAATTGAATTTTTAGTGAAAAATTGAATTTTTAGTGAAAAATTGAATTTTTAGTGAAAAATTGAATTTTTAGTGAAAAATTGAATTTTTAGTGAAAAATTGAATTTTTAGTGAAAAATTGAATTTTTAGTGAAAAATTGAATTTATAGTGAAAATTTGAATTTTTAATGAAAAATTTAATTTTTAATGAAAAATTTAATTTTTAATGAAAAATTTAATTTTTAGTGAAAATTGAATTTTTAGTGATAAATTGAATTTTTAGTGAAAAATTGAATTTTAAGTGAAAAATTGAATTTTAAGTGAAAAATTGAATTTTTGTGAAAAATTGAATTTTTAGTGAAAAATTGAATTATTAGTGAAAAATTGAATTTTTAGTGAAAAATTGAATTTTTAGTAAAAATTTGAATTTTTAATGAAAATTTGAATTTTTAATGAAAAATTTAATTTTTAGTAAAAAATTGAATTTTTAGTGAAAAATTGAATTTTTAGTGAAAAATTGAATTTTTAGTGAAAAATTGAATTTTTAGTGAAAAATTGAATTTTTAGTGAAAAATTGAATTTTTAGTGAAAAATTGAATTTATAGAGAAAAATTGAATTTTTTAGTGAAAATTTGAATTTTTAGTGAAAAATTGAGTTTTAGTGAAAAATTGAATTTTTAGTGAAAAATTGAATTTTAAGTAATAAATTTAATGTTTTGAAATTTTTATATTCTGCAAGTTAATATTTTGACAATAGAAAATTTCAAACCATTTAACAAGAATTCAATTTCATTATTTCGATAACTTTCAAAGAATCTACGTATATTCTTTTTTACAATAATTTAGTTTTGCCTTCGAAAAAAACTTTTGCCATCATTGACCTTTGAGGGAAAAGAAAATCGACAAACGCGGCAACATTTACGACAAACAAAACCAAACAACTAACAATTGCAAGAAAGAAAATAACAGAAAAATTGAATCAAATAAATGTTCAAGTGTAAACGGAAAAATATTGCATTTCTTTCAGCAGCTGTAGCAGCAGTTTTTAATAATATTCTCAATAAAAGCGAAATTCCTCAATTGTTTCAATTGTGTCAAAGAAATTTCAAAGTTGCGAGGAAATGAAAAATGGCAAATTGTTTCAAACAAATAATGAAATTTTGCGAAAATTCTATAAAACAACTATGTTTTTTGCTTTTGTGGCAGCAACAAACGCGATTTATGCAAATCTATTGCATACTTTGTCGCATTCTAACGTTTGCCTTGTGTGCCTGATTTATATATTGAGCCCGCCATTTGGCTTGAACATAAAAATTGCAAATGAAATGCATGTGGCCCAGAAGAAGGCAAATCTGCCGAAGGTCACACGTGGCAAAACACCACTCAAGTGAATTTGCTTTTTTTTATATTGGGATTCTCGTGTTTATGAGTTTACTGAATCTGTGATTCAAAATTTCACACTTTGAGTGTGACGTCAAACAAATTGATCCTCTTCCAATTGTATAAATCAGGTCGCAAATGTTCGAACTGCTGCTTTGCTTTTAAATGGTATTTAATAAATACGAATTCTTATGCTGAATGCAAAAAGGAATTTTATTCAGTAAAAGCCAAAAAAAGTTAAATATCAGTAATGCTAAACTTATGAACCACATTTGATCAAGTCGGAAGATTTGAAACATTTCATCTGAATTTGGATGTTTTTCAATCGTCGAACTCACTCCAAGAACAATTTACAATATTGCTGTTATATCTCTTCAAGTCTCTTTTATTTTTGTTTCTCGAATTCATGTTTTTATTATGAAAACACGGTAATTTAATATATCACGTTGCTTTTTCGAATTTATATCAAATAAAGGCAACATTTAAAATTATTTTTTTTTATATTTAATTTTTTATAATAAGAAATTGAAATTTTGAATAAAGAAGTCATACGTTTTTAGCCAACATTTTTAATGAGTTTTCTTAAGTTTTTAAATCAATTTTTTTGTAATGTTTTGAATTTCCTTTATCTATATCATGTAAACAAAATTTTATCTCCAACTATTCGGAACATCTTGAACGATAGAGCGTGTTTTATCATACCATTATCGTTGTCGATTTATCCGTGGAATTTAATACGAATTGCGGTGTTCTATCGGTTCGATTTAAAAATAATTCTCGTAACGAGAGAACTTCATTAACTCGTTAAGATATCTGCGTACATTTTAAAATGAATTGTAGTATGATAAAGATCGAGATCCAAAGCATAAATGGTCTCGAAGCGTTATCGAATAGAATGGCAGACTGTATGTATAAACATTTATCGCATCGGAATTACAATATAGCTAACAAACGAATATAGCTACCATACGAATTAAAATAAGACAATATTAGAAATTTCAAATCTAATATTTAAAAAATGTATTTATATTTCAATTTTATTTAATAACCCCCAATGAAATTAAAAGCATTAGGTTCCATAAAGACCAAAAAATAAGTAATATCCTACATAAAATGTATATGTGAAATGAAACCCAATACACTATCCAACATTAATAGATTATGGGCCATTCCACACCAAATCGACCAAAAAATGTAAAATTTATGATCGATTTCAATGAAATTTGGGCAACTGATAACAGGTTATCGAGATATCCATTGCTCAAATTTTTTTCTACAACTACTTTCAGAGATACAGTGGTTCAAAGTTACAAAAAATGGTCCAAAAATTAATTTAATATGATTTCAATATCTGTTAAAGTAGAAATGCTAGAAACTCCGTTGATGGTTCCTTGTAAAGCTAATAGAACAATCTTTTAGAACAATTAAGTTGTAACTTTTAAACTTGAATTTGTGGCCCGTGGTCATCATCCATGCACTTCAATATTGATATTCTTAAAAAGGACCCTTTTTAAAATTCTGAAAAAAATCACATTTTGATTTAATATAAATGTTCATCCAAATTTCAAGATGGTATTTTGATGGCATCATATTTTAAAAAATATTTTTTTAAATTTTTATTTATTTTTTTCTACAGTAAAAGTTGCAATTTATTTATGAATATTCTTGCAAGGTTTTTTAGTTTTAAGAAGTGAAAGGGACGAAAAATCGGTAGACATTTTTTTAATAAGTACATACCATAAAATTAATACCATAAAATTAATAGTTTTTACTATTAAAATTAGTCAATATGATATTTGTCCGATAAACTATTAAATCAATTGGTGAATCCTATTAAATACAACAAAATACTATAGAATTTATTATTTGTATACTATTAAATCAATAACTGTTCTATTGACAAATTTTAATGGGATTTTATGAGTTTTTTTCTGAGTGTAATAGCAAAAAACTGAGTATAAAATCAGAATAAGTAAACGCGAATTATATTGAATTAATTTAGTGGAGTGCATGGCAAACAGTTTTTTCCGTTTTGTTGAGTACTGTTATTATAATGATTAAAAATACCAAGAAAATAAAAATAACATGAAGTGTTATTGATATAGTTGACATCGTCATCAATGGCAAAATACGACAATATCAACGAGTCAGCATTGATGCCATTGTCTTCAACGATCTCAATTCCTGCTGGGTTGAAACAATGTTTTGCTGGGTTTTATTTTATAGGGGCTTTTTCCAAATGGGCATTTCCTGGGGTTTGGGCTGGGATATTCGTTCGTTTAAAAAGGAAAATTAATGAATTAATGAAGGATAAATAGAGCTAAACATCTGCAAAATACTAAGATCAAAATATAAGAATTAAATAGTTATCGATTCGGACGTGAAAAAAACGAAAGTGTACGTTGGGGTTTTTAAAAAGTCAGCGAACTTTACGTACAAATTGTTTTTTTTTTATTATTTCTAAAAATAGATCAGATAATGTGTTTTATTTGTAATTTTACACTTTGTTTTTAAAAAATATATATTTTTTTATAATAAATCATAGAAAAATTACGCAAACGGCAAAAAAAAGTTCCGTAAAAATACTTTTTGCGTAAACATTATTTTTTTATTATTTAGAAACCTAGCTGAGGTAATTTATTTCATTTTTTCATATGAACACTTTGTTCATAAAGTTTTTAGTTATTTCGTAATAAATCACAGAATAATTCCGAACGTTCCGTATGGAAATTTGAAGTACGATTTTTTTTCTAAATATTATTTTATACCTGACAATATTAATAACATAGCGCAACAAAAAAAAATATACGCAAGATTTTTCGATGGACGTCAAGATTCTAATCACTACCTCATACTCATTTTTCAGATTGCCTCAAATTTTTGAGTTATTACGTAAAATAAATATATGGAAATTCACGTGTTTTTCTACATATTTTAATCTATAACTTTTTACAGATTTCGACTCATTTCTCCTGTATTCCATTGAGAATACTTCAGCTAATATTTTGAAATAAACCACATAAAATTCGGATTGATTTGACCAAAGTTATGATCAGTCAAACGCAAAAAATATGAATTTTAAGGTATACCTATTATTTATTGCATATCTATCTATTATTTACTGATTTTCATAATTAAATAAAAGTATATATCTTATATGAAACTTGATCTATAATTCTATACTTCCTATTACTTTGTTTTTGAAAATCACTCTTTAAGTACTCAGCTTAAAGTGAAATTCACAAATTCGATTGAAAAAATTAACCTTTTCTGTTCGATATGAATATAAGCAGGAACATATTTAATTTTATTTTAAAAGTATGAATATTTAGTATGATCTTCATTTGACTCTATTGTATTATTGAAATATCTATGAATAATTGATAGAGATAAATATTATATTGATTAAAAGTAGCATCAAAAATTGTAAGCGTGAATTTGTATTTAATATGAAGACTTAAAGAGTGATTTGTAAAAACAAAGTAAGCGGAATAGTACAATTATGAATCTAGTTTCACACATAATATATAATTTTATTGAATTATGAAAACATAATATGTTATGCAATAAATAATAGGTACAACTTAAAATCAATATTTTTTGTGTTTGGATGGTCATAACTTCGGTCAGATAAATCCGAATTTCATAAAGTTTATTTTAAAATATTTGCTGAGGTATTCTCAGAGGAATATACAAGAAATTGCAACGATAACTTATATCTCTGAAATGTGAAAGTCCAAAATATGTAGAAAAAGACAAAAATTGCCATATTTTTGTATTATGTAATAACTCAAAAACTTGAGACAATCTGAAAAAACTGTGTATGAGGTAGTGATTAGAAACTTAAAGTCCACCGAAAAATCACACTAAGATTATGGATAAGTAAAAAAGGTCTCCATTGGTTGTCTAGTGTAATCATTATAACGAAATGAAAACTGAAGTACTATTCGAATTTCCAGTTTTTTTTAATTTTTTTTTTACTATTTTTGACAAAAAAAAATTTCATATATATTTTTTTACTAGGCTTTTACACTTTTGTTACTCAAATTTCCGAAAGGGACAGATAGCAATTAGCTGTAAAAATTTTGCTACAATTACTAAAAATCAATGTTTATATTTTTGAACATACTGAGGGAATTCTGCTTTAGAAATAGAGGATCAACTCTATAAAAAATGTTGTTAGTTTTATAGATAATAGTTATATACCCAGAAAAAATACCCTCAAATCCCATTAAAATTAGTTAATAGGACAATTCTTGATTTAATAGTATAAAAAAAAAAAAAAATTTCATATAAACTCAATGGCAATGTCATGGTATTTTCTAGTATTTAATGGTATTTTCCGATTACAATAATAATTTATCCTATTGACTATTTTTAATAGTAAAAAACTATTATTTATATAGCATTTTTTTTCTGGGTGTAGATATTTAGACAATAAATCTTTTTTTGTTTCTGTATTGGACTTATCTAATAATAACAGACTCTCATTACTTATTTGTAAAAAACCCAAATTGAAAAATGACTGCTTTACCTCATCATCGTAGTTGTCCTGTTCCGGCATTGCTGCGATATGTTGTTGTTCTTGTCGCTCTACTTATTGTTCTATTCACTCTCACACACACACACACACACTGTGTCTCTCTCTCTCTCTTAACGAACACTATGTAGTATTTCAATTAACAATTTGTACCAAAAAATTGTTAATTAATTTTATACGCTTCAATTAAAACAGTATTCGAATGTCCTTTGAGTCCTGTGCAATTTAAAGTTGCCCAAAATTATAACGATAATGATGACGCTGACAACGACGACGATGTTATTTTGTGTGTAAGTTTTATGCGCACGGAAGGACATTCATGATGTCGTCTACATGGCGGGCTGCAGCTGTTGGCGCGCGACGCAGCAGCAACACTTGAAAGGACATCATCTGCGTGTTGTTGCTTTTGTCCTTGACTGTAGTAATTAGCCACAAAAATATATATTTTTTATACTGACTATTTTTAGTTTTGTTACGCTGTTGCTTTTACTGTTGCATAATTTGGGACTGTCTGCAGCGAGTTAGGAACTTCTTGTTGTTGTAGTCTAATTTGTCGTTTTGTTGTTGTAGCTGCTTTTTGTGAGTGTGTCGATCTGGCAGCACTAATGACACCTGCTGCTGCTGCACATAGTTGTTGTGGTACTTGTTGTTGGCTTTTGGAGAGAGAAAAAGAGATAAATTTGAAATTTTAATAAAATTCAAAATTCGCGCAACTTTTTGTCTTTTTACAGTGTACAGTGCAAATGTGTCCAAATTTTGTGGTTGTTGTGGTGTGTTGGCCAAATTATTGTCTTAAGTGTTGGGTGGTTTGACGTGAGGCACATTCGTGTGTGTTTGTTAGTAATTTTGTGTTGCATATTTTTAGGCGCTTTGTTTTTTTACAGCTGCATTTCCATGTAGGTTTTTGTGTGTATATATGATGTACATTGTGTGTGTGATTTACCTTGGTATATGTGTTAAGGTTAAGTGCATTAAGGTGAAATATTTACATGTATAAAGAATGAAAAATAAAACAAACGAAGAAATTTTGTACAAGGTTAAAATGTGTGGATGAGTGCGAGAAATGATTTTATAATTTACAATTTGTCTATATTTACAACAGCTTAAATATACAGTTTCCTAATATGAGAAAATTAATATTTAAAAAATTCAGATATAGTGTATTTGGTTTATCAATGTCAATAAATCAGGAGATCATTCTATGACTCAAAAAAATCAGAAAATATTTAATAAAAAAAAACGTCTAATTTTGCACCCATTTTAAGATATGATGTGTTTAAGAAATGCATATTACTGACATGAGCTAGTCAAGAAAAATTATTAAAAAGTATAAATTATTGATAAATGAATATCTACTTAATACTCATTTGTTAGATAATTAAATAACCTTTACAATAATATATCACATGTTTAAATCGATTGACATTTTCCCTTTAAAAAATTCACGTAAAGTGAAAATTTACAAAAATAAAAATACAAATTGTGTATTAGTCATGAATTTCTCATAATTTCGTTGAGGTTCAACCCCTTTTTTGTAATTTATAATAATAGACAATTTCATTCACTCTATGCTTTTATCAATCTGACTGATATGAAACTGTTAATTAATGCTACTGAAATAATTAAACAGTGACAGATCTAGTGATTTAATAAAGGGTTTTTCAATTAGAGCGCAACAAAAGTTTTTTTCAAGTGTTTTTCAACAGGGACGCTACAAAAGTAGAGCCACAGGAATAGCAAACGACGCCATATTTCTTCCCGTTCTTTTGACATTTCTCTTCAGTAAGATTTGCCATTTCATGATGGAAAGATATACAAGCCAACAACAAGTCGAAATTATTAAAATTTACTACCGAAATACGAATTCGTATATCTTTCCATCATAAAATGGCAAACCTTTCAGAAGAGAAATGTCAATAGAGCGACAAAAAATATGGCGTCAATGGCTGTACCCTGTCGCTCTACTTTTGTAGCGTCCCTCTTGAAAAACCCTTTAGTTGAAATAAAAATAAAAACGAAAAAAATCGAAATAATCGAGAAATCATTTTGAACATTTATTATAATTATTATCAATATTACTTGACATAACATACATTTCGGATCATATTTCCACATATATAGATTTTTTTTTTAAATTTCAACCACCAAATTACAAGACCCTGTTTAATAATTTCTGCTGCATTACTTACTACGTTAAAATCACTGTGGTTAATTGAAACAAATCCGGAAAGAACTGGTATATCTTTTTAAATAACAAAACGTAGTGGTTATTGTAACGAAATTTTGAGAATATCAATGACAAAGCCAACATTTGTATTTTTATTTTTGAAAATTCCAATTTTACATAAATTTTTATAATGGAAAATGTCATCTGTTTCAATGATGTGATATACCATTGGAAAGGTACTTTAATTATTTAAAAAAGGAATATGTAGCCGCGGTAGCTCAGTTGTTAGTGCGTTGGACTGCGAGCCGAAAGGTCCCCGGTTCAAGCCTAGACTACCTGGGCTAACAACATCATTTCATAAAAACATTTTTCTATACCGCGCTACCTCTCGTCAGTAAATGGCAAACCTACGAGAGTAAAACATTGCCTATGAAAAGCTCTCACCCGCCGTTCGGATTCGGCAATAAACAGTAGGTCCCACCACTTTCAGTACAAATATAACACGCACAGCTCAAAATGGTGAGAGAGCTCGTACAGGACTGTAGCGCCAAACTATTATTATATTACATGTCATGCCAAAAGGGCGAATCTTTTCGTTTTTTCGCCATAACTTTTTATTGGTATAAGATAAAATAGTGGTGTAAAGGTATTTATTGTTTGTTTTCAAAGCAGCTATCGATTGGCATCATTATTTAAAAACATTTTTTCCTGCAAATAAATGGCAAATTAATGTTTGACAAAATATTTTTAATTAATGATGCAGATCAATATGTGCTTTTAAAACCAACAATAATTGCCTTTACGTCACTATTTTATCATGTACCATTAAAGAGTTATAGCAAAAAAACGAAAAGATTCGCCCTTTTGGCATGATAAAATTTTTAATTTTTCCAATTTCTTCCTTTTTTATTATATTTTTTTATTGGTGCAAGATAAAATAGTGGTGTTAGGATATTAATTAATTGTTTTTAAAGCACCTATCGATTGCCATCATTATTTAAAAATATTTTTTCCAAAAAAAATTTCCTGCAAATAACAAATGGCAAATTAATGTTTGACAAAATATTTTTAATTAATGATGCCAATAGATAGGTGCTTTAAAAACAAACAATAAAAACCTTAACACCACTATTTTATCTTGTGCTAATAAAAAGTTATAGCATAAAAAACAAAAATATTTGCGTTTCATCAGGATATAGTCTCACAAAATCCGTATTAATAATTCAGTAGGTTGTCCAAATCTAAAGATATTTTACGTACGTTATAATAATTGACAAAAAACAAAAATAACAGAAAAAATTAAAAAAAAAAATAAATTTTGCTAATTTTTAAAGCACTTCAAACTTTAAAATTTGATTTGCCAACATTTTTAAAAATTATATAATATTTATATTTATAATATAAGTAACAAATATATAATATTTATAATATCATTGATATTTTTATATACTTTTTATAATTTTACATTTTTTTCATTTGTGCATCCACAGAATAATGTTATCGAACATTGTAATAGTGCGAAAAAGTTCAATAATAAATATACATAGTGCGAAAATTTGTACAATGTAAAAACACATAAATCTATGTAAATTTACAAAGTTCATAAACATTAAAATGAATAAAATGTTGCAAAATTAGTTTCCGAACAAATAAACAGCAACACTTTGCAATTGCAAACTATGGCGAATTTCCCAACTAAAGTTGCTGCTGTTGATGATGATGATAATGATTATATTACAGTGATTGCAGTGCTTTCATGTCAGCAACACTGGCCAAACAAAACCAAACTCAAATTGATCCACGACCCAAACCGAAAAACCCAGCACAAATTCAACCCATTCGACAAGTGCTAACTTTACAGTGTAACAACTTTCTGTAATACCCAGCCACAGTTTGATTTAAAATGAAAAACAAAAAACAATTTAAATTTTAAATCAAAAGTTTGCACAGAATTTGCAGTTGAAAATTTCAATTAAACTTAAAATTTGCTACATACTTTTTGCAGCAATTTATTTTTTATTGCATATTTTTGTTGTATTGCACTTCATGCACTGCTGCGTCTTGAAATATGCAATGAAAATATTTTTTTATTGACAACGAATTTATTTACGTTATGACAATTTTTTTTACTTGATCACACGTGAACATTTTTGTCACATTTTCATTTATTAAAGAGTCACGATGCGCAGCGTAAGCTCGCAGAGCAACGGAAACGGATGAATGCCATGAATGTGCGCAGTGACGCACTCACTCACGCACGCATGAAACGGAAGCCGAAACGTTAGTGAACTGGTAACAAAATGCTGTTTTTTGTATAAATGTTTTACTAGTTTTCATTTTTTGTACTTTTTCAGTTAATATTCTTTTTTTTATTATTATTTTTTTTTGTATATTTTAGAAGTTTTTGATTTTTCCTAATTTTTAGTTAATTTTCTTTAGTTATAGCTTATTTTTTCATTAATTATTTCCTCTTTGGTTTCTGTTATTCAGTTTTCTATTTTAATTAATGTTTCCATTTTAACGTTTATATTTCATTATATTTTGTATTATTTTTATGTTTATTTTTATTTTATTATTGTCTCTATCCTAATATTTTTTAATTTTTGTCTGTCTTGTATTTTAGTTTTTATTCGTTATTTTTTCTTTTTTTTAGTTTTTTCTTTTGTGTCCTTTTTTCATTTAAATTTTTTGATAAATTTTGGTTTTTCTAGTTTAATTATTTTACTTGTAAAAATATTATATGGATTATAGATAAAATTTATAAATTGTATGCTGTTCGTAATCGAAATAAATCATCTTTTTTATATATTTGTGATTTTATTGTCGAATTTTTGCATTTATTTTTGCTTTTTATTTGTGTTTTTGTTGTTATATTTGTGTTCGACTTTGTGTGTTTGTTTTTAAATAGATTTTGATTTTTTTTTTCGGTTTTCGGTTTTCTGTTTTTAATAGGTTTTTTTAATTTTATTTTGTTTGTTTTTTGGATTTAATTTTGTTTTTTTTTTTCTTATTTTGATTAATAGGTTTTATTTTTTTTTTTCATTTTGTTTTCGCGTTTGTTCAATTGTTTCGCTTTTGTATTTTTTTCGAGTATTTTTTTGTTTTGTTTTGTGTTTTTGCATTTGTTTTTGGTTTTGTATTTTACTTTTTTTTTAGTTTTTGCTATTGTTTTTTGATTTTTCTTTTGTGTTTTTATTTTTTCTGTTGTTTTATGTTTTTGGTTTTATTTGTGCTTTTGTGATTGTTTTATATATCTTTGGTTTTATTTTTCTTTTCATTTTGTTTTCGCGTTTGTTATTTTGTTTCGCTTTTGTGTTTTTGTTTATTTTTTTTTTGTTTTGCATTGGTTTTTGCATTTGTTTCTGATTTTGTGTTTTACTTTTTTTAGTTTTTGCTATTGTTTTTGATATTTTTTGTGTTTTTATTTTTCGTATTATTTTATGTTTTTGGTTTTATTCGTGCTTTTGCTCTTGTGTTTGTTTATGTCTCTTTGGTTTTGTTTGTTTCTTTGATTTAGTTTTCACGTTTGTTGTTTTGTTTCGCTTTTGTGTTTTTTTGAGTATTTTTTTGTTTTCTTGCATTTGTGTTTCACTTTTTTTAGTTTTTGCCCTTGTTTTGATGATTTTGATTTTTCTTTTGTGTTTTTATTTTTCCTGTTGTTTTATATTTTTGATTTTATTTGTGCTTTTGCTTTTGTGTTTGTGCTCTTGATTTAGTGTTTTTGTTTTTATTTCTGTGTTTTTGTTTTTAAATATATTTTTTTTTCTCTTATCCTGTCTTAAATTTAGTTTTCTTGTATATTTTTAATTTGTGTTTTTTTTACTTTTTATTTGATTTTGTTTTTTTTTGTGTTAATATTGTTTACTTTGTTTTTCTTTTTATTTTGTGTCTTTCACTTTTTGCGTTTGAGTTTGTTTTTCTATTTTTATTTTTTTTTGTATTTGCATTGCATTTGTGTTTAAGTTCTTACTTTTGGGTTTGTGATTTGGTTTTGTGTTTGCATTTTGGTTTTATATGTTGCTTTCTTTTTGTTTTTGTTGATGTTTTGATTATTTTTTCTTTTGTATTTGTGTTCTTCCTTTGGGGTTTGATATTATTTTTGTGTTTTTTTATTTAATTTTATTTTTTTTGCTTTTGATTTGTGTTTTCGATTTTGTTGTTGTTTTTGTGTTGTTGCTTTTGTTTTCGTCTATCTATTTTTGTATTTAGCTTTTTTTTTGTTTTTATATCGTTTTGTTTTATTTTTTCTTTTGTGATTTTATTTTTGTGTTTTTATTTTTTTTTTTGCTTATGTTTTTGCTTTTTTGTGTTTTCGATTTTGTTGTTGCTTTTGTATTCTTGCTTTTGTTTTCGGGCTTTTTTTTTTTTTTTTGTTTTTTTTTGTTGTTTTTTTTTTTTTAGTGTTTATATTTCTATTGTATTTCATTTTTTTTTTATTTTATCTTAGCTGGTTGAAGTGCCAAGTTATATCGTTTTATCGCCCTTCGGACTCCATAGTATCCTGGTGCTAGGTCTCGGGTTCGAATCCCGGCTTGGGCATGGGCGCTCGTGGTGATATTAACCACAAAATTGTAGAGAATAGATTTCACAGTACAATGGATATAGTCTGTCTGAGTGCTGTGGATCTTAGTTGATATTCCAAAAAAAAAAAAAAAATCCTGGTGCAAAATTTAAGTCAAATTGGTTTAGCGGTTTAGACTTGATGCTGGAATAAACAGACGGACCAAGAGTTATATATATATATATATATATATATATAGATATTTTCTTTTTAGCGTTTTTTTTTATTTTTTTTCCTTTTGTTTTCTCCCTTTTTCTAATCTTGTTTCAAACTTTTCATGCCACAAAAGCAGACAACAGCTGTTGCTCATATTAAGGGCAACATATGACCCCCTCCCTAAAATGTGCCACAATGTTTTAAGCATGAAATCCTTAGAAAAAAAGCACACAAAAGTTATGATGAATGACAAAACTCTATCGGAAAACAAATAAATAAAATACAAAAAAAAAACAAATAACCTACAACTGTCACGAGTTCTATTATTTATCTGTTTGACATTTAATAATAATAATAAAAAGTGTGGATTTTTATTTAATTTTCACACATTACCACATTGTTTGATTTGATTTGCATACTTTTAGGTCGACCGATCAAAACTGAATTTAGAGCCATCAGTTGTTCTCATTCTTTTTGTGCGTAGGATAAATTATTTTAGTTTTGCGTGTGACTATTTGAAAAGTTGAAATTATTTATAAAACAATTTTAACTTTATGCTCAAAAGTATGCTATACATTTTTAGTTCTAAACTTTTAATGTTTCCTAAGGCAAATTTTAAATCTATTTTTCTGTATTTGTTTCTGGCAACCAAAATAAATAGACAAACAAATGGCATAAAATATTAAAAAACTGCAGAAAATCACTAAGCGACAAAATAAATAAATGAAAATAAAACAAATAATGCGCTTAAGCTCGAAAATAAATTGCGCAAGTTTTTGGAGCAGCCAAAAGCCACAGCCACCGAATGAAACAGCGCCAAAAAGTGGTAGTGACAAAGTGGAATGGGCGTTATTTCCAAAAGTATCTACAGGGAAACTAATAATAAACGAAATAAATATGAGGCTGTTTCTCGGCGGTTTACACGGCACTAAAGTACCTACAAATGATGACAGACCAGATTATATTACACAGAGATTTAGAAATAAAGAACACATCGGCAAATTATTACAAGTCGAAGCTAGTAAAGCCAATTTTGACCACTCAGTACTTTGAATTTCAGTTATTATTGGCGCAATACGTAAAAATTTTAAAATTACAGTATTGGTTTAAATTCAATGTACAATTGACCCCACACAAATGTGAATTCCACACAGTCCACAAGTCCATCTAACTCTCAGGTGCAGATTTTGATTGAATATTCAGATTTTCTCCTGAAACGCGTCGTTGTAGAACTCACCAATTATAAATTTACGCAAAAATTATATACGTATTAAATTTGAATTTTATACGAAAATATTTTATTTTACTTAAATTAAATTTTTCACCAAATATTAAATTGTTCACGAAAAATTAAATTTTTTATTTAAATTAAACTCAACTCAATGTAAATTCAAAATCAAAAACTGTCGGTATAAAATTCATTCAAAATTCAAATTTTCACTCAAAAATTTAAGTTTCACTCAAAATTAAACATTTCACTCAAAATTAAAAATTTCACTCAAAATTAAAATGTTAACTCAAAATTTAATTGTTCATTAAAAGTTCAATTTTTTACTAAAAATTCAATTTTACACTAATGTTTCACTAAATTTTTCACTCAGAATTCAATTTCCATTCAAAACTAAATTTTCACTTAAAAATTTTGGAGTTTTAATTTTCACTAAAAATTTAAATTTTCACTCAAATTAAAATTTTCACTCAAAATTTTAATTTTCACTCAAATTAAAATTTTCACTCAAAGTGTTAATTTTCACTCAAATAAAATTTTCACTCAAAGTGTTAATTTTTACTGAAAATTTAAACTTTTAGTCAGAATTCAAATTTTTACTCAAAATTAAAAGTATTGCTCAAATTTAAAATTATACCTCGAAATTTAAATTTTTACTGCAAATTTAAATTTCTACTCAAATTTAAATTTTCATTCAAAATTAAAATGTTCACTCAAAATTAAAATTTGCACTAAAAAATAAAATGTTCAATCAATTTTTACACAAAATTAATATTGCATCCTATATTAAAATTTTCATTCAAAATTAAAATTTTCACTCAAAGTTGAAATTTTTATTCAAAACTAGCTGCGTCCGTGCACAGCTGCGCCCGTGCTAAGTTTTTGTAATTGCAAAACTATATCGTTTATAAAGTGTGGATACATTTACGCCCCTTTTAGTGCAAGCTTAGTCACTATTTTTCCCGCCCACATGGAACGTAGTACCATGCCAATTTTTCCAATCCCGCTTTCATTATACTTTACTAAGTATTAAACATTTTAAAATGATCCTTCGTTTTGATTTGTACAACTCTGCTCTTAGTAAGCCATTTCATGATGGAAAGATATACGAAATTGAATTTCGGTAGTAAATTTTAATAATTTCGATTCGTGGTTGGCTAGTATATCTTTCCATCATGAAATGGCAAATCTTACTGAAGAGAAATGTCAAAAGAGCGGCAAGAAATATGGCGTCGTTTGCTATCCCTGTCGCTCTACTTTTGTAGCGTCCCTGTTGAATCCTTGAAAAAACTATTGTAGCGCCCTTTACTAAGAGTAGAGTTATGAAAATCGAGTCAAATGTTAATATTGAAAACTCCAATCGTCACGTAGAATGCAGACGCGATTGGACTACGGGGTATGGCACCTCCCATGTAACCAAATCATTAAAATTGCTATAACTCATGACCTACTTAGAGCAGAGTTGTAAAAATCGACACAAAGCATCATATTGAATATTGTAATTTTCAGTTAGAATGTGCACGCTATTGGACAAAGGGCGTGGCACGTGAGCGGAAAAAAATGACGACGTAGGGATGCACTAAAAAGAGCAAAAGGTCCGTAATTTATAAAGATATAATATTGCATTTTCAAAAACATAGCACGGGCAACGCTGTGAACGGGTCCAGCTAGTTTAAATAAATATTTTCACTTCAAGTTTAAATTATTCCTTAAAATTAGAATATTCACTAAAAATTTTAAATTCATTTTCACTCGATATTTAATTTTCAATCAAAATTTAAATTATTACTCGCAATGAGAATGTACTTACTAAAATGTTTTTATTTCAAACCAAAATTTAAGTTTTCATTAAAAATTTTAATTTTTTACATTTAATTTTCAAAAAATTTGAATTTTCAATTAAAAATTTAATTAATACTCAAATTTTTATTTTTGTCACAAAGAAGATATTTTCCACAAAATTCACATAAATAAAATTCACATAAATTCAGATTAAAATTTCATACACAACTTAGCATTCAAATTTGCATTCATTATATAAAATATAATAATAAAATAAAATAATGAATATAAACTAAAATCGTCCCTTGAATTTACAATTTTTCATAAACTTCAAAAATTACTTTATTGTTTTATCTGCCTTGAGTACTTTATATTCCTGCCATAAAATACCATCGCCCAGTTGGGCAGTCTTTCCCTCATTATTTCGCTTTCAACGTTAAAGTTTGAGCTGGCAACGTCCTGTTCGACGGAAGTCGTGCGCCATTTTGTATGCGATACGCATACGAACGCCAACTATGGCGTCTGCAAGTGTGTTGGAGATGGCGCCACGTCCCCCCCTCCACGTTTGCTTTTCACTCAAATACGTAATCAGGGCAAAAACACGCAGCAGCAATCAAGGAAATGGATGGTGGGTGGTGGGGCCAGTGGTTTCTCTCAACAAATGCCAATATAATATGATATACTTATATATAATAAGTAATTACAAATATTGGAGAGCAAAAAAAAAAAACAACACAATAAAATCAGAAATAATTTTCTTTAATACCAAGCAGTAATCAGTAATATTTTCATAATGTTGCCCGCAAAGCGATTTTTCCGGTTGCGTGTCAATGCCTGACCAGCAACACTTTTGGTCAGCTGCAAACTATAGCAGCTACAACTTCAACCGCACCAATACAACCAACACAACCCAACCTGCGACACCATGCGAGGCAGTTAATGCATGGCCGTGCATTGTGGCGAACGCGCGGACGAAGACGCACGAGGTTAAACGAATGCCAGCAGAATAAAATCCAAGCCAAACTTGTTTTTGCGATTGTAGCGAATTAATTATTTAAGCATTTAATATTTACGTGACTAAAGATAGGAACACATGTACTCACGCACGCACGCACACAAACGGAGCCAGAGACAGACTGTCCGACCGACCGACAGAGAGTGACGGACGGACACGAATATATTGATGTGTGGTTGAATCGGTCGGTTGAATAATGCAGCTGCCACTACCACTGTGTTGCACAGTGTTGCCAGACGTGTTGCAATTGACACTAAAAAATGCGCATTGCTGCTGTTTAACATTTCGTTGTCTGTCTGTTTTTGTGGCTTTTGATGGCAATGATGATGACGATGTTGATAGCGCTAATGATGATGACAATATTACTAATAAAGATAATGATTATGTTGCTGTTTTTGGGCAGCCGCAGCATCGACATCGTATGACAGACTAATGTAAATTTCAGTTGAGGGTCACATAAACGTATGGTCAATTCTATGTTGATATAAAAATAAAAAGTTTTTATTTAATTTTAAATAATTTCAGTTATACAGAATACTAATAACAATGTTTATTGCAAGAATTAAAACCAAAATTTGACATGCATTTGTTTAATTTGATATTTTTTTACCATTTTTAACTCATCTCACAGACTTTTATATTTTTTTTTAGTCACATTTCATTTGACATTTGCTATTTCATGTGATAGTTCAACTTTCACCGTTTTCATATTGTCAAAATTAAAAGACTTTTAGTTTGGCAAGCCAGGTGATATTTAGAGCATCAAAGGTCATTTTTTTTGTATACATGTCAGAGGACATTTTACATTTGTCATAGCATTTGACATAACATTTGACTTTTTAATAAGTCATATCACATGGCATATTACACACATTTTAGATTTGACATGTCATTTTTATTTGATACTAGTTGGACCCGTGCCCTTAAAATTCTTCCCGGTATAATTCTTCCCCGTACAAATCTTCCCCGTACTGTTTTTCCAGTAGAAGTTTTAGTGTGATGAATTTAGTGTGGTGAGTTTAGGTGTGGTGAGTTTAAGTGTGGTGAGTTTTTGTGTGGTGAGATTAAGTAAAATGAGTAACATCCAATATTAAAGTTTAGTGGAAATCGATATCATTAGGGCTGAGAAATAGATAGATAGCGTACTGCATTTTTGGGTTCTATGGGAGGTGCCAATCTCCTTTGCCCAATCTAGTTTATATATGGTTTAGGATACTCCATGTACTTTATAGCATAGTAATGCAAATTGTCAGAATAATACATTCAGTGGTTTTGCTATGAATCTGAATTATGCACCAAAGATAAAAATGGGCGTGGTCAACGAAAACATTTAGTGACCTTTTCCTGGGTCTGTAGGATATATATTCCAAATTTTATGGAAATCCGAGCACAGGTGTACGTTTGCATAGCGCACAAATAAACAAACAAATGGAAAATGAGTTTTATATATAGATGACTTGCTTATCAAACATATTATCAAATTTTCATATCAAGAAACATTTTATTTTAGTCATGTCATATAATTTGTACTTTTAATTAGTCTTGCAAGTTTCAAATCAGTATTCTTTAGTTTCAAAGCGGTGGCTAAGAACATGTGTGGAGCATACGCAGTAATAAGTCATAATGCTTTGATATGTAAGTCATACATAAACAATAATGGGCGAAGCTTACTTTGTTTCTATTAAGTGGCAAAATAGTGGCTATTAGGTGTTAAAATAGAGGCTGTTTAAAAATGAAAAATATGGCGAATATACATTTTTTAAAATTACATTACTTTGCATATGAAAATCGTAAAGCGTCTAATTTGGTGTCATTTTATAGGTTATCTTTATTTTCTTATATAAATTTAGGAATTAAATTATTTAAGGTAATTTTACTAAATGAAAGATACCTTTAATATTTTTTAAATTAAAACTATAATTTTGCTCTTGAACTTCTATATTTTAAAAATCATTCTTTTGTTGAGTCGTCATTTATGCACATCTATCTGAAAATTATATTATTTTCTTATTAAACATTATTTCTTTCAAAATGTGGAAGGAGAAACGTTCTGTAGCCAGATTTCGACAACATCGATACATTCTTGTTGTGGTTCGAACAAAACGGCGCTAGTTATCTATATATATAAAACGCTTGGTCCGTCTGTCAGTCTGTCGGTCTGTCTGTCGGTCTGTCTGTCTGTCTATAAAAATCACCACACTCAAATTCACCACACTAAAACTCACCACACTAAAACTCACAACACTAAAACTCACCACATTAAAACTCACCACACCAATATTCACCACACTAAAATTCACCACAATAAAATTCACCACACTAAAACTCACCACACTCAAATTCAACCACTTAAACTGACCACACTAAAATTCACCACACTTAAATTGAACACACTAAAACACACAACAATAAAATTCACAACACTTAAACTCACCACACTAAAATTCAGCACACTAAATCTCACCACACTAAAACTAACTACACTAAAACTTCTACTGGGAAAACTCTACGGGGAAGAATTCTACGGGAAAGAATTTTACTGGGAAGAATTCTTCGGGGAAGCACAGTCTGAGAAAGAATTGTATATGAGAAAAGTTGTTTTAGCGAAGAATTAGTTTGGTTTTGGTTACTACATTTATAAAACCAATAAAAAATACGTCCACGGATCGCTGATATAAATAATAAAAATGTTATTTATATTAATAAACTTGCTCCACAACCTTGCATTCACAAAATCTTTGCACGAGTCGTGTACGGGTCCAGCTAGTTTATTTTATAAAAATTCTATCAACATTTTGGGATAAACAATAAAAACACCTTTAAAATAACAGATAATATTTTAAATGCTTTTGCAACAAAATTGACTTTTCAGATTTAGTGAATCCACTTAATATTTTTTTACAGGTTTTTTCCACAAAACCGTTTTTTTTTCAACAATGTGCATTTATTTTAAAAAATGTCGCCGTTGAAAATATAAAAAGTCATGAAATAAACATTACAAAAAAAAAGAAAATATACATTACTTTAATTAATATGTCTCTTAATTTTTTCAAATCTTTTCAAATCGGCACATTTTCCACTTTATTCACTCACTTAAATGATATTCTGACTTTTCCCAATTGACGTATATTGAATTAGAAATTTAATATGCAAAAAGTATCGAAGTAAATGAAAATTATGAATAAATATTCATAATTTCGATTTTTGTGATTAATAATAAAATTTTTAAATTTATGAATCCTTTTCATAATAAATACATAGTAATTTATATTTTTTTTTAAGCATGAACTTTGCATTTTTTTTTTGTAATTTATCATGAATATAACTCATAAAAAATAAACATAGAAAAAAATAATTTTATGAACACCTTATTCATAAATCATCAGTAAACAATTAACTCTGTGTTCGAAAAAAAATTGACATCTCATACATCAGTCGTATATAATTCGAAGATGCTGATTTTGTCTGCACTCTCAGTTTCTTCTTACCACGTAACATTTTTAAGAAAACTGATTTTAAAATTTTCGCAGAGAAATATTTAGCAATGATGTATGGATTATCCATAGGGAAAATCGTGTTAAATATGTTGTGTATTACATAAAATGTATTTAAAAATAATTAAATTATATATAAACTATCTAATATTCTATTTCTAAATAAAATCTATATAATTAATTTTTGAAACTGTCTGTGGCTTAAATAAAAATGAACTGCTCATTTGAGGTTTACGTAGTTTATTCTCCCGCAATTAAATGCCTCGAAATTATCAAAACCAAATATATAAAAAAATATAAACTACACCACATATGTTCATTAATGCATAAATAACGTGGTATAATTAAAATCGAAAAACATAACAACACGTCTGAAATATATTTAACCAAAATAAAACCAAAAAATAATCAACATGCTTTTGAGAATTTATGGCAATGATTTTTCATTTGAAAATTTAGTGGTTTTGTTAATTTGTGAACGCATAAATTTTGCTCATTTTTTAGCGCATTTTCAAATTCAGCAAATGTTCGTCGACCAGCAACGAAAATAAATAAAATAAAATTTGAGTTTTTTTCGCACAAAGTTTATGGCAAATTAACGCAGCATGTGGTTGAATTGCTGGATGGCTGACTGGCTGGCTGTTTAGCGTTAAATTGAAATGTTTTATTATTTTTTATTTTGAAAATATATTTTTAAATTTTAATTTACTGTAAAATTGCGTAATTATTTGTTATTTTTTTATATTATTTGTATTGCGAAAATTTTGCACAGCTTGCTGCTCAAATAATTGGCAATTTGTGGCGCAATTACTGGGTTGTTTTGATTCTCTGCTTTTTAATCTACCTTTCCTAGCTGTCTATCTGGCTGTCTTTCATGCCGGCTACTTGCCTGTCTCTCTGCCTGTCGGTTTGTACTTATGTCTGCCACATGTTCAACTCATGACTTCTCTATTTTTAAACCAAATTTTGTTTGTCTGAATGGCTACATGGATTTTCCAGCGCCTGACGGCCAAGTGTTGCTGGACGTAATGGAAAATATATAATATTTTTAATTTCCGCAATTGTGCTTCAATTAAGATTAATAAAACGATTTTTTATTTCTCTATTTCTTTATTTCTTTATTTCTTTATTTCTTTATTTCTTTATTTCTTTATTTCTTTATTTCTTTATTTCTTTATTTCTTTATTTCTTTATTTCTTTATTTCTTTATTTCTTTATTTCTTTATTTCTTTATTTCTTATTTCTTTATTTCTTTATTTCTTTATTTCTTTATTTCTTTATTTCTTTATTTCTTTATTTCTTTATTTCTTTATTTCTTTATTTCTTTATTTCTTTATTTCTTTATTTCTTTATTTCTTTATTTCTTTATTTCTTTATTTCTTTATTTCTTTATTTCTTTATTTCTTTATTTCTTTATTTCTTTATTTCTTTATTTCTTTATTTCTTTATTTCTTTATTTCTTTATTTCTTTATTTCTTTATTTCTTTATTTCTTTATTTCTTTATTTCTTTATTTCTTTATTTCTTTATTTCTTTATTTCTTTATTTCTTTATTTCTTTATTT